>JAJPGS010001539.1:627500-2095747 GCA_028654335.1 Alnus rubra | reverse complement strand
AGACTTTCTATATTACCAATCCAACAGTTGGAATAATTCATGATCTCTAATTTCAGAAACAAAATTGTTAAAACCGCATCAGTATAAACAAGAAGCAGCATCACAAAGCAAAGACAGCAAACAAAAAAGGAAAGCTCCAAATTAGAAGAAGGTAAATGAAGTTCTTAACAACTAATCTGATTTAAACTTATCAGTCTTCCTCCTCTCCTTCGTTCTCGGCAATGTTGAAGTACCTAAGTTCATAGACATTTCTATCTTTGTTGGAAGCTATCACACGTAGCCAATCCCGGACGTTGTGTTTCTTCAGGTACTTTTTGGTCAGGTACTTCAGATACCTGAACAGACAAAAGCAGATAGAACAGAATGTTAAACTATAAAGAAACATATAATTAAATTGCAATCCGGAGAACAGATGTTAAACAACTGACAGCAATGGACACAATAATATATAAGACAATATAGAAGAATATCTTTGATAACAACAAATATCAAGCAAATTGTCTAACTGCTCATACAAAGACCGCAGCCTAATGAAAACTCCAAGATGACAGTACACATGACTATTCAAATACAGGCCAAAGGCACAATAATACACAAGCAAGCTTCCAGACGAATTAAATAAAAATTAAGTTTGATGTATATTAGCTCGTATCAGCTACTCAAAAGGATTACATCCCATTCAGTGCTAAGCAAACCAAAATGGTTAAATTGAACAATCCAGGGGGGATTGCAATTCGCTATCCAGGAGCACCTCATGTAAACCTTTGTCTCAGGTGAATAATCCAAGGGAGGGGGAATAAAAAAAACACGTCACTAGTGTTTCCAGACCCTCTAAACAATTGGCTATTTTGCAACACATGAAAAAAGATTACCTTATCTAATCAAAGTAAAGGCAAAGTCTGCTTTCTGTTATTGGTACCCAGCAGGGACAGTCCATCGCTTTATGCACTTCATCTAAGCTCTGAGATATAATTAAAGTCAACTGAATAAAGCCTTAACCCCAAATACTTGGGGGTGGGCTACATTGATTCATTTCCTTGCATATTACAGAGCGATACACAAAAATTACCACCTTAAAGGCAACTCTTCACATTTCTAAATCCAAATAATATTGAACAAAATGTAAAAAGCCTACAATTTTACCTAAGAGATGCAAGAAACAATCACCAAGATAAAAGGTCTTATTTATGTCAATCTTGCAAACAAAAATTTACACAAATGGCAATGCCAATTACAAATCGCCAAACTATTAACCTGGTATCATTAAATTCGTAAATTTTATAACAAACAAACCATATAAGTGTACAAATTTTAGATACCAAATGATACCATACCATTAGCCCCAAACACAACAATTAAGAAAAACAATTAAGTGAATTATACATTAACACAGATTAGATATTCAAACAAAACAAAATTACCGCTTTGAGAAGTTACTATCAGAAGTAACAGTGATCTTGTTCTTCTCACGGGTGACAGCAACAATGTCACCAAGAGCACCAGCCTTGCCCCCAACCTTGATCCTGTCCTGGAGGAACTTCTCCAGAGATGCAATGTCCATGATCTTATCCTCCACTGGCTTCGCACAGTCAATGGTAAATGTCACTCCCTTCTTCTTCCCCTTGGGACCTGGTGCACTCCCTCGACTCATTTCTGATTATTCTCTGCAATCCACGCAAAAGAATAAAAATGCTCATCAAATTACTGGGTATGAGTCACTGAAAAACAAATCAGCGTAGACATTCCATAAATTCTTGATTACCCCTCAAAACTAATGCAAAAGAATATAGAATTGTCATTAACATTATCGGTATTAAGCCAACAAGCAATCCTCCCACATTCTAAAACAAGCAAAAAACATATATCCATCAACCCGTACATACATACACCTCTGATTAGTTCTCAGTTATCCACACAAATAAATAACATACTTTTGAAACACATCACATAAATGCAAACCACATACGTGAGTACGTCCATATATACATACACACAAATGAATATACATTTTGCTTATTATAACCAAGCAAAGGAGTCAATTAAAATCAAACCGCGCGAACTCGCGCACAGAGCACAGAATATGCACATACGTGGGAGTGTAACACTCGGGAGTCTAAACAGCAAAGCAAATACACATGACCAACTAGTGGGCAAACACGTATTACAGGCACACAGAGATAGTCAAATCTTGTCCCTGTTTGATTGCTGAGCAAATCCAGGAAAAGAAGAGAGACCCAAGTACTGAATCTTAGTATTTCAGTTAGTTCCATTGCGAGACAATGAAGATCTCAAACTATACATCAACTGTTACAACCATTTGGCATATCTAAGTACCAAAAACAACACAAGCAATTTGAACAAACAAAGAAAAAAAACAGAAGTTTCCCATAAACCAAACATATCATTCCTAACTTTCCATCGTTTTCTCAGAAAACAAACAGAGAGAGAGAGAGGAAGAGAAAGAAAGAGGTACCGTGTGACAAGGTTGGAGCCGCGCGGCGAGAGAGAAGGGAATAGAACGCGAGAGAGTGATGGAGGCTAGGGTTTTGGCTATTAAGGACTGCTTTGCTAAATGGGTTTTTTTGGGTACCGTAAGTTTGGTCTATAAGCTCTTACTCTGGAATCGGCCACGTTGGTTTGGGTGATTCGGGTTTGCAAGTGGGGCCACTGTGAGGTCGAACGGTTGAGGCTCGGTGAAAGGTTTTAGTGGTCATTGGTTGGGCGCCCCGTGGCTGATGAGATGACTCTTAAATGATGTGGTATTATATACAAATATATATACAACAAAAAAGAAAATTAAAATTGTGAAATAGTTTCTCTTTTATTTTACTAGAATTTAGGAGGATCCTATGATTCCTATTCCACTTTTGTCTAGGATTATTTGATTGTGTTAGTTTACAGATAATAAGGGAAAAATACATACAAGTATATAGCATATGAAACTATCACCTCATTCTCCTAAAACTATTATCTCATTGTCAATATCTCTAAAGTATCAACTGTGACAATATCTCCCTTTAAATTACCAAAAAATGTCAATGTCCCCCTTATATATCCATATACACATTCCTTTTTCTTTTTCTTGTATCAATTATGTAAGAGGTAAATCCTTATGAAACATCATGTTTCGATATGACTTAAACTCCACACACTGTATAAGGGTTGGCAATTTTTTAAAACGACCTACGAACCCGGCACTAACCCAACACGAAATTAATGGTTTAGAGTTAAGAGGTCTGATCTCATTAATCAAATAAGATAGATTATGATTAACCTATATAGTTTCATATTTATATCTCGACACGATTCAAATTAGACACGTGAACACGAATTATCACCCTAAATTGCAATCCCAAAGGGTGAGCTGTTGTGATAGCCAAAACTCAAAAGGCTGTTTTTTGCTTATCCTGCCAAAGACTTTGTTGCGGAGAAAATTTCTTCCAACCCATGCTTCCTTAGTCTGATATTCGTGATTGCTGCAAATAAATGCCCAATTAACCAGTTATAAGAGTTGAATTGCATTGAGCCGAAACGAACCATTTTCAAGGATGCAAGTTCTAAGAATGTAATCGAGTCGAGCCAAGTCGAGTTTTAAGATTTCAAGACTGGTTCGTTTATGAGTCAAGCTTAAATAGTCGAGTTCGAATTCGAGCTGAACTATAAAATGCGTGTTCAAGCTCAGCTCGTTTAAAACTCGAACGAGCTCGAGCTCGTTGAGAATGACATTTGAGCCAAGCCGAGTTACTCGACAAGCTCAGTTCAGCTAGAGCTCGAGGTAGGCTATTAAATTTTTCAATATGTGATCAAAGCAGAGTTCAAACCTAAGTTTGTGAACAACCTCCATACTAACTATTAATAACTTAATGTGTTAGTTTAACATATTAAATACTATTGTCAGAGTATTATAATTAATATGTAATACAATATTTACTTAGCTAGTATACTATATGCTTATATATATATATATATCAAGTAACATATAGTCAATTACATTTACTTAGTATATTTAAATTAACTAGATAATATGTTAGTGTATGAACTAATTAGTTAGTATGTTAACTAATACACACATATAAATATTAACTAACATATATAACGTATATTACTTAATTAATAATATACATGCTTAACTTTATATAACTCATTTTTAGTAATATATAAGAGATATTAACGAGCTAATGAGTCGGACTAACGAGCCGGGCGAGCAATCCGGTCAAGCTTTTAAACGAGTTGAGCTCGCGAGCCCCTATCGAGTTTTGTCGAGTAAGTCGGGTATGTATCACTTACTAATCGAGCGGGTTTATACAGTAACGAGCGAGTTTCTACAGTATCGAGCTCGAGTTCGGATCAGGCTAAACCTAGCGGATTGTCGAACGGACTGGCTTATTTACATCTCTAGATGCAACGAAGGCCTTCGACGATCATTCTTGTATATTTAGACATCACGTTCGGCCAACTTTCCTCCACTTTTCTTTATTAAATCATCAAAAGTCTCCCCCCCCCCAAGGCAGACTCCATAAATAAATTATAGAGCAATAAGCCATGTTCATAGGTGACCTCAAATCCCAAACAACAAACAATTTCGGGACAGTTAATAAATTATTTGAGAATCTCTGCCTCCTTTATAAGTGAATCAAAGTGCTCAACAACGGCTAACTTCACTGCAAAAAACCCATAAGAATAAATTATAGAGCAATAAGCCATGTTCATAGGTGACCTCAAATCCCAAACCACGAACAATTTCGGAACAATTAATAAATTCTTTGAGAATCTCTGCCTCCTTTATAAGTGAATCAAAGTGCTCAACAACGGCTAACTTCACTGCAAAAAACCCATAAGAAGAAGACGAACTAGTAGTGCTTGTGAATATAGCCAAGTGCACAAGTTCAAACAATCCTCTCTCAAGAATTCGAACTTTGAACCACGACATGGGCGAGCAATGGATTAACGGTAAAGAATGGTGTTGAATTGACGAATAACCATAACATGGAAAGTTGAGATGATCAGCCGCATTCATCTTACATGAAAAAATTGGAGGTGAACCAGATGAAAATTGGAAACTAATCAAGAGTGTTTGTGATATGAGTAGTTTAATTAGTAATGTGTTTAAGTCGATTTAACACAAGTCGGTCTAATGTACGTAGTCGGATTTACGTAAGTGAGTTGGCAACAACAACATGGGTTTTTTTTCCGAATCCGTTTTTGCTATGGATTCCCTCATCAATACAGATTAACATAAGCAGTGGATCTAACCATCAAAGCTTAATTGCCTTGAAGCATTTGCAAACTTCTGCAACTTGCAGTCCCAAAGAGCGAGCTGTTGTGATAGCCAAAACTCAAAAGCTTGTTTTTGCTTCTCCTTCCAATGACTATGTCGTGGAGGAAATTTCTTCCGGCCCATGCTCCCTTAATTTGTCATTCTTGATTGCTGCAAATAAACTCTCAATTAACCATCTATGAGAGTTGAATTGCATTGAACTGAAACGAACCCTTTTCATGGATGCAACAAAGGCCTTTGATGATCATTCTTATATATTTTTGGACGTCATGTTTGACCAACTTTCCTCCACTTTTCTTCATTAAATCTTCAGGAGTCCTTTCCAATGCATACTCCATAAATAAATAATAGAGCAATAAGCCATGCTCAAAGGTGACCTCAAATCCCAAACCATGAACAATTTCGGGACACTTAATAAATTTTTTGAGAATATCTGCTTCTTTCATAAGTGAATCAAAGTGCTCAACAACGATTGACTTCACTACAAAAAAAATTGAGAGGAAGAAGAAGAACCAGTAGTGCTTGTGGATACCGCCAAGTGCACGGTTTCGTACAATCCTCTCCCAATAACTCGGACTTTGAACCACCACATGGGCATGCAAGGGATTAACGGTATAGAATGGTGTTGAATTGATGAAGAACGATAATATGGAAAGTTGAGATGATTAGCAGCATCCATCTTACTTGAAAAAACCGAAAGTGAACCAGAAGAAAATCCGAAAACTGAGAAAATTGGAAACTGATCGAGAGTGTTTGTGATACGAGTAGTTTAATTAGTTATGTATTTGAGTCGGTTTAACATAAGTCGGTCAAATGTACGTAGTTAAACTAACATAAGTAAGTTGGCAACAACAACATGGGTTTCCAAATATGTTTCTGCTATGAATTCCCTCGTTAATACAGATTAGTGTAAGCAGTGGATCTAACAATCAAAGCTTAATTGGCTTGAAGCATTAGCAAAAATCCGCAACTTGCAGTCCCAAAGAGCAAGCTGTTGTGATAGCCAAAACTCAAAAGGCTGTTTTGCTTCTCCTACCAATGACTCTGTCATGGAGAAAGTTTCTTCCAGCCCATGCTCCCTTAATCTGACATTCATGATTGCTACATAGAAATGCTATATTAACCAGCTATGAGAGTTGAATTGCACTGAACTGAAACTAGTCATGCATTGATTCGTTCATGGCCATCTAGAATATGGTTCCATTTGATTTTATAGTTTCAAAATGGATGATTTAAAAATTAAAATTTCAAAGTGTGCAACTGGAATCATAATTTAAAAAACGCTGTTATACATTTACTAATATTACATTTCATTCTTTAAAATTACAGATTAATTTTTAAAATTTGGTGTTTATAAAGAACGCACCTCCTTGTAATTTGAAAATATAAAATTTTTCTACATTTTCAAATCACAAATTTTTAAAACTACACTCTTAAGTGAGACACTTTCTACAATTTCACTTAAAAATGTACCTTTAGCCTACAAAATCGAAGGACCAAAAAAATTCTATGTCACATGCTCAACTAAAAATTGACTCCAAATATGGCATCTGGGATTAAAAAAGAGAAATAAAAGTGTGGTGTATATCATAGTCTTAACCATAGTCCATATACAAGAATGGACGGCCAATATACAACCACAACCTCACATTCAGCTTTATACACGCCCCACGAAGCGTAACCAAAGAAAATGTAACTTGTATTGCTCTATACAAAGAAATCACAGTTTTCTCAAAATTTGATGCCAAATTTTCCTCGAAACTGATTACTTGCGAGCTACAAGAATTGCATCAACATAATGTGATATCAAACACCTCAATACAGCTGCTGCTAAAAATGTGATGGAAAATGGACAAAAACATACTTTTGGGAAGGAAGAAGCAACTTTATTATCCTCCATTAGTCATATCCTATCAGATTTTACTCAATGCAGGTTATATGGAAAGTAGACTTAATCCTTATGGGAGTAATCGGCCGGAAAGAACTTTGCATATCGATCAACCTTTGCTCCTGATTTGTGGTCATACCACTCAACAGCTGCAGCACCAGCTAATGCAGCCACCGTAAGAGCCTGTGCATGTAACCTGTGACATTAAATTATGGGGAGAAGTAAGTTAGCCAAAAGGCCATAAAAAGGTTTTCTGGAATGGAAGGATAGATATCATTCTTCCTTTCCTTGTAGTGCAAACTAAACAACTATAAAGTTTGTGATGCAATTTCCGCATCTAAAGGATCAATTCATTAACATGCCAACTAACATTAATCTATAGAAAAACTGGAAAGCATAAGGACAGATGAGTAATTGAGAAATGAGGAATGTCTAGAAATTAAGCCAAAAGGGAAAGAATTAAATATAAGTGGTAAATAGTGCTTTCCAAATAGTGCTTTCCATAAAATTTAAATCCCTGTTGATGAATTTGACACTTGCTTCACAGCATAACATGTTCATTAAGTTCCATAACCATTAACACAGTGGTAAACCAAGAGACTTTTAACCTTTTTTATAACTACTCAAAGAAAAAGAAAAAGAACAACTAGGATGCGTTTGGTACGCAGAATGCATTAGAAAAATGAATAACTATTCCTAAAAATGGATGAAGGTGAAATAGAATAACTATTCCTATTCTTCAGTTTAATGACAATACATATGCTCTCACTGGAATTTGGCCTCTTCCAATGGTAAATTTTCCACCAAATCCGCTAAACTAAAATTACTAAAATACCCACTTTTTTTTTTTTTTTTTTTTTTTAAAAAAACAAAACAAATTGAGACTCCATTTGTTTAAGGTGGAACTTCGGCCGCCGGTGGCAGATTCGGGTGACTGGCAGCGTGATTCTAGACTCCGGCGACCGGCGGCGGATTCCAAAAAAAACATCATTGTGAGTTTTTTTTTGGAAAATATAGTCTATTCCTCTCAGTTTTTAGAGGAATGGCTATTCCAAGGCTAAAAATCTTACCAAACTATGAAATAGGAATAGCTATTCTACTTCATGGGTTTAATCCTTGTACCAAACATACCCTTAGCACACAGGGAGTAGAGAAAACGTTCCCTTCATAATTACAATCTAAGGTTTAAAAGACTTTCACTTTTCACTGTATCCTAAAAGTGTTTCATTTTTCAGATTATAGAATCTTGAAGAGTCTAAAGCTTTCATTCTTTTACAAATTTTTTCACTCAAACATCTTGGAAAACCTTGGGATGATCCTATGAAATCTACCATATTGTTTCTGCCCTAATTATCGTAATTTGGTCCGATTTACATATAGAAAAGAAAAGCCCACTAATTGATTCAGCCACTCCTACCAAATACACATTAGAATAACATCAAAACTAATCCATGAGTTCCAAGCTATGACAACCCCGCAAAAGCAAAAATATTAATAGGGGCTAAAACAATGAGGAAGACCAACAAAGGAATTGTTTACAGCGTGAAAGAAGGCACAATGCCAAACAACTCTAAGAAATGGCCTCAATTGAGCTGAAAGCTATAACAGGGCATGGAGAGAAGGTTCCCTTCATAATTACAATCCAAGGTTTAAGAGGATTACACTTTTCACTGTACCCTAAAACTATTTCATTTTTCAGACTATAGAATCTCAAAGAGTCCAAAACTTTCATTCTCCTACAAATTTTTTGCATTCAAACATCTTGGAAAGCCTTGGGGTGGGAGGTGATCCTATGAAATTTACCATATTGTTTCTGCCCTAATTATCATAATTTGGCCTAATTTACTTATGGAAAAGAAAAGTCCACTAATTTGATTCAACCACTCCTACCAAATACACGTTAGAATAACATCAAAACCCATCCATCAGTTCCAAGCTATGGCAACCCCACAGAAGCAAAAGTATTCATAGAGGCTAAAGGAATGAGGAAGACCAACAATGGAATTGTTTACAGCATGAAAGCGACTCTAAGAAATGGCCTCAATTGAGCTGAATGCTATAACAGGATTTGCATCACATGGTTAGAGTAGGCTTTTTTAAATTGAACCAAAAACAGGAAACACATTTCGGAACAACAATTAACCCGGTCTTTCTTTTCCTTATAGCATCATCACACCATCCAGATTCCAGAAACAAAAGCAAAGTTTGTCTCCATAAAATGCCAAACAGGCAATACTGTAAGACCCAATTTCACTAGTTTCTCATTATTATTGCTGCGAAGCCAGGAGAATGTGAAATAAAAATAGATTTAAAACGCCAATTTTTCAATTGTTTCCGTTAAAATGATCAACCCAACAAGTATTCTACAATTATTTTCCTGAGTTGGTTTGTTCTTTCCTTACATAGTACACAATAGAAAAATGTAAAGCTTCAATTTGTATTCCTCGAACTTCCTCATTAACCACGCAAAGGGAAATTCTTCTATCACTATCCAGTTAAAACATAAACTTAAACCTAGCTACACATAGATAGCTAATATCCCAGGTACACACAAAAACAAGCATATCTTAGCATGCAATCAAACCATAAATTACAAAACAGCGTATCTAAAAAAACCAAAGAATCTGAACAAGAAATGAACAAACCAAAACTTACCTAGCGTGAATGATCCTGACACTGGTTTTCATATTTGGTTGAGACCAGTTGTACGCAATCGAACCCGCTAGTCCGCTAAGCCACAGACTCCCTTTTCCAATATAAACAAATGACAAATCCAAATCAAAAAATATTTAGTGTATCAATCAAAGCCAAGACAACCTTCTCCAATATCAAACAAATCCCAAAAATAAAAGCCGGAAAAAAAAACCCAATTAGATTTTTGTGTTTCAGAATCGAAGAGATATAAATCTTAAACAAAAACCCCGATTAAAAAATTCCATAAATTTTAAAAAGCACATCAAAGATCAAGATAACAAAAGACTAAAGCGTGGAAAATGGGGGGGAAAAAATACCAACAGCACGAAGCTTGTGCTCGACAACCCATTCCCTTATAGATTCCGCTTTGCTCTTAGATTCCGCCATATCCGAGAGAAAGAAAATTTGCAGAGAGAAAAACAGCAATGATCTGGTTAGACTGGTTTCCTATGAATTTGTATATAAATGAGAGACAGAGAGAGAGGAAAAAGCGAAATTGAAAGCCTGCGAAACGGTGGGCGAGAATACGTAAACTGTGTACTAGAATCTATAACCTATTCTCTCAAAAAAAAAAAGAATCTATAACCTATTTTCTGCTAAGTAATCGCATCAAGCCACGTGGAATCATAGGACCCACGTACTATATATCTAGCCTTTGGCTTAATCATAGTCGGATGTTTGATGCGGGGATTCACATTCAACGTTGGTTGGCGTGGGGTAAATGCAAATTTTGTTCAACAGACAATTCTTGCCTCTCTGCGAGCCTCGCGTCCAAAGAAGGGAAAAAGGCTCCTGGTGTAGGTAAGACTCTCAAGACGAAAGCTGGAAATTCCAGATTGCTTATTTTTGAAAAAAAAATAAATAAATAACCAAAAAAAAATGCTTAAATGTTTTTTTAAAAAAAAAAAAAAAAAAAAAACTGAAATAAGTAAGAAAAGTATATAAATATTTCACACTCAAACAACTATTCAATTGTCAATATTCATGTGTCCTGGGGACTATGCCTTATGAAGCAGATGTCACTAGTTCAAATCCTCCTTTCTTTTTCTTGTATGGACATGTCAAAAAAAAATTATCAGTATTCATCGGACTACCAATAAATATTAATGTCCCCCAAGACTAAAAATACAAAAACTACCCTATAATTTTTTCAATAAGACAACAATATTCTTATAAATTCGAAAAAAAAAACCTAAAACTAATTTTTTTTTTTTAAAAAAAAATGAAAACCAGTTTTCTTTTCTGTTTTATTTTAGATTTTTTTTTTGCTTTTAGTTTTTATTTTATAATTTTAATAATTTTTTTTAATTTTATGAAATATATTTTTGTCACGAAGGACAATGATATTTTTTGATAGTTTAAGAGGGATATTGACACAATTGGTAGTTTGAGAGGACATTAACAATGGGGTGATAGTTTAAATGTGGTATGTATATTTTTTTCCCTTATTTTTATCTTTATGTCATATAAAAATATTTTTTTAAAAAGAAAAGAAAAAGAGTAATGTTATATACCACGTTACTGTCTCACTACATTGACATGATACTATTAATTTATCCTTAAATTAATTATTGTTAAAAAAACAAATCAATATTAACTTGACAATAACAACATAATGAGATAACTGTGAAATATTAATATGGTACATAGTTTTTACTCTAACAAAAAAAAAAAAATATTAAAAAAGGGAGCCACGTTTCTCACACTTCTAAATCGCGACCATTTCTAGGTCGTGGATATTTTCAATCTTTTTACCTAAACAGAAATGGTAATTTTTCCATCTTTCATCTATTTTTATCTATATTTTTTTTTTCAAATTTATCATTGTATATTGTGTATATATATATATATATATATATATTTTTAATAATAAAAAAAAGTAATTAATGTAATTTGTACGTAAAAGTGAAAAAAATTCATATTGTAATGAATTTTTTGATTTAAATAGTAATAATAAGTTGTTAATGTAATATAAAAATGCAAAAAATAAGAATATTTTGAAGTTGTTTTTTTTTAAAAAAAAAAAAAAGTAAAAATAAGGGAAGGGGAAAGGGAAAGGGAAAGTGGTTGCCAAACAATCGTCGCTCACATAAGGGCAATTTGGTACATTCATCAGTGACGTACGGTCTTACACTGCTGAAGAATTCTCTCACTTCACATCGCACGTTGATCTTAGATCACGCGGTACACATATCTCTAACCCGCACTATAAAATCGTATCCCTAATGCAGCACGCAATCTTTTCTTCCGGAAGCCCAAACCTGTCTTCCAGAAAGCTCCCAAATCTTCCAGACCAGACCTGAGACCCCCCACTTCTCAACTTCCTCTGTCTCTCTGTGAAAGGTAATTTAAAATATATATATATATATATATATAATAATTACCTATTAATTTTTGTAGTTTTTCAGGTTCACGTCATACCGTCGATATCAATCGTTGGGTGAATTACACGTTTAGATTTATTTGCGAGTCAATTTTGTGTTTTATATGCACTTATTTATGCACGTGAGTTGGTTTTATTTATTTATTTCTATTATTTCTATCGCCCTACTTGTATTTGCGTTTGGCTTTGGATCATTTCCATCAATTAAGCTTTGTTATGGTAATTATGAAAACAAATTAGAGATTGCAGCTCTTTTTTTTTGTTAGGGTAATTTCTGTTTTCTAATTAGAATTTTTGTTTGGAGTTGATTTAATTTCAGTTAGTACATTGATGGCTGATATTGTCAATGATATTGTTTGCTGCAAAATATTTGTGTACTTATTGAAATCATTTGATTGCTTTTTATTTATTTTTTGGTCTGTGTGCTTAATTAAGTTATTGAAATTGTGCCTTTTAGGGGGAAAAATGAGTAGCCGCTCAAGCTGTACCATCTATGTTGGAAATCTCCCTGGTGATACTCGTATGAGAGAAGTAGAAGATCTGTTTCGTAAGGTATTATTTTATATTTAACACTCCTCCATTGAAATTATACTTGGTGTGCTTTTAGGAAACAGTGTTTTTGGGTCGATTTTTGGGCTCTTGGTAGGATGAGAAACTGTTTAGTTTTGACAGATTGGATAGTTTTAATAAAAAAAAGTTGAATTTTTGGTCGTACCCTTTTAATTTCTTACTTAAAAAAAATCTTAAAAAAAGACCATTGTTACCATTGTTGGATTAAAGGGGGAAAAAGATTGGCACTGAGATTGGCATTGACATAGAATAGCTACAGGCACGAATATTTTAAATTAGTATTGAGGCAACTATATTCTGTTATTGGATTGGTAGGATGGATACTTCTAGGAGGGAGTCTTTGTATCAGATATCAATATTTCTCTGGATAAGCCAATGGATATGTGTGACTTTATAGAAAAATGTAACTGAAATTTGAAAAAAGAGTCCGATATTTCTAGAACACGTGCCAGATGTACCTCAAACTATAAGATGTGATTTATTTGGAGTTTAGAATTGGGATACAATCTGTAAGGAATAGTGAAGGAAGGGTTTATGATAATTGAAACTGATCTTGTAGCTCTATTAAGACATTTTCTGCTGATTCTTTTTTTTTACATCTTTGCTGTCTAAATGCAGTATGGGCCTATTGTTGACATTGATCTGAAGCTCCCACCAAGACCGCCAGGTTATGCTTTTGTTGAGGTGAGTTCTAATTGTACAAACTTCTGATATTATAAATATGCATATATGTTCAATTATCAATATGAATTTGCTCTTCTTTTTGGCCATTTTCTTTTGGCTCATAGAGTTCTTTGAAAATTGTCACTCTTGCAGTTTGAAGACCCACGTGATGCTGAAGATGCAATATATTACCGGGATGGGTATAACTTTGATGGTTGTCGTTTACGGGTTGGTGACTCTTCGCCTATTTACTTTTACTAGCACCTCTGTGTATTTGCTTTTATTTATTTATTTATTTTTAATCTTTGTTGCTGATATTTTGTTTTGTTTTTGTATATGCCCTTAAAGGTTGAACTTGCAAATGGCCGGCGAGGACATTCATCATCAGTGGATCGCTATAGCAGTTATAGTGGTAGTGGCAGTAGCCGTGGTATTCCGAGGCATTCTGACTATCGTGGTATGTGTTGCCTTCCATATTATTTTAGTCATAAAATGTGTATGCAGTGCAGTGTTGAATTAATATGGCTCCATCATGTAGTTTTGGTCACTGGATTACCTCCTTCTGCTTCATGGCAAGACCTGAAGGTAAGGATGAACCTATTTAGTCATGTACGATTCAATTTATCCAAGATCATTGTAATTCTGAGTTTCTAAATTTACTCAACTTGTTGGTTTACTGAATGTGTAATGATTTTGTATATTGAATAATTAGGATCATATGCGTCAAGCTGGTGATGTCCTTTTCTCTCAAGTATTCCGTGATCGTGGTGGTAAGTTAGATTGACAGTTTGTCTTTTTATTTTCTTCCTCATATAAGGGTATGAACAACAGATCCAATAACTGGGCTGTTGAAGTATGATTTTATATTTTAGCTATTTGTGATCAGTTATGTTCTCTACGAAGTGAAAGTTTAGAAGTTCAAGCTTAATAAAAGAGGTCAATATTCTTTCTGTAGCGTATCATGGTGACTAATTGTCAATGCTAATTAGACATGAACACATGCACAACTTTGAAAGTTTTCAGCAAACAGGGTCGTACAATAATAATCTCTGATTGATTGCTTTATAATCATTGCTAAGTTTTATTCTCCACTGCAAATGGATTACTATAACTATTAATTTTTAAACTCAAATGTAAAAGTCCCTGTTCTCTTTTAGAGTTATGGACGTCTATCAGAACATACCCGTGTCCGTAATGAGTTTGGTCTGTAGCTATAATGATTGTGCAGCAAGGTATGTTGGTGAAAAAAAGAGTATCTACTTCTATTTTCAGTTTGGACGTGTATTTCTTTCATTGGAATGGAAAATCCTTTTATTTATTGGTTTGAATTATTTGTTTTTTCTACTTTTTTGTAGGCATGTCAGGAATTGTGGATTATGCACACTATGATGACATGAAGTATGCTGTAAGTTCCTATACTTAAAATGATGACTTTCATTATTCACACTATGATGCTGTTAGTATTTATGCACACTATGATGCTGTTAGTATTCCTACAGACCTTTTTGTTTAAAATGTTCAGCATTTCACTGTGGGAGTGGAACTCGGTTTGTGTTTGATAATCTTATTTTAAAAAATATGTCATTGTTCTCTTTGTAAGGTCTTTTCTTGTCTTGCCCTGCAGATCAGAAAACTTGATGACACTGAATTTCGGAATTCTTTTTCGCGGGCTTACATACGGGTATGTCTCAATATGCTTGATGTGCTGAATTCTGGTTTTCTTGACTCATTTTGCCTTTACTTCTCTATTTGCTTTGTCTAGGTGAGGGATTATGATTCGAGACGGAGCTACTCTAGAAATCGCAGCCGTGATTCAAGACAGAGCTATTCAAGAAGCCCTATTCGTAGTCCTTATATGTCAAGAAGCCCAAGTCACAGCCATAGCTATAGTGGCAGGAGCAGAAGGTTAACTAAAAAGAATTTTTTGTTTGATTTTTGTCTTTCTTAAGTAGTTAACTTCGATAATTTTCGCAAATTAAGATTTGAAATGAGTTTTTAGTAATAATACAAATTGATTCGGAATGTATTGCTTGCAGCATATCTCCAAAGAGAAAATATTCGTTTCGATCTCCCTCAGTATCTCGTTCAAGGTTTGTTTTGTTTGTCTTCTCCTTGGTCTTTCTTGTGGTTTGCACTCCAATTTCAATTTTGTTTAGTCAAATGCTTCTTGATTTGCATGCCTAAGGTTTATGCATGGACTTTATTACAACTAATTGGGGTTGGCTGGACGTATTTCTTAGGCAGGCACATCCTTTTCACTTGGAATTTCAGTGGTTATTCCTTTGCAAACTTCCTACCTTTCTTCTGTTTTGCTGAGTCAAGAGTAGGAAGATTTCATTAACACCTATAAAATTTACTTTGCCCACCGAGTATCCATTTAGCTGATGTTTTAGCTAAAATTTTGCTTACCCACTGAATTTTTTAGCTAAGGCTTATAATGTAATGGATAGCAATAAGCACTGGGGACTTGCTCAATCTTTGGGGAGCGTTTTTTGCTCTTTACAGTGCTGTGGTTGGCTGGCAAGCACTCTTCTCCCTCTATCCTTGTTTTAGTTTTCCTTGCTGCTATTTCTTTATGCAACAAGGGTTCCTCCCCACTTTTCTTATTATTTTTTAATATTTCGTTTAATGAAAATGGAACAAGAATATGAACATCATACTGGCTATGTTTTTCGTTATTGTGAAATAAAAGCCAGAACTATCTTTCATGGGTTAATCTTGTTCTTTTATCTTAACCTTAAACCATAAACATTTTAAAAATATATTTTTTTGTAGTGTTTTTCAACAGTTATGCAAAATCTTTGTTTTGAGACACTGTAACCTTTGAAGATTCTATAAAGTTGCACTACACTATTCTTTTTATTATCAAAGATGGAAGTGGGCACTTAAAGAAAGGGCTTACCAGATTGGTTAGTCATCATACTTTGTTTATGAGGGTTGACTTGTGTGTTTGCTAGATCTTGGACTTTGCGGCGACCTGGGGACTGCATGTTAGGAACTTGATGGCATGTGGTACTCTGACGCCTGCAACTCTTTTGGTTGTTTGAGGTAATGATGTTTTGTTGATGAGCACCACTGGAAAAACCTTAATGCTACAATAACGGTTCTAATAAATTATATGCATGGGCTGCCAATGCGTGCTAGACTGGATCATTGTAGACGGATGAGTTGCGATTTAAAAGCTGGATTTCCTGTGAACTGAGTGCTATTTTACCACTCAACAATTCCACGGTGTAGATGATTCAAAACTTCTTCTCAACATTATAACTTGTGGTTGGGAATCTGGGGTGGATGTCATTCTCCTTCCAACTAGGATTTTACATTATGGTGCTGTATTTGTTTTTTCTTTATCACTCCATTTGAGTTGTCATGTGCTGCGGGAGAAAGATGATTTAGTAAGAGGTTGTGATCATGAGAAAATTGGGTTAGTGCTTTTAATGTTGGTTGCTACTAAAGACTTGGGGTTCATTTCATTTCTTCTTTTTCTTCCTTTGGTTGTGGTAACTCTAAATGGAACTGGCATTGAGGCTTTTGGATCAAAGTTTTGAAGGATTGTTCTGGATATTGAATTGGGTTGTTTGTGGACTTCTTGCAGATCTCGATCAAGATCCAGATCTCCAGTTACTTCGGTAAGTCAAGGCTTTTAATTTTTGGAAAAAGAAAGAAAGAAAAAAGGAGTTAGAAAATGAGGAGCTGGGTGCTATATTTTGCATACATGGACTCAGGCCATGGTTTGCTACTCAATAGTTCTGTTTGTGTGTGTGCTTTTCACTGATTTCGTATGATGCAGCCTCCTCGCCATAAAAGTCGTAGTCCCAGCAGGAGCATTAGAAGCCTATCACCCTCCCGTCCGCCTTCAGTATGATTATTCTCCTGTTTTTTGCTAATGATTATTTTGTATTGATTACTTCTTTCTTTGTTTTTCTTTCTGTTCTATTCTCATGGTGGTTTTATTGGTTCTATGGCTGTGGTTCACAGGTAAGATCTGAGCGAAGCCGGTCTGTTGGCTCCAGGGATCGCTATTGAGCACTACTTTTTTGAGTACTACTTTGTAAGATGTTCTTGGTGGACGCATAACTATATTTTACTTAGAGATGGCTACGTATACATTCTTGATTTGGATATTTGTTGAACGGTCTTGTAGTGATCTCTCTGGAGTGAATAAGTAAAGTAATACAGATAAACTGAATGAATGTTTTCACCAAGGAAAATGTTAAATTTACAACACCAACACAACAACCCCTCACATGAGGGTGGACCCCACACACTGGGGCCCACTCTCATGTGAGGGGTTGTTGTGTGGTTGTTGTGATGGTGTTGTGTATGAATCAAATCCCTTTCACCAAAATGTGCTGGCGCGGGATTTGTTTGTATTTTGTTGTGGCTTGGTGCTAGTTTGTTAACCATTCATCCTGCCTTGGCAGGCTGGACTTGCCCTTCACTTTTTATAAGGTGCCTCTGCTAGGGGTGAAAACGCGAGCGGTTAATAACTGTCAGCGAACAACGTTCGCTGTTTGTACATGCAGATACGGTTAATAAAAATCAATATCCACATATGTAGATGTGGTTATGCATTCTTTATATATATAAACTCATTAAAATGACGTCGTTTTGGATTTTGTAAGTTTAAGACTTTTAGGTTATATTAGGTTTCTACTACATTTTAAAGTCATACTTTATTGCATTTATTTCTTTTCTTTTCTTTTCTTTGGTAATTTATATCACAATTACAGAATTACTCTACGAGACAATGACCCTTTATGACTAATAATTACGAATTGTGTAATAAGTTAAACGTTAATTTATTTAAGCTTACATATAATAATAATAATTGCATCATCTAATCTTACACATAGATTTAGATAGTAATTCAAAACGCTTATTACCTCATTGCGGATAATGGATAATAACCGCGCGGATGCGAATAATAATCATATAATACGGATGTGGGTATTTAAAGTGTTAACCACTTCCGCATCTGTATTTTCACCCTTAACATCTGTTGGCAGGGAAGGGTTGTGTTCTTGAATGAGCCCTTCTTGGTGGAACTGTCAGCAAAGTTGACCCATAAAGCCAGTGGAGGCTGATTTGTAATATTATGACACCCTTTTTCGGTGGCATGGTTAAAGCCAACCTACATCTCATCTTTTTTTTTCTTTTTTTTCTTTTTTGTGTGGTAGTAATAATTCTCTTCACACCTATTACACTCATTTTACATTGGCTGACGAAACGTGTTTTAAGTACGTATTTATTTTTTATTTTTTTAAAGTAAAGCTACTTAAAACACGTTATGTTAACTAATGTGACATGGATGTAATAAATAGATGTAAAGAGCAGCATTTTTTTTCTACTATAATATACAATTTTATGTAATATAAAGCTTTTTTAACCAATAGAGATTGTAGATAGTAGAGTTAAGCACCAATCCCTTTAGGTTAGTGTTTTGTTGCTACTAGTAGGATCTGTTTATAGATAACTCTATATTTTCCTCTGAAGCAATCACCCCTTAGTTCACTGCTGAACTACATCGATCTCTATAGCCTACAGGGCCGAGTAGTAATCTGTAATCGGGTTGGTCGATTGGTTTGGGTTACTCAAGTGAGAGGCAGAGCTTCTTTGTTTATTCAAATTACTGATCTAGTGGAACACTAAAGATATGGTTACTGAGGTGATTGGAGAGAGGCAAATAAATAGAAGATAACCAGTTTTAGACGGCAAGGGGGTGAGAGCTGATGAATACTTTTCATTAAAAGCGTAATGGAAAATACTGAGCAAAATAAAAAAACGAGAAAAAGAGAGCACAAAAATCTACAAAATTAGAGATACTGAGAATGACATTAGCAAAGATCTGCTCAAAGAAGAACTTAAACAAACAATAAATCCAAACTCCTTTTTTTGCAATAATAAAAAATTTGAGCATTTCTTTCTCTTCAATTGCACCACATTAAATGAATGGATTATATTCCAAAAGATTTTAAATCATTCCAATTAAACCTTTATTTCCAACACGCCAAAAGCTCCACCCCTCGTTTGGGCATAACCCGCTCTACTGCGAACATATGAAAAACCAAATTCCATAAATCTCTTGCAATATTATAGTGAAAAATGAGGTGATGAGGAGTTTCCTACTCTTTTTATTCATACAACACAAATCCATCACCATGATATAACACCTTGGAAAATTAACCCTAATGATAATTTTTCTTAAAGATGTTATCCAAGTGAAGAAAGCCACCCCCAAATGAGAACAGACCTCCAAATACTCTTCCAATGGAAGGAGTCAATGTTGGGAATGAGAACTTCGTAAAAAAAGTTTTTACCTCAAAAAAACGTATTTTCTAAGGAATCCAACGTAACTTTATCTTTACCTCATCGACCCATCCTAATGGAATACAAAACATTGAAAAAGGAAGATACATAATCCACTTCTCAATCATGCACCAATATGATAAAAGTCATGACCCAATGCGCTTCTTCATTGTTAACAAACAAATTGTTAAGCACCATAGCAGCCCTATCCCTAGCAATGCAAAATTACTCCATAAAGGTTTCCTTTAGAGAATGATCCCACAATAAACGTCATGCTAAAACTTAGTCCGAGAACCATCACCCACCTCAATACTAACAAAATTAGAGAAGGCATCCCAACTCCTCGTAATATGTTTCCATAGACTCACCACATGACAACATTAAAGCATCAGCTCCCCCCCCCAAACTTACTTTTATCTACTACATGTCGTTTTTATCCACTATGTGGCGCCAAAAAGCCTCTCTCTCTACAGCATAACTCCATAACTATTTTCCCAAAACATATAGAGAATCGAATTGTGGATATGCAATCTAACTCTGTCATTTCTTCTCAAAGCCACATCTCTTTAACATGTTAAACAAAAAAATCGAGCTAACGTGGTCATAATTCTTTTTTTAAACTTGCCACGCCCATGGAACTCAAGAAAGACTTTCATAGCATTTGCTTTAATAGCATCCGCACAATACTGGAAGAATGCCATAAAAAAATGTAGTGAAATGCTAGATGTACTAAATATTTTACTAAGAGATGAGTACTACACCGTGAAAGAGAATCCCAGTTATTAGACCATGTGAAATTCCCACTCTGGAGAGGGATGCTCAAAGATAAAGTTCGAGAACTCTTCTATATAGCTAGAGAGAAAGCTGAAATTAATTTGACTTGTTCTCACAAGCGCAAATGTCACTTGTAAACATCTGCTAAGATTTTTATTTTTATTTTTTATTTTTTCTATTCTGAAAAAGCTGAAAGAATAATATTATGTGTTATAAAATATCTATTTATTTCAAAAACTTTTTTATCGTTTCCAGTTTCCACATCTTCCTGTCACAATTTAACATTCAGGAGGCAGCAAAGGCAAGCGAAATATTCTGACGTAAAAAGCTTATTTATAAAAAAAACCAACACCAACAGAAAAGTTGGGCAAATTGAGCACAAACTGATCTTTTATACAAGTTTCCTTTACTCAATAACTTCACAAGTGTTCGCAAAGGAAACCAGGCTATGTTTTTGGACATAAATAGTGCACCCACTCAGCAGTAATTCTGAGGCACAGCTCCGGGCTTCTCAAGAGTAAGAGTCCGATTGTGGGTGATTCAACCTGATTTGAAAATGGCAAGATAACTGCTCAAATCCTATTTTTGCCACCCAACATATGATCTTATTTTTATATCCGCAAAGGCAGAGAAACAAGAGGAAGCGAAAGTCCATGATCACACCACCATGTGGCCTGCCAAAAATATGGTTTTTGGAGCCACTCCACAGTATTTTGAGTCTGCCATGACCTGACAGACTCCAAGCATGATATATCATTTCTCAAGCATACATAATTTTTGGTTTCAGCATAGTGGTAGTTTGCTTCAGCGGGAAAGGATAAGCAATAAATTTTATGACCGATTTTGTGCAGGCGTCCTTTCGGATCCATGCCTTTGCCGGAATGCGTATGCGCTGGACCTGATACTGGTATCTGACCCACCAGCAGCCTGGTGATATGTCCCCCAACCTGAGTCTCTGTCAACCTGGGGCATCGAGAATGAAGGCAAATGATCTCTTTCCCATGAATGGAATCGATTTGACAAAGGATTTTCTGCTTCTTGAAAGTTACGACCTGGTGGAACAAGATAGAAGCCACTCGTCTGATCAGATGACGAAGCCACTGGCCCTACTTGAGCCAAGCCTCTATGGCTGCTGGTTCTTCGGGTGCTGGGTGTACGCATGGAAGTTGAATTGCTTGGTTGTTGTTGCTGATAGTATGCCTGGAGAGCTTGGACTCTATCACGGGCTCGAGCATTACTGCCTGGATAAGGTGGAATCATTGAAGAAGCCACTGAGCTCCCTGGTCTACCACCAGAACTGCAGAAATTAAGTGCCTCCACTGTCAATGATACAATTATTTATATTAAAAAGAAATGAAAAAAGAAAAGTTCATAAAATTCATTCCTTTAAGATACTGTGTTTTCAACCAAATGCGTTATTTGACTGAATACTACAAAACTTTTTTTTGTTTCTGGTCTGAATACTGTAAAATCTAATAAAATAGACTGACGGGTACAAAACTGCAGATAAGAGTCTCATGCAACCATCATCAAAACCATTCTCTAAGTTTCTAAACTTTTAACCATAAGGAATGAAATAAAATCCGTGTTTTCTTTTGATTCACTATCCACAGAGACTATGCTCTACAAATATGCCACATTTAACAGTAACTGATATTTTGAGCCAAAAAAAAAAACAACTACAGAAAAAGGGGAGCTACCAACAATGTCTACATATTGATACAGCCATACCTGTGACCGACAAACGGATGCATAAAAGATCCTGATCTTGGTATATCAGAGCTGGTCCTTGCCGACCTATGAGCAACAGGTAGGATGGAAGGTTGATCAGCTGCAGCAATACGACTATTGGTTGCAGGGAAGGGAGAAGAATGGTGCTCCCAACTGTGATAATGAAGATCCATGCCAGGAAAAGCATAGGAAGTTGGCATCTCACTAGGAACGGATGGGCCCCAGTGATTGTTTAGGTTAGAAGTCTCTGAAACACTTCCATTGGAATTTGAGGATGATGGAGGCATTGGTCCAAAGTAAGCAATATATGGGCAAGGATGAGTAGCCGATGATACAGCTGTATGATCAGCAAAGATAGCATGTTGTCCCAGTAGATCATGATCTACATTGTGATATCACCATTCAGTCAAAATGCACTCTTAGACAAAAGCTTTAAACAGAATTGCAGCAAAAAAAGGGGCAAAATCTTACATGAGCTTGACGAAAAATCCCCTTCCCTGAAACAAATGGTTTGGAAAATAACATTAGCACTTTGGAGACAGAAAAATGCCATTGTATTACAACATGAGAACCCAAGTGAAGGGGAAAAAAGAAAAAGAAAATTCAACAGGATCTATAAGAAAGCAGACAAGAAAGGCAATTCTTGCCTTCTGAAAAACAACAATTCTTCAGCTCAAAAATCTCTAAACACAACAAAGCCTTACCTTAGTCAATTAGAAAGCACTTCATAAGCACCGGCCTACTAGGGTCTCACTCTAAAGTAGAAACATTTGGGGATTTATAATTTATAGTTTTTGAGAAGTCAAATAAAAGAGTTTCTTAGCGATTACAATCGATAAAAAATTGTGAAGTCTCCATATCCTCATATTGGGCGACTAATAAGGAATAGTTTTCACAAATAGCAATATAATGCTTTATTGCACTTTGACATTGTCTAATGCTTCCAATAGTGTATGGGATGGGAACTATTTTATACTATGTTATTAAGGCAATTACATGATAGATCTCAGAGTTTGACCTTCGTTATTTTGGCACCAAAAATCCATCAATTTAAATCACAGGTGGTATTTTGGCACTCAAGAGTCTTGCAAAACAGCAAAAGTATCCGTAAAAGATCCTATAAGACAAAGATAGTCTAACGACACGATGTCATTGTTTTGAGAGTTGTTTTTTGGTGTTCACATGAATGGTACTTTAGTGCCCAGAGAAGTCTCAAACGAAACCTAAGTGTGTTTCCATTAATTTTTGTTTACAGCGACTCATTAAGGGTCTGAATTGCAATAATTTTGAAACTATAAGGTTTATATTATTGCAATTGAAACTTCAGGAATTTGAAATTAACGTCAAACCCTAGAGTTTGTACGTAATTATCCTTACCAAGTATGATCACCATAAATTTGTGATCCATGAAAGTAATCTGACATCATATCTCATACAAAAACTAATTTGGACATTGACAAGCAATTGTTTGTGCCGCTTTTGCATCAAATTACGTAAAGCCAGCATACTAAATGACCACGACTGGATAATGGGGTTTGATGCTTAATTGACATACCAAAACTATCACCAACTAACATTCAACTTTTTATCACCTTAACTCCTTTTCCTTACACTTTCAAATATACACAATATTTATATACATATTAATCTTAACATAACAGAATTGATAGTTATTGACCACCCAAATCAGATGACAAAGGCCTTTTCTAATCAGAGCAACATTTTCCCTAGGGAAGTTTAAGGCACTATGGGCTCTGAAAATGACGTAACGGAAGTGATATAAAAAACAACACGTCACGTTTTTGAATCCTTGAACACAGAAGGAAGAAGAACAAAGAAGAAACCTTTTCTTTCCTTAAAACCACTCAATACTAAACTAAATTATTCCGATTAAAATAAAGTTCAATACAAACTTTTATATAGGTTACAAATCCTAATCCTAATGTTACTAGAAGTCCTGAAACAAAATGGAAATTAAACAAATCCCAGAGTTTATAGGAAAACTCAAAAATGTCTTAAAGTTACTAGAAAAACTCAAAAAACAACATATCCCAATATTACTAGGAAAACCTCGAAAATAATAAAATAAAGCAAAAAGAAAAGAAATCCTAGCATCAGAATTAGAATGCAACTTGTCCTACATCAAAAACTTTGTATATCAATGGTTGCTCCCCAGGAAACCCAAAATCTCCTGGCATTGGTGGTTTGTGTCAAGATGTAAAGTCTTAGTCATTAAACATGCTTCCTTTTACCATCATGTTGAATTTGTAGTGATTGCACCTGCAGTCCATATCCCAAAGAATGGCAAGCTCCAAACAGGATATATCGGCAAAAGGGGCAGTTCAACAAATATTTGTTTTTGATAGGTAGTTCAACAAATATTTGTTGATAGCCAGAAACCCTTTTACCATCACTTGGCATTAATAGTGATTCCACCTCTTTCTAGTCTTCTATCATTCCAACTTTCTCTTTACCAAAGGCGTTTCAATAGCAGACATTCTAATAGAAGGGGGTAGGGACTTAACCAAAGATTCTCAGCATAGATATTAAAGCACAAAATAACTCAGATTAGAGCTCTAATTTGTGAGATCATGCTTACTCAAACGATGAAGGAAGTCGCGTTAAGCTACCAAATGGACACCAGTGAACCCCGAATGACTGCAAAAAGCATTTGAAAATAAAATGAAATTAAATTGAAGAGCATAATATGGTCAAATGATATTTGTGGGAACATCAATCTCTTTATCTATCATCCACACTTTTTCTTCATCAATGAACAGTCAAAAAATGAAGCATTTCCGACAAAATGTAATCAAGAGAAAGTCACATGTAGACATACATCTAAAGTAATCTAGAAGCTGCATCAACAGCCAAGTGTGCTTCAAAATATAATCACCAAACCCCATTCTCTAAGATAAATGTTAATTTTCCCTCTCTGGCCTTGGTAACACTATTAGCAGCCACTTGAATACCTCCTGGAAGGATATCAGAGGAATCTAAACAGTTTTAACCTGGCACCGGAAAAGTTTCCCAAGTGCCTAACTGCACAGAAGAACCTCAGTTTTACCATCAATAGCTTCTCAAAAAATTCTACAAAACTGTTATTATCAAGCTGATAAAATTCACTAGGAAAATCATCTGATTCAAAGTAACCTTCTTGGTTCCAGTTTGAAGGATGAGAAAAAGGATCATTTACTTGTTGGCTGGTTGGCTGCCTCCTCCCCGAAGTCTTATAAATGACTACCAATCATTATCTTAGAAATTGAAGAGATCGAGGATGCAAAAATTTCCCAGGAGCTAAAAAGCCCCAGCATGCAGTGATCATTATCTTTCATGAAGCTCATTTTAACAATTGGGATGCCAAAAAAAAAATTTGTATCATAGTTCTCCATTAAATGTTTTAATAAAATCTTTATTGCATACCTTTCCGCAAGATATAAAGTTCACGATCTTAATTAGTTTTTGGAAGATGGTGCCAATCTGCATTTTTTGGTGTATGGAAGGAAAGAAATTTTAGGTGTTTCGAGGATTTGGAAAGTTCCATAGATGATATTTTAGCTTCGTTTTTCATACTTTGTATCTTTGGACGGTGGCTTTTTTGTCCCCACTGTCGATTAGTTTTGCCGATTTCCTTGTCCGTTTTCTATTCCTAGTTAGGTGTTTCCTTTTGTATATTTACAGTGTACTTAGAGGCGCCCTACGCTTTCAATAGGACTAAATTTACTTATCAAAAAAAAAAATTATAAGTAATAAACCAATCTCATTAAAAGCGAAAGGCGCCCCTTAGTACACTGGAAGTATTCAAAAGGAATCGCCTATCTAGAAAGAAAAAAACGAACACGACCTTACTTGAACACAATCTAAATTAGTTTTAAGCACAACTGATTTCCAAATTTACAAACTAGAACTTCCAGCTAATAGTTTTGAGATATGATATTTGTACATCTCATTTTCAAATTTATCATTGGATTTATGGGACCCACATTGGGTCCCACAAATTCAAAGGTAGATTTAAAACTTAATTGTATGGAAATGTACAAGTTATTGGATCAGAATCCTATTCGGATAAAGATAATGCTATAGACTTGAATAAGGATTCTGATAAAGCTTTAGAGTTAATCAAAGACTCTTCTAGTTAGACTTCTTAGAGTTAAACAAAGACTCTTCTATAGCATTATCTTTATCCGAATAGGATTCTGATCCAATACAAGTGATGTACAAATATCATTTCTCAACAATTTTGTATTCCTTAAGATGCACCTTAAAGATTAAAAAAATTCTGATTTTGGCTTCATCTCTTGACCTTTTTGATAATGTTTTGTGCATTCCTCTGTGACTAAACAAAGGATTTTGTCTCTACATCTACCGTGACAAGTTTATTATGCAAATTTTCAATTTTTCTTAAAAGCTATTTGTTAGGCACATACCACTTTTTCTCCCTCCTAATAATTTGATCTAATTGCTGAATGTCCCAAATAGAATTAAACTATTGGTTTCCAATGTGGCCCCATAATAATCTAATTTGATAGCTAAGAAGACCAGTTCATTTCAAGTTCAGACATTGTGATTTGAAGAAAACGAAAAGGTTGACAATCTGCAGCTTCACTGTGAAAAGGCTCACTCATTTCACGCTCCAGTTTTGACAAGGAAAATCTAGTTAGGCTTGCCCTGAGGACATCAGTTCCTTTTCTTCTTTTCCTTTCCAAAACAATGTATTTCATAAAATATAAAAACTTCCCAGATACAAAGGGAGCTAAAAATACTAAATTTAAAAAGAAGAACGAAAAACAAAAAGACCTGTTAAAAATGAGAGGACTCAACTCTTCCTACCCAGAATTTGAAATAGAGGCCATTGAAATTATACAATTGCGGAAACTATTTGGTACATCTGAAAAAGGAAGAACTGAAGAATCTTCAGGGATATAAATATACAATCTCAAACTAATTGTCTCTTTGTACTTCTCTCCAAGACAAAATTCTAACCTTACTTGGAACTTCCGCCCAGATGGTTCCTATGAGCTCAGTTCACATAAATGCGCTCTTAACAACCCTGATCAACTTGGTGGTTGGAATATCACGTGGATCATACTAACCATATTTAAATTTTCACCATTCCATGTCTTATGGAGTATAAACTACTAACAAATTGAAGGTAATTGCAGCACACTCAAGGAGGCAAAGGGTAGGGATTCAAGACTTCAGGCTGGACGATTGAGTGGCTTTTCTTTTTGGCAAATAATGAAGCAAAATCTTTGGCTTCATTAAAAACTATTTTGAGCAATGAGTAGAGCTAGCAAATGCAGTTATCCTTCACTCAATGATTATTGAAGCTTCAGTTGTGTGAGTTTGTTTTTAGGCTTTCTAATAGTCTTCAATGATGGATTGGTTTAAGCTGTCTACTTGCCTTCCAGCTTCACACGTCAATCTCATTAAACTCCTTTGATCTCCTGATTCTCCTCAATTGAATCTACTGATTCTAGCTTCCTACACTCGATAGGTTTCTTTTTTCCATACACTTTCCCATCTTCACCTGCCCAAGACACTTTGTTCAACGTGTGCCTCTTATCTTTATTTTCCCATCTTCTCACTTTTAATGCTTTTCCATTTTTTCCATACACTTCTCATTTTGTTGAAAGTTCCAGAGCATGCGCCTCTTCATCTTCTCTAACGTTTCCCTTCTATGTTCTTCATATTTTTCTTCTTTTCCCTTTGCTTTGACCTGTTACACAGTCCCGAACTCTCAACTTCTCTGAGACAATCACAAAAAAGTACAATAGTCTCAGCATGAAGGAGTTCATCATCTCTCGCACCGTTGCCAAGCACACCCCTCCAGCGCCAATCCATCAAGCGCGAAGGCCTATCTCAGATCTTGCTTTCTCTTTCTATAAATTCTTTGCTATTTTAGCTTATTTGCTGCACTTCCTATGCTCTATCAAGTCAAGTCAAGCCAAGTCGAGTGCTCAATAATGCACTCAGCTCGGCTGATGGGCGAGTTCAAGCGCTTGCACAAGGTTTTCTCCTTGGCGAGCCAAGCCAAGCCTTGATTTTGATTCTCGTCACGAGCTCGAGTATATAGTGAACGAGCCGAGCTCGCACAGCCACTACTCGCCCGAGCTCGGCTCGTTTACAGCCCAATTTATAATGAGGATAGTATGTGATAATCTACAAGAAACTGGAAAGTAAATAAGTCAAACAATGAACATGTGATTATTTAAGTGAGCTTCTACCACAAAAGACATTATGGTGACAAAAAAGAAAAATCATTGGTAATGATTTTCTGCATAAAGATGGCATTTAGTGAAAGTCTTTTCTCCTTACCATTTCAGAGTAGCCTAGATCATAAAGATCTTCATCATGGGTCAAGTCTTCCATACTAAATTCTGGAAAAGAGCGACAGCCATTAGCATAAAGCCATTGTCCCTTTTCAATCTTCCTACAATTAGGGCACTGCATTGCACCCTTTATATTAAATGCTGAACCAATGCAATCTGAAAAAAGAATCACAACAAAATAATCATGAACATAAGCAAACGAGAACATACAAGCAATGCTAACAGCTTATTAACAATATGCTGTAAACTAAAAGGCCAATTATGAACAAGCACAAAATACAAGTAAAAAGACACCAATATGTCATGAAAGCATAAAATACCGATGTCCATCAAAGAAGCTTGCATCAATTAATGCATAATATAAAGGTGATAATTGAAAGTTCAAAGCAAGTGCTAGACAGAGAATTTCATCGAGGAAGAATATGCATACTAAATGACACATTTGCATGATTTAAGCCAAGCAACCATGAGCTTAAACCAAGCTACTTGCTTATTGAAGGGCACACTGCACAATAAGGCACTTCACTAGCACATTAATGTACATTTAAAAGATGATGAAATATGCCTTATTGTGCTGGTGTTTTGTTTAATAATTTTGCCCATAAATGCAAATATATGCAGTTACTAAATTGCAATAACTATGCAGGGAGTCCATGCCCCCCACCCCCCCAATATAGATTAATTGGGACTAATCTTCTTGAAAGAAAACAAAAGGATAGCATCCCCTGCTCCAAAAGGGAAATAATAATTAGAGAGTTGTAGGGTTCCTAAAAATTGATATCAGATCTTTAGTCAGAAAACATGTAGCAGATCATACAACTAATTTTATGATTTATTATTTTTTCTATTTGTGCAAATGGAGTGACATTCCTTTCCATGGAGTTCACAAATTCTTCAAAAGTAGCCTGTATATTGTTGTATAGCACTTGTTTTTTGTGATTTTCGTCATTGATATTGTTGTTAGAATAAAGAACACTGCTTCTAAAATTTCTAACACGTGGAAAACTCAAACTTCTAACCTCCTATTCCAAATTACTTGCCTTGTCAATTGACAATGACAACGTGACGAGTTAAGATAAATCTAACCATACCCAGCTCATTTGAAACATCCAATTTTTTAACTTTCATGTATCTCCTTGTCCAGATCTTCAAAAACCCAATCCAACTATATATAACTTAATCAAAACACAAAAATCACCGCCAAAAAAACTTAAAATAAGAAACGTAATTTTGCAAAATCCACATCACAATGTCAGCTCCGCCAGGTCAGATGACAATAATAGATCAAATTGTGATACTGATTATTGTATATTATCAAAACCATAGCTTCACATTTATTTAGCAATACTCCATTGCTTGCTCAGACAATGCCATAAAAGTAAATCAATGCGAAATCTAATAATATCAAGCTTCTCATTATGCAAAACCCAACAAAACAAAAGCTCCAAAATCACACCCAGATCTCAACAATATCAAATCAAACAAAAATTTCCAAATCCCGTCCCAATCTGAATTATACAAAAAAAAATTGGTATTCTCACTCACCGAGATGGAATTGGTGGCCGCATTGAAGCTTGGCCCAAGATCTATCTCCATTATCAGCAACCACCTCAAGGCAAATCGAGCACGACACCAAGCCGAAGCCTTTGCCTCCGGTTCCACCACCACCGCCAACGCCAGCGTCATCAGCGCTCTCGTCGACCACCGAAAGGTCGTCGTTCCCGAGCCCCATGAAAACAACCCCTTTAGAAAACCCTAACTACCGAAACAGCACCGTTTTGAAATCTAAATCTCCGACTCTGAAGCCCGGGTTCCGATCATGAAAAGTATTTGGGGTCACGAAACGACGTCGCACGAATCTCTACCTTGAATCAATGTTTTAGCGCAGAGACAGAGAGAGAGAGAGAGAGAGCGAGGATGGCTTGGGATGTGAAAATATGTCCGATAGAAAGTCTGTGTATGTCTCTCTCTCCCGTTGTTTTTCTCTCTTTCGATCGGTTTCTCTCTCCGGATTCGGACCGTTAGATTTGGGGGTTGGATTGTTGTTAGAGAGGTTGTAATAACCGCTGTCCTAGTGGTGGAAATGACGGCCAGGATCGAGTTGGGGAGTTTGTGCGGTTGGATTTTAGTTGATGTTGTGGTTGCCTAGAATTTTTTATTTTTATTTTCTTCCTTTTAATATTGTTGGTCTGCGGCTCTGCGCCAATGTTTTCGGCTTTTTTTCGTTGGTTTGTAGGAGTTGGTATTTCGATTAGACTTGGTCCGGGTGTACCAGGCCTTTGAAAACGGGTAGCCCATTTAGAAAGAAGTCAATTAGGCCTCATCGAAATCTTCAAGGATAATTAATTTATTTTACGTCTTTTTCTTTTTCTTTTTCTTTCTCTTTCTCTTTCTTTTCTTTTCTTTTCTTGTCTTTTCTTTTCTTTTCTTTCAAGCATTCTTTCAAGCATTCTTTCAAGCTTTTTGCTCATAGTTTTAAAGATAGGATATTGCATTTAGCGTCAAATTTTGTAAGTTAAGCTTGGTGTAGTGCTTGGAATTCATGAATAGGGTAAGAGGGTATGAATACTATTACATTATTGAAGCACGTTTTAAACAAGTTTTTGTTTTTGAAGAAACATCAAGTTGGGACCCCTTTTGTTTCCGGTTTTTTTACTTTAAAGATATGATACTCAGCATTTTTTATTTTTTTTTGGATTTGATAGATTTGAGATCTGAGTTTAATGTATTTTGAGTATGAAATCTCTATAAGCTTTTAAGTGAAATAGATAACAAAATTAAATGTAAAAATACAATTATACATTACTAATATAAAAGAGCCGGTGGAAGGTGGACACCACGAACTGCCCCTCTATTTAGGCGGTGTCTCATCCATTAAGTGCTAGCCAAAATTTATTTTCTTTTTTTTTTTCCTTTGTTCTTTTTAATTTGAGATTATTGATAGTATTTTCACATCTACTTTTAATTTGTGTTGGGGATGTTATTGTAGATGTTAGAATATAAGGGCTTTGTTTGGCAAACTCATTTTTTTCTCTCTCTCTCTATAAATATCAACTTCAAAACATTTCTATTATCAAACAATTTTTTTTTATTTTTTATATTACAGCAATTATTTTTTAACAAACTTTTTCACTTTTTCTTACAAAAAATTCAAAACTTCATTTTATTTTATATCACATCAATCACTTTTTATTAGTATTTTCTTTAAAAAAAATTATCAAACGATAAATTATATAAATACATCTCCTACACATCTCATTTTTAAATTCATGATTGGATTTATGAGACCCAAATTGGGTCTCACAAATTCAATGGTGAATTTGAAACTTGGTTGTATGAAAAATGTGTAGGGAATATATTTGTATCATTTATCTTACCAAACATAGCCAATACTTTTCTTGGGTTTAATTTAATTTCCTTATCGAGCAATCTACCAAAGTTGATTAGTTGTGTATTGTAATAAAATCTCTAGGATTTAATTAACTTTATTGTATTCTCTCCACCTACCACATTGTTTTTATAAATATAAACTTTTGTATTGTAAACACATCAAGTTGAATAAAAGCAAAACGTAATTGTTAGAACAGATTCCTGTTTGGTGATGTGTTGATCTTCAAAAGCCTTTGCTTGCAATAAAGAAAACTGCGTCGGGAAAAACCCGACGATCCCACTCCGATGCTTAAATTAGTGTTTAGCCTGATTGCAAGAGTTTTAGAATAACAGAGAACAATCAGTCATACATGTGTATTAATGAGGTATTTATAGGCGGAGTAGCAAGAGTAATCCTTCTTTTCATTGGGCCACATGTTGGGCTTAGAGGACTTGTCGGGCTAATATTTGAACTAAAGCAAACTCTATATGTGATAAAGTCCGCTTTGGATTAGGAGTCTTGCTGAGGGAAGCTTCTTCCCTTATGATTTGGCCTTCATGCCATGATATGTTGGAACATGTTTCGCTATTTTCAGTGGTACGGTATTTTACCGATTCTGGATGAGTCCAACTCGGTAACTTATTGTTACGAGCTGTTGGGCCTAGATGTTGACTGGCCCAACTGATCTGATCCATTCCTTAACTGTTGCTGGGCTCGGGATATTTTAAACTCGGCCCATATCTGCCAGGTCGGGATATTTTCCCAACAGTTACCTCCCAAATCCTTTAATCTGAGATGACTTCGGTGAAATGAAATTTATGTGTGATTCTGCCGAGGCAAATACTTCCCGAGAGTGGCTCAGGTTGTATTAGTCAATATGAGATTTACTTTTGAGTATGTGTCGCAAGCTGTTCTTTCGAAAACTATCTTAAATTTTGGGATTCAAATTTGAAATTTGTCGGGGAGCTAAATTGCGGTGATTTGCTCGGTGAATGGGGAAGATCTGTTTAGAATATCATCCACTCGAGAAGTTTTTCCCATACTCTTCTGCTAGATCTCCGGTTGAAGCCGGTTGTATTTCTCTTTGTATTTTTCGTCAAGAAAGGTTATAACTTCAGTGAGCCTTATTTCTCTGACCAGAGGATTTATGACGCTCCCTAAAAAAGGGTTTACGTCTCCACCAGGATGAGGGTTTCTGTTACCTTCCCTCATGCCGAGACTGATTTTCAAACTGGCTTCTTTCAGGATCTCTTCGACTCTCCCCATCTTTTTCCTCATGGGTATTGCTCTCTCCTTCCTCGTGCCCTTCGGGCTTTTCCAGAATTTGCTAATTCTATAAATTGAATGTTCTGTTGAGTTAGAGCCTCCATGTCCCTAGACATTTGAGCCATCCGAGCTTTCATCTCTGTTGCATTTTAGTTGGATGGTCCTCCAGTCTCGGGTCAGGGATTGTTTATTCCTAAGGTCGTGGCTATTGTTCGCACCATTTTGGATTTTATGAGTAGTAAACGAATTGTTAGTCGTTTCTCACAGACGACGCTAATATGTTAGAACAGATTCCTGTCTGCTGAAGTGTTGATATTCGAAAGCCTTTGCCTACGAGAAATAAAACTGCATCGAGGGGAACCGGACAATCCCACTCCGATACTTAAATTAGTGTTTAACCTGATTGCAAGAGTTTTAGAATAACAGAGAGCAATCAATCATACATTTATATTAATGAGGTATTTATAGGCAAAGTAGCAAGAGTAATCATTCTTTTCATTGGGCCACGTGTTGGGCTTAGATGACTTGTCGGGCTAATATTTGAACTCAAGCAAACTCTATATGTGATAGAGTTTGCTTTGGACTAGAGTCTTGCCGAGGGAAGCTTATTCCCTTATGATTCGGCCTTCATGGCATGATCTGTTGGAACAGGTTCCACTATTTTCGGTAGTTCGGTATTTTACCGATTTTGGATGAGTCCAACTCAGTAGCTTACTGTTACGAGCTGTTGGGCCTAAATGTTGTTTGGCCCAACCGATCTGATCCATTCATTAATTATTGCTAGGCGGGGAGATTTTAGACTCCGCCCATATTTGCCAGGTTAGGATATTTTTTCAATAGTAATCATTATGACAATTTTAGTAGTAGATGTAAGCCACAAAGACTGAACCACCCCAAATCTTGTTTGTCACTCTTTCCTTTTATTATTCTTTGCAATATTCACTTTTATTTTACATTTTATTACAAAGTTTTACATAGTATCATAGTGTAGAAGTGATCCACGAGGGCTTAGTCATTCCTCTATTTCAATGTTTGAAAACAAAGTTTCCTGTATTTTTTTTTTTTTTTTTCTCTTTTATGAAAAAATCTAGAAACCTAAATGCTAAATCAAAATCAAATGAAAACATATTAATGCTCCGTTTGTTTCGACATAAAATGGTTTCTATCGTAAAATATTTTCGACCAAATCATTTAAAAAAAAGAAAAAAATTCTCGAAAATATTTTTCGGCGTTTGGTTCGCACGAAAAAATTACAAAATATGAAAAATGCAACAGTCGCCGTTGCCGGATTTGGGCGAGCATGTTTGGCCGAATTCGGTCAAAATTGCCGGATTCCGGCCAGACTCCTCCGGATCCCGCCAGATCCGGCCGAAATGGCCAGGATCCGTGGCCTGATCCATACAAATCCGGTCAGATCCGACCAGATTCCTGCCATTTTGGCCAGATCCGACTGGCTTCTGACCATTTTGGCAACGGTGGTCGGATGTAGCCGGATTCCCGCGTCGGCAGTATTCCGGTGGCCGGATGTTTGCCGGATTCCAGTGCCACCCAGATTTCGATGACTGACCATTGCCGGGTTTCGGCAATCGGGTATCAAACGTGCGTGTAAAGATAAAGAGTTTAATTTCGAAAAACGATTTACGGTTTTTAAAACCGTAAATCGTTTTCCAAAAATTAAAAAAAGTTATACGGTCAAACTGAAAATGATTTTCGTTAACCATTATTTTCGCCCATACCAAAAACTATAAAATACCAAAATTATTTTACACCGAAATAAACGGAGCATAACTAAATATGATTTTTCCCTAAAATTTATACATTGCACGTTCTTCAATTAACTGATTTACTGCCTTATGTATATGCCAATATTTATTTCTTGGATGTGAATCGTGATTTGAATTTATTACACTTGCATGAAATGTTTTCCTCAAAAAAATTTAAGTCAAAAGATTATTTACGTCACTCAACCCCTATGGATACAAATTACAATGTTCCATTTTTAGCAAGTTTCCAAAATGAGAAGCTTCTATTTAAGGAAGTTTCATATTAAGGAAAGTTTCAAGATAAGACAAGTTACAACAGAAAACTCTCTTATTATACATTGCGCGTAAGAGATTATCAATAATTTCTTCTCTAAAACCAATAGGACAAAAAAGAGAGAGATAAAAGAGAAACAATTTATAAGATAAGGGCATTTGTAAGGATGAGCTATTTTGACCAAGAGATTTAGAGAAGAGACAACAAAGTACTGGTCTGAGATGGGAGAGCAACCCATGAAGGACATTTATGTGAAAGTGGGATCCATCGCCATTGCCGAACTGAGTCCCAGTGTACCATGAAATTAATTAGCTAGGCCAAAAGGCACGTCGGAGGCCACATGTGTTGGCATGGTCATAAAGACCGTGCAACACTAACATATTGGGCGTAATTTTGTGCATATGCCCTAATAAGAAAATGACTAATTTATATCTATAGTAACAAACTTGCTTTTAATATGATTTCAAAGAAGAAATTGTTTTAAATAAAGTTAATTTAAGCCAACCATTTGAGATTAGGTGTTTTGAACTTTGGGTTTTATTTTATTTTATTTGTCTTTATTGTAATTTTGTACTCCATATTTAATTAGTCAATTATTTGGTAGTTGACTCCACTCTAAACATACCTCACATCGAAAGAACCATGTACTTCATTATTGTGTGTAATTGTTTTGTATTATTTACTGTGATCGCGACCTTTTGTACACTATATTTATTTAAATAATTTGAAAATTGAAAATTATTATTTGTTTCAGTTTTCTTTAACAATGCACACCGTTTTTATTTATAATATCTTACAATTACAATGCGAATAATTATTACTCATGTGACAATCATTTTGTACACAAGTCCTAAAAATTATAACATCGCATGATATATATATATATATATATTGGATTTCAAAGTATTTTCATTTATTTTTATTTTTATTTTTAGATTGGTATGTAACCTAACATGTCCTTCCAATATCGATCATAAGTACGTGTATAAAAGTTTGTAATATACAGAATATTACTCATTACGCAATTATGCATATTGCATTAAATTATTATATATTGTTATATACTTATCGAAAAACAAATTATCGTATATACGTATAGTTACACATTTGTACCCTTTAAGTAATTGTATTTGAGCAACAAAATAGTTAATTTTAATTTAAGTAATTAAACATAAACATTTTCCAGTTTATTTGAGCACTTGAAGATGATGTTGGTTTTTAAAATTTTGAGTAATTAAGTGTTACAACCTTTTTGACCATTAATTATCACGACTAATTAACTCAAGAGTAATACTATTTAGTAGACTGTCATACAATTTGATGATATAGTAGTCAAAATCAGGGTTAGATTAACATTTTAAGAAGATAAAAAAAAGAAAAAGATCATAGCCTAATTTTCAATGTCACATTATTTTAATTATATGATATTCGTATATCAGTTTATTTAATAGCATTATTTTGAACTAATTTTCAATATTTATTGGTCATTTTTACCCCCCTCCAATTTCTATTTTTATTTTTTTCAATCAATTGGCCACACCAATGCTGCCGGCCACCCCACCGAAAGAAAGAAACTGGTCAAAGATGTGTTACCTTTATTCTTAATTCTTATCCCCACTGAGCTTTGACAAGAGGAATATGTCCACATGAAACGGATATTCGCAGGCACTTGAAATAGATAAATTTCCCACTTTGTTTTACCACCGCCGGCTTGCTCCAATTGGGCAACCATACCCTTCCATGGATTCCATAGCGGCTTCGAGCCTCTCCACCATAAAAAATAATCCATTCTTTCGAAATTGCTTTTAGCCAAAAACATTTTTCGAATAAATATTTTACTCAGAAACAAATAGGGCCTAAAAGTAATTTTTAGGTTGACTTTTTAGTTATTTTTTATTATAAATAAAATTTGTTATTTATAGGTTAATATGATTTTATTTATTATAAAAAAAATGATTATATTAAAATAGAAGAATTTTTGGAGATTTTTTTTAACGAGCCGACGCTAAAGAGTATTTTTTTTTATACCATTTTAAAGATTTTTTTCAAAATTTTCAATTAAGAATGTTTATATATTTTACGCTGAAACAACGGTTCAATTGAGCTTTGTCCCCTCCTTTCCTAGTCTCTCTTTTTTTAAATTTAAATTATTTAACAAAAAAGAATTCAAATCACCTACTATAAAAAAGAAGAGAATTACTACTGTAAAGAGTAATAACGGTTATATTATAAAGAGCAGGAGGACAGCAGTAGAATTTCAACACAACTAGGACCTATTTTGGTCTTTTCACTGCCTCTTACTTCGTCTCCTACTCAAACTAGAAGACAGTTACTACACTGTAATTCCAAACAAACCCTAGACCCAACCTGTTAAATTCATCACCCCTGGTCTTTCTTATCCCTCCCTCTATATATACTCGCCGTCTCTTAGCCCCCCTTCGGATTTTTGTTCTTTTCAAACTTCGTTTCAATTTCTCTACAGAGAAAAAAAGAACAAAATCTCTGCAACCATGCTAGTTTACCAGGATCTTCTCACAGGTAAAATTTTCTCTCTATTTTTCAATTATAATCTCTTTCTTTCGGATTGGTTTATAGGGTTTTTTTCTCTGTCTCTATATAAAATTCTTCTGATAGAATTTTGTCTGCTGCTCGCTTGCACTGTTGCACGTAAAATTTTCGATATTTGTTTTCTGGGCTTGGTTCTATTTAAGCGTGAAAGGATGATGTGAGCTAATTGAAGCTCAAATATTAATTAGATTCTAAGTTTGAGGATTTGGGAAATTCTGCCAATCAGATCTAATAGATTCTGGTTTCTCTCAATCTGATTTTTACAGTGTTCAGTTGTGGGGGCTAAAGTTGAAGTTTTATCGTCTATTAACTAACGGTCTGTTTGGCTGTTGAGAAACCGATGGGAAAGGAACAGATTACAATTTTTATTTTTTTAATAACTGGGGCTTTTTGTTATTATGGAAGGAAGAATTTCTCCGCAATTGACATGGTGTGATCTGTTGAATGAGTCGGGTTGAGCTTCAAAATTTCAGAAAATTGAGACAAACCAAATACTGGTTTCAAAGTTTTTGGCTTTTTTCTTTCCCCCCTTTACAATTTCCTCAGCAACGGCTTTTGGCTTATCAAGTCGTTTCGGTTTTATGTCACTAATAAATGAATTGGTGGCTTGCACATAAACTACTGTGTACTTTGTGTGTGTGTGTGTGCTTTTAAGCTTGTGTTGTTTGTTCTAGGAGTTTGCCTTTGCCCGGAGAAGGTTCTTCAGAGTATGTGGCACACTTTAAGAGCGTTGCTTACTCTTATGGTAGGCAGTAGTAGTAGAGTCTATACAGTATCTTTAATGGTTATTCATTGCTCGTGTCAATGTAAGCTTCACGCATGCCATATACTGTGTATATTGTGGGTTTATGGAGTATATGGTTGTAGTTTCTTTGCTATGGTTGCTAACTTTCCTATGTTGTTAATATTTATGTGGTTGTGGTTTCTTAAGATACCTTTGTGAGAATGACATTATGCTTTAGTTATATTCTTGAACCACATGTGGACCTTTAGATCATAGGTGGGAAATTCTTTTTGAAATATCATAATGCGTGAGCTGCAAACTGATCTTCATTGATGAAATTCCAGGTGATGAGCTTCTCTCCGATTCGTTCCCGTACAAGGAAATTGAGAATGGGATACTGTGGGAAGTGGAAGGAAAGGTGGAACTCTTTTTATTTGTTACTTCTATGAGTTTTGTTGTCCATAATTGTTGGTGTCATATTAGTGTTTGTGCTTCTGAGGGGATGGAGAGCTTGAACCTCTGCTATTGTTATGTTGTGTTTTGTGGCTATGGTACAAAAAAAATGTACGCACTGACAGGAATTAGATAATCTAACTTTGGTATATGTTTTGTTATTGGGCAGTGGGTTGTTCAAGGGGCAGTCGATGTAGACATTGGGGCAAACCCTTCTGCAGAAGGTGGAGATGAGGATGAAGGTGTTGATGATCAAGTTGCCAAGGTTGTTGACATCGTGGATACCTTTAGGCTTCAGGTGAGAAAGCTCACTCCTTTTAGTAGCTATTATCTTTGTGCTTCCTGCACAGGATGTATGTTAAACAAAAGGTTTTGTATTGTTTGCAGGAACAACCTCCTTTTGACAAGAAGCAGTTTGTCATATTCATGAAGAGATACATCAAGAATCTGGCAGCCAAATTGGATCCAGAGAACCAAGCGTTGTTTAAGAAGCACATTGAGGGAGCGACCAAGTACCTCCTTTCAAAGATCAGTGACCTCCAATTGTATGTGCTTCCTGCTCCGAAAGTATTCATAATTGTGCAGAATTACTCTTTTTTCTTTTCTTTTTTTGTTTTCTTTTGTGGGAAGACTGTTAATTAGTTGAGTTCATCTTTGTGGCAGTTTTGTCGGGGAAAGCATGCATGATGATGGCAGCTTGGTTTTTGCATATTACAAGGAAGGGGCCACTGATCCGACCTTTATCTACATTGCCCATGGGTTGAAGGAAGTCAAGTGCTAAACATTGGCCTCCCAAAACAAGCTATGATCTAGTCTTTTTTCCTCCTTTTCCAATGGATTATAAATCTAAGAATTTTTGTTTTTAAAGTGTTATTATTACGTGTTTTTCTGCTGGTGACATTATGTGGATTTATATGCATACCTCTATTGAGGAATAAAATATAAATCATGTGTGGTGCAAATTTGTTAGATGACCAATGTGTGCATTTGGTGTTCACATCGATTATGGTGCTTTTTCTGGCCAATGATTTATTTTTCATGTTAAACCCTTAGTTGGGTAAGAAGACCGTTTACTACATGTGTCAGATTTAAAACCTGATTTCAGAGAAAATGCACAACCTTGGCCACGGGTATGTTTGCCGGATAGTATCTTCTTAAATTATTTGTTTAAATTTGAGAGAATTCGAGCAGGTGATTGTAATCGACCACTTATGGGACCTATCTAACCGGATAATTGGTCGGGCAGCTCAATTTTTATTTGGTCGGATGAGTCTCATAAGTGGTATATTACAATCACTTTTTGAATTTTTTTCAAATTTGGACATAATTTGAGAGAATTCTAATCCTTATTTGCCAGAACACCCAAACCATTCCCGATATTCTCATAATTTTTTTTTTTTTTTCTGTCCCTTGCCATTCCTTTCCAACCACATCGTGGCTCATATATAATGAATCACCAGAAGTAACACGGGGTTGTTTCTACACATTTTAGTAACCACATCGCTTTGTCCATCACAATAACCCCTCATCCAATTCTCTAGAATTATGTCCTTCACACATGATACATGATAGCATCATTGGCCGCAAGTCAATTCAAGGATCAGCCCAACACTTAATTTTCTTTTTAACGATGATTAATTCAATAATTTAATAAAACGGTCACATCAATATTGTAGATAAACGTAATTATAACAAGCACTCAGTTGTTCCTTTTTAAGAGATTGATAGCGGTAAATATTAATTTTGAAAAGCCAGTCATCTCATTCTCCTAATGATACAAAATAAGTTCAGAAATGCAAACTTTGTATATTTCAACCATTTGTTTTTCTTTATTGTTATTATTTGTTTTTTACAAGTATTAAATTTCCCCCTTGTTACGCGGAGGAATGATAGGCAGGGGCAAACCAACCGGCCCCTCCCCCCCCTTTCCTTAAAAGGGGATTTTTATAATCAAAAGCACATCAAAAGTTGCTTTTGATTAAAAATATTATTTTTTTAATAAAAGGGCCTGTTGGGGGCCGGTTGGTTTGCCCCCAACTATCATTTTCCTGTTACGCGAGAACCCTTCAACCTCACAAGTGTGGAAGTTCTTTCGAAAGAATGCTACCTTATGTTAAAAACCATCCCAATATTCATCCAAGTCATATATTTTTATATTGGAAGAAGATTTGTAAATAACACTCAAGACGAGCATGTGGTTCAAGGCATCTAACACTTCTAATATCAGCAATGATTTACAAAGAATGTGATTATTCAAGAAATTAAAAAGGCAAAACTCTTTAGCATTGAATAATTTTCGCTTGTTAATGTGTTTTGAAAGTGTTTTTTGTTTTTTGTTTTTTTTAGTATGAAAAAGTGTTTGATGTGATATAAAAGATAAAACTGTTTTTGTATTTTCAGAAGTATTTTGTGTTTGAGATGTTTGTTAATATTTCTGTTTCTGGAAGATAAAACAAAAGACAAAACAAAATTTTTAACTGAGTTTTCTTTTAAATTAGGTTGATGAAAATTCTTTCAACCCAATCTATTAACTGACACGTGTTAAAAATGCATGTGATTCTTACAAGTATTTTTAAAAATGCATGTTGAACACATATTGGAGTTTCTCTTTCTTTTTCTTTTTTTTTTTATTAAAAAAAAAACAAAAAAACAAAAAACAAAAAATAAAATTGCAAAGACAAAAGAATAAAACTCCAAAAAAATATTTTTAGTGATTTTTCTTTTGCACGACCCAACGCAGAAACATATTTTTCTAGACCATTTTTGGGTTGCAAACAAGTAATGAGAATTAGTCAATTTTCCCGAAAATTGTTTTCAATTGAAAACGTTTTCGATTAAAAAAAAAAAAATGCTGAAACAACGGGCCAATGAACTTTGTCCACTCCTTTCATAGTCTCTCTTTTAAAAAAAAAAAAAAAAAAAAAAAAAAAAAAAAAAAAAAAAACTCAAATCACCTACTAAAAAAGAGAAATACTAGTGAATATATATATATATATATATATATATATATATATATATATATATATAAAATAAGTAGGATCAGGATAAAGACGATTTTTTGGAACATTATTTTAAATTTCGGATTTGTAAAGAAAAAAGAAAAGAAAAGAAGAAGCTGCTAAAATACTTATTTTAATAACGGATTAGTCCATAAGAGGTCGATTGATCTATCCTAGCTAGGCTAGTATTTGTATATTAATATGTCTAAACATTTTTTCAAGTAGCTAGTAGTTGAGAGCCTTTTTTAACTGCAGTCGGGAGGTAAGTAGATTCACTATTCCTTCTAAGGTTATTTCATGTCATATATTTAAAGATATATCCTACATAAAATGTGTCAAACATATGTTGTTTTAGAAATCTCGTATGTATGAAATGATTTCTAAATATGCTAAGTAACTAGTAATAAAGAGTTTCCAAATTTTGAAAGCATTATTTTTAGAGGGCGATGATTATGAGAAGTGTATAGATATAAAACCCTCCTATGTGTTGCCCTAAGATAATTTGAGAGAAAAACAAATAATTATAAAAGTTTTATAAGATGAGGGCACGTATGTGGAGGAGATAATTTTGGCCAAAAAAAGAGAATTACGAGAAAACACGACTCGGTATCGACGCTGGAGATGGAAGCACGACCCACTAAAGGAGACTCTGCCAGAAAGTGGTATTCTATCGTTATGTTATGTAGCCACGCTGAGTGTATCTTGGTTAATTAGGTGGCTCAAATTCACTCACCTCGTGACCACGAGCGTGAGAGGGGGTCCTTTGGAATTACACACAACCCTCATACATGGGGCTTAACAGTATACATGAGCCTTAAAACGAGAATATTAGTTATAAATAAATATATTTATATGTTCTAAAGAAGAGAAATGTGTTTTATTGTAGCTCTATTGAAAATTGATTTAAAAAGAAAATAAAAGTGTCTTCATTTAAATAGTGATATGCAATAAATGTGCTTTGAAGTGATTTCAATAAATAAAGTGTTTTTAAATAAAAATGTTTTAAAGAAAATAAATATGACAAAACTATTTTATGGTTGACGATTTACTTCCCGAGGTTTTTTACTCATTCAGTTTTACTTTTGTTTTCAAGGTTCATGAGCATAGTTATGAATGCATTTTTTTAATCTTAAGAAATAAAAAATAAATAAATTAGAAAGAAAATAGAAAACCTAATTTTTTATTTTTTTTTTAGAGGTGGGGGTAGGTAGTTTCGTCACTGGTTGCAAGTAACCAAGCTCCAAACCCAACTCATAACCCAGAGGCGGTGCACGCGCCGCCACAGGCGGTGGCTTTCCCGACAGACAGTTTCCTCCGTTGAGCTTTTCCTGTTTTGTTATAGTTTAGTGTTTCTTTGGACAGTTTGTTTTGTTTGTGTATTAATCTAGTTATTGGCAGTCGCCCAGAATGTCTGACCAACTCCCTGTTCAAGTAAAGGTGTATGTCAACGCAGAGGCATCATTCTGTTGGCTGGGTTTATTTAGTAGCAATTGTCTGTATTGTATTGAGATGTTTGTACACCTTGGGTGTCTGATTATGCTTCACCTTTGTGGTGACTGCTGTTGTAATGCTATTTGATCTCAATGAAAGGTTTTTCTTTCCCTTAAAAAAAAAAAAAAAAAAAAAAAACCTCATAACCCAGAGACCTTGACGACGTTAGCAGCACAAGTAGTGAATCTTTTGGCGATGAGTACTAATGTCAATCTAGGCGCAAGATAGAACGAAGAGGAGCAGGGTGGTTGCAATTTTGAACAGTTCAAGCGACAACACCCCCCGATCTTTAAGGGACAACCGGACGCAGTGGCCGCAAAAAATTGGATCTTACAAATCGAGAGACTAATAGGAGTGATGAATTGTACGAATGAAAAGATGGTTTGTTACGCTACTTTTTTTTTTTTTGAACAAATAGTACAGTGCCATCTTCATTACTAAGAAACCGCCCCAAAAGGGATACAATCAAGACGACTAATACAGAGAAAACAGGCACCCAAATACAACGATGCCAACGCCCAAAGGCGAAATACAGAGCCCGAAGGCTGTCGAAGTGGGTAGAGAAAAAGATTCTCTACCTACAAAGCTAGAAATCTAGCTTGAAGCAGCTACCGTTACGGTAGACTGTGAATCAAAGACAAGAATTTACAAACTAAGACAAACAGAAAACCCCAGGAAAACAAGAGCCGGAAGAACCGCCGCCGGAGCCGAGCGTGATGAGCATGCACCTTCACCGGGGACCCCCTTGCGTCAGACAACCTTCAAGAGTCAAGATCGTCACTATCCGAGACCGGATAAGTGACCGGTGACCCACACGCGCATGACAGAGAAATAAAACCCTCGGCGCGTGCTAGTCACGCATCAAAACCAGAACGACCGCACGGGCTCTTCAAGTGACCACCATGACCAGAGGAGGCCGTCGACCACAACAGAAAGGTCCTTGTCGGAGAGATTCCAGCCGAGTCTTGTAGATCTAGCTTTGACAACATCTCTGCAAGAAACCACCAACACTCACCGTTCACCACGGTCCTGGACCAGAAATCTCCTGTTTGCACCAAACATACAACAACAAAACAAAGAAAAACGACACAACCTCCACTGGATCTAGATCCGGGAGGAAAAAACCACCATTGGAAACATAACCAGGGGGACAAAAATCACCCTCGCCCACGGAGGCTTGGGGACAAAACCAGCGCTGAGAGGGGGAGGCCTCACGGCGAAAACAACTCACACAGAGGTCTCTCTCTCTAAAAGTTTCAGACGTTCTCTCTCTAAAAAAAGAGAGAGGTTGAAATAATTCATGCAGAATTGGGTGAACAATGGTTTGTTACGCTACTTTTAAACTAACAGCTGAAGCAGAACATTGATGGATGGCTAAGAAGGAGCATATGCAACAACAGTTAGGCAAGGGCATGTGCATTTCCTGGGAAGATTTCAAGGACGCCTTCCTGGGGCGATTCTTCCCTCAGACAGTCCGACAAGCCAAGGCTCAAGAATTTATGGATCTTACTCAAGGGTCGATGACAGGGGAACATTGTGCCGCCAAGTTCGTCAAACCATTGAAGAATTGAAGGCTAGAAAGTTCAAAATGGGTTACATTCAAGACTCACTCTTTCCAATAAATAATAGTAATCCTGGCAAACAATTGTATTCAACGGAATGAAGGAAGCTTATCGCCATGACATAACTATAACGGAAAAGACTAAAACAAAGGAGGTAAGAAAGGAAAATTATTCTTTTACTCGACGATTTTCTCTGCACAATCCGATGTTTAAATTATGCACAAACTACGACCTTCACTTTAGGAATTTACATAAATGAGATTATGTGCATTGAATCATTTGTGGTGGGTGGCGTGATTGGTGTATAATGGATTGCATGAAGAAAATCTGCTGCATGCGGTGCTTGTTTCCCTAATCTGTTAATGTGTATATTATTGTATTTTATCATGATGGACACGGCCATCAGAGAAAATTATGGCTATTTTTAATCAATGATGGAAAATTAATATTCAACCATGCTAGAATCATTGAATCTATTTATTACTTTTTCTTTAATGGAAAGGAATGGCAGGGGACAGAAAATGATGGGAATAGTTTGTGTACTGGCAAACATACCCGTGGCCAAGGTTGTGTGCACTTTCTCTGAAATCAAGTTTTAAATCCGACATATGTTGTAAACAGTCTTCTTACCCAACTAATAAGAGTATAAGATGAAAATTAAGTCATTGGCCAGACAAAGCACCATAATCGATGTGAACACCAAATGCACGCATTGTTCCTCAAAAGGTATTTATAAATCCTCATAATGTCACAAGCAGAAAAACACGTAATAATAACAACACTGAAAAAGCCAAAACTCAGATTATACTCCACTGAAAAGGAGAAAAATAGACAAGTTCATAGCTTGTTTTGGTAGGCCAATGTTTAACACTTTACTTCCTTCAACCCATGGGCAATGTAGATAAAGGTCGGATCAGTGGCACCTTCCTTGTAATATGCAAAAACCAAGCTGCCATCATCATGCATGCTTTCCCCGACAAAACTGCCACAAAGATGAACTCCACTAATTAACAGTCTTCCCACAAAAGAGAACAGAAAAAGAAAAGAAAAAAGAGTAACTCTGCACAATTATGAATACTTTCGGAGCAGGAAGCACATACAATTGGAGGTCACTGATCTTTGAAAGGAGGTACTTGGTCGCTCCCTCAATGTGCTTCTTAAACAACACTTGGTTCTCTGGATCCAATTTGGCTGCCAGGTTCTTGATGTATCTCTTCATGAATGTGACAAACTGCTTCTTGTCAAAAGGAGGTTGTTCCTGCAAACAATACAAAACCTTTTGTTTAACATACATCCTTGCAGGAAGCGCAAAGATAATAGCTACTAAAAGGAGTGAGATTTCTCACCTGAAGCCTAAAGGTATCCACGATGTCAACAACCTTGGCAACTTGATCATCAACACCTTCATCCTCATCTCCACCTTCTGCAGAAGGGTTTGCCCCAATGTCTACATCGACTGCTCCTTGAACAACCCACTGCCAGATAACAAAACATATGCCAAAGTTAGATTATCTAATTACTGCCAGTGCATTTATATATATATATATATATATATATATATATATATATATATATATATATATATATATATATATATATATATATAATATCAGAGGTTCAAGCTCTCGATCCCCTCAGAAGCACAAACACTAATATGACACCAACAATTATGGACAACAAAACTCATAGAAGTAACAAATAAAAAGAGTTCCACCTTTCCTTCCACTTCCCACAGTATCCCATTCTCAATTTCCTTGTATGGGAACGAATCTGAGAGAAGCTCATCACCTGGAATTTCATCAATGAAGATCAGTTTGCAGCTCACGCATTATGATATCTCAAAAAGAATTTCCCACCTACGATCTAAAGGTCCAGATGTGGTTCAAGAATATAACAAAAGCATAATGTCATTCTCACAAAGGTATCTTAAGAAACCACAACCGCATAAATATTAACAACATAAGAAAGTTAGCAACCATAGCAAAGAAACGACAACCATATACTCCATAACCCACAATATATACACAGTATATGGCATGCGCGAAGCTTACATTGACACGAGAAATGAATAACCATTAAAGATACTATAAAGACTCTACTACTGCTGCCTACCATAAGAGTGAGCGGCCGCTCTTAAAGTGCCACATACTCTGAAGAACCTTCTCCGGGCAAAGGCAAACTCCTAGAACAAACAACACAAGCTTAAAAAACACACAAACTTCACAGTAGTAATGTGCAAGCCACCAATTCATTTATTAGTGACATAAAACCGAAACGACTTGATAAGCCAAAAGCCGTTGCTGAGGAAATTGTAAAGTGGGGAAAGAAAAAAGCCCAAAACTTTGAACCCAGTATTTGGTTTGTCTCAATTTTCTGAAATTTAGAAGCTCAACCCGACTCATTCAACAGATCACACCATGTCAATTGCGCAGAAATTCTTCCTTCCATAATAACAAAAAGGCCCAGTTATTAAAAAAATCAAAATTGTAATCTGTTCCTTTCCCATCGGTTTCTCAACAGCCAAACAGACCATTAGTTAATTGACGATAAAACTTCAAGTTTTAGCCCCCACAACTGAACACTGTAAAAATCAGATTGAGAGAAACCGGAATCTATTAGATCTGATTGGCAGAATTTCCCAAATCCTCAAACTCATAAAAAACTGGAGAAAAAAAAAAAATGTAGAGAATCTAATCAATATTTGAGCGTCAATTAGCTCACATCGCCCTTTCACGCTTAAATAGAATCAAGCCCAGAAAACAAAAATCGAAACTTTTACGTGCAACTGTGCAAGCAAGCAGCAGACAAAATTCTGTCAGAAGAATTTTATATAGAGACAGAAAAAACCCTATAAATCAATCCGAAAGAAAGAGACTATAATTGAAAAATAGAGATAAAATTTTACCTGTGAGAAGATCCTGGTAAACTAGCATGGTTGCAGAGATTTTGTTCTTTTTTCTCTGCAGAGGAATTGAAACGAAGTTTGAAAAGAACAACAAACCGAAGAAGCGAAGTATATATAGAGGGAGGGCTAAGAATGTTGTCACGGGTCTGAGGAAGAGAAAATCAAAAGTAATTTAAAAAGGGTTCCGTTGAGGAGTAGAGGCGTGTCCGGGAGGGAGACATTGCAGGGTTTGATTCAGGCAACTTGGGAAAGTTGAAGCACGTGTATGGGGCAGTGTGAGGTCACGTCGAAAAACAGGCTGGCATTGACTAAAGGGTGAGCTGGCACTGTTGCACTTGCGAATCGTTGGGCTGGACAATCAAGTGGGGTTAGACAGTTGTAATTCCGTTGGGGTTAGTTTTGTCTAAAGAAAGGCTTGAGTTTTTGTTGGGCTTCACATTCAGAATCTTGTTAATAGAATGCTTGGGCTCGTTTGAGTGCGATTTTTTTTTTTTTTTTAAATTGTGAATAATAAAGAAAAAAGAAATATTTAAAGTTATGTTTAGATGGTTTAAAGAATATAAAATAAAATAAAATAAAAAATTTGAGAATATATATGTATGAGAATGTGAATTAAATTGAATATAATTAAAAAAATTAATACTAATTTTTTATTTTTATTTTTAAAAAAAAAACAATTTTCAAGTCATCCTTGAAAAACGCTCGGCTGCCCTTGAAAAATGCTCATAGGTGGCTGATCCACCCCCACACGGCTAGGGGTTGTTCACCACCCCTAGGTGTGAACTTTTTTTTATTACCTTATTTTCTTTTTCTTTTTCTTTTTCTTTATTTTTCGTTTTATTTTATTTTATTTTTGTTTTTAAGTTGGGTTGAAAAATTGAGTTGTGTAAAACGTTGTCAAATATAGATTAAAAAAATAATAGTAAATGGTCAAAAATAATCTTACATCCAAACAATAATAAGATCCAAACAAGCCCAAAGAAACTTTTTTTTTTAGTTTTTCTTCCGAAAAATGCATTAAAATTTATTTTCGATTATCAATTTTTTATTTTTATTTTTTTTATTTTGGGGTTTGTCCATAAATGTCCAACTCTTATAACTTTACCCCAAAATTGATCGTAAATGGGCTATTGAAATAATTTTTACTTAATTAAGAGCTCATTGTGTTAAACACTAATTAAGTCTTTGTGTCTAATGAGTGGATCAAAATATACATTTTAAGTGTTATTGACATGTTCATGACAAAAATTCCATAACTTATTGTTTACTCAAATTTACTAGATTTTTAAGCAATTTCATTTGAACCTTTTTGATTAAGAATTAATCTATCTACCACATACTATTAATTCAGTTAGGTTTTGATATGATTTTATGTTTTTTTAAGGATTTTAAAGTTGCTAACCTAACTGGTTTGAGTGGTTACAAAACATCTTTCGAAAATCCTTCCATGTGATTTTCATTTTTCACGATGTAGGGAACAAATAAAATATTGACTTCGGTATTATTCAACAATATGTAGTTTAATCAACTCCAAGTGTTTTTCTCCATTGTTGTTAATGAAACCTAATAATGACATTAATATTTCCATTCAATCATAAGCGTGGCCATAAGATTTTATTACACTACAATATTGTTGTTCTACACTTCATGTATTATTATTATTATTATTATTATTATTATTATTATTATTATATTATTATTATTATTATTATTATTATTATTATTATTATTATTATTATTATTATTATTATTATTTATTATTATTATTATTATTATTATTATTATTATTATTATTATTATTATTATTATTATTATTATTATTTTATTATTATTATTATTATTATTATTATTATTATTATTATTATTATTATTATTATTATTATTATTATTATTATATTATTATTATTATTATTATTATTATTATTATTATTATTATTATTATTATTATTATTATTATTATTATTATTATTATTATTATTATTATTATTATTATTATTATTATTATTTATTATTATTATTATTATTATTATTATTATTATTATTATTATTATTATTATTATTATTATTATTATTATTATTATTATTATATTATTATTATTATTATTATTATTATTATTATTATTATTATTATATTATTATTATTATTATTATTATTATTATTATTATTATTATTATTATTATTATTATTATTATTATTATTATTATTATTATTATTATTATTATTATTATTATTATTATATTATTATTATTATTATTATTATTATTATTATTATTATTATTATTATTATTATTATTATTATTATTATTATTATTATTATATTATTATTATTATTATTATTATTATTATTATTATTATTATTATTATTATTATTATTATTATTATATTATTATTATTATTATTATTATTATTATTATTATTATTATTATTATTAAATTTAAATTATTATTATTATTATTATTATTATTATTATTATTATTATTATTATTATTATTATTATTATTATTATTATTATTATTATTATTATTATTATTATTATTGTTGTTGTTGTTGTTAAAGAGTCTTATATTGCTAAGATTTTCTTCACTTTGTCACTTTATAAGTCATGATGTTCCCTCATCTCTCATTGCGTCTTTTGAGAGCGTCAATGTGCTCATGGACTGTCACACGGTATTAGAGCCACAAGTTTCTTGCGATGATAAGCATTTCCCTCTCGTTGTTGTCTACGTATTTGATCATTAGTTGCCACATGTAAGAGGACATGTTAAAGTGTCAAACATCACTAAGATTTCTTTCACCTTGATACTTTATAAGTATGGTGTTCATTATTCTCTCAATGCGTTTTTTGAGAGTGTCAATGGGCCCATGGACTTTTTCATGGTATCAGAACCACGGGTTTTTTGCGATGATGGGCATTTCCCTCCGTTGTTGTTCATGTGTTTGGCCATTAGTTGCCACACGTGAGAGGGCTCGTTAAGTGTCCTACATCGCTAAGATTTTATTTACTTTGGTACTTTATAAGTCATAGTGTCCCCTCATCTCATAAGACGCATTTTGAGAGTGTTAATGGGCACATAGACTGTCACACTATCTATATAAAATGCATATGGGAAAATAGTGAATTAAAAAGTTCAAATCCTCTTTAGTGCAAACAATTTGTTGGGCCAGCTAGTCGGCGAAGCCAAAGTATTTCACTCTTTAGACATTCATCAAACATATGGTGAACAACATTCTCTCCAACAATTTTTATGGCATCAATAAATAAATTTACCTTCGCCAATAAATCCTCTTCGTCATTATATATATTGTAGATCGGTGAAGAGACCCAATCTATAGGAAAATCTTTCTCAATAATTTCATATTCCTCCTCCACATAATCAGATGGATTCGGTAGATAAGCTTGTGACTTGCTAACAACAATCAAGGGAGTGAGAGTGCCATAAAATTATGAAAGCTCAATTCTATAGCCTAAGTCTCCATACCACTCATCTCAGACACGTTGTTCCTGAACTAGAACATGATTGTGATACAGGTTCTCGAAATTGGATTTGAATCGCGATGGTTAACATCGCAATGCATCTCCATGTTTTGCGTCGCTAGACGATGGGTTAACTTCGCAACCTCCATCAGCAAGTCTCCAATCATCACGTCTTGTACATTGTGTTCATGGTAGGAGACTTCCTAATTTATAACCTATCCACGCCAACTACAACAACAACCATCAGTCATGAAAACTTACGAAAAAGAAAAAATAACTTAAAGAAGACACTGAGCTTTAATACCAACTAACAACAAGTAGAGCTATGATTATCTTGACAACACATGAGAGCAGCAGAATTTAAGAATCGAAGACTGAAAACATAACTGTTGGGACAAATATAGATCTTCTCGGATTTTGGGCCCAATCCGAGAAGTGGGCCCTCTCTGATCCACCCGACCAGGCCCAAAATATCAAAAAGAGCATAATCTACCCAGGCCCATTGAGGCCACTTGGGCCCAAGTCTGTTGCAACTGGCCTGAGTTGGCAATCCAAATACTAGTTGGTATCCGCATCTGCAAGCTTCTCGGCAGTACCCGGAATCTAAGGGACACGATGCACGTCATGGAAGTCATGCGTCTCGGCGGTACCCGGAACCTTAGGGACACGATGCATGTCGTGGGACCCCATGATGCCACCGAGATCTACGGAACCCGGAACATCCGTTTACATGGAGCCACGTCTCCTTCAACCGCCTCTTGCACGAATTGCGAAGCTAATGGAACTGCTCCACAACCTCTATAAATACAAGAACTACTTCAGATGCTAAGGTACATGCTAATCAGTCTCTTTGGCATTATTCTGCGTATTTATTCTCAGAACCATACACTTACTTAAGCATCGGAGTGGGGTTGTCGGAACCCCCCGACGCAGCTTTACTTTTCAGGTGAATCAGATACAACCGGGAGCAACTTAGCCCAACTTCTGACCGACACGTCACCTACCGGAAACTGTCTCAACAGTTTGGCGCCGTTTGTGGGAAACGACTTATATCGTTTTCCTAAAAAACAAATCCGTTATGGTGAATACTCGATCAGAAACCAACCGAGTGCCTCGGGATGACCGAAATGCCCGAGACGAAGGAAACTCCAACGATCCCCAATTCACTCTCCTGAATGAAAGAATGGAACAGATGGCCAAAAGCATCGAGGATTTGGCCACTATGAATGCTGTCCTCCAGGCCCGGGTTCCAGAACTTCACCGAACTGTCACTGACCCAGGAAACTGAGAGGAAGGCAGCCGGGTCGAAGGCTCTGAGGAGCCGAACAATGAAGAAGAAGTCCCAGGAAATCCTCCACCTACTCAACCCGAGGCTGCAAGGGCGGTACAAGGCATGATTGCTCGGTTGGAGCAAAGATGCAATGTTCTGACCGCAGCTATTCAACGGAACGATAAGGGAAAAGCTTCCCTGGTGGAAAACCTTTTGCAGAAGACCACCTCTCCATTCACCGAGGAGGTGGCAAATATTTGCCTTCCTGAGAAGTTCAAAGTCCCAGAGATCCCATTTTATACGGGATTTGAAGATCCCGTGGAGCACCTAGATAATTTCAGAGCCCACATAGATCTCCATCGAACACCCGAGATGGTAGCCTGCCGAGCCTTCCCTTTGACCCTCTCGGGCAATGCCCGTGACTGGTTCAGAAGCCTCCCGCCAAATTCCATCCGTCATTTCGAGGACCTCGGCAGGATGTTCCTGACGCAGTTCATGGCCGGCAGGGTCAGAAGAAAGCCGTCGGGATCCTTAATGTCATTGCACCAAGGACCCGAGGAATCCCTTAGAGATTTCTTTATGAGGTTCAACCAGGCTAGACTTGAAGCCGAAGCAGCAACAGATGATTTCATCTACGGAGCTCTCTTTCAGGGAATCCGTAAAGATGGAGCACTAATGGCAGATATAGCCAGGAAGCCCCCTCATAATTTAGATGGCTTTATGAGTAAAGCCGAGAAGTACATTAACCAGGAGGAGACACTCCGAGCTCTGTTGGGACCCGAGACTACTGGCCCATCCACTTCCGGGAACCCAAAAAAGAAGAATCCTCGGAAGGAAGAACGGAAGCGGGTTCCAGAAGAAGAGGCCAGGCCGAAGCGGGATCAGGAGTCCCTAAGGGGTAACAACTGGACACCCCTCAATGCACCCATTATGGATGTTCTCCTGGAAATAAAGCGAGACCCGACGTACCGGAAACCCAGACCGGTGCACGCAAATCCGCATTCACGATACGCCGACCAGTATTGTGCGTTTCATGACACCACCGGGCATCGTACAGAAGCCTGCATATCCTTGAGACTCCTGATTGAACGTTTCATAGAAAACGGAAAACTTGTCCGTTTCCTCGCAGATCAGAGAATTCAGCAGAATCCGGAGCACGGCAACCGCCACCATCAGAATCGGTTCCATCAGGATCAAAACAATCCCCGGAATGATCGGGGAAGAAATCAAGAAAGAGGAAGGGAACCAGAACGCAGACCAGATCCTCGGGCTGCACGAGAAAGAAGTAGGAGCCGAGCCATACCAGAACGGCAGGAGAACCTTCTGGAAATACAGACGATTTCGGGGGGCTTCGGAGGAGGCGGAGAATCTAGCTCGGCGCGGAAGGCATACGCAAAACAATTACGGGATTTCGAGGTATACTCGGTGCAGAAACCTCCAAAGTCCCAAAAACGAGACGCACAAGTGATCGGGTTCTCGGACGATGATTACGCAGGGGTATCACTCCCGCATACCGACGCTCTGGTACTAAGTCTGGCCATAGCCAACCACAAAATACACCGCGTCTTGGTTGACACAGGAAGCTTGGCTGACATCCTTTACAGGTCAGCCTTCGAGCGGATGAAGATCGATCGAAGTAAGGTGATCCCGGCGAGATATTCGCTTGTGGGATTTACAGGAGAGCAAGTGCTCCCGCTCGGGTCCATTGAGCTTCCGGTCACAGCAGGAATGTACCCGAGGCAGAGGACGGTGATGGTTCGGTTCTTAATAATCGACCGACCATCGGCCTACAACGCCATTCTTGGGAGAACAGCTCTCAACGAATTTAGGGCTGTGACCTCAACTCCTCACCTGAGCATGAAATTCCCCACCGAAGAAGGCGTCGGTGTCGAAAAAGGAGACCAGAGGATGGCCCGAGAATGTTACAATACAAGTTTGAAAAAGCTCCCGGAAGCCGCGAGACTCGGAGAGAAGAAAAAAGATGAAGAAAAATAGCAATCACCGTTAGGGGAGCCGGTCGAGGAACTGGAAGAATTCGAGCTCGGTGACTCGAAGAAGAAAGTCCGTATCGGCGCGCAGCTTTCCCCTGAAATGAAGGAAGCCCTGGTTGCATTTCTCAGAAAAAAAACAAAGATGTATTCGAATGGAGCCACGAGGACATGCCGGGAATACCCCCATCCGTAATAGCCCACAAGCTAATGGTGGATCCAAGCTATCGACCGGTTAAACAACGAAGAAGGACTTTCGCACCGGAACGGAACCAGGCCATTGCCGAGGAAGTACACAAACTGTTGCGGGCTGGGTTTATCCGAGAAGTAAACTACCCAGAGTGGTTGGCCAACGTGGTTTTAGTCAAGAAAGCCACCGGGAAGTGGAGAATGTGTGTTGACTTCACCGATCTCAACAAAGCATGTCCCAATGATAGTTTCCCATTACCTCGGATCGATCTGCTTGTAGACTCTACCTCCGATCATGAACTTTTAACATTCATGGACGCCTTCTCAGGGTACAACCAAATTCACATGGATGAAGCCGACCAAGAAAAAACATCGTTCATTACCGATAGAGGTCTTTACTGTTACAAAATGATGCCGTTCGGTCTAAAGAACGCCGGGGCTACATACCAGAGGCTCGTCAACCAAATGTTCCAAAGTCAAATCGGACGAAACGTGGAAGTCTATGTTGACGACATGCTTGTCAAGAGCACACGAGCCGCCGGCCATATAGCCGACCTGGAGGAAACTTTCGAGACACTAAGGAGCCATACGATGAAGCTCAACCCGGCCAAATGTGCTTTCGGCGTTTCCTCAGGAAAATTCTTGGGATTCATGGTCTCACAAAGAGGAATCGAGGCGAATCCCGAGAAGGTGAGTGCTGTCCTCAGCATGCAACCTCCCCGGACCACCAAGCAACTGCAACAGCTGACCGGGAGAATAGCAGCCCTTAACCGGTTCATCTCTCGATCCACCGACAAATGTCTCCCATTCTTCAAGATTTTGAGAAAAGCCTTCGTATGGAGCAATGAGTGCGAGGAAGCCTTCAAGAAGTTAAAAGAATATCTGACCAACCCGCCGCTGTTGAGCAGCCCCAAGGAAGGAGAAATCTTGTATCTTTATCTCGCAGTGTCACCCACGGCAGTCAGTTCAGCTTTGGTCCGAGAAGACTCAGGCATTCAAAAACCGGTTTATTTCACCAGCAAAGCACTCCATGGAGCCGAGGAGAGGTACCCTCGGATTGAAAAAATTGCCTTCGCCTTAATAATCTCGGCCCGAAGACTAAGGCCATACTTCCAGGCACATGCAATACGAGTGTTAACCGAGCACACACTGAAGAAGATATTACAAAAACCGGATCTTTCCGGGAGATTGGTAAATTGGTCGGTAGAGCTGGGGCAGTTCGACATAGAATTCCACCCTCGTACTTCTATCAAGGGTCAGGCGCTAGCTGATTTTCTACTAGAATTTAGCAATACTCCCGAAAGCGAAGAACTGCCCGAGAAGGAAACATGGGTAGCATATGTAGATGGTTCTTCGGCCAACCAGAATAGCGGGGTCGGTGTCATGTTGGCAAGCCCGGATGGAGAAACTTTTCAATATGCGATCAAACTGGACTTCGTGACTACCAATAATGAAGCCGAGTATGAAGCACTTTTGTCCGGGCTTTCAATAGCTCGGGAGATGGGAGCAAGGAATGTAGAAATCAGAAGCTATTCTCAGGTGGTAGTCAGCCATGTGCAGGGTTCGGCAGAGCCACAAGGCGAAAAGATGATCCAATACCTCGATAAGGTACGCAAATGCCAATCTAACTTCCACAGAACCGCCGTAACTAAAGTTCCTCGGGTAGAGAATGCCCGAGCCGACGCTCTTTCCAAAATGGGTTCCGGTACCGGGCCAGTCGTCAGTACATCCACACGGGGGGTGGTGATACAGACCAAGCCTTCAATCCTTCCACAACTCGACATGATGGAAATTGAAGAAGGATCAGACGAACCCGAATGGGCTACCGATGTCATTCAGTACCTCCGCAACGGTTCCCTACCCGAGGAAAAGCTGGGAGCTCGGAAGGTAAAAATGCATTCAGCCCGGTACGTGCTTATCGGAGGGGTACTCTATCGAAGAGGATATACCGAGCCGCTCCTGAAGTGTCTTAAAAGTTCCGAGGCGGAATACATATTAAAGGAGATACACGAAGGAGTCTGCGGGAACCACTCTGGCGCTCGGATGTTGGCTCACAAAGCGATGAGAGCCGGATACTACTGGCCAACAATGAATAAGGATTCAGTCAAAATCGTCCGAAAGTGCGACAAATGTCAGAGGTTCGCCCGGGTGATGAAGCAACCCCCTGAAAAACTAAGCCCAATCACTTCGCCGTGGCCATTCGCAAAATGGGGGGTCGACATTGTCGGGCCTATGCCTCCGGGAAAAGGTGGCCGGAAATTCCTTCTTGTCGCGGTAGACTACTTCACCAAGTGGGCTGAAGCCGAGGCACTCGCCACTATCACTACTGCCAACGTAGTAAAGTTTCTCTGGAATTCAATCATATGTCGATTCGGCATCCCACACGCTTTTGTTACCGACAACGGAAAACAGTTTGACTGTGGACCGTTTCGAAAATGGTGCGCCGAACTCCGTATCAGAAATTATTACTCAACCCCGATATATCCACCGGCGAATGGACAAGTAGAAGCTACGAACAAGACTCTTCTCATAACACTAAAGAAGAAGCTCGGCAAAAAGAAAGGAGCTTGGGCAGAATATGTACCCGAGGTACTTTGGGCCTACCGCACCACGACACGCACTCCCACCGGGGCTACTCCTTTCTCTTTAACTTACGGCTCAGAGGCAATCATCCCCGCCGAAGTCGGATCACCCAGCTTCCGAGTATCACACTACAATCCAGGACTCAACGACGAAGGAATCAAGCTCAATCTGGATTTGCTACAAGAAAGAAGAGATGAAGCGCAGGTAACATGGGCTGCGTACCAAGACCAAGCTGCCCGTTACTTCAACAAGAAAGTAAACCCCCGGAAGTTCCAACTCGGGGATTGGGTTTTGAGAAAAGTGAGCCCGATTACCAAAGATCCAGTCGAAGGAAAGCTCGGAGCAAAATGGGAAGGTCCGTACAGAGTTATACGATGCCATGATAAAGGAGCATACCATTTGGTTGATGCGACCGGCAAAGAATTACCGAGAGCCTGGAACGCCGAGCACTTAAAGAAGTATTTTATGTGAATTGCTTATACTATGTTTACTGTTGTTACCGGATTGGCACCGTCAATGTATGTTTATTCTCAGATCAATTCAAAGCATGGAATCTAAGTTCAAACCAGACCAGATCAAATCAAAGCGTCGCTCCCTCGGTTCAAAATACAACCGACTCGGAGCACGCACCGGTCATATCCTCAAATTTGACTCGGACAAATCCCCAAATTTGTCCGTAGTCATTAAGGAATGTCTCGGTTCAAATCAAACCAGACCAGATCAAATCAAAGCGTCGCTCCCTCGGTTCAAAATACAACCGACTCGGAGCACGCACCGGTCATATCCTCAAATTTGACTCGGACAAATCCCCAAATTTGTCCGTAGTCATTAAGGAATGTCTCGGTTCAAATCAAACCAGACCAGATCAAATCAAAGCGTGGCTCCCTCGGTTTGAAATGCAACCGAAACGGAGCACGCCCCGGTCATTTCTCAATATTGACTCGGTCATTAAGGAATGTCTCGGTTCGAATCAAACCAGACCAGATCAAATACAACTCGGTAGCATAAGCAAAACAAAAGTTTATATGAACACATCAAAATATAAAAATTAATTCTATATCATAAGCCAACCGGGTTACATTAGTTTTCATTCCAAAATACAACCGGCCCAAAAGAAGAATAAATATATTACAGAAGTGGGCTCCCTGTCGAGTCCCCAACGTCGCCAGCCCCAGGTTCCTCGGTTTCTTCCCTACTAGGAGTGCATTCCGAGACAGAAGGTCCCGAGGTTAAGTCATCTCGATAAGGATTGGGAGCATCCTCGGTCCAGTCCTCCACGTCCGGAAAAAATTCCACTCCCAGACTCTGCAACTCCTTGGTAGCAGTCTCGGGCAACTCAATAAGTTCTGGAGTCACAGTCTCGGGATCGACCTTGAAAACTTCCGGGTGAAGGAACATGGTCCTCAATCTTTCGAAACCCCAGTTGGATCCTCGGCCCCAACTAAGGCCTCGAAGCCAAGGAACCAGAGCAAGTTGTTTTTTGAAACGCCGGGACTTGGACTTATAGTGATGACCCTTCCTTCGAAGCCTCTTACACCGAGCTTGAATTTCTTTCTGTTTCTCGGACAAAGATTGCTTATCGGCCACCAGCGAGTCCTTCTCCCGCTCTAATTCTTCCACCCGGGAAGACAGTGCCGTTTTGACTTCGTTAGCCTCGGTCAGATTGCTCAGTACTCTGTCGAGGGTTTTCTCATTTTCAAGTGCATGAGCATGAGATGTATCCGCCAGTTTCCGGGCTTGAGCCAGATCCATGTCCCGAGCCTTTATTATTTGATCTCTGGTATGAATATCTTGTTTCAGGGTCTCTATCTCGGACTCCAAGTCCGTGGTTCGGGACACCTCGAATTCCAGCTCTTGAACCCGGGACTGAAGCTCGGCTACCTTAGCCTCCAGAGCAGCTTGATTTTTAGTAACACCCCGGTGGTCACGCCACAAGGCAACCGACCTCATAACACACTGGAAAAACGCAAGGAAAAGTTAAAAAAAAAAAAAAAAAAAAACCATGCAGAAAGATGTTTTTGAAATCACAAGGCTTGCCTGCAATTGGGTATGAAGCATCGCCTCCACTAGTCCTCCGGGGGACGCGGTCCCGGACATTGAGGAAGACCCCTCTGGGATCAAGCCCATTAAAGTCTCTAGAGGACATGCCAGCAGGCCTTCCCTCAAAGAACTGATTAACGCTCCCTGTCGGGAAGTTTCGGCTTCCATAAATCCCGGAGAAAGATTTCGAGCCTCCGTTTGGTTCTCACAAGTTTCGGGTCCAGAGGACTCCGCGACTTCAACTTGATCCGAACCTTCTCCATCCGGCATGGACAAGTCTATTTCCACGGTCTCCAGAGGACCCTCCGGTTCCTTCACCACATGATCCCCAGATTTCGGTTCATCTTGGGGTTCTAAAAGTGTTTCACGCTCTGATGGAATGTGATTCTCGGAGGCCAAGCCGGCATCAGACTCCAAGCGAGCTTCCATCTTCTTAGCCGGAGACCGATCCAGAGTCTCGGATTCTTCAACCGGTTCCTCCCGTGTAACCGGCAAAGTGGGTAATACAAAGCGCGGCCGACCAAAAAGAAGCTCGGCTTCAATAGCCCGTGTAAGTGCATATTCCAAAGGATCTGGGGCAAACCGGGTCCTCTTCAGCGACTCGGACACCACTTCTTTCCCTTTGCGTTTGATCGTGCTCCGAACACCGGAAGCCTCTTGCTCTAACTCAGGTTCGTCTCCGATTTCTATTACATCGGACGCCTGAACGACCCCAATCGAAAGATCATTGGGCTGAACAACCATGGTCTCTCCACCAGATGCTTCCATTGGATTTCCAACCTCAACGGGATTACTAACGGCTGACAAAGAGGTAGTCGGAACCGTATTCTCGGGAGCTCTATCCTGAGGTACAATCAGCGTCCTCGGAACTTGGGTCGCCTTACCTACTGTTCTCGGAGGATGGGTCACCTTACCGGTCTTCTTTGGTTTTATGACCTTCTTAGGCCCGGAAGCCACTTTCGACGCCTTCGGTTGTGGAGGGCCGGCCGCTTCACCCTCAGATTTCTTCGGTTTTTGTTTCCCTTTCCGATCATACCAAACCTTCTCGGTAGGAATCTGATACCCGAAAACCTTTCGCATATTCTCATCGGTGACTATGTTGTCATAATCTATCTTCGTATCGTTCCCTGGAGTCTGAGAGAACAGCAACATTGTGGCCACTCTTCTCTTGCCGGTCGCATTCAAGGCCGGAGCTTCTCGCAGGTCAACCCGGATAGGACTCCAGACTCTTGATATCCTTTGGTCGGGTGATAAGGGCGCTACCGACTCCCAATCTCCCGAGACCCGAAAAAAATCTGACCTCCAACCCCGGTTGTTGGAGTAGCTTGGAGAAAGGTATATGAAGATGGGGTTGTTCCTAACAGTGAATTCAACAACCCCCTCTCTTTTATATGCCGCCCGATAGATATTGAAGAACTCCGGAATTGTCATCCGAGCTCCCAACACTGTTTGCCACAGAATGAAAGAGGCGAGGAGGTATCTCCACGCGTTCGGTGTAAGCTGGCTTGGGGACACCCCAAGAAATAGTACAAGTTCCCGGGCAATGTCTGGCAAAGGAAATCGCAGCCCGGCTAAAAGCATTTTTTCATAAAAAAACGAGATCGCCCCCACGAATCTCTCGGGTAACAGGATTTTGAAAATGCAACAAAACTGTGGGGGGTATATCATAATTGTTCCGGAGGCGAAATTCATCCCCGGTACCGACCTTTGAAACTCCTCGGTGGTCGAGAGGCACAAGAGGCATCTGACGTTCAACTTGCTCGGGCACCACCTCGTCTTCGGATAATAATTCCTCTTCCTCAGACTCCGTAACGACAACCGTTGGGAGCTCCCTTGTGTCGGACATGGTGCGGAGAGACAAGGTTTGTATGAGCGTCCAAAAGAGGAAAAGTACGAGCTCTAAGAAAAAGATAAGAAAGATCAAGACAAGAATGCGAAATGCAGATGGAAGAGGGAATTTATACTCCAATGCAACAGGGGAAAACCGGTCATGAACAACCGGGAGACGGGGAGACGTAAACAAATTTCGTCCCCCCAAACCGGCAGTTGAACCGTCGCCGGTTACACGTCTGACACCACAGCGCTCCTCAAAAGGCGAACCAACGTCAAATCAATTTTAATGTGTTGCTGACGCACGTCGACAGATCGAAAGGACCACGGGGTTGACCGGTTGCAGTCCACCGGAAGGTGAACGGTCTCGTTCGAATTTACTCTTCCAAAACCGGCAGCCAGAAAGCCCCGGTAATCTGCCAAGCGAGACAAGACACGCCTTGAAAAACGAACCGGCGTCCAGATCGTACTAGACACGCCTTGAAAAACGAACCGGCGTCCAGATCGTACTTGACACGCGGCTCTCGGATTTCAAGGAAATTCGAAAGTTTGAAAATTTGGATTTGCGAGATGAAAGGAAAAAGCGGAAATTTTGTAAAAAGAAAATGGCGTGCGAAGGTTCTCGGGTGGATAAGATATGGACAAGTCAAAGCAACCGACAAAACAATGCTTCCGAGATGGATACGGAGAGGGGTCATTGATTGCTCTCGGTATTATACGCCCGACCCAAAACTCAAGATGCATCAGAGTAAAGATCAATCAATTATTCCTAAATTCTCTCAAGTATAAAATTTACCTAAGAGAATTGGGGGGTAACTGTTGGGACAAATATAGATCTTCTCGGATTTTGGGCCCAATCCGAGAAGTGGGCCCTCTCTGATCCACCCGACCAGGCCCAAAATATCAAAAAGAACATAATCTACCCAGGCCCATTGAGGCCACTTGGGTCCAAGTCTGTTGCAACTGGCCTGAGTTGGCGATCCAAATACTAGTTGGTATCCGCATCTGCAAGCTTCTCGGCAGTACCCGGAATCTAAGGGACACGATGCACGTCATGGAAGTCATGCGTCTCGGCGGTACCCGGAACCTTAGGGACACGATGCATGTCGTGGGACCCCATGATGCCACCGAGATCTACGGAACCCGAAACATCCGTTTACATGGAGCCACGTCTCCTTCAACCGCCTCGTGCACGAATTGCGAAGCTAATGGAACTGCTCCACAACCTCTATAAATACAAGAACTACTTCAGATGCTAAGGTACATGCTAATCAGTCTCTTTGGCATTATTCTGCGTATTTATTCTCAGAACCATACACTTACTTAAGCATCGGAGTGGGGTTGTCGGAACCCCCCGACGCAGCTTGACTTTTCAGGTGAATCAGATACAACCAGGAGCAACTTAGCCCAACTTCTGACCGACACGTCACCTACCGGAAACTGTCTCAACAATAACTAATGAAGAGAGAAAATAAACTACTAGGACAGAGAAAGACCAGTCATCCTAAATAAGCAAACAGAGAATAACTCTAAAAGATTGAAATTTTATTGATATTCAAAAACTGAATTGAAAAAGAACACAGACCAAATGCCTTTATAGCTAGGTTCAAAGTGCTCTCTAAGAAAAATACTCGGATAAAATTAAAAAATAAAAACAAAATTCTTGTAAAAACAAAAAAAAAAGAGGTATTATTTAAAAAAAAAAATTAAAAATTTTGTATGATTATTTCAATTATTGTGTGGATCTTATCCAAAAAATAATATTCAAATCTTATACCTGATTCTCTCCAACATCACAACACCGAAAAATATATTATAGACAATTTTTTAATTGAAAAATGACACGTGAAATGAGTATTATAGACATATTTTGACAAAATGAGTCTTTTTGAAATTTTTTAGTAGTTTGAGGGGCCAGAGTCCAATGATTGATAGTTTGGAGCTACTTTTAAAACGGCATGTAGTTTTGTGGGCTAAAATGTTTTGTGTTTTTTTTTTTTTAAGAATTTCAACACAGCTAAAACCTATTTTGGTATTTTCCTCTTACTTCGTCTCCTGCTCAAACTAGACGAGAATTACTACTGTAATTCCAAACAAACCCTAGACCCAACCTGTTAAATTCACCTCCCCTGCTCTTTCTTAGCCCTCCGTCTATATATACTCGCCGCCTCTTAGCCCCCTCTTCGGATTTTTGTTCTTTTCAATTCCTCTACAGAGAAAAAAGAACAAAATCTCTGCAACCATGCTAGTTTACCAGGATCTTCTCACAGGTAAAATTATATCTCTATTTTTCAATTACAATCTCTTTCTTAAGGATTGGTTTATAGGGTTTTTGCTGTCTGTATAAAATTCTTCTGATAGAATTTTGTCGGGTGCTTGCTTGCACAGTTGCACGTAAAATTTTCGATTTTTGTTTTCTGGGCTTGATTCTATTTAAGCGTGAAAGGGCGATGTGAGCTAATTGAAGCTCAAATATTAATTAGATTAACTACATCTTTTATTTTTATTTTTATTTTATTATTATTATTATTATTATTTATTTATTTATTATTTTTAATAAGTTTGAGGATTTGGGAAATTCTGCCAATCAGATCTAATAGATTCTGGTTTCTCTCAATCTGATTTTTACGGTGTTCAGTTGTGGGGCTAAAGTTAAAGTTTTATCGTCTATTAACTAATGGTCTGCTTGGCTGTTGAGAAACCGATGGGAAAGGAACAGATTAAAATTTTGATTTTTTTAATAACTGGGCCTTTTTGTTATTATGGAAGGAAGAATTTCTGCGCAATTGACATGGTGTGATCTGTTGAATGAGTCGGTTTGAGCTTCTAAATTTCAGAAAATTGAGTAAACCAAATACTGGGTTCAAAGTTTCTGCCTTTTTTCTTTCCCACCTTTACAATTTCCTCAGCAACGACCTTTGGCTTATCAAGTCGTTTTGGTTTTATGTCACTAATAAATGAATTGGTGGCTTGCACAGAACTACTGTGAAGTTTGTGTGTGTTTTTTAAGCTTGTGTTGTTTGTTCTAGGAGTTTGCCTTTGCCCGGAGAAGGTTCTTCAGAGTATGTGGCACTTTAAGAGCGGCCGCTTACTCTTATGGTAGGTAGCAGTAGTAGAGTCTTTATAGTATCTTTAGTGGTTATTCATTTCTCGTGTCAATGTAAGCTTCACGCCTGACATATTCTGTGTATATATTTTGGGTTATGGAGTATATGGTATTAGTTTATTTGCTAGGGTTGCTAACTTTCCAATGTTGTTAATATTTATGTGGTTGTGGTTTCTTAAGATACCTTTGTGAGAATGACATTATGCTTTTATTATATTCTTGAACCACATCTGGACCTTTAGATCGTAGGTGGGAAATTCTTTTTGAGATATCATAATGCGTGAGCTGCCAACTGATCTTCATTGATGAAATTCCAGGTGATGAGCTTCTCTCCGATTCGTTCCCATACAAGGAAATTGAGAATGGGATACTGTGGGAAGTGGAAGGAAAGGTGGAACTCTTTTTATTTGTTACTTCTATGAGTTTTGTTGTCCATAATTGTTGGTGTCATATTAGTGTTTGTGCTTCTGAGGGGATCAAGAGCTTGAACCTCTGCCATTGTTATGTTGTGTTTTGTGGCTATGGCATACCAAAAAAAAAATGTATGCACAGGCAGCAATTAGATAATCTAACTTTGGTATATGTTGTGTTTTGTGGCTATGGCATACCAAAAAAAAAATGTATGCACAGGCAGCAATTAGATAATCTAACTTTGGTATATGTTTTGTTATGTGGCAGTGGGTTGTTCAAGGAGCAGTCGATGTAGACATTGGGGCAAACCCTTCTGCAGAAGGTGGAGATGAGGATGAAGGTGTCGATGATCAAGTTGCCAAGGTTGTTGACATCGTGGATACCTTTAGGCTTCAGGTGAGAAAGCTCACTCCTTTTAGTAGCTATTATCTTTGTGCTTCCTGCACAGGATGTATGTTAAACAAAAGGTTTTGTATTGTTTGCAGGAACAACCTCCTTTTGACAAGAAGCAGTTTGTCACATTCATGAAGAGATACATCAAGAATCTGGCAGCCAAATTGGATCCAGAGAACCAAGCGTTGTTTAAGAAGCACATTGAGGGAGCGACCAAATACCTCCTTTCAAAGATCAGTGACCTCCAATTGTATGTGCTTCCTGCTCCGAAAGTATTCATAATTGTGCAGAGTTACTCTTTTTTCTTTTCTTTTTCTGTTCTCTTTTGTGGGAAGACTGTTAATTAGTGGAGTTCATCTTTGTGGCAGTTTTGTCGGGGAAAGCATGCATGATGATGGCAGCTTGGTTTTTGCATATTACAAGGAAGGTGCCACTGATCCGACCTTTATCTACATTGCCCATGGGTTGAAGGAAGTCAAGTGTTAAACATTGGTCTACCAAAACAAGTTATGATCTTGTCTATTTTTCTCCTTTTCAGTGGAGTATAATCTGAGTTTTGGCTTTTTCAGTGTTGTTATTATTACGTGTTTTTCTGCTGGTGACATTATGAGCATTTGTGCGCATAACTCTTTTGAGGAATAAAATATAAATCGTGTGTTGTGCAAATTTGTTAGATGACCGATGTGTGCATTTGGTTTTCACATCGATTATGGTGCTTTTTCTGGCCAATTATTTATTTTTCAGCCTAAACGCTACTTCTTTGCATCCATCGCATGGTTAGGTTCTTGGGCAGATTCAAGCACCAAAACGTGATGGAGGGTTTTTCGAAATCTATGAGCTCGTGAAAGCAAGGACTGGAGCAGTCTCAAGTATGGCGTTTTCTTGTGGAATGGATTACATTGGGTTTACTAGTTGGTGTAACTTAGGTCTCTATGACATTGATTTTGTGTGGGGAAAGTCGATGTGGGTAAGCCATGTTGGCAGAATCGACGATTCAGAAACAGTGTTCCGAAGTAGGATATATGTAATGGATACAAGATCCGGCGATGGAATAGAAGTACGAGCTTAGTTAGATAAAGAGTAAGGCTTTCCACCTTAGAGGGTTTTTTTCTCCACTTCCAGTGATCCTCAAGCATCCCCCCCCCTGTTTTCTTTTGTTTTTCTTTTTGTGTGTGTGTGTGTGTGTTTTTTTTTTTTTTATGGTTTTTTCTTTTCCTCCTTTTCCTCCGAACATCACCTCAGCAACTCAGCCTCCGCCTCTGGCCCCTTGCACGCTGCCATTCTACTCTCTGTTTCTTCTCCGCTCCTCACCGTCTGATTTTGGGTTTTGTAAAAGTTCATGGATTTGGTTTTTTCAAGGTCAGATTTGTTATCTTCCGTCAGTTCCGCCCTCACACGTGCCTCTCCACGATGCTCTTCGGTCCCCCTACTTCACGCCGCTCTCTTCAGCACTGTTGTCTGTGCGAGCCAGTGTCTTCCACGCATTAGCGCGTGGCTCCTCTACGGCTCGTGGTTTTGCTGGCTCGTCTCCACTGACATCCTTTGCCGCTGAAGCTGTTTTATGGTGTTTTGTTATTTTTCTATTTTTTTTTTTTCGCCACTTTCTATGTTTTTATTTTTATTTTTTTGGTTGTTTGGGTTACTGTCTCATTGCTTATTTATGGTTTGATTATTTAGTGGAGACTTTTGTAACCGGATTTATGTTGGTACCTCTCTTCTTTAGTCTCTAGCTCGGACTCTGATAGTGCATATTCAGCTTCAGCTTTCTTTCGGTGGTTGATGTTATTTTCAAGTGAAGTTCATATAGGTTCGCTTTAATCTGTCTCTCTTTCTTCTATAATTGGTTTGTGCGCCCCCTTGAGATGACCAATTCACTTGTTTGAATTTTCTACCATTTGTATGTATTTCTGCACTGTTTTAATTCGTGTTGGGTCTGTTCTTGGGGAGCTAACCTCTTTTCGGTTTTGGGATCGTCTACTCTTCTTTTCGAATCAAGAGTGCGAATGATCCTCACTTGTAACCCTTTTCTTTATTCAATTAGAAAAAAGAAGTATAATTTTACTTCGGGTGCTTGTTTGAGCAATTTAGTCAGAATATGTTCCAAAATGCAATTCACCACCCTACATATTTCAAATTTGGAAAAACTACACTTCCCCATAATCTTTCACACCATTTGCAATGTCCTTTTGATTTTTAATTATTTTGGTTAATGTAAATCAAATTGAGATGCCATTAGGATTGCAATGTCCCCTTTTCACCTTTAAAATAACAAATATACCCTCTGAGAGAGAGAGAGAGAGAGAGAGAGAGAGAGAGAGAGAGAGAGAGAAGGCCCACGACCATGCCGTGGATATTTTTTTTTATTTTTTTTTCCTTCTGAATTTTGTCTATTTTTTGGATTTTTATGGGTATTTTTGTCATTTTAGGGGCAAAAGAGAGACATTGTAACTCCATTGTAGATCAGTGGACCACATTAACCAAATTGAAAGATTGATAGACATTGCAACAAGGGTGGTAGATTTGAAGGGGGTATAGAAAAAATTACTAAATTGGTATGTGGAATTTGTGTAACGCCCCCACGTGGCAAATCTCTTTTATAAAACCAAATGTTTATATATGTATGTATTATCGTGTCTCGCCCAAAGCACGTGGCAATCACTTTTATAAAACCATGTGATAATGTTGTTATTTTACCCAAAGGGGTTTTAAGGTGTTGAAATGCTCAATTGAGAGCATGGAATTTTTTAGGGTTTTTAAAACACTTGGGATTTTTTTTTTCTTCCTAATCACATAAACACTTTGGGATTTTAAAATTTATGTACATCGTCTGAATGGTTTGTATATCGTCCCAATAGTGTCACGTCAGAACGTTCAAATGATGCTGAATAGTATGTAACAAAATTTTAGGAAAATCGTCCCAAGTCCAAACATTTAGGATAATCGTTTGAACAATCACAATGATGTGAACCCGTGGGATCGAACTCCCTTGAACCCACAAATCAAATTGAAACCTACCCAAAGAAAACCAAGAATCAAGTTAAGAATATCTAAACCCGTTGAAATCTTGTTTCAAGAACCTAGATTCGGTGAGAACGCCACAAAATGGTTTGCCTTTGATAAGTTATTAGTTCAATCAAGAACAAGTAGAAAAAACTGAAAAGTTTCCTATTAAAAAAAAACCTTCATTCACATTCAACTTTTGTAGAAAATGCGGCTACAAGTTTTTTTAAACCCCTCCATGAAACCCTACGGTCTACATCAATTAAAAGACATGGGCTGAACATCTTCAAACCCAAAACATCATAAATTACATGCCTATAGCTAATAAAAGAAGCCCGCTTAATGAATTAAATAGGCTAAACGCCTACAACCATAGAAACATAAAATAGGCCCACACGCCTATACTTAATGAAATAAAGAGTCTACACTAAACCACTAGGACTAGGCTATGCCACCCCCTCTGTAACTTGTATCACATAGATTAAAGCTGGTTTTTATTTTTTCAAGCTCATCTTGAATTTTGGGGTTTTACTTGATAAATTTGCAAACTCGGCCTAAGTGGTTTGCACTAATCTTTGTATTGCTTCCTTGATCTTCTTAGCTCTTGACCTTGTGATTGGCCCATTTGAAACTTCTAAGGGATATTTAAGACTTGGTTCACCATGATGCTCATCACACAATATGCATTCGATTATAACACCTATAAAACCCTAATTATATGCGGTGGTTTCGGCTACCCCCAAATGGCCAAGGGTAGCTCCACCCCGTTCCAATATTTTTTTTCCTTTAAATCTTCTTTTTATTTATTTATTTATATATACTTATAAATTTTTTAGAGTAATGCTATATACTACATTTTATCCCACATTTCAATCAATCCTTGAATTTTTATTTTATTTTTTTAACAATGATTGATCCAAGGGTCAGTTAGGACTATCACGTCAGTATTGTGAGATATTTGTAGGATAAAAATGTAGTTTCTATCATTTTTATTTTATTTTTTAATGAAAAATGCTACACACTCCCACTTTCATACTTTCAAATGCACGAGGTTCCTTGATGTGGCACTAAAAAGCACAACTAGAATTCTTTAAAAAAAAAAAAAAAAAATCACCCCTAAAATTTGGATGATCACTATTGAATTTTAGATTTATTGGTCATTTTTTTTTTGTGCCATGTTAGGGAGTACACTGGGCAGTATGTAGCATCTCTCTTTTGCTTTTCCCTTTTTTTTTTTTCTTTTTCATTTTTTTTTTTAAAAACAAAAAAATGATGGGCGATGTTAAAATCTAATCGGTGCTGACATGACATTTGACGGTTTCAATCAAAAAATTAGACAAAAGTCGGGTTCCGTCTCAGAACATTTTAATACCACAAGAAGCTGCAAATCAGGAGGAATGCTACATATCATCCCCTTGTCCTCCTTTTGTCCTCCCAAAATTGATGTGACTCTTAAAATCATCATTGGATCAAAATCCAACAATGATCTATCATAAATTCAATGGTGATTTTAAGAGCCACATCAATTTTGGGAGGATAAAAGGAGGACAAATGGATGATATGTAGCATTCCCCGCAAATCAGTGTTACCGCATAGCTGATATTGCATTTTCCCTTATAATTATTAATTATAATATACAAAAATTGAGCCCAATCATCTATTACTTTTATCTGATCCTCAAAATAACAATTGTAAAATCAAAATAAATTCCAATTTAAGCTTTGCTTATTCAACTCATCTCATAACTGATTGTAAAGAAGATATAATGGTCCTTCAATAAATAGTTGACTATACTAAATATGAAAATGTATAGAGAAATGCTCAAAGTACTTCTGACGCACAAGTGCCCTGCCTCAAGGCACAATGGAGTGGTTCCATTAAATAGAAGTGCATGTATCATTCCCCAAATGTAAAAGAAATCTTGGACTACTAGAGACATCTTTACACAAAGTTATAAATCCACAACTTTTCCGTTCGAGAAAGAAAAAAAAAAATCATTAAAACGATAAGAACACGTTATCTCGAAAATGAAAATCTCACAACACATTTTCAGTATGAAAAAACTTTGTTCGTCTCTGATAATTAAGATAATCAATCTTCTGACTCTTCCCACACAGCAAACGTGATGAGCAATAGTGTGACTAAAAGTGAACGTAAAAATAGTGAAAAAGATGAAGAAAAAACTTCAACAAGAAGATGTGACTACATTGATAATTTATGGTTTACTGCTGAACACGACGCAGCGGTCTAATAAAAAGATAAAAAGTCACATAATACAAACAAAGGTTTCACTGCTCCGAACAAGTTCCTAACTCATAGCCTTGCTTTTCTTCTTGGCCGGAGCTTGAATAAATATACTGTTCCAGAAGTCCTCCCACTTTCCAGTCTATGCATAGTAATTCAAGCTTGCTTTCTTCTTTGCCTGAACCTGAATGATACCTTCATTGAAGTCTTCATGGTTCACCTGAAATTGTACAAATCAACTCTCTGATTAGTACTACTTCTTACCACGGCAGCTCAAAATGAAGATGATAAAAAATAATAATAATAAAAAAAATGCTTGATGGCCTCTAATACAACCAAAAGAATGGGAACCATGATGACAGAATAACCTCTCTCTTGATTAATGAAACTAATCTAAATTTGAGAAATGGGCAACAGATTGCAAAATTATGGAAGTGCGCACCTCAGTTGCATCGCGGCGAAGGGCTAGCATGCCTGCCTCGACACAAACAGCTTTTAGTTGTGCCCCATTGAAATCGTCAGTAGACCGAGCTAGTTCTTCAAAATTTACATCTGGATGAACATTCATCTTCCTTGAGTGGATCTAATATCAAGGAAAAGGATTTAATCAGAATCCTGCACACAGCATTGTCTAAATACACAGAATCATCAAATAAAGAAAGAACTGAAAAACTCACCTGCAAGATCCGAGCTCTTGCTTCTTCACTGGGATGTGGAAACTCGATTTTACGATCTAATCGACCAGATCGCATGAGGGCAGGATCCAAGATGTCAGCACGATTTGTTGCTGCTATCACCTAAGAGTTGTATTTAAAATTTGTCAATTGATGGTCCAAAATAGGCAAGTGCAATTACATTAAGTGCCACTGCCTGTAAATTATCATCTGAGGCACTACTAAACTAAGTACATTTTAGTCCGTAACTGCGTCCCACAGAGTGAACTTTTTAACAAAGCATCATCGTATCACAAATTTTATGAGCCCAAACACTACGTTCCAACAAAAGTAACCACTTTTAAAGTGCTCAGGATGGCACCCGTGAAATGAAACTAACTAAATGGAAAAAAGAAAAAGAAAAAGAAAGAAAGCACATAGAAACCTTAATCCGTTCATCGCTACTAAAGCCATCAAGCTGATTGAGCAATTCTAACATAGTCCGCTGCACCTCCCTATCACCACTCACTTCACTGCAGTAAAAAACAAAACACATTTTAATCAGCGAAGGTCTTAATTAATAAACTAACAAGCAGATGAAAATCCAAAAACACAAAATTACTGCTTTGCGGAAATAAGCTACAGCATACCTATCAAACCGTTTTGTGCCAATGGCATCAATTTCATCTATAAAAATGATGCAGGGAGACTTCTCTTTTGCTAGCTGAAAGGCATCACGAACAAGTTTTGCTCCATCCCCAATGAACATCTTCAGAGAAATCAAGTTCGGTTACTTCATGTGAGACTAGTTTAGAAGATAAAGACTCCACACTTATTGCAGTATAACAATGGATATGGTACACAATAGTTGGATTTTTCATCTGAGAAAATTAGAGCTTAAGCACTTTCTGATAAGAACAGAACATCGGATGCACTATAAGATGATAAAGATAAGATCTCCATGCAACCTAAGTATCAGGTGTCAGCATATATGCATCATAGTAAAAGGATAAGCCAAAAAGTGCAAGAAAATAGAACTCTGATATAGAAGCTAATCAAAGCCCTTTTCAACAAACGTAATTCTAAGTAATCAGCCATGAGAATGCAGAAATAAACAGCATAACAACACGTCTCCTACCTGTACTAGTTGTGGGCCTGCCAACTTAAGAAAAGTGGCATTTGTTTGTGCTGCACACGCACGGGCCATTAAAGTCTTCCCAGTTCCAGGAGGTCCATACAAGAGCACTCCCTTAGGTGGACGAATTCCTAATTTCTGAAATCGCTCTTTGTGTGTCATGGGCAAAACAATTGCCTCAACCAATTCTTGGATCTGTTACAACAATAACCAACTTGAATCACCAGGAATCTACCTATGGAACATAACAATAAACAAAAAGGAGTTATTCTAGGATCATTCCGAGAATCAGAAACTTGCCTGTTTCTCCAGCCCTCCAATGTCATTGTAGTCTTCAGTTGGTTTTTCATCAACCTCCATAGCCTTTACACGAGAATCATACTCGGATGGCAGTGTATCCAAGATCAAGTAACTATCCTTGTTCACCCCGACCAAATCACCAGGCTTTAACTTATCAGGGTCAACAAGCCCAACAACAGGAAGAAAGATAGTCTGCAGTCAAGTGGAGTACAGATTATTGTTTCTTTGATAGAAAAACTAAGACAACAATTGTTTTTACATTTTTCTTCTCCAAGTATAACAGGCAACAAAGACTAATTTGCACATTAAACCAATTCTTCCTCACCTCTCTTGGCTCCATGCAACTCAAAAAGACCAAAGAAAAAAGATCAAGAGAAAGCAGTCTTACACTTGTATAGTAAGTCAACAACACAATAAACTAGATAAACTGCAGCAAATACAATTTTATTTTTTTGGGTGGGGGGGGGGGGGGGGGTTGATTACACCAAGTGCATCTTGACTAATGTAAACCACCAGAACACAGAATGATGGTCCCCTGATGGTTAAGAATACAAAATGCATCCATCAAGGGGCAGGACTTTGCCAATTATAGAACCACATTTCAAATCCAAGATAGACATAACTATTGCATATTGCTTGGTCCCAAACACATCATCATATTTTTTAACCAAACTAAAAACCTAATCAATTGAATAAAAGAAAAAAAGAAGAAGAAGAAGTAGAAACATTGGCAATATTTGGGCATTCAAGTCAGCTAGAGGAAAATCAGATAATACTTTGTGGACACATGCAGTATTGGTGCAAAAGGCACCATTACTACCAGTATCAGCGAGTATAACAGCGCCAAGATTCAAAATAGTGCACAGAGTCTTAAGACTTGTTAAGACAACTGTTGGGCGGAGCTAAATACTAAACCCCCACATATATATTACCCGAAAAGTAAATGCCATCAAAGTGAAAGGATTCCCAGTGATGCCCATGACAAATTATTCCTGATCCGAAACGAAAAGAAAAGAGCAATTATCAACACTTAGATAGACTGCTTATTGTCATTCAAGATTCTTAAAAAAATAAGTTCCATAACTGGAAATCTTAACATAAGAAAACAGAAGAAAACTGCTTAAATAGCATTTAGCAGAACAAAAAGAAGTGAAAAGTTTGAATAAGATTAAACCACGTCTGGTGGCTCCACTAGTAAAATATAAGAACTAGCATTTAGAGTAATATGCAAGCTCACCTGGCGAGTAGATGTTTTCAGCACAACACATTTTCCCTTCCTTTGTGAGTCAAGATCAATATTCGCACCATCTTCCTCAGCCTCGTCCTCTGGATTCATTTCCAAAATCTAAAAACACACAAGATTGCAATTAGAGTCCAGTACAACAAGCAAATAATTATAACAACTTAAGTACAAACCCCCAGTTCCCCACATGGAGCCTAGTTCGGCGGCAGCCTAATAAATTAGGCATGGGAGAACCAAATCAACTCAGATATGATGGTTAGAGGATAAACACGTTCCACTATACCTTCTAGATTATCCTTAAAATAGTTCTGATTTGAGATGTTAGTGCACACTATCCCATGTCACAGCAAAATTCAGAATGAGATCAATAAATATTTGCAGTATTGAGTAACAAGAAGTGGGTGTCCAAATGGCTGTTACTGGCTCAAAACCGCTCCACTCCTCGTCACATGGTTTTTCGTGCTTTTTTATTTATTTATTATTTTTATTGATAAGTAATCGAGATATTATTAAACGCATAAGGCGCCATCAGGTATATGGAGTATAAAAGAGAAGCCAAAAGAGCAAGAAAATCATGATAACTAATCACTAAAGGAGAAACAAAAGCACTTGTCCAAAGATATTGGGTGTTGAAAAATAAAGACTTAATGGCCATATGTCATTCATTTCCATCAAAACTGGAAACGCTTCCTTAAGGGCCATATCCCCACTCCATAGATCATTCCAAAATCTAACATTGGAGTCATCTCCCACATCAACTCTAGTATGACTAGAAAACTTCTCCCAACCCCTCCTAATAATCTTCCATAACCCCACCCCATACGCCCCAACAAGCTCTCACTAGAACACCACCCTCCCCATAAACTTCCATATTTAGAGTCCACCACTACTTTCCACCAAACCTCTCTCCCAAGCCCATAGCGCCAAAGCCATTTTTTGGAAGTAAACAAACATGTAAATAATTTTAATACATACTAGCTGGATTCAAGATCAAAATAAATCCTTTCATTTGTACATATCAATTATCTTTAGAACTCTTTTAAGTCAATAGGATTATCTTCTGCATTTTGTTTTTCCCCGAAAGTGTCTCTCACATGGATTTCCTAGAATTGGTATGGTCTTGTTATGACTTGAATGAGAATCTAAGCTTCTTCTCGTTAATTTCATTTCACCTTGCATTCAAGTTCAGAATTCGCCCTTCTTCTCCCCCATAGTCTTACTTTTGATAGCAGAAGAACACCCAACGAGGATAAACATTTAAAAGAAATGAAAAAAAAAAAAAAAAACCCTTATCCCCATTATTCAAGGGTCAATCGGATATCCCATACTGTCAGTCACGGTTAGATATAAACCTAAGCTTTAATGGCACCGAATATTAGGGTTTTCATAAGGAATCAAATAAATTCTTCGCAATCAAAACACAAAAATAGATAAGAAAAAAAGAGCTTAGCATAGAATTAAGAGCAAGAGAGCCTGATAATTTACCTCAACAATGTTGCCGACCAAGTAGGGCAACTGCTTATTAAGCTTAATCTTCTCTTGATTCTCCTTTATCTTCTCCTTGTACGAATCCAACTCCAAATTTGTTCTTTGCAACTCCTCCTTCAATAACACAAGAAATCCACACAACTGGTTTTTAGTACAAATTCACAGAAATAAATAAAGAAAGAAAATATAGCTTCCAATCAACAGCAAAAATACGCAAAAAAAAAAAAAAAACAAATTAAAAGAGAAATTCTATATACAACACCGGTATTCCACTCCCATTCCATTAGACTTTTGTGGCAGTGTCCGCCCTTGAAACTTACAATGGCTGATCTGAGGGCTGATAGGCACTGGCCGCACTGTCCATCAATGGGATGGGGATGGGGTGGGATGAGGGTATAGTATATAGCATTATTCAAATTAAAAACCTGAGAATTCACACAAATTCATAGACTAACAGAAAGGATCCATAAAAGTATAAAGAAAAACTGTAACTTTTTTTTTCCCCAAAAACATATATATAAATATAAAAAAAGGCAATGAAACATACACACACATTACCAAAGTAAAACAAAAGAAATCGAAAGTCATTCAAAATCATATATTGGGGAAAAACACATTACATTAAAATAGACATAAAAATTGCAACTTTTTATAAATAAAACGGTCATATAAAATAAACGATCTTAATGCACAGACATAAAGGAAAAAGAAAATCCACACATACACTTACAAAACCCTAACTCACTCTTTGAAACATATATATGTAATAGATAGATGGAGAGAGAGAGAGAGGACCTTGAGGATGCGGATCTCGTTGTCGAGAAGACGAGAGGCTCGGACGATTTCCTCGGTGTTCATGGAAGCGAGCTGGTCGTCCTCGAAGCTCGAATCTTCCACCATAGCTGTTGCCATCGGAATTTTATTTCAGGGAGGAACACAAATTTGCAGAGAGAGCGAGAGAGAGAACGAGTAAGGATTCAGGAAGACCAAATAAGCGATTTCCCACTTTTGCTCTACTACTTGTTCCCGAAGTAAAGCTCGTCTTCTTCCATTTTTCTTTTCTATTCTTTATTTTCTTAATTTCTTTGGAGTCTGGGCCGTTTGGATAGGCGCGGGCCTTGAGGGCTGTGTTGTGTTTGGGTTTTGGGCCCAGTTAAACGGAAGAGAACATCAATTATCGTTTTTGCCCCTGAACATCGCCCTAGAATTAATAGGGCATTACAAATGGAACGGAATAAGTGTTAGATGGTGAGAATCTATTTTACGGTATAAATTTTGTTTATTGTATTTAATGGTGTATATAGTGTTATGTATTTTTAAAAAAATTAGATATTATCATGTCATTTAAAATTTTAAATAATATAGTAACATATTCATCATGTGATAACATATACACGATTAAATTTGTAAAATCTGATTTGAATCATGAAATGAATTATCTTTATTTCATTTGAAATCGAGAGAATTCTGATCCAAGTGAAAGAGACAAATCACAAAATCTATTAGGGCAAGTTAGATGCGATAGCAATTTGAATAATATTTCGAAGAGAAATCATTGTGGCCTTGTTTGATAAGGGAGTGTAAGTAGTGGGTAGTAGTAAGAAGTGATAGATGTGATATAAGTAAAAAAATATTTGTATGGAGAAGTAAAAAAATTTTGTATTGTAGTGAATTTTTTTTATTTAAATAGTAATAAAAAATTATTGATGTGATATAAAGTTAGAATGTTTTGAAGTTGATTGTTTTTAAAAAAAGTAAAAATGGAGGAATAATTTTTTGGGATAAATACCCCATTGGTACCTGAGTTTTACGTGTTTTTAAATTTAGTACCTCAGTTTTGTTTGGTATCATAGGTGGTACCTGAATTAAGGGTAAAAACCCATTTGGTACCTCTGTTAGATTTTCCGTCCAAATTTTAACGGCTCGCCACGTGTCAACCGCTGAGGTTGACACGTGGCACTACATAAAAAAAAATTAAAAATTAAAAATTAAAATCTTTAGAAAATGATTAAAAATAATAAAATTTTAAAAAAAAAAATTAAAAAAAGAAAAAATGAGAGGGGTGGCTGAGCCACCCCCCTTGGCCACCATGGGGGTGGCCGGCCAACCCCATTTTGGCCAAGGAGGTGGCCCAGCCACCCCCTTGGCCGGTCTGGGGTGGCCGAACCACCCCCTATGGGGTGGTTCGGCCACCCCACAGTTGAAAAAAAAAAAAAAAAAAAATTTTGAAGGGTTTTGGCCCTAGGGGGTGGCCGAACCACCCCCTAGGGCCACGGGGGTGGATCGGCCACCCCCAGACCGGCCGGACTGGGGGTGGCCGAACCACCCCCGTGGCCCTAGGGGGTGGATCGGCCACCCCAAGGGCCAACCCAAAATTTTTTTTTGAAGGGTTTTGGCCCTAGGGGGTGGCCGAACCACCCCCTAGGGCCACGGGGGTGGATCGGCCACCCCCAGACCGGCCGGACTGGGGGTGGCCGAACCACCCCCGTGGCCCTAGGGGGTGGATCGGCCACCCCCAAGGGCCAACCCAAAAATTTTTTTTTGAAGGGTTTTGGCCCTAGGGGGTGGCCGAACCACCCCCTAGGGCCACGGGGGTGGTTTGGCCACCCCCAGTCCGGCCGGTCTGGGGGTGGCCGAACCACCCCCGTGGCCCTAGGGGGTGGTTCGGCCACCCCCTAGGGCCAAAACCCTTCAATTTTTTTTTTTTTTTTTTTTTTTTCAACTGTGGGGTGGTTCGGCCACCCCAGACCGGTCAGACCGCCCAAGGGGGTGGCTGGGCCACCTCCTTGGCCAAAATGGGGGTGGCCGGCCACCCCCATGGTGGCCAAGGGGGGTGGCTCAGCCACCCCTCTCATTTTTTCTTTTTTTTAATTTTTTTTTTTAAAATTTTATTATTTTTAATCATTTTCTAAAGATTTTAATTTTTAATTTTTAATTTTTTTTTATGTAGTGCCACGTGTCAACCTCAGCGGTTGACACGTGGCGAGCCGTTAAAATTTGGACGGAAAATCTAACAGAGGTACCAAATGGGTTTTTACCCTTAATTCAGGTACCACCTATGATACCAAACAAAACTGAGGTACTAAATTTAAAAACACGTAAAACTCAGGTACCAATGGGGTATTTATCCCTAATTTTTTCTCTCTTACCAAACAAGCCATGTAAGTACGAATCCAGCTATGAAGTGGAAGGTAAACATTGGACTAAATTGTGTGCCATTGTATTGGCACTCTTGTTCACTTTTTGCATGATCTAAACCTTGAATTAAGAGAGAGTATTGAGAATGTTTGCATGCCTGCTCCTCACGCAAATATTAAATGAAAGTGTGGTGCCTTTATATATAGGCTTTCAATAAGAATGGGAATGAATATACAATTATAAAAGAAGACATGTTTACCCTTGAGATTCCTAATAATATATAACTCTAATCCTATTAAAACTCTTAATAATAAATAACCCTAATCCGATTAAGACTCCATGTAACAATGAGATAATAGTCCTATGTGCCTACAACTTTTTCTTTTTAAGGCTATAAAGGCGAGCGACTATTAAGTTATTAACCACAATTAACCGCTATCCACGTATACAAATGCAGTTATCAAAAATACTAACCGCATATGTGGATGCAATTAACAAAAATGAATAACTACATATGTAGATACAAATGTAGATAGCGATTTTAGGATAAACGAATGCAGTTAATAATCATATCTGCATATCCTTATATACAATATATATAAAAACAAATTCACCAAAACGATATCGTTGCCACCAACATCCACTTTTGAATGTGTTACATTTAGACTCAATTTATGTTTTTTTTTTTTTTTTTTTTTTAATGTTTTGGATTTATAATATTGTTCTTTTATGTTTTGTTGGATTTCCAATTTATATTTTTTATGTTTGTTAAATATGTAATATTGTTAGATTGACATTTGCACAACCACCCTTTGTAACTTGTATGTATTTACGTAATTTTTGAATGAACCCAAAAAACATGCAGATAGCGGTTTATAATCGCACGCGAATGCGGTTAATTAAAAAGTGATAACCGCATAATGCAGATACATTTATTACCAAAAACCGCATCCGCATTTACAACCTTGTTTCCTTATTATCTTTACATTCCTTAGGTTTGCAGCTTCTCACATCCACGTGGGTCCGTAACAATCCTTCTTCCATTTAAAGCCCTTGTCCTCCAGGGTGAACTCAAAAATAGCTAACCCTAGTTCCAATTGTTACGTGCTCACGTAACTGAACATGTGATGAGCGTGATATATGGGTAATGAAAGATGAACTCGAACAAAATCCTCCCACTTTCCAGTCTATGCATAGTAATTCAAGCTTGCTTTCTTTTTTGCCTGAACCTGAATGATACCTACATTGAAGTCTTCATGGTTCACCTGAAATTGTACAAATCAACACATAAAAAAAAAGCTTGATGGCCTCTAATACAACAACCAAAAGAATGTGAACCATGATGACAAATGGATAGCTAAAGAACAAAGAGAAGTCCCACATCCCCAATTGAAGCAATCCCTCAATTGCTCTAGTTATTGGCCAAGTTCATACCTCAAAAGGCCAAGTCATCTCACCAACCTTTCCCTTGATTAATGAAACTAATCTAAATTTGTCAAATGGGCAAGAGATTGCAAAATTATGGAAGTGCACACCTCAGTTGCATCGCGGCGAAGGGCTAGCATGCCTGCCTCCACAGAAACAGCTTTTAGCTGTGCCCCATTGAAATCATCAGTAGACCGAGCCAGTTCTTCAAAATTTACATCTCGATGAATGCTCATCTTCCTCGAGTGGATCTAAATCAAGGAAAAGGATTTAATTAGAGTCCTGCATATATCATTGTCTAAATGCACAGAATCATCAAAGAAAGCACTCCTGAAAAACTCACCTGCAAGATATGAGCTCTTGCTTCTTCACTGGGATGTGGAAACTCAATTTTACGATCTAATCGACCAGATCGCATAAGGGCCGGATCCAAGATGTCAGCACGATTTGTTGCTGCAATCACCTAAGGGTTGAATTTAAAATTTGTCAATTGATGGTCCGAAATAGACAAGTACAATTACATTAAGTGCCACTGCCTGTTAATTATTATCTGAGGCACTAAACTGAATACATTTTAGCCTGTAACCGAGTCCGAGAGAATGAATTTTTTTACGAAGCATTTTTATAACACAAATTTCATGAACCAAAACACTACGCTCCACCCAAATTCAACACTTTTAAAGTGCTCAAGATGGCACCCATGAAATAAAAATAGCTAAATGGAAAGAAGAAAAAGAAAAAGAAGCATAGAGAAACCTTAATCCGGTCATCGCTATTAAAGCCATCGAGCTGATCGAGCAATTCTAACATTGTCCGCTGCACCTCCCTATCACCACTCACTTCACTGCAGTAAAGACAAACACATTTTAATCAGATAAGCTCTTATTTAATAAACTAACCTATTCCAACCCAAAAAAAACCCAAGAACACTCAGGTTCAGAAAAAATATCAAACAGACGTAAATCCAAAAACACAAAAATTACTGCATTGCGGAAATTAGGTACAGCATACCTATCAAACCGTTTTGTGCCAATGGCATCAATTTCATCTATAAAAATGATGCAGGGAGACTTCTCTTTTGCTAGCTGAAAGGCATCACGAACAAGTTTTGCTCCTTCTCCAATGAACATCTGCAGAAAAATCATGTGAGACCAGTTTAGAAGATAAAGATTCCACACTTGTTGCAGCTTAACTATTGATATGGCACACAATAGTTGAATTTTTCATCTGGGAAAATTACAGCTCAAGTGCTTTCAGTTTCTGATAAGAACAGGACCTCAGATGCACTACAAGATGATAATAAGATCTCCATATAATCTAATTATCAGGTGTCAGCATATATGCATCATAGAAAAATGATAAGCCAACAAGTGCAAGAAAATAGAAATCTGACGAGCAAATCAAAGACCTTTTCAAAACAAGTAATTATAAGTAATCAGCCATAAGAATGCAGAAATAAACAGCACAGCAACGTGTCTCCTACCTGGACAAGTTCTGGGCCTGCCAACTTAAGAAAAGTGGCATTTGTTTGTGCTGCACAAGCACGGGCCATTAAAGTCTTCCCAGTTCCAGGAGGTCCATACAAGAGCACTCCCTTTGGTGGAAGAATTCCTAATTTCTGAAATCGCTCTTTGTGTGTCATGGGCAAAACAATGGCCTCAACCAATTCTTGGATCTGTTGCAACAATAACCAACTTGAATCACCAGGAATCTATCTATGGAACATAACAATAAACAAAAAGGAGTTATTCTAGGATCATGCCGAGAATCAGAAACTTGCCTGTTTCTCCAGTCCTCCAATGTCATTGTAATCTTCAGTTGGTTTTTCATCAACCTCCATAGCCTTTACTTGAGAATCATACTCGGATGGCAGTGTATCCAAGATCAAGTAACTATCTTTGTTCACCCCGACCAAATCACCAGGCTTTAATTTATCAGGGTCGACAAGTCCAACAACAGGAAGAAAGATAGTCTGCAGTCAAGTGGAATACAGATTATTGTTTCTTTGATACATGAAACCAAGACGACAAAAAATTGTACATTTTTCTTCAAATTTAACAGGAAACAAAAACTAATTTGCATATTTAACCAAATTCTTTCTCACCCCTCTTGGCTCCAGGCAACTCAAAAAGACCAAAGAGAAGATCAAGAGAAAGCAGTCTGACACTTGTAGAGTAAGTCAACAACACAATAAACTAGATAAACTGCAGCAAATTCAATTATTTTTTGGATTGGGGGGGGGGGGGGGGGGTTGATTACACCTAGTGCATCTTGAATAATGTAAACCACCACAACACAGATGATGGTCCCCTGATGGTTAAGAATACAAATTGCATCCATCAAGAAGCCAGACTTAGCCGTTTATAGAACCACATTTCAAATCCAAGATAGACATAACTATTGCATATTGCTTGGTCCCAAACACATCATCATATTTTTTAACCGAACTGACAACCTAATCAATTGAATAAAAGGAAGAAAAAAAAAACAGTAGAAACATTGGCAATATTTGGACATACAAGTCAACTAGAGGAAGATCCAAGATAAAACTTTGTGAACACATACAGTATTGGTGCAAAAGGTACCATTACTACCAGTATCAGCAAGTATAAGAGCGCCAAGATTTAAAATAGTACACAAGAGTCCTAAGCTTGTTAAGAAAACTCTTGAGCGGAGCTAAATACTCAACCCCCACAAACATATTGCACGAAAAGTAAATGCCATCAAAGTTTAAGGATTCCCAGTGATGCCCATGACAAATTATTCCTGATCCGAAAAGAAAAGAGCAATTATCAACACTTAGATAGACTGCTTATTGTTGTTCAAGATTCTTAGCAAAATAAGTTCCATAACTGGAAAGCTTCTTTCCACTTAAGTTCCATAAGTGGAAAGCTTAACATAAGAAAACACAAGAAAACTGCTTAAATAACATTTAGCAGACCAAAAAGAATTGAAAAGTTCGAATAAGATTAAACCACTTCCGGTGACTCCACTAGTAAAATATAAGAACTAGCATTTAGAGTAATATGCAAGCTCACCTGGCGAGTAGATGTTTTCAGCACAACACATTTTCCCTTCCTTTGTGAGTCAAGATCAATATTTGCACCATCTTCCTCAGCCTCGTCCTCTGGATTCATTTCCAAAATCTAAAAACACACAAGATTGCAATTAGAGTCCAGTACAACAAGCAAATAACTATAATAACTTAAGTACAAACACCAGTTCCCCACATGGAGCCTAGTTCAGCGGCAGCCTCACAAATTAGGCGTGGGGTAACCAAATCAACTCAAATATCATAGTTAGAGCATAAACTCACAATACTCATCGCACTATCCCTTCTAGATTATCATAAAAGAGTTCTGATTGTTGAAAATTATTTCATGAAAGTTTAAGTTTCCTCCAATTTAAATTATTTCAATTTTCCCTTTATTTTTTTAATTACTCTTTATCCCACATTGTAAAGCTACGAGTTTTTTGTGTGCTTTATAAGCATTTATCTTGCTCTTATACTAGATTAGTTGTGTCACCAAGTGCGAAGCACTTGGTCGTCGCATGCACGCGTGTCGCTTATTCAATTTGACGCTTTAGACGCACTTAGTACTTCACAAGTGCGCATTGTTGCACACAAGCTTATTATTTATATGTATTTTTCTAATGTGTACAACTGCTATTCTAACAGTCGTATTTTTGAATATTTAACTATTTTTCCAACCATCAGAAACTACTACATTTTCTAACTGCTTTTTCAACTGTCAGAAACTGTTTTTCCAACAGGTAGAAACTGTAATAAACTGCTTCTGTAATTTATAAAATATCTTTTTCCTACATATTTTTTATCATATTTTTTCCTTCTCTTCTTGTTCTCTGCTATTACAGAATTTCTTAATCATAGTGTTCAGAATTTGCAATCTGCACATTACATTCGGGTGATGACAGAATTGTTGTATTCCCTTTTGCAAAACTTATTGTATAAGTGGGAGATAATATTTGTCTACGAGACAGATTAATATTCGCCTTATTGTCCAAGAGTTCAGTGATTTTTCCATACAGTTTTTATTTTTAAAAAAAATTAATTTCTGTAGTTCCACATCTTTATTTCTAACATTGATTTGAGGAGATGTTAGTGCACACAAACCCATGTAACAGCAAAATTCAGAATGAGATTAATAAACATTTGTAGTGTTTAGTAACAGGAAGTTGGTGGTTGTTACTGGCTCAGAACTTCTCCACGCCTCATGACATGGTTTTTGGAACATTTTTTGGAAGTAAACAAACATGGAAATAATTTTAATACATTCTAGATGGATTCAAGATCTAAATAAATTCTTTCATTTGTACATATCAATTTTCTTTAGAACTCTTTTAAGTCTGGGATTATCTTCTGCAATTTTTAATTTTTTTTTCCAGAAGTGTCTCTCACATGGATTTCCTTGAATTGGTATGGCCTTCTCATGACTTGAACGAGATTCTACACTTCTTCTCGTTTAATTTCATTTTGCCTCGCATTCAAGTTTAGAATCGCCCTTCTTCTCCACCATAGTCTTTCTTTTTATAGCAAAAGAACACCCAATGAGAATAAACATTTATAAGAAATGAAAAAAAAAAAAAAAAAAAACGCTATATCCCCAGTACTCAGGGGTCAATCAGATATCCCATACTGTCATTCATGGTTACATATAAACCTAAACTACATATTTATGGCACCAAATATTAGGGTTTTCATAAGGAATCAAACAAATTATTTACAATCAAAATATAAACGGAGATAAGAAAAAAATCGCTTAGCAGAAAATTAAGAGTGAGAGAGCCTGATAATTTACCTCAACAATGTTGCCGACCAAGTAGGGCACCTGCTTATTAAGCATAATCTTCTCTTGATTCTCTTCTATCCTCTTATTGTACGAATCAAACTTCAAAATAGTTTGGTGCAACTCCTTTACTCAAGAAATCCACACAACTGGTTCTCATTACAAATTCGTAGAACTAAAGAAAGAAAAAAAAAATATAGCATCCAATCAACAACAAAAGTACGAAAAAAAATAAAAGAGAAATAATATATACTACACTGTATCCTATTTCCAATCCAATGGACTGTTGTGGAACTGCCCGCCCTTGAAACTTATCTCTTTTCTATTGTTAAACATTGGCTGATCTAATATGGGGATGGGGTGGTGATATGCCTAAATATTTGGTAACTGTAAATTGAAAAGAAAGAACAACTTCAGCACTTCAAGGGCCAATCCCTTCTCTAGCACACGATTATAAGCTCACGGTTTTAGATGCAAATACTTTGATAATCTTTCAATATGGAACTGATCAGATCTAAATATCCCAAATAACTGCCACCAATGTAAGAAAATCTTCGAGATGGTATGCCCTATATGCCAATGTGTATATACGATGTACGGTATGATAATTTATTCCACAATAAATTACTTAATGGAATCAGCATTAATTTGCAATCGATTTGATTTTGTATTAATTCATTTTAATTTCTTAATGGAAGGAATAATTACGGTGAATTCTAATAGAGGGTCCATGACCTATTCTATAAATATGGAGTCGGTGTATTCCATCAATATGGCATTCAATAGGCATATGTCAAAAGATACATTTTCTTTTTTCCATTGCGTATTTAGAATAATATTGTATATGCGCTAACAACCGATTCTAATGACCCACTAACACATTACAACTGACATAAAAGGTAACTGTCCTACTAAATAACCGTTATTGTGGTGGCCTCACTCCTACCCCACAACTGCTCCACTACATACACACGTCCCACTACCTGTAATAACATTACATATGATGGTCCTAGAAATTGGTAAACCAACAAATACTTAAAGGGGTTAAACTCTTTTTCTCCCCTAGTTGGTTTGACTCTTTAATTTTTTGTTTTCTGTATTTCAATTCGTATTATAGATGATACTTGAGCTATGGCTAAAGACAGAGATGATACCTCCATAAAAAAACTAACGGTAGTCCACGTGCTTACTCTCAAGTGTTGACACGTGTCCTATGCATTAAAAAAAACTGAAAATAAAAAGCTTTAAAAATTAATAAATAATAAAAAATTGAAAATATTAAAAACTTAAAAAAAAAAAGAAAAAAAAAAAGAAGAAAAAAAAGAGAGGATGGGGTGGTTCATGGCTGGTTTGGCCATCCTCAAGGGCCAAAGCCCCTTATTTTTTATTTTTTATTTTTTTTTTATTTTTTATTTTTTTAACTCTTGGGGGTGGCCGAACCAACCTGTTGGGCCACGGGGTGGTTTGGCCACCCCCAATGGCCAAATCCCTTTTTTTTTTTTTTTTTGGCACTTTGGCTCTTAGGGGTGACTAAACCACACCCATGGCCCTTGGGGGTGGTTCGCCCACCTCCAATGGCCAAACCCCCTTAATTTTTTTTTTTTACTCTTTGGCCCTTGGGGGTGGCCGAACCACCCCCACTGACCTGAGCCACCCCTCCTTTTGCTTTTTTTTTTTTTTTTTTTTTTTTCATTTTTTTAAAGCTTTTAATTTAATTTAATTTTTAATTTTTTTAATTTTAATGTATATGACATATGTCAAATTGTCAATACATGAAAGGAGAAACGTGGACTATCGTTAATTTTTGGACGGAGATACCATCTCCGTTTTTAGCCATAGTCCAGATACTATCTGTGATACGAATTGAAACATATGAGGCAAAAAATAAACGAGTCAAACCACGTGAGGCAATACCCAATTTAACCCTACTTAAAAAGCAAAAGCTAACATGTAAGCAATGACACGTTCAAGTAATGCTTCCCATTTAGGCCCATAACAGGTGGGATGAGGCTATAGTATATAGCATTACTCAAATTACAAACCTGAGAATCCACGCAAATTCATAGACTAACAGAAAGGACCCATAAAAGTATAAAGAAAAAGTGTAACTTCTTTTCCAAAAACAGTTATATAAAGATAGAAATAGCAATGAACACACACTCAAACACATTACCAAAGTAAAACCAAAGAAATCGAAAGTCATTCAAAAACATATATTGAGGAAAAACACATTGCATTAAAATACATATAAAAATTAATGGAGCTTATTCTCAAAAAAACGGCCATCTAAAATAAACCATCTTAATGCACAGAAAAAAATAACGGGAAAAAATCCACACAAACCCTTACAATACCCTAACTCTCTCTTTCAAACATATATATATGTAATAGAGAGAGAGAGAGAGAGAGAGAGAGAGAGAGAGAGAGAGAGAGAGAGAGAGAGAGAGAGGACCTTGAGGACGAGGCTCTTGATGGCATTGTCGAGACGATGAGATTCTAGGAAAATTTCTTCGATGGTCATCGAAGCGAGCTGGTCGTCCTCCAAGGTCGAATCTTCTACCATAGGTGTTGCCATCGGAATTTTAATTGACGGAGGAACACAAATTTGCACAGAGAGAGAGAGAGAGAGAGACCAAATAAGCGATTTCCCGCTTTTGCTCTACTACTTGAAGAAAGAAAGAAAGCTTGTTTTCTTCTTCTTTTTCTTTTTCTATTCTTTATTTTCTTCATTTCTTTTGGGTCCGACCCGTCTGGATAGGAGCGGGCCTTGTGGGCTGTGTCGCATTTGGGTTTTGGGCCCAGTTAAACGGAAGAACATCAATTACCGTTTTTGCCCCCAATCTCTCTCTCTCTCTCTCTCTCTCATTAATATGGCATTACAAGTGGAACTGAACAGGTGAAAACCTTAAAATTGAGACGATTTATTTTATGGTATAAATTTTGTTTTATTGTATTTAATAGTGTAAATAGTGATATGTATTTTAAAAAAAATTAGATGGTATCACATTATTTAAAATTTTAAATGACATGGTAACATATTCATCATGTGGCAACATACACACGGTTAAATTTGTAAAATCTAATAGGAATCATGAAATAAATCATTTCTACTTTACTTAAAATAGAGAGAATTCCAATCCAAATAAAAGAGACAAAGCACAAAAATTATTAGGGTGAGTTAAATGTGAAATCAATTTGAATAATATTTAGGAGAATAATCATTGTAGGCACGAATCCAGCTAGGATCTTTATCGTGAATAGTTCAAACTAATACAAAGGCTACAACACGAAATGTGATATTGAAACTATTTTAAGAGAAATAAATCAGAATAATTTCATAGTTCAGATTAAATTTCACATATATAATGATGAATATATTGTCATATTATTTAAAATTTTCAAATAACGTGACTTCATGCATATTATTAAATACAACAAAATAAAACCTGGACCGTGAAATGGTTTCTTTCCATTTCAATAATCGTATTCGATAACGTTAAAGGGTTTGAGAAATTTGGTGTATTCTATATATTGGTAATCATTGTTTTCTTATTACTCTCTCAAAACTCAACATTAAAGAAGCAATCCCACTTTGCATCTAACTATTTGGAATAAAAATATTCTTTTTGTGATTTAGTGACGACAATTTCCAAAAGTTTGGGCCAACAACTAAACTAAAAAGAAAATAACATAAAGTTCCCAATTTATTGACCATTGATCTACTGTGCTTGTCACTCCTGAGAATATATACAGGGTACAGGGGCTGACTATTATTAAGCCACCAACTAACTGCCACAACAGTTTCAGTCAGTGGAAATCAAGGCAAGAATAAGCAATCTAAGTTTAGTATAGTGGACATTAGACTTCAAAGTTTCCAGTATATGCCCAGTCCATGCAAAATGCCTGCAACAACACCCCAAAACAGTATCTCTGCAAAGATGACATAGAGTAGAATGCCTGCTCTCCGGGAATGCCAAACTCCAATGAAAATGTGTTTTTGAATCCAATATATCTGTCAGGAAAGATCAACAACATTAATAAAAATTAGAAAAGAATATTTTTAAAAAAAAAAAAAAAACAAGGAGGAGCAAGACAATGATCAAAGTTTAGTTGAGGTTTAGGAAAAAATGTCTAGGCTGATTGTTCAGATGACTGGACAGGAGGCTAGCGTTGCCAAGGCACGGGCAGACCTCCGTTCTCCTAGACAATGCACGTTCATCGGATAATCAAGGTAGCTTAGCTATATGCAATAAGCAGGACCAATGATACATATTAGGTTGAATCCAAGCAACATGAAAAGGGAATGGTTATGGGGGGAGAAGATCTATAAGTACATGGCAGCATGGATTAGAAGAGGAGAAATAAACAAATAGACAGCTGCAAAAATTGGAAATGATAAAGCCTATCTCCAACAGAGTTTTGACAAGTTTTGGAAATTGCTATAACAGGTTTCTAACCTTGACAAGTTTGTGCCTATCTGACAGGAAAATCTAATGCAGTTTTGGAAAAAAACTAGGAAAAGACATTCTTAAACACGGTAAAACCTCCATGAAGTCAAGAAACATGCTGCAAATCTGCACTCTTAGTCCAGCCTAGAAAAAATTATGTAAAGTCTTTATACAAACAATAGGTGGAACCACCTATATTCTTCTCCTTCCAGTGGTAGTCTGAGAAGGGATCTAATATCATCTTAGAGCCCATTATCTGAACATACTAAGGGGTGGTGACAAGACAGGTTGAGGTAAAAAGTAAAAACACAATACGATGAATATATACCAGTGTATTATGGGGGTCATCATAATACCACCCATTAATGAATCCTGCAAAGATGCCTTCAGCTGCCATAACATAGATGAGCATAGCATTCATGCCGATCCATTCCAATAGCAAAAACAGATACCTAAACCCCCAAATATCAACCTGGTATCAGAGGAGAAAATTAGATTAAACTTGATGTAATCTCATTGAACTCGCATACCCAAAAGAATTGATAATCAACTTTTAACCAAGCCGTAATCCCAACAACACGGGTCCATATTCAAAAGATATATAAATGATCCTAATGAAAAGGAACAATCAAAATTTCATGACAAAAGAATACCAAAATGTAGAAAGCTGAAAAGACCAAAGCTGCTGCTCCAGATGTCACACAAACATAGCTAAATGTGTACAACTGCTTATTCAGAGGAATTGCTGCATTGGGGAAAAATTAGAAAACAGTGAGATAACAGATAATATACAAAGTTGCAAATACTTAACGTTCAGTTCACACCATGAGTGAAATGAAGGATAATTCCAGAAATGAGGAGGGCAAAACCCATCAGAATCCAGTGCTTCAGTCTAGCTTGATGACCCTGTAATAATTGAAAGAGATCAGTGAAGCGAGCAGATCTTCATGTAAGGTCGGCATAAATACATGAAACCATAGACCTAACCTTAAAATGTACAAGCACGTGTCCAAAATGCACCCCAATGATGGTGGAGAGAATAGCTGATATTGAGCTGCAATAAGATAAATATTCACAAATAGAAACAGTTCAAAACGAAATTGTCAAGGTTTACAATTGTCAAATAAATTACATCAGGGGAGCACACTCATCATAAACTTTCCATCATAGCCAATTGGAGCATCAGTAAGGTTCATGCTTAAAAATATGAATCTACAGGTGTAAGAAATCAATAAATTGCTCCAATCGAGTGGTTGAAAGAGAGATCATGCCTCTTAGAGTCAAGGCAGCCTTAAGTATTTTTAAAGGATTAACGATAAGACAGGGAGAAGACAGGGACAGCATGTCTTCTCCAATTTACTTTTACATACAGCTAAGTTCATATTTTTATTTAGTTGTTAAGAAATAGTGTGCAATTATTTTGAATTTTTCTTTCATGCTTACTATTTCCATTCACATACTATATACTTTGGGAAAGAATAGCTGAAAAAAAATCAATTTGATAGACCAAAGTCACAGTTTGGTGGTGCAATGGAGTGAATGTGCCCAAGGAATTTTTGTGAAGTCCATTTGTTCACTATATCCCTAAGGCCAAGCCTACTGATTTCCATCATGTGGTTTCCTCAGCAGGGAGCATTAGATTATTCAGCAAAAGGTACAACTAGTTACCTGCAGATAAGAATCTAGACAAGACGCACTGTTTCCATTATTCATCAAAATGACACTAGTTAATTATGATGTTAACAGACCTTAAAATTCCTTCCGGTTCAAAAGGGGCACGGCACCATGAAGGAGCACCACTTCGGAAAGGCCCCTCATATGGGGAATTCTCAGTGCAAGCCTGCAGAACTTAATATTAGAGAAGATTAAATATTCAAAAATGCCACTGTCTTTAAACTAGCGATCTCAAATTCATAATATGATAAGGAGTAAAATAGAAAAAGGCTACAAACCTTAGATCTCTTCCAAGCTGGACGTTGATACATGTGCTCGATTCCTAGCACAACTCTGTCTATATGCCCGACTGCATTACAAGGAGAATCCAGTTTTCCTCTCATGCCACAGACTACCTAAAATTAACAGAATATACACGTTAATAGATTATCCAACCATTTGTTTTCTACAAAGTTTTCGACCATGGTAGATAGTTCCATTACATAGAGTGGAACCATCATGGGTTAAGCTTAGTCACTAAAAAAGTCAATGCACCCCTCACCAAAACTAGTTCTAATTACGAAAAGACCTTAATCCTTTTCTAAGTGTAGTCGTTGCGTGCTATGCAAACCAGAATATCAGGATTTCACAAGGTCAACCCCTCCATGTCCAAATTGCTCCCAAATAAATGATTGATACCAAAGACTAAAATTAGTCAGTTACTAAACAAAATATTTAGGCCTGTTACTGACATCTCCAACTATATACAAAGATAATAGCAATATCATTTGAGGAGAAGTTTCTGATTTAAAAGAATGAGATAAAAGGAACCAGAAGCTTACTGTAAGTTCAACAGTATTATTTCCATTTTGGACAGTGAATTGCCAGTCAGGGACATATGTCCCATAAAGCACAGCCAAGTAAACAATAAGAACGCATGCTCCCACCAGCCTGAAATTTTAGAACAGAGAAAGTCTTTGATAATAGTTTTGCTGATAAATTTTCATCAGGAATACACGATAGCACACACTTTACAAACTTACCAATGCCAAGAGTACAACTTGAATACAGAGAACCAGCTCAATGGAAAATCCTTGGCTTGAACATCTCTTGAAAAGATTTCCACCAGCGATACTACCAAATATGCTAAAGCAATTCTCTAGAAAGGGTGAAAAGAATTACTGCTTAAATTCATTCCCTATAAGGCTAAGATACTTGACTAATATCAACATTACCTGGAGAATGCCGCACCACCTTATGTTTTTCATGTCGACACCATATGTTAGTTTGTCGGGAGCATGTGAAAAACCTCCTTCAAAAATGATGAAGCTAAGTTAACATCTAAGCGACATCTAATGCTTATAGTCCTTTCTTAATTTCTTCTCTCCAATAATGTACCACTAATTATTTATCACTTTTTTTGAAAGAAAAAAAAAAGTTGTTCATTTTATCTGAATACCACCTTCTTCTGCCTATATATAAAACGTATAGTTGTCTGCTTAATGAATGATTGCTTACGACACATGAACACTAAGGGATGGCATCGGTCCTGCAAATGCTTTATGTATTCTTGCATCCAACAAATCATGCAATCATTATACGGTAAGATATGGTGTTACCTGCTCACATAACTGAACGATTGATGAGCGTGATATGGGTAATGAAAGAGGAAACTAGTTAAAAAAAGAGAATTAATTAAGGGATTTTTAGGGTAGTAGAGTATTGCGAGGACCCCAAGCCTCCATAGCAGAATATTTCGAGGAATCTTAAGCCTCCCAATCAAACAACAAATGTTTGAGAAAATTATACTTTTGATATCCCTTTTATTAATGGAAGTGTGGTGCCTTATATAGGCTTTCAATAAGAACCGGAATGAAAATACAATTCTAAAAGAAAACATGTTTATCCTTGAGATTCCTAACAATATATAACTCTAATCCTAATAATTCTTAATAATAAATAATGTTAATCCTAATAAGACTCCATATAACAATGACATAATAGTTTATCATTTATGTGCATCCAACTTCTTCGTTGTTATCTTTACATTCCTCAGGTTTGCAGCTTCCAATGCAGCTCACGTGGGTCCGTAACAATCCTTCCTCCTTTAAAAAGCCTAGTTTTCAAGTCATACTAGTTTTGAGGTGAAAGATGGCTCCAAAGTTAGTTTCTGGCATAATCTGTGGTGTGAAGACAAGACCTTAAAGGAAGCCTTTCCAGATTTATACGGTGTTGCTTGCGCGAAGGATGCTTCAATAGCGGCTTACTTGGAGCTATCTAGTGGCTCCAGTCAGTGGAATGTAAGCTGTGCTAGAGTGGCTTATGACTAGGAGGTGGATGCCTTTGCCTTGTTTTTCAATTTGTTGCATTTAGTTAGAGTGAGACGGAAAGATGAAGACAAGTTTTGGTGGGTCTCCTCCAGAAGGTTGTTCGATGTTAGATCCTTCGACAATGTCCTGGCTTGTAATGATGTCATTTTTTTCCCATGGAATAGTATTTGGCAGACTAAGGTTTCTTTAAGGGCGACTTTTTTTGCTCGGTCGAGGGCCCTAGAAAAGATTATTACCATGGACAATCTTAGGAAGCAACATGTCATTGTAGTCGATAGGTGTTGTATGTGCAAGAGGAATGAGGAGTTCATATACCATCTCCTTCTCCATTGTAAGGTTGCTTGTACCTTATAGAATGTTTTTTTTTTTTTCAATCCCTTAGGGCTATCTTTGTTTATTTCTAAACGAGTAGTTGATTTGTTTACTTGTTGGTGGACTGCTGGTAGCACTCCATAATAGGATATTTCGAGGAATCCTAATCTCCCTTTTATTAATGAATGTAGGGTGCCTTATATAGGCTTACAAGAAAAATTAGAATGAAAATACAATTCTAAAAGAAAACGTGTTTATCCTTGAGATTCCTAATAATATATAACTTTAATCCTAATAAGACTCTTAATAATATATAATCTTAATCCTAATAAGACTTCATATAACAATGAGATAATAGTCTTATGTCCATGCAATTTCTCCCTTCTTATCTTTACATTCCTCAAGTTTGTTGCTTCCCACAAAGCTCATACTTCTCATATCCACGTGGGTCTGTAACAGACGTATGGACATTTGAGAAGAAAACTTATTATATGCCATTTCTTTTGCCTTTTTGAAAGTTCTCTCATAAAATTTGGTGATCACTTGTATATAAAGATGTTTACTTTAATGGCTATGCTTCAACTAAATTCTAAATAGGAAAAGCAAAAGCAAAAAGTTGCTGATAAAACGTTTCCCTCAAACCAGCCATCATTTTTGTTGATCAAATATCCTTGTAAAACAAAGTTATTGCAATGTGGGAAAAAAAAATGTAAGCTGAGTATAAATGCAAATGAAACAAAAACTGACCTTGCAATAGGAGACCCCAAAACAGAAGCTTCAAAGTCCTAAGAATCACCTTTCTGATGGCCAGAAACCGGTTTGGTATTCTCTACACGAGAAAACATCAAGAAATGAATGCATTGTGCAAGACTTGTTCTGAAGTTGGGCGGGAACAGAACAGAAACCAACCTTGAGAGCAAGCGCAATGGCCATCCCCACAATGAACAAAAAGAATGGCATCACAAAGTCAGCAAGATTGCAACCATTCCATGGTGCGTGCCCAATCATAGGCCACTCTCCTCCGGCATCATCCACCAAAATCATCAACTGCAAAATAGATATCACAACTCTAACATATAGTTTAATCTAATTTTTACTAGACTTTATGAATGGTCCAAGATAAACAAAAATGTAATTGATAAAAACATACAACATTAAATATAATAATTCACGTTTAACGGTAAAACTCGTCCAAATAGGTCCAGTTTAGCAGAATAAATAGGTCCAGGGCCCCTCCAGCAAAAAATTTGTCAAAAATGCTTTTTTTTTTTTTTTTTAACTTTTAAATTTGTTAAAAAACACACATTTTAAGTTTTTTTTTCAACTTTGGCCCCTTAAATTTTTTTTACTACAGTTTAACCCCTTAAAATCAACTTTCTATTAACTTACCCTGATTTTATTTCCAGTATTGTACTTGATGAAAATGAGTTCTCTCCTGCTGATATATGAAAGTTAAGACAGAATTCAAAAAAAAAAAAAAAAAATCACAGTGCACACACACTCTGTGTACAACAAGCATTACTCTTGACATAAACTTAACGTCCTGCCAGCATCATATTCTACGTGGCACAATCAACACTAGATATTTGTATTTTAAAAAAAAAAATGGAAAATAAAATAAAATTACACACACTGCATATTCCCAACTCCCAAGAGCCGTTTGAACGTTATTAAACCTTAACACGTCGCATTGTAAAATATTGATGGGTTATTACTCTTTTCTGTTTGGTGATTTTCAAGAAGAAAAATAACAAACATGAGAATACATAAATGCTGGATATATCCAAAACAAGTACATGCAGTGAAAATTATAGAAGGAAAAAGAAAAAAGAAAAAAAATAGCAACCCATGAGAAAAGGTGGACAAGAAATTGGAGCCAGAAATAATGGGATTTCTGCTGCTCCACTCACTCATTCAATTCGCAAAAATATCAAAAATATATATTTTGAAAAGGTTTAAAAAAAAATATGGCTTATATCAATGTACCGCAACAGTGAGGCCTCGGAAGATGTCCAGGGAAGCAACGCGCTTTGGTTTCGGGGGATTTTGGTCCGCGATATCGGGCTCCGGCACAGTCAGCAGGTGGTGGTCCGTCGTTGTATCGGCTTTGATTTCCGCCATTAGATTTGAGTTTTCTGCGAGTTCAACGGTATTTTTGCTGAAAGAAGATGGTCTTAGTACAGTATCCGAGTGTGGTCAAACAAGCCAGTGATTATAGATAAGTCTCCGAGGTTTTTGTCTTCTTAGAAGTACAATAATTATACTAAATTAACGTATAAAAATGGAAGATGGTGCCTTCTACAGATTTTAGTATAATTTCCTTCATTTTTTTATTTTTTATTTTGACAATTCATAAATAATGAGTAGATGCTTCCAAGTTAGTCATTAACAGGTTAAATTAACAAGTCAAATTTCTTAATTCTTGGAGTAATAATATTATTGTTAGAAAATTACTTGTTTAGAATTGTCAAAAGTCAAAAACAGTTAGGTCTACTGACGTTGCGCATGAGAGGAACGTTACATACATCTGTGTTCCATAAACATATGACCTCAAAAGAACAATATTACATGTTTTTAACCTTAATGCCTACTGAATAGAGACTAAATGTCTACAACATGTGATACCCATTTTCAGTCGACATGATCGTAAATTGAAGCAATAGCTACACATTGATAAAATATCCACCAGATCAGTGATGTAAAAGAAATTGTTGGAGAAAGGATATGAATATGAGAAATGACTCCGTACAACAGTTATGCAGGTGTTGTGCAGAAGTGTAGACACATGAGGTGAGATTCATGGAGTAAATCCCACCCCATGTGTCTATAGTTGTGCACATGTCGTGCACAACTATTGTACAAGGATCACTGCTCAATTAAGTTAAAGGCTATACACTAAATCTGTTCCTTGGACGCAGTCTTCACATATCTCAACCACTCGGAAATATCTTTTCTTCCCTCCTGTTGCTTAACAAGCAGCATCTTTCCAATTCCAGCACCTTAAAAAGTCAAAATAGTGTCAGCCATGTCCTCGTCCTCCACCTGTTCCACAGAAGAAATCCTAGTCATTCTAAAAGGATTGCAACACTTCCATTAAATTTACATCAACTATGGGGCAGCATGGTCAAATGTTTGCCATCACATTTATTACCGATAGCTAGGATTGTAGCTTTTTGTTTTTTGATACTCCATATTCTAGAAAGGAAGTAAATCACATAGATAGTACCTTTGTTGCCACCACTTCTGCCTAGAGACCCTCCTCTGCCCCGGCCTCCTCCCATGCCTCTGGCACCTGCATCATCTACACTGCGCCCAATGCCTTTCACTTGCCTCCCACAAGCACCTTCCTCTCTACCTCTTCCCCTTCCGCGCCCCACACCAGGTGGCCTATCATCTGAACAAGTTGATAGATTAGTTAAAACTTAAAAGGCTAGTGATATATAAATGCATACAACTTTCTGATGTTCTGACATTTAAAAAGCAAGGATGCTCATTTTTTCAATCTTTTCCAGCTTCAGTGCAAGTAAAAACTCAAGTAGTTCTAGAAAAACCAGAATACTTATGATAGCCAGTTCTGGTCAATCCCTGTATAATAAGCTAGTTGTATCAGAAACTTAGAACATCAAAACAAACTCTATTAAGGAAATAGAAATATTAGAGTTCGCACTGAAGCTGTGAGAACAGAATTGAGCATATAGCTTCTGGATATTTGACTGAGCTATATTATGCAGATCAAAATTGTCCAATAATTTAAAACTCTCAAAGAAGTGAATCTTTTTGGAGAGTTCTATTCTAATTTACTCTTCTTCTTTTTTAAAATAAAAAATAAAACAATGCAAGGCCAAAAACTAATAAATTAAACTGAACAAAAACCAAGACAGAGACAAGTCCCTTTCAACTATAATGAACACCATGTAGCCACAAAATATACCTGAGCGGCTCTTTGTCTCCTCCTCTGAACTTTGTCAACCACCTAAAGAAAAAAGCAAACATTACCATAGGAGTTCGTTAGGTCTTGAAAAAGTTGCAACAATAAAACAATATAGTTGATCAGAGAAGTCTGTTTTTACTTCTTTTTTTCTCTCTAAAGTAAGATTTAAAGTATCAGTACAAACTTGGAGTATTCCATATTACACAACACAACCAAACCCAAGAGATACCCAGAATGTCATAAAAAATTCCCCCCTCAATGCAACAAACCTTCTCCATTAAATAAGTATAGACTCCAAGAAGAGTTAAATGGAATTCTAAAAGCCCAGAAAGATGGCTAGAAGTAACTCTGAGCCTAAGTACATGATGGACAGATACCAGCAATTTAGTACAAAACGTATGACAACTGGAAATCCAAGAAAATATGTGACACAGTGTAAATAACATAAGCAACATATAAAGATTCTTCATCTTGTGCATACAGCTGTAGCAAAATGGTAGAGGAGGGGTTTGGGAGGGGGAAGGCTATCTTCGACTTGTAGCCTAGTATTATTGACACCCCCCACCAGTGACCAAAAAAAAAGAAAAGAAAAAGAAACCAAAATGTCAAGTAGGTAAGAACTCTGGTCAGGAACAACCAAACTCTATGTTGTCGTCACAACAATGCACTTCTACAGAAGGCATATCCTCCAAAGCTTTATCAAGTGTATGTAAGAGACACGTTATGCCTCTACAACAACAAGTACAAGCTTTGAAGAAAATGCCTTATGGAGCACATCAATGTCTGATTTGGCTAAGCTACATCATTCCAGAGAAAGGAAGGGGGGTATAAATTTGAGTTGTTACTCTCTCTCTCTCTCTCTCTCTCTCTCTCTCTCTCTATGAGGGGTAGCGCGTGAGTGTGGGGGTGGCGCGTGAGGGTATTGGCGGTGGAGTAGAATCAGAATTCTGAAGCTTTTGGAGTGAGTTTTGACGGGTAAAACAAATGGAGAGGTGGTGCTGTGTAGAATCTAAGACGTTTGTCTTCTCGGTGTTAGAAGGTGCTTCGGTGGTAAGAGTGGAGGAAAGGAGGAGGAGATTTTCAGGGCTAGTACTGCTTGGTGCCCAGAGCTGTGGATGGCTGCTCTCGACCCTGGAGTGTGTGATGAGTTTTACAGGGAAGGATTTTGTAAGGTCCTTTAGGGAGGGGTCCAAGGTCTTCATTGTTAGGAGAGGAGGCAACACAGCTGGAAGTTTTATTGAAGTAGCAGCCTATGCTTTGGGTGGTCTGAAAGGGATTATTTACATTCCTGAAGGACGGAATGGGTGGGGATGGAGCAGGTTTCTGGCTGAGCTGGGTAAGACCAGGGACTTTCTCTCAGTCTCAGCAGGGAAAGTTCTGGTACGGACTGGACTTCCGCCTGCGATGGAGCGGGTTCACGATAATGGAGCCGGCACTGATGCTGCTATTGGATCAATCTCAGACAAAGCACCATCTTATGCTGAAGTGCTATGCACAGGTCCTCGCCGACCGGAGGAGGAAGGGTTGAAGCAGGTTCAGCCGGAGCACCTCTTGGGTAAAGACCATCATGACCGTTACGATACTGAGCAGGGGGTCAGGAGATTTCCCAAAACGGAAGCAAAATCCCTTGCTGTTTTCCGAGGCAAGACAGACTACTCCTTTGGTGAAAAAAGCGACGGATTTCAGAAGTTTGGAGGGAAAGACACGTTACCCTCCCTGCTGCTCTGGCAGAGCCAGCTGGAGAAGTTGAAAAATGAGGTGGACCGAGCACTGAGTAGTGTGCGTGAAGGACTGCTGCTGGTTGGGCCGGGCTTCAAGCCCAATGGTGACAGGCGGAAGAGAAAGAAGAACAGGAAGAAGAAAAAACAGAGGATTTGTTGGGTTCCGATATCTAAGTCCAACCCAAGTGTTTCAACGGCTGATCCGGCTACGCCTAAAGTAACGCCTACAGTAACAGAACCGTTGGCAGTGTCCGGTTCCGATGGACAGGAGAGTGTTCCGGAGAGAGCGTCGACTTCTGATGGGTTCTGTCATCCTATTACGACGATCACGTCCCCGGAGTCCACACGCGTCGAGTCTGCCTCCAGGCCAGAGCGGGGGTCTCGTCCTGACACCATAGAAGCGGATACAAGGGAAGAAACGGAAGAGATGGGTATAGCCAGGAGTGAGGTTCAGCCTGCGGGATGCACAGAGGCTAACGGTGGTGTTTCTGCTCCTCTCGAAATCCAAGCTCCGGTATGCAACCCCAAGCTGTTGGAGCTTGGTCCCGGGCCACTCATCAACGTGGGGGATACCAGAATGTGCCCACCTCTGCTCTGCGCCGGAGGGCAGACTGTTGTCCCTGCCTTGGAAAATTTAACTTCCCAGCCGGCTCCTAGTAATGGGTCTGAGCTACCCGGTTCTAGATGGGAGGTTGTAACCAAAATTCCGGAAGCCCCTGCCACAGTTCGAATGGGTTCAGACTCAGTGATGGTTGTCTGGGCTGGTCGGAGTTCGTTGGATCCTTTGATCTCTTCGGGCTCTTTTCCCTCGGAGTTAGAAGTTGAAGATGCCTCTATTACTCTCTTCTCCCCTTCTGGTTTGGGGTCCACGAATGGAATGAAGCTTATAGAGCCCCCGGAGGAAGAGCCGGCTCCTCTGTGTTGCTGTCCGGGTGATAATTTCAGGGGTTTTTCCGGTAAAAAATCTCCATTGGACTTCTTGAAGGCGATTATGGAGTATAGTCAGTCGGTGGGGGTCACGTGTGAAGGCTATGAAGGTCAGCTTTCAGCCGTGTTTGAGGCTATCCTTGCTGAAAATGACAAGAAGGACACGGGTTCTTCTCTGAAAGCGGGCAACAAGTTCAATAGAGAACTTAATAGATTATCTTGTTCTATTAATTATGATGCGAGAAGCGGAAGCAGTTCTCAAAGTAGGTGTAAAGGGAGGGCGATTGGAGGTATTTTATGAAGCCAAAAATTCTCTCGTGGAATGTCAGGGGCTTAAATGAGGGTAGCAAGCGGTTGAAAGTTAAAAACCTAATTAGACAATGGAAGGCAGACATTATTTGCTTGCAAGAAACCAAATTGGAGTTCATCTCCAACAGCATAGTGAGGAGCCTTTGGGGATGTCACTTCGTTGATTGGTGTTACTTACCCTCATGCGGGGCCTCTGGTGGTATCCTTATCATGTGGGATAGAAGGGTTGTTGAGAAGTTAGATGTGTATGTGGGGGAGTTTGTTGTTGCTTGTTCTTTTAGGAGCGTTGCCGATGACTTTACTTGGGCCTTCGCGGGGGTATATGGTCCCAACCTTGACTCTTTAAGAAGATTGCTCTGGGACGAGCTGGCTGGCCTTGCTTCTTGGTGGGAGATGCCTTGGTGTATTGGGGGCGATTTCAATGTCATTCGTTTTCCTGCTGAAAGGTCTAGGGAAGGTCGCCTTAACGCTGCTATGATGGAGTTCTCAGACTTTATTTTCGAGCAGGGCCTCATGGACTTTCCTCTCGCTGGAGGGACTTTCACGTGGTCCAATAATCAGGAGAACCCATCCTGGTCTCGTATTGACAGATTTCTTGTCTCTCCAGATTGGGAGGTCAAGTTTCCAGGATCTATTCAGAAAAGGCTTCCTAGATTGTGTTCTGATCATTTCCCTATCCTCCTGGATTATGGTGGCATTCAATGGGGTTCCAGACCGTTCAAGTTTGAGAATATGTGGCTGAAGGCTGAAGGGTTTGTGGATAGGGTTCGGCTTTGGTGGGACTCTTATAGCTTCCAGGGTTCTCCTAGCTTCATCTTCACTCAAAAACTTAAGGCCTTAAAGGTTGATCTCAAGAGATGGAATGAACAGGAGTTTGGCAATGTGGAGTTTCGCAAAAAATTGCACATGGAAGAGTTATGTACTCTTGATAGGCTGGAGGAACAACAAGGTCTATCTTCTGAAGAAAAGGAGAGGAAATGTGCGGTCATCAGAGACCTGGAGAACTCTATCTTGCAGGAAGAGATTAGTTGGAGACAGAAGTCTAGGGTTCTGTGGCTGAAAGAGGGTGATAAATGCACTAAATTCTTTCACCGAATTGCTAACTCGAACAGGAGGTCTAATTCCATAGAGTCGCTCTCTATCAATGGCTCTGTTTCTTCCGACCAGCAGGTTATCAGAGATCATGTGGCTCAATTCTATGAGTCTCTCTTTACAGAACCTTTCCCATGGAGACCTAGAATGGATAATATTGCTTTTGACACCTTGGATGCAGCTGAGGCCTCTTCTTTAGAACTTCCTTTCGAGGAGATGGAGGTCTTAGAGGTGGTGAAAAGCATGAATCGAGACAAGGCACCTGGTCCAGATGGGTTTTCTCTTGCGTTTTTCCAAGACTGCTGGGATGTGATCAAGACAGATCTTATGAGAGTTTTCTCGGACTTTCACTCTCATAGCAAGTTTGTCAAAAGTGTTAACGCCACTTTTATTGCCTTAATTCCGAAGAAGGCTGGGGCTGTAGATCTAAAGGACTTTCGTCCTATCAGTCTTGTTAGCAGTGTGTTCAAGATCATTGCAAAAGTCCTTGCAAATAGACTTAAAAAGGTGGTGGAGAAGATTATATCATCCCCTCAAAATGCTTTTATGAAAGGCAGGCAAATTCTTGATTCAGTTCTTATTGCCAATGAGTGCTTGGATAGCCGAATCAAATCCGGCGAACCAGGGTTACTTTGTAAGTTGGATGTTGAGAAGGCCTACGACCACGTTAACTGAGATTTCTTATTGTATATGTTGAGAAGATGTGGCTTTGGGGAGAGATGGTGCTCCTGGATAGCGCACTGTATATCTACGGTGCGGTTCTCTGTGCTGGTGAATGGTTCCCCAACCGGTTTTTTCAGTAGCTCTCGTGGCCTTAGACAGGGTGACCCACTGTCACCACTATTGTTCGTCATTGTGATGGAGGCTCTTAGTAAGTTCTTCTCCGCTACTGTTCAAAAGGGCTACCTTTCAGGGTTTCCTGTGGATTTTGGCAACAGCGAAGCTATCAACATTTCTCACCTACTGTTCGCAGACGATACTTTAGTCTTTTGTGGGGCTAATTCTGATCATCTGCATTATCTTCGTATGCTTCTTATTTCTTTTGAAGCTGTGTCAGGATTGAAGATTAATCTGGCCAAATCTGTTATGGTTCCTGTGGGTGAGGTGGATAATATGGACGGTCTGGCTAACATATTGGGCTGTGGAGTGTCCTCTCTTCCTATAAAGTATCTTGGTCTTCCGTTGGGAGCTCCTTTCAAGGCTAAGTCTTGTTGGGATGAAGTTGTAGGGAAGATTGAGAGGCGGTTGGCTAGTTGGAAGCGGGTGTATTTGTCGAAGGGGGGTAGGGTTACCCTTATAAAGAGTACTCTCTCCAACCTTCCTACATATTTTCTCTCTCTATTCCCTATTCCCTCTAGTGTTGCTAGTCGTATTGAGAAGCTGCATCGTGACTTTTTGTGGGGTGGCATAGGTGACGAATTCAAATATCACTTGGTCAGTTGGTCCAAGGTTTGCCATCCTATTTCTGAAGGTGGTTTGGGCATACGAAACTTGAGAATTTTCAACAAGGCGCTGTTAGGGAAGTGGTTGTGGCGTTATGCTTATGAGAGAGAAGCTCTGTGGAAATCAGTGGTAGATGCGAAGTATGGCTCTACTAGGGCTGGTTGGTGTTCCTTAGATCCCCTTGGGTCTCACGGTGTGGGGATTTGGAAGAACATTAGGAAGGGGTGGAGCTGGTTTGGTAGATATACCAGACTTATATTGGGCAATGGTTCGAGGATTCGATTTTGGGATGATGTTTGGTGTGGAGAGACGTCCCTCAAGGAAGCCTTTCCAGTTCTATATGATATAGCCTGTGTCAAGGATTCTTTGGTAGAAGACCATTTGGCAGTGGTAAGTGGTTTCTATCAGTGGGATGTCAGATTTTTCCGTGATGTTCACGATTGGGAGGTGGACGTTATGGCTTCCTTTTTCTCCTTACTGTATTCATCCAAGGTGGCTCAAGATGGGGGGGACCGGCTTTGGTGGACCCTCTCTCGCAAAGGGTCTTTTGATGTTAGATCATACTATAAGGCTCTTGCCTGCAAAGAAGCTCCTTTTTTCCCCTGGAAAAGTATTTGGCGGACCAAGGCCCCATTGAAAGTGGCCTTCTTCGCTTGGACGGCAGCGTTAGGGAAAATCCTCACCTTGGACAATCTCAGAAAGAAGCGTGTCATTGTGATTGATAGATGCTGCATGTGTAAAATGACCGGGGAGACGGTGGATCATCTTCTCCTTCATTGCGAGGTTGCACGCGCTCTTTGGTATGTCATCCTTAGCCGGTTCGGTCTGTATTGGGTGATGCCTTCTCGGGTGATAGACTTATTTGCATGTTGGTGGTCGGGGGGACGATCCCGTAGTGCGGTCGTGTGGAAGATGGCTCCTTGCTGTCTTATGTGGTGCTTGTGGACGGAACGTAACGATAGACAGTTTGAGGACAAAGAAAGAACCATAGAGGAGCTCATTTCCTTTTTTCTTCATTCTTTGTACTCCTGGACGGCTGCGTATTTAGCTCCTCTAGAGATTAGTTATAACGATTTCCTTGTATTGCTTTCTTCTTCTTCTTCCTAATTGTCTCTCTTGTATACCCCCTGTATACTTGATTGCGCTTTGCGTTTTTCTAATAAAAATTTCTACTTACTTATCAAAAAAAAAAAAGGGGGGGTATATATTGAGGTTAAAAACGAATTTATAAAAAAATAAAAAAAATAAAACTCATCTGGGACTCGAAGATACTTAATTGTATTCCCACGAATGTAACATTCTGGCATTCTCCAAAACCTATCTCCATCCTACATCATCATAGTGCGATGATGAATCACAAATATAGTGAACTTTAATTTATGGGATAAGATAAAACTTACAAAAAAAAAATTCAAAGAAACAGATGCAGAAATGTTTGGAACATAATCACTTTTGAGGTACATATGACTTCTCGAAGATGGATATTCATCCATGTATCACAGTTCACCAAATGCCCATTGTAAGTCTCCCCGTTTTTCAGCTCCATTAACTACCAACCATAAAAATAATAATTAGAATAAGTATCATCTGTATATGAATTAGGATGGCATTTACAATTTAATTATTTAACTGGGTTCTTACAACAGTAAATAGAAGCCAAGATACCAAGTTAGCATTCTGGAAGGACAATTTTAAGCTGTTTAAAACAACAATCTATGCAATGTAATGTTTGTTTTCATGCAAGAAAAATTCTTCAAAAGTTTAACCAAAAGACAGCAAAGTTTCAAATTTCATGTATTAAGTACTTCTCAATTGAGTTAATTATTGGTTATTCTCTTTATTTATTGTCTTTTTTAATTTTGCAGAAATTATACTTTACCTACATGTGGAATGGGTCAAGTTTGAATTGCCAAGCCATGATTTAAGAAGTTGAACTTCACCCACAAGAGGAAAAAGTGCAACTTTCTAAACCAGTGGCTGATGATTCGGACTCGACCCAAAATACAGCAGGAATTAAACCCTTTGTTTTTTAACCTCAACTATCCCAAATCACAGAATTTAAAAAAATAACTTTTTTTCCTCTTCCTATGTTTTTTAGGCTAGAATGTGAAAGTGAAACATAAATCAAATCCACGGAGAGACTGCTCTCACCAAAACCAAATGAAATCAGTAGGGTCTTCATTCCCAAAGCAATATAGAAGAAACAGCCAAAAGAACGAAACTCTAACCCTAACAATCAGTACACTGAGCTACATACCATTTTTCCGATCAAAGCAAACCCAGCAATGATAATAGACCTGCAAATATATCATCATAATAAGCAACGTAAAGAGAAACATGAATAAATAAACGAATAGAATTAACCCGTTTGGTTCTTAAGAAAATGTAGGAAAAGAAAAGACACCGAAGTTTTGAGTCTTTTATTGCAGAATTTAGAAAGTAAGAGAACATGTAAGGTTGAAATTTTCTTCCCTGCGGTATTTTTTTCTTTGTTAACAAACAGATTTAGTGCGTAACTTGTATAACTTGTAGAATGCATATACTGGGAGACTGGGAGTGATGCAACAGTTGAAGAAAAAACAGACCTTTCTATGGAACAATGTGAGGGCACAGCTTCAACGCTGTGGTTCTTTAGGGACAGTGGCGGAGTAGGGAGCTTTATGAGGATCCAAGAAGATGTTGAGGTTTTTACATACATGCCCCCTAAACTTTTTCTCTGTTTTTTTTTTTAAAATAAAAATAAAAAATTTAATAGAACGAATCGTTTTAGAATAAAGAAGTTGCAAAATTCGATCTAATTTATCGTACTCGATTGGTTAATATATTGCTTAACCATATTTTGAAACACAGAAAAAAAAAATTAATTGGCTTATCAAATTATATATCAAGTTATGAAAAAATTCAATAAAAGATAGAGACGATTCATTGGTTTTTAGGAGGCATCCAGAAAACGTATGGATCGAAATAGAGCAGTGCTACGCACTAACAAAATTTTTGGATGAAATTCGGAAATTTTGTTTCTCCCAAGTATTACCCATCGAAATATGACTTTTAAGTTAAGTTATGAATTAATGATACTGTCAAAAAGAGTCGCAATTCCATCCGTGAAAAGGAAGAGCCTCATAAAATAAGGGACATAAATTTCTTACAAATTATACAAATTGACCTTTAAAAGCAACATGTGTCATTTACGCATTAAAAAAACACGTGATGTCTTCAATGGGTAGTTCAATCGGCTGGAGATCACGTCTCATAAAGCGGAGATCATTAGTTCGAATTCCCTCTTTCCTATTTTGTGGATATATCAAAACAAAAAAACATGTGATAAACACATGCTACCAAAAATATATATACTTTTTACATGCTTAGGGATACATGTCACATTTAGAAGCCGATTTATATGAAGTTTTATACAAACAAAATTGTTGACAAATTATGTCCTGAAATGAGGGAGGCAAATATAACTTTTGGCCATTTTGGTTAACAGGATCAAACAAATCATTTTGGCAATTAAAGATTACATTGGCTCTTTGTCAAGACATACTAACTATATTTATAAGGCAAACGTTATCAATAACCAATTTTCATATATTCTTATATGTGAATGTTGCAATTTTTTGGTGGTTGAGTCTATCATAAATTGTTCGTAAAGTCATAGTTGTAATCATTGAAACAACAAAAGTTATCTTCACATTATTGATAAGGATTCTCAACAATTATTTGTCCAAATTTAAAAGAATTCGAACAAATTCTTAAATTTGGATAAGTGATAGTAAGAGACTACTTATGAGACTCACCTGGCCGGATAAGTGGTTGGACAGTCCAATTTTTATTTGGTCAAGTGGGTCCTATAAATGGTCTCTCACAATCATATGCTTGAATTCTCTCAAATTAAAACAAATAATTATAGAGGATCCCAACATTCTCCCTCATTACCGAAATAAGTATATGTCTTTTGTTGCTTAGAACAATTCCTATTCCACCTTTACGGAGAGTTCATACTCATATCTTTTTTTTCACTTATGTTTTTTTTTTTTTTTTTTTTTTTGTAATATTCTCAAGGATGAATGAGATGCCGCTCTATCTTATTTATTTGTCAGAAAAATGAATTGAGGATCCTAAATGGAACTTGTTTACTCTTGCCCGATGGGCTTATTCTCTAACAAAAAGTCAAAAACAACACACACCTTAGCTTTGATCTCTCTCCGTGACTCCTCAATCCTCATTCCGTGCTTTTCCAACCACTGTACTCCTCAAGAGGTAGTTTTATTAATTATATTATTTTAAACGTACTCCACCATAAACATCCGTTGTCGTCCAGCGGTTAGGATATCTGGCTTTCACCCAGGAGACCCGGGTTCGATTCCCGGCAACGGAACTTTTTATTTTTAGTTTATTGTTTTGTTTTCTAAATCAGCCAAAAGTTTATATGCAATTTGTTTCCTGAATAAATCAGTCAAAAGTAACATGCAATTTGTTTCCTGAATTTTGGAATCAATCATGCTTATTAATGCTACGTGTCATTCTTTGTTCTTTCAAAAGTAGTAATGTTATCTTAAAATTATCATTGAATTTTATGATAAAATATTATTAAATTTTAATTTAATTGTGATTTTAAAAACCACATCATTTTTAGAGGAACACAAGAATGACGTTTAGAATTACTCACTTCATGGTGGTAATATTTTATTTCTTGGCTTCCTTGTAGATGTATAACTAGACTAGAACATATTTAAAACGACACTGAAATTAGAATCATTTCCAGCGTTTCATGGTGCCGCCAAACTCCTTGTAACAAGAGGGTATCGAATGACTCCTTTAAACTTTTATTCAAGATTTAGGGAAAAATAAATTGCAAAAACTTGTCAACCTTCCCCACGAACATTAAAAAATGAAAATCAACCACAATTCTTTCCTGCTATACACATCTTGGAATAAACAGTACAATACATTACAATGCCACAAAACTGAGGAGAGAGACTCTAATGGCAGAGGACAATTCCCGCTGCAAAATAATAAAAAAGAGAGAAAAAGACTGAAAGGAAAAAAAGTAAGAGGCAAACTCTAAAAAGGATTCAATTACTCAAAATACAAATACAAAGGGGTATATACGGGTAAGAACTCATCATTATGTCGCTTGTACACGTACAGCAAACACCGGTCATAAATTTGTTTTCGTCTATTCACTTTTCAATGCCAAGTTCTTTGGTAATGTCTCTTGTCAGGCTAAATTGCATAGTATTATGCCATGGAAATAGGGTTCGGGTTACTGGGAGCTTCCTCCGAAGATCCTGCATTGCAATCATATGTATTAGAGAGGATCCATTTACCTGCCACAAAACCTGCTAAAGATATAATATTCTACAGAAATTGAATAAGTACTATAACTTGAGTCTGGAAGTTAATAATAATACTATCTATCTTTTGTTGGTGAGCGGGGGATAACTGGACAAGGGGAAGGTTACTGGCAAAATGTGAATTAGTATATCTCACCAGCATTATATCTTACGTCTTTGGCTGCTTTGATGCCTCGTTTTTTACGACAACTTCCCAAAATTAAGAAACTGAAGCCTTATATGATTATTGAAAGAGAAAAGACCCATTCAGTTTTATATACAATCAGGTTATTGGTAAGTGTTGACAAATATCTGTCCAGCCAGGCACTTGTGTTCATCCAATTTGTTGGTAAAACTAAAACAAATTTAGAGATCTGTTACTAATTAACACAAGGAAAATCTTTAAGGCATCTTTTATTATCAAGCATTTTCCTTTTCTGATCAAATTTCCAAGAACCAAATAAAGGATAAAATGCACAACAAAAAGGTAGTGGGTCTAAAGGAGAGCTGTCACTGGTTGGATGATTAAAGTGGTTAGTTCTTGTGGAGTTGATTAACATTTAAGCAATGCCATCTCACATGAAATGATTTGATACCTATATGGTGGACAAATAACGCAGGCCTATGTGCTAATATATAAGTGGTGCTAAGAAAGAAGAAATTATCCTACTCTAGATTTGAGGGGAGAAAGGAGTACCTTGAAAGTGGTATCTGGCAAGTTCGAATAGGATGCCTGTCAATGTATAACTGTCAGTAAAGACTTTTGAAAAATGAAAATCATTTAACTACAAGAAGAGGCATATTGAGTACCTCAAGAGATGCCAAGTATTCTGTCTCATGGTGGCGAATAATGCTAGCTATGGTAATTGCAGAGTCATCAGGAGACTGAAACAAATATGAATATATGAATTGGATAGTAAAAAGGGGAAAAATTTATATGACCAGAAAAGGCATAGCTAAAAAAAAATGAACAGTACTGGAATGCTTAAAAAGTATTTCAGGAGAAAAAAAGAAGAAGAAGAAGAAAAAGAAAAGATGAAGAAAGGGAAAGACTTACTTTTCCAACAAAATTATGTGGGTAAGCCAATGGGAAGTGGAAGGGATTTGATTCATACACAACACCATCACAACAACCACACATCAACCCCTCACATGAGTGTGGGCCCCAGTGTGTGGGGTCCACCCTCATGTGAGGGATTGTTGTGTGGTTGTTGTATTGGTGTTGTAAATTTAACATTTTCCTTTAAAGATTACCCAGGGCATAGAACCAGACTACATAACTCACACGGCCAAGTTAATTATTATTATTTTTTGATAAATAACTCACACGGCCAAGTTACAAACAAATTATACAGCAAAATTACCATGTTCTAAACATCAACATCCCAAAGTATACTACGTGTCTTCAGATTATGGAGGAATGGCACTTATGAATCATGCCTAAGCAAGCTTTTGCAAACGGTAACAATAAATAACAATAATGATATAAAAAATCAATTGTCGATAAACATGTAATTTTGAAAAAACCTGAAATACTGTCGAATCTCTGCATTCATGTTTTGCATCCAACTGCACGTTTCCCTCTTCAAAATAATGGGCACCAACCTGAAAGCAGAAAAAAATACAAGGACACTTTAACTTATTGTAGGTTATATCTCAAAAAAAATTAATGCAGTCTGGATTGCCTAGAAACACAAATGAGAGTAAAAAATAGTCATACACGGCTGATAAGGACTACCTGCAATTTGCCTCTAAGTTCCAGTATTTGTTCATCATCCTTGAACTCAATGTTCCAAACTGAGCGCCAACTTCCATTGCTATACAATGTGCCATAAAATATGAAAAACTGAAAAATCTTATCATGTAGAAGTTTCTAATTTTTAAAAGACTAGGTACATAGCAGGGTACAAACAGACAGACAACCATGGGTTGGTATAATGTGATTATGTCCTATCTGAACCATGATGCCAAATAAAGAGCAGTATAAATTGTCATTTGACTAATTTCACGCACCAGAAATTCTGTGGACTAAGTCTAGCAGCGGAGATCACCACAACAAGCTCAAAATCAAAACCTGGGCCCTCCACATCTTTTCCATTTGTACAGTAAACTGAGCAGACACCTTTTGGATAAGCTTCACCAACATACTTCAGTATTTCAGCATCCAGAGCAGATCTGTAAAGATAAAGAAAATGGCATCATTAGCAACAGAGTCTCTTTCATGTCTGTGTGTGTGTTTCCGTGCTCTGTGCTGCCATAAGCTACAGTTTTTGTTTTTTCTGTTTTTCCTGAATAATCATATGAAAGAGCATATATAATTGTAAATCTGAAGATGTAAGTCGGGGGGGTTGCGGTGAAAGGAGCTAATTTGGCGCACAAGACAGGTAAAAACACTCGAGAAAAAATTAACATATTGGGCCTATTGGCAATATAAGTATATAATAGATGTCTAACATGAGTTAGAGCAGCAAAGCCCCTGATTTTGTCAAATCTTTTGAAATTCGAAAGCCAGATACTTATTTCAGTTTAAAGGGAAATCTGACAGATCATAGATTCAAATAGAAAACCAAATTCTACCCATGAGAATTACGAAGCATACCGAAATTCCTCTATATATAAGGATGGAAGTTCCTCATCCAGAGCAGGTCTCACCTTTGTACAAACCTGAACCAGTTCACCATGTTATTTAAGATTATACATGGCACAAGAAAACTTGACAGAAAGGAAGGAAGATAGAGCGAGAGAGGGGGGAGGGGGAGAAAAAAAAAACATGCATATGACATGATTCAACAAAGTACACACCAACTAATCACAAACACGAGTATATGACATAATAAACATAATTTATTTTATTATTATTATTATTATTATTATTTTAAAGTACTTCATTCGGAGACACACATAATTGAAGATTTGTCCATAATCTGTAGCTATTTCATAATGCAATTCCAAGAAAAAGATTTACATTAAATTATTTGCTACCCTCGTAATCTTAGGTGAAACATTAATTGTAAGAACTAAGAAATCCATGGATGTTTCATACATCTAATTCTCAAATTTGAAAAAAAAATAAAAAATTGAACATTTCTTCGTAGAAATCCTACCATCTCTCAAGAGAAAAATAATACAAGAAAAAAGACATAAATTACTTGTTTAATGTGGTCAACTATAGCAACTTGGGCAGTCCTTGGATCAAGAAACTCATTCTCTTTGAGCTCGCCAAATGATGTAACCAGCACCTGCATCCAAAACAGTAAGTTAAATATAATAAAATCAGGTTTGAAAATCGAAAAACTCAGAAACGGCAAACTTTAGAGCATGATTTGATACAATCAAGTGGCATATGAATCTTCAAGTAGTTAATCTCATTCGTTATTTATTATAAACACTTTTTTTTTAAAAAAAAAATGCGATGCCAAAACCTAAATCCTAATTTTCCAATTGGGGTAATAACATCATGTTGTACCTGGTAAAACCTATACGATCACAAGCATTTCTATATCATCTGAAAAGAAGTAACTGAGACCCATCAAAGCCCACAGACAAACCTTGACACTATCTTATTCAATCTTTGATAAATTCATTGAGTATAAATGATCAAAAAGAAACCCTAAGACTGAAGAAAAAGGCAAGTTTTCATAAGGATTCAGAGACTTACATCGCCGATTCTGCCGGGCATGTCGAGGCAAATCATGTGGGATTTGTTGTACAATGGAAATGACTCCGAAGCCGCTTCATTGTACAATTCGTCGCCGTTCAGTATCGCTTTCACATCTGCCAAAAGAAAAAACCATTCAGAATGTGATCAAATTAATCGATCACAAAAGAAAAGAAAAAAAAAAAAGCAGAGAAAGCGAAAAAGAGCAAATTCGAATCTGAAATTGTAGAAGAGCCAGTGTATAATTCAGAAGAAGAAGGCTAATGCGAATTCAATTTTTTTTTTGAAAAAAAAAAAAAAAGAGAGAACAGAATTTAGAGAGAGAGAGAGAGAGAGAGAGAGAGAGAGAGAGAGAGAGGAGCATTACCTTTGGCAACGTATTGGATTTCACCGGCAGGAGAGTTGAGAAGGAACCATTTCGCTATCTCTTTCTTCTGCTTCCCACTCAGCTCTGTTTCTTCAACGTCCGCCATTTCTCTCTCCCTCTCTATGGGATTTGATTTTTTGGGAGGAAATTGCAGTTGGGGGAGATTTTCAAAGGAAATCACAGTTTCGAGTGTGTTGTGGGGGAAGAGGACCATGAGTTGATCTGGACCGTCCAGTTTTGTTGGGTCTACATACACTGACGGATGAGATCGGTGGAGGCCCTCAAGTGTGTAGCAGTGGGTTACCATGCCACGCTCCCACGTGGTGGTAGATCTGTAAAGGTATTTTTGATTTGCGTGAGCCGAAATTGCTTATTTGCTTTGATTAGATGACACATTCATCATGATTTAAACTATTGCGATCCAAGATTGTCCGAAATTCCAAACAACTAGGTAGCAAAATCCTTTAAATCACACCGTTATCTATCTTGAATAAAATGGGCAGAATTTTGCTGCCACATCAATAAACAAATTGAAAAGACAAGAAAACCCATTTAATTTTTTCAACGGTTCAAATTTAAATTTATTCTCTTTATCATGAAAATTTTAAAATACAAAGAAACAGTATACAAGGCAATTTGGCAATGCATCAAATTTTTCTTGCCGAATCAAAAGCTTGAATCAACTAGTATTTACACTGAATTCGGAAATTCAACAGCCTTGACGGCATTATTTGTTAGCAGTAGTTCCACTGCCGGAATACATTATCTTCCAAAAATTGTTTCCATGCCTTCAAAGGGCCAACCTCTCTGCAACTTGCGGAGAATTCCTTTGGTCTTAGATTCATAAATAAGCCTCTGGCAGCAAAACCCATTAGCTCAGTCGGATCCATATAACCACGAATCCTTGACATAATCCCATCTCCATAGGACAAACCCACTTTGAGATAGGTATAATTTAGCTTTGGTTGTATCTGTGTTTCTTGCCCCAGTGAAGAAGTAGGCTCCTCAGAATACGTACCATCTAGCCTTGGTGGGATCTCTGATTCTTGCCTCAGTGAAGAATCATCTTCAGTAGATAAATAGCTTCCCATCCCAAAGGATTCCCAGTCAAGCTGGTGCAAGATCCCAGCTGTTTGGTCTAAGCTTCGTACAGGATGATTTTGTAATTGCATTGCTTGTTCAATTGCTAACCGGTCAACTTGAATCTTCAATTGCTGTAATCGATGACCAATTCTTGAAGCTACACCATCGTATAATTTTCCTCTTGATTCGTGCTGCGCTTGTTCCACGTTGAGCAAATCATCAAAATGGATAGGGTCCCCAATAAGTATAGTTACCTACATATTTCGAGTATATGAAATGATAAGGCTAGATAGGAATTCAGCAAAAAAAATTTAATAACACTGGAGTCATCAGTATAACGAACAGAATAACTGGAGATTGAGGGGGAATAAGATGGTCTCAAACTACTTACTCTAAGTGGTCCGTTTTGTTAAGTTCAGGTGCTAGAAAATTCCATCAATAACAACATGACTGGTTAGATAACTTACCGTCTTTCCAATCCTTGGGATTTTGGCTCCGACAGGCATGATCTCCTGCATCCCAGTATGTGCAAATGGAATAACCATCGGAATATTGTCTGCATCCATGACCAACCTGTTATTGCAAGTGTGTACAACAGTAAATACTCCTTCAAAGAGAAAAAAACTTTCTAACTGGCAAGAGCTGCAAGAAAAACCTCCCTTCTCTATCTCTCTCTCTGAAAAAAATAAAAATAAAAATCTGTCAGACCCCTACCTTCCAACACCTCTCTTGGAAGACCCAATGGTTTTTCCACCATCCCGAGAGCGACTACCTTCAGGGAAGATATGAACCCACCCACCACGATTCAATTTAGCAATAGCCATATCCATGCCCTGAAGCAGTTAAGAAGCAAGATGAGAGAACATGTGGATAGTTGGCAAGTAGTTTAACATCACAAGGAAAAACCAAAATAATAAGTATAAAAACATTAAATTGGCATAAAACATATAGTGATCTAGAATCTTACAGACTATATAAATACACACACACACACACACACACGCACGCACATATATATACATACAGACTGCTATGTAGCTGCCTACAAATTCCATCCTGCATTGGAGTCATTCAAGTAGAAATGGTTTCAAATATAATTCCACATTTCAATTCAGAAACAAGTAAAACATCTGTGGCATACAAGTTAATGGTTCCAAGAGTGTCAAGAAGTAGCTAAGCTCAGACACCATATTCAAAAACAGAAAAATAAATAATGAGAACGCGTAATTTACACAGTTACATGTACACATACGAACACATGTAGCGGGAAATAGTTAAGTCCTTATGGCTATTAACCTATAACCTCACAGCCCATCAGATCAATGCAAGGGGAGGAAAGAAATAAAAAACAAAACATTCTAAACAGAACAGCCTTGAAGATATCCCTTGCTTCAAATACAATCGTACAAGTCATCCACAAAGTTTTTCTAACAACACTCAACAAGTGAGCAATATCTTGACAAACTAAATACATGCTTAAGGGTATACCTTCTGATAAATACCATCACCACGAGCAACTGGCAATACTTTGACAGATCGAAAGAATGCAGAAAACACAGGATTGGTAAAACAACGATCAGATGCACAAAGCGTCCATCTCAAGTTCTGAGCATCCAAAAGAACATGTGGTGGAAGCAGTGCAGCAATAACAAATGGATCATCCACAGAAGCAACATGATTGCTGACCTGAAAAATATAAAATTCCCTTACCATCATACACTATAAACAAGGATAAAAATTGAGATGAAAATTGGAAGTTGACACTTCAAAAAAATTGCAAAAAGTGGCCAAGTTAAACTTCGCAAACAAAATTCTAACTTAAACCATAAAATTAGATGAATGGTTTATACCGTAATAAGAGGCTTCTCCTTGGGTCTACGCAGCAATGCGTCATGCAATTTTTCTAAACCATAAACCTGCAACAATAGATAACAACTCAAATCAATGCTCGCAAAAGTGGGTAAAGGGGCAACATGAAACATAGAATGCCACAAATTCACACACCTGAACATGATTTAAGCCGTTCATAAACACATGACAAACATTTCCAAGAACTGGAACAGCCACGGCTTGAAGCATGCGAACAATGGCAGACTCTTCTTCAGCATTGAAGTCTTTACTCACTGTGGCCAAAAAAATTTCACAAGTAAGAATCTAGACATGCTTATTTTGAATTTTTTTTTTAATAAAAAATAATTCATTTCATTGAAAAGCGTAGAGGGAAGCAACCCTCGTACACATGATATATACAAAGAATAGGCCCTTGTATAAAGAATACCAATTCTGGTACCCTCATGTGGATAAAATCTATAATATTTTCTTCTCTATAGAGTGCTTGATTGCAAACCTCACGAACTTTCATCAGCACAAACAAGTAACTTTAGTTCAAACAGTTTTCTCTGAATCACATAAGTGAAATGTGCTTTGTATGAAAATTATAGTGACATGGCACATGGTTGTTTTTCTTGCCCAACTGCCCCTAATTTAGGTAGAGCTCACAAGAAGTGAAAGTAGGGTGCCCTCATCTGGTTGTGTTTAAAGCTTGTCTAAAGCCCCTGGCTACCAAGTTTCACACTAGACACATTACCAAAGTACCATTTTATCAGTCTACAGCAAATTACCAACAAAAGGATCAAATCACTTTCACCCATCATCTAAACTAATTCAACTCAACCTAAAAACCAAAAATAGCCAAGAAGAAAGCGAATTCAGCGCCTCCAAAAACAAGATCAAGTACTTTCACAATGCCCACCAATGATCAAACCACAAACGGAAAAAGCAGCATCCATATAACACTCAGATCATATCTCTCTGTCTTTGAACATAAACACATAAATCCATAGATACAAATATACAGCTGCCAATAAGTCAGAGCAAAATGAAAGAAGCCAACTTGTAACTTTCAAAAACAAGAAACAAAAATAGAAACCAAACCTCCTTTGCGATAGAAAGCGGAAGTAGAAGGCAAGGAATCCCTGCGGAAATCGCGAAAGCGGCGGAGCAAGCGATCGACGGTGGAGAAGTAACCGTCGTCGGCGAAAAGCATCGGTTGCTTCCTGCGGCGCCGGTCCACCACCACTCGGAACCGGTCCCTGAGGCGGAGCGATAGCGCTTTGGCCTTGCTCTTCCACAGATCCCCTCGCTCTATCCTCTGCACCGCCATTCCAAATGCTCAACTACAAAGTCCCGCGCAGAGCGAGAGAGAGCGTATTCAGAGGGAACACAGAAAGTTCTAGAGAAATAGAAAGTTTAAGGAGAAACGGAAGAGTAAATCAGAGATGCTAGTCTGAGAGAGAGTTAGGCGACGCGCGAGCGTAGAGAAAAGAGAGAAGAAGAGAAAGAAGAGGACGAAGGGTTTTAACTTTCGGTGCGGGAGGGTCTACGGTGTGCGCTTCTGTTGCGTCACTGCCGTCGTCGATTTTTGGATAAGGGAGGAAACAATCTGAAGCTCGGGATATTATAAAATGTGGGGTCCAAGCAATTAGGGTATGCCTAGCAGAGGGGTGGATATGGAGGGTCCACAATCGAAATGACACGTGGCACAAGTTGGACCATCTTGAACCGAAAGTTAGGACGATTTTTGGGCTTCAGCCTGGCCTTCACTTTGGGCCGTCAACGGGCTGCACATGTCATGATGCTGACAATTGACAACTCTCTTAAATTTTTAATTTTTTTCAATTTAAAAATTAATTATAATTGTCACGTCCTCATTATATAATAATTTTAAAATAAAAATATTATATATAGCATTACCCCATTGTTTAATAATCACCTTTAGGTAAAGCTTCGGAAGGGCTGATTCCAGCTAGAACAATATATATATATATATATATATATATATATATTCTTCTGAATTGGGTTCGAAAATCACACTTATTTTTTAAAAATAAATGTAAAAATTACATACTCTAAAGACAAATATCAATTTGATAAACTGAGTTAATTTCTTCCGATCTATCTTAAGAGGAAAACTTTGTCGTTCCACTGTTAAGAATCAAGCTCAAGCGGAATGATTTTGATTGCCGTTAAATACAACGCAGTGGAAAAGATTTAATACAAATATATTTTGAACCAAGGTATGCTCTGTTTGCATGCCAAGCCATCTCCATATTGAGAGACTTATGGCTTGAAATCATTTCAGCCAACATAATTGGGACTTATTTATGGCTCATCTGCTGCATGGGGCTCATCCAATGATGTGATAATCTACCACTGTCAGAAAGAACATTGATAACATATTTTCAGAAGAGAACGAGCAACCACGTAGTTTATAGAACAGAAACTAGATCGTGAAGCCATTTGAGTACATTGGAAATTTTGCATTATACAAAAAACAAGTGATGTATATATACCTTGTGAAAAGCATCAGCAAATAAAAATTTGATAGTCTGGCACTGCATCTCCGACATCCAAGTAGTTGACATCAACTGCAACATCCCCGAGATCATCTGGCCAGCAACATCAGTGTTGTGTTAATTTCATCCTTCCAAATGACATATAAGCAACAACAGTGATAAAATATCTCAATTTCTGAAACCCTAGCAGTATGGAAAAGATAAGCGAGAGCCCGAACCTTCATATATGGTCCTTGCAATTCTTACATATTCAGGAATGAGATCTCGATATATTATTCGTTCTGGGTGGGCGTCCAGCACCACCAAGACTCCTGTGGAAGTATTATCAAAGCCAAATTAAAGACAAAAGTTATGATCTTTGAGTTCATTTCAAGAGAGACTTAAGATACAGAGGTATAGAAAAAATGATGCATTATAATTGGTTGTAGATGCTAAATGCATAGAACGAAACTCTAATTTCTCATTACTTAAACACTCAAAATATTGCATACGCCTCTGCAACATAATAAATTAAGTCAGATATTCAATGATTTCAGACAGGCAAATTTATGCAATGAACATAACTACCAGGACTAGCAAAAAGCTGTCAAATATTTTATGTTCCTACAATCATCTGGCTAATGTTTTGCAAGCAAAAGTTTGGCTTGCTGGGGCTTGGCACACCTATTGGTGTCACAACAATCAAATGGAGGAATGCACAACGATGAAAGAGATCATAAAATTTCACTGTAAGCTACATAAATTGTATCTGTCAAAAACGGAAATTTTTTTTATTGGTTCAATACAGACACGCCAAACGTTTTATGCTTTGGTAAGTTGGGAAAGGTACCTGGTGCCACCCAAGCTTTAGATGAATTGCTAGGCAATGGAGCCAGCCAGAGAATATTTCGCAAATTCATTGAATCATCATATGTCACATTAGACCCTGAAAGATAATGTTAATATTAGCACAACGTCACACTGCAATGGCTGAAATATCTGAATTCAGTGTCTTTTAAAGTTTAAAATCAAAAGATTAGTCATTATTCACTTTTCGCTAGTGACATGGTCTATCATAAGATTTGATTATTTGAAGAAATGTTTAGAAAAAATACCAACTGAAGGACTCTCTACTTAGCTTCTTTTGTTTGTTTTGAAGAATAATTGTAGTTCAAATTACTCTCAGTGAAAGAGAAAAGATTAATGATTTGAACATATTAAACCAAGCCAGTATAATAATATATGGTATCTGAAAGAGAGAAATGTAATTAGATTCTATAAGATAACATAGATTAAGGTGTTTTAGTTAAATTTTACCTATTTGACAATAACCCATATTGCATGGAAACACTTCTTTATCATATGCTGGATATTCTTTGGCATGGAACCTACCAAACATAAGCTCTATTGTCATTAAGAGCATCAAGGATAGCAATCTTTGTTCTCAGACATGCTCAATCTTTATTAGCACTCAGCGCTGGAAGAGTGGCAAAACAAGAATAATAACAACTTACAATATACCGAGTCTTCCAGTATTTACAGCAAGAAAAAGGTGGCCGTGAAAGAAATCATAGCGATTCAGGGATATGTTCAACCCAATAGTGGGACCCCGGGCAACAATAAGTTCAAATAAAAATTCAAGATAAGAATTCAACTCCTGCCATTTGATAATGAAATGTTACAGTAGTTTTAGAAAAGGTTATGACAAAAGATTGAATGGGATGTATTAAGGCAGCCAAAACATTATTCAATACCAACCTCACTTATAAAGTGTCTCCCATATGGTGTTCTAGTCAGCTCACATTGGTTTTCTTTTGATCCTTCAACATCAGGAACCTATTGCCTCTAAAGAAAGATGTTTTATTAATCAATCTTCTAAAGATAATTTCAGGTTTAGCAATTTCCAAGATGAACAAAAAGACTACTACTTAAAAATTTCAGTTGCAACCCCTGCATTACATTATCAATCACTCCTTTCATCAGCGCACTAATATGAGTGTGCAACATGAAAATTATGGCAACATCCCATAACATAAAATTGTACCATAATAATCGGAAGATGTGCCATCTCCTCACAGCTCATTTTCACCCAAAAAAAGAAATGTTGTATCATATATAATCCATCTCATACTCACTCTGTAACCCATGAAAATTTTCATGGGAGATCTCCATTCCCTAATTAAAGTCTAATTTTTTTTTATAAGTAAATTTAGATTTATTAAATTTAGACTTCAAACCCAATTAAAGTCTAATTTTAACGGTCAATAACAATCAAGATCAATCTCCCCAAATCATAGATAGCATCACAATTCACCAGGCAGGAATTCCTTCCTAAGCATTAACAAAGTCTACAAAAATCCATGCCGCATCCTCCAAATTGCACACCTCTTGAAAACAAGTTCGGAAGACACAGAATGAACCGTAAATCTCTGCAGCATCAGGGCATTTACCTCGCATATTTGTTAAAATATTTTTCAAATGCAAATAGTTGCAACACATATCATTTTCCAATACCGCATAGACACTTTAGGTGCATAACCAAAAACGCATATATATATATATATATTCCTACAAGTTTGGACATATTTGAAACTGACCCAATTGCGACAGAGCCAAAACCTTAATAAAACAGTAACCATATTACCAAGCAGATCGCATTCAGAAGTAAATACAAGGGCATTCACGTCAATAAACAGAACAGGAAAAAAAAAATACAAAACAAAACTCACAGCGATGATGGTGGGATCTAGGGCGCGATGAATAGCCGCCGGGTCACCACCGGAATCAACGGCAAGGCGAGCCAGCTCCAGAACCGGCTCGGGGGGCCACCAAATGAGCTCATCCTCCTCTCTCCGACTCCTTGCGCCAATTTGGCTCAGACCCAGTTCTCTTCTCGTCCCCAAACACTTTCTGGACTCCATTTTGGGTTTTGTGGGAGTAAAGGGAACGAGGAACTTGAGGCAGGATTTGAGGTCCTGGGCAACGAGGGGGTTGATGGTGGAGGACTGAGGCTTGGGCCCGAGGAGAGAGAGCAAGTCTGAAGGGGTGGCTTTGGGCGTGGAAGGTGAAAGTGAGGATGGTTTGTGAAAGAATGGTAGTGAGGAGGAATATGACGCTGTGAGCGAGAGGGAGAGAAGGAAGGTCAGTCTCAGTGGGAGAGAGGGTCTGCTCATCTCTCTCTCTCTCGCTTTCTTCATTTTCTGGTTCTGGAAGATGACTATATTGACAAAAGAATTGCAGGGCTGGTTTTTTTATTTTTTATTTTTTATTATTATTATTTTATGCTAGCTTGAAACAGCTTGGTGTTAATTTGTAAAGCTTAACTTGGCTTTTGTTTTATAATTATAAGAAAAAATAATGAAAACTGTAAAAGATATTTTAAGGGTGTTAAATAAATTATTTGATTTTGCTTATAAATGAAAAGTAATAAGTACTTAATATAAAATTTCTCAAGATCATCTTCTTGATAGAGATTATAGTGGGAAATTGAAGGATCCTACTTGTACGAAAGGCTTACGAATAAAAAATGTTGAATAAGCATCACTAGAGATCAAAACCAATACAATGGTCAAACTAATTAAGATCATTTAGATGAAAAAGGAGAACAAAGTTTTTTTGGGCGGGGCAGGGGCCAATTTCTTGATGTTGATCAGGAATTACTACCAGGTCAATACAAAGGTGATCTTCTTCTTCTCTTTTTCAATCGGATGGTTGAAAAAGATTGTGCTAGCATCAGTTTAAGAAGCACAGAAATTGTGAGATTTTGATGCAAGTTAATGAAGCAGCCCGTGAGATTTTGATATTAGAATCGTCCTCTCAATAGTCAAGACGCTTGAATCGTGAGTTTTAAGAAGAGGAATAAGTTCACATAATCACATTCAAATACAGAACATCTCTTCCAACTTCAAATAATACAACGGCAGCGTGGATGCTCATGGGTGCAATCCTGCCTCGACCAAGAATTTAAGAAAATATGCCCCCCATACTAGGTGGTTCTTCTAAAAGGGAAAATGAAATTGCTTTTATGTTTATAATGAGACCATGAAACATGTAAAATGAAACTCATAAAACTGGACTGTAACTTAATGTAAAAGCTTGTACAGATGATCAATGTAGAACCTAAAGCCACCCGACTATCATCAATGTACAGCTTGAATGCAACATTCGTAGTCCTTGTGCACCAGAATATTGTTCCTAAGGATGATCAAGCTGCCAGACAGCAGATGAATGGGCAATCAATTCCAGCTAAACGGTCCAATGTAACTTGCTTATAGCAAGTAGCTGCATATTTCCTGCAAAAGCAGTGATGTTGGAGATCGATCAGTTCCAATTATTACTGCTCCATTCTTTTTCTTTATGTTCTTATACTATCAAACATCATCCTCATTTAAGAAGTATGTAGAAGCAGCCAAATAGGCTGTGGAATAGCCCCACCTTTCATGAAATCACAAAATGATCCCATATAGTTGATTGAATGGCCTCATTTGGATGATAGTCAGGTTTCAAATCTTATTGAGACAGATCCATCAGGGACAATAAATATTGCACTACCTAGATTTGATCCTTTTGAATATGAAGCAAATTTTTTTGCCAAAAGAAGCTGGAAACTTTTCTTCTAAAAATATGAAAATCCTCTCATAAATAAAACCTCAAATGAAATGTCCTTGTGGTGCCAAAATGATTTTCAATCATCATCCAAACTCCAAAGCAAGTAGCAATATGTTTCCTGCACCATTATGACTATTACGCCACAGATGATTTTTTTTTTTTAAGATGAATACGCCACAGATGATTTTGAGATGCAATAAGAATCAAGGGTAACTTTACTCACAGTCGTATGTTAGGTATCTGCTAAAGAGAAGCTAAAATTCATCTACGACTTTGATGCCAGCACCCTTGTCCCATTCCTCCGGAGGGGCAACATCAGACATTATCTTTTCCTGACCACGCCAAAGAATCTGGACCCAGTACCAACATTAGCTCAGTAGGCCCAAACAGAACAATACACAAAAGACAACTTACAGAAACATTATATGTATAAAATTACCTTGTCTATAACCCCAAATTCCTTGGCTCTCGTCGAATCCATATAAAATGGTCTTTTCATCACATTAGCTACGGTCTCCACTGACTAAAAAAAGATAGAATTTATTTGATGAGTTCTTTGTGCTTGGCTCATTTTGTGGTTAACGTTTGAAGAAAGATACAAATGCATCATACTCACATTTCCAGTGTGCTTGGCCAGGAGTTTGACAAGTACGTCCCTGTTTGTTATTACCTGCAAAAGCAATTAAGACTCTATGAGAACCTCTGAATATGTAAACAATACAATCATTTCAAAAGGTTGTGAATTGGGGTGGGGGGGCAGCTCACGAACTAGGATTCTGTGTTACCAGTTAATTTTTATCATGGCTAAAACAATTGTGGCTGTAAAGAAATAGCTAAAAGAAAGAAAATAGGACAGGCTCAACTCCGAACTGCAATCAAATGATCACAGTTTTAATGAAGCAGCCTTCCTCTTTTGACTCCTCCGACCCAAGTGTAGAGGACCCATCAAATTATAAGATGCATATCCAGGTACTACTTTGGACTGTATTTGGATTATAACAAAGGAAAGAGGAACTAACTGGCTCATTCATCTTCAAAACTTTGTTTCCCAATTACATTGAAATGCTAGAAAGCACAGAAAGTAGTTTGTAACTACCTCTTTTGCACGGATTAGAACATCACTAGCAGGCATCAACCCAGATGAAGGGACACGAGGTTGTTGGATCATGGCTGAAAAAGAATTCAAGCAAACACTTTATACAACATTGAACATAAGAAAGGATGGAAGTATTAAAGGACCAGATCACAAATTAAAAAAGCCAACTACATCATACCCTTGGCATGCGGCATCATAAACCGTTTACCCTTACTTCCTGCAGAAAGTAGTAGACAAGCCTGACCAATAGCAGCCCCAACAGCAACTGTATGTATCTGTGTAAGCAACAATGGTGATACAACAAGAAAAAAGTTAAGAACAATGGAAGTATTGAAAATCACATTTCATAGTCCAAAACTGAAGAAACTATTTTTGCTTCAATTAACTAAGTAGATTATATAACCATTTGGGAGATCCATCAAGTAATTCATAGCCATCTGCTTTGTGCTAAAACAAAGCTCCTTGGCATGCCGCAAGGGAAAGGGGGGACTCTAGGAGGGTGACATATATGGATATTAACGCATTTAGGCTACTTTATCATATTAATGACACCCAATGTAAAGAACCACCCCAGCCCAAGACTATTGTCACCATTCCATTCCTGCTAAATCACTACAGCCTCCACAAAAATTGAATTGCCACCATTACCAGAAATCAACACAGGACCAACACTTGCATTCCTGGCAGAATGCCACCATCCCCATAGCCACGCCCCGCCTTTACTGCAATTTTTTTTTTGATAAGTAAATGAAATTTTATAAAAGCGTAAGGCGCCCCTCTAAGTACACTGGAAGTATACACAAGGAAACGCCTAAGAAGGCAAAGAAAAACGAACTAGAAAATCAGAAAAGCTAATAGACACGGGAGACAAAAAAGCCTCCGTCCAAAGATAAAACGTATGAAAAAACGAAGCAACAATATTCTCCATGGAATTCTCCAAGTCTTCAAAACACCTAATATTTCTCTCCTTCCAAACACACCAAAGAATGCAAATAAGCACCATCTTCCAAACTGCAGCACTACTTGACCTACCCGCCTTCCACCAACATGCAAATAAATCAACAACTCTCCTAGGCATAACCCAAGACATACCAAACCGAGAAAAGACATGATTCCACAAAGTAGAACCACATCACAATGAAGAAGAAGATGGTCTACAGTTTCCCCGTCTCTTTTGCACAAATAGCATCTATCCACAATGATGATCTTTCGCTTCCTGAGATTATCCGCTGTAAGAATCTTTCCAGGGGCTGCCGACCACGCGAAGAACGCCGCCCTCGAAGGAGCCTGAGTCCTCCACACACTCTTCCAAGGGAAATGACTACCCTCACAGCCGACCAAGGAGCTGAAATAGGACTTAACCTTGAACACCCCTTTCTTGGAAGGGACCCACCTAAGCCTATCAGCACGATCTCTACTCACCATGGCTAAATGCAACACATGAAAGAAAGATGCAAAGACACCCACTTTCCAGTCATGCGCCTCTCTAACAAAGCTCACATTCCACTGGATAGAGCCGCCCAAAACCTCCATATTATCCGCAACGGAAGCATCCTTCATCCGAGCAATACCAAAAAGAATAGGAAAAGCTTCCTTCAACACCCTATCCCCGCACCACATGCCAAAATTTTGTCCTAGCCCCATCCCCCACCTCCAATCTAGAGAGACCAGAGAAAATTCCCCACCTTTTCTTGATATTCTTCCACAGCCCCACCCCATGAGCACCTACTGGCTCTCGAGAACACCACCCACCCCACAAACTACCAAACTTGGCATCCACCGCAACTCTCCACCAAGCTTCTCTCTCTATCCCATACCGCCACAACCATTTACCTAACAAAGCATGGTTGAACATCAACAAATTCCGAATACCCAACCCTCCATATGAAATTGGGGAACAGACTTTCGACCACCTCACCAAGTGAATTTTAGATTCTTCACCCAATCCACCCCTTTACTGCAATTTCCCACAATCACTATCAACAACGCCATGCATAAACTGGAGATACAGGAGAATTTTGAAAAGAAGCTCACCTCATTTTTTAACTGCATCATTGCATCATAGATTGCAAAACCCTCTGTCTCCATCCCAACCTGAATGATAAGGAATTTAATTCCATGAAATTAAGGGATGGAAAAACATAATAAATAGAGAGAGAAAGAGGATGCATTAGAAAATAGTTTACAACAATAATATACAAAAACAGCATAAAGTTATTTAAGCAATGTGAACATATAACCAGAATTCCGATTTCAAGTGGATTCCAAATCAGTAAAAAAAAAAGGGGAAAATATTGTATCATCTATAACATAAACTGTAGCTTTATATATCAAATATAATTTTTTATTTGGTAATCCACAGTTATTACTTTTTATTAATAATAAAAAAATATGGATTGGTACCCATCTAAACCTCAAATTGGCACCAATAACAAATTGGACTATCTAAAAGTGAAGAAACCCATATTGCAAGCAAGATTGCCTCAAAATGACCAGATTTAATACATATTAGACAATATTAATCAAACTATTCCCCACCCGAAAGCTACCCAGTATGATAGACACAATGCCTAATCCATTGCAAAAGGAAATTAAACACAACATTTCATATGTGTCATATAATGTAAATCAACATGAAGCTTACTGTTTCACCATCATCACGAGTTGTTCCTGTAGAATTTATATAAAGATATATTGGTTCTTTGGGATCCATCCATTGCAGGTACATCAATTCAGCAACAATGAGCTCTGTCACAGCTGGCACCAACTGAGAGATGCAAATAGTTAAATTGTTGCACAAATTGGAAGAATAAAAATGTGAAATACTAAGAGCATATGAAGGCTAAGAATGCAGGTATATTGATGCTGTGATTGCTGAAACATTTTCAGAAACAATTATCACTTCAAAAGAGTATATACATTGCTTTTAATTGCACATACATATTACACGAAACGATGCTGCAATGATTAAATGGAATTGAAAGGGAACAGAATTCACTGCACAAACAACATGTTTGTGAAGCAAACAAAAGAATATAGATGATAGTTGTCAAGAACTATTTCCATATTGAATCTAACAGGTGTTGGGGGAAGAAACATTTGCAATCTTTTCCATCTCCATCCTGCAGTCATACATGTCTAAGTACAGGACACCCAGTGTTGATGAATAACAATGACAACCGAGAGCCTCTAAAGGAATGCAATTCACATAATAATTCTCGAAAGCTAACTCCGAAGAATCCTCAGCTGACACTGAAGAAATTGACTGTCATGATATTCAACCTATAAGCATGAAACCAATACACCTGAAATACTTATGCCCCACATTTTTGCTTGCTGAAAGTGTTTGAATGGCTTGATCAATAAAAGGTTAAGACTGTTTTTTCCGTTTCATAAAATGCAAGCAACGGTAGTTTCTCTCACCCTTGTAAAGTTACAGCTTACAAGAGTCACAAGCTTACTGCCTCCCCTTGAAATTATGAATCCTTTCATGTAGGTACCGAGAAATCTAATGCATTTGTTTGTGTTCTTAGTATATTTACTCGCATAAATTTTCATCTGTGAAAAGTAGGGATCTGTAGTTCCTTTTGGAATCCCGAGGGACGTGTTATTTTTGCACCCAATAACATATTTGATAGAAGAATTTCTAAACTTGTTCAACCCCAACGATTTGTTTCTCCAATAAATTAACTGAACTGCTATTTGAAGATGGTGAGGAGAAACAATTCAATAAATGTTGGATTCAAGCACTTACAGGCATGCCAATGTAAACAATCCTCCCATGGAGAAGCAGCGAAGGCAAGTCCGGTGGAGGCCTTCTAGGCCTATGCTCATTGTACGAAACTGATCTTTCCACCTAATTTGACCATAAGATGTTATCATTTTCGGAAAATAAGCAAGAATATAAAAGAAACCAGAAGAATCATTCAAAAGTAAATTAGAACACACAAAAATTAAAACTTGACTTGATAAACACTTAACATGAAAATTAAATGAGAGCAAAGTAACATATTGGCAGACAATGTTTAGAGCAATTTTCCTTAAAATGCTTTCTTTGTTTTGCCAACAACTTTCTAGGCAAAGTTTTCCCAAAAGAAAACCATAAGAACCTCACACACACTCAAAATTTAGGTTTGAGTGAAATTTTCTTTCTCAATTTAATTCCCTCTATACACACACACACTGATACAACACTCGAGGATTTATTTCTCCTAGTACAACTTTTTTAATTAAAAACTTCCAATTCAAGAAAACTAGAAAAATCCATCCAGGAACTATTTTCCACCAAAACGAATAGTCACCAATATTCAATCCAGCAAACCCAATAAAATTCACTCAACATATCAATAATTTCAAAGCAAACATAACCAATCTAAACCAAAACACACACACCCACATAGATACACAAAGACATAAATATGTACATACACTACATATAGTAGAGAGAGAGAGAGAGAGAGAGAGAGAGAGAGAGAGAGCTGACTTGGGCAGGTGTAGCCATGAGCTGGGGAGAATCAAACAAGTCCAAGTAAGGGGGAGTGTCAGAATTGACAGGCCGGTTAAGAAACGTTTCGGGGGAGGTGGCAGCCACCGAAGCGAGTTTCGAAAGAAACGGATCTTTAGGGTTTATCGGGGGAATGGGAAGTTTGCCTTTGTTGTGGGCATTTATTGCACAAAAGGTCCTCAAATTTCTTCTTCTAGGGGACTGTGAGGAGGTTGAAGCTGATGGGAGTGAAGAGGCCATGGGAAAGCGGAGAGCGGAGGCCATGGATTCTGGGGTTTGGGTTCGTGTTTCTGTTAATGTGTTTTCTGTCGTGAAAATCTCTGAAAATCCCAGAAATGGAGTGGTGGTGATTCTGGATTCTGGTGAAGATTGGGGGTGGTGGGTCGGGTCATAGATGTCCAATTTAATTGGGCCAATCTAGCATTTTGGGTTGGATATATGGGTCATAACTAGAATGGCAGAAAGGTATTCATTACATAAAAACGAAAGTACACATGGGTCCAAGGATATCGATGGCAAAACAAGTTTTTGGCCCATTTTCATTAGCCTTTAGGTTTTTGGCCCACCCATTTTATTTATGCTTCTTTTTATGTATTCCTCTGTTTTTCTTGTATTGCTTTATAAAAAACAGTAAAACAACAAAATCCAACCAGTATAAAGCAAAGTAAAAAACAATAAAACAGAAAATGGTTCACGAATGTACAAACCAAGTGATATATATTTTTAAAGTAATTGAGTTTTCCTGCATTTAACTTTTTCTAACTTTTTTTTTCAGAATAATCATTAGAAAAAAGAAAAAAATTTGCAAATTCCATCTTGTGGTTTATGGAGGGATGTAAACGAGCCGAGCTCGGAGAGTAATACGTGTCCAAATTTGGCTCATTTAAATTTATCACGAGCTCAAATCAAGTTCAAACTTATTTATCACGAACTCAATTAAGCCAAGTCATGAACTCGTTATAAAAAAAAAATACTGATCTTTGCTTTGCATTTTAAAGATGTGACACCCATGACATACGAATAATGAAGTGGTTTCTATGATTCATTGATGTCTAATGATTATTTTTTTGCTTTAGATGTGCTTCTATACACACGTTTTATGGTATAGGATGTGAAACATATACATATATTTATAGTTAAGGCTATACATACGAAGTAAAAGAAAATACCAAGGAAGAAGAAAATGGAATTTTTCATATATAAAATTGACTTGAATTACATAGCAACAAAAATCATGATAACTACATCATGATATTCCCATATTTCCCATCTACTTGCTACATGGCATATTGCCATGCGTGCTAGCTTCAATTCTTCTCTGTCTAAACATTTCTCAGAAAATTTCATCCCAAATAATCAAATGCGAGCAATCGGGATGAATAGAAAAATTAAGATCGAGTTTTACAGTAATAAAACCAGTGCTTTAGATTTCGATCTGCGTGACAAAAAAACCAATAATATTTGCTGTCAAAATTATCTTCGGCCTTATAACACAATTTGAAGGGATGTTCACGGAAAGCGCAATAACTCAGGGTAACCAGAAGTGTAGCACGTACATCTAACATCCAAAGTGAATTCACAATCAGCATATCTGAATACTCTCCCTTCATGATCACAACAACTGCACTTCTCATTATAGGGTGCCCTTAACAGAATAAGCTGGTGCTCGTGACCTTCACGGGAAACGATGTCTGGGATCAAACTACGTTGAACATCTGCATTAAACTCGCATTGCTCACAATGGTAGGTGAAGCCATCACGTTCACGACCACAAACATTATTATTATTTGAAGGGAAATATAATAAGGAGTTGAGGCGTGAGGGGGGCAAGTTTGTGAGGATCACTAATGTGATATTTATATAATATATAATCATGGGAAAGGAGGAAGAGTAAGAGTTTATTGCAGACTTTAGAGTGTGAAACGTTGCATTGGAAAGGAAGAAAAGTTTTAAGTATATATCTTGCATTGCATTGCATCCGTGATTCTGATCATTATTGAATTTTGTTTCAATTGTAATTTTAAAAGTTGAATCAGTTTTAAGTGACACAATGAGAACATGTAGTATTACTCGTCCTAAACACCCAAAAAAAAAACTAATTTCAATACTATGTGAATCCAACTTAGTAACTATATGAAGCCATTAATTAGATTACGGATTATTGATAAAATTTTATCCTTTCTTAAGAAAATATACAATTCTATAAGCATTTGAACAAAAATTATCCAACATAAATTTGACATATTACAAAATGAATTATGAGCTCAGCATTTCTGTTCAACTGCAATATGCCAAGAGTTTTTACAATCCTTTTTTGTCTCATCAGCTCTCTAGCCAGTCTTACTTCTTGTCGTTCACCGGCCCAAGCATTTATATTGCCTTATTTGGTAAGGGAAGAGGAATTGGTAGTGGGGAGTTGAAAGTGATAGATGCGATATAAAGTAAAAAAAGTTTATATAGAAAAGTAAAAAAGTTTTGTTTTGTAGTGAATTTTTTTATTTAAATAATAATAAAAAATTATTGATATAATATAAAGTTATAATATTTTGAAATTGATTGTTTTTGGGATAAGTGAAGAGGGGAAGTGGAAATTTTAATTCCCTTGCCAAACAAGCCCATATGTTGGAAAGAAGAACACAAAATCCGCTACTCTCAGGTTCCAACTCCAATATTCAGCTTCTCACTTGTTTTACTAGATTTCACATTTTCATGAATGTCACAACCATTTATATTAAAAGAGCAACTTGTTTGAATGGTTTTAAAATTTACTATCAGATTTGAAATGAATTATTATTAAATTTTAATTGAATGACGATTTTAAAAGTTACATAAATTTTGAAAGAATAAAATACGATTCCTAACATTACTCTAATATGATGCACATGACAGTGGATCATAGGGTTCTAGCTGCACACTTGGCACAATGCGTCGAAACGATCAGATCATGACCGTTAATTTTTAGATGATGACCACTTTAACTTATTTTCATTTTTTCTGCATAGAAACTAACTGCTTTAATTATTCGGGGCTATGTATAATGTCAATTGCAGTTTTTATGGTGTCACAAGCTACTATTTCTCTGTTTTTTGTTTTTTACTTTTTGGTCTGCAACCAAAGTTTCGAGGAGTGTTAATCTCCCGGCACATTTAGTTGCCAAATGGACCGCTTCTCATCATTGTTTTGAAAACATTACCACCTCTCTTCCTTTTCTTTCCCATGTAAGAATCAAAAGTGAAAAAGACCCACTTGATCTCCTTCCCTTTCACGGCACACCTTTATTGCTCATAAAATAAATATAAGATAAAAAAAAAAAAATGAAAAAAAAGCATCGATGAGATTGTAGTAAATACGTGCAAGAATTAAATCCCAATTCGAAATGGACTGAGATAATAATTCAAAAGTAGGTTTAAATAATATTTTTGACATTAAATGAAATAAAAACAGAGAACAAAAAAGTACTAAAAACCACATAAACACCATCCGACAACGATGCCTATTGGACGATCGAAGTCCAACATTTCTTTCTATACACACATCATCACAACCTAAAACAAACCAACATTATTGGCCAACCATCAATGGGCTGCCACAGCAGCTTCACTACCACTTGGAACCAACGGCTCTGATTCAGCTCCATCACCGCTGAAAACCTTGGCAATCCTTTCTGTAGGGACCAAGGGCAGGTATGACGAAACCTTGTACCCCTTCTCTACAGTGCTCAGCACTGTTTCGTTGTACTTCTCGGTGCAATAAGCCGCCGTTGGTAGAACTACTTGAGCCACCTGAGGGAAGAGAGGGAGCTTATTGAGCTTGCGCCAAGCTGACACAGCGCACTGCTCGGCCTTCGGTTCATATTTGGAGTAGAGATCCTTAGCAGTAGGCTCACACTTGGTGTACACAGATTTGGCAATTCCTGAAGCGGTGTCCACCACCCCAGCACGCTTAACTTCGGACGCAACGGCCCGAGCTACCACCGGGGCTCTTTGAGCAGCTGAGAAGGCCTGGGAAGAAGCTTGCTTGATGGTTGGGGGCACACGGCGATCCAACCCGGTCACAGACTCATCCACCTGCAATGAAGTGAGCAATAAACAAAGTTCATAAATTCTAATCTAAGAAGATGCCAAATGCCTATGTACAAGCAACCAAATGTATATAAGAAATTAGGAATCCTCATGGAGGGAGTTGCCAATGAAAGTCCCCTGTAGTGTCCATCCAATAAGATCAATTATGATAAATATTTCTTGACATACCAACAAGCTCTTAATTGTTAGGAGGAAAGATAAAAGCTCAAAATTGACAAATGACAGGCTTCTTTATTTAATTTGAGAATGGGCCGTCACTATCCATGCCTGCTGAGACTTAAACTGCACAAAGGGGTGGGGGTGGATCTACATCCCCGCATAGGCGTGCGAGAGTGAAGCCACCTCTGTTGCCCCCTTCGGAGGACTACAAAGGTGGCCGGGGATGAAGCCACCCCACCGCCCCATGTGAGGGGTGGTTCTTCACCCAGCAGAGGTGGGCAGGGGAGCCATCCCCCATCAACCCCTCACGAGGGTGGATCTCCAATCCAACACACGGGTGCGAGGGTTGAACCCTTTTGTGGGGGTGAATCTCAATGTGAAGTGGGTGGGTTGGAGGCTTGGAGCCACTCCCACCGCCTCTTCGCGAGGGCAAAAGGTAGAAAATTACTTTTTCAAATAAAAGGCAATATTAAGCTGTTTGAAAATACAAGATTTTAAAGATTTTTCCAAACCCTTACCTTTGTTTTTAAAAATTATTATTTTAAATCACATTTTTTTTTAAATAGCAAACCCAAACAGACCTAATTCATCCCAAAGAGTTACCGCAGTACTCAAAACTACGAGATATATCAAATATCAAATGAGAAAATTCTAATCCATGACGACAAGAAGATGAACAAAAACGATTCAATGAAATTAAAGGACTAGCACTATCGTCACCTTGCGGTCCACGAACTTGAGGACCTCGATAGGGACGTCGTGGAACTTGTCGTAGACAGGTCCGACGACGCTCCTAACCGTGCCCTCCACGGTCTCAACGCCGGGCTTCAGAGGACCGGACTTGTCCTTAGCGTAATCGTAGACGTTCGACAGGCACATCAGAGCGTGAATCGTCGCCACCTGCACGAACTCCAGGTACTTCAGCGCTTGCTCCTCCTCGTTAGCCTTCCACCACCAAAAAAGACATCAAGGTCAGCCTTTATCAAACCATGAAAATACAATTAAAATTAAAAGCCCCTGATTTCACAATTCTCAACGAAAGACAAGAACAAGAGTTTGAATTAGAGGTCCGTACAAATACAATCTCATTCTGCGATCTCAAATCTCCTTCAGCCATAATCACACTGAGTAATCAACAAGAAACACAAATACCAACTCGAGAAATTGAAGGATGAATTTTCTTTTTCTGAGTAATTGAATAATGAATTTATTTGGGAATAAGGGGTGGAATTTTATAGGTGACCGAAAATCAGGAACTGACACCACCAATCTCGGTGGGAACGTACGAACGAACCAACGGCTGGATGGGAGGGCGGTGACGCCACGCGTCTCTCTGTCTTTATTGCTTGGTCAGGAATAGCATCAACGCAGAGGCGCTGACTACTTCGAGATTAAGTTACGGAGAGTTCAGGAGCGGATTGTTCTGGAACGAAGAGGATGACTGGGCTTTGGTTCGAGCCTAAACCCACTTGGGCCTTTGCTTAAGCCTTAAGTTAAGACCTTTCTAGCTGCTTCTGATCCGAGCTCAATATCCACCGACATATATATATGCGTAGGTTTTAATATTGCAGTATTTTTTGCCCTTTAAAGAATAAGATTGTTGTGATTGGCTGTGTAAATCATGTTATATGATAAATATGTTGACATGCTATTTAAAAAAATAAAATAATATGATATTATTTATACTGTTAGATACAATAATATTAAATATTAATTATAAAATAACTCATTTCTATTTTAAATAAAATTGAGAAGATGCTTCTCCGTTAAGAAGGTAGTGCATGAGTTTATTGCCTAAAATTTCACAACTTGGTCCAATTTCAGTTAAAAATGAATTTATTAAAAATGAGACATGACACTTCATCATTGTGTTATGACAATATACATAATGTGTAAAAAAATTATTGTAATCTTATAAATTTCTTAGATTTATGATGAGTAGTGATATTATATAGTATTAGAGTAAATATTTTGAGTTTGAATACTAATTCTACAATTTAACATTTATTTTATTTAAATATTTTACATGTTTAGTTTCATTTGTTAATGAAAAGTTTGAACCCACACGTTTGTAATGTTAAAATATTAATTAAAAAATTAAATTTATTATTTTATATTCATTTAAATTTTTAAATTAAGTATTTAATATATGCATGGGCAAAGTAGGGGGATAAGAGGAGTCAAAATGCCAAAAATTCTCCTCACCTATGATAGAAGCTTCCTAGATCCCTTGGTTGCCCACCATCACCTAATCATCGGGGCAAATTTTTTTAAGAAAGACCAAAATTCACGACTCAAGCCAACATTCTGTCCTTGTCTCAGACGTTATGGTAGAATAGGTCCGAGTTCATACGAAGGTCGGAGACTAAGTGTATTAATTTTTATTTTTATTTTTTTTTGGGGGGGGAAAACACACATTTTAGGCTTTGTGGAAGAGTTTACAAACCGATTGTTTAAATAATTCAAAACACGTCGTTTCACTTATTTTCCTGAACACTTCACACTTGTTTATGCTTAATGAGACACCGTTTGTGAGAGGCCGATTGACCAGGCTGCAACTTACGAGGGTTTACTTTGTTTAAAGGGTTGCCGACTTTCTTTCTTTTTTCAATTCAGAGCAACAGTTTCAACTTTAAACAATTAAACTTAGGGCACTAGCTTTTATATATTTATTTTAATTATGAACAACCTGCCGACTTTTAACACATTGGGGATCGCTATTTGTGATTTTGCCCATTGCCATTATGTCCTATCTAGCCGTTGAACATTCTACGATTTGAAATATCTTTTTACAATATTTACTTTTTACTTTAAGCTTTAGCAATTTTTTTAAAAAGCCTGACAGCCACAGGTATGTAAACAAACTTCTACAATGATTAAGCTTTTATATTTAGGTTGAATTTTTAAATTAATTATTTTTTATTACCATCCAATTGATGGAGACTATATTTAAAGAGCACATTAAAAAAATTATAATCTTAATTCTTATGTACAGAAAATTTCTATCCAATTTAAAAGTCGGTGCAAATCTCCTACACTATCATCATCCTAACATGACAAATATATTTCCTTTTTGGTTCACATTTGAGAAACCTTTATTCTTACCATTTATAACTTCACTTTCTCACAGAGAAAAAAAAACCCATTTTGTCATTGTTAACTGCTACAGGTTGAAAAAGCGTGTAAAGATTACCTCAGGATCTTTCAAAGCTTTCACAAAAGAAGAAAGATTACCTCAACAGTCAAAAAGGACGATCTTACAGGGTCACCCTAGCTTGCATAAACTGTGTTTCTCAAACCGACCCTGATTTCTTTTTTCTTTTTCTTTTTCTTTTTGAGAGAAAAAAAAAAAGAAGGAGCAATGAACTTCATACTTGATGCACGATTGGGTTTCTAATTTGGTATGTGATAGGAGATAGGTTGTGAAGGAATGCATTAACAACCCAACATCCACATTAAAAATATTTTTAGGGTTAAATCTCCTATAACTTTTATCCTTGGTTTCAAAAACTATCAATTACTTTATTAGCCATTTTACCCTCTATATTCGTTTTTCGTCAAAAAAAACTTAACAGTCGCAGTGTTAAGCCTATTTGCAACTGTCACAAGTCCTATATATCACATCAGGATTATTGAAGATAATTTTAATTTTTTTTTTAAAAATAAAAATGGTGGGAGGGAGATTCATCCCGCACGATGATTGTCATGTAAGGTATATTGATGTAACAAGTTGTGTAACGCTCACATTAGTTTATAGTTAATAGAGCTATGGTGAATTTGTATGGTTACAATAAAAAAAAATGTTTAAAATTTACTCACTGCTATGGTCTTATAGTTTATATGTTTCCGCTACATTATGTTAGATAGATATTCTTAAGGTCAAAGAGGAAGAGTAGTGTGCTCAAATATAATTTGCAATAGGTATAATTATTAACGGCATTACACACTACGGTTAGATCGACCTCGCCACCCACCAGCAGGGTAGGTGGGAAGACCCCCCATCCAAGGGCGGGGTGGATCCAAAAAAAGAAGAAGGAGAACTTCACTTATCACCTCCGATCTTTCATCACTTTTGAAAAAAATGTACTCAAATTTTAAAAAGTGTCAATTTAGGGTATCTATTTTTCAATTCATTTCAATTTAAGCCATCTGTTAGAATTTTTCATTAAATCCTGTCAAAATTGTCAAAATACCCTCTTTTTTTTAGGAAAAAAAAAATGATAGGATTTAAGTGTTGGTAAGAATTTAATAGAATTTGCAAAAATATTCATGCTTAAATTATTGAAAATTTATAATTTTTTTTTTTTAAAAAAAAAATGCATGGATATTTTAAAAATTTTGACACAATTTTAATATAAAATTTTAACGGATAATTGAAATTGAAAAATAAATACTTTAAATTGATATTTTTTAAGTTTTTGTATTTTTTTCAAAAAATGTGAAAGATCTTGAGTTATAAGTGAAGTTTTATTTAAAAAAAAAAAAAAAAAAAAACTCGTTATTATTATTATTATTATTATTTTTTGTTTATTTAAATATTATTGATGTGACATATATAACACATTACACATGACCTCTGCTGATCAGCTTAGTGTAACGGGCCATTAAAGTTTTTCAACGGAAAATAGATGGGAAAAACTAAAAAAAGCTAATAATAAAACCGTACGAACCCCTATAATTTTATTTTATTTTTTTTTTTTAAAAAAAAAAACGTACTAACCCTTTATGAAAAATGTCTAAACCACATTTAACTTTATGAAGTGATTCCATTAACTTCGAAACGTCATGTTTTTGACAACTCATGGGACGTTGGCAACTTGGAATCAAATTCAATCATACACTTGGCGTGGAATACTTAAATAGGCCACAAGTTTCAAATGTGTCGCAAAAGTTGCAGTCCTGACCGTTGGATTATAATATGAATGTTGAGGTGGGTGGGTCGTATCTGTAGACCCTGGCTGGCCTACAAAGTGGAGTCCAACTCTTTCTTTTATTTTCTTGCTTTTCTTTTTTCTTTTTTTTGAGAGAGAGAGAATTGCCTCCTTGCTCTTGGCCATGGGTTTGAAAAACGAGTTAGGATTTAAAAATAAATAAATAAATAAAATTGGCAAGTGTTCTTGTATATATTTTTAATATAGCATTGATTTTTCACTCATATTTTTTTATAATATATGTGAGAATTACATGTATTTGATTTTTTTTTTTTTTTCTGATTTTGTGCTTCACACAATACAATAGACAGAGTGAATCCCCTTTTATCATGTGTTCATCAATCAAAATCAAAAGGTGGCCTCTAATCTCTATCCACTCCACAACTCATGTTGGAAAGATCTAACCCAATCATGACAAAATATCCCGTCCAAATCTCATCATATTGCACAATTGCAATAACGTTCAATTCACTGTAACTATTATATTTTCACATTTCTAAACATGTGCTTTGCTTCCATCAAGAGCTTTGTGCTCTAAAAAATAGACTAAAATTTCTTTAAATTCTTTATCCCGAGTGCAAGGCTCACTTGCCCGAATGCCTCGAAACCCATATTTCTTATTTCATTTAGGAATTCTATCAAAAAATTTCAAAAAATTATAATCCCAAAAAATAGGTCATTGGTAATAATCATATAATCGTTTGGGGTTTAATCCACCATTGGACAAGCCACTCAAATACCCATTTCAAGACCTTATGAGGATCAGATTATTCAACACACAACATCAAGAAGATCTATTTCCCAATAAATCAGAGGCAAAAAACATATATTTTGATCAACTTGGTATATATGCTCTTTGCATGGTATTCAAGCATTTCTTTTTCTCTTTCATTTCTGATTAACGATAAGCTGCGTGACACATAGTATTAAGTTTTCCCAAAAGCATATGATAAGACATTTCAAAAAAGAAAAAGCTTATGATAAGCACTAAATATGCGGACCCATTTATGTCAGATCATTTTTGCCGACACTCAGACTTCCCTCCTTCCCCCTACTTTTTACCGTATATTCGTCCGACTTCAGAGAATCTTGATGCCATGATTTTACATTCACAGAAGGCTTCCATTATGACAACAGGATGGATTTCAGATTTTCTCGAGCACCAAACAGAGGGTAATATTTATTTTTTACGAACTGGTTTGGTAACAAGTACTTTAGAAAAAAATAATTGCTCTGTATTAATCATTGCAGCTCAAGATTTCTCCTTTTCTTGTTACTTTTATTTGATTTCTCCCTGCTCGCCTTTTTCCTCACAAAGGGAGGGAAAAAGTAAAAGGAAGAAGAGCATTTATTTTTTTCCTTTCTAGCAGGCAAAAAGAAGAGCATTTCAAATTTGAAAGAAACGAACACAAGCCCCCATTAAATTCCAACCATTATACATAAATCACGCAGCAGAAGAAATAAAATATAAAAATAATAACAAACAAATTAAACAAAAGTTTAAACAATTAATGGAAGAAAAAAGAAACAAAAAAAATACAGAAGATACACAATAATCAGGGATTCAGAAAGCCCAAAATCCTAAAACAAGTAGAGATCTTTCGTTCTAAATAACCAAATTAGTAAAAATAAATAAATAAAACCCATTAACCAGAACACAAGCTTGGAAAGAATACTAAAAATAAACATAATCTTGTACAGAGACATCCAAATATAATTATAACAACAACAATGGCCCATCGCCAACAAATCTCTCTCTCTCTCTGTCTCTTTCGCTTTCTTCATGTATAACAATCAAACCCATTTCGAAAAAAAAATAAAGAACATTAAAAATAAAGAAAAAGAAATCAACGGCACCTTGTAATGGCACTGCAGCCACGGCTATAGGGATTGGCCTGAGCGCCAGGCTGGCAGTTGTAGTAAGAAGCCCCACGCCGAGAGCAGGGCACAGAGTTCCTCCGCAGCGCACCGTAGCTGATGTAGTTGCTGGTGGCTAGAATGCGCCGGCTGATCTCAGTGTCCAGCTCAAACTCGCCCCCGGCCAGGCACTCCGCTATGGTGCCCTTGCAGGGTGATCTGGTGGGTATCCATCCCAGCTGGTGTTGGGATCCACTTGCATGGACGATGGATGATGAGCCGAGAAGAACCAAGACCAATGCACAGATCCCAAGCACGGCTGAAGAGTAGAAGAAGCTGGCCATTGTTTTGGTAACAATCTCTCTCTCTTTCTTGGCTTTCTGGGTTGCTTTGCTTTCTTTCCTTCTTTGTTTTCTCTCTTTCTTGTGCTTCTTTCTCTGTGTTTTTTTTGTGCTATTTCCCTTGTTTTTTCTTCTCAACTGGGCTCAAGGACAACCAGGCAGGAGATATAGAATTCTGGTATAGTGAGGACTTTATAACTGGCACATAGTGAATAAGTGGGCTTGGTCTAGTTTTTATTTACGGTAATGCCATTTTGGGGTTCCGAAACGTGTGAACAATTTTAGGGTCTACTACAGCTAGAGCCTAGAGTTGAAATAACCCAAAGTGGTGGAATATTTTAAATAAGACTATTTTTTTATGCTATATTTTTATTTTATAATTGTTTAACAATATTGACATGAGATTTTAAATTAAGGAAAAATTGCACCGTTGGTTCATGTGGTATGCCATAATTATTTTTTACTCCCTATGGTTTAAAAAGTTCATGAGAGATCCCTGTGGTATGCAATAATTACGTTTTACTTCTTGAGTCGATTTTCCGTCCACAATTTTGACGGAATCTGTTAGCCCTACACGTCAGCGACACGTGTCGCCATCTTATTGGCGACACGTGTCCATCTTAATAAAAAAAATAAAAATTTATTAAAAAATAAATAAAAATACTTATTTTTTTAAAAAAAAATAAAATTAAAAAAAAAAACAAAAAACAAAAAGAGGAAAGGGGGCCACAGAGGCCGCCAGGGGTGGCGCGGGGCCACCTCCTTTCCCATTTTTGGTTTTTTTTTTTTTTTTTTTTTGAATTTTAATTTTAATTTTTTTTAAAAAATAAGTATTTTTATTAATTTTTTTTTATTAAGATTTGACATGTCAGCGCCACGTGTCACCAATAAGATGACGACACGTGGCATTTGATGGAATCTGTTAAAAATTTAACCGAATTTTACGCCAGGAATCGATTTGTAATTATTACATACCACAGGGATCTCTCATGAACTTTTTAAATCATAGGGAGTGAAAAATAATTATGGCATACCACAGGGACCAACGGTGCATTTTTTCCTTAAATTAATTATTGATTTTTTTAATGATAAATGTTATTTTGTATTATCTCATCATTTTCTCGCATACTCAGCTGACGTATCATGTTCAATTTATCATTAAATTAATTTTAATTAAAAAAAAAATTAAGGGTAGATTGAGCATGCCGCATCAACTGAGTTACTGAGTATGCTGAGAAGATTTTAAATGTTATTTCTCTTTTTTTTTTTTATTTAATAAAAATTAATCCAATACTTAGTTTTAAATGTCACATCAGTCTTATTAGATAGATGTAGAATAGAATTATAAAAAATTAGCATTTTTTCAATACATAAATATGATGGCCGGCTTCTTGGTCTTCCCTTTCTAGAATTTGACTTTATGGAGTCGGTGAAATGTGGATTAGTGGGTATGAAGTATGATTGTCTTAACTAATTATTCTGTTTAGGTAGAAAATATGCAATCCTAAGGATACCAATTTCAACAAAGATGTTGAAAGATTAGCCAACATTTGTTGTGAACACAAATAAAAATAAAAAATAAAAATAAAATACACTATATTTTACCAATAGGTTAAAGGCTTCCCATATTGGCTTCAAGATAAAAATTAAAAAGATTAACCATTTTTGTTAAAGAATTGTTGCACAAAAGAAGATAAATTCAGGATTGTTCGGACTTTAACGTATGTTTGATTATGTGTTTTGGGTGTACTTTTTATTTAAAAGTGTTCTGATGCGAATTAAAGATGAAAACAATTTTTGTATTTTGAAGAATGTCTTGTGTTTTGGATTACTTGTTAATGTCTTTGACTTAAGAACGAGAGAGAAAAAAAAAAAAAAAAAAAAAAAAAAAAAAGGAAAAAAATCATATAAATATAATTTTTATTGTCAGGATTATAATTGTTATTTGGGATAACTTCACTTTATCTCCATGATGTTTTGACACTTTTGCAATTATACTCTCAAAATTAAAAAAGTTGCAATGTCATACATGCCATTAATGATAAACAAATGAAATGTCTCGTATATTTTTATAAAATTTATAAAAATACAAATTTATCTTTAATTAAAAAGTTAATTTCACGACCTTGGGTTTGGCCATGGGTCAGCCTTATTAATTTTTTCCTTTTTTAAAAAATAAGTATTTTGGGTTTTCCATCCTCTATTAGGATTTAACATAAATATAAATGAAATTGTGATATTACAAAAGAATTTAAACATAGAAACTCAATATTGCAAATTTTTAAACTTTGATAGTATGATTGTAAAAACATTATAGGTGAGTGAAGTTTTTTCTTGTTATTTCTAAGGTGCTTAATAAAAAAAAAAAAAAAAAAAAAAAGTGTACAAAAACCATCGATCATCACCCATTCAATTTGCTTTTAGGTATAAAGTAGTTGAGAGTCACGTATAGTTTTCAAAGGTTTGGGATAAATGGCGTCACAATTTAATCCAATTGTTTCATTCCATCTATGGATGTGTTCAAGCCGAGCTAAGATCGGGGTTGCTGGATTCAGTTTGAGCCCCTAGAATATTTGAGTTTTGAAGGGTTGTTCAAATATGGCTTGTTAAGCTCGCACTCGGCTAACTTAACAAGTTGAGCCTCAAATCGAGCTCTAGCGGCTTAAGCTTGATTGGAATTTTATAATAATTTTTATTTCAAAAATAATTATATATATTTAAAGTCACTACAATTTTAACTTTGATCTATATTCCACATTCTAAATGAAACATTTGTAGTATTATATATATTATGTTTACTACGATAATATTTATACACTATAATTACAAAATTTATATTTATAAAACTTATTTTTATACATTTATATTAATATATATATATATATATACACACGAGCGAGCTAACTATTCGAGTCGAACGAGTCGAGTTAAACTTATACAAGCTCGAGCTTACGAGCTTTGTTTGAGTTGAGCCGAATTTATACGAGTATGCCTAATTTAATATACGAGTAAATTATTGTATTCATGAACAACTAATTTATTTTTTGAACTGAGACTGAATTGAATTTCAGCAAACCAAGTCGAAGTCGAGCACATCTTAGAGCACTAGTAGCAGTTACCCTATATTGGTTCCCTTCCTTATATTTAGGGAAAATTTCATGAAAAACACCAAAAAACCTCCCACAGAAGATGCCCTATATTTAGATGGGGGAGTTGGGAATGAATAGTAATTCCCTATGTATACATGTCTACTATTCATTCCCTATGTATTATTTTAATATAAAAGAAGTATAATTAATTGATATAGGGAAGAGAAAAAGTAGGAAATAGAGAAAAAGAATAAAATAAGAGTAAAAAAATAATATTTAATTGATATAGGGAAAAGTAAGGGAATCTATTGTGAGGTATTTTTTTATAGGGAAACAAAAAGTAGTTTTATTCCCTAAATATAAGGAAAATGGTTGGAAATCTACTGCCAGTGCTCTTACACCCCTAATTTTATCCATGAGATGAATGGCAACTTCGTAGATAAAACGAAAGTCATATGCATATTCCAGAGTTGACTGGCTGTCTCTTTCTTACAGATTATATAGGTATGATATGAAGAGAGCAAGAGAGATTTTTTTTTTTATTTTTTTGTTTTTCGCTTGTGCACGTTACGTTGACGCCGCTTAAAGCGATCCCGTTTTCGCCGAATTTTTTGAGTTAATCCAAAAAAAGGTTGTCTAGCCGTTGTCCGTTTGAATTGCTGTTGGCTGTTGCATGCCATGCCCACGGCGGGTGGAGGGTTAAAGGCAATTGTCTTAAGACTCAATTTTTTTTTTTTTTTTTTTTTTTGAGATGTAAAATTATTAATCAAATTTGCAAAGTCAACTTTCTGCCTATTTATTATTTACACTATAACTAGTTTTTTTTTTTTTTTTTTTTTTTTTTAAATTTTCTCTCTCCCTCTCACTTTTTCTTTCACACTCTTTCCCACACAAAATAATATTTAAAAAAATAGAGGGTGAAATAAAAAAAATATGTTAGGGTGTGTATAAAAAAAAAAGTAGCTAAAATAAAAATTTAAACTTTTTTAGTAGTTATTTTGGTTACTCCTACTAGAAATGCTCATGTCTAATTAGACTAATCTATTGATTCTATTTTGTCTTTATTGTAAGATAGTTGATTGTAATTAGAATTTAATTAATTGTGTACTAAAATTAATAGCACAATATTAATAAGCTACCGAAACTCATAGCAACGACCAACTAAAATTAATGATGTCTTATGGTAAAAAAAAAAAATCAAAACATTAAAAGTGATGAAAGAAATTAGAGAAAAAAAATACAAAAAAAAAAAAAAGTGGATCATTCTTTTTAGTTTAAAATCTTTTAAACATGCTACTACTTTTTTTTTAAGCCCTCATAACATGTCAAATAACAAATTATCATTTTATTTTTGTGTAGTCCTTTTCTCTCTTTTTTTTGTACAAATTTAATATAAAAATCCTTTTTTAAGGCTCTCCCCCTTGATAATGAAAAATAAAAAATAAAAAATTTCCTTATAATTTATTTTTTTATTTTTTTTTGCTTTCAATTTGTATTTGTTTTCTAATCTAAAAAAACATAAACTAGAGTCAGGTGAAAGCAAAAGCAAACGGCACATTAATTAACGGTAACGGAAGCGGACGTAGAGATTAGTGGATAGGCCAGGTGGGATAGAGAAAACGTGTTTCGGTTAAGAGATTCTTGGACGGACGTGGGAGTTGGGAATAGGTGCAAAAAGCAAAACCCTAGATGCCGTCTTCCTTCCTTCTTTCTATTCTATTTTTTTTTTTTTTTTTTTAATTTTATTTTAGGTGTGGGTCCCATCACAGATCGCTAGGGCGGTGTTTGCGCGTCCCAAAACCTACCCTCCTCAAGCCAGCTGTCTGTTGAAATCTTTTTCTTATTTCAATCTATATTTAGTTTTTTAAATTTAAAAAGTTGAAGATTTTTATTTTTTAATACGGAAAAAGAATTTCTCTTTCCTATTCATTCTTCTTTCATTATTTTCCCATCTTAATCACAAGATTGAAGATTGCAATTAAAAGGGAAAAACATTATTTGCCTAATTGACATAAATACCCTCCATTTTATACCTAACTCCTGAACAGCAAAGTTCACTGACTTCTTGTTTGTTTGTTGATATTTTGACTTCGGTGATTTCATGGCATAAAAACAAATGATTGACCTATTAACAAGAGGGTTGTTAAGGAGTTATTACAGCTTTTATTATAAATTGATGTGATAATTTATAATCAGTGAAATGATTAAAAAAAGTTAACATCTCACTTATCAACAACAATTTAAGGATTTATTACAACTTTTATTATAAATTGATGTGATAATTTATAATCGGTAAAATGATTATAAAAATTAATTTGTCAATTTAATTAGTTAATAACTCACTTATCAACAACAATACATTTTTAATCATTTAATTAATTAAGAATTGGCACGTCAATTTTTAATTTGTTAAGCTATTACAGTAAAAATTATAGTATTCCATTTACTATTTTAAATGAAGGTATGCGCAACACATTATTATTTCTTTCAGAAAAACACATTATTCTTAATATGTTTTGAATTTATCGAAACTTCTATATCATTTAGGGTGCGTTTGGGATTGCGATTTCGTAGACAATAAGTGCGATTTTAAACTAAATCGCAGAACATAAATCGTTTGGGAACTACGTTTTCAAAAATTGCGGTTTGAAAACGCAGAAAATCTGCTTTTTCAAATCGCAGATAAGATGATGCTTTTTTGAAAACGCTGAATTTTGAAGGTAAATTCGCGATTTTAAAGGCTAAACTGCGATTTTGTCAAACGCTTAACTGCGTTTTTAAAAATCTCTTTTTTCAAATAGTACATTTTAAAATCGTTATTTTAAATCGCACTTTTTGAAATCGCAAACCCAAACGGACCCTTAGTTGCAAAATTTTTGTTTGTCACGAATACAAAAATGGTGCTCCATTGTTGGCCTGAGTGACTTTTCCCACCCAAAAACAAAAAATTAAAAAAAAAATGAAAAAGAAAAAAGAAAGAAAGAAGGGGGTAGAGTGGGGTGGGTGTAGGGTGGGAGCATTGAACCATTACACACCTACTATAAGAATCCGTCAAATTGGATATTTATTTGGGTATGAATGATACAGGTTCCCGAACATCCTGGCACGTAGCCAATGTTTTTTTTTTTTTTTTTTTTTTGAAAGGGCACGTAGCCAATGTTGAGGGATCCTGCTAATAATTTTATTTTATTTTTATTTTTATGTACTGGTAAGGAAAGGGATGAGGAATCCTGCTAAGTTGTATGTGAAAGAAACACTATCCTAAGAGAAAAGACTCAAATAGATGTTGTGCAGGTTTTCCATCATATGGGTCCCACTCCATGTGTCTACAAAAGCGCACAACAATTGTGCATCAATCAGCTCTCCGATCCTAATTCCTAAGAGAGAGATTCTCCACTTTAGAATCAACAAAATTTGTTGATCCACCTCGTTTAAGCCCATCGTCGGAAGATGATAGAGTATTATAAATTAATATGATAATCCATAATTAGTAAAATAATTAAATAAAAAATGACTTATTAATTTATGAATATAAATTTTTTACAACTCAGCCTTTAAATGTGTTATGTGCCTTTTGAGCATATGAAATTTACACAAGAGTAATGCTATATATCACATTTTTATCTCATTATGCTCACGACACAATCTCAACCAACCCTTATATATATATATATATATATATATATATATATATATATATATATATATAACAAGAACTAATCCAATAATTAGTTAGAATTACATCATCATTGTGAAATAAAATGTAGTTTCTTGCATTACTTTTTAACCAATTATGGATTGTCACATTGATTTATAAAATCATAATAAAACTGTAAAAGTATTGTTATATACCAAATTTTCGTTCAACAATGCTAACGTGACAGTTCTAATTAACTCATATTATTATTATTATTATTTTTTAACAAGTACTGATTTAATAGTTGGTTAAAACCGTCTCATCAACATTATGAGTTAAAATATGTGATTTCAAGCCTCACTCAAATTGTAATATCCTAAGCATTTTACTTGCCAAGGCCACCCTTAATATACTCCACCTTAAGGCTTATACTAGCTCAAAATAAACCAATTCCTGAGTGTGTCATGTATGGTATTTGGGACCATCTGTTCAAAGACTTAAAATCACCTGTCAAACCTCTTTAATCTTTATGCATGTTAAAATCATCACCATCCTATATCTTTGATCAATAGCAACTGAAAAAGCCACCTATTACATTGAACAAAGGTGCCCTGTCCATCGATGGGAAAATTAAATCAAATGACAAGAAAACATGCAGTAGGTATCAACACTTAAGATTCGGTTTACAATTATAACAAACAACAGGGCCTTATAACTGCAGCATTATTGTGACGGATCACCTCCCGAGAGTTATTGAGCCACCAACCAGTCTCATGACCTAACTCAGGAAGGTTGCAATTTGGTAGAGTATATCCAGTACCCAGAAAATTTCCAGATTTTATTTCACCAGGACTGACAATTTAGAGTGCAGCAACCCTTGCAAAAATGAAGTAATATCACACCTAAATGTTTACTGGCTTGTTAACACTTCATGGAAACTTACTAAATGCATATTATGTACAACATCCTACACCTTTTAACTGGTTTCAATTGAGGTACAAGATTATATTATTCTGTATTGAAAACGCTACAAAGCATGTCATTATAAGATATGTACTTACAACAGACATAAAACAAGCAGCCTGCCTTTAAGATAGATAATTATCGTGGCTACTGTTCCTCATAGTATGGTGGTGTTGACTGAATGCACAGTTCGTTATCATCCCCATTATCATCATCATCCTCATCTGCATCTACCCAGTTACTAGGATGACGTTGTGAAAATCCATGAGCATTAGTATCTGGCCTATCTGAAAAACCGACAAATAGTAAGAATATTAGCCATGTGGGGAGCAAATACATATGCAAGAATAATCCAATTCAATCTCTTACTAACCTCTGGATTGTTCTGCATGATCCTTTTCTGCAGGATGGCAGCTAACATGACCAGTCAAGACAATGCAATTATGATCAATTTATGTATCAGCATACATGCAAGACATTGGTTTTAATTCCTTAGCAAAAATTTAGAATCTAGGATTGATCAGCATTTGCTTTGGTTGGAAAGAGCTATAATCCTATATTGCTAAACTTTTCTGATGCCATTTTTATAATCTACTTTGCTCAAACACCAAACAGAGCCTCATACCTAGAGAGAAAAAGCCAACTGACAGATCCTTTAACTGCTTGCTCTCCACACATAAACCCAGCCATAAACTTATCACAAAGATGACTAAATATTTTGTTAGTGGAAACTAAATCTTGATCTTAAAGTGGCTTCCTCAGAAACATACTATCCCTGTTGTGATCAAACGACCAAGGCATAAATGGACATGGACTTCTCTCCAATGTTTTACATATCACTCTAGGGAAAGACCCTCAAAGCTCAACTTCATAGGCACTTGCCCCAAGAAGATCACGACTGAAACTTGGATGCATATAAAGTGAAACTCCATGATGTTTGATACCCTATCCATAGACAATACGTAAGGCAATCAGAGGGTCACAAATGCAGTCCTTTCTCATTATCTATAAAATAATTATCTTATTTAGCAGGAAAAATACAGTTGGAGATAATTCGTAAAGCTTTGACAAGGCACAATTCACAGAATGTAGGAAGAAGCACACACAAAAGCAAACTTCCGCACACTTAGAGAGAGAGAGAGAGAGAGAATTGCAGCAACTGAAAGCAATGGTAAGTCTGAAGCTTTGATACATGAATTGATGGCATACTGAAGGAAACAGTAAAAATTAGGATACATATTGGGATCTGCGCACTCATTTCCTCTAGCGGATGCAGCTTGTGAGATTTGCATTGTGCTAATCCTCTGAATTTCCCTCTGTTCACTGGTGTTCAAATTTCTTTCCCCTTGAACCTGCCTTTCTTCAGTACCACTTCCACTGCCATTTTTTGCTGCGCTTCCTGCACATCGGAGTCATCAAGATTTTGACTGTAAAACATATTTCTCTTGTCACCTTTGAAACATTATATTATCAGTTACCTGAAATTTCAGACCAAATTCTAGTGTGATCAGATGGAAACTCAGAAATATTTGGTCTACACCCTTCACGTTGAGCTTCAGACCCTGTTCCATGCTCATTCTGGAGATGTCTTGTGCATGTAGCAACCTGAGGAGGCTCCAAGGGATTTCCTTCATGGAGCTGCGATATAAGCATGGTTGCAAGTACAAGTGTAGCATCAAAGTTTGAGCTGGACCCATCATCTAAGCCGAATTTTGGTGCCATGAGAATAGGCCTATCTCCCAGATACATGTTTTTTTGAGATGAAGCCAATTTTTAGTTAATAAACACTTGCATCCAAAATGCTATGCCAAGACAGACAAAGTCTATAACATTTGATAGTAGTAAGTTTTTCTATGGATTGTCCAGCACTATTTTTTTGTTGATAAATAGTTGTATACGCAGAAGGGGCGCAACTCTAGTACACAGGATGTATACGAAGAAAGTTTTCCTTACATGCTAAAAGAAAAACAAAAATCCACAAACTTAAAAAAGTTAGAAAATTGAGAGATATTATACGCCCAAATAAAAAGTGATTTGACCAAGTTATTCTTGAACTCTTCCCTTGTCTTCTCACAATCTTCAAACATCTAACTCTCTCCATATACTCCACATTAAGCATAGCAGTGCTATCCTCCACACATCTAGAACTAAATGTCTACCCACCAGATCTTGCCAACAATCTAACACCTATATCACCCTGGCAAGCATCACCCAATGGAATTCGAATAGGGTAAAGATCACACTCCATAATTCTCTTGCCACTCCACAATGGAGTAAAAGATGACCAATAGATTTCTCGCCCCTCTTACACATGCAACACTATTCCACCACTAATACTCCTCTCTTTCTCAGATTATTCAATGTCAAAATCTTCTCATGAGTTGCCATCCACAAAAATAAAAAAAAATCTCATTCTCACAGGCACTTTAACTTTCCAAACACTCCTCCAATGAAAAGAACCCCCCGAGGTAGATAACTCATGAAAAAACGACCTCACCTCAAATTTCTTCCTCTTTGAAGGAATCCACCAAATACAATCCTCACTACCTTGTCTCCATCGGATAGACGACTAATTAATTGATCCAAAGATTATTTGTATAGCTTCCTAGTGGCCAATCATTTGCATCTCAATGAACCTCAAATTGAGGATGACCAATGGATGTTATGTGTTGAAATTAATCCAATATCAAGAGATGGGCAGCCAGATGATCACAACCAATAATCATAAGTATGGACAAAAATGTGATGCATTGATGGCCACCAATATGGATTTATGATGCGATACAAATGCATAGAGTCAGTAATGCTCAAATGATACAACTTTGGTTTGAATTCTTAGCAGGGGGTGGGAAGTTTTCACTAGATTTGTTATATATGAGGTGGGAGGTGGGTCCAAGGTGAGGTTTTGGCATGATTTCTAATGGGGGAGCATCCCTTGAAGATTTCTTATCCGGACTTATTTAGTATTGCAAGTTGTAATAATGAATGGGTGGTGGATCATATGTAGTTCCGAAATGAAAATCTACAATGGTATCTATTCATTACCAGACTAGTGCATGATTGGAAGGTGGAAATGATCTCTTCTTTCTTTAAGTTGTTGTATTCTCACAGAGTAAGGCAAGGAAGTGAGGATAGAATTGGTTGGATCCCTTCCAAAAGGAGAAACTTTGAAGTGAAGTCCTCCATCATGTGTTACCTATTCCTGTAAGTTCCCATTTTCCTTAGAATAATATTTGGAGAGTTAAGGCTCCTTCGAGAGTGGCGTTTTTTGTATGCACAGTGACACAAGGAAAAAATCTTGATTTTGGATAATTTGAAGAAAATGAACATCATAGTGGTGGATTGATGTTGTATGTGCAAGAAGAGTGGAAATCTATTGATCACCTTCTTCTTCATTGTGAAACAACAAGAGAATTATGAAGTTTGCCTTTTCATTTGTTTGTTGTTGATTAGGTTATGCCTAGAAGGGTGAGATTTGTTGGTGAGTTGGAGATGACAAATGGGAAGTCGACTCATTGTTACAATTTGGTTTTCATTCTTTCTCGTAAATTTCATGTTTGATCTACTAATGTTGTGATTTGTCATCAAAACCAATTCGAATCAACAATGATTGCATATAACAGCAAGCATACAGGCTGAAGCTAGTGTTTCTCATGAAGTTCATTAGACAAGAAACTCCATGTGGAGGAGGAACGGAAAATCAATGTGAGCAAGGGAAACTAATGGACTTGATATATCTTACTCGCCAGCTTTTTCAAAGTACAAGTGAATGTCAACTTCGCAGCCTTCGCAAAAAGTAAGAAAGGCCTGCAATTTGATGATAAACAAAGAAGATTGTGGTCAAATGCTCAACATACCCAAAAGGAGTTATTACAAAGTTCAACAGTCATATAAGTAAACTAGTTGACCAAAAAACTTGAGGTTTATACCAGAAAGCATCATATAATAAAACTAATAATGATGATAATGACAGAGATTAGGTGAATGTTATCTCTAGTTGATGTTTCACCAGTTGGGTAAGGCTTTTTCACGTGAATTACGATTCAAATGCAATTGAAGCTCAAAAAAATTAGGTTCCAAGGGTTGGATTAATATACCTTCAGTTCTTTTACACCAAATGTCACATCTACAGGGTCTCCAATGAGAGTATACTGCAAAAACTCTTCTGTAGGATCTATCCACAGTTGAGTATGCAGCGAGGAGTCATTCTCTACAATTCAAAAATCGAAGCATTGATATCTTGTTTGCAATGAAGTGAGGGAAGAAAGACTAATATGCTTATTACCTTTGGTTGGATCTATATAACTTCTAAGTTCAACTGCTTTTCCTTCAATCTCACTTGCAGTGTCAGAAGGTACGGATGTCCGCTCTGTTGCAATGATAGTAATCTCTTGAAGAGATGATTGAAAATTAGCAAGCAATCTATTGAAATCACGAGGCCTCACTACAAAGCTGCTCGGGAATTTTCTCCTATCAAGGGATAAATGTTGTATGTCGGGTTCAACATTGCAAGTAATCCAATAGGTTTTTCTCATGCCTGCAAAATGCACAGGATTAAATTGTTTAAAACCAATTTTGGACTCGAATAACATACAAAAGAAGACTGTGTGATGAGAAAAGTTGCAAGGTACAGTTATCTAGTAACATATGCATAGCGCATAACATCATAAATCTAGAGCATTCAATAAGGGAGCCTAAAATCCAAATTCAGATTTATTTTAGCCTGATCCTGATTTTGAATGATGGCTCAACTGGCAAGTATTATATAACTTACAATGGTAAAGTTTGCAGTCACAACTTCGGCGATAACTTATTTCTTTTGTTTGATAAAACTGGCGTCATTCAGGAGCTACCCATTAAAGTGACTAGTCCAGGATGAGGGCTTAATGGAGGAAGCCATTGGAGATTCAAGCCAAACGCCACTATGGAGTATTCTGCACATAACTACAACACCTATGTATCTTGTCTAGCCTAAATGATCAGGATGGCCATAGCAATAATTTCAGGTTGTCTGCAAATTACTAGTTTGCCGACTAACATATACTCTTTTTTTTTTTTTTGGTGCAGTACATTAAGAAACACAGAAGGGGTTTTCATCTAAGTATGATGTTATATTTTGACCATCACTCATTCACGAGCTAATCATGAGCGTGACCAGTCCTGGATGAAGGTTTAATGGAGGAAGTCATTGGCAATTCAGGCCAAACACCACTATGGTATATTCTGTACATAGGGACAACACCCATATATCAGTTTGTCCGGCCTAAATGATCAACATGGCCATAGCAATAATTTCAGGTTTTCTGCAAGTTACCATTTTGCCTACTAACATATACTCTTTTTATGAAGTACATTAGGAAATACAGAAGGGGATTTCTCTACCTTTTCTTTTCCCCCATGGAAGAACAACTTTTTTTTCCCCCATAATTTCAAGAAAGATTTAGTATGAGCTAGCATACTTTTTGCATCAACTAAACGAGACCCAATGCTTACGAGACCCTTGAGTAAGATTTTAGATGGTACCTTGATCAACACTATTTCAGTTGTATAACAGTTGTTCTGGTGAAAGTGTCAAATACTTATCTCCCAATAAAATTTAATTCCCATGATTGCATTCCACCACGGTAGAAATCAATGTTCCCTTATCAGTTGTAAAAATAACCCAGTAATTACAACATTGACCACTATCATACATGTATAAGCACCCATCAATCCCATCTTTCTAACCCCGTATATTGGGCCTGGATCTCCCTATCCAGTACTAATAAGTGAATAGGATAATCAACACAAGATATGTAGGAAAGTACTTTACCACTATAGCATTCCAGCATCCACTGCACTTTTGATGCGTCTGGATCAGGTAACTTTATGCTCAAATTATCAATACTTGCAATGGGTGTCCTAAGAACAGAACAAACGGCCTGAAGATGCTAATCAGCAAGAATCTAAGTTGCAAAATTCCATTAAGATATATGAAATATTGAAAGAAAATATCTTACCTTCAAAAGCACACTGCATTTAACTTGGTTACCAGAAACTGTATAGTTGTCAAAGAAACCGGGCTTAAATGTAGTAGACTGATAGGTAGACCGCGACGAATTGAGAGTGTGAAAAGCAAGCTGCAGGCAATAAATAGTAACTAAACAAATTTAACTTAGTACATCAACATTTATTATGGTACTAATAAATGACTAACTCATTTGTTCCCTTTTTTCTTCATCCTCTTTTTCCCTTTCTTGGGTTTTTCTTTTTGAAAATAAAATAAAATCCTAACACAACCTAAGAATATTTCAAAAGGAAAATAAAATAAATTTAAAATTTAAACCTCAACAGTTTTCCTAACTTAGACTAGATAAAACAACAACGTCAAGCCTCCTTTCAGTAATGGAAAAATACAACTACATAGCCCGTTTGAGGAAATCCTTTGAATTTTCAGAAACCAAAGCAGCAAAAATTCGAGGTTTCAGAGCTTATTTATTTTTGTTTTGTTTTGTTTTCCTTCATTTTCTTGCCAACCAAACAAAGCTTCACTCACTGATTTCTCACTTATCCAGTGGGATTCATATAATCCAACCAAGCATAATTCGGTATTAATTCCTCATACTAGATTCCAAAATAAAAAATAATAATTTTATACGAAAGCCCCCTTATGCTCTTCTAAAATCCTAAGTAAACTACGCTGAGCCCTAATTATGAGTTACCACTGGATAGCTTCCGAAGCGCAAATACCAGAAGTACCATATAATTTCTGACATAACAAGTCGACCTGATCAGTGATCACAAGGTAAACTATAATGAGCCCAAGATTAGATTCTATGCATCATTTAAAAAATATAAACCCTTCGATAATGTAAAAATAATAATAAATCAATTGATTCGTCTGGATAAACACAAATTCATGATATTCAGCAGCCCAAATTAGCATGAAATTGTGGAAGCGTGAGTGAGATATGAAGTGTTTGCGATGGTGGAATCTGAGGGAAAAGCGCGAGAAAATGGAGGAAAGCTAGGGAGGCAATTTACCTGAGAAGGAGAAGCTTGAATGACGAGCTCGTTACCGACACGTGCGAGGCATGTGATGCACCTAGCGAAGGTCTTGAGCGCGTTCCCGCCCAGACTCAACTCCATTTTCGCGCCTGTCTCTGTGTGTGTGTGTGTGTGTGTGAAGCGAAAGAGAGCACTAACTTCCAATGGGTTGGCGGGAAGGGCAAGCGATTTTGTAATAGTCCCAGTCCTGTTGAATCAGGGCCGAGAACGTAAAAAGGCGGCCCACCAGTTGGTGGGTCCTGGAGGTCATGGATGGTCCAGATTTAACTAGACGGCCCAGATGGTGCGATAAAACAAATTGAACACTGTCATATCAATTTACAGAATTGTATGATAATATGTTGTTCACTTGTTCTTATACACCGATCTTGAAACACCTTTTTTTAAAAATAAAATTGGTATCTTAGTGTGGGGTATGATCTAACTTATTATTATTATTTTAAAATAAAAATAAAAATTAGAGTGGTTGTGTGACCACACTCAATAAAAAAAAAAGAGTTGTCTATGCGTGCACCCAATCTAGTAGGAGTAGCCGTGCAGCCCCAAGGTAACTCCGCCCATGTCTCCATGATTTTTGGCATGAAGCAATAGACATGAGGGAAGCCGTGGGACATTGACTATTTGTTGAAGAGAAGGTCACAAATGAAAATGGGGCACGTAGCAGATGGTTATAAGGAAATTCCACTATAAAATACAACAAACATTAGGTAAAGGGGGAATTACTACTATTATTATTTTTGATTTGTTTTTTTTATTTAAATATTAGAGCTATCTCTTGTCAGCGAACTCCGATAAACTCTTTCATCAATTTCTTTCTCATTTACAAGCGCTGGCCGATCGATATTTTGACACAAGGAACGTGTCGGTGGACATTTTAGGTGATTTGACCCATATTTTGTATGTTCCTATCCTCCCTCTCATATAGGCTTTCATTTGTTTAAGTCGGCCCAAATAATTGGAGAATGTAGGAAGGCGTAATTAGCAGTGAAAATGTGAATGCAGATGTGGTTATTAGTAATATCTGCATCGGTAATGCGGCTATTACTTTTAGGTATCCGCATAATGCGATTACTATCCACATCCGCATGGTTATTACGGTTATTATCCGCTATCCGCATGTGAGGTAATGAGCATTTTGGATTACTATCTAAATCTATATGCAATATTAAATAATGCGGTTATTACTATATGCAAGCTTAAATATATTAAGATTTCATTTGTTACACAATTCACGATTATCAACTATATAGGATCATTGTCTCAAATATAATGAGGTTGCCCAAATAAAAGAAAAAAAAAAAAAAAAAGGTAAATATAATGAGGATTACTTTGAGATGATAGTGAAAAAAAAAAAAAATCTAACATAACATGAAGATCTTAAACTTACAAAATTCAAACGACTTTGTTTTAGTGAATTTAATTAAATATATATTATATATAAAATGAATGCAGATTCGGTTATGAACCGCATCCTTATACCAAAATCATCCGCATATGCGATCGGTTATTATCCGCCCGCATTTCACCCCTAGGCATAATGGTCATCCCTTTATTGGTCTCTCATGTTTGATTGATTTCAAATCCTTATTATATATATATATTTTTGATTCCATTGTAACAATAAATTTGGGTAGGATAATTTGAGAAAATATCTAAATAACAAACGGAAAAGTTTGACAACAAACTTATGTCATTCTTCATTAAGTTGATGGTGTCTTCAAATAGACACTTACAAAAGCATAGTAGAAATAAAAAAACTAATTAAAATAAACCACTTTTAATTATAACATATTGTCTCTAATATTTAAATTCTAATCTTATCACTAATGATAACTTATTATCTGTAAGTTGTTTGAATCATAAAATAACTTTTATTAGACCCATAACAAATTGTCTAAAATCTTAAAAAAAAAAAAAAAAAAACCACTAATTGGAATGGAAAATCCTTTCTATTTCAAGGTCCAAAGTCTATTTTTTTTACATATAAAGGTTTATGTAATGTCACGTCATTTAAATTTTTTTAATGGTATAACAACATATACACAATTAAATCTATAAAATGTAATGTAAACCATAAAATGGTTTTTCATAATCTTGATACCAAATAATTTTGCTATTGTTATTGGAAATTTGAAATACCGCCGCCAACTAGCTAATTTAAGGGTTCGTTTGGGTTTACGATTTCAAAAAGTACGATTAAAAATAGCGATTTAAAAAAACAATTTTTAAAAATGCAGCTAAGCGTTTGACAAAATCGCAGTTTGGTATTTAAAATCGCAGGTTAGCCTTTTAAAATACTGCGTTTTCAAAAAAGCACATCATTGTCTGCGATTTGAATAAACAATTTTCTGCGTTTTCAAATCGCAATTTTTTAAAAACGTAATTTTCAAACGGTTCATTTTTTACAATTTAGTTTAAAATCGCACATTTTTGTTTTCTTCTACAAAATCGTAATTTCAAACGTACCCTATGAGCTATAATCAAAATGTTTGTGAAGAAAATATTATTCCACTTACGATCCTCTCAAATTAGGAAATATCATCCTATAGCTAACTCAGAATTGATTGGTTCTGTTTGTTAATGCGTTTTAAATTAGTTTGTTAGGTTTTGAATGAAGCACTCCTTTTCATGGCTTGGCCTTTTTGAGAAGGGGGTTAAGCTTTGAGTGATGGTTCCAACATGGTTAAGATTAAAAACTTGAGTTTAGAACATCGACAAAAGAATTAACGGTAAGGTGCTCATTGTTGTGGCACACCTTTTCTTAACTGCCCCCTTTTACCTTAATGTTGCTCAAAACCATGTCAGTGCAATTTTTTATGGGGCATGTTTCCCCATTTAGTCAGACATGTCCATTTTTTTATGCTTGGCCTTTAGCGAAACATTTCTTTTACAGGTACGAATGTTTCCTAAGATTAATAACGTTAGAGCATCTCTACTGTGCAAATAGCTCATTATATTTTTTGTCCCCAACACAATAGAATTTTTCCTTCTAGTATTAATAATAAATAGATAGAAGAGCTTATTCGCTATCTTTTTTAATAATTACTTTGATTATTATTACTGCAGATGCTTTAAAGTAGAAATATGTATTTTTTTAATAGCTACTTTAACTATTATTACTACAGATGCCCTTAGGTATAGATCTTAAGCCAATTGAAGATCTCTTCCTACTCGGGCATATAGTCAAAAGGTTATTTTGGTTAGCCAGAATGTAAATTTGAATGAAAAATCACTCATGTCGGGCTAATTATTATTATTTTTTTTAAAAAAAAATAATAATAATTATGGTGAGGTACTAGCTCGACAAATTTTGTGAGCGTGTAGGCGGTAGGCCTACTTCTAATGTTAAAAAAATATTTTTGTTATATAATTATCTCTTTTCTTAATAAAGAAAAAAATTATTGAAATAGAATAGTGAAAGTGAATAATTAAAATTGAAAGTAGCTTGTGTTGAATCATCGCGTATCTCAAAAGTTTAAGTCCAAAAAATAAAATCTTAAAAATAATATTTAAATAAAACGTGAAAGTAGATAGCTAAAATATAGTGTAGGATGTGTTAAATCATCACTTATCCCAAAAATTTATTAATTTATAAGAAATGCTATTTAGTATTTTCTAATTCTTGTCCATCATACATTCTTGAAAATCGACCATTGAATATGTAGGTTTCACATGGGTGAAGGTGTGGTTCCTATAGATCCAATGTTTGATTTTCAAAAAGGAGAGATGGGAGAATGATGAAAGAATACTAAATAACAAGTCTCTTAATTTATATTCTTACATTCCCCACACGTGTAGGCTCAAACTCCAGCTTAATAATGGAGGCTCAACACATGAGATATTTAATTGAAGAGTAATTCTAAATACTCAACTTTCATCATACTGGACTGATATAACAGTACACATACAACTTTTAGATTTTTTTTCTTTTTTTTTTAAGAAAGCCTTGTCCAAGGGCTGATGAAGTCAATCAGCCCAGTGGGATGAGAGTATGATGAGAGGTGAATGACTGAGATCAAGCTCATATATCATGTTAAATTATCATTTACTTTAAAAACTTAGTTAATAGAAATAGATAAATTTAATCATTTAATTTATTATTCTAGCAAGACTTATCTGTGTGCGAACAAAATACATAGTGCAATGCAAAAGGATCAATGGGACAAAATTGTGACCATAAGGATTGACTTGATGGTGACCTAAACCACATAAACCAATTTAATACCTTTTTTCTTTTCAAAATAATGCTTTGTTGCCTAAAAATTATGGCTCTTAATCATCAGATTAGGTCTGATAATTGACAGCACTAACATATAGTTGAACATATCCAAATCCACTCGTGGAACCCCATGCATTATTTTAATCAATGGATCAGGACTCATTATTTAACAAAAGCCATATATTAAACCATTGAAAAAGGTAGCAAAAATTAAGGCTACCGGGTAACTTTCCTAACTACCTTAGCTGGCCAGCGGCCCGATTTGTTCGTTTCATATGAAATTAACAAATTATGATTAATGGGTTTGAACCGCTTAATTAATTAGATCGTTATAAGATTGATCTACGTAGTTTTATATTCATGAATTAACACGATTCGAGCCTAACACAAAAATAACGGGTTAAAATTGATGGGTTAGATTAAAGTTTATCTCTATAGTCTTGTATTCGTACATTAATACGACCCAAACTTAACACAGGAACGCAAATTAATACTGTTATTAAAGAATGAGATAGGCACGATCGCGGTCTCTATGATCATTGTGGTTATTAATTTTCCTTGTAAAACTAAACACATTTATATCACAACATTTAGATATTTTTTTATGCCATCGTTTTCCAAATGCCATCATTGATACTCATGCCAATGAAAACTGCAGTGAAGAGTATCAATTTTTTGATGGGCAATTGACTTTACCCTCTTGAATCTTTGTGAAGAATAGATTTTCAGACAACTCAGAATCTTTTCCTCTGTTTTCTCGTCAGTCAACTAAAGGAAGTTTGTCGTACGGAGGTTCTTTGCAACATGCTGCCAGAATCCAAGTCCCACTTTATTTGTGTCTGAATGATTTTCATCTTAATTAATTTCTTATGAATTTTGAATCGAGCACCTCATTTCACGCCTTATCCTTTTAAAAAGCTGTAATGGGTTAAACTTTTAATGATGTTTCCAACATTGTTGAGATTAAAAGATTTGAGTTAGAACACCTTTTCTGACAGTGAGCAGCACCAATATCATCACATCAACCCATTTTCTTAAATATACAAAGTTTTTTGTATTTTTAATATTAAGTAATAATAACTCTATTTAATTCGACCTATTAAATTGACATATATTTAAATATATGTAATTTTACATGTATTTTAGACACGTAACGAACCCAAATTACAAGGAAAATTTTGTTCTTAAAACTACTTGTATGCGACTTTTGTGGGGGCATGTTTCATATTAATAAGAGGTCAATTTTGAATGCTTGGACTTGAGCCAAATATTTCTTTTTATTAAGTAATAATCTTAATTTCCTAGAATAATAATAAAATAAAAAAGGTTTTGGTAGCACTTAAAAGCCAATGGTAAATCCCTGATTACTTAGCATGTTAGAGGTGGTTGCTATCATCGTATTGCCATGAGTACTGTCATTATCATCATGATTAGCACCACCTCTTCCTACGAAGATTCTTTTACACAAATCCTACTCCAAACCTGCTTCTGCTAATGTCTGCTACTGAAGATCTTGTTGTCTAACATTCCCCCTTGCAAAGGAACCTAGTTCTCAAGGTTCAAATGAAGAATTTGTTGAGAACAATGAGAAGACCCAATACCCCCAAAAAGAAAAAAAGAAAAAAACTCATATTACTACCTTAACCAGCTCTATTTCAATGAGACATCAAATGCTAATTTAATAATGTAAACAAGTAGTGAAATGATTTGATTATATAAATATCTCCGGTCATGCTTTGTTCAAACGAATTTGATGAAGCTTTGTTAGCAAAAATAAGAGATTCTAAAAAAGAATTTTAGAGAAGTTCTTTTGATCTATACCTACCGAATATCTTAGAGATAGTGTATACATGATGTTTATTTATAGGCTATTTCAGAATTTAATAATGTAAATAAGCAGTGGAATTATTTGATTATATAAATACCTCCCGTCATACTTTGCTCAAACGAATTTGATAAAATTGAAGAGTGATGGGAGGAGAAAAATCAACACACTATCAGGAAATAGATTCCATGGTCTCCCATAATCAGATGGTTAATGAAATAAGTCATATCATAATTACTAATGTGCCATTAAGGACATTCATGAAATTTCTAACTACCAGTTCCTTAAACTTTGGTTGTTTTTAATAGACAACTAAAATTTTGTCCCATTTGAAATAACTCCACTTAAATACTCTCTCTGCTAATTCCCAAGATATAGTTGGGCACATTTATAAAAAAAAATAAAGTGTGAACAAATATTTGGTGCACAGCACATGAGTGCATCTAAACAAACTAAGTAAAACTCTCGTATTAATTAGAGTAGCTAGAGATTAAGTAAAATGCATAAAGTTTATAGCAACTTCTTACTGTTGACTATATATAGCACATTAAATCATTATTTTATTGTTTCTCACCATTCCGCTCCCAGCACTGCCCTCTAAACAGAAATTTCCTATAAATTAGTCTGTAGTAAATTTGTTATAAAATAGCCTATAAAATAAAATGTGTTTCTTACCTATTTTTTTAATAGCTTATAAGACATTTATAGCTTTTAAATGCTAGTTTGTGTCTCCCCCTCTCTTGTCACCTATTCTTCCTCTCTCACCAGTCACTACAAAACAACCAAACACAGCCATATATATACAACGTGTGTAGTAAAAGACCCACCTTCCAAATTTTGTTTGGGTTTTGATTTTGTATATGAGGATTTTTTTTATTATTATTATTATGAGGAAGGTTGGTTGTGATTAGTATGGTTGGGTAATTTGGTGGTGATTTGTGGATGAAAATTTTAGAGTGAGAAAGTGGGTTTTGGAGAGAGAAATAGTCTAAGTGGGAGAGTGAGTTTGAGAGGAGGAAAATTTCAGGAAAAAGAAATCGTGGGTGAGTGAGAATAAGAGAAAAGAAGAAAATAAATAAATAAATAATGCGAAGTAATATTAAAAAAAAAATGTAGAGAAAAGAATAAAAACTCCGTTAAACTATGCATAGACTTGATTAAGGAGAGATGTGCTATACATCTTCTTATGGCCTTTCGCCCATCCTTTTATTGTTGAAAGCCACCATTTGAATTTGTGGGATTCATGTAAGGTTGGCAATTCAGGTTGCCGTGTCGGGTTCGGGGCGACCCGCCAACCCAAACCCGACACGATTAGCTAAATAGATTGGCAGGTCAACCTGTCTAGGTAATTGGGTCATAAATGGGTTGACAGGTCATAAACGAGTTAGCAGGTCAAATCGAGGGTCGACCCGTTTGACCATTTTATAAATATGTCATAAACAGGTCAACCCATTTATAACCTGAACCCGCTTAATTTAAACTCAAACCGTATAATTTCATATCAGATTTGAAAGTCGTGTAAAAAATTACCAACATTAAAGTCTATGTGATGGACCCAAATGAATCTCATATATCCTATGATAATTTTCAAAACTAAAAGAATAAGAACAGATAAAAATAAATAAATAAATCATTTTATCGTTTTGCTATGTCTGCAGGAGATGCTCTGCGAATTATTGAGAAGTCAGACCCCACCATTCCTGTGGCCTTCCAATTTATTTACCCAGTGGGATTGGAAATCAGGGTCTTGTCATTTTTTCACCAATTGGATTGGTGTATCGAGAAAGCGAGTGAAAAGCTTTCAGAAATCAGAGAGGCTTGACAAGGAAGATGGATTGAATGAATGGAGGGCAGGGGAATCAAGTTCCTGATAAAAAAGAATATTGCCCAGAAAAATGATCAACAGGAATACGCAAATGGTGGCAGAGAAGTTGCAATTGATTGACTGAAGACTGCATCAAATGTATTTATGTTTCTTGATTAAAGATTCTCTGCTGAATTATTTTCATCCATACCAATGATCCAAACACTTTTTATCCTGTCTCTACCTTTTTATGCTTCTTTTACCAATTTTTCTTCCCTTATTTCTTATTTCCTACCCAAAAAAAAAAAAAAAAAATGTCGTAAGAAGGTGAGAAATTTTACAAGTCTTCTCTAATATCAATTATTTAAATGGGTTTTTTTTAAAAATAAAAAATAAAAAATAAAACATTTTTATTCACAAAACACTTAGATAATAAAACACATAATACTTCTAAAACACATAATGTTAGAACTGCTTAAACGGAATATGTTAATTGAGTGGACGGAATTTGACCGCAAAAAGTGAATTATTTTTTTGGCATATTAATTGTAAATCAAATAACCCATGATGACTAATTACATTTTTTTTCCAATTTAATAATTGTATTCTGTTCATCTATGCTCAAGTTTGTGGGCAATAAAGGTGACCATCCTAAATTTTTACCCATATTGAGACAATCTAACAAGCATCACTGCATATTTATCCCTCTTCCAACATATTGGATGAGTTCACCTTTGGCTGATCATATAATTTTATTTATTCATTTTTGTAGTAAAAATTGCTTTTTGAAAAGCTGTATGTTGTACGTATATATGGGCACCTCAATGAAGAATAAGAACAAAAAATAAATAAAAGGTTCTCCATGATATCAAAGCTTGGAATGTCAAAGGACACTCAAGTGGGCAAGAGAATAAAAACCCAAAAAAGAGCTTTTCCACAGATTGAAAAAGATACCAAAGGGAGGCCTTGGTTGTATTGGAGTTTCTTGTTCAAATTGTCACCAAACTTAAATCATGACTCCATTAATTCCCTTCAAAGATTTAAGACCCTATAAAAGATAAGGGCTGCTGATATGTAGGACCCATCAAATGCTAGTTTTTTTTTTCTTCATATTACCAAAGTGACCCTGAATAAACTCACTTTGGAAATTAGAAGTCGAAAAATAACCCTTACATAAGAAAAGTAAGGAGACATTTTGGTAATGTGATTAGAAAAGAAGTTAGGCCAAATGTCATCCCATCTTTTTTTTAAAAAATATTTATATTTCTCGACACGTCATTGGTGGTTTAACCGGTGGTGGCTCAGGAGGATAACGATTCCATATAATTTCAAAGAAACTGTAAATTTTAAAATTATGTGAATCCATGCATCGAATGGTTTGGAAAATGTTACCCATTAAAAATGTTGTAAATTATCAATAAAAATTAAGTATATTTTTATTAGACTCTTGCGCTTTATGTTATAGAAAAATTTTGGGCTAAAAGTTGTCTTTTGGTTTTATGAAGATTATGAAAAAGAAGCGTCTCTTCAAAAAATTAAAATTATTTTTAATTATTTTAAAATCAGATACAAAAAATCCTAATGATCATGTTGGTCGCATACAGTCTAATTCAAGTGGAAGCAAGTAAGAAGCATTTTGCTTCTATTTCATGAGGATGGTATCTTTCTTTGTTTGTTCCTATCCAACTGAGAGAGAAAATGAGAGAGGCTCTATTTGATAAACTATTTGTTTTGGAGTAATGTTATTTTTTAATTCCATTTATTACTTGTTGACGTAACGTGTATTAAGTTGTATAAAAAATGCTTAAAGTTTCACGTCAAAACACTTTTCAAACAAAAACACAAAGCACACTCAAAACTTTGGGTGTCAATTTGTGTTTGTGTGTTAAGTTTGGATTCTGTTGAGACATAAGTATAAAATTATATACGTTAACCATAACCCGATCTATTTAATTAAACGAATTAGACCCTTAGCTCTAACCCACTAATTTCGTGTTAAATTCGTGGGTTGTATCAAAATTTCATCCCTTATTTCAAAGCAATTTGGGATTCCCCTAGCAGATTCACATTTATTTTATATCTTTGCAGCAATAGCTCGTGATCAAATTTGGTTTGCTAGAAATAAAGCTTATCACGAGGATTTAGTTCCTAATGCGATGGATTTTTTTTTTTGGTACTATCAACAGAATTGCAAAGGAACATCATTCAGCTTGGAACACTGTATTGAATCCAAAGAATGCTGTTTGGCAAAAACCGAGACCTCCTTTCTATAAGATTATTATGATATAGTTATTCAGAATTCTTTTTCAGCTCAATCCGCAGTTTGTTGTGATTTCACATGTACTATCATCCATTATTCTATGATTAGCAACCTTCCTTGTTCAGCTGTTTATGGTGAACCTACTGCAGCTCTATTGGTAGTCCGTTTAGCTCTCTCCTTGAAGCTTCAATTTTTCATTTTGGAAGGAGATTATCTTATTGTAACTTTGACTATCAATAACCCTACAATTACACAAGACTGGAGAATCTCCTCTATTATCTCTCAGATTATCTCCACCATCCCATCAACAACTAACTGATCTGCTAGTCATGTTAACCGAAATGCAAACTTCTGTACCCATCATGTGGCAAATTTGACCGTGACTAAATTCAACTCTAGCTGTTTTCCCAATTATTTTTCTTTCCTTGGTTCTTTTCCTTCCTGCTTTGGAAAAGGAATTTCTTCTTGTTTTTTACTTCCATAATGTTTTAGACTCTTCTTTTTCTTTTTCTTTTTTTTATTTTTCTAAAATCAACCCTAAATGTTATGCATTCGGTTTGAATTATGTAGAGACATAAGTATAAAACTATATACATTAAACAAGTAAAACTTTTACACTTTTAACTCATTAATTTTGTAATAAAAATGCTAAAAACTTTTTATGTGTCGCTAAAAATCACCGCAGTGAATCCCAACAGTCATTTTTAACTACCACATCAGTAAATATCACTTAAAAAAATAGGAATAAAAGTGTAGCACATTTCTTTTTGCGTTGAATTCGTATAAGTTTGTGAGTATAACACATTAACCAACAAAGCATCAAAGCATTTCACATTAAAGAATGAAGTGACCGCTAAAAGAGAGCAAAAATTGTGGCCTTGTTTGATAAATACATGTACAGAACAAAACAGAGTAGCAGGTTGTTAGTTTTAAAATTAGTAAAAAGTGATGATGTGATATAAAATAAAAAGAATTTATATAAAAAAGTGAAAAAATTTGTATTGTAGTGAATTTTTTTATTTGAATAGTAATAAAAAATTATTGATGTGATATAAAAAAGTGAAAAAAGTGGGAATGCTTTGATGTTGATCGGTAATAAAAAATTAAATTTTTTTTTTTAAAAAAACGCATAAACAATACTGTTCTGTATTCTATCGAACAAGGCCTGTAACTCCACTTAAAGAGAAGAGACAATCCATCACACACTCCAAAGGTAATTTTAATGAGAGACTGATTTCTCAAAGTAAGAGAAAGAAGAAAGGGAGGGAAATAAAACATTTTTTGTGGGCCAATTTTTGTAAAAGACGCGCGCATTAAAAGCAAGAAACGTTTTTTCTTTCAAAAGGGACACAAAAAACCAGGACCTTAATCTTTTCCTAGGTCTGCTTTAAACAAAGAGCTTTGTTATTTGATGTCCCACTTCACACTTCACAGTCAAAACACATTGGAAAAATTAGAGGGAGTCAGAGATTTAAAGGGGTCCTACAAAGCCTTGGCAACCAAGGCATCATTAACTACAAAACAAAGCTTAATTGGAATTTGGAAGTGAAACAAAAAAGTCACAATCTTCTCAAGCTTACTTGGCCGTGACACGTCTACAATGGTTCCTGATTTCTTAATCATCTCCTGGTTTTCTCGGCCACTGAACTTGGAAACATGTCTATTAAAGAACTAGCAATAACTTTTTTAAAATTAATTAAAAAATGCTATAGTTTTTTTTAGTATTTTTTTTTAATGTACATCTGAAATGATATTAATGTAATAAAAAAATTACATCTATAATTTTTTAATTTTTTTTATTATATTTATGTCATTTTAAATGAACACAAAAAAACAATAAGAGCTCTAACTTTCCTCAAATTAATTATCTCTCTAAATGTAAGATGAGCTTTTAAAAAACCATATCAAATAGATTCTCTTGTTGTTCCATAAATTTAAAAATAACCCAAAAAAACAAAAAAAAGTACCCTAAACCAAAAAAAGAAAGAAATTACCCTATATGATTTTATTAACATTATTTTAATATAAAAAGCTTTATCTTTATTTTCTTTCTTCTTTCATTTATTTACAACAATATTTCAATAGTTTTTTTTTTCTCTCTTAACATTTAGTTTAAATAAATACCTACACTCATTTTCTTACACGCGCCGTCACTCCGGTGAAACCGCCTCCCTACTCCACAGCCGGCGACTTTTTTAGGGTTTTCTGCCTTTGTGTTGTGTATTCTCATGTTTCTATGTACAGTTTGCCTATGTGTGGCTCAAATTTTATTGAAATTTTATTGTAAGGGGGCTTAATTGTAATTCTAGTGAGATTTGAGATTCTGCTTAGGCAGTTGTTTTTAAGCCAGATCCTTCTGGCTTAGAGTGTGAGGGGTATGTCCCTCATTTCTCATCTTGTATGCCTTCGGGCTTTTTAGTATCAATGTTTAGCTCATGCTAATCCGTTCAAAAAAAAAATACCTAAATGATATAAAAAAAACATATAAAAATTTATTATGAAATTTATTTGAATAGAAAAGCAAAAAATAGTTTAATTAGTAACATTTAAAGAAAATTGCTGACTCAATTAAGTGGCCAAGCAACCAATGCTTATTTAGAGAAATGATCCCTACACTCATTTCTCACAACAGTCACACAACAAGCTGACGTGGCTGATAATATTTTATTATTATTTTTTGTTTTCTTTTTGTTTTGGTTGAAAACCGGTTAGAGGAAAAAATAAAATTGTTGTGGAGCTGTTGTGAGAAATGAGTATAGGGATCATTTCTCGCTTATTTAAACATACAAATCTCATACGAAACCTATCCAAATTGTTTTAGCAAATAAAAAATTAGGGTCGGATAGTTATCCCTAATTCAGTTGGTTTATTACTTTCAATGGTTGAATGGTCAATTATTATTTTATTTTCCAATTCTCATCCACTGATATTGATGCTACATACCTAAACCTAAGGTTTTCGTGGACCTACCTAAAGCACTTATTGCCCTGATTTATGTCACTAGCCACCACGCAAATCTACTTTCAGACAGACAGATGAGAAACAGAGAGTGGGGGGCCTACGGCTACAAACACCACCTAAGCACACAGCAACTTTTCGAAAACCAAACTCAACGGTAAACAGTGCTAAATATTAGCTAAATAACCACAAATACCCACCCAAAACCCCAATAGAACAAGCCCCATTTATGTCATTTCATATATCTACATACATCACAAAAATTATCGGCCATTGGCTCATACTTATACCAGCAGTAGAAGCTGCCTATACCCAAAATCTCCAACGTCCGCCATTTTCACTCACATGATTGAGCACCCATTTGGATTCTCATCGCTGAATAACTCGAACGAATCTGATTGATGCGATGAGTACGTGTCGTAATCGGACGGTGGAGGCTCGGTCTCGTTGTCGTGAACCGGGTGCTGCACGTACGTGTGTGCATACGGTGGTGGCGAGAAGTAGTGTGATGTGACGTGGCTACTGACAGGGTGTGCCCTACTGTAGCTCGTTGCGTACACTGGATGTGCATAGTGATGTGGCGAGTATTGATGGTACACATGCTGAGTTGGATGGCTCTGATGTTCTGCAGCTGGAATTGGAGTCATTATTGGACCTTGATCTTGATCATGCCCATGCCCATGATTTGGTGATTCACTGCCTAGCGGTGCATCACCAGAATGTTCAGCCTCATCAACATTGATGGTCGCTTTTTTGCCCTTCTTTTTCTTCTTTTTACCTCCACTGCCACTGCCACTCCCGCCACCGCCACCGCCACCGCCGCCGCCGCCAACTTTCTCACTCCCATTCTCACCGTCACCAGCACCCTTCTGCTCAGCCATCGGTGACTGGCTACCGGCCGCTACGGTCACATTTTGCTTCACCTCAGGCTTTGGCTCCTTCGCTTGTCCACCGGGTTTACCACCTTCACCATTTTTAGAGGGGTCTTGGATTTGAACTTGAGCTCTCACTGTCTCTTTTTCCTTGTCATTACCACCATGGTTACTTTCTTCAGAGCTTTCTTGTTCGCTTTTTTTCTCTTTGTTTTTTCCTTTGCTGCGCTTTTTCTCTTTTGAGTCAGCTTTTTCAGGCCAAAGCTCTGCATGTTTCCCCGACTTTACCAATTTCTTAATCAAAGTCGCTGACTCTACATTCCCTATTACGACGACTTTTTGTTGCCTCAAATCAATATCTACCTTATAGACACCTGAGAATCGAAGAGGAGGTTTCCAAATTTGTTAGGGGAAAGAATGAAATCAACAAGAGGGAAAGAAAAAGATCCAGATTCCCAGAAGCTTCTGGGAAGCTGCAAGATTTTAGCTGAAATAACGCAAACATCGAGCTTATCCCCCTCCCCCAACCCAAAAAAAAAAAGAAGAAAACATGGAAGAGGAAAACAGAGAAAACATTGAAATACTGATGTTTAGCAAACTAGAAAGAACCCAGATGAGAAAAGCTCGTAAACCATAAGACTTCAACTGAAAAACGTACAAATGGCCATTAAAAGAGAGAGCAAGTAACAACTTGCAAGAAAGAAAGAATGAAACTAGAGTAAATGAACAAGCTTTTTGCTTTCTGGGCAAGCAAATGGAACAAGCCATAACTGAAAAGAAAATTAAACTTTAAATTCAATCAGAAATGAAAATGAAGAGTTATTTCAAAGAACATTAAGGTTTTGAAGTTACCTTCAATGTCAACTAGAACCTTTTTTACTTTTCTTTTGCAGCCTTCACAGTGGATGGAGACTTTCAAGACCCATGTCTGAGAAAAGAGGAGAAGGGCTTAGGAGTTAGGAACATGCGAGAGTTAAAAAATTAGTTGAAAAATAAGAGCGTCTTCAATCATAGAAACCATGTTGTTTTACCTTGCCTTTGAGAGGTGCAAAAGTTTCTTCAACTACTTCTTTAGGTGCCTCTTTAGCTTCTGTCTTGGCTTCTGTCTTGGCTTCTGTAGCTGCCATTGGAAGAAGAGGAAAGAGGAAGTTGGTATCTTCACAGAGAGAGAGAGAGAGAGTGTGTGCGATTTGAGTGGGAAGGATTACTTAAAAAGAGGGAATAAGAAGCTTTGAGAGAGACATTAAAAAAAAAAAAAGCTTTGAGAGAGAGAGAGAGAGAGGGGAAAAATATAGTAGGGCATAGGGGTTGGTGCTTTGGTGGGGTGGCAACAGTACTTCTAATAAAGAATTAAATTGTTATAAAACAGTTACATAAAATGATAATATGACGATAAATATTTATTGTACAATTTTTGATATAATAATTATATAATTTTAATATATTTTTTTAAAATTAATCATTAGAGTTGTTTTTCTAATATGTGAATCCTAAATATTTAATAATTATTTTTAAAAAAAAATTGTTAAAGTTAACGTATCATATTTATAAAGGGAAAGCTATCAACTTAATGAGCATAGATGCTTTTTTGCAAGCTGAGATTACAAGCATTTTCATTTATATAATTATATAAATACACACGTTAAGCAACTTTACTGAGGGACGAAGGAACTCCTTTTTTTCTCTCTCTTTTTTTTTTTTTTTTTTTTTTTTTTTTTCTCTTTTTAATTTTTAATTTTATTATTATGTTTGGGCGTCAAGGAAAGTAGGAAAAACAGGGGAGCATGCATGCATGGATTTAGTCCATACCTCATTTGAAAAGTTCAAGTAGATTATACGTGTTTCCCTGGAACCAAAGGATATTACGTTTCGAACCTAATTAATACGAAATTCGTAATGGAATAATTTTAGTATGTTCTTAATTAGATGAAAACTGATGAACCTCCTTTCAAGTCGAGGGTTTGGAAAATAAACTTCTATCTCCTATCTATATTCTTATTATTTTTTTTTTTTTTTTTGAGTCCTGTTTGTTGCCTAGATCCACAAGTGGAAATCTTATTGAAACTGTTCATATCCTGTTCATCATTCGGAACCATATCAAATCTAATGAAATAATATATATATATAATTATGGGATCCAAGTTAGTCCAATCTCTGGACCACTCCTTATGCACTAAGGAAACGAGAGCCTTGGATGAATTCCCACTATGAATGGTTTTGAAAAATAATATAAGCATGTCTTTTAAGGCTGGCATAACATGCAATGAGAGAGAGTGCTAATTAAACTCCAAAAGCAATTGAAAAATGTAGCAAAAATCAGTGTTGATAACTTTTAATTATAGAAATGATTCACCCCCAGAGTTTTGTTCTTGGGATGAAGGTGGAAACTGGAAAGCAAAGAGGATGAAACGTACGTATTCAGCAACTTTTATTTTCACAGGTAGATTGTCAGATCTGGGAGGGGGATTCTGAATGTAATAATAATTAAACCATGGCTCTGGGAAAGGGTATATATAAAAAAATAAATTAATTAATAGAATTTTCTTTTTCACGTTGGTTGCTTATTCGATCGATCTGGTTCCTATATATAGGCTGGAGGAGGAACTTTCCCCTCAAAAGGTATTAAGCATAAAATTGAAACTTTATCATATAATACTGTTGGTCCAACTTATTTGTCCTATGATTTTCATTTGCTTTTCAAAAGTGAATATAATTTCTTAAAGTGAACAAAAAACTAATTTATGATTCTTCGTGTTATTATATATATATATAACTGATTATACAGAAAATATTGTGTATTTTATAGTCAAACACAATAATCTAAATCATTCATATTGTATAATTTATTTTATAGGCTTATATTGATATCCGCATTGATTATTATTTGTAAGTTTTGTTTTGTTAAAAAATAACCACTTCTTAATATTGTGTAATTCCTGAATTTTTTTCATTGAATATTGTGCAAAAAATATTAATGTAGTTCAATTATTTTTTTTATTAAAACACCAAAAAAATTGAATAAGACCGCCACCACCTGCTGGGACGGACATACACACAGCTTCACCACACAACCATCAAGCCAGCACCTGGTCACCTCCAGCCGCCCTCTTCCCGGCTGGATTCGCGGGATTCCGGCCAAAGCTTTTGCTATCACAAAATTTTAGCCACACTCGATCAGAGGGGTAATTTCGATGAAAACTATGAAATTGTTCCCAATTTGTTCAATCTGAGTGTTTGGGCTCTGTTCATATTTTATGTTTATGGAACATCCATGAGAATTTAAGGGTGATAATGGTGTTTTTGAAAGGCTGGATGGAATCTCAGTTGAGCACTTGAGCTGAAACCATGTGATTGGGAGTATCTTAAAGCTGAAAAAGCCTGAAAGATTTAAGGGATTAATCCCCTCTTTTGTTTAGTGAATTAATTAATTATAGATTTATATGTAAATTACAACTTACAATCAAACATTATATTACATGTATAGAAAATAAGGGTACATAATCTATTTGAGAAATGCTATGCTACGTGTACTTCTAAATGCTTATTCTCAAGTGTTTATTTTCTTTTATGACAATGAAAATCACCGTTGATAAGTAAGGGCGATTAATTCGTCCAAAATTCAATGATGATTTTCGCTGTCACAAAAGGGAGTAAGCACTTAAAAGTAAACGGTTATAAATATATGTCACATTTCTTAATCTATAATACGTACACTTTGGGAAGAAAAAAATCAAAAATCAAAAAACATAAAACAAAATTAGAAGTTTTCCTTGTGGAAATCAAACTTGGTGGTGGTTTTCCGGGAAAAGTCTTGAGCTAGCCTTCTTAGCTCCCCAACCAGTCCATGTGCACCACAGTAAAACACCCCTAAACACAAATAACAAAACACAATCAGATCAAATCAAAATTTAAGACTAGAAAGATAATGATAGACGAGTAATGCTACGTCACATATGTTAACATGACGTGTTTAAAGTAGGTTTTTTTTTTTTTTAAAAAAAAATTTGACTAGCATGAGGAGCCACTTAAATAACGTTACATCAACCAATATGAAATAAGTGTGAAAATAGCGTCACTCCAATGTTATAGAAACAATCATGCATGATCAAGTCAAATTAAAGTGAGGGTAATTACCAACTCGTTCATTAGCGTGCTTTAGGGCCACATGCTTGTAAACGTTACGCCAATTTGGTCTAGCAAAATGTGTTTTAACCCTGGTGCCCGAGACTATATCCACACCATTTTTAGCATGTTGTAGCGATTGAAGCATGGTGATTAAAGCCGATCGAGCATCTCCTTCTTCATAAACACTTGTGCAATAGTTGTAAAGTTCGATCACCCTGTCTCCGTCATTCTCTGCCACCTCATTCATCACACCCCTAAACCATTCAAACGAGCCTTGTTCCCTCGTCACCCAATAAAAGTATGCTCGTTTTGTAGCAAAATGTTTTCTCTTTGAACCACTCTCTACTATCCCTTTTTCCATTTCCTGTTGTTGCTTAATATTATTAAGCACATCTTTAACAATACTAATTAAAGGCGTCGCGCCGATGCCAAGGCCGACGAGGAGGAGTACATCGTACTTTTTGTAGTCTTGTGCCGGTGCTCCGTATGGTCCGTCGATTAAGAGTCTTGGCATCCTGATAATACAATTTTAATAAACAATATTATGAGTTTGGTGACATTTAAAAGTGACATTTAAAACGACCAAGTGTTCATGCTTGAAATTAACGAAATATCAAAAATCACCTTGGTATGTTATTGCCTTGTGCCATGTCAGCTCTTAGAAGGCCACTTTGATCAATAGAAGGAGGCTGGCATACCTACAATTACATGCCAATTAATCCAATATATTCCATTAAAAGAGAAGAAATTAAGAAAAACTCTTATGAATGACTGAGAAAATTTAAAGAAAATTAATTTACCTTGGAGAAAATAGCTTTGAGCTGCGATGTCCAGTCACCCACGGTGCGTATATGGACGCTCAGATAATCATCCCCTGGAGCTGAAGTAATCGAAAAGGGATGCCTGAAGCACAAATTAAAATATTGATTAATTGTTTAAATTTACATCTTTCTATCTATTTAAACTTTTAAAATAAGTGGTAATTTAACCGTGCATGACACGCTATCCTAACATTATTTGCAGCAATAACAACAGTAGCAATAGTAGACGTAGCCATTGAAATTACCATTGAAAGGGAGAGACGGCTGAGCAGTTCACAAAAATATACTGCCCGCTGGTGTATCTAAAACCTTGAGGTTTAGACATATGCAGGGCCAACACATTTCCGGGGTACACTGCAACCTGAAAATTCAAGAGAAAATCAACGTCTGTTTTTTTCCCTGTTATTGCACAATGATGAATTTGTAGATCAGTAGGATAACATACCTTTAATATCCGCACAGTTTTATAGCCAGACCTTAATGCACGAAGTAACCGTTCAGATGCGTATAGTAAAATAGGCACGGCCAGATACATCCATGTCTGCGGCAATAATATTGTAGCACAAAGAAAGTTAGGAAACTGATCCAACAATTAGAGTTGATAATTCATGTTTGCATGTTTGATTCTGGTCATATCGAGACACATGAGTATTAGGACTGTTAATTTTTTTATACGACTCGTAGACCTGATCATACGACATTAAAGGATTAGAGTTTGGCATAAACGGATTCAAGTCATAAACAGATCGACCTGCTTGACGCGTTTTATAAGCATGTCAATCACGAGTCAACCCGCACCGCTTGATCCGTTTATGAAAAAAAAATATTTTTTATATAATAAATACAAGTCGAAATGGGTCAAATGGGTTAAACATGTCGTTTTTTAATCTAAACAGGTCAACCGGGCTGACCCGTTTGTGATCTGTTTATTAAACATGTCAAGCGGGTCAAGTTAGGTTGAATGGTTTTACTTATTTAACTAAATGGGTCGTGTTTGGCTTGACCCTTAACGTGTCGGCGGGTCAAGCGAGTTGATCGACCCACCTGCCCAAATTGCTAGTCCTAATTTGAGTATAAGATTATTCAAATCAATCATAACATGACTCATTTAATTAAATAGGCTAAATTCCTTGACTTTAACCTACTAATTTTGTGTTTGTGGGTCGTGTGAAAAGTTGCTAACCCTACTTATAACTAGAGTGCAATTGGGTTGTGAAAATTGAAAATGCTTACCGTCTTCTTGTACCATTTCTTGGAGAGGTAGAGGTAGTATCCATGAACTATAAACAGGACATAGACAACAACGAATAAGTGGTGGGAGTACCAAAAGGCGTTGAACCCTGTGAGCTTCTTTAGAGTTTTTGGGAGGTTTAGCCTGCTCCGACGGAACCAAGGTTGGGCTAATGTGTATGCTATAGCCATGAGCACCACCATGGCCACACCAGTCCAACCTTCATTTCCTTTCACGAACCACCAGTAGTCATCGGGTCGTTTCTCGCCAAAATATTGCTTCATTGGCTCATATTCACTGTCCGTCGCATGTAACAGCCTAGGGAAGTCGCACGTAAGATGTGCACCAGCATGTAGCCCGACACCAATTGCAATTCCCCAAGCAATTACCTAAAGAATTTGATCCAAAAATAAAAAATAAAAAAAGTTGTGTTAGCTCGATCAATGAAATGATTAAATCAATAATTTTCTGTAGCTTCAAACGTCTCACAATTTATGGTTTAGAGCATATTAGAGATTACGTTGGAAAATAAAGCTTTTGTTTATGAAAAATGTTTGAGAATTTTTTTTAAAAATACCTCATTTCCAAGCTTCTCAAAAACCGTAGTGTACATTTTTAGAGAAAAAAGAGTCAAAAAAAGTGTTTTTTTTTTTTTTAATAAAAGTTTTTACTAAATCGACTATTTTTGCTTGATACATCATTTTACGTACTAAAAGAACTTTTTAAACTTTTTTTTTAGATCCGTGGAAAGAAATTACATTAATTATGGCTGGGCAACCCTGAACATAAAAAAACAAAAATAACTAAGAATGAAAGTACGCGGAAGCAATGTTTTCGAAGATGCGGGTTTAATGAGCCTTGACACGGATGCCAAGAACCTGGGCCACCAGTTAAGTTTTTACCAAACGCTTAGCACAACTTTTTATGTACTAAAATCATTTTTTAAACTCATTAACCCAATCTAAAAAAAAAGACTCCAAGTATGTAGAGTTTGGATTCAAATTGAGTTGACTAATAGAGTATACCTTATGGAAGTTGATATTATCATCAAAGGGTACCGCGATGCCTAACTTGGTCTTGCTTCTGAGCCAAGTTATGGTGTTTCTGCAGACTGGCAGAAGAATTATTGCCATGTTGAACTTAAGGGTCTCGGCTGCGCCCTTGGCAGTAGTGACACAATAGCCCATGACATCAAACACGGCCCTGTGCTTATACTGAATGAATTTCCAAGTGAAAAGCCCTGCGCAGATCGAAAGCCATAGGGCCACCACCCAAATCCGCTTCCAATTGTCCTGCACGAAGTAGCCGAGCCCCCGGCAGCAGCGCTTTACGGGGTTGTACTCTTTTGTTGGGACTAGCTTTTGGCTTAGTAACTGGCTTAGAACACGGCTGTCGCTCCCTACGTTGGTTGACTGGCTTGGTGCTTGCAGGAGTAGCATTTCCAAGTTGTACAACTGCCAAGATGCATAAACTTTGTTAGGGCTTGTTTTGTTACGCGATTTCGTAGTTTAAAAGTGCGTTTTTTAAAACAAAATTATGGAAAGTGTACTCGTTTAAAAATGCAACTTTAAAAAATAGCAGTTTGAAAATGTACGTAGAAAATGCATGAATTTTCAAATCGCAAAAGGGCGTTTTAAAAAACATATATATGATTTTCAACGTTAAACCACAATTTTACGAAATGCTCCATTGCATTTTTAAAAATCGAGTTTTCAAAACATACGTTTTAAAAATGGTAATTTTTAAAAAGTAATATTATTTAGTAGACTGTTATATGACTGTCCTATAACTTGATGATTTGACAGTGAAAATTATCCATTGAATCATAATTGGTAAAAAGTCTAAATAGCATTATTCTCTTTTAAATCCTAGTTTACAAAACTAAACGGACCATTAACTCTGGACCATAATGCAACTTGGGCCACTTAGAATGAACTCGGCCCATTTGATTGAAATCCGGGTAGGCTAAGCCGTTTTCTAAAAAAAAAAAAAAAAAAAACTGAAAAGGTGTAAACCTCAATGTATCCGAGGCCGTTTGGATCCAGCTCTTCCATGATCATTGCAGCATATTCTTGGGCACGTTCTTGGAGTTTTGACAACTTATTTGCAGAAGCACTTGAGGCAATAATCTGAAAAAAAATAAAAAAAAAATTAAGTAAATCAACATAAAATCGTCTAAATTTTCTATATCAAATAATTAATTGCACCGAAAGCCTAAATATTATTTCATTTCTAAATATATATTTTATTTTCACCTCTTCCACCTCTTCTTCGGTAATTCTACCATCCGCGTTTTTGTCCACCCTGCATTGAGTGCGTGTTAGAAATAGGTAGCGGTAAAAATGCAATTTAATTTCTTCTCAAATTAAAATTGTATAATTAATAATAATAATATATATATATATACTAGAAATTTATCCTGTAGAATTCACTGAGCCCCTATTACTCTCACATGTTTTTGTCCGATTTCGCGCGACCTTATCCTCATGTGACCAAGCGTGTCAATTATTGCCAAAATAATGAAATATGTCGTTGAAAATAGGAGAAACTTCATATATAGATATATATATATATATATATATATATATAGGTTTGGCACAATCATCAAGCCTATTAATTTAGACAGATTGATTGTCAAAATAATATTATCATATTAGGTTTGCACATGCATGATGCAATCATGCATGTGCATGAGGCGGTACTATTGGGGTATTGATTCTTTGCTAGGCTGAGAAAATATATCATAATCTTTTTCTTTTTGATATATCATAATTGTCAATATGTACATATTAATATTGGTTTAAGAAATCGTCTAGGCATTAAAAAAATTGGGCACTTAACCGAAGTTGCGTTGCTCACAAAATGCACAAGGAGAGAGTATGATAAAAAAATCTTACATGTCAAAGAAGGTTTGTAGCCTCGCATCGAAGCTTTGATCGGTAATCTGATCCCAAAATTCTCGCAACTCGGCCTTGGTTATAGAAGATGATGTTATTCCTCTCCGACGAGCCAATGCATCAAATAGTTCTCCAGCGAACTCACTCGACTCGTTCATCCCTAATAACATTCACACCAAATTAACTCCGTAAACTAAAAGTGTTACTAGCTATATCACTAAATCATGCCAAAATTAGAAAGTTTCAATTTAGCTTTTATTATAATTTCTTTTTTATAAACTGGCATTACAGTCCTCGTAGAAAAACTACACGTAAGCCACAATTCATCACAATAAAATTTAATTATTCAGTGGCTGACATGATAATTGTCATGTGAATTTATAGACTAATGTGACAGTCTACGTAACACTATCATGATCAAATTTAATTGTTTAATGTCAGACGTAATTAGTATCACGTTGACTACTACCTCAGTTTATAAAGAACTTATATAAGCTGAACTCCAAGATATAAATTAATCCAAATCGGTAAGTTTTCTCCTACAAAAGGATAAGAGTCTTAGCTTGTTTAACTACCCTTTTTCCTCTGATTTTTTTACTTTTATCTCAAAAAAAAATTAAAAAATTAAAAACTCTTTTCACGTTAAAATCACATCAATCCATTCCTTCATTCTGTTAAAAATAAAAATAAAAATAATATTAATGATATTTAGAGAATTGAAAAGTATTGAAACATGCTCTACTTTCAAACTTTACTACAGTTGCCATATGTGTCTACTGTAAATCTGTAATGGATTTTCCTACAAACAATGATGTCAAGAAAACATATTATGACGTAAAAAAAAAAAACCCCTAAGAACCAAAACTGTAAGCAAATTGTTGCGTACCTATACATTGGGCAAACCGCGATTTGGGAAGCATCCCGTTGACGGCCATTTCGTTAAAGCGAGCTTCAAACTCCGACCAACCTTCACTTCCGACATTCTTGGACATAAACTTGAGGCCTTGTAGGGCACGAGCGGCCCCGGACTTTGACCTATCCACTTTGTTAAACGTCTTCGAGGAAGTCATCCGCTTCAGCTCCTGCGACACTTGCCGGAGTTTAAACGAGAGCTGGGAGCCAAGCGAAGAAGGCCTTTTCTCGAGCTGGCTTGCCAAATATTGAGTCTCCGAGTCCCCTCCCCTGATGTTCTGAACCGAAACGGTGTCGTCGCGTACGTCCAGCGTGATTTCTACAAAGCATTCTTCGTCTTTGAATCTTGCACTTTTCTTGCTGCTATTTCTCTTGTTGGAGATTAATGGGCCGCTTAAAGGGCCACTGTAGCCGACTCGTGTACTACTTCCGATGCTTTCTGACTCGGAAAATGAATCGCGTTGGTTTCCTTGAATCTCCATTGCTGCTGCTCTGTATTTTTCTCTTGGAAGAAAACTGGTACAGGTTTGTAAGAAAAAGCGAGAAAACTGGATTTGCAAAAGAAGGGCTGAGCCTTAATTACTGGGTGATCAATTAATGTCTGGAAGTTTAGAAGCGGTGTGGGATATGATTGTTTGGTCTGAAAATAAGACAGAAAGTTTGAAAGAAAGATTGAGAAAGATGGGTGAGAAACAGAGGAGGATGGGAAAGAGGTATATATTGGTGTGGGTGGCTCATGAGATAGGGTGAGAAGGACAAGTCAAAAATAGTGAAACCAGTGGGCGCATCTGGATTGTGTGAGTGTTGGTTGAGGTGGAGTGGTTGGGGGTTTCAGGTTTCAGACTGTTTCAATCTTCAAACCATAACAAACAACCCAGTTTCAAAATTCAAAGATATATGAGGTTTGAAAAGCTTATGAAGATAATAGAAAAGTAAAAATCGGTGGGAGGGTCAACCATTTGCATGGTGTGTGGAAAGGATGGAATTAAGGGGCTTTTTTTATTATTATTATTATTATTATTATTTTTACTTTGTTTGACTAGCTCTTAAGAAAAAATAGCAAATATTTATTATATTTTCATATAATATGAAGAGTTAGGAGGAAGAAAGACTGTGAAGGTACAATGGAAGATGAGAGAGTGTTATAATGGAAGATATATGAGAGAGTGTTATAACAGGTCTTCAGAGGTGGAATTGAGATGAGTGTAACTGCTTGTCCATATTGCTCGTAATTGTGAGAGGGACCTTGTGAGGCTCACCTACCTAGACAAATATTCGGACAGCTCAAAACCTGTTCAAGTAGAGATGTCATGTGGGAGAATGGCGAAAAAAAATTACTCAAATAAAAAGCGTAAACCATTTTACGACTAGTGAAAGAAATTTAATTTTTCTTAGTCTAACTGAAAATATTTTCAAGTTAACCAATATTTTACGTCACAACAAACACGCACTCAAGAACATGATCGTGATATTTTGAATAATTGTCTAAAGCGGCCAACTCATTTGTCGGATAGGTCTTAATTGATTTGATCATGGTCAAAATATTTTTGTGTTTGTTTAGCATGGCATGAAATTCAATGGTAGTACTGTAGCATGCATGTGAAAACAAAATGTCATCTTTCCTTGTATCTATTACAACAATAAAAAAATGAAATAAAATAAAAATAAAAATGGACACTTGTCTCTGAAAAATCTTTCAAAAAGATTTTGGGTACATATTTTTAAGTATGCAATGGGGCCATTTTAAATGCCAATTAAAGGATATATATGCAATCGGTGAGTCAATTATTCCAATGACAACGCGTAAATGCCACATCAAAACTAATGTGTTAAATTGGGGAAAATATTAAAAAACAACCACGTGTTTTTATTTATTTTGATTTAATATATACATCATTATTTTCTTTTCTTTTTTTGCCCCACCTTGTGTTATTCCATTTTTGTAATTTAATTTAAGGCCTCTGTTTTATTTTTTGTCATATTGAATCATTGATGATAGAAAACACATAAAACTATAATTATATACTTAAATTGTATGACCATGGGGCTCTCCCTGGCCACCCTTTCGAATCACTTTAACGTAGTTAGACCACATCTAAAAGGTTGATTCGGCCGGGATGCTGCCGTTGGGTTGGTGGCTAACCACCTTTTTTAAAAAAAAAAAAAAAAAAACTTTGAGGATATTTATGTAGTTTTGCATGAGCCTCCACGTACCCATAGGTGTTGCTAGGGCTAATCAAATACCCGCGGACCCGTCCCAACTCGCATGCCCTGTCCTTAAAATTTCGGGTTTTAGTTGATTTTTTACGGGTACGAGTCCAAAAATGATATACCCGTGTGGGGCGGGGCGGGTTGGGGTTTTTAAAAAACCCGGAGACCCACCCAGCCCCGCACAATTAAAAAAAAAAAAACAAAAAAAAAAAACCCTAGCAGACTAGCAGTGTTGCGCCCCCTCCCTCTTCACATTTTTTCCTTTCTTTTCTTCCTAAACTCTAGCGCTGCACCCCGCACCCCTTCGCATCTTCTTCTTCTAAGATTTCTTGGCGAATCCTGCGTGTTACGTTTGCTCTAGGCCACGCCCACACCCACGTGAAAGGTACTTTCTCTCGGTCTCTTCTTTTCTTCTTTCCTTCTTCTCTTCTTTTGATCCAATTATTTTTTTCTTATTTTTATTCGTACTTATTTATTGTTTGGTTCCTGGGAAATTTGTGAAAAATAATAATAATAATAATAAATGTGGAAAAAGATTTTGAATCTTTAGAGGCCTATGAATTGGCTTTCACATTTAATGATTTTGCATCATTTAAACTTTAAAGCATTTGTATGTACAGGGGAAAGAGGCGTGAAATCAGGGGAAGAAATACTTGCGGGGATCCCTGCATACCAGTGGAACCCCACCCCGTGCATCCCTTCCCCACCTCCAACTGCTCAGCACGGTTGCAGGGCATTTTTGGTAGGGTGCGGGGCAGGGCCAAAAAAAGGCCATCCCCCCCCCCCCCCCCGCGCCATGCTCAGCCCTAGGTGTTGCTGCTCAATTCTTCGTCCAAAGTTGGCAAACAGATAGCAGTTATATGTTACCAAGCATGTACAAATAAGAGAGACTGAGAAAAGTGTGGTGTATAGCATTACTCAAAACTTCGAAAGAGTATAAGTAAAGCTAGAAATTATACGTTTGTCCACTAATATCTCGCCCTGCTAATGTGGTAGTGCAATTTAGCTTTGGACAAGCTCTTATTAAAAAAAAAAAATCAATGACTGATCGGCACTAGCACATCAATAAGATCCAATAATTGTAAAATAAAACTGTGATTTGTAGTGCTACTTAAAAGAATATATGTTTCTAATGGGTAGCTCAATGGACTAAAGACCATGCCTCAAGAAGTAGAGGTCACTGATTCGAATCTTCCCCCACCCTCTTATGTGTACATGTCAAATAAATAAATAAATAAATAAAAACGTTTACACTATATCACTCCAACCATCCAATGCCATCATGGTGGTCGAAGACTCCAATTAAGGCTTGTATACATTATGGGCCACATTGATGCGTGCAGCTTTCACTTGTGGTGAGTATATATGTGTTAAACCATCAATTACATATATAGTAAGAAATGATGAGTTTAATAATTTAATATCAATATTTTAACATTTTCTTTTAATAAATAAGATATAACATGTATGATATTTAGTTGAAATTAGAGATAAATTATTGAGATAGAGTTCAAGCTCATAAACTCTAAATTGATACCATGTTGAATCAAAATTGATAAGGGAAAAATATAAAATCAATCCATGTGATTGGCCTAATTTACAAATAGCTCATTGTAGTATAAAAGTGAATTCAGAAGACGTCTCTGGGGTATGGAAAAAAAAAAAAAAAACAATTTAGTCATTGGAGTTAAATTCCGTTAAAATATTTGACAGATTCTATTAAGTTCTACGTCAGCACTAATAATTGGACGACACGTGTCACTCTTAATAAAAAAAATATAAATATATTAATTTTTTTTTTAAAATAATTTAAATATATTGATTTTGATTTTAATATATATATATATACACATCATTTTTTTTCTTTTTTCTTTTTTTGCCCCACCTTGTGTTATTCCATTTTAGTAATTTAATTTAAGGCCTTTGTTTCATTTTATGTCATATTGATGATAGAAAACATGTAAAATTATAATTATATACTTAAATTGCATTTTTTCTGTCTGATTTAACGCCATCAACTACGACCGGAATTTTTGCATCTAAATGGTAATTAGAAAGAATCAAGTGTCACAAATAGTAAGTAGTTTGATAAGTGGGAAAAAAATAAGTGAATTTTATCCAAGAAAAAAGTAAAAGATCATTGTATATTTGCATTTATCCTCAAGAAAAGAAAAAAAAACTCAAGTGGTACGTTGACATTTCCTCTGCAGCCCTCATCAAAGAATTTGTAATCATAATAATTAACATACTCCATGATGTTGAATAATCACAGCAAAAGAAAACAATATATTTTCTCTAGTGAGCCTCACTGTCATCACAATGAAAGGCGACTTTCTTATAAATGAAGTATATATTGAGCAAACAAGTGCTTGATTCAACCATACATATTGATAAACATTTGACTGCCTAGTGCCTAATTAATCATCAACCACCAAAGATAAAGTCAAGAAAGAAAGTTGGAGATCAGCCAAATTGTGGTAAGAATTCAACATTCATTTATTAACCCATCAAGTGGCACTGGACTTATCCCTTTGTTAATTTTCATGTGCTTGCAATTCTTCAATAAAATATATCCTTCTTTTTCTTTTCTTTTTTTGGTGTGTGTACCAAGTTACCAAAGTTTGGTCAAATATATATGAGCCTTGTTTGTACTAAGGCTCCATTATCTTCCTTAGTTTTTTCAAGAAATGATATATATATATATAGACACACACACTACACCTCAATCCACACCGGCCTATTCTATTGGTTTGATGTAGTAGTGTAGAAATGAGATGTAGTATATAATATTAACTCTTTTTTTTTTTTTTTTGAAAAAACTTCATTTAACCCCATTGAATTATTGTTACTTTTGCAATTACTCTTCCAAACTTAAAAAACTCTTAATTTAGTGTATCAAACTTTTAATTTTTTGCAATGTCACCCATCCGTTAGATTTTTTTTCAAAATACCCATTTTTTAAAAATAAATAAATAAATAAACAAAGATGCAGGCGTGAGTATTTTTGAAAATTACATTAAATCTGACCAACGCTTGAATCTTTACGTTTTTTTCTATTTTTTTTCCTAAAAAATGTGTGGTATTTTGGAAATTTCCACACACCTTTATTAGAATTTTTCGTTAAATCTTAATGGAGAGGTGAAATTGAAAAAAAAATAAAAATTGAAAGATGGATACAGTAAATTTATAAGATAATTGCAAATGTGATAAAAATTTAAAGAGGTTAAGTAATTTTTTCTTTTTTTTGATACGAAAAGAAACTCTCGGTCTGAGCTTTCATAATTGTTTTGCTGTATTTTTTATTTGGTCAAAAATTTCGGGGAGCCAAATGTTTGAGAAACTCAACTAGAGTTTTACCGATAAATTATCCTAGTAACCCAATTTTAATTCTTATTTACAGGGGTGGACCTGCATGCATTGGGGCCAGGGGGCAGCCCCAAAATCTTTCCAAAAAAATAAATTAAAATTTTACCTCCTAATTTTTTTAATTTTTTCAATTTTGCCCCTTCAAAATTTTTTGTTTTCAATTTGGTCCCTTCATTTTTACAAGCCTGGGTCCGCCCCTGCTTATTTATTTGGAAATTCAAATCGTTAAATTATTGTCTTTAGAAAATGAATTTGTTTCGGGAATCTTTAAAGAGCCTTGCTGGATATCTTGTACCACGTTTTTGACCTTTTACCATACCAAAAAAGATAAAGGAGGAAGGGCTAGCGACAAACTCTCTCTATCTTTTCATTTTTTTTTTTATTTTTTTATTTTAATAAAAACAAAAAAAGAGTTGAGTTTGTGGCCGCCGGCCGGCCTTTCCTCCTTTATCTTTCTAATAAAAATAAAAGAACTACCACGTTTTTGACCTCTTACCATACCCAAAAAGATAAAGGAGGAAGGGCCGGCAGCAAACTATCCTTTTTATTTTTTTTAACCTTTTATCCTACCAAAAAAGATAAAGGAGGAAGGGCATGTGACAAACTCTTTTTTTTTTTTTTTGATATGTTCACATAAGAGGAAGAGGGGAATTCAAACTAGTGACTTTCGTTTTATGAAGCGTGGTCTCCAGCCGATTAATCTACCCATTGAGGACTGACAAATTCTTTTCTTGAGACCGATTATTGTTAGTAAGTATTATAACGTTTATTAGAAGCTTTTTATAAATTTACGTAACAGTTTATGTGACACTTACCATGTCAGCTACTAAGTAATTAAATTAACCTGTCGAATTTTGTTGCATAATAAATTTTCACCATTGAAATGTTGTCACATATATAAACGTTTATAAGGAAATTAAAGTAAAAGTTAGAGAAAACTTCACTTAACTCTCATAAATTGTCGCCGCTTTTGGAATTACCTCACAAACTTAAAAAAGCTCTCAATTTATATTAGTGTATCCAACTTCCAATTTTGTGTAATGTCATCCTTCTGGTAGATTTTCCTGTTAAATCTTGTCAAAATTCTAAAATACCCATTTTTAAATATAAATATATATAATTTTAAAAATTCAAGCATGGGTATTTTTTTTTTCCCTAAAAATGGGGTATTTCAGTAATTTTGACACCCTCCGTTAGGGGTGAAATTAGAAAAAATAAAATAAAATTGAAAGATGGATACACTAAATTAGAAGTTTTTAAGTTTAAAAAGTAATTTTAAATGTGATGAAAGTTCAAGGGATTACATAAAGTTTCCCCTAAAAACTATGTATTTAAGTTAGTTTTGAATATCGGACTCGTTTGGCAACCAATTGCCAGTTAATTCTCATTGCCTTTTTGCCCATCACCAACAGTGACACGCGTGACAGTTGGAGACAAAACACTGCCACACTCAGTCCTCCTCTTTGAATTTTCCTCCCATTGAAGATCGACTTTCTTATAAATGAAGTATATATTGAGCAAACAAGTGCTTGATTCAACCATACATATTGATAAACATTTGACTGCCTAGTGCCTAATTAATCATCAACCACCAAAGATAAAGTCAAGAAAGAAAGTTGGAGATCAGCCAAATTGTGGTAAGAATTCAACATTCATTTATTAACCCATCAAGTGGCACTGGACTTATCCCTTTGTTAATTTTCATGTGCTTGCAATTCTTCAATAAAATATATCCTTCTTTTTCTTTTCTTTTTTTGGTGTGTGTACCAAGTTACCAAAGTTTGGTCAAATATATATGAGCCTTGTTTGTACTAAGGCTCCATTATCTTCCTTAGTTTTTTCAAGAAATGATATATATATATATAGACACACACACTACACCTCAATCCACACCGGCCTATTCTATTGGTTTGATGTAGTAGTGTAGAAATGAGATGTAGTATATAATATTAACTCTTTTTTTTTTTTTTTGAAAAAACTTCATTTAACCCCATTGAATTATTGTTACTTTTGCAATTACTCTTCCAAACTTAAAAAACTCTTAATTTAGTGTATCAAACTTTTAATTTTTTGCAATGTCACCCATCCGTTAGATTTTTTTTCAAAATACCCATTTTTTAAAAATAAATAAATAAATAAACAAAGATGCAGGCGTGAGTATTTTTGAAAATTACATTAAATCTGACCAACGCTTGAATCTTTACGTTTTTTTCTATTTTTTTTCCTAAAAAATGTGTGGTATTTTGGAAATTTCCACACACCTTTATTAGAATTTTTCGTTAAATCTTAATGGAGAGGTGAAATTGAAAAAAAAATAAAAATTGAAAGATGGATACAGTAAATTTATAAGATAATTGCAAATGTGATAAAAATTTAAAGAGGTTAAGTAATTTTTTCTTTTTTTTGATACGAAAAGAAACTCTCGGTCTGAGCTTTCATAATTGTTTTGCTGTATTTTTTATTTGGTCAAAAATTTCGGGGAGCCAAATGTTTGAGAAACTCAACTAGAGTTTTACCGATAAATTATCCTAGTAACCCAATTTTAATTCTTATTTACAGGGGTGGACCTGCATGCATTGGGGCCAGGGGGCAGCCCCAAAATCTTTCCAAAAAAATAAATTAAAATTTTACCTCCTAATTTTTTTAATTTTTTCAATTTTGCCCCTTCAAAATTTTTTGTTTTCAATTTGGTCCCTTCATTTTTACAAGCCTGGGTCCGCCCCTGCTTATTTATTTGGAAATTCAAATCGTTAAATTATTGTCTTTAGAAAATGAATTTGTTTCGGGAATCTTTAAAGAGCCTTGCTGGATATCTTGTACCACGTTTTTGACCTTTTACCATACCAAAAAAGATAAAGGAGGAAGGGCTGGCGACAAACTCTCTCTATCTTTTCATTTTTTTTTTTATTTTTTTATTTTAATAAAAACAAAAAAAGAGTTGAGTTTGTGGCCGCCGGCCGGCCTTTCCTCCTTTATCTTTCTAATAAAAATAAAAGAACTACCACGTTTTTGACCTCTTACCATACCCAAAAAGATAAAGGAGGAAGGGCCGGCAGCAAACTATCCTTTTTATTTTTTTTAACCTTTTATCCTACCAAAAAAGATAAAGGAGGAAGGGCATGTGACAAACTCTTTTTTTTTTTTTTTGATATGTTCACATAAGAGGAAGAGGGGAATTCAAACTAGTGACTTTCGTTTTATGAAGCGTGGTCTCCAGCCGATTAATCTACCCATTGAGGACTGACAAATTCTTTTCTTGAGACCGATTATTGTTAGTAAGTATTATAACGTTTATTAGAAGCTTTTTATAAATTTACGTAACAGTTTATGTGACACTTACCATGTCAGCTACTAAGTAATTAAATTAACCTGTCGAATTTTGTTGCATAATAAATTTTCACCATTGAAATGTTGTCACATATATAAACGTTTATAAGGAAATTAAAGTAAAAGTTAGAGAAAACTTCACTTAACTCTCATAAATTGTCGCCGCTTTTGGAATTACCTCACAAACTTAAAAAAGCTCTCAATTTATATTAGTGTATCCAACTTCCAATTTTGTGTAATGTCATCCTTCTGGTAGATTTTCCTGTTAAATCTTGTCAAAATTCTAAAATACCCATTTTTAAATATAAATATATATAATTTTAAAAATTCAAGCATGGGTATTTTTTTTTTCCCTAAAAATGGGGTATTTCAGTAATTTTGACACCCTCCGTTAGGGGTGAAATTAGAAAAAATAAAATAAAATTGAAAGATGGATACACTAAATTAGAAGTTTTTAAGTTTAAAAAGTAATTTTAAATGTGATGAAAGTTCAAGGGATTACATAAAGTTTCCCCTAAAAACTATGTATTTAAGTTAGTTTTGAATATCGGACTCGTTTGGCAACCAATTGCCAGTTAATTCTCATTGCCTTTTTGCCCATCACCAACAGTGACACGCGTGACAGTTGGAGACAAAACACTGCCACACTCAGTCCTCCTCTTTGAATTTTCCTCCCATTGAAGATCGACTTTCTTATAAATGAAGTATATATTGAGCAAACAAGTGCTTGATTCAACCATACATATTGATAAACATTTGACTGCCTAGTGCCTAATTAATCATCAACCACCAAAGATAAAGTCAAGAAAGAAAGTTGGAGATCAGCCAAATTGTGGTAAGAATTCAACATTCATTTATTAACCCATCAAGTGGCACTGGACTTATCCCTTTGTTAATTTTCATGTGCTTGCAATTCTTCAATAAAATATATCCTTCTTTTTCTTTTCTTTTTTTGGTGTGTGTACCAAGTTACCAAAGTTTGGTCAAATATATATGAGCCTTGTTTGTACTAAGGCTCCATTATCTTCCTTAGTTTTTTCAAGAAATGATATATATATATATAGACACACACACTACACCTCAATCCACACCGGCCTATTCTATTGGTTTGATGTAGTAGTGTAGAAATGAGATGTAGTATATAATATTAACTCTTTTTTTTTTTTTTTTGAAAAAACTTCATTTAACCCCATTGAATTATTGTTACTTTTGCAATTACTCTTCCAAACTTAAAAAACTCTTAATTTAGTGTATCAAACTTTTAATTTTTTGCAATGTCACCCATCCGTTAGATTTTTTTTCAAAATACCCATTTTTTAAAAATAAATAAATAAATAAACAAAGATGCAGGCGTGAGTATTTTTGAAAATTACATTAAATCTGACCAACGCTTGAATCTTTACGTTTTTTTCTATTTTTTTTCCTAAAAAATGTGTGGTATTTTGGAAATTTCCACACACCTTTATTAGAATTTTTCGTTAAATCTTAATGGAGAGGTGAAATTGAAAAAAAAATAAAAATTGAAAGATGGATACAGTAAATTTATAAGATAATTGCAAATGTGATAAAAATTTAAAGAGGTTAAGTAATTTTTTCTTTTTTTTGATACGAAAAGAAACTCTCGGTCTGAGCTTTCATAATTGTTTTGCTGTATTTTTTATTTGGTCAAAAATTTCGGGGAGCCAAATGTTTGAGAAACTCAACTAGAGTTTTACCGATAAATTATCCTAGTAACCCAATTTTAATTCTTATTTACAGGGGTGGACCTGCATGCATTGGGGCCAGGGGGCAGCCCCAAAATCTTTCCAAAAAAATAAATTAAAATTTTACCTCCTAATTTTTTTAATTTTTTCAATTTTGCCCCTTCAAAATTTTTTGTTTTCAATTTGGTCCCTTCATTTTTACAAGCCTGGGTCCGCCCCTGCTTATTTATTTGGAAATTCAAATCGTTAAATTATTGTCTTTAGAAAATGAATTTGTTTCGGGAATCTTTAAAGAGCCTTGCTGGATATCTTGTACCACGTTTTTGACCTTTTACCATACCAAAAAAGATAAAGGAGGAAGGGCTGGCGACAAACTCTCTCTATCTTTTCATTTTTTTTTTATTTTTTTATTTTAATAAAAACAAAAAAAGAGTTGAGTTTGTGGCCGCCGGCCGGCCTTTCCTCCTTTATCTTTCTAATAAAAATAAAAGAACTACCACGTTTTTGACCTCTTACCATACCCAAAAAGATAAAGGAGGAAGGGCCGGCAGCAAACTATCCTTTTTATTTTTTTTAACCTTTTATCCTACCAAAAAAGATAAAGGAGGAAGGGCATGTGACAAACTCTTTTTTTTTTTTTTTGATATGTTCACATAAGAGGAAGAGGGGAATTCAAACTAGTGACTTTCGTTTTATGAAGCGTGGTCTCCAGCCGATTAATCTACCCATTGAGGACTGACAAATTCTTTTCTTGAGACCGATTATTGTTAGTAAGTATTATAACGTTTATTAGAAGCTTTTTATAAATTTACGTAACAGTTTATGTGACACTTACCATGTCAGCTACTAAGTAATTAAATTAACCTGTCGAATTTTGTTGCATAATAAATTTTCACCATTGAAATGTTGTCACATATATAAACGTTTATAAGGAAATTAAAGTAAAAGTTAGAGAAAACTTCACTTAACTCTCATAAATTGTCGCCGCTTTTGGAATTACCTCACAAACTTAAAAAAGCTCTCAATTTATATTAGTGTATCCAACTTCCAATTTTGTGTAATGTCATCCTTCTGGTAGATTTTCCTGTTAAATCTTGTCAAAATTCTAAAATACCCATTTTTAAATATAAATATATATAATTTTAAAAATTCAAGCATGGGTATTTTTTTTTTCCCTAAAAATGGGGTATTTCAGTAATTTTGACACCCTCCGTTAGGGGTGAAATTAGAAAAAATAAAATAAAATTGAAAGATGGATACACTAAATTAGAAGTTTTTAAGTTTAAAAAGTAATTTTAAATGTGATGAAAGTTCAAGGGATTACATAAAGTTTCCCCTAAAAACTATGTATTTAAGTTAGTTTTGAATATCGGACTCGTTTGGCAACCAATTGCCAGTTAATTCTCATTGCCTTTTTGCCCATCACCAACAGTGACACGCGTGACAGTTGGAGACAAAACACTGCCACACTCAGTCCTCCTCTTTGAATTTTCCTCCCATTGAAGATCGACTAGGTCTTCTCGCCCAGACCATTTCACCTCAGCAGAACTAACGTGCGCCTCAGCAACTCAACGCCCATCCCCTCTTCTCATGACTTTCCTTTCGTTCTTCTCACGCCATCAACCCACCGACACCACCAACACGCCGAAACACGCTCAGTCCCCTTCCCATCTCCAGCTCCTCTCTCTCGCTTCTGAAAATTGATGCATACCTCAGTCCTCACGCCCAACTCAACGCCCATCTCTTCTCTTTGAGCTTTTCGTTCTTCAGTCCTCACGCCATCCACCCACCGACACATGCAAGTCCCTTCATATCTCCAGCTCCTCTCGCTTCTGGAAATTGATCTTCATAAAATTGATCTCCTCTCTCCATATCCCCAACGAGGTACCAACAGCAAGGACAGATATGTATGATTGTTTAGTGTTAAATGTATATGTGGGTGTTCATTTAGCATGCCTTCTTCGTAGTTTTTTCTTTTCTCTTTTTGTGCGTCTTTCTTGCTGATGGGCTGGATGTATGATGTATCTACATAACACATATGCATGAAATTAAGGAGATCTCTTGTGAAAATACCAACGGTCCGGATTTAATCCCTAACTCTTTTTAATGGAGAACAGATTCAAACAAAACATTGTATATCTCTTTACCTTTAAAGGGAAAGCACAAAGATCACTAGTTTCTTCAAAGAAAGCAAATGGGTATGATACATTCTGTCTTCATATTGAAGAAACAAAGGGAACTCTTCAATTTGCTAGCAGAGCCAAGCGCATCACTAATTGTGCTCAAGTGAATGAGAAGTGTATTCCTTGTTCTGTCTAGTCCATTTACCATTTTGTCTCGTTCATGAATCTGTATTTGGCTGGTATTTATTTATTATGTTCATTGCAATGGTGGATTTTGATGTATGTTTTATGGTCTCAGAGAAACTTTGTGCATTTTTTCCAATTTATTAGTCTTTTTTTTTTCTCTGTCTGGTCATATTATGTATATTTTTCAGCATGATCAGTTTCTCATATTAGGTTAATCTTTAAGTTTCAATAATTTTAACAAAAGGATATAGTCCAAATATATCGTAGTCTACAAAAATATTGAGCATATTTCTGTTGAAATAAATCTAATTCAGCATTTGCTTATGTTGAACATAGTTATATATATGTGCCAGAAAAGTAGCCTTCTGCAATCCGTTTCTAAAAGGGTAGCCTTAAACATGGACTACATGAAACTAAATTTGTGGTGCCAAGATCAATGTCCTACTCAGTAAACATTATCCTATCTAATTTTTGGACCAACAATAGAAACAAATTAAATTTGTAAATATCCAAATGGTCAACCTTCTCGAATTGGATTTTGTGTAAATTCTAAAGTATGCAAGCACATTTTCCAGTATGGTATACAATTCAATTATAATTATGAATAATGTTAGAAGATTGTCACGTTATTTGCTTCCCAATGTAGACACGTGTAAATGTCTACAACAAGTGATTTGTCTAGTGGTCCCCCGTTATGTCGCTGTGGAATTCCTTCACGTCTAAGGAACTCTAGGACCGAAACCAATCCCGGTAGAAAGTGGTATGAATGTATTAACTACAAGGTAATTCCCCTTTTAACGATGAGTGCTTATATTTTGTTGTTAGTAGCCTATGACAGTTTCGCCTTTTTCATATCATCTAGAAACCCGATGATTGTGATTTCTTCGAGTGGGCTGATAAGGATATTATTGGTTGCGAGAAGAGGTTAATGGAATATCTGCAACAAATGGAGGACAGAATGCATACTGATAACGTCAAAGTTGAGGAACTTATTGAACGAAAGTGCCGTGAACATTGTGACCAACTTCGGCGGGAGTTAGGGTCCGGTCAAAATAATGGGAATATGTTAAGGGTTGCGTTGTTAGTTGTAATTTTGGTTTTAGTCTTTTATTTTAGTGGTTTTAGTGGACCTAGAAGTACCAAGTTGATGTTAAAATGACAGTTATTGAAGAAGTTTGGCTGTACTAGTTTCCTGTATGAAGTTCACTTGTCTTTTTAGAATTGTCGCCACTTTTGTAAATAATTCTATGAACTTTATAAATAATATGCTATTTAATATATTTATCTTTCAATGTTTTTCAATTTCATCACTCAGTTTGTTTGGATGGTGTTGAATCATTCAAAATAAAAAAATTAGAGTCTTTGAAATTTAGAAAGTAATTACAAGTGTGATGAGAGTTTAAGAAATTAAATAAAAACTTTCCTAAAACTTATTAAATTTGTCTGACGTGTACTACTCGAACTTCAACTATTGTTGGTGAATATGCCCTTGTACATTTTGGTTTTGTTTCAAACAAACAAACATGCATCATTCACATGCTTTCCCTACCAATATCCAATGAAACAGACAAAGTATATATGGTACGTATCCTTGTCTTTGGGTTTGCTTCTAAGCGGGGTGATGCCATAATTACCAAGTTCGTGTTTTTATATATAGAGTAAAATCTTATAAAAATGAAATATATTGCAAGAATTATAGGAGACAAAGGGACTAGAAGCCATAGACTGAATTTTATAATAAAAATACTTATGGTCTGAAATGAGCATACTCTTCATTGGAAACTTAAAAGTGAATTCTAAAAGCATGGGATTTTTAGAAACATCATCCCCCCAAATACAAATCAATAATGGGGACCAAAAACCACAGGCAGAAAACAACTGCATACTATTTTGGTGAATGGCTTAAAGGTGACTCCACATACTTAAGGCCATTGCATCCCTTACTTTCCCCATATAAACAGCACTACCATCTGATTGGTCCGGTCGTTCCCCGGGTGCAACGTTTTGCGCCAATCCCAATTCATGCTGATCATCAACATCAACCCAGGGGTTCAGCTTGAGCAAAGCCTTTCGAAACAGTGGATCTGTCATCCCGTTATATTTCCTAATAAAGTTATGCAAAGTGCAGCACGCAATTACAAATAGGCGTTGGTATCGTAGCTTGTATGGCGGCATTTTATCTAAAATTGGAAACCGGTTCTTTAACACCGCAAAAGCTCGTTCCACGACAATCCGTAGAGATGAGTGCCTATAGTTGAATAGCTCCCTCAAATTCCTAGGAAGTTATTGGCCATTTTGAAATGTCGCCAAATGATAGCGCTCACCGATACGGCGGTAAAAACCCCCGATAGCAACTATATCCGGAATCCACCAAGTAGAATGAACCTGCACCTCATGTACAAATATAAATTTGTAATTATCCAATAACGGGGATTCTTAAATGTTACATATGAAATATTTTTGTGGTCTATTACCTTCTTTAGGGGTTGGGAAGCGTAGTGTTAGATCATTCACATACATTGTAAAAATGCGTGCGTCGTGTGCACTCCCCTCCCAACCAGCGTACACAAAGGTGAAGCACAGATTTAGGTCTACAACACACATGACGTTTTGAGTCTTTGTATGCTTTCTACCTCGGTACGTCGTGTTATCCGCACAGGTCACCTTCACATGAATGTCTGTGCCATCAATAGCACCTATACAGTCCTGCAATGAATATATTATTTGTTAGTATAGTGTGATATTTAATAGCAATAATTCAAAGTTGTATTTTATGGACTTAGATAAAAATGATAAGCATTGCTCACCGTAAACCATGGGTAGAAGTCCCCATTTCGGGCAATGACAGGGTGTGGCTTCATTGTCTGCGTGGGTTGGATGATTGTTTTACCTAGCCTACAAATGGCTTTGCATGTCCTTCTACAGTATACACTCACAGTATGCAACGATCGTTGGAGCCAATTGGCCACGTCCCTCTGCAACCAACAGTGTGCCCTTAGGAGGCAAAATACAGCCACTTGCTCTGTGATCTTCACATATCGACTGCTCTGTAAGAAGCCATTCTGCTTTAAGGTGTTACAAAGCGCAAGATATGTATCAGGCCACATTCTGAAGCGCTCGTAGCATGTTCTCGGGTTGGGATTTGTTAACACCCAATAAATCGACATAGGGCCCGTTAATTCAGATGTTCTTTGAGGTATAGGACGTCTTTGTCTTTCTTCAAGTTGTTCATTCCACTCAGCTATCCTGATGAACATTTGCCCAAGCTGTAACTCAACTTCTACAGTATCGGGATCATTGAAAAAAACCTCATCATTGCTTCCAAGCGATGATGCTATTGATTCTATATCTAAATCATCCTCATCACCCCACGATGCATCAGAATCGGAACATGCGCCCAATTCGTCCTCCCAATTTGGATTTTCAAGACTTGATGGTCTAGCAGTTTCCATTTTGGCACCTATGTACTAATCATTAGACAATAGTTGATAAATATTCAAATCCAATATATGAACATAAAGTATTTTGCACCTATATGTTGTGTCAAATATTTTGCAGACACAAAAAAATAAAAATACTACAAATATATAAATATGAAGACGATAAAACCGACTGACATATATAAATAGTGCTAATTAAATTGTCGATGGAATTAAAATAAAGACAATGTCATGAACTTAGAAGCAATAGTCTGAAAATCTTTAAAAGATTAGCACAACAATTAGATAACGAAAGTGCGAAATCACAGGTCCTTCATATTAATCCCTCGCATGACCCATCCCACTATCTTAATCGGGTCCATGCCAATGAATACCCTTGCCTTTGTCCTGTCGGTGAAGGAATTGGCAGCCCTCCAATAATTTTCCTCTATCACAGGGTGCTCAGCCACCACATCGTTCAGGACCGCCATCGCCTCTGCGATTACATCTGGTCTACTAGTAGCGGATGACCCTTTGGCTGTCCTTAACTTGCAATTCAGCAGGTCAAATTCTCTCTTCATTTCCGACCATTCACCAGACATTTTCCCGACTTCCAAGTCCTTAGTGGTCGTGTTAGTACGCTTGCTGCTCCGGGAGGACTCGAGGGGTGTTGCACGCCGCTTACCCTTGTTTGGTGGCATCCTTATGCCAGCGCGGGGCATGTCAAGCTCTTCCAAGTCGATTACGGCACACGGATCATTTAGGTCAAGCAATGGGTTGTCAAACCAGTGTTCGTCATCAGTGTCTGGCAAATCTTGTGTGCTGGCGTGGGCTAACTCTCCCATGGCATACGATCCCGCAAATATGATGGTTAACAATGGGAAGAGGCGCGACGGATTGTTCTTGAATTTGTAATATTTATCCGCACCATACTCCTTCAAACCAAACAGAACATGAAGCAATTCATTAGTTTGTAATGAAATATTTAATATGAAATTTATAAGAAAAAAACTTTGTTGATGCTTACAAATTTCAGTTGCTCCCACTTGTCCTCGCTATTGGTGACTGTGTTTGTCGTGTGGTCCCAACCGAAGCCTGTACCCACCTTGCCGCTTAGGAGCATAGTGAAATCTTTGTGAATTTGTTTTAAGCTTCCTATTTTATTAGTCACTTGGCGGGTGCTATAATGGCAACTGTCAATACGATCGTTGAGGTCATCAGTGATTTTATTCACATGGCTACCGAATGAAGGCCTAACTCCTTTTTGGACAAACCCTAGCAGAATAAAGATCAAGTGTTCCTCATTTTCCCGAGACCATACAGCGGGAGGGGGCTTGGGCTGACCCAAACCCTTAACCTGGTGCTTCCTTGGAGATTTTCGGGAGGTACCAATATTGTTCATCTATACGAGTGGAAATAACACATTTTCATATATGTGAAAATTATAAGCTTAAATAATATGCTAGGAACTTGCACATCTGAAAATATGCTAGCACTAAATTTACATACCAAAACAGAGTGCTCCAAAGTAAGTAATATTTTCTCTCTATTTAGAACATATGTTTCTGTAATATATGTCCTCCATTTTTTTTTCAAATTTTGAATTCTTATAATCAAATCAAAGCACAGCCAAAGGATGATAACAAAAAATCAATAATGGAGATCAATACTGATACTTTAAGGAGATCAATACTGATACTATCATCTGTTCAACTTGGGCTGAGTGAAAATAGTGTCATTTTCCATTGGGATTCTACAGGTGCAACTTACATTTCTGCTTCATTTACATAAGATAGACTATGGAAAGATCAGTTGCTGACTTATGGTATTACGTATTATGTGCCAAAGCTTTAGCTGTCTTACGTTGTAATATGTGCGCTCTTCTGCTAATTTTATGGTAGTTATGAATTCCCTGCACATATATCTTACAGCAACTTCATAAAGGTGCATTCCTTCAATTTTTATCGAAAGTTTTAAACTAGGGATTGTTTCAAAGCATTAAATGCAAAATATCTTACGTATTAGTACATTGTATCAAGTACACAAAACATAGGTCTACTGTTTTGTTCTTTTCCTGATGTAACTTCTATTGGAACATATGGTACGGTTGGTACCCATAATAATCTCTTATGTTTACATTATTTGATGTCTAGACATGTCTCTCTCTCTTTCTCTCTCTCATCCTTATGTATAGTTGTTTTCCCAGATTGATGAGGCAGATGTATTCAAGGAAACAAAACAATTCACATACAAAGATGGCTCCCAGTTTGTCTTCATGGACTTGGTATTGTTCAGTATCCTAATCCTCTGGTATGTTTTTACCATAGTTTTTTTTTTCTTTTTAAAAGAGAGAAAGAGAAAGAAAATGCTATAAAGATTTCTTTTTCTTTTTTTCTTTTAGAACTCGTTTTAAGTATTTGTTCTTACTCATCTATTAAAAACAAAAAAAAAAAGAATAGTGAAGAGGAACTTGTCCTATGTACATATTTGTAGCCCAGCACCCATCATATCAATTTATTGCAAAATAAAAACTTGGCGCAACAAGATGTTTAAGGTATGGAAACACTTGAACGTATAATTCCTCTATCTTAATTGCAAAATCCATTCTCTATGACAAGCACCCATCATATCCATGTTCTAAACTTCAACATCCTACTGCCATTCCAAGACTTAAAAAATTAGAGGCTCTTAACCATCAACAATCACCCCCCATTGATTAAGGTTCCTAAAATGTAAAATCCTAAAGCTTTGAACCATTTGTTACTATTTCACATGTGCCGCTTGTGGCTGTTTATATTTTACATACCAAAACAGAGTTCTCTCTATTTAGAACATATGTTCCTGTAATATATGTCCTCCATTTTTTTCAAATTTTGAGTTCTTATAATCAAATCAAAGCACAGCCAACACTTTAAACAAATAACAAATTCAGTTTTCTATTGATCTCCTTAAAGTATTTCATACGAGGATGATAACAAATAATCCCAAAGTTTTTCTATAGGAGGATGATAATAATGCAGCTCCTCTATTTAGGGAAACTAACTTTTCTGCCAAACTGAAAACATAAACAGGGAGAAGGACGATAAAATCAAGCTGTTGGGTGCCCACTGAAACGCGCCAGAAATAGAAATGTTTGTATGTTTGTTATAATCTCATTCTACAGATACCATCAAAACTCTATCGATACACATATACAGACGGTAGCATAAATGTAGGGAAACTAACCTTGCTATGGGATCTAGTGACTGGACCTGTGAATATGAGCCTTGTAGAACGACGTTTCCCCTTCGTCCTGTTGATGGCCCTCCTCGGATAGCAGCTTCTTAGTGCAGCCTCCCTCTTACTACTGTTTGTTGATTTCGTGACCCTTTGCTTGCCCATGCTGCAAATGAGGGCGAAGGGCTCAAGTGATTTGTAGAACTCTTGCTGGTACAGAGGTCAGAGAAGGATGAAGCGATGGTTGACACCTCTCGTTCAGAGGGCCCAGAAACCAAATTCTTGGGAGGTGATGGAGAGATCCTGTAAATAGATTTCCGTCGACCTAAGTGTAGAGGGGAATTAAGTTGGTGGTTGTGGTAATAATGGAGAGAGGTGAGGAAGGATAGGGGAAAAATCAATTCCGTACCGGTCGCAAATCTCTGCCTGTTGTCTGAATTACAGAGCATGGCGCTGATGGCATTTGGCTCGAAAATGGGAATCTCACAGGCTTTTTCTTTATTTGCATGTGACTGAGGGGATATGGAGAGAGAGGTATGCATCAATTTTCAGAAGCGAGAGAGAAGAGCTGGAGATGGGAAGGGGACTGAGCGTGTTTCGGCGTGATGGTGGTGTCGGTGGGTTGATGGCGTGAGAAGAACGAAAGGAAAGTTGTGAGAAGAGGGGATGGGCGTTGAGTTGCTGAGGCGCACGTTAGTTCTACTGAGGTGAAATGGTCTGGGCGGGAGGACCTAGTCTTCAACGGGAGGAAAATTCAAAGAGGAGGACTGAGTGTGGCAGTGTTTTGTCTCCAACTGTCACGCGTGTCACTGTTGGTGATGGACAAAAAGGCAATGAGAATTAACTGGCAATTGGTTGCCAAATGAGTCCATCATCTTAGAAAGGTTACATCATTGATATAAAATTTTTTTATGCTTGCTTTTTAATAAATAGGAAAAAATTTCACTTATAAGTAATGATCTTTCATCACTTTTGCAAAAAAGCACACAAACTTTAAAAAGTTTTAATTTAGGTTATCATTCTTTCAAAAAATTTCAATTTCAACCATATGTTAAAATTTTCAGTTTAATCATATTAAAATTTCCAAAATACCATTGAGTTTATTTTTTTTAAAAAAAATTATAATTTTTTTAAAGATTCAAGAATGAGTATTTGCTATAGGACAAACTTTAAAAAGTTTTTTTGATACGAGAAGAAACTCTCTGTCTGAGCTTTCATAATTGTTTTTCTATATTTTTTATTTAGTCAAAAATTTCGGGGAGCCAAATGTTTGAGAAACTCAACCAGAGTTTTACCAATAAATTATCCTAGTAACCCAATTTTAATTCTTATTTATTAGGAAATTCAAATCGTTAAATTATTGTCTTTAGAAAATGAATTTGTTTCGGGAATCTTTAAAGAGCCTTGCTGGATATCTTGTTACTCTTGTATGAAGGAATAATGGTACGTAGTCAATTAGTTTAGTTGATAAAATATCTTCTTCTGTTATTTTTTTAACGTATAAGTCAATTAGTTAATTTAGTTTAGTTGATAAAATATCTTTTTTTTTTTTTAGGGAATAAAATAACATATTATTGTACAAAAGATATGACAGATCGAATCTCATCTACATCTAAGATCGAGTGATGGTTAGGGGAAAAGAACTACCACGTTTTTTACCTTTTACCATACCAAAAAAGATAAAGGAGGAAGGGCTGGCGACAAACTCTCTCTCTCTCTTTTTTTTTTTTTTTTTTTCCCTAATAAAAAAAAAAAAAGAGTTTGTGGCCCCTTCCTCCTTTATTTTTCTAATAAAAATAAAAGAAAAAAAACATATTTTTACCTTTTATCATACCAAAAAAGATAAAGGAGGAAGGGCCGGCGACAAACGCTTTTCTTGAGACTAATTGTTGTTAACAATTGATAAGTCTTGAATTATTCGATTCAAAACCCCTTAATTTGTATTTGTTAGACCTAGTTCTTGTTGTATATATAACGTGTTGTTGTAGTTTTTGTGTTTTGTCTTATTTTCAGGTCTTAATTGAAATTTAGTTCAAAATAATTGAATTAGACTTGAAAATACATCAAGGGCAATTTAGTCATTTTCAGAGTTCGAGGCTGATCCTGAAAAGATGAAAAATTGTCCAAGGCATTTCGATCGATCGATTATTTGTACAGCTAATAATTCGATTGATCGACTTTCAATCGACTCAACTTCGATTGATCCAGATGCGATCGATCGATTCTCAGAGCACAAAATTTTCGATCGATCGACTTCGCATCTTCCAGAAGGTCAAGATATTTCCAAATCTTTGTGCGATCCAAATCAAAAGTTGGGTTTAATGGACATAAATGGACGGCGACCAGCTCTGTTTGTGCGGCTAGAATTGATCATTGATGAGTCCCTTGTAAATTAAATCTCTATATATATGAGATTAGAGTTTTAAGTTAAAACATGCATCTTTTGGGGATTGCGGATTTGCTCAGGTGTATCACTTAAATTCTAGTGTTTTTCATTTCCTTTAATGCATGTTTTCTGGGCTTAGTTCCAGAGAGCTTGTCTCCTTTCTTTTTCTTCTTTGTTCTTCATGTTCTAGCTTAGGTTTTATTTTCTTTGCTTATAATCCGAATTTCTTAAGTTTTAATCTACTGTTTTAGTTCAATTTTAGCTTGTTCTTTTACTGTTTTCCTTTAATTTCATGCTTAGATTAGTTTACTTCATGTCTAGCTAACTTAGTTCTTAGGGTTTAATCCAAATCCTCTTCAAAAATCATGAAGTGTTCTTGATGTTATTGAGTTTTTCTTGATATGTTTGATGATTGTGTAAGGCTAGAGGATTCAAAACCCATGCTAAAAGGCTTTGTCTTCAAGATTCCAATTTAATTATTCATGAAAAATGGATTGCTTGTCTAAAAGTTTTTTTTTGATTCTTGAGTAAAACCAACGTTCTTGGAAACAAGAACGATGTCTTTTGCAATGATGCTTTTTGACATAATGTGTGTTTACCTATTAGAGTTACCTTATAGGGTATACTAGGGAATACCGGTCGTTTCACACTTTTGATAGTTTAACCCGTTTTTCAATTGTAGTGTAACTTTTACGTGAACCGATCGGTGTGAAACTAGATATCTTATCATTGTGGCCTAATTAGGGTTTTCATGTATTGTGTATACTTATTAGGATGTGTTGTAGAGTAGTAAGCTAGGGAACATTAATCACTTCGCGCCTTTCATAGTGTAAACGTTTTTTCAATTATAAACTAATCTTTACGTGGAGTAGATTAATGTAAAACTAGGTGCTTTATAACTACGTCTTAACGAAAGTGTTTTCACGTCGAGGTCGTCGTAATGGTTGACGCCCAATACGCGCTCATCTCATGCATGTTAGGAAGAACCATATAGACTTTAAGCATTTCATTGGTTGAGGATTAGATAAGATCAACACCTTAAGTTTTCTTTAAGTTTGTTTTCCTTTTCCGTTTTCATTTCTTCACTTTATTGTTGTAACTTCAATTCTACAACCTTTGCTTTTGTTTTTATTTTTAAGTTAAGTTAGATACGTTTCTTTAGATATCCTATTACACAAAACAACTCATAATCTCTGTGGACCAATAACCTTTACTATATTACAATCGATACGTACTATTGCAAGTGGTTCAAACTTATAAATTTAAAATTCACGTAGCCGATTAGCAAGCTACCAACAATATTATAACGTTTATTACAAGCTTTTTAAAAATTCATGTGACCTTTTATGTGGTATTTATCACATCAACTACTAAACAATTAAATTAACCTGTCGAATTTTGTTGCATAATAATTTTTCACCATTGAAATGTTGTCAAATATATAGACATTTATAAGGAAATTATAGTAAAAGTTAGGAAAAATTCACTTAACTCCCATGAATTGTCATCGCTTTTGGAATTACTTTACAAACTTAAAAAAACTCACAATTTATATTAGTGTATCCAACTTCCAATTATGTGCAATGTCATCCTTTTGTTAGATTTTCTGTTAAATTTTGTTAAAATTCTAAAATACTAATTTTTAAATATAAATATATATAAATTTAAAAATTCAAGCATGAGTATTTTTGTAAATTTCGTTAAATTCTGACAAAAGCTCGGTTATTTGCAATTTTTTTCTCCCCTAAAAAATGGGGTATTTGGTAATTTTGACACCCTCCGTTAGGGGTGAAATTGAAAAAAAAAATTGAAAGATGGATACACTAAATTAAGAATTTTTAAGTTTAAAAATTTATTACAAATGTGATGGAAGTTCAAGGGATTACGTAAAGTTTCCCCTAAAAACTAAATATTTAAGATAGTTTTGAATATCATCTTAGAAAGGTTATGTCATTGATATATATATATATATATTTTATGCTTGCTTTTTAATAAATAGGAAAAACTTCACTTATAAGTAATGACCTTTCATTACTTTTGCAAAAAGGTACCAAAACTTTAACAAGTTTTAATTTAAGTTATCAATTTTTCAATTTTTTCCAATTTCAACTTTGACGTCCCACATCGCCTGAAAATGGAGATGTGCTTATATGTATAAACGTATCATTCTTGACACAACGCGTTTTAAAGCCGTGATGACCATGAATTTATCAGAACTCTACAGTTAAGTGTGCTTCTGCGAGAGTAGTACCAAGATGAGTGACCTCTTGGGAAGTCTGGTTTGTGGGAGCCAAAAGTGAACAATATTGTACTATTGGGGTGGGTCGTTACATCAACCTCTGTTAGAATTTTCAGCTTAATCATATCAAAATTCGTAAAATACCATTGTGTTTATTTTTAAAAATAATAAATAATTTTTTTTAAAGATTCAGGCACGGGTATTTTTGCAAATCCCGTTAAATTCTTATCAACACCTAAATCTTAACAATTTTTTTTTTCTAAAAAAATAAGGGGTATTTTGAAAATTTTGACAGAATTTATTGAAAAATTCAAACGTACGGAGGGTTGAAATTGAAAAAAATTAAAAGATGGATACCCTAAATTGACACTTTTCAAAGTTTGAGTACTTTTTTATAGAAATAATAAAATATTAAAAAATTATAAGTGAAATTCTCTCTAATAAAGAAGAACATCGATAGCTAGATGACTTATGCATTAATCCAGAAGGATTTCTGGCCTAAATTTTAGACTTTTATCTTAATTAGGAATCAGAAAGATCGAGTGATGGTTAGGGGAAAAGAACTACCACGTTTTTTTACCTTTTACCATACCAAAAAAGATAAAGGAGGAAGGGCTGGCGACAAACTCTCTCTCTCTCTCTCTCTTTTCATTTTTATTTTTTTTTAATAAAAACAAAAAAAGAGTTTGTTGTTGACAATATTATAGAAAAAAAAATAAAAGAAAAAAAAAAGTTTTTTAACCTTTTATCGTACCAAAAAAGATAAAGGCGGAAGGGCGCGGCCCGTGACAAACTCTTTTCTTGAGACCGATTGTACGTTGTTGACAATATTTATTACGAGGTTTACAAATTCACCTGACATTTTATGTGGTTCTTATTACATCTTCTACTATTAGCTGCTCTGCCTCTCAGAAAAGAGACAATCTCCGTAGAGGTAAGCTTCCGCCACCTTTCTACGCTCTCTTTAATGTTGTCCGTGTTCTGTTCTTGAGTTTCTTTTGATTCATGGTTGGCCAACAAATCTGGGGTAGATATTGTATCAAAGTTGAACCTCCTCCACGTACGTAGTATTATATGATGATCCTGTGGCTATGTTTCCTTCTGGAGTTGTATTGGATTACATATTTGCATTTGCGCCTGGTTTTGGGTGGAATGCTGGGTATTCGATCATCGGCTTATCGAAAAATTTTAGTTTAATCATATCAAAATTTTAAAAAAATCATTGTGTTTTTTTTTTTTTTTTTTTTTAAAAAAAATTATTAATTTTTTTTAAGATTCTTGCCTGGGTATTTTTTTTATACTTGCTTTAGTTAATTTAGTTTTGAATATCATCTTAGAAAGGTTACATCATTGATATATATATTTTTTATGCTTGTTTTTTAATAAATAGAAAAAACTTACTTATAACTACTGATAGTTCATCACTTTTGTAAAAAGGTATCCAAACTTTAAAAAGTTTTAATTTAAGTTATCCATCTTTCAATTTTTTTTCAATTTCAATCATCTGTTATAATTTTCAGTTTAATCATATCAAAATTCACAAAATACCATTGTGTTTATTTTTATTTTTTTAAAAAAATAAAAATATTTAAGAATCAGGTACAGTATTTTTACAAATCCCGTTAAATTCTTATCAACACCTAAATCCTAACAATTTTTTTTCCCTAAAAAAAATATGGGTATTTTAAAAATTTTGACAGGATTTTTTGGAAAATTCAAACGGAGGGTTAAAATTGAAAAAAATTAAAAAATGAATATCCTAAATTGACACTTTTTAAAGTCTCAATACATTTTTACAGAAGTGATAAAAGATAAGAGATTATAAGTAAAATTCCCCTAATAAATAAGAACATCGATCGAGTTGGGATGAGATCCGTGTGGTAGGTCCCACTCACATAAGTCGCACCCCATGTGAGTGAAATTACGTAATTGTTGTGTATAATTCCGGTACAATAAGCATTTTTCTTAATCAAGAAGGATTTCTAGCCTAAATTGTTGACTTTTATCTTAAGTAGGAATCGAAAAGATGGAGATCGAGAATGATACCCGGCCATTGCAAGCAAGGAAAAGTAGTTGACAGCTAGCTAGCCAAGCTGCGTCCTGGTTTCACTAAAAACCAGTCAAAATTTGATGGCACTCTCGATCGATCGCTCTCTGAAGTCGAGAAAAAAATCTTCCCCCGACGACCGATGATATACGTACACGCTGTTAAACCTTAATTAGCAATATGTTTGGTGTGTTTCGTTATCTTCCAGATGTCGTTTTGGAAGCACTCGAAAGATGTCAAATTAAGAAGGCGAAAGCGTGTTGGCATAATCTGATAGTTGTTGGGTAAATACGATGGAAAGGACTTGCTGTCGTGGAAAAACAACATGGCCTATGTACGTTACACGATTGTCAAATTAGGGTCATAGCTTGTCTCGCTTTTTCACTTGCTCTTGGCCAACCCGCAGATAATTCTAGATTAATTGTCGATGATTATAACGTTAAATCGTTAATTATGTTGATGTTGTGGACAGATAACGAAAACGCGTTGCAAATAGTATGATGACATGGTGCGATTTTGTACGGTTCCTTTAGGTATAAAGAAGATTCGTTTGAAGCCCAATTAGCATATTTTGAGTGTGTAAATGGAGTGGTCGGCTGGTTGCCTTTCCTTACTCCCAATGAGTATTTTTCTTTTTCCCCGGCTCTAGCCAGGTGTCACCCACTGATGAGGTACCATCCTCGCTAAGCGTGACATCATTTTATTTCACGTCGTTCAATGAGATACGTGTTTTGTCCAGATCTGTATTGTTTGTTGATTAGGTACGGTCTCTTTCAACCATTATCAGACATCGTATGGTGACAAGGTTAAGCGTTGGATAGCAAGACAATATCGGAATAATTGGAATGAGATGGCAGAAAAATTATTCATTGCAAAATGTCCTCCTTTAATTTTTTGTTTTAATCACTAGATAGTTGATTCGCTTGGCCTACATTGAGATTCATGATTTGGGCCCAATTGCTCGTCTCAATGTATGTGTTCAACTTGGGGTTAGTCGACGTGTCAATACTCTTTATGACTTATATATAGTCTTAAGAACCGGGAAAGAGGGTAATGTTACAAATTCTTATTAATTGTGTACTTTTAAAATTGATGTGGCTTTGAAAATTATTATTTGATCAAAATTCAATAGTGATATATTATGTTGAGAAATTACCATTCCCCACAGCAGACGGGTCGGTAACCGAGCTGAGACCGAGTTTGATTGACTAGCTTTATGCGAATCGATTAGACACTCGGCTCGAAATTGTATTACTGCTCAAGAGTTTTTTATTTTTTATTTTTTTATACATCCTCCAATGAGATACGTGTTTTGCCTGGTGTCGTTTGTTGATGAGGTATTGTCCTATAAGGGTAATAGTGTTCAACATGTAGTGACAAGGCTAAGTGTTTGACAACAAGACAATATTGGGACAATTGGAATGAGGTGGCAGAAGAATTATTCATTGCAAACGACGCCAGGAATAATAAAACTCATTGAATGCCATTTTTTTGCAAGAATAATGATTTATTGCCACATTTTTATACAACTTTTTACCACATTGCCTATGTGGCAAGGTTAGTCTCTTACTACTTTTTAAGTTTTAAAAATAAAATAAGGTAGAGGATTAGACCACCTTGCCACATAAGCAAAGTGGTGAAAAGTTGTATAAAAATTAGGGTTGGCAATTTTTGACACGACCCGCGAACCCGGCACGAACACGACACGAAAAAACCGGGTTTGGGTTTATTATAATCGGGTTCGGGTCGTAATCGGGTCGACCCGATTATAATCGTGTTGGCGGGTCAACCCGCGGGTTGACCCGCCAACACGATTATAACCCGGCTAAAAAAAAAAAAAAAAAAAAAATGAAAGATGAAAGTATGAAACCTAGCCAGTACTCAGTAGCGCCGCACACTTTCATTTTTCACTTTCCTTCGTTCGTTCAGTTCGACTCTCCGAGACTCCGAATCAGTCGGTCACCCGCCGTTCACGCAACCACGTCCACGAGCCCATGACGGCGACGACGCCTCCCAGAGTCACACACAGCCACGGCGCCTCACAGTCACGGTTTGTGCTTCAGCCGGTCAGCCTTTCAGGCCCTTCAGACTCACAGTTCGGTGACTTCGGTAATTCAGTTCACAGTTTGTTGATTTTGGGTTCAAATTGCTGTGGGTTCTTTGTGATTTTCGGTTTCTAGTTCTTTGGAGTTGTTGATTTTGGGTTCAAATTGTTGTGAGTTGTAACTATGATTTAACTATTTAAGGTGGTTCATGGTTGGTCCTTTGTTGTGGGTTGAGAATGGCTGAATGGGTGGAGAAATTTTTGGGGTTTTTTCTTGTTTTCAGTTGGGGAACCGAATGGGTTGAAGCCTTGAAGGGGTTTTTTCCTGTTTTGCTTAGAAATTTCTTTGGGTTGTTCCTCTTACAGTCTTACCCATAATGGCCGAATGTGAATTTTTTTTTTTTCTTTCAGTTCTCTTGTTTTTCGGTTGAGCTACCGATCGTTGCTTCTCTTCTGGTTTCGGTGCCTTATTGCAGAGATTGTGGAAAATTTTGGGTTGTTCGTGTTTACCGGGTCGTGTACGGGTAACACGATTTGGAAGTGGGTCGTGTTCGGGTTCCATAATCCAACCCGATTAATAATCGGGTCGGGTTCGTGTTGAACCCGATTATGTAATCGGGTCAGTCGGGTCGACACGAACCCGACCCGCCGACCCGAATTGCCAACCCTAATAAAAATGTGGCAATCAATCATTACTCATTTTGCAATACGATTTGAATCAAAGACCTATACGCCTATATCAAAAAAAAGAAAGAAAGAGAGAGAGAGAGAGAGAGAATGGGCCTTTCACATTCGGCGCCATGGACCTTTATCTTGCTGTGGGCTTTGGCGTTAAAGAAAGCACCCCTGCTTACCTAGGGCCCACCTAGCTCTCAAGCTGGACTTTCTCGACAAATATCAAATTATAAATCTAAGCCCATTTGAATAGCTCAGTGTCCCTGTGAAATTTTCACCTCAGGAATGCGATAATGTGAATACATCTTATAATTTATTCATACATCATAGTATTCTCATCCAGCTTATTTTGGTTAGTCAATATATTAAAATGGAATCAAAATGATTTAATTCGGCTTAACAAAATACTAAAACATTTGGTAAGCTGCCACCGTGTTCACAAAAAATACCATTTACTTACCATATAAATATATAAAATAAGAGGAGCGATCCTTGCACTCTTTGTGCACAATAATGGTACAACACTAAAGCACATTGGGGTGGGACCCAATGTGCAGGCCCCACCCCAATATGTCTTGGTGTTGTGCATTGTGAGTGTTTTGATCATTTCCCATAAAATAAATATTTAAATAAAATAATAAAAATTAATAAGTAAAAAATAGAGATTTGAATGTTCTGCATTCACATTGATTGAAGCAAATTTTTATCTATTCTAAATAATCAAAGGCCACTATTTACTAGTTTAGCTAACCACTTTCAAAACTACTATGCAACTGATTGTCTAAATTTTTATATATTTTATTAAAATAATCATTTTTTAATATTCTTTTTATTCTTTTTGTTAAAATCGTGATCAGGACGAAGAAAGCGACGATGAGCTCGCCATATCGCTCTAGCTCCAGCCGACTCTAAAGACCAGCGACGACGAGCTCACCAGATCGCTCCAGCTCCAGCCGACTCTAAAGCTACAGATGGACAAGGACGTGTACCAACCTGGAGATCTGGCAGTCATCACCGTCGAGATCTCCAACCTCCGAGCCAGCGACGATGAGCTTGCCTGTACTTCTTGGAGAGACTGTCGGCAAGCGGAAGAAAATGAAAGAAAGTGACAGGAAAGACGAAGAAAGTGAACGAAAGTGAGAGAAACAATCATAAAAAAAATCGATCGCCCCATGTGGCGTTGCACTGTTCACAAATCTTCAACAAATCTAAACTGGCGTTAGGATAGAGAAGTCGATGGAGGAGCATTTTTGTAATTTTTTTTTTCTTATGTATTATAGATTTGCAGTGGGTTTTACATAACCCAATGTAAATGCTCTAAAAACACTCCCATCAGACTCCCTAAAATGGTTCTCTTCCTTATATTTAGAAAAAATTTCATCAAAAACATCAAAAAACACCCTCCATCAGACAGCCTAAATTTACATGATCTCCTTGGGAATCTACAGTAACCACGTATATTTACGTGGTTACTGTAGATTCCCAACCTAATATTTTAATAAATAAAAAAACCATCTCTCTCTCTCCTCTCTCCTTCCACCTTCCTCGTCCTCCACCGTCTCCACCCCGTCAAAACTCAAACTCAATCAAAATCAAAAATTTCTTCAACCACAGCAAAGCCCCAAGCCCTAGGATCACTGAAAAATTCACAGTTCATAATTCCACCTGAATTCCACCGAAAATTTCCTCTTGTTTCACCGGAAGTTCGTACTTCAGGCCACCAGAATCGCGCCATCAACTTCTACAGCGTCGACCTAGTCACCTAACATCACCCACCAGAGATCGGACATTCCTCTCACTGCGTCTCTTCTTAGGCCACCAGAAATCGAACCCACGGGTCTCTCTACATCTCCGGTTCTCTCTCTGATTCGATCTCTCTTCCTCAAGCTCTCTCTCTCTCTCTCTAATTCGATCTCTCTCCCGGGTTCTCTCACTCTACTTGTTTTGGGTCACAAAGAAGAGATGAAGGATCCGGAAGATGAAGAAAGGGAGAAGAAAAGAAGAGGAGGAAGAGAAGAAGGGGCGGTGGACTGGTGGGTTTTGAGAGAGAGAGGACAGAAATGACAAGAGAGAGAAAAGAAAAAAAAAAAAAAAGTATGAAAGAGAAAAAATAATAAAATAAGAGTAAAAAATAGTATTTAATTGATATAGGGAAAATTTATGAAATTTATTGTGAGATTTTTTTTATAAAGAAACAAAAAGTAGTTTTGTTCCTTAAATATAAGAAAAATGATCGAGAAAATGATGTGAGTGCTTTAAGTATTTAAAAAATAAAAATAAATAAATAAATAGGGAATTAAAATTTAAAAAGATAAATTTGATAAGCCAATTGATGCTATCAACCGGCACTAATTGTTGGTGATTGTGAGTACGGGATATAAGGACAATTGAATACAAAAAGATTCTCTTTTCCCTCCATACATCTATCTATAAACGACACATTACATGATAACAAAATTCTGTTGCGAAATGTCACCATAACTACGGTAGAGGTTTCCAACTTTAATCAACAGCCTTTTAATTTTTATTTTTTTATTATTTTTTTTTTCTGATATGCCATGTGGAATAGTGAAACAGACAGTACACATGACCACGTAGTACTACTACTGTCTTGTTTGGCTTGAGAGAGAGGCTTTGTTATTTGTTATTTGTTAGGGCAATCATTCAAGAACGTGAAGTAAGATGGAGTGAAACCAGTCATGTTCGTAATGGAATGTGTGATTTACAATGCAGATATTGCTGATCCAACGTCATTTTCCAAGGACAGACAGAGTAAAAAACACTCAAGGATGAAGGACCCATACTATTTGTCTCAAGCATAAGAAATAACGTACCCTGTGTATATATATAATATAAGTTCATAAATTACAGAGGGGACGATTTATAAGTTGGATTAAAATGTTTTGCTATTATGTATAGATATAGTATTAAGTCATTGACTACTAATAAGTGAGTAGAACCGCTAAAAGAGAAAGAGCTACCATCGAGTTAGTGTCAATAGAATGGGTTGTCATGGACGTCGACCATGGAGCATGTTGCAGTCTTAACTATGTGTATAGCACCTTCTCATTACAAGCCGGTTTTCAAAGATGAATTTTACATGAGGCTCGTATTATTACGTGACGTGTTTGTTTGGCAAGCTCCGGAGCAGAACACGATAGTGCTATGCATTATTCCTATTTTTTTTTCTTCACATTTTCTAATAACAATCCACATCAAAACATTCACACTTTTTCACTTTTCTATACAAATTCTTTTTACTTTATATCACATCATTACATTTTCCTATTTCCAAAATTAACAATCCACTACTCCCTTGGTTTATCTTACGTGACGTGTTTGTTAGAATGTATTCTGATATTTGCCAGACTGATTTGTCTCCTTCTATAGGTTGATTTTATTCCATAATATTTTTCAATAATTCTCTGCCTTATTCAACTACATATAGGCATTTAGTTTAGTTCACTTCAACTTCAATTCTCTAGTTTATTTCATCAGGTTTTACTAGGCCGAGTAGTTTCCTGTCTAAATCAGTCTCCAAAACAAACAAGCTTGAAAATAAGACTGAACCATCTCTCTCTCTCTTTGAAGATATATATTTCACTAATGAGCCTCTCAATTAGCTGAGTAGAGGTAGTGTGATCCTCAATGGTCCAACAATTGGGTCCAGTTTCTAGGTGCAGAAAACCGGCATCCAATGCGGTCCCTCACCCCGTATATAGCGTCATTTTCAATTCCAGGTTACTGCTAAGCCAAGCCAAGCCAATTGCCCATGAATACTGGTAGTATATGCTGTCGGTATGAATCTCTCTCTCTCTCTCTGGTTACTGGTTTGGTGAGGGACAACATTAGCCTTACAAAGGGAAGGAAATCAACTTTAAGCCCACCAAACCATGGATACCATGTTGTGAACCAGAAAACAACAACAAATAATTAAGCACTTCCATTAAAAGTGTGGGAAAGAGACTAGCAGTCTAGCACCCTCTTAGCCTACCATAATCCAACAATCAATATCTTGTTCTTTTATCTTTGATATGCTGCTTTTTGGCTTCTCTATGCAACATCACATGAGAAAGTGATGGACCATTTGTCCCCCCCCCCCCCCCCCCTCTCTCTCTCTCTTCCCCTTAATAAGGTGGGTTGGAGAAAACTTTAGATTATGATCGCCTTATTAACAGTTAGGCGCAAGTCCAACAAAATGGGACCCACCTAGACACTTTTGCATTGTTTTGATTTGGTGACTTTTAGCTACTAAAAGTTTGTTCAACTGCAAAATCCATTACCCCAATTGTAGTTTGCTTTTGAACTCTAAAATGTAATCATTCAAACTGAAGGATAATGATAGGCTACACCAGTGACAACTGAGGAAGAGCAGAAAATATCCTGAAAGGAAGGAAAATAAGACAAGGGATGGAGTCAAATTAAGACAGAAAAAGGTTTCCAGAAGAAAGGTGTGATGATGCATACTAACAGTGGTTTGCAGAAGAATTTATGGAGGTAAGAGAAGATAAGAGTGCATGAATAGGGAAGTAAAGAAGGCCCAGTACAACTACAATTGCCAGGGCTCAGGGGTTCCTTGGAGTAGCATTAAAGACTTTCTGGCTAGATCTTCATTGCACATTACCAACACCACCCAAAATAAAATTCTTCCAAGATAAAAGAATGAAGCAAAACAGGAGAGGCAGATTTATAAGCAGAAAGTTGCATTGATGCTTTCATGATTTTGGTTGGAGTTGGAAGAACATGGGTTTTGGCTCTGAGATTCTCCACATGATGATCATCATCATTTTCATTCTCGTATCATTGATTGATGGTAAGGTGTTGAATGCTGCAGAAGACTTCAATGTTCATGGAGATAGGATTGGATACTACATTCAGAAAGTTTCAGGAGAGGACGAGAGCGAAGAAAAGGGAGCTTTGATAGTGGAAAAGTTCAGAGCTTTGCTCGGACTGAAAAGCTTCCACATAAGAAACCCATCACATAGAGGTCCTGAGAATATGCCACCATCACCCTCTCCATCTCCCACCATTGAAGCTGAAGCTCTATCTCCAGCTCCAGTTCCTGTTCCAGTGCTGCATATCCATGGAAATCCCCATCATCCATCACACAGTTCAAATATCCCACTACACGACAAGGCTCAAAAACAGAACAGAGATAAAGACCGAGTTAGAACGATTCTTGTTGCAGTCATCTTGTCTGCGGGAGCTGTCTTCTTAGCTTGTGCTCTTGGACTCATCTGGGTCTGCAAGAAACGCAGGAAACAGAGAGAGAAACCCACAAGAATAATATCAGTCTACAGCAAAAAGGGAGGAACCAGAGGTAAACTAAAGAATGTGAGTGCCCAAAATTCAGCAAGCAAGGTGAGCCGAAATCCTGGCCTTGATCTCTTTTATCTTAATGCATTAGGAAAGGATTTAGAGGAGCAGACATGTCTTAAGCAAATTACTGAACCTGTAAACACATCATCATATGATAGCACCCATAAATGTACAATGCATGAGATGGAAGAACAAAATCAAGAACTTGTAAAGGTAGAATCTGATAATGCTAGTAGCTCTTCTACGAGGGAAATTACATCTGTTCATGAGGATGCAGAGTCAATCACATATGAATCAGATGGTGGTAACTCTTCATCTGGTGGCAAAACTATTCCCGTTGAATGCCATTCATCTGATGATGAATCTTTCCATTCTTTTGGTGAATCACTTTCATGGAAAAACGTCCGGCTTTCCAATGCTTCAGCTGGTAGTCTTAGTGAGAAATCCGATGTTTTCAGTACTCCACAAGAGTCACAGATCAAACGTTCTCTGCTCAAACCTTTAGATATTGAAATGCCTCCACAATCTTCATGCTATCCAAAACCGGAAAAACAAACAGTTGAATGTTTTTCAGACAGTCAAAATAGTTTGAAACACCCATCACCATCACCACCACCACCACAGCCTCCACCTCCGCCACCTCGTATGACATGTTTTCCTCCTCCTTCTTCAACCAGAATTACATCTAAAGCTTCATGTTCTTTCACATTGCCAAATTTATCATCTCCAAGAAATTCATATTCTTCATCAGGATCAAATAGAACTCCACAAAGAGAGACTCCTTCTTCAACTGGAAACCCCCCTAAACCATCACAATCACAAACTCCATCTCATATTCCTCCACCACCATGTCCACCTCCATTTTTGCAAGGAAACAACAACTCTACCAAAGGCCCACCTCCTCCACCATCTCAACTGCCTCGATTTACTCCACTGGGCAAAGACGGAGCTCCATTAGCAAAATTGAAGCCACTCCACTGGGACAAGGTTAGAGCTGCCCCTGATCGGTCTATGGTTTGGGATAAGCTGCGATCAAGTTCATTTGAGTAAGTTGCTTTATGTTATTGGTTACTTAAACTTTTTTCTTCCTTTCTTTCTGTATACAATTAAACATGTTATGCATCATGATAAAGGTTGGACGAGGAAATGATTGAATCACTTTTTGGATACAATCTACAAACTTCAATGAAGAGTACTGATGAAGCAAAGAGCAAAACTCCCTCTCCTCCAAGCAAGCATGTGCTTGAGCCAAAGAGACTACAGAACATAACTATACTCTCAAAAGCCTTGAATGTGACTGCTGAGCAAGTATGTGAAGCACTACTACAAGGTATAAGTCCTAAACTTGAAATCAAAAGCAATCGTAATCAAGTGAAGTTTTTCCTATAATTTTTATCCATAAGATACAACAAAGTATTTGAAAATGAGTAATGTTATTTATTAGACTGCTATATAACTGTCATACAATTATGATGATGCGACAGTAAAAATCAGTCATTAATATTTTGTTTTTTTTTACTAGTGTTGATCTGAGAGCTAATTTTACTGCTACGTCATCCTAGTTATATAACAGCCTACTAAATAGCATTACTCTTTGAATATAATATGGCTCCACATCTCTTACTGTGAGAGGAGTTGTATATTTATAAATACTTGAAAACATTTATCTGTAGAAGAGAGGTATAGCTTATCTAAACTATCGGCAGGTTTAAACTTTCTGTGGCTCTTTCATCTCTATTTGATCATTATCTTCAATATTTTCAAATGGTGTAAAACAGGGAATGGGTTGAATTTACAACAACTGGAGGCACTGGTGAAGATGGTTCCAACCAAGGAAGAAGAGGGAAAGCTCTCTGGCTATAAAGGAGATATTAACGAACTGGGGTCTGCAGAGAAGTTTGTCAAAGCAATTCTAAGGATACCATTTGCCTTTGTACGAGTTGAAGTCATGCTTTACAGAGAAACGTTTGAAGATGAAGTGGTTCACCTGAGGAACTCCTTTTCAATGCTAGAGGTAACTACCAAACCATAACCACAATAGTTTTTGTTAAAACCAACACTTCCAATAGATATATGTTATTTACACGACTGCCATACAATTTGATGATATTGCAGTAAAAATCAGCATTGATTTTTCTTTTTGCAAGCTCCTTGCTGATCCAAAGGCTAATTTTCACAGATACGCTATTTCAGTTGGATGGCGGTCGTATAACAGTCCACTAAATAGTATTATACTTTCCGATATAATGATCACTCTTACTCTGATTTATGTTTGTTACCAGGAAGCCTGCAAGGAACTCAGATCAAGCAGACTTTTCTTAAAGCTACTTGAAGCCGTGCTGAAAACAGGCAACCGTATGAATGTTGGAACAATCAGAGGAGGTGCTAGAGCATTTAAGCTTGATGCCCTCCTTAAGCTTGCTGATGTGAAAGGAACAGATGGGAAAACTACCTTACTCCACTTTGTCGTTCAAGAAATAATCCGTTCAGAAGGAATTAGAGTTTCAGATAGCATTATGGGGAGGATCAGCAAGAAAAACAAAACTAATACTGTTGAAGAAAGGGAAGAAGATTACAGAAGAATGGGCCTTGAACTTGTTTCTGGTCTAAGTACTGAACTCTACAATGTGAAAAAGACAGCAGCAATCGACTTGGATGTTCTTGGAAGCTCTGTTTCAAACCTATCAGATGGAATGGCTAAACTGAAACATCTTGTACTTAGGGACTTGTGGGTGGATGAAACCAATGGGAACTTTGTCAACTCAATGAGATCCTTCCTAAATTCTGCAGAGAAAAAGCTAAAAGAATTGCAGGGAGATGAAGATGGGGTCCTCACACATGTCAAAGAAATTACTGAGTATTTTCATGGAGACGTGAGCAAAGAAGAAGCCAACCCACTTCGAATATTTGTGATTGTTAGAGATTTTCTCGGAATGTTAGACCATGTTTGCAAAGAGCTTAGAAGTTCGAAAGCCTCACGCAATCCAAATCCTCTGGCACCATTCCGGTAGTTTAAATTGCTTGCTGTGTTTATGAGATACAACCCATCACCTATCAAATACTGACTTTGTTTTTGTTTCATGTAGAGCTTTGAAACATGTAGATTGGATTGTTTGCCTAAATTGTTAAATTCAAGCTTATCCCAAAAGTTAAGTTGATACGAAATTATTAGTGCGTGAGCTCAAATTCCTCTTAATACGTGAGGTCTAACCAGTAAAATATTTAATTGAAATAAGGTAAATTGGCGGAGACAAGATTTAAACTCAAGATTTTGTTTTGATACCAAGTTAAATTATCATTTATCCCAAAAACTCAAGCCGATAAGAAAATTTTAATTTAATCATTATTATAATATGAATGGTTAATATTAAAAGCAAATCCAAACTAGAAATTGGTATAATTTACTGACAGAAAAGACTAAAGTAGACAGTAGCAGCAGAGGTGGAACCAACCCTAGCCTTGAGGGGTCCGGGCCACCCAAAATTTAAACAATATCATAAAATTTTTAAGATTTCTTCTAAATTCAAGTATTTTTATGAAATGGACCCCCAGTTTTCTTTTCTTTTTTTTAAGATTGTTTTGTCTCTCCTAAAATTCTAGTTCCACTAATGAGTAGCAATCATTATCCTAGTTTATACACATTAAATATTAATAAATTCTTATGCAAGACATTTATTTTATACCCATATTAAAGACGGTGATTTTTCAAGCACGTTTGTTCAAAATTTCAAAAGAAAGTTTAAGAAGATTTCAATCAAACAATTTGTGTATGGTACTGCACAATGCTTATTTCATTAGATTATTTCTGCCACTTTGAATAATAAATTAATAATCCCCATCCCCACCATATTTTCACAACATTCGATTAATTTTTTTTTTTTTTTACATGTCCGCACAAAAATGAGAAGGAAAAATTATAGTTAACAACTTATTTATTACAATATTTTCTCTATACAAGGATTATATCCTACAATATGAGTAAGAGTAAAAGATAGTTTGGCACACCACTACCTTTATGCTTCTTAATTTGAGGCCATATTTCCACACTCTTAATTTGAAGATTGTAACCAAACTACAATTGAAGACTGTGATCTAATTACTGTAAGAAAAGGCTTGATAATCTGTTTGGTTGCTTGAACCAGAACAGAGAGTTTGTATGTATATATATAGCCAAGTTGGCTTCAAGCATTTGTACAAAGGTCTTTACAAGAGTTGAGAGATGTTACTACAAGAAGCTAAGGATCAAGGGGATTAACATGATCCGTAAAGAGAGAAAACTAAAGTAGGAAATCTAAGGAAACTCCTCTTGAGGTTTGTCTTAGGTGTGCGGCTGTGCAGAGTGCAGAAGAGCTTGAAAGCAGGGGCTGCTATAGTTGCAGCTGTTTGCAGGAAATATGGACACATGTTTCCTGTGAAGGGCGGCTGTCACATGTGCTTTGTTGACTTGGATTTGTTGTATGAGAAGCTGAGTACGTGGAGGCTGCATGGGGACTTGGTGAAGGCTGCTGATTTGCTGCATGAATAGAGGAGCACGTGGAAGGGTCTAAATTCACTTTAACACCCCCCTACAAACTGAAAGGGGGTGGAGCAACTCTCAGTTTGTCACGGAGAAGGCAGAACCGAACGGCAGTATGCCCTTTGGTGAAGAGATCGGCAATTTGATCCAAAGTGGAGATATATTGAATTTGAATATCTCGATTTGTGACCTTTTCTCGGATGAAGTGGAAGTCTACTTCTATGTGTTTAGTTCGAGCATGGAAGACAAGATTGGAGGCAAGTGCAATAGCCCCGGCATTGTCACACCACAAAGTGGGAGGAGAAGGGAGTGAGATGCGCAACTCACGAAGAAGCATGCGAAGCCAGAACAAATCTGCAACGACAAGAGACATAGAGCAGTATTCGGCCTCGGTGCTTGACCGAGAGACGACATGCTGTTTCTTGGCAGACCAAGAAACCAGGTTTGAGCCGAGGAAGATGCAAAACCCCGTAGTGGAGCGTCTGTCGTCAGGGTTACCAGCCCAATCTGAGTCACAAAAGGCATTGAGGGAGACTTTGCCTTTGCTGTAATACAAGCCACTATCAACTGATCCTTTAAGATACTGTAACACTCTCTTGGCTGCAGTCCAATGAGTTGTGGTGGGATTGTGCATGTGTTGACACAACTGGTTTACTGAGTATGCAAGATCAGGTCTAGTGAGTGTAAGATACTGCAAAGCACCAACTACATGCCGGAATGTCGTGGGATCTGAAAGAGCCTCACCATCGAACTTGGACATTTTAGAACCTGCAATGCATGGAGCACAATAGGGCTTGGAATCGGCCATGTTAACTCGTTGGAGGAGATCAATTGCATACTTGGACTGGCGTAGGTGAAGACCCTCTGAGTTTCGGACTGCTTGTATGCCAAGAAAGTAACTGAGGTCACCTAAATCTTTTAAGGCAAAGTCAGATTGCAGTTTGTCAATAAGCAGAGTAATGGTGGCAGGATGGTTTCCTGTGATGATGATGTCATCTACGTAGATCAACAAGAAAATATGAATTGAACTAGCATGATAAATGAATAAGGAATAATCCACATGAGATTCAATAAGTCCATGCTCTAACAAGGCAGTAGATAACCTCTTGAACCAGGCTCTTGGTGCCTGTTTTAGTCCATAAATGGACTTATGCAACTTGCATACATGATTGGGAAAAGAAGGATCCACAAATCCTTGAGGTTGTTCCATGTACACCTCCTCTTCTAACACTCCATGAAGAAAGGCATTAGATACATCAAGTTGTCTCAATTGCCAATCAAATTGCATAGCCAAAGCAAGGAGTAACCGGATTGTGGCTGGCTTGATTACCAGGCTAAAGGTTTCATGGTAGTCAATTCCACTCTTTTGTTCAAAACCTTTGGCTACTAATCGTGCCTTAAATCTGTCCACACTGCCATCAGATTTTTGCTTCACCTTGAAGACCCATTTGTTTCTTACAACATTGTGGTGCAAGGGACGTGAGCACAAGGTCCAAGTTTGGTTGGAAAGCAAGGCATTGTACTCGTGTGTCATAGCTTCAATCCACTCGGGTTTGGTGGAGGTTTGTTTAAAAGTGGAAGGTTCAAGGGGTGACAGTGCTGAGAGAAAGGTTGAAAGAGGGTATCGTGAGACTTGGTACATTTTGAAGTCAGGGAACAGTTTAGGTTTGAGAGTGCCGGTTTGGGATCTAGTAACCACATGGTTTGGTTGAATGGGAACAGCAGCAGGGGAAGAGGAATTTGGTTGAGGAGATGAGGGTACAGTACTGTCAGAATCAGTTATAGAGTCTGCAGGGAAATGAGAGACTGTGCAAGGTAGTTGCTGTGATGGAGAAGAGGAGTGTTAATCAATTTGATGGTCTGCTGATTGAGATTGTTGAGTTGATGGGGTTTGAGAGTTTATTTGTGAGTTGAGACAAGATTCTGAATTTTGAGGAGTAGATGAGATAGTGAGCAAAGGGATAAGAGAAGTACCTGGAGAGGCCGTGAGCTTGCAGGGACTTTGTGAGAGAGTTGTATCCTTGGCAGGAAACCTGGATTCATCAAAAACCACATGGCGAGAGATGTATATCTTCTGAGATTGAGGATCAAAGCAACGATAACCACGTTGGCTAGCACAATAACCTATGAAGATGCATGGTTTGCTACGAAATGAGAGTTTGTGAGTTGTATACGGTCTCAAGAGAGGAAAGCAAAGACATCCAAAGGATTTGAGAGCAGAATACTTGGGAGGTGTACCAAAGAGTTTTGAGAATGGAGATGCATTTTTCAACACTGGAGTTGGCAACCTGTTTATTAAGTAGACACTTGTTAAGAATGAATCAACCCAATGTTTTGATGGTAAACCTAATTGGGCCAGGAGAGTGAGGCCAAGTTCCACAATGTGTCTATGCTTCCTTTCGGCTATTCCATTTTGCTGTGAAGTGTGGGGGCAAGTCAATCTGTGGAAGATGCCATTTTGACTGAGATAAAGTTTGAATTGGTTGGATGTGTATTCACCTCCATTATCACTTTGAAACTGTTTAATGGGAGTGTTAAATTGCTTTTCCACAAGAGCTTTGAATTTAAGGAAGCATTGATAAACATCACTTTTATTAAACATGGGATACAACCAAGTAAATCGGCTGTAATCATCAACGAAGATGACATAGAACTTGCAGCCAGTGAGAGATGGAATGGTAGAAGTCCAAACATCTGAGTGTACAAGTTCTAGGGGTACAAAAGTCTGCCTAGATGACTCACAAAAGGGTAGTTGCTTGGACTTGCCAAGCTGACACGACTCACAAATCCTAAGTTTGTCAACCGAACCAGCTAAGAGAAGGTGTTGGTGACTCAAAAGATGCTGGAAGACAGCAATGGAGGGATGTCCAAGTCTCTGGTGCCATACCATATCAGTGGTCTTGACTCCTAGGAGAGCTGCAAATCCCTTCAGCTTATTTTGAGAGATGCAGTGTAGAGGAATGGGGTACAACCAGTTCTCACTGGGTCCCTGGAGCAGCACGGTTCCCGTCAGTGTGTCCTTGACAATAAAAGAGGAGCCAATGAGTTCAAACATGCAATGATTGTCAATGCAGAATTTGTTGATAGATAACAAGTTAGCCGAAGCAGAGGGACAGAGAAGAATGTCTTTGAGTAGAAATTTAGATGAGGAATTTGCAAGATTAGAGTTAACTAGAGTTGAGCCAGTGGCTGTGATATTCAAACCTGTACCATTCCCCACTCCCACAGTTTCATTTCCTTCAAAAGGAACAGGGTTGTTGATGGTGTTTGGATCGACAGTGATGTGAGTGTTGGCTCCTGAGTCTGCAAGCCAATCTTGAGTTCCAAGGTCAGCATTGGTGTGGACCATCATTGCTGCAAGTTGGGTTGGAGGATGCCTGCCTTGGTAGGCATAATCCATTCTATGGTAACAATCCAATGCACTATGATTTGGTTTTCCACAAATTTGGCAGGAAGTGCGGGTACCTTGTTGAGTGGGGAACTGAGAACCTCCTTGTCTAGGTCCAAAGTTGCCTTGATGTGAGTTGGTGTTGTTGCTGACATGTGGTGAAAACTTGGGTGAAGGATGGCTTCTGGGAGTGAACTTGGGCTTCCTGTTGGAAGGAACAAATGGTGTTCGAGTGCTGTTGGGGTGAGCCGTGTGAAAACTGGTATTTGGTGATTTGTTGGTGTAGAGAGCAAATGATCCTGTTTCTGGAGTGATGGAGTGTTGTTGTTGGTTTTCTAGCAAAATTTCATGACTTAGTAATTCAGCCTGAAAATCTAAGAAACTCATTTCTTTGTCACGGCAGGAAAAGTTAAAGATGGTGACAAAAGAGTTAAAGGCAGGATTTAAACCACTTGTGATGAATGAGATGAGGTCATCATCATCCACAGGTTTTCCCCCGGCAGCCAGTTGGTCTGCCCACTTCTTTGCTGTATTGAGATACTCAGTGCAGGTTTTGCTTCCCTGCTGCAAGTTTTGGAGTTGCCTCTTGAGGTGTGAGATCCGGGACTTTGATTGAGAAGCAAACCGGGTAGCTAGAGTAGTCCAAGCTGAGTAAGAGGTGTTTAGCCCGTACATGGAGGACACCAAAGATGGTGTTAACGAGCATATGATCCAGCTGAGAAGTTGCTGGTCTCTTTTCTGCCATAAGACATAGGCAGGATTCGGCTGTTGTTCTTGAGTTTCAGCATTGGTCAGTGTTTTTGGTGGACAAGGCTCAGAGCCATCTACTATCCCCAAAAGATCATTGCACCGAAGGATGGGCAGAAATTGAGACACCCAATCAAGGTAGTTGGGGCCATCAAGCTTGACAATGTTGAGAGATGTTGAGTTAGGTAAGGTAAAGGCTAATGCAGTAAATTCAGGGGAAGGAATGGTGGTGGATGAAGAAGAGGAGTCTGAGGAAGATGTGGCCATGGAAGAGCGTTGGCTTGTTAAATGCTCTGATACCATGTAAGAAAAGGCTTGATAATCTGTTTAGTTGCTTGAACCAGAACAGAGAGTTTGTATGTATATATATAGCCAAGTTGGCTTCAAGCATTTGTACAAAGGTCTTTACAAGAGCTGAGAGATGTTACTACAAGAAGCTAAGGATCAAGGGGATCAACATGATCTGTAAAGAGAGAAAACTAAAGTAGGAAATCTAAGGAAACTCCTCTTGAGGTTTGTCTTAGGTGTGCGGCTGTGCAGAGTGCAGAAGAGCTTGAAAGCAGGGGCTGCTATAGTTGCAGCTGTTTGCGGGAAATATGGACATATGTTTCCTGTGAAGGGCGGCTGTCGCATGTGCTTTGTTGACTTGGATTTGTTGTATGAGAAGCTGAGTACGTGGAGGCTGCATGGGGACTTGGTGAAGGCTGCTGATTTGCTGCATGAAGAGAGGAGCACGTGGAAGGGTCTGAATTCACTTTAACAATTACAATTAAAGTTTATCACGTAGTCCTAATTCTCCAATAAATAAGAGTACGTTATATTGTAAATATTTGGACTTTATCCTGTGTACATAAATTATAGACCGAACCACGTAATTTTTTTGTATCTATCTATTTATATTTTGCATTATATCGTCTATCAAAAACAATTGTCTCCCAACCCGTTAGGTCATAAAGACAATAGCCTTTTCACCATAACGATAGTCGATAAAAATACGTCATGTAGCCCATGACGCAAATTTATAAAGGTTTTGCGAGCTAGTCGAAGCATAACATTAGCAACCATAAACTCCCAAATGGGTATATTAGGGATTGGTACTATATAGTTTTTCATTAGGATGTTTCCTTGATATAAGTGGCGTGGGAGTCCTGATAATTTTTTTTTTTTTTTTTTAATGTCCTAATAATTAGATAGGTGGCGGATAAGAGGGCATCCCCCAAAAACGTTTTGCCATGTTTGCTTGAAAAAGTAAGGCTCAAGCTATGTTAAAAGGGTGACAATGTTTGTGTTATGTCACTCTGTTTTGCTGTAGAGTAGAAAAAGATGTACGGCGTTACAACTTTTACTATAAATATTTTACAAACTAACATTACAATCCACGTGATACTTATCACGTCAAACACTAAATAGTTAAATTTGTCATGTTTGCTTGAAAAAGTAAGGCTTGAGCTATGTTATGCCACCCTGTTTTGTTGTAGAGTGAAGAAAGATGTACAACATTACAGCTTATATTATAAATATTTTACAAATTAACTTCACAATTCATATGGCACTTACCACGTCAGACACTATATAGTTAAATTTACCTACCAAATTTTGTTGTTTAATTTTTTTTCAAACATGTGACACAATGTCTCACATGGCCTACCACGTAAGTTTGTAAGAAGTTATAGTATTCTAAGCATTTTCTTTTAATAAAACACCAATAGGGATTGATATGATACGGGGAACAATGTTAGAAACTACATTTTTATCCCACAATACTGAAGTGTCAGTTTCAACCATTTTTTCAATCAACCACATATAAAAGTTGACTAAGATTGTAAAGTCAGCATTGTGATAAATAATATTACTTATGCTACGGGTTTGAGAAAATAAAACACTACTTCCTTAAAAAAAGAAAAAAAAGAAGAAAAAAAAAACACTACAAATAACATTTTAGGCTAAACAAATAAATAAAACAAAGCTTGTGAATCGTTTCATTTTAATGTCACCAAATTTCCATTTTTTGTAAAAATGGAGACCAAACATGTAAATTTTACTTTTGAAGGGAACTCCTAAGCAATAAAATATAAACGACGTCGTTCTTCTGCTGCCCAAACCGAGAATTAGCAAATATCCCAAAAGCCCCCGACCTGTCACGCAAATATCCAAACTATCCCTGAACTCATAATCCCGCCTTTTTCTCCTTTCCAGTTTCTTCACGCATCAAGAACTTTCGGGTCCCCGACTTACAAAAAAGAAAAAAATGAACTTTCGGGTCCCCTTACGTGTTAGCGTCCCATTGAACACCACACGTGTACAGCAAGTGCCTGAACAATAAAGCGATTCAAACGCTGACGTGTCGATCTGCTATTTGCAAGAATACTCTAGCACCCCAACACAATCCAGAGCCTATAAATACCCCTCGTCCTCGTTTCCCTCCACTTCAACATATCGAAGACGACGAAGAGCAATCAGCTTCGGATCACTGAGAAAGCTAAAGCGAAACGTTCATCAGTGTCGCAGACTCCAACGAAACGACATCGTCAAAAAGAGAGCAGCGCAAAACAACAACAATGAGGTCGATGGACAAAGCGGTGGCATTTTTGCTTCTCTTTGCTTTAGGTAAGAAAGGAAAAGACAAAGCTCTCACTCTCTGTTTTTCTTTTTCTTTTATTTTTTGTATTTAGATTCACATGTGGAGCTTTGTAAAGTGTAACTTCTGTTTTTGCTCTGTTTGGATGGAGGGAAAGTGTGGGAAAGAATAAGTAAGTTAAAGGTTTTTTAGTTAGTTTTTTTTTTTTTTTTTGATGAATAAAAAACAACATAACGGAAAGCTTATGGGTTTTTTTTTTAATTTTAGTTTTCGATTACTCGTTTAGAGTATTTTCTGGGCAACCAAACAGGGGACGAGAAAGTTTGTGAGTAAGTTTCGGTTTTGGAGATATGGGTGCTCTGATTTTGCAGAAAAAATGAAACGATATTAGTCCTGGTTTTTGTTTTTAAGATTACTTCTTAGACGCTTCTTGTTACTCAGTCTAGAAAATACAGGAAAACACAGGAAAAAAAATATCATTTAATTTTTATCTAATTTACTTTGCATTAAAATGTCTTCCAATTTTAGTTTATTTTGAAAGAATTAAGAATTGGGTTGTAGCTGAAACTCATCTAACTTTGTGTTTTTTTTTTTCTAAAGAATTTTTGTTAGGGATAGCAGTGGCAGCCGATGAACCGAAGCTCGGGACCGTGATCGGTATCGATCTGGGAACCACCTACTCGTGTGTGGGGGTGTACAAGAACGGTCATGTAGAGATTATAGCCAATGATCAAGGGAACAGAATCACCCCTTCGTGGGTTGCATTCACTGATACGGAGCGTTTAATCGGAGAGGCCGCGAAGAATCAAGCGGCTCTCAACGCAGAGCGCACGATTTTTGATGTTAAGCGGCTTATTGGGAGGAAGTAAGTGAATTTCTTTTCCATTTTTTAGATCCAAATAGTTTATGGTTTAATTGAAAAAGGTGATAATGTAAGCAAATTAGTTTGAAGTTGAAGGCGATATGAATAAAGGGTTTTGTGTTTTGAAAGGTAAATTGAAATGGGTTGGGTCTGTTTTTGTTGGCAGGTTCGATGATCCGGAGGTTCAGAAGGATATAAAGTTTTTTCCTTATAAGATTGTGAACAGGGATGGGAAGCCTTATATACAAGTGGAAGTGAAAGGTGAGATGAAGGTGTTTAGCCCTGAGGAAATCAGTGCTATGATATTGGGAAAGATGAAGGAGACGGCTGAGGCATATTTGGGGAAGAAAATAAAAGATGCCGTTATCACTGTTCCAGGTATGATAAAAACTTCTTTTATTTAAACAAGTTTGTTTCTATATCGTTTGCGATATATATATTGAAATAGTATTGCATCGAATTTGCATGAAGAAGTGGGTGGTCACGGTTTTGAATGTCATGAGAATTTTCGAATGAACAACTGAACATGAACCATGTTGATAAGGATAGAAATCATCTTTGATGAATAGTAATTTGCTTATCTAAATTAAAGGATTTGTAATTATTTTCGTTTCATGGCCTAACGGGTTTCTATTTGTTGCTTCTTGTAGCTTATTTCAATGATGCGCAGAGGCAGGCCACTAAGGATGCAGGTATTATTGCCGGGCTGAATGTGGCTCGGATAATCAATGAGCCTACGGCCGCGGCTATTGCCTATGGTCTGGACAAGAAAGGAGAAGAGAAGAACATTTTGGTTTTTGATCTTGGTGGTGGAACATTTGATGTTAGCATCTTGACCATTGATAATGGTGTGTTCGAGGTTCTTGCCACAAGTGGAGACACCCACTTGGGTGGGGAGGACTTTGACCACAGAGTGATGGATTACTTCATCAAGTTGATCAAAAAGAAGTACAACAAAGATATCAGCAAGGACAAAAAAGCTCTTGGGAAGCTTCGTAGGGAATGTGAGAGAGCAAAGAGAGCCTTGAGTAGCCAGCACCAAGTACGCGTAGAGATCGAGTCTCTTTTCAATGGTATTGATTTCTCAGAGCCACTGACACGAGCAAGGTTTGAGGAGTTGAACATGGACTTGTTTAAGAAGACAATGGGGCCAGTGAAGAAGGCTCTGGAAGATGCAGGCCTGAAGAAAACAGATGTTCACGAGATTGTACTTGTTGGAGGAAGTACTCGAATTCCCAAGGTGCAACAGCTGTTGAAAGACTTCTTTGATGGCAAAGAGCCAAACAAGGGTGTTAATCCTGATGAAGCTGTTGCCTATGGGGCTGCAGTTCAAGGTGGAATTCTCAGTGGCGAAGGCGGGGATGAAACCAAAGGTAAATGATATTCATGGATTTGGCATGTTGGTGACTAACAACTTAATTACCTAGGATGTTTGGATAATTCTTAATAAGATTTCCCTTTCTCATCTGCAGACATCCTTTTGCTTGATGTTGCTCCTTTGAGTCTGGGAATCGAAACCGTTGGTGGTGTGATGACGAAATTGATACCTAGAAACACGGTTATCCCAACTAAGAAGTCTCAGATCTTCAGCACTTACCAAGACCAGCAAACCACAGTGTCCATCAAGGTATAACATATGAATACACACAAATAGACATGAGAAACCTTACTCTTGATAAATATGCTGCTGCTTATGCATGTTGTACTTGAAAATTTTCAGGTCTTTGAAGGTGAAAGAAGCTTGACAAAGGATTGTCGTGAACTTGGAAGGTTTGACCTTTCGGGCATTCCACCTGCTCCAAGGTAATCTTAAACAGAAGTTCATTATCACCAACGTGGAGGAAACTTGGGATATTTCAACCTAGGAACTTATAAAAGCGCACAAATAGCTTCCGTTAAACTTTTCTGCACTGAAATGGTTTTCTATATCATAGGTTTCTTATCAATGATCTGATTATTATTATTGCAGGGGAGTGCCCCAGATTGAGGTAACCTTTGAGGTTGATGCCAATGGTATCTTACATGTGAAAGCAGAGGACAAAGCGGTGAAGAAGTCGGAATCCATCACCATCACTAACAATAAGGGGCGGCTGAGCCAGGAAGAAATCGAAAAGATGGTGAAGGAGGCTGAGGAGTATGCGGAAGAGGATAGGAAGGAGAAGGAGAGAATAGATGCCAGGAACAATTTGGAGACTTACATATACAACATGAGGAGCAGCATTGGTGACAAGTTTGCGGATAAGATTGATTCGGACGACAAGGAGAAGATTGAGAGTACACTGAAAGAAGCTCTGGAATGGTTGGATGATAACCAAAACGCAGAGAAGGAAGAGTTTGGAGAGAAGTTGAAGGAGGTGGAAGCAGTGTGTAATCCCATCATAAAGCAAGTTTATGAAAAGAGTGGTGGAAGTTCAGCTGAATCTGAAGATGAAGATCAACCAAATGATGAGTTATAGAATGGGAGGAGGATATATGAGGCTTCTTCCCAATTGTTTTGTTTTTTCAGTTTCCTTTCTACTATCTACTTTCAAAGCACAATTTTACTACTTGGGCAAAACGCTCATCACCATGTTGCACCTCGTTCTCATGAATAGCAGAATAGGAGAAATATAGTTATTAAGCTTGTGGGAAATTGTTTATTTTATTTTAAGGTTCATGAATTTAAATTCTTATCTGGTGCAAATTGTGAATAATACTGCTACGAGTCCTTATGATATTTGCAAAGGTTAATGGCTCATATTAGCATCTAACGTGCTATTATATTTTGGATATCCATGGAAAATCACGTGTATATACAAAATAGAGTAATTTTTTTATACAAATTTTGTTTAATTTTTTTTAAAATCAATCATTGGATATTTAAGGTCCATATATAGAAAAATAGATTTAATGATTGATCATAAAAAAAATTGTTAAAGTTGTACAATAATTATTTTTCATACAAAATAATAGATAATCATAAGAAAAGGTTGAGTTATTTGTTCAAAATGCTACGTATAATTTACCAAGTTTGTAAGTATGATGTTTTTTAACCTAAAAAAGATAAACTGACAATAGTTTAAATTCTAATTAAACATAAAAAGAAAAAAAGAAAAAAAAATCCTTGAACCATCTCAATCAACGTAAATTTTTTTGAAACTTTTTATTCTTTAATGTTTTTTGTAAAGCAATTGGAGTGGCATACTGGCATGTTATTATTATATGATTGTCTTCAACTAGTAAGAAGAAAGTCATTGAAAAATTTTGAGTGAAGGTTGATTATTTAAGTTTTTTTTTTTTTTTTTTTTTGGTTCGAAGTTGAACCCCTCAAGCCTTGTAATTGGAGAATGGTTCATGTTTCGATTGTTTGGAGTTTCCAGTAATCATAACACCAAATTATGTAGGAAAATATTGTGTAGATTAAAATATTTAAAAAAAAAAAAACATATAGAGTGAAAGTCATTGATCCAAGAACATTGAGATAATAGCTGCAAATCCTCCTGTTGGAAAAATCCTCGTGAGAACTCTCTCGAACCCTCTGCTATCTTTCTTGGTCTTTCTTGGTTCACCAGCCATGGGAAGTTCCCCACCCTTTTTCTTCTCATCTTCTCCTCTATCAGCCTCTTTTCACTTTGCTCACTCCTCCTTGGAGGAAATTATCTGGCTAGAGGTTTGTCTAGCTTTACCTCCTCTGGAGGTTCTATCCACCTGTTGCACCATTGTCGACGGCTTCTCTATAGTTGGATCGGTCTCCTCCTCTTCCTCCCGTTCTAAGCCATGGTTCCTCCGATATTTTGAAGTTCTTAAATCTTGGATCAACACGCGCCAGAGCATGCACCTCACGTGCCGATGCGGGGTCAACTTAATGCTGCTTGTGCTGCTCTCCACCAGCTTCCTCCGTCTTCGCCAATCTCCAGTTGTAGTCCGACCGCCAACGATGGTGTATTTTAGATTTTATTTTATTTTATTTTTCTGCAGTTGAGTTTTGATCTTTGTGGAACACTCTTTCTATAGAGATTTTGTTCTGTTTATAGCCGAGCCAATCCCACTTCAACCCTTGGAAGGGGGTTGTTCTTTCCCTTCCTAGATTGGTGCCCACATCCCAACTCCTGCGAAGGGATTGTTAATCTTGATAGGGTTGAAGACTCTACAAAGGGCCATGCCCCTAATCAACACTAATTTGGTTCTTATTCCGTTTCGTGGGGACAAATCCTTGGCTTTGTCCAAGGTAGATAAGGCCAAAAAAAAAATTGATTCCTTTGAGATTGAAAATTCTCCCATTCTCTACTAGGTTATTGTTTTGGCTCAGCTATATCAATTTTTGGATTCATTGTTAGGGAGCTCACTCCATTGTATGAATCTTGTAACCCTGCTCTTATTTAATGAAACTGTATTTACAAAAAATAAAAATAAAAATTGAGATAATGAACTGTAGAGAATTTACATCTAATCTAAAATTCCATCATTTTTCTTATTCTTTTGCAAGTCCTATTCACATTGACGTAGGTCAAACTCGTTTCAAACACATTCCAAAGGTGTTCTCCCCCACAGTAGGTCATACAAAGGAAACCATTTTCGTCCTTATTTTCCTCATAAATTGCAGACATCATAGCCGCTGCAATAACATGCGGACCACAGTGAAAATCATAAAATCAATAATGAATGTGCAATAAATTGATGACAAAAAATAGTGACTTTATCTTACCGGTTGGTGGTAGAATACTAGAATGTTCTTGATATATATATATATATATAACTGATCATGATAAGTAAATGTTCTTGACGAAAATGAACATAGCCTTCTCAGGGCTTAACTTGATCGGACCACATACACGAACTGGCCTACAGTCAAATCAGCAGGAACCAGATATCTAGATTCATCAACAAGGGGGATTCAGATTTTAGATAAACGAAAAAGAATGTAAATGCATGGAAAGTAAACAAACAATAGATCAACATTGGTGATACACTAAATAATCACTATAGGCCCACCTAATCAACCTCTACATGAAAAATAATCATGCCATAACTCACCGTCAGATCACAAAATCATCCTCATAAGAAAACTCACTCAAAATATTCTCTGCATGAAAACCATACACCCTTATCAATCACCAAATGCTATTAATTGCAACCAACAAGAAAAATCACACACCGTCGACACCAATGTCACAATGTTGGACAATGAGCCTCTCCCATAAAAAGGGGCACACCTTCCCAAGTACACACATTCTCTCTTCCCCATTCTTTTCATCTCTTTTTCTCTAAGGACCCTTACTGGCTTGAGCATCGGAGGCTTTCCGCCGGCCCCCCTCCGGCTGGCGTCACCCTAGTAGCTTTTTCTTTATTTATGCAGGAGCCTCATCGCCGATCTAAACGTCCAAAAATATGTTTCAACAGACACAATGTTCTAAATCCACTCAAGATCTAAACAAAAACTAGAATCAATTTAGGCAATTGTCACTTGTGTCCCCACTAGGAAACTCTTAAAACACATTAAAAATGTCCATAACTCTTGAGAATGCATCATTGACAAACTATCTCTTAAAAGGATTAATGCTGAGAAATATATAGCTGAGTACACAATATAAATAGAGAATAAATACACAACCAATCACTAATGTAACTTAAGAAGCAAGCAGATAATAGCATCAACGAAAAGGATATAGTACCTGGTTTTCAGAAACCTAGTAGCTGTTACAAGTAAGTCAAAATTTCTTAAACTTGTTGATAAAATAATTCATCAACATGTTCCATCAAACATTACTTTATGTTCTCTAGCATCCAGAAACAGCACATGGCAAGTGATTCACAAGTATTACTCACAGTCCAAAAAGCACTTCAATCACATAGTAGATATAGCAATATAGAACAGCACAATCTTTCTAGGGGAAAGCATTTTCTGATTCTACAACATATCAAGATATCATACATATTGCAAAGTCGTAAAACAATAGCTAAGAACAACTGACCTTTTCTTATCGATGTCAGGCACATCACTCTTTTCAGGCATTTCTACAATCACCTACACAACACAATCATTTAGCCCAATTAGAAATTAAAACTAAAACTTATACAAACACACACAAAGAATAATCATAGTATCATACTGGTATTCTACCGGGGTACTTCTCTCTGATGCGAGCAGCTTCTGCCTACCTCCTAGAAGAACACAAACATCAACATATATCAAAGGAGAATCTCTTCTTGTCTGTGTAAAAGCATAATATTCTAGACCACCTCCCCCATTGGTTGTCCAATCGCAAAACAAGCATTACATGACATAATTTAAGCACAGAGATAAAAGAACTCATAAATTCTCATTCATACCCCCAAACACAGTCTACAGGTTGAAAATGCAAAGATTTTACAAAAGTTTCCAAAAACTCACGTGTCCAAAGAAACAAACAAAGCATGTTCATTGAATTTTACAAAAGTTTGAACCAAAAATTGACAATTGCAGAAAAACCCAAATAGCAAAACTCAAAAAAAGAAAAAGAAAATCCAAAATTTCAAGGATCCAAGTTCATAAATATCATAAATAAGCCTATCAATAAACTAGACCAGAAGACATAAAAACTTGAAATTGCTTATTGGAATTTACTAATAATAAATAAATTTGTAACAATAAAACAAAATATAAACGAATTACCAAGAGCAATTTTACAGCTATGTCTTTGGTTTCCCAAATCTTCTCCATCTAACCTATACAAAGTTCTTCATTGAATTGCGGTTTACTTTTCAAAGAACTAAGAATATGAATCTACACAATATAGCAATGTATGAATAACTCGGGCTTCAACCTACGAAACTAAACCAAGGCATTTCAAGTTTTCAAAAAAAAATTGCCTTTTTGAATAATTCATTACCCAAATACAGAATCAAAAATAAAAAATTAATTTGACAACCAATCACTCCCACCTTCTTATTTCTATTTCCTACATACTTCGTAATCAAAGAAAGATACTCTTGAAGACCAAGGATCAGAAAATACCGAGGACCAAAACCAATATATATATATATATATGCCATACCCAAAAAACAAAATGCAAAAATTTGAGTCCTAAGAGCAAATTACCAAACACATTCATACAATAACCAATCATTTCCATACACACAATTGCATACATAATATAAATAGAGACAGAGAGAAAAAGGATCAGGATTTGGGACCTTGGTCGTTGCGGGCGGTGAAGATGATGGTGGAAGTGTCGTCCCCAATGAGGCACTTCGCGATGCGGGTGTGGCAGAGGTGCTAAAAGGCAGCGCAGCTCTTCTGCAAGATGGTGTTTGTAACGACCCAGGGAAAAGCGCTAGCCACATCTGTGCTATCACCCCAAAATGACTAGTCATTTGGAACTTTCCTAAAATCCCATATGAAGCCTAGTTTCACCTATTAACTAGGCAATGTGAGACTTAGCACCTATGAGTATCTTTATAAAGCACTCACTATATGTGAGCTATTCATCTCTTCCCAATATGAGACCGGGGTGTTATAAACCCCTCCCTTAAACTCATGACGTCCTTGTCAGGGCCACGCCATGCAGTACTTCAGTACCACATGGTCTAACGTTACTAGGTAAAACTAGACTTTATAAGGGATTCTAGGAAAGCTTCAAATTGACTAGTCCTTTAGGGATGATAGCGCAGATGTGGCTAGCGTTTTTCCCTGGGTCGTTACAAAAGGTATCAGACATCAAGTTACAGGGGTAGCTACTGCTAGATCTACATCCAACCATTCAGACATCAAGTTACAGTCTCGGGAAAAAGAGTATGACACAAACGAATGTGTTGCACCAGTCAAAAAGCACAGTAGCCTTGCAGGATGAAATCAAAAGTGTACCTGTCACCACTTCGTTTGACGCTGCCGTATCACCTGGAGTCAGGGCATACACACGTGCAGGAGCAGCATTCCGTTGTTCCCCTAGGCGATTCTGATTGGTTGGGTTGTTGGTAGGGGCTCTGCAATCCTTAACGAGGTGTTCTGGTCCACCGCACTAATAACAAACCGGTTGTCCGACCCAGCATCTCCCATAATGCATTTTTCCACAAGTCTGACAAGTAGGGCGTTGACCACCTCCTCCCTGATGATGGGGCTGTTGAGGAGCTGTGTTCCTTCCAGCGGTTGGGTTGAATCTTCTTTTGTTGTGGTCATGGGAAGGCCCCCCATATCGACTCCCTTGTGGAGCACTTCTCTTCCTTTGGTTGAAGTGCCCCGCATTGATTTTCAACGTCCGTTCAATCACTGCCGCTTTGTTAACAAGGTCCGTCATATTTCCAATTTCGAAGCCGACCACCTGATTCATGATTCTTGGCTGCAAACCCCTTTCCAACTTTCTTGCCTTCAAGTCTTCTGTGGGCACTAGGTACGGGGCGAACCGTGATAGTTATATGAACCTTGTTGCATATTGTTCCACTGTCGACGATCCTTGCACCAAGTCTGTAAATTCTAGTGCCTTAGCCAGTCGAACTGACTGGGGAAAGAAGCGCTCCAAAAATGCATCTTTGAAGTTCTTTCAGGTGATTGGTACGCCTTCACCTAACTGTTGTTGTAGGTGGTCATTCTTTGATGTCCACCAACGTTCTACTTCAGCGGTCAACTTGAAGGTAGCATAGCGGACCATTTGTTCGTCCATACAACACTTAACTTCCATCAACTTCTCCATCTGCAATACCCAGTTCTCTGCAGCCACCGCATCTGGTAGTCCTTCAAATATAGGGGGTGTTGCTTATTGAATTGCTCAAAAGTGCAACCCTGTTGCTCTTCTACATTCTGTCTCACCTCTCAGTTTGCGTTTGCGCCCATCTTCAGTAGGTCCACTAGTTGGGCAGCCAATGCGGTCAAAGTCTCGGGGTTTCCGTTCAGCGCCGAGTTTCCCACATTTCCGCCATTCTCGTTCTCGTGGAGTAAAAATGATGTTATAAGCGTTGAGTAAAAATTAGGAAATGTTTTCCTAACACTAAACATAAGACAAAAAGGATGGACTCTGCTAGGCCGGAATGTGATTTCTCACTACCCCACTTAGTCTATCATGATGATTTGGCTCCTACGAGTCTACAGAACGTTATAACCTTTGCTCTGATACCAAAACTGTAACGCCCCCAAACTACTAGGATTAGGTTCGTCCATTTTCTTACACAAAGATTCATAAGGTCTGCCAGATAACCTAGCTAATATGCTGAATTAAATAAATTACCAGAAAAATAATTTTAAACTCAGAGCTTTAATAAATGCAGAAACGAGTATTTCGAAAAGAATAATTATGTTCGATACAATAAATGAAAATCCAAAGTAAAACTAGATTTATTGTGCCGGTGCACTTGTTAAGGTAAATGAAATGCAATATCCTAACGCTAGCCTAGATCCCATTCCTGTCGCCTAGGTTACTCTGCTCATAACCTGAAAACAAAACAAAATAAGGGTGAGCGAGAAATGCTCAGTAAGGTAACCCTCAACCATAAAACGGTTGAATTAAATTCATTTTTTTCAAAACGGTTATTAAAACACACTTGAGATCTAAAATTTCCATAATGCAAAACATATGTTCGGCATTTTGCGTAAAGCATAGAATTATTAGTTGATAAATAAAATTTCTCATATTTAGGGCCCATGTACACTAGTACGCCCTGTGTACTTAGCGTTGCGCGGTCTTTGCTGTGACTATGGCAGGTAACTGTGGCCGCAGATCTGCCCCCGTCAGCTAATTAATCAAAGTGCACTTAGCATGACCTAGAGACAAATTACCGCCTTCTCAATGTTCTTCAGCTGATGCGCTTCCATCTCAAGCAACGGTACCGAGCTTAGACCTTTGTGAATATCTCTGAGGCCAAAATAATAGTCTCTTCCACACTCGTTCCTCATTTATAAAAATCTTTCTCCTTTTCATAACTATTCTTACTCTTTTCTCAATGCTTGGTAACTCTTGAGGCAACGTGTGAGAGGGTTTTTACACTTCTCTTTTCATTGCTATCAAAAGTAGTGACTTCCCATCTCGAGAACCAAATAAGCAATTTACTATAATTAGAAAATCCTTTATAACTAAAGCTTTTCTTAAAACCGTTGATTTAAAGAATATCATTTTTACCAACAATTTTCATCTCAAAACTATTTTAAAACAATTCTTCATGCATCAATGTAAATTTGAAATACATAACGAGAACAATTATTCGTAAATATGCTAGAATCAATGAATAAAATAATATGACATAAAATAATTTTAGAAGGGGTAGAGGATCCATTACATCTGTGAACGCAGTACGTCGTTGAAATATTTCGACAGCTAGCTAATCACCTGGTACAGGTTTAAATAAATTAATACCTCGTGCTAGTCACTAGACGACACACTGACATCACTAAGATTCGTCTTGTTAGCCTACTGAGAATGGATTCCTTAAGCACATTTAACAATATTAATTACTCGAATAATACTTAAATCATTAAATAAGAAATAACACATTTTCTTTTATTGATATTAGAAATACGACTCAATAATGGTAATTGTCAAAAGAAATATTTTCTACCAAATTCATATAATTTGATAAATTCAGATATTACAAAAATATACGTCTATTCAAAATAATTTATTAAAAGGTTCCGTGATTCTTTTAGCAGTTTACAAGAACTTTTGAAACATTTGAATTAAAACTGTCTTTATTTTTCTGTGGGACAGAATTAAAATAACTATAATTTAATACAGTTATGCCAGGGAAAGATTTGTCATGGGGTCATTAGGACAGAGGAGAAGAGATAACAAAGCAGTTCATAACTTGTACAAAGAGAATAAAAGAAGAGAGGACAAAGCAAGACAAACAAAGGGTATTTTTCTTGGAATGGTAGACGGCTGGTACAACCCAAGAAAGAAGAAAAAAAGCAATAACTCTAACGCATGGCACTGCTGTACGCTGCTCAGAAAGGTGAAGAGGAAAAATTTAATGCTTGCTACCAGATAGAACCGGCTACTGTACGACCAATATAAAGAAAAGAAAATAAATAAACAAGGAATAATTCAGGCATGGGGCTGCTGTCTAAAAGAGTCAAAATAAATGAAAAGGATGAGAGGTTAGTCGTATGGTGCTATCGCTCCGTCAACAAAAGGAAAAGAAGCAGAGAAAAAAATATATTAAGTTGACTACTATAGTCCATCGACTAGACAAGAGAAGAAAGAAACAAAACAAAACAAAGTGCATGTGGCGCCAGTACATGGGGAAAGACAAGGGAGAGAGAAAAAAAAACATGCAACAAGGTAATACCCATCCACTCACATCTGTATCCAACAAGTAAAAGAAAAGAAAATAAAATATGTCATGCTTATGTTGCTACAGAGGTTAAAGGCAAAGAAGAGAAAAAACCATTATTCCATACCTTGTGCACGATTGAGAGAGAGAGACGATTTGAAAATATTTTGAGGTGAAGAATGAGAACGACAACTATGAGAGATACTTATAGGGGTAGGGTTAAGACAATTAGGGTTTAAAAATATTAATATAACATATTAACCGAAAAGATAAAATTTAAATCGATATAAAATTTATTAAATAGTAACGGTTATTTAAATAGAACATATATATATATATATATAATATCGGTCTCTCTTTTTTCTTTTCTTTTTTCTTTTTTTATTGCTCAATCATCCATTCTCATCGGTAGTAAAAGACCATTTTACCCTTGAAAGGAAGTCGGGGTTATTACAATCTCCCATCCTTATAAGAATTTCGTCCTCGAAATTCGGTAATCGACTACAACAATAGCTATAGAAGGTACCTGAGGTATAAGAGTCGTACTCGGGTCCGTCTACGACATTCACTGCATCCGATGGTTCATAAGCGAACATATCTTCTTCTGGATCATAATAGATGAGAGGGTCCTCCTCTGGATAGGATTCTTCCTCCGATACCCATACCAGGCCTTCTTCAAAGCTAAAATTAGAGTAACGTGTATTCCCCTCGTCCATGTCATCATCGCCTAAGATTCTTATTTGTTCCTCCCAACGCGAAGTTTTTGTTTCGCCCTTGCCGATAGGCAGAGTATAAGGAATTACTTCAAAGGTCGGGTGCTTCCTACTTAGCATGTCCTTCAACTCCTTAATAAATCGGGCCTATGCCTGACATGGTCGGAAACTAGGACCGTGTGCTTTGGTTCGTCTGGTATATGCCCTGAGGTCGTTATTGCACGTGTTAATCGAATAGGTAAATAATAGGCATACTCAACTCCAATAACTACAAGAAGAAGGGAATTATATATATATATATGAATCCCAATTGGCGGGATTTATTATATCCGAGATAATTTTTATCTACCTCAACTTCCTTGCTCGGTTACTAAGCAAATAAATACGGATATTTGTCACGCATAGTCTCTTCTTGTTCCCATGAAGCTTCCTCTGGCAATTGGTGGTTACTCCACATCACTTTGACCATTGGGATCCGTCTCCGACGTAACTCGTTCTCCTTCTTCTCAATGATCCTCATGGGTACCTCCTCGTATGACAAATTTTCCCGTAAGGGAATCATTTCGGCTTCCAACACGTGTGAGGGGTCTGCGACATATTTCCGCAATGCCGACACATGGAATACATTTTGCACTCCAGACAGATGTGGCGGCAATGCTAGGCGATATGCTAAAGGGCCAACTTGATCCAAGATTTTGTATGGTCCTATGTATCGAGGGTTTAGCTTACCTCTCCTCCCAAAACGGGTCACTCCCTTCATCGGTGCAACTTTAAGAAATAATTTATCTCCATTCGCGAACTCCAAATCTCTCCGTCGGTGATCCGCGTAGCTCTTTTGCCGGTTTTGAGCCTCGGTCAGTCTTTGCCGAATTAGTCTAATCTTCTCTGAACCGTTTTGGGATTCGTAAATTTCGCGAATTGGGATTCATAAATTTATTTTTTTTCCCTTCTTCTTGTAGTTATTGGAATTGAGTATGCCTATTATTTAACTATTCGATTAACACGTGCAATAACGACCTCATGACATATACCAGACGAACCAAAGCACACGATCGTAGTTCTCGACCACGTCAGGCATGGGCCCGATTTATTAAGGAGTTGAAGGAAATGCTAAGTAGGAAGCGTCCAACCTTTGAAGTAATTCCTTATACTTCGCCTATCGGCAAGGACGAAACAAAAACTTCGCGTTGGAAGGAACAAATAAGAATCTTAGGCGATGATGACACAAACGAGGGGAATACACGTTATTCTAATTTTAGCTTTGAAGAAGGCTTGGTATGGGTATCGGAGGAAAAATCCTATCCAGAGGAGGACCCCCTCATCTATTATGATCCAGAAGAAGATATGTTCGCTTACGAACCATCGGATGTAGTGAACATCGTAGACGGACCCAAGTATGACTCTTATACCTCAGGTACCTTCATAGCTACTGTTGTAGTCGATTACCAAATTTCGATGACGAAATTCTTATAAGGAGGGGAGATTGTAATAATCCCGACTTCCTTTCAAGGGTAAAATGGTCTTTTACTACTGATGAGAAAAAAGAGAGACCGATATTATATATATAATATCTTATGTTCTATTTAAATAACCGATACTATTTAATAAATTTTATATCGATTTAAATTTCACCTTTTTGGTTAATATGTTATATTAATATTTTAAAACCCTAATTGTCTTAACCATACCCCTATAAGTATCTCTCATAGCTGTAGTTCTCATTCTTCACCTCAAAATATTTTCAAGCCGTCTCTCTCTCTCTCAATCGTGCACAAGGTATGGAAGAATAGTTTTTCTCTTCTTTGCCTTTTTGCCTGTAACCTCTGTAGCAACATAAGCATGACACATTTTATTTTCTTTTCTTTTACTTCTTGTTGGATACAAACATGAGTGGATGGGTATTACCTTGTTGCATGTTGTCTTTTTCTCTCTCCCTTGTCTTTCCCCATGTACTGGCACCACATGCCCTTTGTTTTATTTTGTTTCTTTCTTCTCTTGTCTAGTCGATAGACTATAGTAGTCAACTTAATATTGTTAAATGTGCTTAAGGAATCCATTCTCAGTAGGTTAACAAGACGAATCTTGACTTGCACGAGGTATTAATTTATTTAAACCTGTACTAGGTGATTACTAGCTGTCGAAATATTTCAACGACGTACTGCGTTTAGAGATGTAAGAGATCATCTACCTCTTCTAAAATTATTTTATGTCATATTATTTTATCCATTGATTCTAGCACATTTACAAATAATTGTTCTCGTTATGTATTTCAAATTTACATTGATGCATTAGTTTTGAGATGAAAGTTGTTGGTAGAAATGATATTCTTGAAATCAAAAGCTTTAGTTATAAATGATTTTTTAATTATAGTAAATTGCTTATTTGGTTCCCGAGATGGGAAGTCACTACTTTTTGATAGAAATGAAAAGAGAAGTCTAAAAACCCTCCCACTTTGCCTCAAGAGTTACCAAGCATTGAGAAAAGAGTAAGAATAGTTATGGAAAGGGGAAAGATTTTTATAAATGAGGAACGAGTGTGGAGGAGACTGTTATTTTGGCCTCAGAGATATTCACAGAGATTCACAGAGGTTTAAGCTCGATACCATTGCTTGAGATGGAAGCGCACCCACTGAAGAACGTTGAGAAGGCGGTAATCCGTCTCTAAGTCATGCTAAGTGCACTTTGATTAATTAGCTGACGGGGGCAGGCTTGCGGCCACCGTTACCTGCCATGGTCACAGCAAAGACAGCGCAACCCTAAGTACACAGGGCGTAATAGTGTACATGGGCCCTAAATATGAGAAGTTTTATTTATCAACTAGTAATTCTATGACTTACACAATATGCCGAACTTATATTTTGTATTATGGAAATTTTAGATCTCAAGTGTGTTTTAATAATCGTTTTGAAAAAAATGAATTTAACTAAACCGTTTTATGGTTGAGGGTTACCTTACTAAACATTTCTCGTTCACCCTTATTTTGTTTTGTTTTCAGGTTATGAGCAGAGTGGCCTAGGCAGCCAGAATGGGATCTAGGCTAGCGTTAGGATATTGCATTTCATTTACCTTAAAAGTACACCGGCACAATAAATTTAGTTTTACTTTGGATTTTCATTTATTGTATCGAACATAATTATTCTTTTCGAAATAAATTCCGCGAGAAGCTGATGGAAGTTGTGTTGTACGAACGAACAAATGGTCCGCTATGCTACCTTCAAGTTGACCCCTGAAGCAGAACGTTGATGGACATCAAAGAAGGACCACCTACAACAACAGTTAGGCAAAGGCATACCAATCACCTGGAAGAACTTCAAAGATGCATTTCTGGAGCGCTTCTTTCCCCAGTCAATTCAACTGGCTAAGGCACAAGAATTTACAGACCTGGTGCAAGGATCGTCAACAGTGGAACAATATGTAGCAAAGCCAACTTAAACCCCTGACGTCCTCGTCAGGGTCACGTCATGCGTTGCTCCAGTACCACATGACCTTGCGTTACTAAGTGGCTCTGATACCATTTGTAACGACCCAGGGAAAAGTGCTAGCCACATCTGCGCTATCACCCCAAAAGGACTAGTCAATTTAGAGCTTTCCTAAAATCTCTTATAAAGCCCAGTTTCACCTAGTAACTAGGCAATGTGAGACTTAACATCTATGAGTATCTTTATAAACCACTCAATGTGAGCTATTCATCTCTTCCCAATATAGGATCGGGGTGTTACAGTGTTGGAGGTCAAGACCTTGGCAATTTACATGTATTCAATATTTACAAACGTGAATTCAAGAGGCTATTTACATAATATGGTAATTCACAAAAAGCAAAAAGCACTTTAGATGAAGATTGGATGCAGATATCAAATAATATTATAAAAACCACCCCTTCGTAGTTATAACAAAATGGAAAAAATATAGTCAATTCTTCAATATTAACAAATGAGACTTTCAGGAAGTAAATGAGATTTACATTCTCATATAGGAATTCCTCAATTGTAAAAAGGTTAAAAATTAGTGGAAGGCCCTATAATAGTCAATATCTAAAGAAGACGCCTGTATGTGGATAGTCATTATCTAAAGTATCACCGAGCTCAAACATGCAAGCAACATCAAAACGTCAAAGATATGGCACTTTCATGTGAATTGGAGAGGAGTTCACCATTGGCAAGTGTTTACAATTATTTTTGTTGTTCATGTTTGCAACTCAACAGTCACTATGCTTCATTTACCCATTTTTAACCGTAATGGAGAATAATTCATATTAAAACGCTCAACTTAGTCTTAATAGGGTCAATTACTTCAAATTACAGAGGCTAAAAAAAAATTAAAAAAAATAATAAAAAAAAGGGTCATAACACTTCCATAAACATCCATACAAGGAAAATCAGGGATGCCTACAACGCAAATTGATAATCTAAGTGATACCAAATAATTCAGTTGAACTCTAACCTTAGGAGTAGGATTCATTGCAAAACTCAGATAATTTTCACAGCAACTGTAAATAAGCATTAACCATCCATCCAATTCAAACTAAAAAACAGAAAAAATTATCTTGAACTATTCAAAGCAGAGATGCATACAACGCAACTTGATAAGCTAAGTGATACCAAGCAATTCAGTTGAACTCCGACCTTAGGAGAAGGATTAATTGCAAGACTTGGATTATTCCCACAACAACTGTAAATAAGCACTAACCATCCATTCAATTGAAACTGAAAAACAGAGACTTATACATCTAACTGAAGGGCCACTGAAGTTTTTCCAGATATAAAAACATTAAGACTAAAGAATTAATTTGCAAATTGTTATCTGTTTCTTTTATTGTACGTGTTTTTTTAAAAAATAAATAAATTAGGTAGGGATCCACAACCTAAGACCTTAACTGACAAGATTGCATCCCTTCATAGCCCAAGGCACAGAGCTCCCATAATTTCTTCTATTAGCAAATTCATTGGTGTCGCAGACTATAACAGCATAATTTTTTTTTTTGATAAGTACTATAACAGCATAATTCACCATCTATAACAGTGATAACGCTTTGTTTGTAGCTAAGAAAATGTCTAGAAGGCTGTGGATTTTTCTCAGTTCTTCAGAAACCCAAACCATAATAAATAAATTAATAAAAAAAAATCTCACTTCTTTTTCTGTGTTGTTGCTTTTTACCAACAGGAAGAATTCAAAATCGCAATGAAACAATTAAATCCAATTCACCAATACATAAAGTGGGAAATTATGGCATCAACCATGAAAATCAATCATTTTTAAAAAAAAAAAAAATGCAATTGCAAAAACGAAAAAAAAAACAAAAAAACAAAAAACAAAAAAAGAAGAAGAAGAAGCAAACGCATATATTGAGGGAATAGGAAATAGGAAAGTTATCTATTTGTCTCTGAATTTTGATATATTAGTGGTATCATCAAAGGAATATTTGAGAATGACTAAGCAAAATGACGGACCTGATTCGATGGAAAACGATGCAATGGCTTTGCCGGTGTGGGTCTCAGCAATTTTTATCGACATCCCTTTTTTCGGAGAGAGAGATTTCTAACCCTTTTGTAATGCCAACTTACAGATTATTACTAGAGGCCTCTTGTGAGGCCACACTGCCGCCTTTACTTTAGGGCTTAGGCATCGCCTCTTTCGGTAACAACATTTATGCAACCGTTTGATGCTCTCTTGGCCACGAACTCGTCTTTTCAGCTTCAAACGTCCCCCTCCAGAAACTGTTGTTCCCCTCCTCTTTTCTATGTCTACCTTTTGATTTGTTTGATTACGCTGTCTCTCTGTTTCGTCTGAAATTCGTGTACTCGTCTTTACAACTTCAAACGACTCAAGAAACTGTGGTAACGAACGCCGATTCAAACAACCGCACACAGCACAAAACGAATTTCAAAAGGCAAACGGAGCACGAATACAAATCCGAAAAGTAATTCACGAAGCGAAAAATCATAGAAACATAGCAAAACACACGGTTAATAAAGATTAAAGACATAGGAGGCATTCACAGGAAGAAACGATTTCAAGAATTGAAAACACGGAAAGCTTTAACCATAGCGTAGAGTTACGCAGCAGAGAGGGTAGTCAAGAGCTTACTCGGCGTTAGCCTTCTTGCAGTGTGGGTGGAGGAGAGTTTTAGAGAGACCGAGAGACAATGGAGAAGAAAGAAACCTATTTGCAGTGTGGGCGGGGAAGAACAGAAAGACGTGGGGAGTCTTATTTGTAATGTTTTAAAAGTCGGTTCCATAAGGGCGAGCTATAAGTCGGCGGAAGAAAACAAAACCTAAACATATTTTTAATCACATACACGCACGTTTCACTTTACTTTCTCTTTTCTTTTTTTCTTTTTTTTTTAAAAAAAAATTGTAAAATTAATCCACGTTCTTAAACTAATTTACAAATCACTCTTTATGGTATAAAAACTAACTAATAAGTCCTTGTAATAGGCAAAATTTACAAATTGCTCCTTAAAATCAATTTCCGTTCAGTAACTTGACATAAACCGTTTAGGTTGCCACATCATGCCCAATAAAAATGCGACATATGTCACTTTTAATAAAAAAAAATATTAATATATTAAACATTAAAAAACTTAAAATATTATTATTATTTTAAAAAAATAAAAAATTTGAGTGGTGGCAGCCACCCTAGCCCCATCCCGAGTGGCTCGCGCAGTCACTTCCATGAGCTAGGATGGACTTTGAGCCACCCCCAAAGGTGGCACTGGCCACATCTAGGGGTGGCTTGCAGGCCACCTGCTTGTTTTTTTTTAAAAAAAAAAATAGTATTTTAAGTTTTAAATTTTAATTTTTTTTTATTAATAGTGACACATGTCACGTTTTTAATGGGTCTGACATGGCAACCTAGTGGTTATTATTTGTTATTCGCATATGAGATAATGAGCGTCTTTGATTATTATCTAAATTGATATGCAATATTAAATAATGCGATTACTACTTTATGCAAATTTAAATAAATTAAAATTTCATTTGTTATAGAATTCATTGTTATCAGCCATAAATGGTCATTGTCTTATAGAGTAATTAGGATTTTAATTACCCACAAAAATAAAGAAAAAAAAAATAGTCAATGTAGTGAGGTATGACTTTAAGATGATAGTGAAAAAACCTAAGATAACCTAAAAGTCTTAAACTTATCAAATTAAGAACGACATCATTTTAGTGAATTTAATTAATTATATTATATATTATATATAAAGGGACAACCGGATCCGCATACCCTAAAATCGATATCCGTATCCTCATATAAGGATAATGGTTTTGCTAACCGCATTTCCATATGCGAATAGAGATTAGGTGCGGATGCCGGATAGCGAATGCATATAGTTATTATCCATCCGCATTTCTACCCCTAGTATCTTGATTACTTACCATTCTTCCATTGCTTCCTTCACACTTTCTACAATTTAGGCTGGGTGTATGAGATATCCTCCAAATACCGGTAGCTAAATCATTATAGCTAATGTAGCTATTAATTTAAACTCCTCATTATCAAGCTTTTCTAATGCTCACTTGCAATTTAAAGTAAATCATCCCCACCGCTAGCATATATTTGAATTTTTCTAATGCAATCCCCGGACATCATTTGATGATGAACATTGTCATAATATAATATGACATGTATTATCCACCTCCACCTCCACCCCACAAATTGGATAAAAAAAATAATCTATAGTAATCATTTTTTGAAACTATACTTTTGAATTTTTTTTATTATATATTATATATTTTAATTTCACTCTCTCTCCTACAAAACTTAGAATCAAATCCGCACAGTTGGAAAAACTAAAATACATATACCATAGCTTTTTTAACAACACCTTAGCCAAAGTAAAAAAAAAAAAAAACATGACTCCATAGTTTGTGTCGTCCAATTTTTTTCCTCCATATACTATGATAGGTAGACAGTTGTTTCACTTAAGCATATTTGCAGTGTTTACTTGTCAATATTTTATTGGATCCAGCTTCTGTGCTGTAATTTGATGAAGGGCTAAGATTGATCCAGCCCTTCATTAAAATAAACGTTGTCGTTTTGAAGCAAAGAAAAAAGAGAAGTGATATGCAGGGGACGGAAAACCGTCCCCTTGCAGGCTCTTTATCATAAAAACAGCAAAAAAATCAAATGACACTATTTGATTTCAAATCAAATGACACTTTTTGATTATTCTTACTTTTTTTATTAAAAAGGGCTGGTTGGGGGACGGTTTTTTGTCCCCCAACAATCATTTCCCAAGAAAAAATGACACTACAAAATCTCGTTTGACGCCGTTATACTCATTTGTAACACTTCCTCATCTTTGTCTCTATTCGGCGACCAGACCCCGAATCCCGACCACTAGTGAGCTATTGACAGAGACGGCGACAAAGAAAGAGAGATCCGGCCAAAAAACCCACGCACACCGGTGTGGGTTTTTTCGGCGAGAAACCCACGCATGAGTCCGGTCGGACAAAGAGAGATCCAGCTCTCTGTCACCGGATCGGGAGCTCTATGGCGGGATCCGGCTCTCTGTAGTTGGATCGGGAGTTCTGTCGCCAGTGAGGGAGTTATGTGGCTGGATCTGGCTTTCTATCGCCGAATTGGAAGATCTGTGGCCAGATCCGGCTCTCTGTCGCCGGATCGGGAGTTTTGTGGCCGAATCCGGCTCGTTGTCATCGGATCGAGAGATCTGTGCCCGGATCCAGCTCGATGTCGCCGGATCGGGAGCTCTGTGGCCTCATCCGGCTCTCTGTGGCCGGATCTCTCTTTCTCTGTCGAAAACTCGCCGGTGGTCGAGGATTTGGAGTTTGGTTGCCGGATAGAGACTCAGAGCAAGAAGCCAGGAATTGTTAAAAACAAATGAGTATAACGGTGTCATTTTTTCTTTGGTTCAAAACGGTAATGTTTTTTTAATGAAGGGCAGGGGCTGGATCAATCCTAGCCCTTCATCAAATTACAGCAACTGTGTTGTACTTTTAAAGTACAGTACAGAAGCCGGATCCTATTTTATTCGGTCACTTGTTGCAATTCTAAATGATAATTTTGGAAACTTCTTTATTATATATAGTATACATTTAATTTCACTTGCTCACTCTCATAAAAAGAAATTGAAATCAAATCTGTATTGTTAAAAAAAATTAGTCTTTTTACGGCACCAGAAAAAAAAAACAATGAATTTTTTTTTTTAAAAAATAATGACTTAATAGTTTGGGTCCTCCTGTTTTTGGGCCATATGATTCCTTTGGGAGCTAGGCCGTTGTTTCATTTCAACCCCCTAGAACGTTGAGTCCCGAATCCTTTGATTTGACCAGCGGTACAGGAGAGACTTCGCGGCTTTGGGCTCCACCAGACGTCCAACCATACGACGTCGTTAAAAATTTAACACAGAGAGTGTACAAACGTGAAAATGCGTTCACTCTGACCCATCTACAAACCCGGACTCCGAAATTTCTTCCGCTCTGGCGGGAAAAGCCTCCGCATTGGTCACAAATTTCCTTTTTCTGTCTCTGGTGTGTTTGAAATTTTCTGATTCTATGTTTTATGTAAGTTTTTGGTTGATTTTTTTTCTCATGTAATAAATTCGAATATTATCTGTATTTATATCTCTTTTTATATGTTCCTGGGTTTGATAAAACTGAAATTGGAATGGTTGATTTTTATTTTTTTTACGCTACATCATCGGTTGGTTGCTGAGAAAATGGAGGAGAGGAAAAATATGGAAAATAAAAAAAAGTTTGGAACTTTTCACCATCTGATGAGTATTTTCATGTAGGAGTTTTGCATTGTGCTTCATCAGATTTTAATGGTTTGTTGAGTTGAGTGTTCGAAAGGGCTTTGCTGACTCATTTTGGCTGCTAAGCAAGTCGAGGAAAATAACAGGGAATAAACCTTGGAATCTTCACAATTAGGTTGTTTTACTGTTTTAAATGGCTTACAGTCTGTTACAGAAAATGGGAACAAAAAACTTGGTTGGGCATATATTGGAATGTGCTTTATTAATATCTTTTGCTTTTATACCCTTTTTTTTTTTGTTCAGTTTATAGATCACTTGCACTATAAATCTTAATCTTTTGGGATTTTTTTATTTTTTTATTTATTTTTTCAATTGGTGCTATATATTGGGTTTTGGATTCTGATTTGCTGCTCTGCCTTCTATAGGGTTAGAGTTACATGCATAGATTACTAAGTCTCAGTTGCCCATTTTGTCATTCATTTGAAATAACTGCTAGGATTATGGTCAATCTTTTTTTCTTTTTATTTTTTTAAAAAAAATCAAGGAATTCTAGGTGCTATTTGAATTCCTTGCTATTAGGACCTGCATTATATCTGATATTCCTGTACAATTTAAAAATGTATGTTTAGCCAGCACTTTTTTTTCCCCCTGATATATAGTATCTTGTGAAGACTAAGACTAAGACAATGTTGCCTTTGCTAAAAAATTTAGTGGTTAGATGAAAAAATATCCGAGTTATGAATTTGTCTGTTGCATTATTTCCATAGAATTCATTTGAATCTAAAGCTTGATTTGTTAGAGTTTCTATATGAGTTGAATGGACATCTCATGAGATTGAAACTTTTCCCAATCATCCACTTTTGTTATTCTTATTGTCAGTCTAGCATACTAGACCATTTCCACAGCTGGACCCAAATACGGCAGGGTTGATGAGTTGATTTGTTCTATCTGGAGATTGAAACTTTGCCCAATCATCCACTTTTTGTTGTTGTTGTTGTAAGCTTGACGTTTGGTTCCTATTTTCTTTCGTCAGAGAACATTTTCATACCATGGATGGCAGCAATATATCTTCTAATCAAGTCATCGAAAGACTAATTGAAATGGGATTTGAGCTTTCCACTGTCACAGAAGCTGTAAAAGCAAAAGGGCCATCTTTTGATGATGCACTTGAGTATGTCTTGAATGGTTCTCGTAGAAATGGTGGGGGTACATCAAGTAGTTCTACATGTTCCATAAGCAATGGAAAGGCTGTGCGAAAAAGAGCCTCGAACTCCTTTCATCCTTCAAGTCAAACACGCCAGTCTAGCATACTGAACCATTTCCAATTCACAGCTAGACCCAAACGGAGCAGGGTTGATGCTCTATCTGATGTGTTGGTTTCGGGATCAAAAGTATTGCCTTCTTATGTAGAAGAACATAAAGATCTTTCTGGTGTTGGTCGTAATCTCAAATTCGAGGTAGAGCCATTGCTAGTTGATTGCTCTCGAGAGTTGGAAATTGAATCAGATTGGGAGAAAAAAGTTACCAGTCTCTTGCAAAAGCATTTTGGGTTTTCATCCTTAAAGAATTTCCAAAAGGAAGCCTTGGCTGCTTGGTTAGCTCACCAAGACTGTCTTGTCCTTGCTGCAACAGGGTCTGGTAATCTTCCTTGGTTAACAATATCTTTGTCTGTACCATTCCTCTTGTTTTGGATGGGTGATAAGTAGTTTAACACAATCACCTTTCTACAGGGAAATCACTGTGTTTCCAGATTCCAGCATTATTAACAGGGAAAGTTGTAGTGGTGATTTCACCCTTGATTAGTTTGATGCACGATCAGTGCTTAAAACTAGCCAAACACGGGGTCTCTGCTTGCTTTCTTGGATCTGGGCAACCCGACAGTACTGTGGAACAGAAAGCAATGCAAGGCATGTATAGCATAATATATGGTTGCCCAGAGACAGTTTTAAGGTAAAAGTAAAGATGTATAATATGTAACTACTATTTTATAGAGGTGTTTCATTTATTAAAAATAGAATCTATGCTGCCGCAGATTGATAAAACCACTTCAGAGTCTTGCAGAAAGTCGTGGAATTGCTTTGTTTGCAATTGATGAAGTCCATTGTGTTTCTAAGTGGGGCCATGATTTTCGGCCTGATTACAGGTTTGTGCTTTCCCTTCTAGCACAGATGTTCCTTTCTAACTTTCGTCAGCAGTGGTTGGATTTGATTATAATCATTGCATGTTATTTCTTCATTACTGGTATGTACTACAACCAACAATAAATGGCTCAGCCATGCATGTTATTCACATGAAGGCAAGTGAGACTGATCATAGTTTATCCAATCTTAAATACCATGCTAGCAAATTTTTTAATAAGATAGTGAGAAGTCCCATATCTACTTAGTTTGAGTTTGTTTCTATTTATTGCTTATTGTTCACCTTGTTTAGCCCATTATATCTTGCTTGTCTTTTCTGTGCCTTTGTAGTTTTAACGTCCACTATTTTTAAGCTTATCAACCTATTTCTTGTATTAGATGATTAGAGTTGTCACAATTAATTGACTTATATATTCTGATGTTTCAGGCGATTGTCTTTATTGCGAGAGAACTTCAGTGCAAGCAGTTTAAAATTCTTGAAATTTGACATACCGCTGATGGCATTGACTGCTACTGCCACAATACAGGTTCGAGAAGACATTCTCAAGTCTCTATGCATGTCAAGGGAAACAAAGATTGTGCTTACTTCATTTTTCCGGCCAAATCTTCGGTTTTCGGTAAGGTTTTTTTTTATTATACTTTTATGTGCTCATTCAGTGTGTTCTTGGAGATTTATGATTTCCAGATTGATCCCTTCAATGCAGTTTTCAATTAGGAGAAGAGGAAATTCTAAGGTTTTCCTGATGGACTGTTGTTCAATTGTTATTTGATTTAACTCTTATTTGCTTCATTATACGTTGTCTCTGATTATAATGTCCACGTTTGTTATTGGAGAAATCCCTACAATTCACTTACTGCCATTTACAGGTAAAACATAGTAGAACCTCTTCACCATCTTCCTATGAGAAGAATTTCCGCGAACTGATAGACATATATGTCAGAAAGAGAAAGAGTGGTGACAAGAAACATACTTTAATCTCACAAGAATTAGATGATGAATCTGATGGCTCTGACAGTGATAGTATATCTGAGGCAGATAGAATCTCTCCAACTGATTTGAACAACATTGAGGATTCCTATTCTGGCAGAGATGATGATGAAGTATATTCAGTGAAGGAAAATGGTCCAATAGCTTCAAAAGGAAAAGAAATGTCAGTTGAATATTTGGAAAATGACGTTGACATTTTTCAGGGTGTGGATGATTGGGATGGTACAAGTCTTCTTATTTTTTTTTAAAAACTTGTTCTTGATTTTTTTTTCTTCTTCTGTTCATATTCTCTATTATTTGACTAATAGGTACTGTAATAAGTAAAGTACAACCTGAAGGAAATTTCAAGAATGAAAAATGTTAACTATGTTTTATCACCAAACTTTCATGATCATTCTAAATTAATGATTGTTCACAATATTTCAATCGCATTTGTTCTTGCAGTTGCCTTTGGTGAATTCTCTGGACAATCTCCTCCTGCGTGCTGGGATTTGGGTGGGGTATCTGAGACAATTGATCCACCAAATAGACCAGAAGAAAGACTAAGACTTCTGCATGAGCCTTTAGAGCAAGGACTAACCATTATATATGTTCCTACTAGAAAAGAAACATTGAGCATCACAAAATATCTTTCTCGGTTTGGTGTGAAGGCTGCTGCTTATAATGCTTCGGTATGTATTCCATATGGCAATTACTACTAGTTTTGATATTTGTAACCAACTTACCATATGATGTGGTCTTCTAACTCTATCTATCCGCTAAGGCAACCCCTTAGCCTGAAAAGAATTCTTTTGACAGAAACACGTGATTTCCCAAATTTTTGAACCTCATTTTCTCCTTTTTTTTTTTTTTTTTTTTTTTTTGTGATTGTTCTAATGTGCCTCTCATTTGTGCTTATTTCTCTCACCAGTTGCCAAAATCACATTTGAGGCAGGTTCACAAGGAATTTCATGAAAACACTTTAGAGGTATGAACTTTCATTCTTCATAGAGATTACTGGAAATGGAAGAGTCGGGATGGTTTCATGAGTCCATAGATATCATGATTAATAGGTAACCAACTTCTTAATCAGCTTTAGCTTGAACAGTGGCTTCTCCTCCTGTAAAAATAGGGTGAAGGGCAGGGTTATGGTTCAAAACTCACCAGTTGCATGTAGCATGCTGATCGAAGAAAAAAGATTTTTATATATGTCATGTTTGGTATTTGGCCAGTGGGATATCTTGAGGAGTGTCCTAGATAAATCTGTGTAAATAGTTTGATTTTTTATTTTTTTATTTTAAGTTGAAGAGAATACTCATTATATCTGTATTTACTCAATTAAGAGTCGAGTTCTGCTTCCAAATCAGAATTTAGGATTTTAGTTTTGAGCATAAATAGTGTCTATAGAATTGTCTGTTATATTACTGTAAATTAAGTACACCCATGGTTATATATTTTCATATTTCCTGATGATGAGACTGTTTAAATATGATTTCAAGCTTGGTCAGACAAAAATATATGATCAAGAAGATGGTAAGAGTTGTCCATTTTAGATATAGCTTTTTCTAGTTATTAATACAATGTTTACTTTTTGTGAGTATAAATCAATTTCAATTTAAAATCTAATTCGTCAACAGAGATTGCTGATGGTTCTTATAACATTTGTATTCCATTGTTGGCTCAAGGAAATTAAAGCTCTACCCCTGTTAATGCTATATCTGTCCACAGAGGGCATTGGCCTTATTCTATTTCATTTGTTCTGTTCATTTCACAAGCATAGCCTGGTGATAGAAAACTTCAATTTGTATTCAAAATATACTGTTATCTGTCACCTGCAGGTTGTTGTTGCAACAATTGCTTTTGGAATGGGGATTGACAAGTTAAATGTCCGAAGAATCATCCACTATGGTTGGCCACAGGTGATCTTTTAAAATTGACATGGGTGCAATGTTTACTTGGTTTCACCACTAATTGTCCATCGACTTATGCACTAACTGTTACATATGACCTGAATATCTATTAACAGTCTGGAAATTTGCATTCATAAAAAAAAAAAAAAAAAAAAAAAGTCTGGAAATTTGCATGCTCTTCTGCCTACCAAATTTGTGATTAAAAAAAAAAAAAAAGAGAGAAAAAGAAAAGAAAAAGGAATCAGTTTTTTGGCTGTGAGCTTCTTTTAACCATTGGTTTGCTTACAGAGTTTGGAGGCATATTATCAAGAAGCAGGTCGAGCTGGCAGGGATGGGAAATTAGCAGAATGCAGTAAGTTCTTTTTTTTTTTTTTTTTGGTAAATTGTGTATTTTTACCTAAATATAATTGGAATTCTTCGTCCACAATTTATTCTACTTGCTTGCTGCTTCCACGTCCTTTTTTTTAACTTCTTTTTCACCTTGTATTGCTTTACGGACAATGGTTTGTGTTGTGAAGTCTAGTTAAAGAAATGCAGTGCTGTAAACATAAAACAAATTGATTGTGGTGTTTTATCGTCCATATATAAAAAAGTTAAACAGAATCTGTCATGTTTTTGCCAAGCAGCTCTATATGCAAACCAAACTCGAGTGCCATCACTCTTGCCGAGTAAAAGAAGTGAAGATCAGACTAAAAAAGCATATAAGATGCTATCTGACTGCTTCAGGTTAATGTCAGACGCATTTCCTTGCCGCCACTTTTTTTTTCCCTTCTTGGTCAGCTTCTTACAAAGATTTTGCAAAAATTGCAGATATGGCATGAATACTTCTTGTTGTCGGGCTAAGACACTTGTGGAGTACTTTGGGGAGGATTTAAGCTATGGGAAGTGTCTCTTGTACGTAATGCTTCCTTTCTTTTGTAGGATTTGTTGATAATTTTTCTAGTAAAATTTTTCAGAGTAGGAATCTTGTAATTATTATCTATAAATATTAAGCAATGAGTCTGCTCCATTGCCATGGTTATTAATCCCTTCTAATTATGTACTAAATGGGATAACCTCATCTAACATGCAGGTGTGATGTTTGTGTTGATGGACCTCCTGAAATGCAGAATTTGAAAGAGGAGGCTGATCTTTTGATGCAGGTTATTGCAGCTCATTATGTAAGTAACGTTCATGGTTATTTCAGTTGAGTCAAGATACTTCATTTCTTGTCATAAATATTTGGTTTTAGTGTGGCAATATAGCTGCCGGACACTATGCTTTTGACCATCTGATGAATAGGTGATTTGATCGTTCTTGATATGTTTTACCAGCGTATTTTTCTACCATGGTATACACATACACAAATGCATACATACTGCATACATACATGTATGTATGCGTGTATGTAAAAATTATACATATATGTGTGGATATTCTGTCTGAGAAACACTTTGGTCAACTAAATGCTAATACCCATCTTGGGAACTTATTGCCAATCTGCTAAGTACAATACTTGTATTGAAATTCTAAGTATTTGACGGACGTAATATGCGCTTTTGGAGAGAGGGTTGTTAATTAATATTATTTTAAATGAGATTTGTGTTGAATTTCAGGAGAAGAGGAGTTTCACGGATGGGCTATACAATGATACCATGTGCATTGACATTAAGCGACGGAGACCTATGGAAATGCCAAACCTTAGAGTGCTTGTCAGTAAAATAAGGGAGCAGGTGATAAATAAACTCTCTCTCTCTCTCTCTCTCTGTGTGTGTGTGTGTGGAAACATACGTTTCAGATTTTTTGATATGGTGTATAAGACATTTTTCTCAAATTATTGCTATTTGCTTCTTCTTTTTCATCTCTTGACCATGTACAGTCTCAAAAATTTGTGGCAACTGATCTGCTTTGGTGGCAAGGTCTTGCACGAATTATGGAAGATAAAGGGTACATCCGAGAGGCAGATAACAAGGTATACAATTGGAAAATGAGTTTTCCTTTTCCAGTTGCAATTTTTAGTTGATATAGTTGATCAAGGGAGAGGCAACACCTTGGGAGATCTTATCCCCAGAGAATTACATGGAGAACTAGGCTAGTCTGGCTTGTAATTTTGCTGAGTTTTCACCAGCTGCTGGTCCAATAGCCCCACCAGCATTTTACTGGAGGACTATGGCGGGAGTCTGGTCTTTTAAGTTGTGAAGGACTTTGGGATATTTTAATGCTCATCCTTGCACTGATGTAAGGAAAAAAATTTATTACAAACTGGGTGGTAAGAAAATTCCTCCAACCCAGTTTTTGAGAGTGCCATGTGTCCTTTAACGTGCGTCTCATATGTTTAAGAGACACATGACACTTTTAGATACTGGGTTGGAGGAATTCCTATAACCCAGTTTGTAAGAAATTTATCTTTGATATAATTTTCAGATTCAAGACACTATATGGGGGCTAAATATATTTGGTCGTGGATGTCATGCAACAACATAAAGTCTTACTTTCTTATAGTTTTCTAAACCAAAATTAGTAGTTGAAGATCATAAATGTCCATCCCTTGTACAATTCAACTAGGGCCAGAAATAGTTGAATAGTTGTTCAACCGTGTATTTGGGCAAGTATGTTTACCGTCTAAAACTGTGAGCAATGTTTGCACATTTGATTGTGCCCTGTGCATGTGGTGTTGACTATTTGTGCCTGTATGTTGCTAGCTCGTGTGCCATTATTTTTAACTGCATTATCTTGTGCAGATTCATGTTCAGATTAAATTCCCAGAGCCAACGAAAATTGGCCTGGAGTTTTTGCAATCTAGAAGGGAGCAATCTTTCAATGTTTATCCTGAAGCAGATATGCTGCTCTCAGTGAGCAAGCCCAAGTCTTATTCATCTTTTTCAGAATGGGGAAAAGGCTGGGCAGATCCTGAGATCCGTCGTCAACGCTTAGAGAGGATGCAAGTGCAACGGAATGGAAAGCCAGATGGGGCACGTGGGGCATGGAAACGAAAGCGTCGAGCACCGCGAAAGTCACAAGGTAGAAAATCAAGTAAACAAAACCCACTTTCGAAAACTGTTCGAGGAAGGATAGAAGCTAAGTTATCAAAATATAAGTGACAAGTCAAGGGCGTTGAATTTGTTGAGGCGTACAATTACAATATATGTATTGAATGTACAATTGGGTTGTTTTGATGGTTCGATATCAATGCTTGAAATAGGAAAGAGAAGAGTTTTGTATATGAAATTTGAAATCAATTACAGAACCTGTTCACTTCAAACTTGGGGAATAGAAAAGGAATTAGTAATATCTATAGAATTGAAGGGAAACATCTTGAACTGTTTAGTGACAGGAGGTACAACGAAGGGAAGAAAGGGATCTTGTAATTGGGTATTCCTTCTCTTATTTTCGCCATTTCTTTTTTGAGCAAGGGTACGTGAGAGAAGCTTTCTTATTCGAACAAGAGAGCTCTGTCCAAGCTTTCTTATTCGAACAAATGGGAATATTACCGTTTGTTAGAACAGTTTTCCTCGTACCAAAATGTCAATCGAAAATAACTACAAAAGAGAAGAAAAATAAGCAAAGAAACTTGTCGGTGTGACAGGACAAAGCTTTGGAAGGAGACCAAAAGTCTCATTTAATTACCTGGCCATGGATTGCCTTTTATATATAATAACCTTCCCTTTTTCAGCAATTTGAAATGTTCAAGTAGAAAGAAATGAAAGTAGTCAAATAATTTAAATCATCACCCAATATTTCTTGAGAGAGAGAGACATGCATGCATGAAAATATATAAAGAATTTTCTTCAAAGATTAGGCATGCATGAAAATATCCGCTCAGAACATTTGAGTAGTAAGATAGTAGAGAAAATTGACTGTAGTTATTTTATCTGGGCGTGATTATAGTAGCACATGTCCGTTAAGAGCCGCACAAGAAGAGTCTAGATAGTGGGAACCGCATGCGCTCTTTTAAGTCCAACTGAGTCATAGCCGGACCCAGCTTTATCAGGGCATTAGTGAGACCCAAAACGGCTAATGCTAATAGGATTCATAATTCTCATTTCAAAAGTCAAACTTTCATTCTAGTACATGCCTAACTACTTTAAAAAAAAATTATTGAGGTCACTTAACCACACATATAGTAAATTTGAGTAGTTTTGATATGTACGACAACCAAGACAATTTCATGACGCACCCCATGATTCTCCCACGTAATAAAAGAGAGACAAAAGTAAGGTATATAGACCCTCATTCAAAGCAAAGAATCCCCCCCCCCCCCAAAAAAAAAAAAAGAAAAAGCAAAGAATCCCAAGACATTACGTATTCTTTATCCTTCTTCATATATAGTTTCTTTCATATATTCAGAAAAAATTATATATATATATATATAAAAAAAAATCATGGATTATGGCCGCATCGTTTTTGCCATAGTCGGCATATCAGCATCGTTCTTCTTGTGTGTGCCAATCTTGCAGCGATGGCATCGGCAACAAATCACAGCAGAGAAGCTAAGACTCATCAGCGAGGCCTTGGAACACGCAGAAGACAGGGTGCAAAGGTTCCAAGAAAGACACGACCGGATTCTAAGCCAAATATGCACGTATTACTTGATCAATAAGGAGCTTGAGGAGGCATTGGCTGGTGCTCGAGCTGCCATGAATGAGGCAATGGAGTTCGCTGTTAATTTGAGAAGAATGCAAATGAAGATCATCACCTCTTTCCCTGAAGAAGTACTTGATCATCAAGGCGAAGGATCCAATATTATTCCAATTCATTATATATAGTCAAAACAATATATATATATATGTTGAATTCTATTAATTATGAGCCTAGCCAGCCCCCTTTCCAGTGTTGTTTTGTGGAACACTTTGTCTAAATTATCTGATAATTAATTCGATCATATTGTAATTTGGCATTAAATATTCCAATCCTTATATACAGCTTTATTTTCCTAAGCCAGCGAAGCTGTAGAATTGATATAACTCATACAATATCTTCTTCTTTTTCCTTTAATTTTTTTTTTTTTCTCTTGAATATGGCTGGTTCATATAGAATTGATCTAACTCATAATATTTTTTTTTTCTTTTAGGTGTCACGCCAGCACCAATAAGATAGCGACATATGTCACTCTTAATAAATAAATACAAACATATTAAACTAAAAATATTAGTATTACTATTTTGTAAAAAAAAATTAAGAAAAATAGAAAAAAGGAAAGGGGTGTGATCTTGGTTTGGAGACTTATTCTACCGGAGATCGGTACTCCTCTACGACAGATCCTTTTCATAAACCATCAGTGCCTTTCTTTCGTCGGCATCCATTTGGGTGTCTAGTTAGTTGCTTGTTTGTGGGGGCTCAAGTAGGCTTGGGGGGCCTTTCAAGGTTCATTTCCCTTCCGATGTCTCCTGGCTTTGCTTCAGTAATTAACCACTTTTAATAACCATTTCAGATAAGCCCATATAGTTTTTGGGCCATTGGCCATTGCCTACTATTTAGTTGTATTGCTTGCACGTACTCTAATATTTGTTTTGGGTTTGTTATTGGGGAGCTTACCCATTTTTCTGTAGTTTTTTTGTGTATAATACTAAAAAAGAAAAGAAAAGAAAAAGTGTGTGCACATAGATAGAAAATAAATGTTAGAGCTCATTCTAACTAGTGTCCTTATGGGGTTTTTATATGTTGATATGGCATCCTATTTTTAATAAATAAAAACTACAGCTTGATTTCTCTCATGTTTTTATTAAAAAATACAGGGTGATATGTCAATATAGAAGGACTTCAGAAGGACACTAGAAGGAGGTCTAGCATTGAAAGACTATATTTATTGAGGAATGTTATAACTCCTTCTGGGGTCCTTCTATGCTGACATGACACCCTGTATTTTTTAATAAAAATAAAAAAGATAAATCAAGCTGTAGTTTTTCTTTATTAGAAATAAGATATCGTGTCAACATAAAAAAAAAAAACCTTAAAATGACATTAGAATGAACTTTACTATTTCTTGTGTTTATTTATGTAAGTTTGGGGCAGTTGAATCCTCTCCATTTGAAAATGGAGAGGATCCTTGTCCAAGTTTGGGACTCCACGACATAAGAAATCCTAGTTTCACCCTCTAGCGCCTAGCGGTACTGAACAGTGAACAGGGTTTTATACCTCGGATTTTTCTTTTTTTCTTCTTCCTTTATTCCTTTCCTTCTATTAAATGAAACAAAAACAGATGTATCCCAACAAGTAAAGACTTGCAAGACTTGTGTTAAGTCAAGCGCATCTAGTGTAGTGGTATCATAGTACCCTCCCACGGTACTGACCGGGGTTCGATTCCCCGGATGCGCAACTAGTGTTAAACCCTTTTTTCTTTTTTTAAGTGTTAAAACCTTTTGCTACAATGCTACAGGCTCTTTGTGTTTGTGTCAAGTGTCAAATATTGGGTAGTGCAAGGACCTCCATTGAAAGGGATAAGGATCTTCTCAATTTCAAATGAAATTGATAGTGTTCATTTTTATAGTAAAAAATTAAAGTTGGTGTATATAAGAGCACTAATAGCAATATCCTATAAATGGTTTCATTCATTAAATATAGGAAAAATTTGAAAAAAGTCATAAAAAATCACATACATCAGTTTCTCTATATTTCTCCTAAACCTTGGGTAGTTACAGTGCCACCCAATGTACAGTACTACCCAATAAATTATATAATGATAAAAATGACAAAAAGTAGGAAAAAGAATAAATAAATATTATTTAATTGATATAAGGAAATATAAGGGAAGTGAATACCTTCTATCCGGATGGGCTGTAAACCCTCATTTTAGAACAACCAAATTATAAGTGGACAAGTCATAAAAAATAACAAAATACAATAGACATGAAAACACTCAATCCTTTGAAACAAATTAAACTCACCTGGTTTGTTTTGCCCATTCAACACCCTAAACCCCACTTAACGAAGATGCAAGCTCAATTTAACTCTAATAAGATGCGAGAGATCTGTAATATGAGAGAAGCAGAGATGCAAGCTCTATTTTGTGAAGACGTTGGGTGGCGAATCAAACACAAAGGAGATACAAGCTCAGTTGTCCAAGTCTTATTGTGCAACAAAAAACCCACCCTGCCACAATAGGCGGGTTGGCTTCTCTGTCGTCAGCGGGGAGCTGTTGGTGAGGAGACCTTAGGATAAGTTGCTAAAACAAACGAGAGGGGAGGATCGACCCGTTCAATATAATTCCGGAGAAAGACTGTTGGCAGCAGGTGGAGACATTTCTTTGGCCCCCTTTAAAAGGAAATGTGGGCAGGGTTAAGCCCGACAAAGGATTTGAGAATAGAGTAGGGTCCTGTCCTTAAGATTTAGCTAAGAAAATAGTTCCAAACTTTTATGCATGCACCTTCGTACAAGTGTTGCATACAAGTTCCGGCTAGGATAACTGGGAAAGATCAAACCAATTTGAACCGCTCATATCACAGTATAGTAGCGTAAAGGCTGTAAGTCGGGAGGGGGGGGCAATTTGGCTAAGCAGGTAGTGTTTTTTTTTTTTTGGCAGATCTGATGGGTCTTTTGCAAATGAGAAAACTCAAAAAGTGCTATTTTGTTCATTAGTTTTGTTTTTTGGTATAAAATATGGTATTTTCATGTCTAATGTTTTAGTGTGTGTTTAGATGACGTGTCAATGTTTCATTGGAGGCTGTAAAAGTTGAGTTTTACAGTCCATCCGTATCAAATGGGCTCTCATAAGGGAATCTATTGTGAAATATTTTTTTATAGGGAAGTAAAAATTAATTTTGTTCTCTAAATTTAGGGAAAATTGTTGGGTATCTGCTGCAAGTGCTCTAACGATGTACATGTTTTTACATTGATGGGTTGTAAAACATCACTTTTACTACCTCCAATCATGATTTTGACACATCAGAAAAAATACTATACATAATAATATGATGAAAGCATTGGATCTTTTGGCCAAATCAACCCATCGATCACTTTTCTCATCCCCACTCTGCCCCAACCAGTTTTTCGGCAATCTGCGCCGTCAACAGCCACACCCAGTCCACCGAACCACTCGACTGTGATACTCAACCCCATACAACCCATCCAGCAACCACTTCCATTCAACAATCAAAGGAAATCAACACCCAACCACTGCCAACACAACCATACGACCCATCCAAGTCACCACCGATGAACAACCAAGCCTCCAATCTGCCAATCATTCCACCACCCCCAATCCAAACAAATCAAACAAATACTCAAATCCAAAAACAAACCCCATAAGAAAATCCCAAACAGTCAACAATCATTCCACAACCATTGCCAATACCCAAATCCTAGCCACCATTGATACCCAAACCGCAAAACCCACAAATAGAAACCTATAAACCCCTCATCACACTGCAATTGACCACCGCACATGAAGTGGTGTCCCTGCCTCCACCCAAAATTTCATCTTTGTTGCCAGTGATCAACTGGTCCTTTGTGCGCCATTGACTGACCGAGATAGAGATCCAGCGAGGGAAAGAGAGATTCAGCAACAGAGAAGATCCGACAAGAGAGAATGAGTGAGACGGCACTCAGAGAGAAGAATGAGAGAGTGAGATTTTTAGGCTTAAAATCGTGTGTTTTTCACACCATTCAATTTGGTGTTTTTTGCCAACGTGTCAGTGTTTTATTAGAGACTGTAAAAGTGATGTTTTGCAGTAGGTTCGGATTGTGGGTTTTCTCTTTTACATTATTTAAAAGACGTGCCAACATTGACTTCATATACAACATTATATGCACCAATTTTAAATTATGAAAATGAAATAAATATTTTCCGTTCTCATGTGAAATTGAGAGAAATATATTCCCATGGCCAAACTATATATTCAACTGGTCGGGCATTGAAAATTTTGTGTATACTAGCAACTAAGGTTGCCTCGGGCTCCGACCCTTGATACTAAGGGCAAAATGTTAGTAGTCGGATGCCTAGTTAGGATCACGTGTCTTGAGGTGTCCAACTTATAATGTAGGTCTTAATGCCCTTTATAGTTTCCATGATTTTTTCTTTTGTGTTCCTTTTCCAAGTTAGGTATTTCTCTAGCATATGTTTCCTGAATTATGTGTATTTGGGTGCACCATTTGATTTTAATGAAGTTCGATTACTTGAAGAAGAAGAAAATGTTTGTTAGCGATGATGAGTTAAAGCACTAGTAGCAGATGCCCTATAAGTAGCTCTATTCCCTAAAATAGGGAAAATTTGAAAAAAATTCAAAAAAATAAGCCACAGCAGTTGACATATTTTAGAGCTTCATGCTTGGGTAGCTACAGTGCTACCCAATACATTGGGTAGCACTGTAGCTTCCTAATCTAATATTTTAATAAAAAAAAAAAGTCTCTCTCTGATCTCTCTCGCGTCATTTCTCTTTCTTTTTCGTTCTTCTTCCTTGTCTTCCTTTCTCTAATTCTCTCACTCACACACATATGAGAATTGTTGTGGGGCTAGAGGAACCCGACCACGCCGAAAATTCGTCCGATAATCACTAAAACTTGGAGACCCATCGACTATGAGAACACGCCCATGCCTCGTTGATAACAGGGGTGATGTGGGCATTTGCTGAAATTGCGACTATATATGAGAACACGCCCATGCCCCGACTATGAGAACACGCCTAGCTCATCGTCGTCATCTATTGCTCCTTCGTGAAATTGTATTTTCATTTGGCAAACCTAGATGAAAGCGCACGTGAAGCTTGAGAAACGTTGTGGTGTTGATGACTATTCCATTGATAACAGAGGTGATGTGGATTCTTGGGTTCGTGATGCTGCTATGGATGGCTTGGAAATTAGACCCAAAAGAAGCATTTCTTTCGAGTGATTTTCATTGAAAGGAAGGAAATTCTGGTGGTCAAAATTTAGGTGCGATGGAGAAGATGAGAGAGCATGAGAGAGAAGAAAAGAAATGAATAAAAAAATAAAAGTAAGAAAGAGAAAAAAGAATAAAATAAGAATAAAAAAGAATATTTAATTGATATAGAAAAAATTAAGGGAATCTATTATGAGGTATTTTTTTATAGGGAATCAAAAAGTGGTTTGGTTCCCTAAATTTTTCTTAAATTAGGGAAAATGGTTGAGTGTCTGCTGCTAGTGCTCTTAGTTGGAGGTTGTTGTTGTTTGAGGTTTTAGTTTGTGATTTTAATGACTTAGAGTAGATATTATAATATTAGCTTACTAGGTGAATCATTCCGTGTTCAATATTGGCTCGTTTGATTCGCAGAATAGGTCTCTGGAATGGAATGACTATTCCCATGTAAAAACCATTATTTGTTTGGTTTACACCATTCCTAATAAAATATTTTCCTACGAAGATGAATAGTTATTCTTATAAAAAATTAGAGGATCGGTATAGCTATTCTTATAAGATTTTTTATTTTTTTTAACAAATCTATAATTACAAAATAATAATAATAATAATAATAAAATGAAATAGCATGGCTACTGAGAATCAATACCAAAACAAAGCAAAATCAAATTCAAAGCTTTTGAACAAATTGAATTTCTCTTCAAGCACGAGATCATCAAAATTTCAGCCGAAAAAAATATTCAGAGATTCTAAACAAATTGAATTTCTCCTCCCTCTTTTAGATATCTTTCTCGTCAATTTTTTCCTCATCTACTAGAATATTTCACATCTAATTCAGATGTTGACTAATTTCATTGTCTATTGTTTTTTTCTCTGTTTTCTGGCAATTCCTTGAGCGTTTGAACAATCTCAGTTTGAAATGAGTTAGAGTGCGAGTGTCAAAGTAAAACGAGTTTACGTTTGGTGTTTTTAGTTTTTGTTTGGATGCTTAGAAAGCATTGGAAAATGGAAGATCATATATATGTATCTTCAATATTTTAGTAATTTTGGTATAATTTCAATGAAAGCATATGTATTTTTACTAAACTTAAGAATAAGAATAATTATTGTTTTTATAGTTTTTGGTATGATGACGTGTCATATCCGAATGCACTCTCTTCGCCACCTACAAGATAAAAAAGATTAAACACCGGAGCTTGTCAGGTGTGCCGATGGAGTCTCACTCCGATGTCTAAGTCAGATTACTGTAGACAAAATACGGGGAATATAAGAGCACATGAGAAAATCATAGAGATTTGATACCTGGGATAGTGGCCTATTTATAGGCATGTAGTTTTTGTATACTGAGAATGTTCTGATTATAATTTGATTAAGACTTTAATCCCATATTGTGTGGGATTAGATCTTATCCCTTTGGAAGTCCTGCTCGGGTAGGACTACTCTTTAGCTGAGTTCAATCAAATCTCTTATCTCATATCGTGTGGGATAAGAGGTAATCTCGATATTTCTAGGATTAGACCTTCCAGCGCATTTCCAGTAATTATGGATCATATATTCTCACAATTCCCTGCGATAATTCCAGGATAAGGATCCCAGCATATTCTATCTCAATCACCTTGTGGTGATCCCAAGAAATCCAATCTCGGACCATTTGGATATTGGCATTCCGTATGGATTCTTCTTGTATTCTCGGGACAATGATGTCCCAAGACTCATAAGTTGTATTTATCTCCAATAAATGATAGAGGTACTAAATCTGTTACTAAGATATGAGTACTTAGATGATGTAGAGCTTATTCATTGGCACCCGTAACATTTATTTTTATTAATTGTTTTGATAATCTTTAACAAATAAGTTTCACATCATCTTAATATCAATTTCTTAGTAACAGATTTAGTACTTTAGCATTTATCTTTATCTACATTTATGGCAACTGAGGGATATTCATAAGATTCTCGAAGTAAAGAGCATCCGAGGTGTTTTCTATTCGAGATTCTTCTTGGCCAAATATGAGGCATTTACGACAACCCGAATCTTCATGGGCCTCTGATGAAATATTACTCATTTTCGGGTTTGATGGATCAGGTGGGCCCACTTGTGAGCTTTGGATATGATAATTTTTTCAACAACTATTTCATTCCATCTTCTCTTATTCTTAATAATAGCCATTCATTTTTCTGATGGAAATCATGAACTAACCATTTTATGTACCAAACCAGAAATGTAGTTCAAACATGAGTTTTGGCCTAACCTTTTCTTAAACCAAATTCAGGGGTACATCCGTCATTATGTAAAAATTCCAGGGCTACTTCATTCCAGCAAAAGCAGCTTCTTCTGGCTTTCTCTCTTGGCCAAAACCAAAGCGCCACGGATTGCCAGCGTGGCCCTTCCCACAATATCACGTAAATTTTTATCTTTCATGAAGAAAGCACCCCATTGGCCGAAAGCCAAACCCACGGATCGCCGACGTGTCACAGGTCATACCCTTCGGATTGAATATTGAAATACAACCGACAATCTCCCAGCCGTCAGATATGTACTGGCCTACCAGTAATTTTTAAACATCTTGAGGGCTATTTAGTCAATTCAATGCAACTCCAGCAACTTTCTCTCACTCAAAGAGAAACAACCTTATTGGCCTAAACCAAAACTCCCGGATCGCCAGCGTGGCACATCTCCCAGCCGTCTCCAAACCCCATATCTCCAACCCCGCCCACTATAAATTAAATACCGCCCACCCTGAACCTCAAACCCAAAATTCAAAATACAAGCGCTCCAAAAATTCAAAACACAGGTCCACTAAAACGTATCTTCAGAGAGGTTTGAGGTTGTTCTTTTCTTAATGGAGACATCTAAGACGACGAGGGGAGCCGGAGGAAGAAAAGGCGGTGAGAGGAAGAAGTCGGTGACGAAGTCGGTCAAGGCGGGGCTCCAGTTTCCTGTGGGTCGTATCGCCCGGTTCCTGAAAAAGGGTCGTTACGCTCAGAGAACCGGCTCCGGGGCTGCCGTCTATCTCGCCGCCGTTCTCGAATATCTTGCTGCTGAGGTACTCTCTCAGATCCTAAAACACTCATTTTCTTGCTCTGGTCTCTCTCGTGCGTCTTGCATATTGGATTTCTGTGTTTGGTTGCCGAGTTTGAGGAAGGGTGAAGCAAAGGATAGTACAATTTTAGATCCTTTTATTTTGGAATATGTGTTTCGCTGCCGATATAATGGAAGGAGGTGATAAAAGATTGGATGTTTGAATATCAGATCCAAATACTTACGGTTATTCTCAAGCAAAGACACAAATGTTTTATCCCAGATTCAGATCCACTTTTTTTATTTTTTTCTTCAGCATTTTCCAGGCCTCTAAACAACTCTCTTGCGTGGATGCAAACGAAAGAAAATAGAAAAAAAAAAGGCTGATTTCTGTTTTTGTTCCTTTGTTGTGGTGTGGAATGAAATGTAGGTGCTGGAGCTGGCTGGGAACGCGGCGCGTGACAACAAGAAGAACAGAATCAACCCGAGGCACGTGCTGTTGGCCGTGAGGAACGACGAGGAACTGGGTAAACTGCTTCAAGGGGTCACCATTGCCAATGGCGGTGTTCTGCCAAACATCAACCCAGTTTTGCTGCCCAAGAAGAGCATTTCAACTGAATCTGACAAGGCCCCAAAGGCCTCCAAGTCCCCCAAAAAAGCTTAAATGTTCTATTTTTCTTTTCTATGTATAACAGCCTTAGAGGTTGGGATCCTCTTGCTTTAATTTTTTTTTGGAAGTTTCTGGTGCATAGATGTAGTTGGTAAATTTGAAATATCCAATGGAAAGCTACTTGTTTTCTAACTAGTTTGATTATATCGCAATCTGAGCAAATCGTAATTGTTTACAATTTAACTCATGGATTGTGCACATGTTATGGGAAGGGAGGGTGTTGGAGTGCTCTTTCTCCTTGCTGGAAAAGTCAAAAAAGAGGAATATTCAAACCACATCGTGAAAATTCAAATTTATTTTGTTCGTTCAATTTAATCTTACTCTGTTTGGTTGTTGAGAAAATGAAGGGCGTAGAAGTTTGAAATTTCTGTTTGGTTTTCTGAAATGGGAATTCGTTTTACAGTAGTGGCACAAGAATTTGAAACGAGAGTCCAGGTGGGGGAAAAATAAAAATCATTACTTTGTGCCAAACAGGGACTAAATTGAGGCTTCAATTTTAATGTCTAATCCTTTTCCTTTATTTTCCTTGCAACCAAACAGGTCGTAATACCAATAAGTTCTTTATAAAATCTAACCTTAGCAACGCTAGCAGTGACACATTCACACCAACCACTTCTCCTTGGACACTGACAAGGGGCATTGCAGGATTCTCCTGCGCCAGAAAAAAATAGTAAAAAGTTTATATCTAAAGAAACGGCTGAAAATACAAGCACACCTCACAGAAACATGAATGCCACAAACCCAGAGAGAAAGTTACCGCATTAATCTCATAGTCGGTTTGGCGGACGCTTGAGGGAAAACTTACAACCCGACTGTGTGATTATACGGTTAATGGCGATATGAACGACTGTTCTTAATGCCTAAATGAGTAACAGTAATAAAAAGGTCCCATATTCTTTCTTAAATTATACATTTTCTTTTTTAAAAAATCCCTTTATTATTATGATTCATCGTTAATAAAGATATATATTTTATAACTATTTCCCTCTTCTTTATCTCTTCTCGGATAGCAGGGATTTACAAGTGGTTATTAACCGACAACTCTTGACCGCATAATTACTTTTGTAGGTGGTTGGAAAAAACCGCTAATTGCCTTAGACTGAGAGGTTGGTTTTGTAAAATGATTGTTGTACAACTCTTGACACAATTCTTGTTCCACTCTAACAATTTTTTTTCAAATTAATTATTAGATCTGTTTTCTTATATGTGAGTACACTTCCAAGAGTAGTGATACATTTCCGTCCCCCATCACCCCCTTTTTCATTTTTAAATAAAAAAATTTAAAATTTGTCCTTTGATGTGATCATCAAAGGACAAATTTATAGATTTTTTGATTTAAAAAACCAAAAGAGGGTGATGGAGGACGGTTGTTTGTCCCCCACCTATCATTTTCCCACTTCTAATGATTAATTTTTAAAAAAGTTGTTACAGTTGTACGAAAGTTGTAAACGTATCATATCTCTAATGGTTTTAGGGTATGCGGAGGTGGTTAATAACCACTAACTACATACTCTTATATATATATAATAAAATACTAATATTACACAAAATGACGTGATTTTGTTGCGTTTGATATTTGATTTTTCGTTTTGAGTTTAATGAAATTGATCTTTATTCATAAAAATAGTTTAATAATAATAATAATATTTTTGAGCTTTATTACATTTTAAAGCCTTTTAATTATTTATAAAGTCCCAAAGACATTTAAAATAGGTCATAAAAAGACAAATTTTTTAAAAGTAATTATCCAGTGCGGTTAACTGCGATTGAGATTGATCGTTAGAGACAATCAGTATTAACTGCAACCATTCATAACCGTGTATACTCCTTGCCGCCTTGCTTTCCAGAGCAAGTAAAAAGAAGATACACAAAAGTTTTATTTTTTATTTTTAAAAATTATTTTAATTTATTTTTCAGTTTGGCAATTCTCTCTTCTTTTAGTTCCTTCTTGTGGTTTTCTGACCAACCGGGTTCGGCCGAGGTATGTCCTTTTTTGTTTCAGTCTAGTGCTGCTAAGCCGGTTGACCTAAACCGGTTTCCCCGAGCATTTTTACCCGTCTCGGACGGGTTACGGGTGGATGGGGTTTATCGAACCTATTACCTATAAACCCGTATGGGCCATATCTGCCGCCTTTCTTAATTTCTTCAATTCTTCGGTCTTTAGTTCTACACACAAGCAGCCGCTTTCTTTTCTTCACAAAACCGTAGCCGTTGTCCGCACGCCGGGAGGCCCGTGACAATTCTTTGCACTTCTCCACTTATCCGTCCCCATTCTTTCATTTCTTCACTTTGCGTTGTTGATCTGCGTCTGTTTTTAAGGTATATATCCGCACATCATAGTTTGCTAGTTTCTAGTTTTGCAGATTTTTTGAATTTTTGTTCGTCTTTATCTTCAGATTAGGGATTCTCTTTGTATACTCTCTGTACTAGGGTTGCGCCCCTTTGTGCTTATTTAATGATATTGACATTACTTATAAAAAAATTATCATAGTTCCACCCCTAGTTGCTAAGAAAATGTTTCATACGGAAAAAGGGGAAGAATGCACAATTTTAAAACTATTTTAATCTTAATTTCTTGGTTGTGATGTTATTTTATTCTTCCATGTTTCTTTATTAATTACCTTGTTCATTATATGTTTTAAAACTGTTGAGAAAACGGAAGAAAAGAAAATGGACAAGAAATGAAATAAAATATATCTCCTCTGCCATTATCCATCCCAGATATGGGAACCTCAGCTGGATGTTCCCAATTGAGAAATTTGTTGAGCATAACATGGGAAATAGAGCGTGTAGTGCTTGCTTTGACGCTCATGGTTAACTTGGTGCTTTCACCAGCTTTGCTTTTGCAGGGGAATCATTGCCTTTAATTATGGACTAGGCCTCGATCTTGACAGGCAAAGATTGAGTCACTTGATAGCCAATTTTACCGAGCAACATGTTGCAAATGTGGATGAAGGCATGCGCTCTCACTGCACTCTCACTCACCATGCTATTACATACAACACATACATTTATAGTGTATGTCGTCTTCTCCATCACGGTTTATCCCAAGAGATCTCTTTATATCTCAACTCCAAAAATTCATTCCTAGAAAATGGAAACAGGGTACAAAACCGTATGATAAGCCATCCACGCCACGCAAATCCAATGATTCTATCCCGGAAACAAACACAAGTAGTGATGAATCTATGATTAATTCCCTTTTTACATCTCTCAAGGACTTTGCGAGCCAGGGCCATTTATCGAAAGCATTCAAAACCTTCTCTCTTATCCAGGTACATGCCTCTTCTGTTGCTTCTTTCGACCTTATCTTACATTCCATCTCTTCTCTTCTTCTATCTTGCACCAACCTTAAATCACTCTTACAAGGTAAACAACTTCATGCTCAGATTATCTCCTTGGGTCTTGAACAAAATCCCCTTTTGGTACCCAAACTTGTCACATTTTACTCAAGCTTTGACCTCCTTGTTGATGCCCATAATGTTACTCAGAATTCAAGTATTTTGCACCCTTTGCCTTGGAATTTGCTTATCTCTTCTTACGTTAGAAATGGACTTTTTGGGGAGGCTCTCTCTTCCTATAGAGAAATGGTGGATAAGGGGGTTAGACCAGATAATTTCACTTACCCATCTGTTCTCAAGGCTTGTGGTGAAAAAATGGATCTGGGTTTTGGTAGGGAGATTCATAAGACTATTAATTCTAGCTCTGCTAGGTGGAACTTGTTTGTACATAATGCCTTGGTCTCCATGTATGGGAGGTTTGGGGAAATTGATGTCGCTCGTAGCTTGTTTGACAAGATGCCAGAGAAGGATGCTGTTTCTTGGAACACGATGATCTCTGCTTACGCCTCGAGAAGAATGTGGAAGGAAGCATTTGAGCTTTTTGAAAGTATGAGAATTACTGGTATTGAAGTTAATATCATAACTTGGAATACTATAGCTGGTGGGTGCTTGCGGACGGGCAATTTTAAGGGAGCACTAAACTTGCTTTTTCGGATGAGAACTTGTGGCATTCATTTGGATTCTGTGGCGAGGATTATTGGTTTGGGTGCATGTTCCCACATTGGGGTCATTAAATTAGGGAAAGAAATTCATGGTTCTGCAATTCGTAGCTGTTGTGATGGGTTTCATAATGTCAAGAATGCATTAATAACTATGTATTCCAGGTGCAAAGACCTTAGACATGCCTATATTCTGTTTCGATTGATAGAAGATAAGAGTATAATTACTTGGAACTCCATGCTTTCTGGCTACAGCCACATGGATCAACCTGAGGAAGCATCGTTCCTATTTAGAGAGATGTTGCTTTCCGGAATTGAACCAAATTATGTGACAATTGCGAGCATTCTTCCTCTCTGCGCTCGAGTGGCAAATTTGCAACATGGGAAGGAGTTCCATTGCTACATTATGAAGCGTGAAGGGTTCGAGGACTATTTGCTATTGTGGAATGCTCTTGTAGACATGTATGCAAGATCAGGCAAAGTTTTGGAAGCTAAAAGAGTGTTTGATTCATTGAGCAAAAGGGATGAGGTGACTTATACTTCCTTGATTGCTGGATATGGAATGAAAGGAGAGGGACAAGCTGCACTAGAAGTATTTGAAGAGATGAAAAGGTCCCAAACCAAACCAGACCATATAACCATGGTTGCGGTTCTATCAGCTTGTAGCCATTCCGGTCTTGTAATCCAAGGCCAAAGACTGTTTGAAAATATGCTAGGTGTATATGGTATATGTCCTCATTTGGAGCATTATGCATGCATGGTTGATCTCTTTGGCAGGGCTGGCTTGTTGGACAAAGCAAAAGAGATTATCACTACTATGCCTTACAAGCCAACCCCTGCCATGTGGGCCACTCTAATAGGAGCCTGTCGGATTCATGGAAATGCGGAGATGGGGGAGTGGGCAGCTCAAACACTATTGGAAATGAGGCCTGAAAACTCAGGTTACTATGTGTTGATTGCTAACATGTATGCTGCTGCTGGTTGTTGGAACAAGCTAGCTGAGGTTAGAACTTCCATGAGGGACTTGGGTGTGAGGAAGGCTCCTGGTTGTGCTTGGGTCGATGTGGGCACAGGATTTTCCCCCTTTGTGGTTGGGGACACATCAAACCTTCATGCACAAGAGATTTACACTTTGTTGGATGGATTAACTGAGCTAATGAAAGACGCCGGTTATGTTGCAAGTGTGGATTTTGGTTTGGAAGACGAAATTATTGAGGAATAGGATCAACAATGGAGTTAATAACTAAACAAAGGGCTGCTAACATATTATTGAACTAATTTGAGGTAGACATATTCTTTTAAAGTGAGGCTAAAATGTTGTTTAGAAGGAGAGTGGATCATGGGCTTAGTAAGCAGAAAGAATGGCTCTCAACATTGGAGACCTTGGTTGCACATGGAACTCTTCTCCTAAAAGACATTTACTTTCATCTGTATTGATTTTGTAGCAGATTTGAGTTCATTACTTTAGAGGCTTGCAGTTTTTTGGCATTCAATCTTACCTATTTCTATTGCCAATTTTTGGAGAAAATGATTAATGCACCTCTTAAAATCTGGTGTGCATCTCTGAACTACTATGGTATTTTTTGTTGGTGAGGAATGCCAACACTACAATCATGATGTAGCAAAATTGAATGGAGGATTCACATTGTTATTTTTCAAGACATACGAGTACAGATTTCAATTTCTTGTGGCTTTCTTCTTTGACTATACTGAAATTTTAATGCTGTGAAGTTATTAATTGGATAACAGATTTTCTTGACTTGTCATGAATCAGTTAGGAGGAGTTTTCCTCTGTCAGTGAACTGTAGACGTTTTCTTCCTGTTGGAGTTTATTTAGAAAATGTTAAATTTAATAATTTATTTATTTATTTAATCTGAACCCACTAACTTATCATTTACTTTCTTCCTACAACCTGATGAAGCCTTATTTGAACAAGACCTCATTGGCTGAAAAGACATGTATTCTATCCTTCTGATCATTTGAAGGGAAAATATTAAATAACCACTTTATTAAGCTAAATCCATAAATCACCCATTTTTTCTCTTTATCTTAGGATTATATTTGTAGTTTACGTGCTTTTTGTTATTAATTTCAGGATAATGGAACTGATATCTTCGATTGCAAAAAAAGGATAATCGAGGTAATGAAATCAAAAAAATTAAAAAATTGAGGTGTTAAAATCAAATTCGATCAAAGCACAAAGTTTATATCAATATTTTCCCTAGTTTAAAACTTTTGGACTCGGAAAAGAGCACGCATCAAATGGATGGAGCATGGCATCAGTGAAGAAGCTGGTTTGGCCGAAATGGCTTCCAAAGCGAACTTGGGAATGAGCTGGTCAAATCCTTCGAAGGTCCTTTGATTCTAATCTTTTAGGGATCGTTGAAGGAGACTCATTATACGTCATTTTTTTTAGCCTATAAAAACCTCACCTTGCCAACAATCGGAGAATTGCCTTCGTCAGTTTGTTGTTTCTGACATATATTTGGTCTTTCCAGCTCCTTTGACTTCAGGACTGTCACCAAGATTAATAAGAGTGCGAATCTCAGTGTTCACAACATAGCTCATAAGGCCGCTAGCACTCATTTGGCTAGCAATTTTCCTATATATTTGTATTTGTTGAGACAGTTTTCGGTATGGTAACGTGTCAGCTCCTGATTGGATTTTACAATGGCTTGGTTTGCTTTGTCGGTTAGTCGGACTTCCGTGTAACCTGCAAAACAGCGAGAACATATCGGGGGTTAGCCGGCATTCCTCCCTCTGATACTTAAGTCAGTCGAGTAGGTGAGAGCTAAAAATAGTGAAATTAGAATGTTCAAATACATGAGGAGTAATGTATTTATAGGCATTTCAGAGTAAGTGGAGGAACTGTGCTAGGAACAGTACATCCATGATTTCCTGGAGTGTCATGTCAGTCCTGGTACAGAGATAGGTGGAAATCTGGATTTTAAGGGATCCTGGAGTATCCGTCAGGTCTGACGGCATGGTGTAATCCTGCAATTTCAAAGAGTTAGTAAACAATATGGTTATTCTTTCATCGCAATCCTTTGTCGTGTTAGAGTAGGTGTACTCCAGTCCTATGAGTTTCGATGTGGTGGTGAGAACATTCATTGAATTACGTCATTTCTATCTTGACTTAAGGTGTCCAAACAAACGGATCACATCAATCTTTTTTTTTTTTTTTTCTCACCGGCCGTGTACTTTTGTTTTTGCTGTTTGTACTGTTCGACAATCTCATCTATAAAAGATTTAAAAAAAATTACAGCAATTTGGGTTACACGGTTAGGTTAATATATCTCTTTGGCATATCATTTTGGTCATGTGGAACCTTGGTCAAAGAAAACCATGGTGATAACTGATTTCATTTCTTTAAACGTTTTCCCCCTTTTTGTTTCATGTCAAAATTCTAGCAGTCGGGTTAATAGCTGTTTTGGAATAATCTTTTTCAAGATTAAAAAGTCATAAATCAGATATAAATGGAAGAAATCTCTAATTGAATTCTTGGCTTAGTTTTATTAAAGCAACTTGCTTTATTTTTATGAATTCAATCCAATTTGAATTATTATATATATATATATATATTCAGGAGTTGACTAGCCCAGGCTCAGTGCTTAGGTGATAGTCTAGTCAAAATGAAAGAGATTAATTCAAAAAAGAAGTGATATTATAAAATTTGTTAATGATCACTGTAGGGCATTTGGTCTAGTGGTATGATTCTCGCTTTGGGTGCGAGAGGTCCCGAGTTCGATTCTCGGAATGCCCCAAAATACAACATGTTTTAAAATCCTTTTCTTTTTTATTTTTTAAAGAAGGGAGAGGGTGTTGTAAATTACTGAACAATCTCTAACGTTGACTTTTTGGTTGAATGATTGATCAGGAGAACAGTAAATAAAGAGAAATGATTGTTGTACAACTTCAACAACTTTTTTTTAACTAATCATTGGATCTGTTTTCCTACATGTAGGTCGTAAATATCCGATGGTTAATCTTAAAAAAAACTTGTTAGGGTTGTACATTTTGTAAATCAAGCCCAAAAAACCTGGCTTGCTTATTCTATATATCATCTAATTTATTTTAGCTATGAGCTTAGTGACACATATCTTGCTATTTTCTGTTTCTAAGTTATATATTATTTCCTGTATGAAGAGTGAATCAATTTTTTTTAATTATTATTTTTTGGAATATAATTATAATTTTATGGAAATGATAAATATGACTAATGGTTATGTGTAGGACTGCCACTTTTTGACACAAATAACGAACTCGATAAAAATCAACACGAAATTAGTGAGTTATGATTGATGAATTTGACCCATTTAATTAAATAGATCGGGTTGAAGTTGATCAATATAGTTTTAGAGTAATGTCATTTAGTAGATTATTGTACAACTGCCATATAATTAGATGATATGACAATAAAAACTAGACATATCCAAAATTAACCCTTAAATATGGCTCATTTTTATGGTAACGTCATCCTATTATATGACAGTTATACATGATTTTACTAAATAAAATTACTCATAATCTTATATTCATGCCTCAACACAACTTAAATTGTATAAACAAAAATTGCCGCTCCTAATTACGAGTGACTTGACCACTTTATTGACGTTGGAAAAACTTCAGAATTTGGATTAAAAAAAAAAATGAGACTATAAATATTAAAGTGATCAAAATTTAAAGAGTAATATATATATATTTTTTAGAAAAAAGCTTAGGCTAAACGGATTAAATCCCAGGACCAATTTATAGTGTCCCAAAAAAGGAATTGGACCCATTCTCTCTCTCTCTCTCTCTCACTTAACTTGGGTCTAGGGCTTAATTCCACGGGCGAGACTCTTGGGCCTAGAGCTTAATTTTTTTGGGTTTACTCTAACCAAAAAGAAAAAAAAGGAAAAGAGAATATATATTACTTTATTGTCAATGTCCTTCAACTTTAAAATATTGTCAATATCCCTCTTACGGTCAGCAAAAATATAAAAATAATTATAAAAATTTATTAGTAAGACAAAAATACCTTTATATAGTCTAACTAAAAAAAAAAAGAAGTGGTTCGAAAACCTTCGATAACATAACCACTCCCAATCACCTGCTGGGATGGCCGAGCTACTCCTTACGAATTTTGGGAAGGTGTTGAGCCACTTTAAATAGATGTTTGGAGTGAATCGATCACCATTAAAACTCATAAAAGGTGGTCAAGCCATCTCAAAAAAATGTTCGAGGGTAGCTCAACCACCACTTAAGAACTTTGAAAGTGGTCAATTCACCTCCAGAAGTTCTTATGGGCAGGAGCCAATGGTCAAAAAAAAAAAATTGGTAAGGGCCAAATAAGCTAAATTTTTATTTTTTATCTTATATTTTTTAAATTTTTAGAAAAAAAAAAAATTACTACCTAATAATTTTTTTTTATTTTTGTAGGAAATTGTGGGGAGGGGGGCCATGGCCCCTGCCACCCCCCCCCCCTCCGTCGCTGCCTAGGTGGTAGTTTGACCACCCCTCCATAGGCCTAATGCCCTAATGTTGGAGGTTATCTGACATCTCGAGATTTTTTTTATTTGTTTTCTCTAACAATTTTTTTTAGTTAAAGAAGAGATTGGCGAAATGGTTTAGAAGAAGACATGACAACTTGGTACTTTTGGAGAGCTTGTGTACTTGTATAGTCTTCTACATTCAACGAAGTTTAGAAACCTCAACGTCGTCGTCCTCATGAGCCATTTCCTGGTACCCACCCATCTTCTCTTTAATTTTGTTTCCATTTTCAATTCCGAAGCGGAAATTCAATTTTTATTTATTTATTTATTTTGTTTCATTTTGATCTAATATTTTTAGAAACAATTTTGTGGCAGAGAAAGTTTTCAGTTTCTAAGAGAAGCTCTCTCCTCCGGATTGTAGCAATTGCTACTGCCGGATCGGGTCTGTTGTATGCTAACAGCGACACAAATTCCAGTAAGCATTCAATTTTGTTCAAACTTTGATTTTTTTTTTTTTTTTTTTGGGTTTTAATTTCTTTTACTCTCTGTTTGGTTGTTGAGAATGTAGAAGACATAGAAATTCGAAATTTTTAGTCTTGCTCTCTTTGGCTTTCTAAATATCAGAGAATGGGAATTGCGTTCTATACTCTTTTCAGAAAACCAACGCAGTGACGGCAAGACACAAAAATTTGAATCAAGAGTCTAGGTGGGGGGAAAGATTCTTTCTTGGGTGCCAAACAGTGATTAAACACATTTCCAAAAAAAAAAAAATTGAATAAACACTGAGACACTCAGTTTTAATTTATAATAATTTTTTCTTATATTTTCCTAGCAACCAAACATTAGTCAATTCCATTAAGTTCTTTATAAGAATCTCATGCTTTTGTCATGCTGAATGTTAGGAGCAACATTAGCAGTGAAGGTTCCTGTGCCTTTGCGGGAATGGAAAATTACACGAGACACATTTCCTCGTCCTTGGTTTCTTTCATTGAATCACTGGCAATTTGGTTCGTTCTTTATCCAATTCTTTTTTAATTGGTAGCCCCCACTTTTTTTTTGGCAATAGATTGTTTCGTTTAAATATATATACGTACATATACATGTGTTTTTGGGATCAATTTGAGCTTGAAATTGTAGGAGTGCTTCCATTATTTTCTTCTAGAGTTGGTTCCGTTCCATCATCGGACATAAAGAATGAAGCCTCTCCGGCAGTCGGAGATGACCCCAAGCCATGTTGTAACTGCTTGGGCAGAGATGCTATTGCAAATGCGGCTGCTAGGGTTGGTTCTGCTGTTGTCAACCTATCGGTTCCTCAGGGTATATATTTTGAGTTATTTTATATGTTCTGTAATTTATTTTATTTAGAAGTAGAACCTAAAATACCTTTATGTTTTGGTAGGTTTCTGTGGGATTACTACTGGAAAGAGTATAGGGTCAGGAACTATAATTGATGAGGATGGTACAATTTTAACATGTGCTCATGTTGTGGTTGATTTTCAAGGCATTGGGGGTTCATCCAAAGGGAAGGTCAGTGGTTTTGAGGTTTTATATGTGTTATCTCCCTCAATATTTGATTATTATAATAATAATTAATCCAAAGCTAGGTGTTTTCTCTTTTATACTTCTTGTGTACCTTGGGGTGCCGTACGCTTTTAATGATATATTTTGTTACTTATCAAAAAAATATTTAATTATAATAATGATTTTCTCTAGTAGTTTCAATCCAGCATTCGGTCATACAAATAGTAGAGTTGGAATCTGATGGAAATGTGGATGTGTGGAGATTGCATACCTTGATTGTTATTATTATTTATTATTTTTAATATAGAAAACATTTTAAAATGTTATAAAACTAAATTCATGTGTAATGAGTATGTTATACCACATGGCATATATTGTTGAATGTGTTACACAACAATAAAGACATTATAGGCCTCGGCTTAGGTGCTACCACCGGTGGGACTAAGTCATCTTCTAGATAAATCCTTGCAAGCAAACAAGACAGTGGAATTGATATATCAATTTGTTTTGGATTTATTGCCTTCAAATCTATTGGAAAATGAATTCTTTTTCTATGGGAGTTTTGTGTGTCCGTGAGTGCGTGCGTGCATGTGTGTGTGTGTGTGCATAATTTATTTAGTTCAAGTAAGAAAAAAATTAAGCTTTGGAGTTATGAGAGGAGACATGCTATCATGCATGCTTTTGCTTTATCAATTTCTTTTGGAATGTAGGTATTGAGTTGTCTTTATATTAAACCCTAAGGGGTTGGCTCAAGTGGTAAGAGCCTTAGTCTTGGTGGCATTTCCATCAGGTCTAAGGTTTGAATCCCCTTGGGTGCAAACAATTCTTTGGGGTCAGCCCGGTGGCAAAGCTTGAGTATTATCTGATCCATGTAGAGGGGGTGCTTTGCACAGGTTTGAGGTTTACACGACAGAGGAGGGGTTCCTCGGCATAAAAAATAAAAAATTGTCTTTATATTTTGATTTATTTGCCCAAAGATTCTTTACTTGAATACGATTAGTCCTTATGATTAGTGTATTATTAGGAATCATCTGCAGCCTCTTTTCAATCATTTTTATGGCTCTAAGTGATGGGGTTCTCATTCATTTGTTTGTTTGCTTTGTTCTTTTTTTTTTTAAGACACTTTAAGGCATCATTAAATGGTTTTACATTTATGTTTTAGTAGTTCTTATCATCCATATATGATCTTGATCTATGGAAAATTGTTGCAGGTTGATGTGACTTTGCAAGATGGTCGGACATTCGAGGGTATAGTGGTGAATGCTGATTTGCATTCTGATATTGCAATTGTAAAGATTCATTCTAAAACGCCACTTCCAATAGCAAAATTTGGCTCTTCAAGTAAGCTTCGTCCTGGGGATTGGGTTATTGCCTTGGGTTGTCCACTTTCCCTTCAGAATACCATCACAGCTGGTATTGTGAGGTATTCAAAATAGATTATAGCAATCAAAAAATTCGTTCTCTTTTAATGATCACCTTCTCTTTTATACGTGTACTTATATCTAAAGTTAAGGCTCTCTTGAGATTGGTATTCTTTGTATGGACGGTGGCTTTAGAGAAAATATTAACTTTGGATAATTTACGAAAAATGAATGTTATTGAGGTGAATTAGTGCTGTATGTTTAAGAAAAGTTGAGTCTATTGATCACTTTCTTCATTGTGAGGTGGCAACATAGTTGTGGAGTGCGCTTTTTTAGTTGTTTGGTGTTGTATGGGTCATGTCTTGTAGGGTGAGCGAGTTATTGGTGAGTTGTAGGGGACAATTGGGACACTGAACTGCTTTGAATATGTGGAGGTTGGCTCCTTAGTGTTTAATGTGGTGTATTTGGAGAGAGCAGAACGCAAAGAGCTTTGAAAATCGTGAGACTGTGATGTTAAGAGTTGAAGAAGATAATGTTTCAATCCCTTCATACTTGGAGAGTAGCATGGAATAGTTTGCATGTTGCTAGTTTTTTATTTTTGAGTTTTAGGAGTTTTGTTCTTCTTTTTCTACACTTTAGGGGTTATCTTGGTATACTTCTTGCGTACTAGGGTTGTGCCCCTTTGCTCTTTTAATGAATTCCCATTACTTATAAAAAATGTGTACTTATACCTATATATATGTATGTATGTATATATGTCTGGATTATGTGGTTTAAAAAGAGAAAATCTAGCTGTCAAAATTTCTTCAACAAATTGCTGTAGTATGTATAGTCAGCACTCAGTTGCCTCATATATTATTTACTTAATCATGGTAGTATATGATAGAGCTCATCATCTTGGGGCTTTATATTAAGGAAGACTAAAATTTGTTATTTTACTACCTTCCCTCATATCATTTTCACCTTCTTGATGTAGTTGCGTTGACCGTAAAAGCAGTGACTTGGGCCTTGGCGGAGTACGGAGAGAGTATTTACAAACGGATTGTGCAATAAATGCGGTAACTTTTCCTCTCTGTGTGTATGTGTCATTCATGTTTGGACCAGGGAATCACTTATCATTAAGTCATATTATTTCAATTTTTTCTAGTCTCCTTAGTTTGATGCGCATATGTGTGTGTCTTAGAGGGTTTAAAGTTGAGTCGATTATGGAAATGGTTGTCATGTGTGTTTATAGTTTCAGCCCTCTTGGATATAGACTTGATACTGTTTCTTTCTATTTTTCTGGTGTAGGGAAATTCTGGAGGGCCCCTTGTCAATGTTGATGGAGAAGTAATTGGCGTTAATATTATGAAAGTGCTTGATGCTGATGGATTGGGTTTCTCTGTACCAATTGATTCGGTTTGTAAAATTATTGAGCACTTCAAGAAAAGTGGGTATGTTCTTATATTTTTGCATGTGATTACTAATTCGAACTGTTGGATCAAATACTTCATTAGAAATTTAGTTTTTATAGTGTTCACCTGGAATGTTTCTATTATGATCCAATTTGAAGTTGCCCCATGAACCCACTTGTCACACTTGGTCTACTTTTTTTTTTTTTTTGAACAAATAATATGTGCTATCATTAATTCTGGAAAAGCCCGAAGGCTTACATCTTAAGAATAGAGGAACAAGACTCCCCTACACTCTAAGCCAGAAGGATCTAACTTAAAAAACAGTTGCCAAAGCAGAAACACAAATCTTACAAAAAATATATATGAGCCTCTGTTTACAATAACGCTCACACTAAAATAAGAGGGCCGATTTAGCAAATAAGCCAACAAATATTCTAGTAAACATTTGGGCAGTACAAAGACAGACTGTACCAGAGAAACAAAGAGAATACACAAACACAGCAGACAGAAAAAACACCCAACCCGAGCCGGCTACAGAAAAACGGAGAGGCTGTCATCGCTGGATGGACCACACGCCCAACCGGTGACACCCAGAAAGCCGATCGTCATCGTAGTCCTCGGTCACCACCGTACATGGCTTGAAATAGTGGGGCGTGGCCATCACTCGAGGCCTAAGGAGCAAAAGTTCCCTAGCGTGTGATGACCATGCGCCAAGCTCCGGTGACCGATACGACCAGCGCTACTGGCGGCTGAAGCGGAGACTGACGGGGAATGCGGCTGAAGGGCACGTGTCTATCAGAAGTCAGCGGAGATACGGAGATCTGGCTTCAAAAAAGTAAGGAAGATGAAAGTCTGGCCAAAACACCCACCGCCGACGACACAAAACAGATCCTCTCCCCCAACTGGACATCTTGAGTTGAGTCTTTCCTGCTTGAAATAGAAGAAAGAAAACCAAAGAAAAATGTAAAACACAAAACACCATGGCCCCGAGAGGGCTAGGGGAGGATCAACCACCATTGGATCTACTGGGGGGAACAAAATACCACAGTCCTAATGGTTGGGTGAGACCTAACCTCCACTGATACACACCATGGAGGGACCAAAACCACTTCATAGCCCAAAAGGGCTAGGAGGAAACCACCACTGGGAGGAGGGAGGCAAGGGCCTTCCTCCCCCGGCGAATCAGATTTGAAAACTAAGGTTCTCTCTCTCTCTCTCTAACACTTCAAACAAGGCAAGTGAGTTACAAACCCCCCTCCTTTTGTTAGTCAAAATCTTTTAATAAAACATAAAAACCCTAAGTTTAAAACTAAATTTACATGAATATATATATATATATATATATATATATATATATATATATATATTTTAAAAAGGCTAAAAAAAGGTATCAACATAATAGAAAAAAGAAAAAAAGCCACCCGATTTGATTCGGGTGGTTTGCCGACCAACCCCCCCCCCTTTTCCTAGTTTTTGTATTTTTTTATTTGAGGGTATTTCCGTCCTTTTACAACTTAAAATGCATATTCTATCTGATTTAACAAAATTTCCTAACGGCGGGGTTTTTTTTGTAACGAAATGGTAGTTCAATACAGCTGAGTGTGACAGGTGGTAGTTCATGGGGATAACTTGTAAATGATTGTCAGTTTGAAGGGGAAAAATGTAATTAACCCTTATTATATCTGTCATAGATATGTATGTGTGTGTGTGTGTGTGTCAAAGTTTGGTTAATGAAATATGTTGAAGTTTGTTTGATGAAATAATGTCCACATTTATGTCAAATCCTCATTGCCCATTTTGTGTTAAGATATTGCCTTACCTCTACCCCCTATTAATGTGGGGTGGTGTGGCAAGGTTGGGATTCATTGCTCCTTGTGTGCGTAAATTTATGAATCATAAAAAAATATTTGGATTAAGTTGTGCATTTAAATACTCAGTAAATACCTGTAGCTCCCAATGGAATGGATAAATAACGCCCCTGCCAATAGGATGTTAACTTGTCATAAAAAAATATTTGGATTAAGTTGTGCATTTAAATACTCAGTAAATACCTGTAGCTCCCAATGGAATGGATAAATAACGCCCCTGCCAATAGGATGTTAACTTGTGCTTAATTTTCTATTGCAAGAGGTATCGATGAAATATCTACTTAAGATTCATTTGTTTGATAGCATCATCTTTATCAAGAGTGTAATAGATTGTTATCTTATGTAGAAGGGTTGTTCGACCTTGGCTTGGATTGAAAATGGTTGATCTTAATGAGATGATAATCGCTCAACTTAAAGAAAGAGATGCCACGTTTCCAAATGTCAATAAGGGCATTCTTGTGCCTATGGTATGTATTCTAATTGTTTCTTGCCTCATTTTTCTTATTGCATGTACTATAGTGAACTTGGCAGCGTATTTTTTATTTTTTCTTGAGCAACTTGGCAGCAATATATTTCTCTTGTCAGGATCACAATAATTTTTTCTTTTCCAGTGATGCATGTCTTATAAATTTCATTAGAAATTTGCAGACTATTCAGATTCTTATCCCAACTGATTTGTGCTGGCAACATGTAGGGATTACAATTCTCTCAAGTTCATTTCATTTGACTGAGAAAGGACAATCGACATTTGAACACGTCTTATTAACAGCTGCTTCCCTTTTTTTTTTATCTTTTTTTTTTTTTTTTCAGTTTTCCAATATGAATCGTCTTATATAACAGGAACATGAACTTTGTCTAGTAGAATGTGTATTGACTAGTCTTCATTTTGCATGATCAAATATTCTTAATTCATTTTGCTTCTTTTTTACCAAAACTTGCGATAAATTGTAGGGGCCTTACTGGTGAAGGCAGTATGCTCTGCCCTCTTTGTTTGCATGATGAGATTCGTCTGTGGGAATTTACTTCATGTCAGTCAAATGTAGGCTAGGGTTTGGCTGGTGGAGTGAGTTGTTTCCCATTAAACCTGTCTGATTTTTTTTCTGTTTTCTATTTAATATAGTTAAATCTGTAATAGTGTGCCTTGACTAGGGGTGTAAACGAGCCGATCCTGAGCGGGTATTGCCTGTTCGGACTCGGCTCGTTTAACAAACAGTAAAGCTCGAGCTCGACACGAGCTGAAAAATCTTGTGCGAGCTCGGCTCGCGTAACAAAAACTATTGTCCGAGCTCGAGCTCGGCCATTTTGGTCGATCCCGAGCTCGAGTACTCGGCTCGAGCTCGGCTCGTATCATAATTTAAATTATTGACTTTAGTAAAAAAAAAAAAAAATTAAAAATTAAACCACAAATTTTCAAAATAATGTGCACTTGCACGTATTAGAATTTTGCAATAAAAGCAAACAATAAGGCAATTGCCAATGAGTCTAGAATTTGAATTACAATTATCTATGAATCTATAATAAGTAATTAAATATGGTCAAATTGATCATTATGAATTTATGAGTCATAAATCATAATTCATAACTACCTACTAATAATACTAATATTATATGATCATACGATCTAAGTATTATCATATGATAGCATATTTAATGTATTAACATGATTTAACAACTCGTATGATCTTAAATCTTAGATCTTAGATCACGTGATGTAATGATTATTAAGTATTTACTGATAAACTCATAACATATAATAAAGTGATTGCATATTTTATATTTACATGTCATATGGCACAATGTTATATTATTATATGATCATATAGCCATATAATCTTATTATATAACATGAATAATATGATTAAGTATACAAATTGTCATTATATCATATGACTAATAATTAATTATTGATATTATTCACTTTTATTATTTTATATACCTATAACCAATTAATATATTCTAGCTAATAACTATTGTTATTTATTACTTAATTTATGCTTACATATAGTATATTATTTATTAATATACTATATTATAAAACTAGTTTTATATATATATATATACGAGTCGAGCCTTATACGAGCGGGTTCACGAGCTTTAGTCGAGTCGAGTCGAGTTTATACGAGTTTGCATCGTTTAATAATCGAGTTTGATTTTCGTGTTCACGAGTAGCTCATTTAATAATCGATTCGAGCACGAGTCGAATTTATTCGAGCCGATCTCGAGTAAGCTCACGAGTAGCTCAGCTCGTTTACACCTCTAGCCTTGACATGTGAGTTGCTTTTATATCTATTTGGGCATTCCATTATCTCCGGCCTCCAAGATGACATTTGATATTTTGATTTGTGCATTGACCGGAAGCAATATGCGTGAATTATTTTGCTGTGAAATATAATTTGCGGTATGCTTGGTTTTGATGATATTACATTGTAAAGAAAAAAAAGAAAGGCATGTTGCTCATTTATGATGGATTTCCCATGTTTTGACTAGGTAACTCCTGGATCTCCTGCTGATCGTGCTGGATTCTGTCCAGGTGATATTGTGATTGAATTTGATGGGAAGCCTGTTGAAAGCATCAAGGAGGTATTTGACACCTCTTCATCATCATCACATCATCATTGTATTTTTCACCATCTTCTCAGTGGATCTCAATAGTTGTAAATATGCAGTTTGCAATGAAGACGCTAAAATGTCTTATGGCTAGAATTTTAACAGTTCATGATTAATGGAGAGCCATAATCCTTAACTTGTAGATATTTATGCATAATCTTTTTAGCGATTAATCCACATTATAGTGATCAAACCATGTATAGATTTGAATCAGTTTAGTTGTCAAAGTTTAATACTGTAAGATGTGAAGTAAAGGATATGAAAAGAAAATATAACTTGATTGATCTCGAATGAAAAAACCTCCAATCAAAAAGAGTTTAGTCCAGAAAACTTGGGCTTTTCACTGATTGAGTTTATTGACATAGTTTGTTGCTTACTATTTACTTGATTGTGTCTCTGATGGTCTATATGATTGGCAAATTTGTGGCAGATTATTGAAATAATGGGGGACAGAGTTGGAGTACCCTTGAAGGTACTTGTGAAAAGAGCTAATGATAGTTTAGCGACGTTAACGGTAATTCCAGAGGAATCCAATCCAGATATGTGAAAAGATAGCTACTCTGCTTTCGGAAACATATTTCTTGGTTATATTTTTTTGTATTCTTATTTTATTGCGAAGAAAACAAATGTACAGCAGCTGGTGAGTTTCAATAATTATACTTTAGGTTTTTAGCTTTTCGTCCATTCTTATGTGATCCATTCAATGAAAATCTAGCAGTTGGTGAAAGACAATAGTGGAAAGGAAAAACATTTTTGATATTACTGTGAAGTATACTTCTAACAAGTTCTTTCTCTTCTTCTCTTCCAGCCATGTTGGCACTTAGCACCACTGACCAATATTTAAGGTATTCTGCATCACTCAACACACACACATAGACACATACGGACACACCGGGGACACGTGTATCTGGAGTCTTGATATTCTCTGTTGTTGCCCGAATTGCTAATAATTTGGATCCTTAAGTGCAAGAGATCTTAATTTGGCAAATCTACAGCCCGAGAAAACAGAAAGAGGTCATTGTTTGAAAATGACATATCCAGGAACACACAAAACAAAAATATAAACTGATGTAATCCTAATCCGGAAGGATTACATCTTTATCTAAATAGCTATTTAATCTAAATAGGAGTTGTAGTTAAATAAGAGTCTTATCTCTTTTATCAAGAGAATACGAGTAGTGATTAGTTTCAATTAAAGCTCTTGGAAGAGCAGTTTGATTCTAGCTAGTTGAATGATAGAAGTAGTGCAATTTTATCTAGAATAGAATTATGCTCCTACTTTAGTATTGTTAGCCTATTTGTTTATTTAAGGAAGCAAACGATGAAATAATAAGCATGTTGATTATTGTTATGTGAAATACAGTTAACTGTGTTTTTTGAGACATCAGGCGAGCCAATCTATTATTTTCCTGTGTTTTGGTCAATTGGTTCGCATCATAAACTAGGTAAATAGAGATGGAAAAAAGTTTAGATTTAATTTTCGCATCATAAACTAGGTAAATAGATTGAGATTTAATTGGAGAAACGAGATTTTTAGAAACAATTTTTTTAGTTTGAAATCCTTTAACAAAACACAGATTTGATTTATCCGTGGTTTGGGTGATGCTTGAGTTTCCAAATTTTTTAGTTTAAAAGGTTACAAGTTACCAAATGAAGTTTAATTCATATAAAATGGAAAAATGAGAGAGTGATTAAGGGTGAAAGGAGATGATCGAGTGGCATTGCAGCAATGATTAGCATATAATCTTAAGTTAACAGTGGTTGGACCCTTTTGGGAAGTGTTGGGTCGTGTATATATAGTGGGAAAGATGACGAACTTCCAGTAGAGTCTTGGTCAAGGCATTAGCTCTCCAGAGACCTTTACATAGTTTGGAAAACATTATGAAAATAGTATAAAGTGGACGTGTAGTCTCCTCTTCCTTCTGTTTCTCCCTTTGACGATCTTGTGTTCGCCTCGAGGCTTGAACTAATCCTCCTTTCAGAAAGAGCAGGAAAAAAATGCCATTTGACAATCACAATTTCTCTTGGGCAGTGTAGAATGTGATAGGTAGGTGAGAAACAGGACACTTGGTCAAAATGACAAGCTTCTCTAGTTTCTCGATCAACTTTCTCTCGCTCTTCAAGCTGGTGCATTAAATAGTTGAAAAATACTTGAGAGATGGTGATTAGTCAAAGCTGAGTTGAGGTTTAGCCAACGGTTCTGCTGCATATCACCTCTGTTTCTAGGATTTCTAGGACCCAGCGATTGTGCCAAGTTGTATGATGCGTGGTTAATGTGAGTTTGATATCAGAGCACTTGGATCACATCCTTATGTTTCAAACCGTAAGTTTCCCTTCTTCTCCCGTTAGACAATTCATAGCCTTGGTCCATGGTTAAAGAAAAGCCATGGACAGGTGGTTATTTGCAAGAAAATTCCATTTTGTTGCAACCCACGTGAGCCTGTGCATAATATTATCCTTCCAAGTATGCTGGTGCTACTTTGATTTGGCCACCCTGAAATGCAAAAGTGAGGGTTGTCAAACCACCCCTTACAGGCCACAGGATTTGGTCACTCCCAAAATAAAAGGAAGGAGGGGAGGTTGGCCCCTCCCAAAATGAAAAAACAAGGGTGGTCGAAAAACATTCAAATAAGTCATCACTAATTTTTCATACATTTTGACGTAGTTTCCAACAGAGTGATGGTGTGAGGAAGTCGGGTGTCGCTTTTTGATGTTTGGTGGTGTAAGTAGAAAAGTCAAATGGAGAGGATCCTCATTGCCCATTATTAAAAAAAGTAGGGGTAAAATTATTAAAAAAAAATTGAAATGACAATTTTATCCCAGATCGGTTCCTCTCCATTTCAAATGAAATGGAGAGGATCCGTTTCCTTTTTTTGGGAGGGGTAAATTGTATTTTTATCAAATAATTAGAAAATAAACCCCTCGTTGTCCTAGGCTCCAAGATATCCCAAGTATGGTGTAGAATGTAGATGGGATACCATATGGTCGTGGCAATGAAATAAAATAAAATAAGCTTACAAAAAAAAAAAAAAAAAAAAAAAACCCTATTAGGACTAGAGTCTCACTACCCGATCGAATAAGGAAGGGGATATAGTGGAGTCACACCTCAGTTTGAAACTAGCAACATGAATTATCATTAACCATTCTGAATTAAAATGCTTTACAGCAATTAATTATAAAAGATTATCCTAATAAGAGAAACGATTAAAACATTCACACTACACAACAATGACATAACACCAACAACACCAAGGCACAATTGAATGGGGCCCACACATGGACTCCACTCTATTGTGCCTTGGTGTTGTGCCATTGTTGTGTAGTGTGAGTGTAAGTAGGGGTGTAAACGAGCCGATCCTGAGCGGGTATTGACTGTTCGAGATCGGCTCGTTTATGTAACAGTGAAGCTCGAGCTCGACACGAGCCTAAAATTCTTGTGCGAGATCGACTCGCTTAGGAAAAATTACTGACCGAGCTCGAGCTCGAGCTCGTTCATTTTGGTCGATCCCGAGCTCGAGTACTCGGCTCGAGCTCGGCCCGAGTGAAAAAATTTAAACAAATACAAACGCAAAATTGTACAAACGAGTAGATCGCGAACCCTAGAACCAACCAACAAATCCAATACACGAAGTCCAGAAAAGTAAAGGACAGTAAAATAGAACGAAAACCTGAGTCGTGCAACGACCTCCTGGGCGCGTTGCTTGGCAAGCGTCAAGTCGTGTACAATCAGCGAGACATTGTTGTAGGATGGAGATGATGGAGCTGCAAGTCGTATTGATAGGTTGTGAACTTGAGAGTATGATTGTTTGGGGGGAGGGGAATGCATGAGTCGGGTCTCAGACCGTAAGTCAATCAAGGATGGAACAAATGGAGGGTGATCGGCCGGATGGGGTTTTTTTTTTTTTTAAGAAAAAATTTTTGCTTGAGAACAGGTCGACGTTGTGGTTTCAAAATAATAAAATTTCAAAAATTTAACTTTCCGTTTGAACTTACAAAAAAAAAAAAAAAAACTTTTCATTTGAAAAATTATTTCCTATGCCCGTATACAAATAAAATCGAAGCCACTTGTGATCCTAACCGTTGCTTGTTATAATCAATTTCAAGATACAAAATAAAGTCGTTGGATTTTATTTAACGGGAGTGAACACATAATTATTGAACACCATATAATTTCTCGGAATAGATAGTAGATTACATCTGTATCTCATTATCTCATAATTAACGGTTGCGATTTACTGTTGAACGATCGGACGACCCAGAAAAATCATGAAGGGTGTCCGTGTCTCGGCAATTGGAGCTTGTCAACACGAGTCCCGAGCCACGCATGCGTCGTCAATCTTCATATGTCAGCGTCTTATGAGCGGCTAAGATTCACACGGGATTCAACTTGAACGATCGGACGATCCAGAAATCCCCTACATGCATTAGCGTCAGCGTCTTATACCGTTTCCGTGTATCGGCAATTGGAACGTCAGGTGTCAGACGTCAGCGTCAGCCGAATCAGTATTATTTTTTTTTTGAAGGGCCGAATCAGTATTATTACCTAGGGCCGCACAACAAACTTTTTTGGTGAAAAATCCCCTACATGCGGGCTTACATTGAACATAATATCTACGGCACTGATGCAATGTAGTCGAATCAGATGATTAGATTTTGATTTTATGATTAAATTGAACTCGTTGGATTAGATGAAGGATCGTGTGTGAGAAACATCGTATGAATTCTTTGTATAAACGTGTGTTACCTCTGTAACCAACCATGAAAAGTGAACGGCTGTGATTAAACATACAACAATGGCACAGTTGAGATCTTCCCTAATAAAACCGTAAAAAAAATTATAAAAAAATTTAAATCAATAATATAAAAATTTAAAACTCATAAAAATGCACCATTTCATACTTGAAAAATTGTTTACAAAACTCACCGTTTCAACCATAAAAAATTTAAAAAATAAATAAATTAAAATCTGTTTTAAAAAAAAAAATAGATTTGCACACAGATTGTTATTTGCACACAAATTGTACACATTATGCATTTTAATTTTAGGTGTGTAAGGAAAAATAAAAAAAACCAATGGCATTGCCATTGTCACAATGACATTGTGTGTACAATATGTTTGCAAATAACATAAGAGTTAGTGACATCTAATTGCATGCAACTAGGAGAAAAAATAAACATTGGTTTATTATATAAATTTGGTCAATCTCATTCCCATATTTGCATTTTTTTCAAAATCTTTTATAATTATAAGATTTCAATACTTACATATATAGTTTACATGTGGATTTGGTCGATACTTACATACTTAATAAGTTTATATATATATAATGATCTTATCATATGATCTAACTTCTATGTTCTAAGTATTATCATATATATAATTTCGAATAAATAAGTATTATCATTTGATTTTTTACACTAAAAAAATTGAAACAATATTCAATATAAATACTAACTAACTTATATTAAGTTAAAACATTAACAATAATAATTATTATATTATCATACGGTCCTATATATTATATATATAATGATAATACTTTTTTTTTTTTTTTTTAAAGTCTATTGATAATAGTAATTATATTATATCTAATAGTTATACAGTACAATGTTAGATCATATGATCTAAATTCTAATGATAATACCTAACTTGTGATTATAATTAACATAGTGGTGATTGCAATCCTAATAACATAATTTGGAATTATATTAATCACATTGTCATTATATATGAATAATACAATTAAGTTTCAAAAGTGTCATTGTATCATATGATTAATGTGAACTCATACTTACGTATGTAAATTGTAATCTATATACCTAGTCATTGTATCTAAATATTACTAATAATTATTAAATACTTAAAATCTTAAACCATACTTATTCAGTATATCAGTGTATGAGTGTATCTAAGTATCTAAATACTTAATCGTTATATTAGCTAGTACGAATTTGTATACTTATATGACATTATGTAGCCATAATTTATACTTATTAACTTTTAACTTATAACTTAATTTATAATTATATATGTATATATATATTTTATGATTATGAATTATTATCATATAATATCACTTGATTTATGAGATTATCTATTAATCTATGACAAGTATGATTTGAGTCATAAATCATAATTATCATATATAATTCACAATTATCTACTAATAATACTAATACCATATGATTATACGATCTAAGTATTATCATTTGATAACATATTAACATCATATAACAATCTATATGATATTAGATCTTGGATCTCGTGATGTAATGATTACTAAATATGTAATGATAATACTTATAACATTTAATAAAGTGATTACATGCAGGTCATATGCTACAATATTATATTATTACATGATTATATAGTCTTATAATCCTATTATATTATATAAATAATATGATTAACTGATTAATTAAGTGTCTAATTATCATTATATCATATGACTAACAATTAAGTATTGATATTATTCACTTTTAATATTTTATATACATATAACCAATAAATTATAACTAATTAATATATACTGATCAATGACTATTGTTATTTGTTACTTAATTAATACTTATATATAATATATTGTTTATTAATATACCATATTATAAAAATAAGTTTTATATATCTATATATATATTATACGAGTCGAGTCTTAATAAACGAGTCGATCCTTATACGAGCGAGTTCACGAGCTTTAATTGAGTCGAGTCGAGTTTATACGAGTTTGCTTCGTTTAATAATCGAGTTTGATTTTCGTGTTCACGAGTAGCTCATTTAATAATCGATTCGAGCACGAGTCGAGTTTATTCGAGCCGATCTTGAGTAAGCTCACGAGTAGCTCAGCTCGTTTACACCCCTAAGTGTAAGGATCACTCCCCTCCTAATAATGCTTCATAATTAAGGAAAATGCTATTTACACTACACCCACACAACAATGGTACAACAGCCCCTCACATGGGGTGGGCTCCACAGCACTCTCCTCCTAATAATGCTTCATATCTAAGGAAAATGCTATTTACACTACACCCACACAACAAGCGTGTGGAGCCCACCCCATGTGAGGGGCTGTTGTACCATTGTTGTGTGGGTGTAATATACCAATCAAGTCCCCATATCTAATACCTACTGAAACACTGAAAGAGAAAACAAGATAAAAGACTAATATTTTATTATCAAATGGCGAAAGCTTGAGATTTACCCTACCCGTATGGAGGACGCGTTTTGCACATTGACCTAGGAATCTAGTTGGGGTTATCCAAAAGGAAAATGCTAGAATTCCCACCCCCATCCCACTCTAATCCCACCAACTCTAAGTGTTTTAATTTTTTTATTTAATAAATCAATTTTCAACTTTTTACACTTAGGGTTGGTGGGATTGGGGTGGGATGGGGGTGGGAATTGTAGCACTTCCCTATCCAAAAATAAAAAAAAAAGAAAAGAAAAATGTAGACTTATAATAATTAGAAAAGAAGACTCCTAATAAATAACAAAATGCTGCCTTCCACGTTGACGTTGTTGCGTCCTTCCCCAGCACGTCCTGTTGCCTGCATCACCAACTGTGCCGGAGAAGCCATAGCGTACGCCGTCAAATTCCTTCACTGCCATCCCAATTAACGATCTTCTCGCCAAACTTATACGAGAAATACAAATACCCTCTAGGCGGCTTGACGGGCGGCGTCATGATGACCTGATGGACACCAAACTGAGTGACCCTTATATGATCACTGCAGTTGTCAAGAAGCTTAAAAGGAATATGAACTTCAGCAATGTTTTTATCCCCTCCAAAGATTCGATTGTATCGGAGTTGGATCATCAGAACCAATTGGTTTTGGCGCAACTTTGATTCTTCCAAGCAAAAACTCATCGGAAAATTCCACGTGGGTTTGTCACCAAAATATTTTCCCACCGGAGTTTGTTGCCTTAAGCTTGAACTCGAATCGCCAACGATGGAGACCACAGCGTATGCATGCACTTTGAACAAACAATGCACGATTTCCAGGCCTTCCAAACATGTCAAATTGATCTCAAAAGGACGATAATCCATAGAGATCGAGAGGGCCGGGGAAGGAAAGATTTGTTTGTTTTTGGTTTGGGAACAAAATGGTTGAAAGATAGCTACTCTGCTTTCCGAAACATTTTTCTTGGTTATATTTTTTTTGTGTTCTTATTTATTGCGAAGAAAACAAATGTACAGCAGCTAGTGAGTTTCAATAATTGTACTTTAGGTTTTTAGTTTTTCGTCCATTCTTATGCGATCCATTCAATGAAAATCTAGCGGTTGGTGAAAGACAATAGTGGAAAGGAAAAACATTTTTGATATTACTGTGAAGTATACTTCTAACAAGTTCTTTCTCTTCTTCTCTTCCAGCCATGTTGGCACTTAGCACCACTGACCAATATTTAAGGTATTCTGTATCACTCAACACGTACACATACAGACACATACGGACACGTGTATTTGGAGTCTTGATATTCTCCGTTGTTGCCCGAATTGCTAATAATTTGGATCCTTTTAAGTGCAAGAGATCTTAATTTGGCAAATCCACAGCCCAAGAAAACAGAAGGGGGTCTTTGTTTGAAAATGATATATCCAGGAACACACAAAACAAAAATATAAATTGATGTAATCCTAATCCGTAAGCAGGGGCAGAGCTACCCCTGGCCTTGGGGGGCCTGGCCCCCCCAAGGCCAGGGGTCTCCCCAAAAAAAAAAAAAAAAATTCCTTAAAAAAAAAAATAAATTAATTTTACCCCTAAATTTTATTATTTTTATAGTTTTGGCCCCCCCAATTTTTTTTTTTCACTTTGGCCCCCCCAAATCTTGAATCCTAGCTCCGCCCCTGTCCGTAAGGATTATATCTTTATCTAAATAGCTATCTAGCCTAAATAGGAGTAGTAGTTGAATAAGAATCTTATCTCATCTATCAAGAGAAAACGAGTAGTGATTAGTTTCAATTAAAGCTCTCTTGGAAGAGCAGTATGATTCTATCTTGTGTTCGCCTCGAGCTTGAACTAATCCTCCTTTCAGAAAGAGCAGGAAAAAAATGTCATTTGACAATCACAATTTCTCTTGGGTAGTGTAGAATGTGATAGGTAGGTGAGAAACAGGACACTTGGTCAAAATGACAAGCTTCTCTAGTTTCTCGATCAACTTTCTCTCACTCTTCAAGCTGGTGCATTAATAGTTGAAAAATACTTGAGAGATGGTGATTAGTCAAAGCTGAGTTGAGGTTTAGCCAACGGTTCTGCTGCATATCACCTCTGTTTCTAGGATTTCTAGGACCCAGCGATTGTGCCAAGTTGTATGATGCGTGGTTAATGTGAGTTTGATATCAGAGCAGTTGGATCACATCCTTATTTTTCAAACCATAAGTTTCCCTTCTTCTCCCGTTAGACAATTCATAGCCTTGGTCCATGGTTAAAGAAAAGCCATGGACAGGTGGTTGTTTGCAAGAAAATTCCATTTTGGTGCAACCCACGTGAGCCTGTGCATAATATTATGTTTCCAAGTATGCTGGTGCAACTTTGATTTGGCCACCCTGAAATGCAAAAGTGAGGGTTGCCAAACCACTCCTATAGGCCAAAGGGTTTGGTCACTCCCAAAATAAAAGGAAGGAGGAGAGGTCGGCCACCCCCAAAATGAACAAATAAGGGTGGTTGAAAAACACCAAATTAGTCGCGACCAATTTTTCATATATTTTGACGTAGTTGCCCAATAATGGTTGGTGCAAGTATAAAAGTGGAGATAGTTTTTTTTTGGGGGCAAACAGATCTTCTCCATTTGAAAATGGAGAGGAGCCGGTCAGTAAAAAAAAGTAGGGGTAAAATTATCAAAAAATTTGAAATGACAATTTCACCCTCACTTTTTTCACTGATCGGCTCCTCTCCATTTCCTTTTTTGGGAGAGGTAAAATGTATTTTTGCCAAATAATTAGAAAATAAATCCCTCGTCGTACTAGGCTCCAAGATATCCCAAGTATAGTGTAGAATGTAGATGCGATACCATATGGTCATGGCAATGAAATAAAATAAAATAAGCTTACAAAAAATAAAAAAATAAAAAATAAAAAATAAAACCTAATAGGTCTAGAGTCTCACTACCCGATCGAATAAGGGGATATAGTGGAGTCACACCTCAGTTTGAAACTAGCAACATGAATTATCATTAACCATTCTGAATTAAAATGCTTTACAGCAATTAATTATAAAAGATTATCCTAATAATGCTTCATATCTAATACCTACTGAAACACTGAAAGAGAAAACAAGATAAAAGACTAAAATATCAAATGGCGAAAGCTCGAGATTTACCTGACCCGTATGGAGGCCAGGACGCGTTTTGCACGGTGACCCGAGAATCTAGTCGGGGTTATCCAAAAAAGAAAAGAAAAAGAAAATGTAGACTTATGATAATTAGAAAAGATAGACTCCTAATAAATAACAAAATGCTGCCTCACATGTTGACGTTGTTGTGTCCTTCCCCAGCACGTCCTCTTGCCTGCATCACCAACTGTGCCGGAGAAGCCATAACGTATGCCAAAATCCTTCACTGCCATCCCAATTAACGATCTTCTCGCCAAACTTATACGAGAAATACAAATACCCTCTAGGTGGCTTGATGGACGGCATCATGATGACCTGATGGACACCAAACTGAGTGTCCCTTATATTATCACCGCAGTTGTCAAGAAGCTTCTTAAAAGGAATATGAACTTCAGCAATGGTTTTATCCCCTCCAAAGATTCGACTGTATCGGAGTTGGACCATCAGAACCAATTGGTTTTGGCGCAACTTTGATTCTTCCAAGCAAAACCTCATTGGAAAATTCCACGTGGGTTTGTCGCCAAAATATTTTCCCACCGGAGTTTGTTGCCTTGAACTCGAATCGCCAACGATGGAGACCACAGCGTATGCATGCACTCTGAACAAACAATGCACGATTTCCAGTCCTTCCAAACATGTCAAATTGATCTCAAAAGGACGATAATCCATAGAGATCGAGAGCGCCGGGGAAGGAAAGATTTGTTTGTTTTTGGTTTGGGAACAAAATGGTTGCGAAGATCATGTACATATAAATCTATATGTACAGAGTTGGAACCATAGTATAACACTATCTCTTCCTTGGTGGAGTCAACATCGAATTATGATACTAATTATTTGTAAAATTATATGGTTTTACGTATTAAAACTTTATTAATTACCACCACTAATTAATATTCACTGTTATATTTGTAATGTCTTTCTAGTGTTTTAATTTTTTCAATGTTCCTCGTAGTCCCGTACGAGTTGCAATGTTAATTAATATGATCGTAATTATTTCTATATATAAAATAAAAATAAAAAAAGGCTAAAATTCAGGAGGAAAAAAAAAAACACAAAAAAAGGGCAAAAATTCAGGAAGAAAACGAAAAAAGTGAAAAATAATTTTTTTTTTTTTTTTTTTTGTTTTTGCTTTATTAGAACATTACATGCAACCCCAAATCCCAATGGTAGATTGGGATGACATTGCAAAAAATGAAACATTAAGGAAGGATATTGTAAATAGAATGATAGTTAGAGGGGCGAAAATAATTTTCCTAAACAAAATATATTAAGGAAGGGAATGGTAATATGGGTTTACATATTAATTAACACTAGAATGATACAGGGAGAGAGGCGTATGCTTTAATAGTTATTTTCTTAGCTAGAATACACCTTTATATAGGACTGGATAAGGTTATTTTTATTTTTATTCTTATTTCATATATAGAAATCGATCCCACCATTTGTTACTCTACTCTAATACAATCCCACGACCCATCTGTCTCCTTGTAATAATACAACAGATATGAGACAAGACAGCCTTGTTGCTGTTGGTAGGGAGTTGTAAACGGGATGAAACTTATATAGTGAGTCGGGAGTCCTACTCAAATGGATCCCACCCACGTGCCCCGTTGGTAGGAGGTTCTACAAGGTCCGCGCGTGGCATGGGCAACAGTGTGTACAAGGCTGGGTGTTGGCCGTGCTGGTTAACCTTGAAGCCTGAAGGGCACTTGCCCATGGCCAAAACCTTCATTATTATTTTATTTCCAAAGAGATGCAACTCTCAGACTACAAATCACGTTGCAGCAAGCATCAAACCGACATATTCTGGTATTTCTTTCATAGATGAAGATTGTTAATTATTAGCAGAGTGAAAACCAACGGCCAACGCATAATTTGAGAACATCCCAAATAATTAGGATGAAAATAACTAAAATTATCAACAAAAGAGATTTACATCGATCCAAACCCAAAACAAATGTGGAAAATCCGTCAATTTATTTAGTTAGCATGATTTCAAACCCTCATAATTCCATTTAGGTGCCAGCAATCCATCTAAAAAACGAAATTTAAGCTAAAAAAAAATAAAATAAACAAGATTTAGAAATCAAAACCACCACCATCATCAAACCCACCATCATATCCTCCCATATCCGACGCATCCGAGATCATATCTCCGACTAACAACCCACCCAGCAATCCCGCTCCAAGCCCCATAGCCATCCCTCCAGCCCCGCCGCTCCTCTTTGGTGGCTTCTGTGGTTGCATCACCGGCGCCCCGTACCCACCGTATCCGTATCCCGCCTGAGGTGGATACCCACCCGGCGGAGGATACTGCGGTGGGTACCCACCGTACCCACCATGAGGGTATCCACCGTATGCCGGCACAGCAGGTGGGTACCCACCATGTGGCTGCACAGGAGGTGGGTACCCACCAGGCGGCGGCGCATGCGCATAAGCAGGAGGTGGGTATGCTCCTGGCGGCGGATATGCGCCACTAGATCCCGCCGCGTGCCCCACCGGATAAGCCATAATCGGTTGCTGCTCCTTGCCCGCCGCCTGTTTGTTTTTATGCTCAGTCGAGGTGAACTTTTCCCCGAATTTGTACGAGAACTCCAGCATGCCTTTCGGCTTCCCAGATGGGGTCCTGACGCTATAACTCACGTGTTTCGTTTCCTTCGCGTCGCCGAAACCGTCCAACAGTTCCTTGATGGACGCGTGGACTTCGCCGACGTCTTTGTCTCCAAAGTTTCGTTCCGACTTGATCTTGAAGACGAGGGCGAGGCGGTTCTGCTGGGCGGCGGCGTTATCGATGGTGAATTTCATGGGGAAGTTCCATTTGGGGTTCGGGCCGCAGTCTTTGTCTGTGGGTGTCTTCTGTTTGGAGGATTTGAGGTTGTGGTCACCGTCGATTTTGACGACGGCGTAGACGTCCATCTTGGAGAAAAGATTCACGTCCTTCAAGTCCTTGCCGGACTTGATCACGATATCCAAAGGCCTACACTCCATCTTTCAAAGAAGATGATGATCAAAGAAAGATTGAAGAATGATTGAATATACCGAGATTTTGTTGAAAGAGGGATTTGGAATTCAGGAATGGAAATTGGTTGCTAGGCTTGGGTGGAATTGGTAATATATAGGAAGGTTGTTGTGAGGAAAGAGATGAGAAGGTCGATCGGTGGATGAGAACCGACAAAGGTGGGGCATATAACGGAGTTGGTGACGTAAAAAATAAAAAATAAAAAATAAAAAATTGATTACTTTCCTTGTGGTTTTTTTTTTTTTTGTTTTTTTTTTAAGCAACTTGTGGTTTTTCTAGAATAATATCGAAGAACTGAGTAACGCGTAATCTTTTTTGAAAGATATTTAGCGGAAAATATAGGGAAATATATGGTTAATGTATTGATTAGAGGTTGCGATTTTGTACCTAAAAAATGCAATTTTAAATCAATTAGTAAAAAATGAATTGTTTGAAATTATATTTTTTAAAAATTACAATTTGAAAATACAGAAAATCTTATTTTTTAAATTGCAGGTAAATGTATTTTTTTTTTATTTAAAACGCATAATTTTAAAGGTTAATTTACGATTTTAGAAGTCAAATTGAATTTTTTAAAATTATATTTTTAAATCGCATATTTTTCAATAGTACTTTTCAAATCCCAAATTCAAATGTACTCTAAGAATAAATTAATTTAACTAAATAAAGCACTCAAAAAAAAAAGAGAAATGCTAGAATATCTCTTGGTGTTCTTCTAAAATGACATAATTACATCTATGTCATTTTGGATGGCATAAATGTAATTTTTTAATAAAAAAAATTACATCTATGTCATTCCAAGAGAACACTAGAATAACGTCAGAAGATGCTCTAATATTCTTAAAATAAAATAAATAAAAAAATCTATACGATTAATTTTTGTTTACCTTTAGTGAGGTAGGATTTTTATTTTTTATTTTTAATTTTAGCGTGTGAGTCAAGCCGCCTTTAAGGGTTATGATCTTTTTGCAACCATTGGCCATCGTACTTGTACACCCATAGGTGATAGGGCCATAGCCTTTATATTCTTTCTTCTTCTCCTTTCTCTTTCTCTTTCTCTTTCTTTTTCTTTTTCTTTTTCTGTTTCTGTTTCTTTATTCTTTTTTTTTTCTTTTTTTTTTAAAAAAAGAAAAAATCACAAAACGTGTTAGATGTACAATAATGACAATAGGGGTTAATATGTCATATGTGAGGTAAGCTTTCTTTAATGCGGCCTTTTATTTGAGTGAAATAGGATACGCGTTTTTTACACGTAAATAACGATTTATCTTTAATAGAAAGGAATGAAGTGAGCTTCCTGATCGATCCTGACGCGCCTTAAAGTGAGCGTGTGTGGGCGTGTTATCAAGAACCGTTTTGGGAGCAGTCGTGGAAATGAAGAAACACCCCCTGTTTCCTACTCGCCGCTTTTGGTGGATTGATGGTGTGGCAAAAAAATCTCAGTCCTTTCATTTTCATGCCAACCTTACATAGTGGGATTAGGGAAATGGGAATCACGTTCCGGTATTATCATAATAATTTATTGCGCGCCAATGGAATCTGCTGGAGTCTCTTTCAGCGTGGTCTCTATCTCTCTCTCTCTCCATTCTTTACGGATTGGCGGTTGGAGAGAGGAAAAAGTAATAAAAAGAAAGGTCTAGGCCGTTGAGTATTGACCCAGAAAGGTTGATAAGTGCTCAGATTCAGCGATTGTTATTAGAGAGTTTAATCATACGGATATATGCGCCAGCATTCACTACTGGTTGAAACTGATTGATAGAGATTGGTGGTATCGTTGACCTTCTACCAATTACGCAACAATTTTTGGTGCTATTTCAGTTGGGAGTCGAATAATCTCTCAATAGCCGGCCATCAATACATTAACCAACCACTATAATTTCACGGCCGTATAAATATAAACTTACGGAAGGCAGGAACACCAGGCTACTGAGTAACTCTCTGCAAGGAAGGGTTACAACTTACGCCGACGAAGCCGGGCATGCAAAATGTCTGAGCAAGAGCAAATTACCACCACTTCCCAGTTTAAATAAAAAGCTAAAAAATAGATATGCCGCGAGCAGGATAAGAGGCTGGCCCTCGCCGCATATGTCAACAATAAATTTAACAAGAAAAAAAAGAAATCACAAAGCAGATAAACAAGATGCCACTATCAATAACAGTACATTTTGGAGCATCTAATTTCTAAATTACATCGTCGTCTTTAAGCCCAAACTATGCTCCAATTGGCCTCCTCCCCCGCGGAACAGCTTAAAAAAAAGCTCTACTTGAACATCCAAAAGGTGGACCCCCCCGTGTGTACTTGAAGCAATAATTGCTGTACTCCCGTGGCGGAGCAATAATGCACCTTTCAACATGAAATTGGCCGGCATGTGTCATATGCTGCTGCTAATCATGTTTATCCAATTTTTGATGATGGGATATATATATATTGTGTACCATTTTCATCAAAGAGGATGGTAAGGCACATAGCCCAACAAGCCCGTCACGTTGGTGACAACGTCATTGCATCTTGTCAAAAGGCTTAAAAACTGCTGTGAAATATCAACTGCTGTGGTCGCACTAGGCGCAGTGGGAGTGTTTACAAGATTGTGACTATTTCTGGGTGGTGCTGTTTCTGGATGATGCAAATTATTATGTGGGGATTTTGCAAATTGGGGAGGAAGAGGAAGAATAAGCGATGGAGATGGAGATGGAGGAAGAATAACCTTTTGAAAGTTCTTACTATTAAATTCCATTGCAACAGAAGGAGGTGCACCACCACCAGCAATAGTAGCATTGTTGTTGAAGTTGTTTCTATTACCAACCATCAATTGCTCTCCCCTACTACTTTCTTCCCCACCCAACATGAATTTTACACGCGGGGTACCTTTACTACTACCGACGCCAGTTACCTGGCCTGCCTCTTCCCCTGATGACTTCTTCAAACAGGATTTCAGCTGGACTACCGGCTTCGGATGAGCAAGCCCTGATGCTGGTCTTTGTACAGCCGCAGTATCCTTCACCTGTGGGGTCTCATTGGGGTTGTCATCTCCTCGGCTCTTGCCCGATTCAGAACCTTCAGGTGTACCTCCCATTTCCCGAATGTGGCACCTCACGTTCACGTTCCCAAATAAAGAATTGTTACTGACGGCAAATTTATATGCTGCTTCTGCATCGTGCTTGTGCAGGAACACAACACGGCACGTTGAGGACTTCCAAAAGACACGGAGTCCTGACTGATCTATTGGTCCAAAACGAGCAAACCTTGCTTTCAACTCTGCGAGAGATGGAAGCGATGTATAGGGAGGGAACTTCATCACCAGCATGGTGGGGTTGACTGTCTTTGCCGGGGGTTCCACTTTCTTCACAGGATCTGGTCTGGAAGACTTCTGCAGGGCCGGCACCACTGATTCTCTTCCCTCTCCTCGGAAGCCTTCAGAAGTTTTCTGACCAGCCTTCTTTTCAGCAGCCAATGTTTTTATAGCACTAATCTTCTTTAACTTCTTTGCTGCAATTTCTTCTTGACGATCAGAGCGGCCACGTTTCCGCCCGGCTTTTGTTGGATCATCAGGTCTGACAATGGATTTTACTGGCTTTGAGTATGGAAGATCTCTGACATGCTCATCAAGAGCATTTTCAAAAGCCCCAAAACTGGATGAAGATTTTGTGAGACGACCGTCAACATATTCAGTCTCCGTTGGTGGAGACAAAACCAAGCTTTTCTGATAAACGAGGGATCGGAATCGCAAAAAGAACTGCCGTACGGTTGCAGGCCTGTTTCTTTCCACACCATAAAAAGGATCAAGAGCAAGGGCCTGCAAATCACTCAATAGTTGTGGGAGTTCAATGTCACTATTTCCCGTGCCAACGGGTGGAAGTGTTCCAACAGAATTGGATGAGGAATTACTCGCACCAACATTTTTCTTCTGGTATTCTACCTGAAAATCTTCTCTCGGTGCTAAACCAATCTGGGTGGATTTTCCCACTAATTTCCCCACTGGTGTCCCTACTTTTCCAGTAGCCAAACGTTTCTTGGGATGATGATCAGAGCTCATCTCTGTACCAAACTCTTTCCTCTTTTTCTTCTTCTTTTTCTCCCTCATAACAGAGTTCTCAGAGCTCAAGTCCCCTGTAGTTCTTTTCAGAATTTTTGCCTTCTTAACTCCACTGTCAGTGCTCAAGCCACTTGAGCGCATTGCATCAATTGGTGAAGGATCTGCCGCACCACGACCGTCCTTAACTAGATCTGATCCATGGCCAATTGGAAAACTCTGCTCAGGTTGTTGGAAATCTTCGTATGATCTCCAAGTTTTTGCCTCACCTTCCTGCTGCACGGATTGTGATGCACAATCTATTATACGTGGGAATGCCCCCTGCCCTGACAAACCAGCCAAGCCTGTGCTTGTGGGACCCACATAATCACCAGGCCCCAACCTCTCCAGAGGGGGTTTTGTATCTACAGAAATATCTTGGTGGCCGTGGGTACTGTTGTATGCCGCAGCCTGATCTATGGATACAACTATTTTTCCAGATCCATCTAGACCCGAGGTTGCACCATCCTTGCTGATATATACAACTTCTTCGGATTTTGTCAGAATCTGCTTTACAGGGCCAGCTGCAACCCTCTTTTGCATGACATAATCCCCAGCTGCTGTTGTTACAGATCCGTCCATGTAAACTGATGGGGCAGAGGAACTTGCCTGCCCTGGACTTGCTTGATGAGTCGTTGAGTTAATGGGTTCTTCTCTTCTCTTGAAAAGGTATCTGTCTTTCTTTGAATGGTCCTTGATTTTCATAGGTTTTGCAGCGCCCTTCCCACCACCAAGAGCTTCCGCGATCACCAGTGGACCACTTAAAGGAGCTGGAGAGGGCAACAAACCAATCAGAAAACAGAAAGTGGAGAGCACTCATTTGAAGTCGATAATATGCAAGACAGAAAAAGATGTGCCTAACATCGCTTGTGCATAAATGAATACAAATCACAGAGGGGGAAGATCTCTAGAAACACGAGGATACCATAAAACTACAATTCTGACTAGTCAAATTAACATACCAAGCAAAGCCAAATTTATCACAACTACACTAATGACGAAATTCAGTTTCTTTCTCGTTATGCATAATGTTATAAACAGACACCAAATCAATTGACAATGAATGCTTGGTTAATTAAAAAATATGGACCATATATCAAAATTGGCGGTCTAATCGTTTGATGAGATATATAGGGTGAAAACAAAAGAAGTTGGGAGTGATATATCAATAGTACTGAAACCTCTGATACTCACTATCTAACATAAGTTTCCTTTTTTCAAGTAAATAAATTAAGTCAGGGTTAAACTGATCTCAACTATTCGTCATACATTTCTATGAAATGGGAGCATATATGCACCTACAGCAACACTAATATTACAGTGGCAAACAGAACAAAAAAATATGTTACCAACAATATTAAATAATCCAATAGAATACCACATTATGGCACCGAAAATAAACCAAAAAATTCTTAATAAAACAAGTGAAAGCTTTCTAATTAATTATTTACAAAAAGACTCCCCACAGACATGCTGGTTAAATCCAAACCGTCCTACTATTACAAAAGGAACCAAGCATCCTTGTTCGGTTATAAATTAATCAAGGAATATTTGACAGAAGGGGAGAAGTAAACATAAACCAACATGTACCGAGACAGTGGCACCAACCCCTCATGGAACTTCCCCTCGAAAATCCCCATCTGCGGGTCCACAGCGCAACAAAACAATGACCCATAGCTTCAAACTTTATGTTGACATTGCCAACATTAACATGCTCATCAAAGAACTTAAGCAAATCCATGTATTTTGTCAATTACCAGGCCCAAGGTATGCTTAATTCTTCCGTCAAGTTCACTGAGAAAGTGGATGGTGTAATGGTGCTGCCAAAGACCAAGGATGAGCTTGTATTGAGAGGGAACCATATTCTCCTTCTCTTGGAGGATATGCCCCTCAATCGCTGAGAAGAGGATATGGGTACCCACCACCACCATACCAGCCTTAGGGTAGGTATCCACCTCCACTGTGTTACATGACCTGCCTCCACCATGATACGGTACATACCGGTGCAAAAGAACAAGTTTGGGATGGGTTGGGAGCTGGGTTGATTTGACTGTTCCAATGTTTTTGTTAGAATACTCTTCTTGAATGGTTTGGTTGTTGTGTAGGGCAATGGTGGCTTTTGACTTCTAGTGAATCTTAAATTCTACCTTTTTGGAGCGGAAGGATGTTGTTGGGGAAATCAAGTGACATCATGTTTAAGATCATCATCAACAGTTAAAATATTCAAAATAATTACCCTCATCCAATGAACAACGCATACTGGGAGATACTAAGAGGAACAAGGGAATTGAAACTGCAATAATCGGTGATAGCAATGTTGAACTTGCTTTTATAATGCTTAATATCAAACTGGTTGAGTTTAATGAAACAGATCTCAACATAAGAGAGCGTAATGTTGGTGCAACAAAGCATCAAAAAAATAACCAAGGATGAGGAGAAGCATGTAATCTATACCTCGAGGAACTTTAAATGGCTGATCTAAATCAATTGGTTCACGAGATGGGCGCCCTGGCTGCACCCCAAACGCCTGAGCATAGGTCTCGTCAAACTCCTCAAAAACTGCCTTCCGATAAGCAAACACTGTAGCCTTATTCTTGAGAAAATTAATGCATTTTTCGTCACCTCCTCTTGGCACCAATGCTAACTGCTTCACAAAAGCAAGAAATTCCTGTGGCTTAAAACTGTCTCTCTCCTTTTTAATCTGATTTGCAGAATAAAGCCCTCCAGGCTCATAATCCGGAACATCCACCACAAAATACCCTTGAACATTCGTGACCCGAAGATTATATGGATTCCTACATTTACAAGCCAAACCAAGACCACGCCTCCTACTCATCTCATCAACCGCCTCTTCCACAGCCCTCACAAAATTCCTCGAATTTATTTGCCGTGATTTCTCAGCGTAATTGAGATCAAATGCTATAAGCTCAGCTGGGTCGAACCACCCATAACTACTATCACCAAAGAAGGCCACCAACACATAACCCTCCCTCCTAGTGCGCCGCACAGAGGAAGACGCAAAAGCCTCGTTGAATATATGCCCCGGCCACCATGGGTGAGACTTCACCTTCCCCCACACCATGTCACCCACTTCAAACCCAAAACTCAATGCCCTCGACATTCCTAGACCAACATTATTCTCACTTGCCACAAAATCATCAAACTCCGATAACAAAGTATTGTACTCCAAAACCTTACCCTTCTCCACGTGCTCTTCTTTTTCATTCTGAGCATAAAATCTATCATCTTGAGCATCAAATCGATCGGCGTGATCCTCGTTTCCGTCATTTTCATGGGACCGATCCGCGCTACTGTTGCTCTCATCCTCAAACTCAAAAACCCTAGATTCCATTCCCTTGCCTACTCTTCCACCACCAGCATCAATCTCCTCAAAAACCCTAACCCTAGCCTCCTCGTAAACTCTAACCCCAACTTCCTCAGATCTCCCACTCTCAGAAACCCTAGCATCAACTTCGCCCCCGTGAGCCCTGGAATCAAGCGCCATCGAAGACACCCTAACCTCATCAGAAACGCCTAAATCAAAACCTTTCTCTCTGTCTCCGTTAGAGCCATCGACACCGCCTTCCAGAACTCTAGCTTTCGCTCCTGACTCCCCGATTGAATCCGAATTCCTATTGTACTCACAATCGGTGTTCATCACTGATATCATTGGAGCAGGGCTAATAACGAAATCTCCGAAACCCTATCGAAAGCAGCGCTCGCGGGCTCGAATGAGAAAGCATTCCTTTGAACGGAATCAGCGACGCGGCCAAGTAGCGATTTTGTCCAAGAAAATAAGAGAAACTGAGATTTTTAGGGAATTTTAGGAATTTAAGAATTTTAAAAGTAAAACCCTAGAGAGGGATATGTTTGGATACTGAGAAAATGTGGGATTGTGTTTCATGGGTTCCGAGAAGGTTATGGGCCTCCTGCCTCTCTTTTGGGTTCGGGTTTTATGGCATACAGCAATAGTGGTAGGGAGGTCAACATGGCACTCTGATATGCTGACACGTTGTAAGGAAGAGAGTTTCTGTAGAATATATACAACACTTTTACAACAAGTGTACAACAGCCTTCTCACATGGGGTGGGCTCCACCCCATGTGAGAGGGCTGTTGTACACTTGTGTAAAAGTGTTGTATTTCTATCATTTTTCATATATATGTATCCGGATGAGAAATGCAATTTGCAGGTTCACGTCACATTTTTTTTTTTCAAGAAAAAAATAATTGGGCCCAACTCTATTTTCAAACATTTTAAAAAATTAAAATATTAATTACTCTATTTCCTTTTAAAAAACTTATTACAAAAAATTGTGACGCGTATGAATTACTCTGAGTAAAAACACGCCTTTTGTAATCACTTTCTTAATTTTTTTAAATTTAACTTTGACAGCCTAAATTAGTGGCAGAATTGAAATAACTCATTTGGTATATTTTCTGTCCAATTATCAACATTTTTACCACGTCAAATTAAAATATTAAATAAAATAAATCCCACCCCCCAGACACTAATGGGGGCAGCCATCGGTGGGGGTGGATATCATAGAAATCATAGAACAAAGAGTTCAAAGATTTGTTTCACCCGTGAGTATATTCCCAACAATAATTGAATTGAAAGTGAAAAACTCGGCCTAATTATTGGCGGATTTGAAATAGCTCATTCCGTATATTTTTCGTCCGATTATCAACATTTTTACCACGTCAAATTAAAATGTTAAAAAAAAAAAAAAAAAAAAAAATCACACCCACAGACACAAGTGGGGGCGGGGGTGGATATCAAAGAAATCATAGAATGAAGAGTTCAAAGATTTGTTGTTTCACCACTGAGTATATTCTCATCGATAGTTGATTTGAAAGTGTGAAAAACTTGTGTAACCCATATAGCATAATGGGCCTCTATCCACATAAAATGGCAAAACAAAAAGCAATTTGTGACAAACAAGTTTGAAGAACTTGATCACTTCCTTTTCATAGAATATTAGAGTGACTGGGGAATTGTTTCAACAATGAAAACCTATATTTCACTCAAATAATACATTTACTTCGACTTCAAAACTCCAACAAAATTGTGTTTACAAGCAAAAATATCGCACGGAATTACAGAACATGTATTCATGAAAAAACCCAAGGGGGTTTCCTTCTGAGTCGACCAACAAAAAACCCTGATGTCTTATTTCCATCACAGGAAAGAACCGGGTTCTGTCATGGGTGGGGATAGGAAAAGCAAAAATATGTGAAAGAATAAGGGATCAATGGGGGAACCAAATCTAGCAATCACTATTCAACTAGGGTTTCACCATTTTTCAGGCATCGTCAGCTTTTTGATCAGAAGGGCTTCCGGCAAGCCAACCCCACACGCCACCAGAGCCTTGCTTCTGTTTTGCATTCAAGGCAGCTTGTTCAGATGCAGCCTTTTGTCGCTGGAGGAGTTCCAGTTCCTTCTGCAATATCTCCATTGTTTGGAGCTTCTGCCGTAGCTCTGCAACGTCAACCTGTCGGTGCAAAAGAATAAATCACCAGACAATCTCATATTTCCAAGCTCTTCATGCTTACTGCACACCTCAACAACTATAATACTATATGGTTTATTGCTCTTTCAGCCCGCGCTCCCCCATAATAACGGCCACATTTTTAATTTTAATGTTTCAGTGTTTCCATAATAGGAGATAATTATTATTTTTTTTTACAAGTAAATTTAGTCTTATTGAAAGTGTAGGGCACCCCTAAGTACATTGGAAGTATAAAAAAGAACCACCTAACTAGGAATAGAAAAAGGGACAAGGAATAGGTGATAATTTTATGTTCTACACAAATTTCCATTTACAATTTCCAGTTTTAAGTATTACTTCTTTCAAAAACAGCTGTTTCCATAAAAAAAGAACAAATTAAATTGGATTGAATGCCGATGCAACTAGCAAGATGGTTCTACCTGTCAAGAATTTCTTGACAATATTCTTCACAGAACTGTTGGGATACAGCGAAAAAGTTTTCCCTAACCATGAGATACATACCTCCAGTTTGAAACATCTCGACTGCTCAGCAGCAAGTTGACCACGCACAGATTGGAGCTCCTTCATCATAAACACAATAAATTAAGGGCATTAATTGCGGAAAGGGGCAAAAATATACATCTTACGGAACATGGGAAATTGGATTATCAAAGTCAATATAAGAAAGTTTTAAGTTTTTCTCTCTTTTTTCTTTTCCTTCTGAATAAGTAAACACAACTCACACACCTATATGGGATAGAATCCATAATGTTACCTCCGCCCTTTATTTATGGGAGGAGGAGAACATTTGGTCCAAAGAGCATTGGAGTAAGTTTTAAGTCAATTTACATCTTTTGTTTAGTAGTCTGCGAAAAAGTGAAAACCAAGCTTCTGGATGTAGTGCAACTACAACTATGGGAATCCTAGTAACCTGCCAAAGCCTTGAGTTACCTTCCTTAATGAGAAACAAACTTTAGAATTATTTCTGGAGGAAAATTGAATGCCATGATAAATATGTTAATGTTTCACAGCTTTTCTGTCTTTTCTCAGCAAAACAAAGAAACCTTTAGATATACATTCCTATCCTGAGATAATAAATTGAGCTCATATAGCCATTTTGGATGCTACTATTGAAATAACTCTTCCTCATCTGTAAAAAGTGAGGAAGCAAAATAAACTTGACTGGATCAAGGTACCACTGCTGGAACCAAAATAGTTCTCCTTACAGATTCTGCATTTGTCAAAGAAGACATTTAGTAATAGACCGAGTAATATTAGATGTGCAACTAGTTACCTTGTATACTTCAGTGTTACGATTCTCGGCTTCTGATAACTCTTCCTTTAATTGAATAGAGTGCATCTTCTCCTTGCTCAGTAATGATTCTAATTCTTCTTTCTCTGCCTTGAGGGTTGCCACAAGATGTATATTGCTTTGCTCACCCTTAGATTTCTGCATGAAACAAAAAAGTTCTTTGTGTCAAAAGTGGTAACATGAACGAATGGCAAGCATAGGGTGCAAATAATATCAGGATCTTATTTGGAATATAAATAACTAAGTCATTTCACTATCGGTCGGAAATAATTTGCCATATTCCTAGGAGAGATTAACACAGATCGTAGTCAAGAAGCAGTGATTGACAGGATGCAACATAATAATTTCAGTGGAAACAGTTTCTTGTATGTTTGTGTTTGTAATCTCTTTATCTGCTAGGATATAATCTCCATGTCGACAATAACATTGCAGATAGTATAGCAGCATATTTCCCGTGATCTAATACAGGCCAAAAAATGAATTAATAGCAAGATTACATACCACAGACTCTGACTCAACATTGTCCATAACAATTTCCCTAATTTTCCCTTCTTGGCCTGCATCAAACTCAGACTCCGCATCTCTTGTAGCATTTGTAGTGTCTGGGACAGGAGTTTCAATCATCTTTGATTGCAAGGTAGATTTGTGGCTTGGTTTAAGAACATGAACCTAACAAAAACAACCAAAATCAAGAAAAAAAAAATACAGCATGAGCAAGAGAAGCCACAGCTAAAATCAAAACCACCCTTCACCTCACTGTTGTAACGGCCATTGTATCCTCCAAAAGATACAAGTATGTCTTCACCATTGTAAGAGCTTACAACCAAACTCAAACCCTGCAATACATGGCAATTAGATAGTGACTTACTTCAGTAAAAACAATATCAATATCAATCTCAACAAGAGGCCAGGATATCTTTTCCTAAAACTTGCTATGATTTTTTTTTTTTCAAAAATCCTTCACATGCCCTTCAAATTAAGTGGTGATCTAAAGATTCCCACGACACCAAATACCTCGCTAGCAATTGGAACTCGTCCTTGAACAGTAGTTACCACCGACCAAACAAGTGTAGACATGTTAAGGACAACAGTTTCTGAGACTCCTGCAAGAAGTAAACGAGAAGGAATAAATGATCGATTAGAGTAACTTGCAAATATGGAGCACTTCCACTAAAGTTGTAGCTCTTATTTTGTTCTTAAAACAGATACCAAAACACCAAAACATTTCAAACCAAGGAAAAAAAATACAAACAATAATTAGGAGCTGAAAGATTTGATGCTTAGATGCTCTTCCAAATGCATTTAATGAAACTTAGGCCAGCACTTCAAACTCTTATCCCACAGAATACTTGTCTTCTTAGACTTTATTTTTCAAGAATCTAAGTTATCACCATTAAAGCTGGTGCCCCATGACACTAAATCATATTTCAATCAAGTTTTCTATCTAAATGTTGAACTTGCAGAATACATACCACTCTTATTGTCACCACCGCCAACAATAAACCAATTCTCCCCAACTGTCACACCTGCATGTCCAGCCCGTGGAGTTGGTATCTCACCCTGTTGCGTGGGTCTTGACCATTCCATCTACACCATTGAAATATATGAAAAATAACTAATAGTTTCAGTAGACAACGTGATGGATACAAGTGCAGGATAGCCATCATACAGTTTGCAAATCAAGGACATGCAAATCATTGAAACAAGTTGCATGTGAACCACCACCAAAGATCAGAAGGTAGCGCTCCGCATGTACTGCAGCAGCATGATCAGATCTCGGAGAAGGAGGCACCCCCCTGCAAAGTAATAAAAATCTGATAAGCTCAAAAATTTATCTCAATAAATATTAACTTGTATACTCTATCCCAATCTAGAGACCAATTGGGAGAAGGTAAACTATGAAGTTTGCAAATGTTTTTTGGAAAAAGTGTTATGATGTGACATAAAGGTGAAGACTATTTTTGTCTTTTGAGGAGTGTTTTATGTTTTGGATTGGTTGTTAATGCTTTTTTTGATAGGTGATAAACGAAATAACATTAAAAAAGCGTAAAGGCGCCCTTAAGTATACAAGGAGTAAACAAAAAGGTCACCAAAACAAAAGAAAAACAGAAAACAAAAAAAAGAAACCCGAACAAACCCGAGAAATGCTACATTAAACCCCCAATCTCTTGCCTCTAACCTTGCTAGAACCCACACTCCTAGCATCGAAATTGATCGATCATTCTAGATTCTTGACCTCTATTCCCTTTTTTCTTAGGAGTAGAGACCGAGTTCTGTCCCTCATCCACCAAAGTCAAGAAATCCAGAAAACCCTCCCATACCCCATGAAAGAAATCCTCATCATGCGAAAACATGACCAAGCAACTTGCACTGCCTTGGGGAGAACAATAACCCCTTCGTCCAGACCATCCCCCTTTGAAGTAAAACCCAACTTGCATTATTGATCCCTCCAAGACATCCCGGGTAAAAACTGGGGAGAACACCCAAAAACCGAGAACAGTCTCGGAGGAGACAAAGCCCAATTAAACCCACCAAAAGGACTCGCCAAGGTAGAGGCAGCCGAAGTATCACCTAACACACAGCCAACATCCAACTCCAACCCCCCGGGGTCTAACCTCAGACGAGAAGGGATGAGCCACCAAACTCTGCAAGATTCGAGCCCTTCAAAGCAAAACTCGGGGACTGATAAACCTCCTCCATTAGAACAAAAGAGGATACTTGCGCAGGAGACACTAGAGAAACGAGCACAGATAACGCCGAGGCAAAAGAGGCCCACCCATAAGACGTCGGAAAAGAAACCAGATCAGAGAACGACTGGACAGGACCTGGAACCGCCCCCGAAGGCCGCTCAACAGAAAGCGCCGAAGACAATGCCTCCGGGAGGAGAGAGTGCTGAACGACAGGACTTGGAACCGCCGCCAAAGGCCGCTCAACAGAAAGGGCCGCCGTAGACTACGGCTCCTGGGGGGAGAGAAAGTTGAACCAAACCCAGACTCAGACTCAAGCCCGAACCCAAGACCCGCCCCGAAACCGACTCAGGACCCGATTTAGCAGCCCTCTTGGCAATGGGCTTAAGCACCTTAGCCCCAGCCCGAAACCGGGACCCTTTGATAGCAGCCTTGCACCTCTTAAGACCCAGCCTTCAAGAGACAGAAGGCAGAGATATAACTTCAATGACCATCATGATACAAAAGCACGTTAGGACTACTACCACCACAAATTGTCATCAACAAGAGAATATTCATATATGGAACAGACACCACAAAAATGTTCTAAATTCCTGTGATTACCATAAAAAAAAAAATTGAATTTTGTATCATTGCCATTAAAAAATAAAAACTAAACATCCCCTTCAAAAAACATAAGAAAAAAAGTGCTAGTGCAATTTCCAGAAATTTAATTGTCTTACACAGCATCTATTTCATCCCAGGTCATTGTCTCTAGGTCAAGAATATGCAGATCATTTAAGAGAGTCCTCTTTGCATCTTCTCCACCAAAAATCACTAAGCTTGTTCCAAAAAGGGTCACTGACTGACCTCCACGTGAAACCTGCAAAGCACAAACAAGAGGAAACATTTACAACACATAAGAGAGCACCATGGTTTCAAAAACTTCCAAGCACACCCTTGTGATTTTCAATCAGGATCTTACAAATACAATCCACAACTTGATTTCAACTCTCACCAGTCAGAATGCAAACCAATCTTAGCTTAAAATTACTAAGCGAGCTCCAAAATGATGGAAAATGGGAATTAAAGATATGATTTTTCTAGCTTCTCTATAGCAGACTATAGATATCAATTCTGAAATAGACACCAAAGCCTTGAATGTCCAACTGTCTCAGGAATATTCAAAAAACATATGTACACTCCTGATTTAATATTTTTAACTACAACAAGGATCTCATAATGTTGATTTTCAGAGATTCACTAAAGATTAGGAATGAAAAACAGATACATACCGGTGCTTTGCCATAAGTCTTTAATGTTGACCAGGTATAAGATTGCAGATCAAATGCCTTCACTGCCATGAGAGTGAAGAATAGCTTAGAAATAGATCAGGATAAAAACAGTGCATGTCTGCCATATGATTGTACTGCATGGCTTGCTAAAATTGTGTTATATTCACATATGATTACGAAAGTTCTAAAACTTTCACTGTCATGAATCCTGATAATATATCTCTTTCTAAAGGTGAATCATGTGTCATTGACAATTTAGGTCAGAAAATGGAAAAATATTCCATTTTCTTGACAAATTTTTCTCCTCTAGGAACATTCCCTATATGTTTCTCAACAAGAGTGACACAAACTCAGAAAAAATCAAGGCAATGACATTGAGTTATACCCTGTATAGATTCAGATGGATCCTTTGTATGTCCAGCAATTGACAAAAGCTTATTTTCCCATGGTATCTATAGAAAAAAGGATAAGATCTTTCAAAACCACTATCGAATGGGAAAAAAAAAATGACAGAAGAAATAAATAGATGTTAAGTCAAAGTTCATATATTAGTGAGAAAACTTTGCTTAAAGAAGCTACATACTGACCAAGGAATGACCAGCACAAGGAGAAAATGTTACTGGAGATGGTGACTCCAGTGACTCAGCCCCAGCCTTCGCCTCAATCTTTGACCAAGTCCAACATCTCAAATCCAGAACCTGCATTGTTCCTCGAATTAGAAAGAAAAAAAACCCGTAAATGCAAAAAGTGAAGAAAAAAAACAGAGATCTTGAATGTCAGCTATAAAAGGAAAACATATATACGAAACGAAGCTTTGAATCACAAAAGCAAGAAATTAAATATCCAAAGTCACCCAGCAATAGCTATTTTTTAATTCTTTTTTTTTTTTTTGAAGGATTAACAAATTATTGAAAAGTGTCGAGAACTTATCTTGGAAAAAGAAAAAACTCATCTAAGCAAAAAGGAGGGTAACCCAAGTATAAGGAATGTATACAGGAGATAATGACCGACAATGAAGTAGCTTAGCAATAACTAAAGAGAAAAGACAAAATGGGACAAGATATTTCTATATAGCATGAGTCCATCCATATATGTGAATGTGCAGATAATTTGCTTACCTGAATATCATTAAGGTAACGACCATTGTGGTTTCCGCCATATATGTACATCTTGTCTTGCACAACTGTCGCACCATGCTAAAAATAAGTGACAAACACTTTGTTCAGAATATAGAAGAAAATGCCAGGAACAAGTCTTTATTATAGAAAAGACATGTCAATACCTCATATCGGGCCTTTGGGTGTTGTCCAGATATCGGAGCTGCAATCCATTGATCATAGACAGCAACTGAATCAAGGCCTTCCAAGACAACATCTTTATCCTGAGTTTCAATCAGGCTCCCATTCTCAGCAGAAATAGTCTTTGTCTCAGGAAACGAATTCCCATTCTCAACCACAGGCTCAGCTTTTGAATTATGCTATGAAACATCCCAAAAAATTACGCAGAAGAAGAAGATGAAGAAAAACATAAAGAGTTAGATTTATAGTCCCTCCAATAAAGGCAAAATTGAAATATAGTTATTACACTTAGGGCTCTCAACAACACGCAGTTCAATTACTCGGTTCTTCGTCTCTCCCCATCCCAATTCTAAAACAGTTATGGGTGAAGAGGTTCCAACCATTGTGAAGTGAGAACATATATGAACAGAAACTATATATATATATATATATATATATATATATATATATATATATATATATATATATATATATTAAATGGGCCTACTAAAAATTAAAAGAAACAAGAATGTATGCAGATGCCCAACCAACAATAGAGAGCTACAAATTCACAATTAAAGAAAATGTCATAGATAAACACAGCATATTAAATTATATCATCCAATAGTATGTAACTTGCCAATAAAAAAATAAAGGCAGTTGATTAAAAATGGAGGAGAAAGTGATATTGATTATGTAATTCAAGATCACTGTGCATTGGTGCCAGCGGTGGTGCTGGTAGGAGTGGTCAGAATCAAGCAATGCCAGGGTGGTGGGTAGTGCTTGTAGCATCAGTACCAAGGAGTTGGGGTTATTTGCCATGAAACAGTGCCAGCAACAGCAGTAGCAGTAGTGGTAATAGTGTTGACATTGGTGCATAACAGGAGCAGTAGTGATGGGGCAGGAATGGTATTGGTGGAGTGGGATGTGAACTTTTTGTATGAGTAGCAACAGAAAAATATTGTCCTTACGCTAATGTGTACAGTTTTCAATTATGTGAAATGTAAAGATGAAATTCTCAATTGGCATTGTTAAAAGAACCCATAGCCAATAAAAAGAAAAGAATATACAAGTTCCATGATACTCACATTCATTTGCACATCTACCACAGGCTCTGCAACAAAGTTAGATGCTCTAGAATACCAACTTGGATCTTCTTCCTACCCAAAAGAAAATAAAGCAAAAGGCAAATCAGTTAAGCTTCTACATGATGGTACAGGGACATGGCCCTGAAAAATCTTATTTGCAAGGACCTCCAATATTTTCACAAAAAGACGCATTGCTTCTGTGATAGACGTGTTTCCAAGCCCACTCCAGCTGCATAAACAATAAAAATACTTAGAAAATCAAATTCAACAAGGTAGAAACAGATACACAAGACGACATATGTCAAACAAAATCCCACAAGGAAGGGTGCACCATATAACCCAAAATGTCACAAGGATCCCATTCGGTAGCATCATCATCATATAGTATAAGAACCCACAAATATAAGTATTTTATTAAAATAATTCTCAATCATCTCATTTGCAAGCAACAACTAAAGGGGAATTTGCCTGCGCATAGTTCAAAACCAAGGCTTAGCCAAGCGCAATAACAATTTTTTTTTTATGTCATTTCCATATATAGGCCAAGCTCCATGATGAAATACACAAATGTAAGTGCTACACTACAAGAGTGAATAAAGCATATATCCGTGTTCAATGCATACGCATTAGCCTATAAGATAACTGAGAGAGAGATTAAGGACACGAACCTCTTCCATTTGGTATGCTCAACAACTTTCCAAGAATTAGGCTCCAGTATGTTACAAGGTCCTATCGTAGCCTGCAATTGAAACGATAACAGCAAATTCAGAAATAAATTCTATCATGAGCATCTCATATCAAACAGACAAGTCCTCAATTCAAAATTCTAAACCATTCACCAATCAATTACTCTGCAGAAATATTAACATACTCTCAATCACAGATACTTAAACCGACATGCAGATTAATCACAATTCACAATAACCGACTTTTATTGGATAGCTGAGAAGCTCAATTAGTCAGAAAAATATTCTCATTCACTGAGTTACATATTCTTTTCCCACCTTTTTCCCAGCAACCAAATGCAACCACAGATCAAGCACTTCCAACGCACTAATCTCAACCCTAAAATCCAGATCTACCTTAGAAATCACATTCAAACAACCGAACGCAAGCTATTCAAGCCAAAATACCAATGCTTATGAAGCACGATAGAACTCTAACAATCCTCAAAAACCCGAATCAAACGCAGCGTTGCAGCACACACACCAACAAGTCAAATTGACCCGCATTGCGCATGGCAAAAACGACATTCCTATTGATCTCGGCACAAATCACCACAGAAAACCGAAACGGTTCATTTCGGAAGCGAAACACATCGGATCGGCAATGAATGGAAAGCGTGAGACGAACCTGTTGGTACAAGCCGTAAAGGAGGGCAGCGGATTCCTTGGAGAACTTGGAGGTGAGGGCCTTGAAGGTGGAGTTGGCGTCTCCGTCGAAGCCCGCGTACGAGGCCGCCGCGTAGAAACGCTCCGGGTATTGGAGCCCAGAGCTCGCCCGAGCCATCGCCATCTCCGTCCGTGTCGGTGTGTGCTCAGATCGACGAGTTTTTAATTGGATATTTTTCAGGCGAAAACGTGAAAAAAAATATTGGGACGTGTTTGGGTGAGGTGAGGTGTGGTGTGTTGGTCTTTGTTTGGTTGTTTGTTCATATATATTGTTTTGGATTTGAATCTTTTGATACTTCTCTCTCTCTCCGTTGAGTAATTTTGCGATTGGATCTGATTTTATTTCATCCAAAGACGTCTTAAATTGACAAATAATTTAACCCAACAAAACAAAAAGAAAAATGATTTTATTTCATCCGGGAACACGAGTCGTTAGAAACTGACGAGACAGTTAAGTTACAAATTATAAAATCCTTTTCCCAAAATAAACATGCGAATTATAATTTTAATATTTTTAAAGCTTTATTCAACGTAGAAACTCATATTTAATTAGTATGCATACAATTTTTAATTTTTTTTATTACCTTTAATTTTTAGGTATTGACAGATCATTTCAATTAATTAGTAGGGACAATTTTTTTTTTTTTTTTTTTTTTTTCCTTATAGAAGTACCTTAGGATTGTTAGACATAAGCAAGTATGGCCGGAAATTTTAGTTGGCGTGTTGGGTCGATTAACCATCAACCTGTTAAAGGTTAATTTTGACACAATTTATTAAAATAAACGAATAACATGACATGATTTGTTTGATAAATAAATTGTGTTGGGTTGATCAAAATTGCACAATACATTTAATAAAATGTCGTGTTAGATTGACCAAAGCACAATCAATTATTTTGAAAACTAATTCAAATAAATAAATGACATGTTTAATTAGACCCGCAAAACCTGTTTGTTAAGTTTTTTTTAAAAAAATTGTAAAAAAACATAAAAATTAATTTCAGTGTACAGGTCAAACATGTTACTAGCAGGTTGATTCGAAGTTAACTCTATTTATTAAACGGGTTAATTCAAAATCGACCCGAACTGAATTATACAAAATTTTAAGTAACTAATTTCGTGTATTTTTTAAGTTACCGACATCTTCTTCAATTGGAGTAGACCAAAAACCCTCCGTGCATATTGTCGTTAGAGTGAACAGTGGCCATCGATTCTTTCGAACAAAACTCTTTACTTTTATCTCTTTTTTTTTTTTTTTTTTTTTTGAGAGATTTTCTTTTATCTCTAGAGTTCGTGTGCTCCATCGCTTTTGATTTAAAAGAAATTTTGTATTAAGAAGAATTTTATATTTTTCCTCCACATTTAAAAAAAAATAAAAAAATAAAAAATTCCTGAGCTTTCCTGGTACGGTGGTACCTACCTGGTTAGCTTTGTACAGAGTCTGGACTCTGGAAAACCAAGAGGGGCAAGAGTGAGCCAAAATTAAAAAGGAAAAGAAAAAAAGAAAGAGAAAAGAAAAAGAATCAAAGAGAGAGAAAACAGAAGAAGCAGAAGGAAGGGGACTCTGCAGCTGTTAGGACTGACAGCGAGATTGGGAGAGACAGACGGGCATTCCATTGAAATTCTGAAATTTCTTTTTTCACTCATCCTAAAACATAAAAATTGTGGGTACTTTCGAATACTCCCGTCGTCGAGTTTCTCTCCTATTTTCAACCCTGTATCAAACCCTAGTTTCAGGTACCTCTCTCTCTCTCGCTCGAATTATTTTTTTGTCTTTCTGTTATATGTATGTGTGTGTACTTGAACTCTATGCCTTTAACAAGTTCATGCTTCTTCAAGATTGTCACTTTTTGGGACAAATGCTGTTTGTTTTACTCTGGGTTGCTGAAATTTTTGCTTTTGCTTGACCCATGTGTGTGTGTGTGAGTGTGTTTGTTTCTTTTCAATAATTTTTAAACTATTTATGTTGCCTAATTGATTTGTTTCATGCATTATATGTTAGGGATTTTGTTTGGATTGTTAGAACATGAAACTTGCATCTTTGTTGCAATTTGCCCTTTTTTTTTTCACTCACGCCCGTATTTGTCTACTATTTTCGCCTTCAAAATACATCTGTTGTATATGCAAGACTTATTGTAAAGAATGAAGACTTGGACGGTGCGTGATTAGCAATTTATGCCTTTGAATGTCAGGAAAAGGTACCAATATCTAACGAGACTTAATTTTCTTTGAAAACGAGGTTTGGACAGTTTATTCATCAATTTTACGTGAAACTTACATGTTCTAATTTCTCGGGGTGCTTGCCTGTATCATAAAATAGGAATTCATATTACACTCTTTAAGATTGGCCCTGAAAAACATTAAAACAGTTGATGATATAGTCCTGGTGTGGCACTAGTAGTGAAGATTTTAGATAATCAAGCCCAATAACTCATGCATACGTGTCGTAGTAGGGTAATTGTGATGGATTCTCTTCATGTTTTACCATCAAGCATAGGAGATTCTGGCTTAGGAGATATCATGGTGAGAGCTCAATTGAGCTATATGTGTTTCCTTGCACTAATTCCAGTTTGGTATGTTTGCTGGTTGAACCATCTTGCTGCATATAACAATTTCGTTGTATCTCATTGTTTTATGGCTGGTTTTGGATTCCTTCTTTCTTCCATCTGTGCTTGTGGGCTTGTGTTCCTTGGCAGTTGGCCATAGCTTGTTGGTTTTCCAAGTTTAGTTTCTTTTGCATGTACAGCATTGTTTGATGGCATTATACCATTTTTTATGATATCCGTGGTAAGTGTTAGAGGGTTATTTGCAGGTTGCTCTTGTTAGTCTGATATTCTGCATGTTGTATCACAGTTGGTGTTTACCATAACGTGATGGATCATCCACGCTCAACCTCTGGGAATGGTGAGGATAATGTTGGAATTCCAGATGATTTGCGTTGCAAGAGATCAGATGGGAAACAGTGGAGATGCACTGCCATGTCCATGCCCGATAAAACGGTATGTGAGAAGCACTACATCCAGGCAAAGAAGAGGGCAGCTAATTCTGCAATGAGAGCTAATTTAAAGAAAGCCAAGAGGAAGTCAATAGGCGAAAGTGATATTTACATGGAGAGTAAGAGCGATGATTTTGATGAACCACTTTTGAACACAAAAGTTGAGGATTATCCTCAAGTCCCTGGGAAAAAGTTGTTTGAGAAGGTATCGAAAAATCAGTTCCGTTATTCGCCTGAGACGCCCCCTATGAGGAGTTTGCCTGTCCGTAATCCTCCAAGGACAAATGAAAATTTACAAAAGGATGCTGGACAATTTGAAGAAAACTGGAAGTCTTATAAGACAGCGACTGCTTCTGCCATGGAGTCATCCAAGAACAGATCACAAAGGAGCTTCGATGCTAATGATGCCACGACGGTGAGTTGAGTTGCAAAACATTTGGCTGCATCTTTTTTTTTTTTAGTTTTTTGATAAGTAAGAAGATTTTATTAAAAAGAGTAAGGCGCCCCTAAGTACACAGGGAGTATACACAGGAACCACCAAAGCCAGCCCACAAAAGGAAAAAACCCAAACAAACCCACAAGGATCAACCCTAAAACCCGAAACCCACAAGGAGCACCCATAACATATATATGGCTGCATCTCTTAAGGATAATATATATTCTTTTCCCCCAGTTGAATAGAAACCACTAACTAAAATTCTTAATATTAGTTCACTCTTTTGATCTGTAAAATTTTAGATTGGAACTTTCTAGTAGGACCTTTTGATAGTTCCTGTGTATTTGAGTTGTTCTTCCTGTTCTGATGAATTTATTTCTCTAAAAAAAAAAGGAAAAAGAAGAAAGAAAGCCTGGAAGGATGGTGGAGTAAATGCGCTGTTAGAAGTGTGCCTGAAGAAGTTTCTTTTATAATTCTAGATACATGTTGCAAGGAGGATATATTCCGCAGTAGATAACTATATATGATACCATCTATGTTAAATTGTATCTCTTGATTTTATCTGCACTTGCAAGTATGAGAATAAGAAGCTCATCTCTGGGGTAGAATTACAAATCTTTTTAATGGCATGGGTGATGTCCTCATACCCCCCCACCCCCACCCCTTTTTTTAATAATTATTTGTTAATTGTTTTCATTTGTTTACACTCTCTCAAACTTGATGAGTTCTCCTCAATATGGCATTACAGCTGTTAGCGCCCTGACTATTGCTATTTAAGTAACAAAAAACCTTGGGTCCAGCTCTTTTACTGTCTTTCTAGCCAGATGGCCCTATGAAGCCAATGAAAACTCCATCATCTTGCTCTCCAATCTTTCTGACACCTTGTCCCTCCAATGAGCTTCAACTTCAGACTAAAGAAGATCATGAGGAAATTCATCTTGTTATGATCTCCCTTGTTGCTTATTAGTTCATCATTACATAGGTAAATAGTAGGGACAAGACTGAAATATACCATTTAAGCCACATGATGTGAGAGATACATTATAGATGTTGGGTTAAAATCTTTACCTCTATTGTCAAAGTAGAGGCTTATCTGTAATAATGATGAGGTAAAAATTCAATTCTGATATTTGATTTTGTTCCAGGAGATTTCTGAGTGTGTCCATCACTTAGGTCCTGTTTGGTAGATTGGAATTATTCTGTCGTTTGGTTTGTTTGTTATTCCTAGAAATATTTATCATTTTGAAGATTTGCTATTCCCCCCGGAATAGAATAGCCCTAATTTTTTTTTCCCCAAAAAACCATTCTTTTTTTTTTTTTTTTTTTGAAAAAAAGTAAAAGAAATCTTCTTCATGGGTGGTTGGCCACCCCACCAAGAAGCACCGGGGGTGGCCGCACCAACTCTAAAGCCCCTCGGCGTCCACCCTGAGCAGCTCCAGGGGTGGTTGTGGCAAGGGGGTGGTCGGCCACCCATGGACACTTTTTTTTTGTCCAGAAAAAAGAAAAATAGACTTTTTGGAGAAATAATTTTTAGTGATGGGGCATTTTAGGAAATTCGGGAAAAATATGATTTAATTCCAATTAAAAAATTTGGTCATTCCTGTGTTTTTCACCAAACGAAAGAATAAAATTATCATTCCATTCAAGCCTATTGTATTCCTAGTAATACCCATTCCTATTCCTAAAGAACATTCTAGAGTACCAAACGTAGCCTATGTTATAAACCTTTAGTATTAGTTAAGAACCCTTTCTTTACCACTTAGTATTTTAATCCTTTAGTATTAGTTAGGTACCCTTTCTTTACCACTTGTGTATCTGACACTATGTTTACAAGTTTTTTCCAGGAATACTCTGATGGAAGTATGGATTCCTCTGAAGATGCAGGTGGGCAAACTTGCCACCAGTGCCGGAGGAATGACAGAGACATAGTTATTTGGTGCCTCAGATGTGATAAGAGAGGATATTGTGATAGCTGTATCTCCACATGGTTAGGATTTGACCATTTTAGATGTAAGTATTTTTGTTTTAACTTTTACTACTTGGTATTTATGCTTCAATATTTAGGTACTCGGATATCCCATCAGAAGAAATTCAGAGAATTTGTCCTGCATGTCGTGGTACTTGTAATTGCAAAGTGTGCTTACGTTCAGATAATTCGATAAAGGTATTTCATTACATCATTAAGTGGCAGTGATCTTGTGAAATATGCACACCAAGATTCACTGGGAGTGATTCTCTGATCTCATCACTCTTGAGTTTTTTGAGTTTCAGGTAAGGATACGTGAGATACCTGTGCTAGACAAGTTGAAATATCTCCATTGCCTATTATCTTCGGTGCTTCCTGTAGTTAAGCAAATCCATCATGAGCAGGCCTCTGAAGTAGAACTAGAAAAAAGGTTGCATGGTAAGATGCCTTTGATGCTCCAAGTGGCATTAAATTTATATTGGTTTATATCCTTTATACATTACTTGACCAAATTTTATATACATCTATACTTCAGGAAGCGATATGTTTCTTGCCAGGGCAAAATTGAGTGCAGATGAGCAGATGTGCTGGTACCTTAAGAACACTAATGAACTATTTGCATTAAGATCGCCTGGTTTATATGTAATCAAAGTCTCAAAAGTATTTACTTAGTGTCCAACGTGATTTCATTGCATCTGATTTTTGGTGATTTATCTTCACTAGGAAAGGAACAAGATTTTTCTGATCAGTTTGTTTGATGTCTGACTCCTCTACTTGCTGTGATCTATTTATTTATAGGTGGAGAAGTATCACATACATGTATGTTCTTGTTTTAGAAGACTGCAGTTCATCTGATGTTTTTCTTGCAGCAATTTCTGTAGGATACCCATTATAGATTATCATCGGCATTGTGCAAATTGCTCATATGATCTGTGCCTTAGTTGCTGTCGAGATCTTCGGGAAGCATCTCCAAGTGATGTTAAAGGAGAATTGGTAGATAATATGATCGATGGGAAAAGTCAAGAGAAAGCAACTGTGTCAGAGCAAGTGAAAGTATCCAAACTAAAACTAATATTACCAGATAAGTTTCCTGGTTGGCAAGCCAATAGTGATGGCAGTATTCCATGTCCCCCAAAGGACTATGGTGGCTGTGGTTATTCATCACTAAATTTAAGCCGCATTTTTAAGATGAATTGGGTTGCAAAGCTGGTAAAAAATGTGGAGGAAATGGTTAGTGGCTGTAGGATCTATAATCCTGGCAGCCCACAAAAGATTGGCCTGGATGATCCCGGACTCTGCCAATATGCTCATAGAGAGGACAGTGATGATAATTTCTTGTACTGCCCGACATCTGAAGATATAAAATCTCATGGGATTGGAAAATTTAGAAAGCACTGGGCAAGGGGTGAACCTGTTATTGTCAAAAAGGTGTTTGATAACTCATCCACTTCAAGCTGGGATCCGGTGGTTATATGGAGAGGGATAAGGGAGACAACAGATGAGAAAATGAAAGATGAGAACAGATTGGTGAAGGCCATAGATTGCTTAGGCTGGTCTGAGGTAGGCTCTAACAGCTCTATTCACGGCTTTTTGGTTTTCTCTCATGTCTCTGTTGATATTACTCAATTAATTTTATATTGGATAAATTATTAATTGTTTGATAATCTCATTTAATTGGCCTAATATTTGTCTTGATATGATGGCAGGTTGACATTGAACTTGGTCAGTTCATAAAAGGATACTCTGAGGGACGAATCCATGAAAATGGCTGGCCAGAAATGTTAAAGTTGAAGGATTGGCCTTCCCCCAGTGCATCTGAAGAGTTTTTATTGTACCAGAGACCTGATTTTATTAGTAAATTGCCCTTACTTGAGTATATCCATTCCAAGTGGGGTCTTCTAAATGTTGCTGCGAAGTTGCCTCATTACTCCTTGCAGAATGATGTAGGACCTAAAATATTTATTTCTTATGGGACCTATGAAGAACTTGGTAGAGGCGATTCAGTGACCAATCTCCATTTCAATGTGCGCGACATGGTAAGTTATTACTTCTTCCCCTTTCTCATTGACCTATAGTCAGTTATGTTGGCTGTTTAAAACTACTTTTCATATCAAACCACTGTCTGATATGAGGTTTGATTTATTATATTTTTAGCTGTATTTTTTGTGTACTTTTGTTCTTAAAATATTAAGAGTTATCAAATGAGAAAAACTCATATTGCTTTGCTTAATCATGTATGCATCTCAAGTTTTAATTTCTTCTTTCATGGTTTGCAATTTGTATATAACCATAACTACCCCTATTATACATTAGCTATAAACTTATATTTTTGAAGTTTTTTGGAGACCAGACTCTTTTATTTGACCATAATATCATTACTCAGTTTTCCAAGTTTTATAAACAAGCACCTGGTAACTCCAGGACCAGATTGTTATGGTTATTTGAATTTAATTAGCTTTAATTCATTAAAAAATTTGTAATAATCTAATCTATAAAGCTGTATGGATTTTGAATCCCCTAAAACCATTTGTACCTGGAGTCTAATGTCATGAGCTTTTATGTGATTCTTATCCTCTATTGTGTCATCTGATGTAAACTAACCAACAAAGTGATGAGTCAAAATGAATTGACATCCCCAGCTCTATGGTCAGGTATACCTATTGGTGCATACATGTAATGTGAAGCCAAAGGGTTGGCAGAAGATGGAGATTCAAAAGATACAAAAATCCTTTAAGGAATATGAGGTGAAAGATTCACTGCAGGATCCACAAGTAGGTTTGGATGAGGGGAAGTCATCTGATATATCACTTGATGGTCAAGGTGTGCCGATTGTCTGTGGGGCAAAACTAGACACAAATGAAAATGAGTCAGTGGGGGATCAAGGGCTTGAAACTATTGATGTTGAAGTGAATAATGTCAATTGTGAACAATCGAACAGAGATGGTGAAGATGTCTGTGAAAAGACTCATCCTGGAGTTCTTTGGGATGTGTTTCGCCGGCAGGATGTTCCAAAGTTGACTGAATATTTGAGAATTCATTGGAAGGAATTTGGGAAGCCTGATTGTGTATTAAATGATTTTGTAAGTTCTGATCTTATAATCTTACAAAATTTACTCTTTCTTTTTTTTAATTGAATTAACGTAATTGGCTTGTTTTTATTGCGTGATCCTTAACGAACTTTTTGAATCTCAGGTGAAAATGCCTCTTTATGATGAAATATTTTTCCTGAATGGGCATCATAAAAGAAAGTTAAAGGAAGAATTTGGTAAGGACAAGTAACAGTTGTTTTTTCTAATTATTAATCAAGCTTTGGAGGAGATAGAAATTTGGCCTTTTGACTTAAGCAGTATGTTTGAGACACATGATGCGCTTTTTAAGACTGCCATTTACCGTATTAATTTTAGGAATTTTTCCTACTATTAACTGTATTCCTCTTTCCTGGAAAGAGAAAATACAGTTTAGTACTGGTTTTCATGTTTGTCTAATGTGCTGAGATATTTAGCATGTGATTCCTGACTAATGATCCGGACAAAGTTATGGAAAATCCAACCACTTAGAATGAGTTTTGTTCAAATTGTACAAAACAATGTTTTACAAAAGGCAGACACCCGTGGATCGAAAACTTTGCAGAACATCAATTTTTTTTTTAAAATAAAGTTTGTTCTGGCTAGTAGGACAATTTTCTCTATGTAATAGCTGCCCCATCATGCAATGCTCAAATTCACGTCAGACTAGTGGAGACTCCAATCTTTAGAGTTGCCGTACTAATTTTAATCTTTGTATCCTAGTGATGTGTGTGTGTGTGTGTGTGTGTGTGTGTGTGTGTTGATGATGTTGAAACATGAGTACTTTCTTGGATGTTTCTGAATGCTTGTTTAAAAATTTAAAGAGCACTCCTCTTCCTCAGGAGTTGAGCCATGGTTGTTTGAACAGCATTTGGGGCAAGCTGTATTTGTCCCTGCTGGGTGCCCTTTCCAAGTGAGAAATCTTCAGGTAAGTTCACTATGGTTGATTACCTTCATACTAGGATAACTGATGTTTTTAAATGAATCCAGTATTGTATATTTCAACTTGAAGTACGGAGATTGAAAGAAATAATGTTGTATCTCTCGATTCAATGATTGGATTATTAATTTGAATTCTTGATGAGACACTGAATTGCTATGATTTTTCATTTGTTAGAGCATGTGTGTCTGGAGTGTTTACATGACAAATGATTTTTCATTTGTTAGAGTCTTCTGTTTCTTTTTTTTCGGGAGGGGTGTTTACGTATTTCTTTCTTGTTATCAAGTTGAAGGATGTCACTTCAGTTATCTGCATGACAAGCACTGCTGGTTGTGTTGCTTGAGATATTAATTGCCTTAAAGCTTAGTCCATGTCTTTCATAGAGATTACATTTTTTTTCTTCTTCAAGATTTTGGGTTAATCTCAGTTCTTATGCCTGAGCCTTGCAGTCCGGAAGGTTATGGAAATTTGGTCTTTCCATACCGTGATTGATTCCTGGTTACAACTTATAACATGAAACAAGGGCCCAATGCGGTGCCTCAAGACCTCACTAGTTTTAAGGATCTATATTTGTTTTTAGGAAAACTATATTTATCCCCTCAAACTACCATTCAATTTGCAATGCTACCAATCTACCAAGCCCTTTCATTTACCCCCCTTGGTTAGGATTTTCTGCTAAATCCTAACAGAGGGCTCACGTGCATTTCAAGTGACCTATTTTGTCAAAAATGGACTGTTATACCCCCGCTGAGATGTGTGAAAATACAACTATGCCTTAGATTGAAAAAAAAAACTTTGCTGGCCGTGGGTTTGGCGTGGGCCTGGCTGAGGGTCTGACGTGGGCCAGGCCGTGGGTCTGGAGCCTCTTTTTTTTTTTTTGGCTGCTTTTTTATTTGAAGGGTATTATTGTCATTTTGGGTCATGTGTATCGCACGGGACCCATTTTCCGTCATTTTTAACAAAAAAACCTAATGGAGGGGGTTAAGTAAAAGGGCTTGGTAGATTAAAGTACATTATAAATTTTAAAAGTTTGGGGGAAACATAGATGGTTTCTGAGAAATGCCCTTCAGTATTAGTTAACAGAAGGAATGATTTTTTTTTATAAAGTAGTCTTAACTGCTGAATAATTAAAAGGGGAGAATTAAGTTTAGACCACAGAAGTGCTGTCTGCAAATACTTACATTACGTGCTTCTGTGAAAGGTGCAGCAGATTCTCTGTTAGTTTTTTATGGAACTTTTTTTGAATTATTAGGTGGGATTAATAGCAAAATAGATTCACTGAAATTTAAATGTGTTGAAATATTAGAAAGGTTATTTCAGATGTCCAGTAGAAACTTGGTTTATACCATTATATTGATGTTGCTTTCCTTGTAAAATTTTCAGTCCACTGTTCAGTTGGGTCTTGATTTTGTATCTCCTGAAAGTCTGGGAGAGGCTGTAACATTGGCTGAAGAAATCCGCTGTCTTCCAAATGACCATGAAGCAAAACTTCAGGTGTTGGAGGTCAGACAAAGGAAATTTTCCCTAGAAGTATTCAGTTCCTTCCTTTTTCATCTCAGTCCATTTTTTTTATATTATACCTTCAAACTGGTTAAAACAATTATTGTTCTGTTTATTTTGGTGAAAATTTCTCATTTTTTGTATTGGGTTCTTACACAGGTAGGAAAAATATCACTTTATGCGGCAAGTTCAGCTATTAAAGAAGTCCAGAAATTGGTCCTTGATCCAAAGTAAGTAAATCAAATCGTTCCTTGATCCAATGTTTTGCTTCCATCTTTTCTGTAAATGCTGACGAACTATTTGCTCTGTGTTTCAATGGCAGACTTGGTGCAGAGCTTGGATTTGAAGATCCTAATTTGACTGCAATGGTTTCTGAGAACTTGGACAAGATGGTTAAGAGAAGACAGATAACTTGCGCTTGAATTTATGTACAGTAATTGTAGTTTAGGTATAGAAGTCCCCATGTTTAAAAAGCGAATCACAATTATAGATGTGTTGTATGTAATTTTCAACTCTTGCTTACAAGCTGAGCTCTCTGATTTCAGACATGGTGCCTCAATGATGCCATTGTTGTATGTAGTAGAAAATGAAAAGGTCAACTTTCTCGTTAAATCATTTTTCAAGGAAGAAACTGTACTGCTTTATTCACCCAAAAATAAAAAAGAAAAAAAGGGAAGAAAAGAAACTGTAGTGCTTTCCTTATATTTCTCCTTATCAGGAGGTCAGATAAAATGAATGAGCAATTGTCTGGAAGTCTGATTTCACCTCCGGCCATGCTGATTCCGGTGCCTGAGCATTTAGAGTAAAAAGCCTGCCACCACGAGAGCAACAAACGGCAATATTATGACGGCGGAAGGAAGGGCTCTCAACTCTGAATTCCAGCTCATAGTATTTGACATTCTTTACAGGATCCTCTCTTAAACTTGATTCTATCAATGAACCTTTAACATCAGGGCGTCTGCTAGATCCTGTGATGCTCCGAACCACCGCTTCTCCCACTTCCTTCGGTCCTCCAAACGCTTCAATTCTATAAAGAAATGTAAAAGATTAGCTCCAAATTTCAATTTACTACAATGGGGTGTCACAAATTAATCTACGCAAGTTTTTTATATTCCGATACTTAATGAACAAAAAATTCAGAATACTTACGAGAAGTCTTGAGGAACTGTCGACACAATGACGCTAACATTGAGCTCGCCGCTCGTGCCCGGCGGACCAAACGCAACAACCGGTTCACTAATACCCCGCCGCCGGTTGTTGGACTTGGCCGTGTTTATGGGAGGTGGATCAAGTGCTCGTTCGAGTTCTGTTTTTTCCACTGCTCGATATAACAGTGTTTGATCTCCAACCCATTTTGCTGGGTATATAAATTCTGTAATATGCAAAGCAAATACAAAAATCAAAGAAGCATCATTGACATTTTCTTGACAACATTATCACACACACACATATACAGATATATGAACATTAGAAGTTACTAACCAAATCCTTCATTAGTCTCAACGCAACGACTGAACCCTCCAATAGGATAAATCAAATCCAGCTTAAGGTTCCTCCCACTTTCCGGCGATAGCCCAAGAAGAAAACTTGTTATCCCACCAAAATCTGCACCAACGGCTACTACAGAAGCTGACCCAAGACCAACTAATAGCCGCCGCCGAAACGTTGCTTCTAGAGGTGCAAATTGTTCCGCCGGAGACCGTCCCGGTCTGGTTGTCACCTCATGAACACTCCTTTTTGGGTCACCGGAGGAATGTGTCATAAAAATCCGGTGAAAATGTACATTTTTTGCATGCATGGACATGGTAGTGCTAGTCTTGCAAATTAAGCAATATCTTGCTTCTATCTCTTCTTGTGGGCATTGCTCATCATGTACGTGGGATATATATGATCCTCAACTCAAGGTAATGTACATTTACCATTTCAACAGATTCTGTATCTGACCAATAGCAGCGTGCCACGTTGCACAATTTGGGTTGTTTATTCATTCTTTGGAAATAGAGGGTAGTGAATAAGCAGAAATTTTGAAAGAGATTTGTGAAGTAATTGAATTTGATTGGCGGTGCAAATGATTTTCACTCCCCCTGATAATGCTTATCTTGTTTTCGTGGTTCTCATTGTTTTTGGTTTAGCATTCTAGGACGACACCGTTTCCTTCCCCCAACCATCGTTCTTTTTTTTTTTTTTTGTGAAAAAAAAAAAAAAAATCAATAAGAGACTTTCATTGATATTTGATACATATCCTTGAAGCTATATAAAAATAGAAATGTTAAAAGAATCTACTGTGATTCTTTTTGAGACTTTCGGTATTGACTTTGCACCATTTTTTTAATTATAATAATAATAATTAAAAAAAAACGACAGCTTGTAACCGATTCTCTCTATTTCTTTTTTTTTTTTTTTTGCGCCAAGTTAGCACATAAGTATCCAAGAAGAATTACAGTAAATACTCTAGCATTTTTCATATAAAAATAAGTAATGGTATATGTCACTCCACGTCCCCCTTTATCTGGCCAAAATTGACGTGAATTTGGAGATTTTTGTATTTTGTCGGGGCATTTTAGTCTTTTGAGTTTGTTAATTACCGTTTGGCCCTTTCTGAATTGCAAAGAGTTCAAGATTTTTTTGAGGTATTCTTGTCTTTTCGTTCATTTGGTTTAAATGGTACATGTCACCCCACGTCCCCCTTGTGTCCGGCTAAAGTTGATGTGGATTTGGAGATTTTTGTATTTTGTCAGGGCATTTTAGTCTTTTGAGTTTGTTAATTACCGCTTGGCCCTTTCTGAATTGCAAAGAGTTCAAGATTTTTTTGAGGTATTTTTGTCTTTTCGTTCATTTGGTTTACATTTTTTTTTTCCTTGTGCCACTGCGTAATTGACAATTTTAACCTTCTTGCTCGTACTACATATGTCGTTTCGTATCTTCTCCTTCGACAGTGGCATTGTCGTCCGTCCAAACATTTACTTGAGCACCATCTTCTATCCTCCATTGAAGCCCTGCTTTGAGGAGATCACCAGCTTAATTATCATATATATATATATACTTCTCCAAGCATATATATGAGGTCTTTTGCCTAAACTTGCTTCCAAAAGATTACCATCTAGATAGTACTTAGCTTTAAAAATTCTTGCAGCTAATAAAAGATTCCTTATTAGTAAAAACCTCCAACATTGTCTTGCAAAAAACAAAAAAAGCCTTGATAAAACTCTCTAAATCTCGAAATCCAAAGCCACCTTGAATCTTTGAAAATCCTATCGTTTCTTAGCTCGTCCAACAAATTCAACAATCTTTCTCATGTTGATCCCACCAGAACTTGAGCATCATCAAGTTAATGTCCTTACACAAAATCTTAGGCAGTTTAAATACACTCATGCAGTCATGCTATATGTAGAGATTGCTTGAATAACTGCTTTTAATATAATTTTCTTCCGTTTGGGATAAGAATTTAACTTTTTGTTGTTCATTCTATTCCAAATCATGTCCTTAATGTTTTTAAAAGTTTTGGTTCTGGATTTACCAATCATAGCCGATAGCCCCAAGTATTTGTCATAACTTTGAGTGGATTGAACCCGGCTAGCAATTTCAAGAATTTGTACTGTTAGGAAAATTATCCACTCAGAAGGTTGTAGGTCACCAGACCCATGATCATCCCATAGTTAAAGCCCTAAATGATATTAGGTCAAGCCGTTAGGTTTGTTGCTACCTCTAAGCCCATAAATACACATTTATAATAGGTATAACTCTAGACTCAATTATCTTAAGCACAATATCTTTCTGAAATAACAATCAATACTCTCTGACTCAGACATCGGAGGGGGTATTGCCGGAACCCCCTGATGTAGTGTTTATTGCTTTGCAGATCGTGAAGAACAAAGTCGAATCATCAGGGGAATCATAGAGTGAAACATCACCTACTAGAAAACTGTATCAACATGTGCTTTTGCCTCATGAGTGGTATTATTACCGGGAAAAATGGATGTTTTCTCCTTATTGAGCTTCGATCTAGCCTAATGCACTTTTTTTCTTTTAATAAATTTCTAACACCAGCTACACCATTATAAATTTCTACACCATTATAATGAGTTTGGTTTGCAAAGAATAAGACTATCATTAGCAAAAAGAAAAAATGGTTTAACCTTGGCCCTAGCCTCTTTTAGTAATTGAATCTCTTGTTAACGCACCATATATTGTACTCTGTCAAGTGGGGGAGAGAGCTAAGTGCCTCTACACAAAGAATATAAGAAGTAAGGGGATAAAGAGTCTCATTGTCTAATTCCTTAGGTATTATATGTCCTTTGAAGTTGCCCATATGATAACCACATAAGATACAATACTAATAGATGTCATAATTACCAACTAAACCCATCTTGATTAAATCCAAGCTTCCTCATAACCCCTTGTCCTTTTGTAAGACCTATAATCAAAATTCAAACTTTTCTTTCACATATTCGAAAACGTTCCCCACTTTTGCAATCCTCTAACGAATGTCGTTTTTCAAATGCATTTTTGCTTATGGTAGGTATAATATGCCCATGAGATTGCCCATTGATGATAACCAAGTAAGATACAATACTAATACATGTCAAAACCAACTGTACCCATCTTGAATCGAAACCAAGCTTTCTAATAACCCCATGTCCTTTTGTCAAAACCATGCGTACTTTTCTTACACGAAGTACCCTTTGTTTGAGGGTAGCCATCTTATCTTACGAGTCAATTCGCTGCTTGTTGAACACACACAATCCTTACTACTTGATGGCTGTGGAAACGTTTCCCATTTTTTCAATTCTCTAACGGACGCCGTTTTCCAAATGCGTTTTTGCTTATGGGAAGAAAATATTATTCAAGATTTTCCATTAGCTTAATTATGGAAAAACTAATGGAGAGTAAAACTAGAGTAAAGTTGCATTAGAGAAATGCTACACTTCCGATTTTATTTTATTTTTTCTTCTAAAAGTTGGTTCTTAAGTGATGTGTCACCGTCTCACTTGGAAACCAACTTTTAGAGAAATACTTTGGAAATTCTCAAAGTTCAGTAGTGAATGACAAAGAAACTAAAAGGAAGCATTTATCTGGATTTGTGTATAATGTATGATTTTTTGTTTATCAGGGAAACCGATTTTATAGATTTTCAAATTATATAGCTTGGTTCAACGAGATTAGTACAAATTAATTAAATATAATTGTTGGCTTCCTAACGTATATCCATGTGCCAGGAATATCAAACTCTTCCCGGGGCATGGCCATGCGCCAGAAAGAGCAAACTCTTCCTCAAAAAACATATGTCACGATAATCTGGCATGTCGCATATGCTAGTAATCGCAACTTTTCAGACACTACATTAGTGGCACTAATTAAGTGCCAGAAACATGTTTTCTGGCATTTATTGATTATATATACTATAACTCCTATTAAAATAAATAAATTATATCATTTTTAGTGTTAGTAATGGAACATATCTAAACCTCTCATTTAAATGTTGAACGGTTTCGATCTTACGAATTCAAAACATTCTAAATTCTTTTCTTTTCTTCATCGTCGACGTCGATCTTTTTCTGAAATATTTATCACGTACGTCTAACTGTCTAAGGATCAATATGCCTCATTACTCTTTAGCAAGGCACTAGAATTCTTCCACGACTAATGTCAGTTGGGAACAAAAATATAGACGTAAGAAAATATAGGGGAAAAATTCATTACATCAAGGAGTACTAGGAATTAAGTATTTTTTTTTTTTTTTTTTTTCCTTGGAAGTCGGTGTTGAAGAGATTGAAAAAAACAATGTTTAAGAGTACTCTTAAACATCCCATATGGATTTTTCCATGAATGGTTGTTGCTGAAAGTGACTCAATCCCTGAATTCTTTGGCCAATTCCTTCAAACCCCATTTCTTTGTGCTTTTGTTGCTGCTGCTTTTCATAAGAATTCCCACGCCTTGCTCCTCCTCCAAGCCCCAAGAAATCCACAGTCGTCATATTATCCCTACTTACCGTTGCTCCATTAGCACCGCCATTTGAATTTCCCCCATGCAACGCGCTAATGTTACCGTTGCTGCTGTCATGCTTCATGTTCTTCATCAATAGTGAATTGTTTTGGTCCAGTAGACCGTTCAACATTTCCATATTGGACATTCCCAAGTTATCAAGCATCCCATTCGCATTCAGAAACTGCGATGAAATTTCGTGTTGGCCGCCTTTTTGGATGAACTGGTTTGCGAACGGTTGATCACGATCATTCATTTGGGGCTGCATTGCACCAAAAGATGGCGGTGCCAGGCTTGTAACAAAGCTGTTCGGCATTAGCGGACGGTTCATGCCACTCGCAGTACTTGCCGTTGCGCCCATTTGAGCCGCTTTCTGCAACAAAGCCGTCGCCGACATGAGGGCGGAGCCGGAGAATAGGTGTCCGTTTCCGTCGAAAATGCTTGAAGAATTCATGGTGGGTGGAAGGGAATGAGAGGAGGAAGAAGAAAGGCTTCTTGGATTGCTAAAGAGATTTCCTGCAGTCATATTGTTCATGGGTTTTGGGGGCAACGATAGTACAGGAGCCTTGGCATCAGTTTGGTCGAATCCGGAAGTTCCACTACTTGATGATCTCGGATTGTTATTGTTGATGGGCATTGAGGAGATGAGATCGGAGACTTGGCCTTGTAAGTTTGATCCCATGGTTGACAATAATCCTTGCTTTGCTTTGTTGTTTTCATCAGATAGGGCATCACAGAAGGCTCTGTGAGTGATGAAGCTATCTCTCCTGCATAACAGCGAAGCAGTACGTTAAGAGAGAGAGAGAGAGAGAGAGAGAGAGAGAGAGATATTCCTGACAATTACGAGTTCATTTCTTTTTCTTTTCTCTCTTTGTCATTAATTCCTCGTTTGTATTCTCTTGTCATTAATAGCAACTTTTTTTGTAGATATTCTTTCATTCTACATGGCATTGTCGATTCACGTCAGTAGCTAGTGAAGAATAAGAAAAGGACCACGTAAGAGATATATAACATGTTAAAGTATTGATTAAATGGTTAAATTTATTTATTCTTATCGGCTTAAGCTTTTGAAATATGTGATAATTTAACATGAAATCAGAGTCAAAGGTCATGAATTCGAACTTTGTATCAGTTATTCACCCATATTTTAATTAAATATTCACATGTTAAAATGGAGTTTGAACCTACATGTGAAGGTCAGGAGGAGTATTAAAGTATTGATTAAATAATTAAATTTATATTTTCCTATCAGCTTAAGCTTTAGGGATAAGCGGTGATTTAACATATCATATCTTTTTTTCTATACCTATTTTCCTTTTTTAAAGTTAAGAAAAATCCTCAAAAACCCTCATTAAGAAGATTCTCCTTCCATTTCCTAAACCAAGGGAAAGTTACACTAGTACTGGTATCCAAGATTTTGGGAAACACTTTAGCTTCCCTTATCCTTAATTTATTCGGGGAAAAAAAAATACTTTCTCTTTTTCTTCTTCTTTGTTTTTTTTTTTTTTTATATCTCCTAACATTGTTTTGAAAGAATATTTAAATATTATAGAGAAATGATAAGGGAAGCTATTATGGAAATCGAATAGGATCCTCTCTATTTCAAATGAAATTGATAGTATCATTTTCATGGGCCGGATCTAAAGTTGGCACATTTTACGTTTTATACAAAGTCAATGTTAGCACTTAGCACGTCTTTTAAAAAAGTTATATAATATGAAATTATATACATTGTTATATGAACCAACTTTTAATATGGGAAAATGATACAATCCATCCCCAACCTATCTCATTTTAAATTTACAATTGAATTTGAAATTCGATGGTAGATTTGAAACTTTGTTATATGAAGATTTGTAAGAGATGGTAAGGGGATGAGTGTCTAATATAAATATATCCTGACTATGAAATGGAGAGGATCTTGTACCTATTGTGGAGTGCATTTGAATAGGAAAGTTAAAAGTTGCTCGATTCCCTAAATTTAAAGAATTTATATATATATATATTGCTACGAGTGCTCTAAGATGAACTTATTATTATTTTTAAGGTATCAACTTTATTGTATATATAATATAACCCTATGATAATTAAATTAAACGAAAGATTAGGACCTCAGCTTAAACAGCTTTATTAATTAAGGTGTTTAGTCAAACTAAGACTTTAAGTAAAGCTAGCACTTTTTACACGAAAAAGTCTAGATCTTACTAAGAAACAAAAACTATATTCTTAGACAATCTGCATAACCCAATTAACCACATGAGTTAATCAAAGATCTCGTGAAAGTTTCAAATTGTTCATGCACAAGCAATTTTATAAGATTAATGTACGTTATTCAGTATAATGATATACGACTGAGATGACGTGATATCTGATAGCAGTCGTATAGATGACAGTTGTATAACCATCTTCTAATTAAATAGCGTTTCTCATTTCATAAAAGTAAAATATATGTATATAGTTGGAGTAAGAATTGAACCTGGAGAAGATGGTGCCACAGTCGCACTTGTATTCTCTAGTGCCACAGGTCTTCAAATGAGCTTTCCAATCAGATTGAACGGCGTACTTCTTGGAGCATTTCTCACATTTCCATTTTTTCTCACCATGTTTTCGGCAGAAATGCTTCTTAATCCCGGTAAGATCGCCTAATGCACGGGCCGGGTTGTGATGGACGCATGAAGCCTCGGGGCAAACATAGACCCGCTTCCTGATTTCGGTGCTTGTTCTTTGCTTAAGCTTCCATGGCAGATTGTGGCCTCGCCGATGCAGTTGAAGGTTTTGATCCCTTTGGAACCCCTTTTTGCAAATCTCGCATACAAATCTGTTTGTAGCCATAAGGGCGGTCGGTGATAGAGCGATGACTTCAGCTGTTGGGTCTGCATGCACATAGATTAATTTTATATATATATATATATAAAACGATAATTAAATAATTAATGTCCTTCAAATCTTTTCATTGGTTTCCATGGAACCAATTAATATATAAGAAATGCAATGGAAAAGTTGAAGTTTTTATTTTTATTTTTATTTAATTTGTTAGCTGGCTTCATGCTTTTATAACTTTAGAAGGATTATTTTTCCATGCTTTCTCAATTGAATTCTTGAAAAATTTTGGCTGATGGCATGCATCAAGCTTATGAAAATGAAAAAAAAAAAAAAAAAAAGTTGAAATAATTAAGGATATATATGCATTTCTTTACCTCAAACAGTCAAAAACAAAAATATATAAAGAAAAAGGAGGAGGGCGGCCAAGGCAAGCAAACAGTTTGCTACAATGATTGTAATCCCAAGTCAATAATTGAACCCCGTTCAACTACTTAGACATCAATAATTCCCCATTTTTGTGGCACCCAGAAGAAAAAAAAAAAGAAAAAAACGAAAAGAAAAAAGGAAAGTTGGAAAATTAACCTACTTCATGGCTACCTTGAACTGACTGGAATCTTTCTGATCCACAGCCTTTCTTTTGGTCCTTTCATTCAGAAAGATTATAAGTTAGCATGTAAAAGGCAGCCAAAAACTTTTACTCTCGAAAACCCATTTGACCTTTGGATCAAATCATGCACTAAAAGGACTATTTTGAAATTAAAATCAAGCATTAAGCATGTAAAAGTCAGGAAGTTTCTATTTTTCCCAGCTGATATTTTAAAAAAAAAGAAGAAAAAAAGAAAAAAAAAAGGAAAGGAGAAATACTGAAAATAAAAGACCTGGTGTTCCTGGCTGGTTTCTTTTCTTCTTAACAGTTGGAGGCTGCTGTTGTTTAGCGGTGGAGCCATTGCTGCTGTGGTTGAAGTGATTCAGCAGCTCTTGCTGTTGTTGAACTTCTTCTCCGCCAGTATTGCCTGAAGAGAAGCTCCCACCATCGCCACCTGTGATATTTGACATTGAAGGAAGAAAAGGATAAAAAAGAGGTAGCGGCTATTATTGAAACCTTTTTTGTCTCTTGTCTTTCTCTCCTTTCCAAACTCTCTTGTTTCTTTCTCTCTTTTATTGTTCTTGCTGCTGCTATATGGGAAGATTGTGTATAAAATGATAAATAAAAAAAACTAAACTAAATAAAAAACAGAAAAGAGGGGATTTGTTGCAGCTATAGGAAGACAAAAACCAGGAAATTCTCCTTCATTTCTGGTGGAGAAAGAGAGTTCTTGCTGCCACGAGATATGATGAACACAAGAACCTGGTCTTCTTTGGCCTTGTATGGATAATTGAATATATATATATATATGTAATATGCTTTTATTAAGGCACTGTTGGATGGGGCGACAGATATATACCCCTAACCATGTTCGGTATTTACGGGAATGCCCTTCTAATCTTGTTGCTTGAGCAAATCAGAAATAGTCACAGGATGTCAGAGCAGATGGGGGGACCTTCGTGTTTTGAAAAGATGTCTTTTTATTTTTAATTTTTTTAAAAAAAAAAAAAAATTTATTTAGTCGATTATTATATAAATAAAATGACGCTGCAGTGAAAATTAGTCATTACTTATTATTTTTTTCAAGCCCTTACTGATCCAAAAGTTGATTTTTTTGTGCGTTTTTGGAAAACAAGCATCGAAACAAATCTTGTTTAATTAGTTAACTAGCTAATTACTAAACTCAAATAAGCTTAAAATCTTAATTATCTTTGATCAGTTGGCAAATCTTGTTTAGTTAAGCTCTCTTTAAGATTATCATGTTCTATTTCTGTCAAATGCATGCCATTTTCCCCCCTCATTGCCTCAATCAATGCATGTTTATTTGTTTATTTTGTTTTTAATTAAGCTTCCATCTAATTATAATTCTTGAAAGCTCTTCAGCTTGAGTGAGACTATTCCTCAAGACTAGTGCCCCACATTGGCCTTATGGTCTATATGAATTTCTTGTGTAGTTCTTATCATGATGTAATATGTATATAGGACTTAGAACTTAGGTCAAATAAATTTCTTAGTTTTGACTTCCTTTCATTTGGAATTATACATTAATTTTTCCATCCCAAAATCATTAATTATTGACTAAAAATCATGTGTGGTAGATGTTGGTCCAAATGTCCATAATTCATTCTAAAGAGAAAATACCATTCTTTTTTTTTTCTTTTTTTTTTGGGAAGTATATACATGAGCTTTAGGCACGTACGTAATCTCATATTTGAATGAGAAATAAACTCATATTAGTACTTTTTTCTTTTATTTTTATTGTTTCTTTATAATATTATTATTGTTTTTATAATAAGAATATTTTAAATGTTCAAAAAGATGAGAGAGAATTCTCTCCATAATGTGATATATATATATATATATATATATGGATCTTAAATTTTCTTAACATGACTTTAAAATCAAGTTTCTGATTTCATGATTTTCTATTTTGAAACTCGACTTTCGTGTCAAATCTAATTTTCAACCTCCCTTTTACTTTTTTGTCAAATAAATGACACGAATTAAAAATAAAATTATGCCACTAGGATAAAAAATAAAAATAAAACAAAAGGAAAATCCTTATACCCTAAGATAATAAAAAAACTAAAACTAAAACTAAAAAATAAAAATAAAAATAGAAACTATAAAAAAAATTAAGAAAAACGAAGGAAAATATGAAGAAAAAAAAAATGAAAAAGAGCGATTTTTTTTAAAAAATAAATAAAAAAGAAAAAACTGAAAATTAAATAAAAAAAATAAAAAAAACAAACAAAAAAAGAAAGAAAGAAAAACACGTTTTAATTTTTAATTTTTTGTTTTTTTTTTATAACTTTTTGTTATTTTAGATTTTTTTAAAAAAATTAAAAAATTTATAAAGGGCAATTTTGTTATTAGGAAGGATATAAATATTTTTCGATAATTTAGGAGAAAGATAGACAGAATTGAGAGTTTATGAAAACAATGACAGTGAAGTAGTTTTAAGAGGGTTTAAGGGAGTTACGAGTATTTTTTCAAAAAGTTATTAAAAAATTATGTTTTTGGACGATTTTTATAACCCTAGGGGTCATTTAGGCATATAATTATTTTGTGTCCCCACGATCTGATTTATTTTAGTGATTTCTGGCCGACGAGACCTTCTAGTTGAAAATTTGTCCTATCTGGCGATATTTTTTTATAGAAGCACTTATCTTCCAAAAATACCACTTATTGCAAACTAAAATACCAAAACTGCCACTTTTGCTTTTTAAGCCGCCCTAAACCCTTGATTGACCAAAATAACCTTATCTGTCACGGGCGAGCACTGATCGAATCGTTCTCGAAAAGGACCCGACAATAATACAAAAATTCTGCTATTCACGTGCACTAGCTTCGTATTTTCCGAGTGGTCAGACTGTGTAGGAATGTTGTCGACATTTGAGTGAAATTAAGGGGCCTTTTGGTCTTTGTGGGCGTTGCTTTTAGGGATGATGGTATCGTACGACTCTTTTATCAATGATTACCAAAGGTTAAATATATATAACAAAAAAAAAAAAATTAAAAAAATTAAAAAATATATGCATTTGCTGAAAATGAGATGGACCTAACAAATAATAACATCAACATGGTTTAGCCTGTACTACTAGCTGCCTACCTCTACATGTTTCTTAATTTTACACTCAATCTGTGTCATGTTAATATAAGTTTGTTCTTGATAGAGCTTTCCTTCATGAATATCTAAATACTTTTTTATATTCAGACGTTCATCTTGCTTATATTTTTTATTGAATTAGCATATTTTATTTTGTTATTAGTGTTTTTTTCTTTTTAATTAAGGGTAGATACAATATGCAAACTTTAACAAAAATATAAACGAGATGGACGCTAGAATATAACTATGCATTTCTCATATATATATATATATATATATATATATATATACTTCTTTGCGTTCTGACGTCTATCTCGCATGCATCTTCGCTGAGTTGACATGTTCCATTCACCATTTGTATTTTTTTTTTTTTGCTTCTTTTTAATTAAGGGTGGATGGTATTGGTATAGTTTCTGGAATGGCCTAGATAATGCACCCTTCGATGTTCTTCAAGTATCTAGATCACTGCAAAACAAATAATGTCAAAAGAACATGTCAGGGTGGCCGACATTCATCACTCTGATACCTAAGTTAGTATTTTAGTGAAAAGTAGGTTTTGGCGCAACAATTCAGTCTGTCTCTCATACCTGAGGTATAAGCCTATTTATAGGCTAAATGATTAGAACCCTCATTGCATTAGGGTTTCATGTTCTTTCTTCTTTGACCTAGACCAGAGTAAGGCCTTAACTCGGGATTCTCTACCTTTCAAACCGAAATTCTTTCCTTAACAATCTTAAAGCAAGATTCCAGGCAACAAATCTGGAATTAGTTTTAGTCCCAGATTTCTAATGACTGGGTGCGAATCCGAAATATTTAGGATCGTGTATAGCCAATCCATAGTCCATTGCTCCAGTCCCGGACAATACCTTCTCGAGGCTACTAGGTATTCGTACTTGCAGGTTCATATCTGATGGGCCACGAACCTATAATCACAAGCGAGCGAATGTAGACTCAGAGGCTTGTAGTTCCCGAAAGTGGACCGGGCCAAGCAGGATTATTCCCAATAGATGGAGTATGCCAACTCATCGAAAATGTACGGGAGACGGATGCCAAAACAGAAATAAGCATTTCTCATATATATATATATATATATATATATATATATATATATATATATATATACTTCTTTGCATTCTGATGTGCTTCTCATGTACATCTTCGTTGAATTGACATGCTTCATTTATTATTGATTTTTTTTTTCTTTCTTTTCTTTCTAATTAAGGGTGGATGAAATATAACAACTCAACAAAAATGTATAAATCATCACAAATTAGATTAACAAATAGTTAGGTAGTGGTCATCTGACATTATGTTGTGAAACATGCTCTTATATTATTTGCTACCTATCATAGCATGGTTTACAAATCATGTGTATGCATGCTTCATGTTGTCGTCTTCCAATCTTGTACACTGTTACTTTCCAAGCTTTCTAATTAGTAATTAATTACGTACCCAACGAAGCTTGAAGAAGAAGTAAAAGGAAAAAAAAAAAAAGGAAACTCAGAATTAATGCTTATCCAAACATCGATGGAGCTATTACAATAATTGTCCGTGCAAAGATGTTGAGTGCTTCGTCACACCTTCCCCCCTCTTTCTCTCGATCTGTCTGTCTGTCTGTCTCTCTCTCTTTCATACACACAGACAGAGTACGTACTACTTGCATGGTGATGGGACTTTTGCGCGGCTAGCTAAATGTTAGGAACTGCAATCATGTGAAGTGTTTGTTGGTATGAACACAGAAAATTAGCATATATCGAAATCTTGGACTTTTTTTTCGTTTCTTCTTTTGGGGTAAGTTAATTGTCCATATCCCCCCATTTTATTTTGTTGGATAAATACCCTTGATTTCACATATTCTTAATTATCACCCTATTTTTCTTTGTTATTAAGGCTAAACTTTGGTGGCAGCTGATCAAGAGTGAATTGTGAATTTAAAAAATAATCTACGGTTTAAAAAAACAAATCATTTTACAAAAAATTAAAAAAGAAAGTACTGCATGTTCTAGTTAATCGATTCTCATTAGGTCTTTGGTTCTCATTAGGTCGTAATCGATTCTCATGCTCTTGTTTAATTAATTTCCCACATGCAGGCTAGGACCCCTCCTGAATGTGTATGACATTAGCAACAAAATGGACCATAATTTTGTAATGAATTTAACTAATGGATTTGGCTATGTTCTGTAAAAAATTACAGTAGGTCTTTTGATTTTTTTAACCGTCTATATTTAATTTTAAGATTTCCATGAGAAGGAGAGAATATAATTAAATCTGAACCATCGAAAAAATTGTAATAGACTTTGATCCGTATTTTTTACAACACCTAAGTTAGCCAATTAATCCTTAACCAACACAGCTAAACCCAACCCCATTTGCATTAAATATACCAATGAATATTTTTCCTTTATTTTGTTTTGTTTATATTATCAAGTTTTAGTATTACGTGTGTCTATGAGAGAGAGAGAGAGAGAGAGAGAGGATTTTAGACTCCCAAAGTGAGAGCTTATGTTATCATGGTTGTGTCTTTAATTAACTGAGTAGGTCTGGATTAATTTTAGATGAATATTTAGAAAAATAAAAAACATGCAAGTTGTCTATACGAAAAAATAAAAACAATAAGAGTTACATTTAATTATCCTATTGATTAACATGCATGCACTTCGTCGTCATGTTATGAATCATTTTGCAAAGTACATCGCTATAATTTATTATTAGCTTGAAGTTTCATTCTTAATTCTGGAACAAGTTTTTAGCCTTTTAGCCTTCTGTTTTTTCAATTGTTAAAAAAAATTCATTCATATGGGCTAGCTTGCTCACTCATGGGTTAAGCGCGTGAATCCGGGATTGACTTCTTTATTAAATGGGTTAATTTCAGTGGATTCGAATTAATCCGTTCCCAATTATACAAAGAGATCATACAACATGTACAATACATTTACAAGAAATGTAATTTTTTTTTTCCATATTGAGTTTATATCAAATTCGTAAAAAATCGTGTCAAAAACTGTCATCCATTACGTGTGTGTATATATATATTGGCCGGGTTATTAATAAAATCGTCTATATATATGGAGTAGTTTAACATTTTGTACTTGAAAACCTGTTGATGTTTTCTATCTTAAGCATTGGGTTTCTTAACTTTGAAACATCATTTTAACAACCACCTTCTTTGGTCAGAAAACAACAAAAGAACACTACACTCTTTTTTCATCTAACAAAACCACCACAGATTTGCAAACCAATAGAATCGAAAGTTGATCGGTCTATTACGTACACTTCTTTATTTGTTATCTTGCGGCTCAAAATCAACGGGGGTCTCTATCTCTTAATTAATTAATTTATTCAAAGATATAATACATTTTAAAATAAATTAATAAGGGTCCTGCCAATTGTCTTAAATTAAGTTTCCATCCAGATCGAGCTCATTCAATTCACGCCATAACAAGTAATTAATTTAATTAAGTACCTCCTATTAATTATATATTATTTTCAGTCAATTAATCAGTAATAGTGACTGTGATGTGCTATTGTCACCTAGATTATAGGACGGGTTGACAAATTTGTCCATTAATTAATTTCTACGTACATTATATTGCCTTTTTCTCTCTAGTGTCATCGATCTCGACCTTCATCATTTACCAAAAAAGTGCCTTTTCTTCATGCATGTTTGATTTTTAAACTTGGGACATGATTAGTTTAACTTGGTAATTAATTAAAGATTTGACTTAAATGAAAAAGTATCCAAAAATTTAAAAAGAAAAAAGTGGGCTCAGTAAAACGATGTGCCACCTTCCCAAAACTTTTGTTTAAACATGATTTCCTAATTTATTTTAATTTCCTCTAAATGGTCAAATTATCATCAGCTAGCATTTTGAAACTTGCCCGGCCTATGTTGTTTTTAGGTACGTAACTTGTATCAACGGAAAATGCTTAGAGTTTTACATATTTACAACTAACACGTGTTGGTATGCGATTGAAAAATATTAAAAAAAAAAAAAAAAAAAAAGAGGATATTTTGATAATTTATACATCATTTGTTCCGCTAAGATTTTTTCTATTAAATCTTAACGGATGGGTGAGATTGTAAAAAATTAAAAATTTAACATATTAAATTGAGAGTTTTTAACTTTAGACAGAGATCGGAGATTGCAAAAGCATCGTCAATTTAAAAAGGTTAAATAAAAATTTTTCCAATTAAATTTTTCTAGTGGTCGATATATCTCTAATCATAGCCAATAGACCGTTAATTGAAGAAGAAAAAAATGTCTGTGTATTTGCAAATCTCTCTGACCCACGTTGTTGTCCCCACATATATACGCTCTCTAATTCGTACAAACAATTATATATTTATATTAAAGTGAAGAAAAAGATAAGTGAAGGGAAATGACAAGGGGACAGAAACTAGAATTATCAAACAGGCCAGGGGCTAAGCTCTAAGGTTATGGTCAAGATCATATATAGTGCGACGACTAGCTGTAGTTTTGTTGCTTGGAGAAGAATATATATATATATATATATATATATATATATATATATAGATGGACTGATTACTTATTTTCTTTTTTTGGATATATAGATCACTGAATTTTGAAAGGAAGGGAACAAAAAACATGACCTAAAGATAATAGGGTTTGTCTATATGATACGTCATCCAAGCCATGGTTGCTTAAGGACACAAATGACAGCCATATATTGTCTGATATATATTAATGTACCTTCAACAAATAAGCTACGAGATTTGTTTTTGGGTGTCAGAATTTCATACTTCTCTTTGTATTTTGCCTTAATGTTCATTTGTAATTAACTTAATTGGGTAGGAAAAAGGAATATATGCATGACAGAGTCATGTTTTAAACAATTTCCATTTTTTTTTTTTTTGAAGTAGTTATATATATCACTTGGAAGAGATCTTTCTGAAGAAAAGATAAAAGTCGGTTTTTAATCAATGGTGTGTGGAGGGGCTTGGAGACTGACGAGCCCTTTAGAACCCATCTACCAGAAAGTCTAGCTGACTTTTAGAAGTACGAAGAATCGCAGGTCATCAGGAGCTCGACGGTCTAGCAGACTGACGGCCCATAGCTAGTCCAGTTAGTTGCCAGGATCTGAGTGCACGCCTACTAGAAGAATAATGCTTAGAAGCTGATTTCCCCTCCGCCGGCCAATTCAGTTAACTGAATGTCCACGCTATGTTGTCATTCCCAGCAAAATGAGGGAGGGTCGGGAACCCCTACCTAAAACTCTTAAGGAAATTGGAAGAAGTGTCAGCCTATGTAAGGAAGAAATTAAGGTAGACCTCGTAGGTATTCGAGTTAGACCTTAACAAATTCTATCTAAATTTAATTTCCTGGCCTCAATCTATATATTCTCATTGACTCGGCCGTCGGAGCAGCTTCATCGGATCTTTCAAGTGAACCCTTCTAACCCATTTCTCTTTTTTGCAAATCTCTTTCCTAAAAGGCAGTTTAAAGTATCACTGCGTATCCTTGCACCAACCATATGAAATATATTAAAATTAAAAAGAAAAAAAAAAAGACATTAGCATTTTTTTTAATTATGTTGTGGAGTGGAAGTTTGTCTTTCTTGTGCATGGCAATGATGATGATTACCTTTTCAATTAATTAAGAGGTAATTTAGTATTGCGTATAGTGACTTAATTTCAAAGGGGATTCTCTGAACTGCCCATCAAAGGGACTTTTAAAGTGAACGGTTGGTGAGTTTGTGTAACCCTATTCTTTTGTTCTTTTCATAAAATAAAAGAGAAAAGAGACAAACAAATAAGAAAAAAGAACCTGTAGCTCTCTCTCTCTCTCTCTCTCTCTCTCTCTCTCACAACACGTTAGATTCACTATAAAGGAACATGTACCATCAAGAAAAAGTTTCAACTATATTTTTTTTAAAAAGCAAAATCATTTCATTTGGCCGAAAAAGCAAAAAGATCCATTCACCATGAATGAGCTGTGGAGAAGCTGTATCCTATAAGGGGCTACAGAAATATTAGAGGAAATAATTAAGATTGGTAATATCTAATATGTAAGTAAAGCAGTGAACCTGACAATATTGAGCGTATAAAATCCTCAGAGTTTTGTCTTTCTTAATGGTTCAAAGGTGAGAATGGGACTGATCAGTAATGAGATAACCCTCCCTCGATTATGGTAGTAATTCGTGTTCGCGTGTTAAATTAGAGTCGTATAGATGCACAAGTAAAATCTTAATATATAGGTCAACTTTAACTTAATCCATTTAATTAAACTGGACAAACCTCTCAACCCTAACTCGCTTATTTCAAGTGGGTTTACGGGTCGTGTAAAAAATTGTCAAACCTAACGTCATATGTCGAGTTCGAGTTATGTCGAGACATGATTATACGATTATATAGGTTAACCTAATTAACCTGACCCATTTAATTAAACGGGTCAAAACCCACAACCTTAATCTGCTAATTTCGTACCAGATTCGCGAATCATGTCAAAAATTGTCTGCCATAATCTTGAAAGGAGTGTGGTGCAATTATTTTCTTTTTGATTTATAATTTATGGTCCAAATTAAGGTGAGAAAGGAGTGATCTTGTTCCACATGTAATGAACATCCCAAGAAAACTTTATTTAGAGCATCTTGACACACCTCCTAGAAAGTTGGTGAGGGCTTTTGTATGGTCTCTTCTTTCCACATGTAAAAAAGTCTTTTGCTTTATGGCACCATCCTTATTGCGAGAGATCAGTAAGAAAGTTACTTTCAAAAGAGATCCCCAGATTCTCCATTGTCTCACAAGGGGATGACTGAGGCAATGGGTGTCCTTTAAAAAGAAAAGCTTACAATAAAATAATTGTTTTACCAAAACTAGTATTCTATAGCATAAATCTCCATTACAATATTTTCCATCCAACAGGAGCAACCTAATTAGAAAAGAGGAGGGAAAAACTTCAATTATCACCCTAGGAGTTTTCATTATTTTTGTAATTATAATCAAACTTTAAAAAGTGTCAATTTTAGTGTATTAATCTTTCAAATTTTTTTTTCAATTCATCAATCCGTTAGAATTTTCCGTTAAATCCTAATGGATTAATGTCAAAATTCTTAAAATATCCCTCCTTTTGTTTAGGAAAAAAAAAATTGCAAAGAAGTAGGCGTTGACCAGGATTTAACAGAATTTGCAAAAATATCCATGCATGAATCTTTGAAAAAAATAATCATTTTTTTTTAAGAAAAAAAATTGGTATTTTAGAAATTTTGACAAGATTTAATGAAAATTCTAACGAATTTGTATGATTACAAAAGTGGTGAAAGATAAGTAGTGGAAATTGAAATTTTATCAAAAGAGTAATGTTATTTAGTAGACTGATATACAACTGTCATACAACCGAGTTGACGTAGCAATAAAAATCAGCATTTGATTTGTTTTTTTAGAAGTACTGATCATATGGCTGATTTTTACTGTCACATTATTAAATCGAATAACAATCCATTAAATAGCATTACTCGTGGTTATATGGTACAATTGGTAGCACAACGTACTCTCTCTCAAATGGAAAACAACCTTCACAATGGTTAGAAAAATAATATTATTTAGTCGATTGCTATACGACTATGATATATAATGTAGAAATAAAAATCAATTCTTAAATTTATTTTTCTTTTTTTCATAAATGCTGATTTCAAGAATAATTTTCACTGTCATATGATTAAGTTATATGCAATCGTAGAGCAATCTACACAATTAATAGCTATAAATTAATATTTGACATTTCGTTATGATCCGTGATTCATTCATAACCTGTTTTTATTGTCATTAGTGAGACAAATGGGGCCCGATTGAAGTTGCTTGATGGAGCCAATGACAAAATTGTCAATCATTTGATGAACAAGCATGCATCTTTTCTCCTCTTTGAAACTTCCTCGAAATGTTGATGATCATATATTTGCTGTCCATGAAAAAGTTAAAAGATTTTTTTACATTATTGACGTGGATCGACATCGAAAAGAAATCTCTGCAGATTTCGGAAATGTCCAGGCCAGGCTAGGAAATTCAGAATCAAGTTTCGGATAATGCCAATGGCAATGAGATCTGTGTTCTTTTGTTTTTGTTTTTGTTTGGGAGGGGGGAAAAAGAAATCTCTGCAGATTTCGGAAATGTCCAGGAAATTCAGGATCAAGTTTCGGATAATGCCAACGTGTGAGTTTTCTTTTGTTTTTGTGTTTCTGTTTGGGAGCAGGAAGGGGCACTAAAAGAAAACCCTTTTTTATTGGATGAATGCTAGACATCTAAACATTTTTTTCTAGAATTTGGTTTCAACTGGATGTGTCACAATCTCATGAGATCTATCATTTTAGAAAATGTGTCACAGTCGCATAGGATTGTGGCACATCAGGTTGGAACCAAATTCTGAAAAAAAAAAAAAAAAAAAAAAAAGTGTTAGGATGTCAAGTATTTTTCTTTTTCACTAACGTCTTTGTATAATTGGCTGTAGCGGCATTTTCTCACAACTACCGCTATTATTTTGAAACTCAAATTAGATGAGAAATGCTAGATTTTTTTAAAAAAAATAAATAAATAAATATAAACACATCTTTCCGATACATCTCATTCTTCAATTCACCATTGGAAATACTAGAGCATCTATTGTAGTCTTTTTCGGTCATTCTGTGCTGACTTGACATAAAAGAGAATAGGAATAGAGATAATCGGTTATAAGCAGTAATTTTTTTTTTAATTAAAAAAAATGATGTCAAGTTAGTACATAAGGACCTAAAAATGACTACAGTAAATGCTCTAGCATTTCTTTTAGATTTATGGGACCCAATGTGGATCCTATAAATTCAATGGTAGATTTGAAACTTTGTTGTATAGAAATGGGTAAGGGATGTATGTGCATTATTTTTCTATATTTTTATTTTATAATTGTTCAATAATGTTAACGTGATACTTTTAACTAACAATTGGATTAATACTTGTTAAATTTAAAAAAGAAAAAAATTAAAAATAATCTAATGATTGATTTGAAATGTCACGTTAACATTGTAGAACAATTATAAGATATTAATATAATATCTAATATTATTCTCATTTTAAATTAGTCGCTTTTTTTAAAAAAAGAATAGAAAAAAAAAATACCGCTACATTTTTTTTCTTCCAAAAAAGTCACTAAATTAAGAGTAATTCTAGACGCCATACACATGTCTCTTTTGTATTCTTCTAATAATAATCATGTGACTTTTAAAATCACCATTAGACTTTTAATTAATAGTTATTAAATTTTAATCAAATGATCATTATTAGAGGGGCAAAGTTACCAAAAGAGACATGAATATTACGTTTAGAAATTCTCCTAAATTGGAGACCTTTTCAAGGCTAGTAGTATTTAAACAAACCTCTCTAGATTAGCGGCGTTGCTAAAGAAAACACCGCGAGATTGAGCTATAAATTATCCACTAATTCCGAGGGCTTGATTTTATTTTATTTTTTTTTTTTTGTCAAAGATTGTTTATTCTAATTTCATACGTGCACACTAAAAGGTTTGAACCCAAAATTTGAGAACAAGATTTTTTGTATTTAGTTATAAAATACGGGCATAGTTATCTTTTAACATTCGAAAATCCTCTGCATTTCAAATATTGAGAACCCAAATTCCAAAAATTTGGTTCCTGGTCCATGTCGACCAAAGCATGTGAATGTGATACATGCTTGCTAAAAGTCAAATAAACATAGTACCCCACTTGTCACTTTTTTATGATTTTTTTTTCTTTTTATTATTAATTTATTTTGTATTTTTTTTTTTTTTTTCACGGGGTGGGGGATGGGTTTCTAAAGACAAAAAAGACAGAAAACAACAGACAAAAACCAAAACACAAGACACGGCTGACAGGCGACAGCGCTGAGTACCAGAGGAGAGAGTGCATGACAACTTTGTGGGCCAACTTCAATCAGTGTGCGAGCCCAGCCCAACTTATATGGAAAATGGGTAGAGATGGTGTAGCCTAACCTGACTTTAACTTTCCAGGCCCATGAAGCCTGTCCAAGCCCACAACCAAAATCAATTCATGCTACAACAGGAATACATGCTCTCTTGGTCTGTTTGGGTTAAACGTTTGATAAAATTACAGTTTGACTTTCAAAATCGTAGTTTAGCTTTTAAAAAAGCAATTTGAAATCACAATTTAAGAAAGCAATCCCAAACGATTCGTTTTTTGCGATTTGATTTAAAATTGTACCTTTTGTTTATAAAATCGCAATATCAAACACATCATTAGTATATATCTTGAATTATTTTTTTCAACTAAGCATAAGATCGGACTGAATGTGTCCAGTTAAAACAAGAAAATTACAAAGAAAATTTAGTTGCTTACAATGTGAACTTCTTAAGACATCATCAGAAGAGTGTATTATTCATAACACTACTCCATTGAGCACATGAACATGCTCAACTGAGCAGACACACAGAAACTTGATCTGCAAGGGGCAGAAATAGCCTTCTATAGCTCCCTATTTTGGCAAGAGTATCCATTATAACAGCCATTGCCAAGTGTGCTATTCATTCAACCTCCACATTGAGTAATGATCCAAATAGCCTTCCCAAAGCACCCCAGTTATCCATAAAACTTTGACAATTTGCTTGCATTCCAAATACTACAAGCAACACATCTGCCATTTGTTTGGCAGCCTACCAGATATTTTTGTATGTGTTGCATAGCAAATTCACCTCCTCTACTGCTGTCATTGACCATAGCAAATTGCCAAGAAAACCCTCAGCTTTTTGGTTAAAGGGTGGTCTGCACTGTGACCTGGTGCACCATGATTAGTGACTGGTTAGTTTCATACGAATGTAGATTAAGACTCCAAACAAGTGAAGATGCAGTCTCCTGGCTAATTGGTACAGCATCCAATGGACTAAAATTTCTCCAGTTCGGGGCAGTAAATGTAGCAAGAGTCCCTCCCCAAAGATACTGTGACTGCTCCAGTGGTCGTTTCAGAGCAATTAAGAACCATTTTCAAGTCAAAATGCGAAAAACACACCTCACCAGATGGTCTTCAAAAACTTTAGGACGACAGGTGGCTTTTGAAATCCTAGTAGCTAGTGAGCCAATCTTTTTCACTAGGATCAAGAGTTTTGTTAACTCCTTTGTTAGGATTACAGGCTTCATTCACCTCTTTTTCCTCCTTTTCTATAGTCTTAGTACTAGTGCTACCACGATTTGAATTTACTTTGATCCTGCTTCGGGCCTTGCGGGAAGGACTAGAGAATGGATTTTCTCGTGTATGAACTTCTGTGCTCTTTTGCCTCTTTTGGACGCATAAGAACCCATTTGCAAGAGCTTCCAATGCTCTGATGGTCGGTGGTCGGTTTCTTGTGCTTTGCCTCCTGGGGTTCATATTAGGCTGCTGTTCAGCAGTGCCCGCATCTATAGAGGTTCTCAATGTGTCAGGAACCAGATCCATTTTATTAGATGGAGAGCATGAACCGTCTCCATTTATAACCTGGTTGTCTTTGACCTCCATTATTAACACGTCACCCGTTTCTTCAGACTTCAGTGGAACCTGGGTTAGGTTCAGGTCAAGTGATGGCGGGGGTTGATGTTTCTCATTTTCCCCATAGGACAAGTCCATGCCAGAGGAATTTCCAATGAGAATGCCTCCCCCACTCTCCTCATCTGGACTGCCTTTTGATGAAGAAATAATTGATACTTTCTCTTGAGGAACCACTTGAGAACTGACATTCTTGCCTGCATCTGGTGAGTTTAATGCCATAAAAAGTCCCGCTTCCTTCGACTCCAAGCCTTCCGAGAAGTCCTTAACAATGCGGTCTCTCTTTCCCTTAGCACAAACAGTTAATTTTCGCCTTTTGCTGACAGGAGCTTCATAATTTGAATGGCCAGATTTTACTCTCCGACTAAACTGGTGCTTGATAGTCATCTTCAGTTGCCTGTCATCAGACTTAGTGGCCTTCTCATCCTGGTGGCCCTCCATGATTTTGTTTGCAGTAGAATCTGAGTTATTAATTATTTCCTTTTGGTTTGTGTCATCACTATCAGATATAATATTCTTTTCCCTGTCCAACAAAATGTCAGCGGCATCCAGCTCGTGCTCACCCAGTGAATCCTCGGAGGAGGTCCCTTCAGTTTCTCTCAAAAGACTAGTAAGCTTGGAAGTACTTTTAAGTTCAACTGGCAAATATCTAGTTTCTCTCACCTTGGATGATTTTTCTCCATGGCGCAAACTGGTATCAACAACAGTGAACTTCAAACCATTTGGACCACTTGTATCAAATGTGCCCGTACTGTGGTTGAGCTTGTTTGTGTTCTTTTCAACATTCATTGGCCTATCAGAAGCATATAACTTAAACTCATCCAGTGAATTCTTAAAGAATTTCCCTTCATTATCTTTCAAATGATTGGAGAGATTGGAAGTAATTGTAGATTCAACTGGTAAACATCTCAGTTCTCTCACATTAGATAATTTTCCCCCATGGACTGAACTAGTATCAACAACTGTGAACTTCATAAGATTTGGATTGCAAGAAGTAACTCGGGGTTTAAGGTAACAATGGCGCTGATGATTGGATGGATCATCTGGGTCTGACGTCACTTCTGGAACCCACCCATTCTCATTGCAGCTCTGGAGTGTAGCTCCTTCAGCTTCAAGCTCAAGAAGTTTTGGTTCAAATGCCACTTTGCTCAAAACATCTCTGACAGAATCGAAGTAGTGGTCACCCTTCACAAGTTTCCTCCTTGAGAACTTCTTAACACCAGGAATAAGAAAAACCAGGTAATGTTTAGAACTCACATAACCCTGATTCTTAGGTTGCTCGGAATGCCATCCTCTTGCGAGCAAACGGGGCCAAACGGCTTCCCAGAAAATATCATTACACCGGGCTTTGCTCAACCGGAAGCCTCCAGTCAAGAACTTTATTATGTCACTTGGTGTAAGAGAGGAGCAAGCTTTGCCAGTTGGTAGGTTAGGACAAACTTGAAATGTTTGATTCGTCTTTCCAGGCTCCATGGCAAGTCCCGTGAGATCATCCTTACCCTTACCAATGCCAACAGCTTCCACAAGAACGTGAATGCCAACAGTTGACTTCAAAGAGGACACATATTCTTCTAGTGAAGTTCTTCCCTCTGCAAATGACTTAGATCCCTACAGATCACAAGCAAAAAATGAGGATTGAAGGAAATAATAGTTCTCTGTCAAACAAATTTGAAGTGTTTAGCCACACACGACTAGGTCTAAGGACAGTAATTAGGAAAGCATTCCATCTGCAACAAAGATCCAAATATTCTTTTCTAATAATCCGATCATAAATGAATACAATGAGTTATATCTGCCTAATATTTGTAGAAGCTGAGGTAAACAGCATATTATGGTTACCCAAGAGGATTCCTAATTACAAATTTTGGGAAAGCTTTTATTTTCTAGGAACCATCAGGTTAGGAAAAGGTGTATCGCCATTTGAGAAACCAACCACAGATTAATAAGAGGATGAAATTAATGTCTAATATATATGATGAGGTTCCAAATGCAGATGCTATCTCATCATGTCATGGATTTCTTTCCTAACTTCAGCAATATAGGATTCCAAACGACATTTATCCTTATACATAAAGGATGATGCTATCTCATCAAATTCAGATCCCCTCACTTATAATTAACAAGCCCTCCCTTCCCCCCCCCCCCCAAAAAAAAAAGGGCCTGTTTAGATGGAACTTCAGTAAAAAATTACACTTAATCAGCCATCAGTGAACACAGCCATCTTGCTAGTCCTCCCATACCAAGAAGTTATCTCTGTGCCAAAGCTAAGAACGTAATCCCTCCTTTACAGTCTCACACTTCATATTTCAATTCCGTTTATTTATATATTCTTATTCTCGTGTACGATTTGATTTGAAAGTTGCTATTATCATAATCTAGACCCCTTTTGAACTGGCAACCTAATCATGAGACCCCTTTTTGAGGTAAATCTGCAACCTGGATCCCCAAAGACGATGACACAAAACTTTCCCAGGCAACTTTCATAACTAATTATAACAAAAAGAATTTCTATAATGAAAGATAATTTTTGGACAAAGGATGTAAAATTATTTAACTCATTGCTAATCACTAAATATATATTCATCTATAATTGCATTTATCTTGTTTATTTTATAAATTTTCTACTTTGTCTACAGTTTTGAATTCATCTTATTTATTTTGCGTTGCTATTTTATGCATTAAAAGTTATTGAACAGATGAGAAAAATTTCCCAGACAAAAGTCCTGCACTGAGTTATCCACTGTATTATCAAAACACAGTAGTACTTTTTTTTTTCTTTTTCTTTTTTTATATCCAGTTGCAGAAAGAGTAATACAAAGAAAACCAATAGGTAAATCTAGTGCATTAACTGAAACTATATAGGACTAAGAGATGACATGCATTTAGCACTAAATGATAACAAAGCTGGTTAATTTTGCAAATATTTCACACAGAATGAAGCCTTTTAAGCTCATTGCAAAATTAAAAGGGCCTTGATTGCTGCACTACAGCAGCACAACATGTGCACAACACTCCCTCACATGAAGGTAGGGCCCAATATGTGGGTCCCACCCTCATATGAGGAGATGTTGTGCACATGTTGTGCTGGTGTAGTGAAAATGATATTTCCCAAATTAAAAAATATATATATATATATATTAAAAAAAAGAAGTTATGAGTTCCGTTTAATAACAACTTACTAAACATTTTAACATTGTATCTCATTGACCAAATAATTCTTATAATTGAAACAAAAAGATCAATCACAAACATAGAAGAGAACTTGAAGTACCTCCAGCAAAGTACTTTGAAATTCCTCTGGGACATTGGGAAGCAAACGAGATACCAACTCCTGTAGCCTCCATCCTGAAAATACTTTCCGTCCTGTTATACATTTCCTACTTCTGACCTTCCTGGAGTCTGACCATCTACGGTAGTGATCAGTCCTATAAAATTCCCCATAGTAGAATGACAGTATTTCCCCCATCTCTTTGTTCTCTAGAAACCTCTTGATTGAAACGAAATTCTTCCCAAATATATATAAACCAAGGATGAAACTCTTCACTTCAGCATCACTCCAGGGGTCACATTTACAACCTGGAACTGGACAGTATCTTTTGCTTTTATGTAGTCCAGCTAAGCTTGTTTTCCCTGCCACAATATTTCCAACATTTGCAGTTCTTAATTCCTTATCATGGTCCAACCCAACAGCCAAGGGTTCAAGATTGATTGCTGAACCTTTCCTCTTCAACTTAATACGTATCTTTGTTCTGCTTCTCAATTCAACATTTGGGTTAACTGCCTCATCATGATTATTAAGAAATCCCCGTGTTTCATTTTCAATGCCATCCACTTCCTGGACCCATATGATTGGGATGGGTAAACCCATTAAAAAGAACTGGGACACATCAACCACAACTCCTGAATCAGCAGGGTTCATTAGAAGCTGAAGACGCTTAAATTCTGTCATCAAGGAAGGAATTTCTGCTTGGTAATCATCACCAACCCTTGTATTCACCTGTGGATCTCCAAATATATCAATTCTATCTGGAGAGCTTGGAGGAAATAACTGCTTATCAGATGTTTCTTCAATGCAATTACCATCATGATCCAGATGAACTGATTCCATCTGCTAAACATAAAACAAAGAAAGATGGGACTGGTGAATCGAAAACTGACAGTTGGAACTTCTAAGAGAGAAAACTGGAATATGAATGATGCGCTCAAATACAAATGCAGCAGATGTATAATATAACTTGGACTGACCACAAACCAATAGTTTTGAAACCAGAAAACAAGCAAAAATACTACATAGATGTGTAATGGAATTGAAATGGGAAGCACAATGTCCCAATGGTTATCTAGCAGGTTCAAAAATTCTTTTTTTTTTTTTTTTTTTATACGTAATTGAAATGTCATTAAAAAGAGAAAAGCACAACCCAGGTATACATGAAGTATACAATAGAAACACCTACCTAGAAGGAAAAAAAGAAAAAAAATCATAAAAACTAAGCACGTTGGGAAAGACAAATGTAGATGTCCAAACGTAAAGAGTACTGAAGAAAAAAGACTTAAGCTCCCAAAACACCTCACAATGGAGAAGAAGATGGTCCAAAGACTCTCCGTCCCTCCACATACTCCATGGTAAGGATCTTCCCTAGTGCGGCTGACAAAGCAAAGAAAGTCGCTCTCAAAGGGCCTTATTCCGCTAAATACTCTTCCAAGGGAATGTAGTATCATCCTTACGAACGAGAACACTGTAGAAGGATCTAACATCCAACAACCCCTTTTTCTTTTTCTCTTTTTTTTGGGGGGGGGGGGGGGGGGGGTGGGCAACAAAGCTTGTCTTCGCCTCTGTGTCTTAAAAAAATTGAAAAACGAGTCAAAGATATCCACCTCCTAATCATGAGCCACTCTAATAAACTTTAACGTTTCGCTGATATGAGCCACTTAAAAGCTCTAAATGAATTGCTACGAAAGCATCTTTCACACAAGCAATACTATATAAATCTGGAAAAGCTTCCTTAAAGGCCTTATCCCCACACCACATATTATGCCATAATCAAATCTTGGAGCCATCTCCCACTTCAAATCTAATATCACTAGAAAACATCCACCAACCCCTCCTGATATTCTTCATAACCCTACCCCATACGACCCAAGAGGCTCATTATAACATCACTCACTCACTCCACGAATTTCCAAATTTAGAATCCACGACAACTCTCCACCAAGCTTCACTCTCGTGCATATAGCATCATAGCCATTTACTTAAAAGAGCACAATTAAACATCATCAAGTTCCGAACCCCTAACCCTCCCTAAAAAATCAGAGAACAAACCTTGGACCAACTTACCAGGTGAAATTTGAACTCTTTACCTAGCCCACCCCATAAGAAATCCCGGTTAAGTTGTGAGGTTGCTTGTGAGGAAGGGTTAAATGACCTTCCCCGCAAGCAACTCACAATCTGAAACAAGGGATAAAAATAACTTGTGAGGAAGGGTTAAATGACCTTTCCAGATAAGCATGGACATCATGCTTGCGATTCACTTCAATCCCTTGAGATAATGGGAGGAGGTGTAGTAAGAAATCTTATAGTACATGATGAAATAATTCTAAAACAAGAAAATCTACCAAGCCAAAATATGCAGAGAGAGAGAGAGAGAGAGAGAGAGAGATTTTGTTTCCCCATCTATAATTTAAGTAAAAAGAAGCATAAATATATCAATCTTTGTTAGTATTAGAGGATACTTATATGGTAATGACAACATAAATGCACTATCTCTTTAATTGTTCGAACAACAAGCTTGAATGTGTTTTCCCGCATGCACATGTACATGCATGCATATGCCTGCTCAAAGCACATTTGCTCAAAGATGTTATTGTTAAATCACCACTTATCCCAAGAGTTTAACTTGATAGAAAAAATGAATTTAATCATTCAATTAATACTTTAATACTTCCCCTCACACGTAGGTTCAAACTCTCTTTCAATAAGTAAAGCCCAACACGTGGAATATTTAACTGAAAATGGGAAGTGAACTTTGCAGTCAGGATTCGAACTCGAGACCTATGTTCTGATACCATATTAAAATTTCTTTCAACCAAAGCATCCAACATAACTGAAGCTTTTTTATTCTCAAGATATTAAGGAATCGAAAACACCCAACAAGTAGAAGGGAAACCCTGAAGAACTAACTGGAAGGAAATTGAAAGAACAGAAGCTTTCTTAATTAACAATAAAAAAAAATGAAAATATAGAAGAAAATGGTCTCCTTCCCAGCCAATTAGAGGAAATTCTCAATCTACAACCACCAATATTGCAAGATAAGATTAAGTGGCTGAGCACCCGATAAAATCTACAGCTCCAATTCTGTCCAGAATGAGCAACACAATCACCCTCTCTCTCTCCGGGCCAACATACTTAATCTATAAACATAGTATTGGTAATAGACCTACATATAGTGATCACCCAGTTAAGGCCGCATTCCAAATATGTGAACTCAAGGCGCAAAATATTCTTAATCAGAAGAAGAAAGGAAAATATAAATAGCAGAGAATTTCGAGGTCACCAACCCAGAACAAAAAAAATATATATCAAACCAGATCCATTGTCTAACGATACTTCAACATCAAAAACATTTGAACATGTCAATAATTGAAAGCAAACCAAATAACCAAAAAAAGTTAAAAGAGAAAAAATGAAAGCAAACAAGTCTTTCGTGCAAAGTTACTCTGAACAAATTGCAACTAAACTGATAACATCAGAACAGAACATTGAGAAACCCAGAGTTCGTATCAACGATTCTCATGATCCCACAAAAAATTAACTGATATTCATTCAAACACATTATATATCTACACAACAACAACAATGCATAAAGTGACATCACAAAAGATAAACAGTATCGAAGTCAAGTAAAGAGAAGGAGAGATTTAGTATTCACTAACCTCCATGGCAGAGCTCGAAACGTCAAAAACCCACGTTGGAAACAAAGCCTGGGCAAATGGGTTTTCATGTTATGCATTGATTCACAAGTATTATATATAACTTTACTACGAAACACATCCAAACAAGTACCAAAGACACTGTTGAAAAAGAACGATAGAGAGGGATAGAGAAAGATTACCTCTTTGAAGAGAGAGCTCAGTTCTCCCGGTTGTGAGGTTGAATTTGCCAAACGGATGTAGAGAAACCAAAGTTTTTTTCTCTCTATATATATATATATAAGCGAAGAGGAGAGTAATAGTTTTTCCTTATGTCTCACCAGTTTTTTTTAGAGAAAAAGAAAAGTATTGAGAGAGAAACTTTTTACATCAACAAATTTCCTGTGAGTAAAGACCCATAGAAATAGAATAGATTTTAGTGGAGGACTACCTCTCATGTTCTAATCCCCCATTATTTCTAGTGGCCATTGTCGTGGGATCTCTCTACGTTATTACCGTATGCTTAAGAATCTCGGATACCCATAAAAATAAAATAAAAGAGTTCATAGATTAGTAATTTAGTAGTCACCCAATATGATGATACCCTATTAGATTTTTGTGTCTTTTGGTCCATTGATGTAGATTAGATATTGAGAGATCTTAATTTCAGTTAATAAACTTTTTAATATTGAGACGTTTCGATAGTGTTTACTCGGATATATAGATCATTAGATCGTATGCGGGGGCAGAACTACTCTTGGGCTTGGGAGATAGAAGTCTCCTCAAAATTTTTAAAAAGCTCTCATTTTTCTTAAAAATTATCCTAAATTTTATGATTTTTTTATTAGTTCAACCCATAAAATTAATTTTTTACCCTTAAAGATCTTCATTTTTTTAGTTTCGTCGTTCCTCGTTTCAAATCCTGATTTCGCCTATAATTGTATGCACTCTTATAACTTACCATAAAAGAATAAGGGAAATGCTGGATGGGGGACACTCATCCGTCCCCCATCACCCATATATAATAAAAAAAATAAATTTTTATTAAAAAAGTTGGCTTTGATGGGACATCAAAGCCAACTTTTTAATAAAAAATTATTTTTTTATAATAAAATGCTCACAGGGGACGGATGAGTGTCCCCTGTGTAGCAAGTCTCAAAGAATAAATGGTACGAGTTCAAATCATTGAAAATAAGGAATCCAAAGAATTGAAAGAAAATATGGTCAATTGGGTTCCAATGAAATTTTTATGTGCTTAAAATTTCAACCATTAAATTCAACAAAGATCCACCAAATATAGTGTTTTTTTTTTTTTTTCATCCTTCGATAATTTTTTAATTCAAGGTACTTTTTCTTTGACTTGTAGCTTACCGGCCAACAGGCCAAAGTACTATGATCCAGATGGCAGTGGTAAACACACCGTAAGAAGCGGCCCATTTGACCTTTGGGAGTAAGCTAACTCGAAAAGAGATGGAGTTGTTGGTGAATGCCGGAAACAATAAAATGACACTTAATAGTGATACTTGCAATGCTGTCATGGCACATTAGGACTCTATGCTATTAATTATAATTGCAGGGGTAGATTAGAACTAAACTACCATCAAAACATGATTTTGGTGATAATGTACGTTTAAAGAGTACATTTATCTTGCAAATATAGGTTAAATAAAAAAGAATCTTATGCCCCAAAAACAAAAACAAAAAAAGATCTTTTGGTATTGGGTATAAGCAAAGTTAAAGAAGAGATGAGAAAGATCGAAGGAGAATAAGAAGAGAGTGGGGTCCTTTCTTTGCAGACACACAATGAGAAAACAAAGTTTGGGACTTGGGGGTATTGGAAGGAAGGCAATGCCTGTTTGGTACAAAGAATAAGGTACATTAGTACTAACAAGTGCAACATCGGCCGTCTTCAGTAATTGAACTGCAAGTATTTTTATCCTTTTTTTTTAATTTTTTTTTTTTTAAGTGTCCTTTTTTCAATTTCTGTAATTGGATCAACAGTGGTAGAGCCCCACCTTAATCTCCTTTTTTTTCTCTTAAATCTGCTCATGATGCGTACCAATTAACACAAAACACAAGAAAATGACAAATAGGCTCGTTCGAGAGAGTCGTGACCTCCAATGCCTACTTCGAGAGAGCATGATCCTCCAAACACAGTAAACTGTATTATACCAAACAATATTCATCCTGCATCTTCTTCATTAATAATTCATTTTAAATAAATGAGCAATACTGATCGGTTACAAAGTTAACTAGTAATCAAAATAGGACTCTTAAACCATTTAATTGACCGATTAGGATTAAGACGGACTCTAGACTCTAACTTTACTAAGAATAATTAGAACCAAACTCCTTATCGGAGATTATTTGTTATTGGACACAAACACAAATACTAAATAATGTGATCATATCCGCTCAAAAAAAAAAAAAAGCGGGGGGAGGAGGAGGAGGTTTCCAAGTGCATGAAGCGGTGGATATAAGAGTTGATGGTTAGATGAGGATGAGGTCAGGGTGGTTTTCAAGTGGTTCTTATTTTGCTTTTACTTTTTTTTCTTTCCTTCTACTGGATTAGCCAAATTGCTCTTTACATTAAAGAAATCACTTGCATAGACATCAATGATTGTTAATTTATTATTTAAATAATTAAATTTATTGTTTTTACTAATTTAAAATTTAAGAATAATTAAGATAATAAAAATAATATATTTAATTATTTAATTAATACTGTAATTACCGATAGTTGTACAATGCAACAACAAGGAGCGACAATTTATGTTCGTATGTCAGATTCGAACCTTGTCAACTCTGTCGAGACATGCTTATAAGACTATTTAGATCAACCTTAACAAGATTCATTTAACAAAATAAGGAAGACCTCTCAAACTTAACCCGTTAATTTTTTATTGGGTTCGTGTCTAATTTGTAAGTCATATAAAAAATTATTCGTGTCGAGTGCGAATCGCTATACCCACTCTGAATTTTTTTGCTTCCAGTATAAAAACAAATGTGAAAGGGAACTCAAGTGGATACAACAAGTAAACAACATCGTGCTAAGGCTTTCATAAAAAGCTGAAGTTGTTTTTTAGCTTTTGACTGCAGTATAAATAGAAGAGGAGGAGGCCCTTACCTCTTCGAGGACTTTAAACTGTCATGTTAGGATGCCTTTAATCTTCAAGTCTTTGAGATATTAATTTTTATTAATTTCAATTTAGAGTTAAAAACTTAATTTGAACTGTTTGCCTTTATTTTTTTAATAGTAAACACAATTGACACCTTGAATAAATTTAAGAGCTTCATTACAAAAATGAATAAAGGCTCTTTGTAGATAAAGAGAACCCCTTAAACAAAATCACCTAGTATTTAGCCAAAACAGATCGCATATCCTATTAGAGATGGGAGGCAAGTCAAACAACCATATATACATATTAATTAGGATAAATATATATATGGTATTTTTCCATCCAAACTTTATCTAAAGATTGATAAATTATCGCTTTCACTAAAGACTGAGCTGCTTCATTAGCTTCCCTTTTACATGCCTCACGAGGTATGACCGAAAGTTATGTAGCATAGTTTTTGCATAAGCTATCAGTTGTCCATACAAGGTGTTCCAACAGTGTCCTTCCTTACTCATAGCATGTACTATATCCATTGCATCTCCATCGATCATAACACGTTGGAAAATATTTTTTCGGAGTAAAATATTTTTCGTTATAAGATATTTTCAGAGAAAATATTTTTCAGGAAAATATTTTTCGCAAAAAATATTTTCTGGCTTTTGGCGCGTACGGAAAATGTCAAATATTTTTATATTTTCATTCAATTATATCAACCTATAAAAATTAATTTTTATTCACAACATAAAAATAGTAATATAAAATAATTGCTTCGTAGTAGTACGTCCGGTAGTATTTCGGTGGTGGTCCGGTTTTCTTCGGCCACCCCATACCGGCCATGATGTGTTGGCCAAAATGGGCTTTCATGTTATGCATTGATTCACAAGTACTATTCTATAACTTAACTACGAAACACATCCAAACAAGTACCAAAGACACTGTCGTTGAAAAAGAACGAGGGAGATCAGGGATAGAGAAAGATTACCTCATTCAAGAGAGAGTAAATAGTTGTTTCTTATGTCTCACCAGTTTTTAGAGAAAGAAAAGTATTGAGAGATAAACTTTACATTAACAAATTTCATGTGAGCAAAACCCAAAGAAATGAGAGAATAATTTGTTCCGAACATGCAAAAACTCTCTAGAATCATTAACTCTATAAAACTTCATTTGTATAGCAAAAATTTATAACGTGAAGCTTGTAACGAGAATCCAAAATACCTGTTATAACCAACATTAAACTGAATTCTAACCAATATTTTTCAAATTTAAAGGGCATTGCATTGTGCCATTAATCTCTTATACTCATCTTCGCTATCAAATTGTTGCTTCAAGGTCACATAAATCAAGGAAGCAGCAGGAAAATATAAGTTGGATGTAGGATACTTGGTACCAAAAAATCATAGGTAGCTTGGTAAAAGCAAGCCAAGAAACTACTTATATTACTCGCATTTTCCCACTTAAGTGCAGTAGGGCAATGTTTATAATTTGTATCGGTCATTTTTAAATAACTAAAAGCACCCCGATAATGAATAGCAGTCTCAAGCATAAGATATGTAAAATTCTATATGGTTAGCACATCTTGTTTTTGCCATTTTTTACTATCCAATGACATTTGATTCACAGCCTAGATAAAATTTTGTTTTCTCACATGTGATCATCTAAAATACTTTACACTATCATGAATCTTTCGGAGAGCACTATCAATCTCTTTCAAACCATCTTGCACTATCAAATTAAGAATATATGCATAACAACGAAGGTGAAAGAACTCACCTTCACAAATAAGGATTTTCTTAATGTTCAATTTGAGTTTACTTTGTGGTTGACCTAATTTACAAATCGTTTCATGTCGTATCAAAGATTCAAAGTGAATTCAGAGGTCACTGGAATATGCCAAAAAAATATAATTTAGTCTCTGGAGTCAAATTCTGTCAAAACATTTGACGGATTTCATTAGGTGCCACGTCAACGCCAATAAAATGACGACACGTGTCACTCTTAATAATAAAAAAATTATATAAATATTAAAAAAAAAAAAAAAAAAAAAAAAAAAGAAGAAGAAGAAGAAGATAAAGGAAATGGGTGGCTGCCCAAGTGACAGGAAATAGAGGGAGACACTTTTTGAGCATCCAAATATGTGTCATTGGATGTAAGCAATAATGTAACCTCCGATTCTACACATATTAGGCAAATGTCTTCAAGATAATCATTAAAGATTATTGGACTTTTTTTTTGCTTTTGGTGGTCGAAGAAGTCGGACTCCTCTAACGGTCGAAACTCAAAGATGTCTCATGGTGGCAGCAATTCGAGCTGACCCATCGTCATTTACAGCCAAATTGCACTCACTTTCACGGTCAACGCTCTTAATTATATGATATATAAAATTGAACTATATGAATTTCTCAATTTACTACCATAAAATATAATTGGTCTTCACGAGATTCGTGCATGTTTAGTGCCTTTTGATCAAGAAGCAAACTGTATTAAATTACTTAAATCCACAAATTGTTGTATATCTAAATTCATAAGCTTGGTTTTCAAGATTTTCCAGCTCTAAAGTGCAACGGGAAACAGACCAGGCTAGATTTAGATCTGCATCATAGCGAGTTCTAGAGTATTTTTGAAGTTATTAGTGAAAGAAAGATTTTATATTATTATTATTATTATTATTTCACCTATACACAACAGACAATGTGAAGCTTTGTTGAGAGAAAGTTTGGACAGCTTTTGAAGTTTTAAGTGATAGCAGAAGCTGTTTGTGAAGAATTGCTGAGAGAAAATATGTGATCTTTGTGAACTTTACAGCTTAAAGATGCAAAGAAAGAGTGATTCAGCTTCAATTGATGCCTGTTTCTTATCTGGGTAAGTTTGAAATTTGATTATTTAATTTGATTATGCATATTGGGTTTTATTTAACCTCCTTAATTTCGTTCAAATTTAGCTTCATTTTCTTTGTTCTTGTATTTGGTTTCCCTTTGATTGCTGGGATTCCTGGGAACAATTTCTTTTCAGCTAAAGAGAGGATGGTCGTATATTGTATATTTGATTGATAAATTCAGTTATTTTCATGATGACTAAATATTGGCTTTTGATTAGGTTGAAAATCTGAACAAAAAAGAGGCAAAAATTAGAACTTGGTGAGAAGAAAATCACTTTAAAAATGGGGAGGTTATGCTTTCCCAAATGTAGGCTAGGCAGAATAATGGGTTGGCTTCAGGTTGTATTGGGAGGGCTTGTTATAATTGTAAGCATATCAAGTCTCATTAGGTTCTACTCGGCCGGATTTTTCATGCGAAACGAAGACATATGCCACCAATTTTATGGGGTGAAGTATGTTTATGATGGTTTTGACATAAAAGCTTTGTCAGATCGAGTTGGGGATGTTCTAAATAAGATGGAAAGCTTGCAAGAAAAGCTGGAATTGAAAGTACAAGAAATGGAGAAAAATAAAGAGGTCTTGCTTAGAAATAACATCACAAGATTGGAGTATAAGAAGTATTTGGAATTGGAGGTGATTAGGCCTCTATATAATGCTCACATTGCTCTTAGACAGATTCGTCTACCTAAGGTTGGAGGGATTAGGAATTCGACAATGAAGGAGGAACCCTTGATTAATACTTTTGTCATTGAGGAGATTAGGAAGTACATAACCCCAAAAGAGAATAGACTTGGGAAGATTAACATATATGGAACAGAGAGGATATACAACACAATAGGGCATGCATGTGTTTTATATAAGAAAGAATTGGAAGAGTATATGGGTTATGACATTGGTTCTTATTGTAATGATGACTGGAATATAGCTCAGAAGCTTATGGTTAACGGTTGCGATCCTCTGCCCCGACGGCGGTGCTTGACACGGGCCTCGAAGGTTTACCAGAAGCCATATTCAATCAATGAGTCTATGTGGAGATTGCCAGACGACAGAAATGTAAGGTGGAGCAATTACCAATGCAGGAATTTTGAGTGTTTATCAAGCAAGAACCCGAAGCGGGGTTATTCAAAGTGTACTGGGTGTTTTGAAATGGAAAAGGAAAAGCTAAAATGGGTGACTAATAGCTCACTTCCTGTAGATTTTCTGATAAATGATGTTTTGGCAATCAAGCCTGGGTTGATAAGGATAGGTCTGGATTTTGGTTTTGGTACAGGGAGCTTTGCTGCAAGGATGAGAGAACATAATGTTACAATTGTTTCAACTGCTTTAAACCTAGGGGCTCCTTTCAATGAGATTATTGCACTAAGAGGCTTAATCCCTCTGCATGTGACATTGAATCAAAGGCTCCCATTCTTTGATAACACAATGGATTTGATTCATACAACTGGGTTTATGGATGGCTGGATTGACCTGCTGTTGATGGATTTTATCCTGTTCGATTGGGATCGGATTTTACGGCCGGGAGGGTTGCTATGGATTGACAGGTTCTTTTGCAATAGAAAAGATCTGGATGACTACATGTACATGTTCCTGCAGTTCAGGTACAAGAAGCACAAGTGGATTATTGCTCCTAAATCAAAGGATGAGGTCTATCTTTCTGCATTGTTAGAGAAACCTTCAAGAGCTATTTGATTACATTTTCTTGCTTCTTTTTTGTTTGTAATGTTGATATGATGTTATCAATTTACATGTTGGAAAAGCCAGTCATGTTTGTGGTGCTTGATGTGCTGTGTAAGAGAAAGAAAATCACTTGAATGTGATATAAATTCTTTGTTGTCATACTTTTAGTGTTGTTTCTTTTGACTAGCAATTAGAATAATGACATGTCCACTTGAATCAGAAATTTGTGTAAATTCACTGTATTGATAGCTGTAATTTTATTGTATTATTTAAAGTTTTCTTTGAAAGAAAAATGAACTAGTAACCCATTATTTGTTTTGTTTTGTAAATTAAAAAAAAAAAAAAAAAAAAAAAAAAAAAAAAAAAACTTGAACAAGTAATCAGAAAAAGAAAAGGAAAAACAACAAAGCCATTGGATCAACAATCAACCTAATGCGTTTAAGACAAAAATATATATATATATATATATATATATATATATATATATATATATATATCAACATCATGTTGCACAAAAAAACATTAATATCATGAAATATCAACAATCAACCTAAAGCATTTGGGCAGTCTAACAATTTAGTAGTCTGTCAATGTGGGTGTCTAATAGCCATATGCTAGCAACTAAATTAGTTTTACTCTAGCTATAATCCGGTCAAAATAACACAATACAATGAGATTAGCTAAGAGGAGGAGAAAAAGAAAAAGAAGATGATTTATCAAATACCAAGTCTCCTCCAAGTTTTGATACTCTGTGATATGTATCTTTTTGGCTTTTGCATTCTTTGCTTGAAGAGAAAAGAAAAGGAAGAAAGTGGGGGACACAAAAAAAAAAAAATGGTTGCTAGCCTAAGAGCTTTTGGGTTTGCACAATTTTTGGGGGGACGGAATCAGGATCACCATATATATATATATATATATATATATAATATATAATATATATATTATATATATATATTTGAAGTTTTTAGGAGGCTAGCTTGGGTTTGGGCTTAAAAGGGCCCCCTGGAATTCCCTTGGAGCTACCGTCGCTGTTAGCTTTTACCCAATGGGCTAGAGGAAATGGCCATATCATACATGTCTAGATTTGGGGATTGTTTGTACATCCCCTTTTTGTAAAATCCTATCAGTCTAGTCCCCTTTACTTAGGGCTAATGGCAGGTGATGTTGCACCCCCGCTAATGGTGTGTTGTATTGCTTCCACAGTTATTAAATTACACATTGTACTGGTGTCACCATTCATTACTCTGTTTCACAATTTATTTCTTTTTCATAACATTTTGCACATAACCACATAAGTATTTCGTTTCATATATGCATAATAAAACAACATTTAAAATATTTTGTGCATAATTTGAGAAAACGTTTATAAAAACAATCTATATCACACTTTCATGCATAATAATATTTGGAGAAAAATATAATTTAGCCCTTCAAACTATTACCCTTTCTCCAGATGGCTTCACAAACTATCAAGGCTTGCACTTTGACCCTACAAACTACCAAAACATTTGAAAAATGCCCATTTTGACGAAATATCCTCATAATACCCTAGCCACGTGTCATTTTTCAATTAAAAAAATTCAAAAAATAAATAAACTAATTTTTTTCTTTATTTTTTTTCTTTTTCTTTAATTTATTGGCTAGTTTGATGTTGAAGTTAATGAGTTTAGATCCCTTTTGGGTAAATAGAAAGATATGAATCTGTATATGCACAAGGGTTGAATTAAGATCAAGATAATGGGTAATAATGAAAAATAAGTATATGGACAATAGGACTTTAGTCTAATATAATTAAGATATATAGTAAGTGAATAATTAAATATAAAATAAATGCAAGAATGATATCGAACAAACATAAATAATAGTTTAGATATTGGAATAGACATAACAGGGTTCATAAGAGTGATAGACTAATAACAAATTAAGCCCAAAGTATAATCCTTAGCTTTGATATTTATGTATATGTCTCAAACTTTAATAAATAAATATATTGCAATACGTGATTATAACATAATCTAATAATTAATATGTTAAACAAGATTATATGGTTAGTAATTAAATAACTAATGCACTTATTCATGTATAATAAAAGTACTTAAACGTATTACTGAATTAAGCTTATGTGGATAAACAAACCATAAGCTTAACGTCTAATAATGATAATAAGGTAACTTGGTATCCAATTTATTTATCCATGTAGACTAAGTATTCTAGTGTATTAATGGACTAGGTTTAAGTATTGTATGTATACATATGCATATACATGTATGTGACTTAAATATATATATAATGCTAACTTGGTAAATAAACAAGAAACTATAAAAATGGATTAACAATGATAATGTGACCATTAATGATAACTAGTAGGCAAGTAAAATAGTAAACATGTTTTAAAGATAATAAGCGAAATAAAATGTGAACCTAAACATAAATGATAACCTAATAATAGTTTAGGATACTTAAGTAGACTTAGACACGGGTAATGCGACGTGTGAGCACGCTGGTAGTCTATGTGTCATAGAGTGTAGAGTTCAATAGCGTAGCCTAATAGTACCAATGTTTGCAGGATAGTGTCCGGATTAGAAACTTCAATGAGTTTTCCAATTTAGAGTTCAAGTTGGAATCCAATGCACCCAGGTGAGTATTCTACTCACTAAGAAGTATTATTTTCATATATGATGAATTGCAAAATATATATTGTTTTACAAACCTGAACCAACTGTATGTTGATTATGATCTTTTTTGGATGATTTGAGTATATTGAAATTATGATGATGTTTTGAAGTATGAATATGATATGTGATTTTAGAGTGAGTATAAGTTGAAGATTTAAGTTATGCAAATTGTCTAAAAATGATATGTTGGATTGTTTATGTTTTATAAAGAAAGCATGTGTTAAAGGTATGATCAAGAAATTAAATGTATAGTATTTAAGCATGAGCATTAAGCATGAAACGTGAACGCATAAACGAACTATTGGGGGACCTACTCCCCAGGGGGACCTACGCCTCATATGTACGTACGCATAAACTAGTAGTGGGGGACCTACGCCCCATAGGAATACAACAAAAACTTGCATTAACATGTATAGCATTGTTTTTATGAGTATAATGTTTTTATACTATGAGTAGTTTTGCTAAACGTATTAGTATATATGCATAAGAGTCTCAATGGGAAAGAACCTATGTATATTTCTATCAGATGGTTGCATGATTTAAATGTCATTATTTTCTAAGTCTCACTAAATCAAAAGTAATATAGTAGGTGTGGATGTATGTAGTTGTTTCCAATAGTGAAACTTTTACGTATAAGCTCAGTTGCGTAGTATACTTTAAATGTTTTCTATTAGTCGATGTCCGCTATATCAGCTAAGGAGGTTTTTCAAACAAAAGTTTATAAAATTGGTGGCTGTTATAGTGTACGCATGATTAAAAATAAAAAGTTGATTTTTTGCAAAAACTCAGTGAATAGTATACCTCTGAGGTCTTAGTGTATATATTTATGCTAAGACAGTGGGCTCATAATTCCACCTATACGGATGTGGCAAACACCCGCAACCGTATAAATGATGTTTCTTTGGCTGCAGGTACTCAGGTCGTAGTTAATAACATAGTAGAAGTGTACTTGAGATATTATGACTGAAGCACACCGCGACGGTCGTAATTGCGGGACCATGGACGTTCTCTGTTTTATGGGTTTTGTTTATGACTTGTGGCGCCTGTGTCACTAATTATTGTATAGTCATTTATGTTATGTATTTAACTTGAGGTAAGACTTAAACACATAGATGTAATATTGACTCTTGATTATAATTAATTTACAATAGATATTTAAGATGTGATTTTCGCAATTAGGTTTATGTTTTCGCTGCATAGTAGATAAATGTTATGCTCTAATTTACCAGGTACATATTATGGGGTATGTACTATATGTTGGCTTTGGGACATATCGTTGTGCCACTGTGAAGATCCGTTTATATTTTAAGAGACTAATATTTATGCAAATGTTTTGTATAAAAAAAAAAAAAAAAAAAGGGTCGTCACAGAAGCAGTACGTCTTCCGGTCGATCGCAATATTTTTTAAAAATAAAAAATAAAATTTTAGTTTTTTTTTTAGTTTTTAATTTTTATAAAAATAATAATAATAATAATTTTTAATAATTTTTAATTTTAATTTTAATTTTTTCTTAATTTTTTTGATTTTTTTTTTCAATTGAAAAATGGCACGTGACAGGGTATTATGGGAATATGTCATCAAAATTGGTTTTTTCAAAGATTTTGGTAGTTTGGGAGCCATAGTGCAAGCATTGGTAGTTTGGAGGGCATCCGAAAAAATAACGGTAGTTTAGGGGGTTAAATTATATTTTTTTTCATAATATTTTATACATTTTATAATGCTCAAAAGGTAACTTGGGATTTTCTTTCAAAAACCTTGTATAGCATGTACACAAAATGCACCAAGTTAATATTTATTGAAATACTAGTACAAGAATTGCTTGATTACCTTGGTCGCTTAAACTCCCATTTCGATTTTCATTGTTGAGTGTTGTCCCTATTATTGCGCTCGATTCCTTGAAATTTCTTTTGAAGTCTTTGCAAAAAACCCTATAAAATTAATTGCGTCACATAATTTTCCTAATTGAAAATATTTTATCTAAAAGCCCTTTATTATTTGCCTAAACCCCAAAAAAACACAATTTATTGTAAATAAATGATAGTTTAAGGGGAAAAATGTAATTAACTCTTCAATCTTTTCTTCTTTACTTTTCATTCTTCCCTTTCCATTACATTTTCTTTACAAAATACATCCAAAATTACATAAAATGACAGAAGTTTATATCAAATTTATACTTTCCACACAATCTCAAAAAAAGAAGAAAAAAAAAAGTTTTTTTCATTTGGAATCTTCTCCACGCGTCGTTATCATGAAAAGAAGCCCAAAAAAGTAGTAAGAGATCTAGAGATTGCATTTATTAATTTTCATGCAAGGATATGCATGCGCTGCATGCACTTAATTAGTTTAGGCTATTCAATCATAATTGAGCAGCTTAACCGCAACCATATGAGTAATACTACATATTATCTCTTTATTTTTTTTTTTGTCCCCTTAAAATTGATGTGGCTCTTAAAATCACCATTGAATTTTTGATATATCACTCTTAAATTTTGATCCAATGGTGATTTTAAGAGCCACATCAATTTTGGGAGGACAAAAGGAAGACAAGGGGATGATGTGTAGCATTACTCGATGATTAAATTAGAGTGTGCATGACAAACTTTCAAGTGGGAATTAAGTAGAAAACGGGAATCTTAACAAAGAGAGGCCAGGAGACGCTAAATGGTTATATATTCTCTTGATTTCCTCGAAAATCTTCAAGTTATTACTAGTGCTACTTTAATTTCCAGGATCCTTTGAATGGATGTACTGCCCATACCCATTTGTTCAATATACTTTCCAAATGCACTACGGGAGCACTAGCAAGCTAGCTAGTTTCAAACTTTAAGATATATGGTAGTATATATATATAGCTTTAATTTAAACAAACTAATTATATTATATTTAACTTTTAAGAATGTTTTCTGAAGCATGCGTGTGACAAGCACAAGCCAAACCTTATTTTGAATATTAAGATTTAATATACAATAGTATTTATGTCCATGGAAATTCGATCCCCATCGGAATGAATGAACTAAAAATTTGGCATATATAACTTTTTCCTGATTTTAATGTTCAATTCATGCACTTTAAATATATGCACTACATATTGGAGCTAGCTAGCTAGCTAGCCCTAATGAAATGGCATTAACTTTTAGACGACGTACGGTTCGAGGAGTGTGGCTTTATACAACTTTACATTAATTTATGTTGATATGTTTTATAAAGCATATATGTGACAAGCACAAGCCAATCTTAGTTTCATAATTAAGCAAGAACGAAGATTAATATGTTGAATATACAATATTATATGATCGTCCACAGAATGAAAATTTGCATATATAGCTTTCGTTACCTGTCCAGATAGCAAGCTCACATGTATTAACTTGACTAGCTATGACGAATGATTACTCCAGGGAAGTAGTTAATTATATAGTGAAAGTAAATGCCAATCATAGCATGATCAGAATGACCCTGACCTATGCCAGAAGTTTTTTCTATTGGGATTACTCGAATATATATATTGTTTATATATACATGCATGCATGCATGATGCATGACGCACCAAGCTACTTAAGCCACTCTGCATGCTCTTCTTTTATGGTGACTTTCATTAATTATTGTATTGCACGTGTGCACATGCATCCAATCCAACGGTGTGAGAATTGAGATGATAATGATGGATCAACTATATATTAACTATAGTGGTAATTAGATTTAGACTAATATAACTAGATTTGATGTGCATGTCTTCGATCTGAAAGTACAAAGACCATCTCAAGTACGTAAAAGGATGTAGTACACATATGTACGCCATTTTTAAGAGAGAAGTGCTATGCATACTTATCAATTTTTTAAGTAATGTATCACTATTTTATGAGACGGTGATACATTTTTTAAAATAATAAACCATAAGTAATATTAACACATTATTTAGGAACTAAAAACTTTTAGGTAGAAAATTTGATAGGTATAACATTTTCCTAGCCTTAGGATTTAGTTTGAAAGATATGGGGAATGCTTGATTTTTAAAATGGCTTTTTTTTAATAATTAAAAAAATTACTGATATAAAAAGTCACTTAAAACACGTCACATCAACCAATATAAAATTGTTATAATAAATGAGTATGAAAAGTAATGATTAACAAGCTTAAATGACAAATATATATATATATATATATATAAAGTTGTCTTGTGCAAACTCCAACTACATACTTCGTATGCACCAGCATTAATACTGACATGCAAGCTGAATACAACATGAATGAGAGAATAACTTCTATAGGGAAACCTAGCATAAATCGGGTAATTTGTACCCTCTAATAGCAATAGGTCATATCAGCTTGGAATACAAAAACAATTTAAGACGAAAATACCAGATTACACATATCATCAACCAAAAGAATAATAAATTTGAAACTGGCCATCTCCCTCTCAAGAGAACATACACCACCCGGCCACCGTCTTCATTCTGACATTCTTATGTTACAAAGTTAGATAAGGAGCTGGCTAGAGAACTATTTGAGATGATGTGGATATGTGGGCTTAAGCCTAATTTGAGTTATGACATTCTTATGTTACAGAGTTAGATAAGGAGCGAAAGAATCACTACAAAAAAAAATGGCATTTATGGACGGTTTTTTTTTAAACGGTTTTAGAAAACGTCTAGAAAACAAAATTTGCAGACGGTTTTTTCGAAACTGTCTGTAAAAAATTTATTATGGACGGTTTGATTAAACCGTCCATAAAATTCCAGATGATTTTATAAAAATCGTCTATAAATTTATAGACTGTTTTTTTCTAAACCATCTGTAAATGTTATTTCCAGACGGTTTAGTTAAAACCGTCTGGAATTTTTTTTTCCACGCCATGTCATCAATCCACGTGATGCCCCCTTATTTCACCACACCCCTCCGATTTTTTTCCCAATCAAAATGATCACAACTGTCCGATTAAAACCTTCACATTTAAGTGTGGACGGTTTGAGCAAAACCGTCCAAAACTGTTTCTAGACGATTTGGGCCAAACCATTTGGAATTCCGGACGGTTTTGTTCAAACCGTCCAGAAATTCATTTAGCGACTTTATATGCTAGACGGTTTTAAACCGTCCAGAAAAAACCGTGTGAAATTGATTCCAGACGATTTTTCTGCATTTCTAGACGGTTAAAAACCGTCCAAAATTTGGTTTTTTATTTTTTTATTTTTTTGTAGTGAATTGTCAATGCTTTGAATTTATTTAGTGATTTGTCTCATAGAAGAAGAATGATTTTTTATAGGAGACATCAACGGTCGATCGGCAGTGGAGTTGCGTGGGGTGGAGGTATGGAAGCGGTGGCGTTCTATATACCGATCAGATCTCTTGTTCTTTTGGTTGATATATGTGTGATCCAGTGTGGTCATCTTAAATTGTTTTGGTGTTTCAAACTAATGTGGCCTACTGCTATTCAAGGGAACAAATTAAAAGACTTGGTTTACACCAAGTTCCTATAGAAATTATTCTCCACCAAATAAAGCTAAGGTTCATATATGTTATGCCCAATTGGACAATTAATTTATTAATTAATATTGTGTAATCAATTTCAGTCAAAGCTTATTAACTATAGCTTTCATATTAGTGCCTTAATTTATGGCACGTTGATGATTGATTATAAGTCATTAACATATGCATGCGGATCATATCAGCGTGGCCGGCGCCGACACACAGACGCTCGTGTCGAACTCCTCCCTTGACTGCCTTCATTACCATTTGTCTATACATCCATTTTTAACATGCCCCGTGGTTTAGAAAATTATATATAATCATACTTTAATTTACTTGCAAATTAAAAGGCAGAAATTAATTAATCTTTCATTTTTTTAATCAAAATTCAACTTTTAAAGTGGCTACTACATATATACGACAAGACCATAGTGCAATTAAATTAATTAATTAACCTTTTTAAAGCATCAACTAATTAATGGAACTGCAATCATAATTAAACTTGCATGATATACTGAGCCTGTAAAAATAAGTTCCTCTAAATAATTTATATATATAAATTATCCATATATCTTAATCTTATGATTATATATTGATTCCCCAAGTACGTACGTGCCACTAAGTATCTAGCTAGAACTGACCAAAACCTAACAAAAATTTAAATTCATAAAGGAAATTATTTGCCGCTAAATTGAAAACAAAAACATAATAAAATAAATTGTCAACCAATGCACACTAAGGCCAAAAAGGTTTATGATCAGTTTTTTTTAGGTTATGTTCGGTTGGATCGATCCCCATAACAAAACATGATATATATGTATGTGCACAAATGTCGTCCACTTATTTAAGTAGGTGTTAAACTACAAGGCCAATTAGAGCTACATGATCTATTTTATATTAATAGTAGATTCGAGTTAAAGATTATATATATATAGGTCTAAGTGGGGGTGGTGGGAGAGTGGACCATTTGTACTATATAATGTATACGGATTTCATGGGTTTAAATTTAATTATGTTAATTAAGGATCGACCATATCTCTTTCCTATGATACGGCTGCTTAATTCAAAATCAGATGATTAATTGGAACATGATCCACTAAAAAGATGAAATTGCTCGATCAGGAAGTTAGGCCGGCCACATTGAGCTCGCTTTAGTGACACCATTAATTTCAGAGTAATGTTATTTAGTAGACTGCGTGCTATCGTACGACTGTCATACAATTAGGATGACGTAGCAATAAAAATCAGCCTTTGATTTTATTTTATTTTTTGCAAGTATATATTGATCGATCATCAAAATTGTATGATAGTCACGTAACGGTCTACTAAATAGCATCACTCTTGATTTCAGCCTGTTTGTATTGATAACAATATTTATGAAGTTTTAGATCCATAATTTCAACCTGTTTGACATTCCCAATTTTTAATATGGGGTAGAGTGATCAGCACAACTTTATTTTACTTTTACGTGGTAAATATTTGAACCATAGACCTCCCAATGCCTGGGGCCATGCCATCTAGGCGCACTTACGTACATCATTATACCATGATGACCATGATGATACTTGAACAAGTAATTAATATCTAAATATATTAATTAGGACCTTTTAGATTTTCTAAGATACTTAATCCTATTGTTGAATTCATAAAATTTTAGCTATTTTTATACTTAAATAATTCAAATTTTGTCATCGATCCCAGCATTTACCATCTCTAAATTAAGATCTTTAATTACTTTTGCTTAATTCATTGCATCTCTTTAATTTATATGTTGTAATTGTGACAAAATCTAAATTATTTAACTATAAATAATAATTATGACTTGAAGAACTTCAAATGTAGATCAGTTTACTCTAGAAAAATATCTAAAGGAGTACGCTAAACCTAATATTAAAAAGAGTAAGAAAACGTTTGATACTTGGAATATCTATATATTTCATAAGAAAAATAGATAGTTTTTGTATATTGATCATAGTGGAAGAATATGAAATAAAATATCCTTTCTCATGGAATGACTATTTTTTTTAAATTGGGTAATAGATATTCCTCTCTATTTTGAGAGGAATAATCGAAATAACTATTCTAAGTGTTAAAGTATATGATAAGGATTACCAATGTTATTCTATTCTACCTTCTTTCATTCCTAATAAAAGCAATTCTTTTTTCCTAATAAAATAGTCATTTCACGTACCAAACGTATCCAAGTTTATTTAGTGGATTGTTATATATACGACTGTCATACAAGTTGATGATGATGTGACAGTGGAAATCAACCTTTGGATCAACACTGGTTAAAAAAAAAACAAATGATTTTCATTACCACATCATCACAGTTATATAGTAGTCGTATAGTAGTCAACTAATTAAATAGCATTACTCTATTAAAAATGGTTAAACATAACATATTGCATATGCATAAACATCATATATATATGCTGACATCTATATAAAGCGAGCTGCTGATCAAAGCTAGAGAGCAACGTGTCTGTGTTAATTAATCGAGAAGATCGATCAAGTTTGATTATCTTCGATCATCCAAATCTAGAAATGGATGATGATCAGCAAGAGAGTATGCTGCCAATTGCAAACGTGGGTCGAATCATGAAGCAAGTCCTTCCCCAAACAGCGAAGATTTCCAAGGAAGGCAAGCAGACAATGCAAGAATGTGCAACCGAGTTCATAAGTTTTGTGACAGCTGAGGCATCTGACAAGTGTCACAAGGAGAATCGCAAGACTGTCAACGGGGATGATATCTGTTGGGCTCTGAGTACTCTAGGGTTCGATAACTATTCTGAGGCTATTGTACGCTACTTATATAAATATAGGGAGGCTGAAAGGCAGAAAGCTAACCAAAACAAAGGCAACTCTACTCAAGACAATCATGAAGAATCAAACTATAGAGTTTTTGAGAAGGGTGCCAACTCTCAAGCAGAACCATCTTGAACTATATATATATATACATATATCGTCATGATGATTATGATGATATATCGATGAATAAGATCAGTACTGGCCGGAGGCATGTGGATGTAATCAACTGAGAAAGATTTGTATCTTTCTGAGGTAAATTTGCATCTTTCTGCAACACTTAACGTTTCATTTTCTTTATTTCTCGCACTTTCTCTTTTTTTTTTTTTTTTTTTTTCTCTTTTGGTGAAGGAAGACAGGAACTTCTGTAGAAGACAATATATGTCGTTTTTCTTGCACTTTGCAGTTTATATATGACAGATCTTAATTGGTGTTATGATAGTAATCATAACTTGTAGAAGATGGATCGATCACCAATATTTGTAGTTTGGCTTACTAATAGCAAGCTTAATTATAAAGAGGAATTGTCAGCATCTCTATCATAAGATTGAGCACTAGTACTTCTCTCACTTTTTATCAAGACTGAGGAACATTTAAGGAAGAACATTGGCAAATGAGATATGGTTAATTAATCGTATATATATATACATTTGGGATCAATTAAAGGAGGAGCAAAAACTGTAATCTGTATGATTTATCACATTCCTTTTTCTTTAATTTCTTTCTGTTTTTGATTTGGGATCAAGGCAGTACAAAACCTATATATATATATATATATCCTTCTCAACTGTAAGATGTATATCATTTCTTTTCCTTTTCCTTTGTTTCTTTCTTTAGGTTCTTTTAGTATAATTTCTCAAGTAATTAATTATACTCTCACTTCTAGTTTCCGCAACTCTTGAGCATTTCCTCCAGAATGATAATTAAGATCGACCTTGTTCATGCCAGTGTTTATTAGAGTTCCAGGTCGATCATGTATAAAATGCATGCATGGACGACTAGCTTCTCCATCACCAAAAGAGAAGGCAGAAGAGAATGAGAAGTGAAGATTTCAGTTCAAACACCTAATTATAACATTAATAGTCCTGATCTCATGGCTAACTAATTATTCCAGTACTGGATTTGTCTGAATAAACTTCCCTATAGCTAGGAGATTTACTGCAATATTATCAAGGAGGTTAATATAATAATCAAATACTATAAACTAATTAAGTGTATTAGTCAAAGTAGGGTAGACATTGCACATATACAACTAGCTAGGTTTAGGATTTGGGTAACCCTAGAAGCAGGGACCACAATATTCGTTCAAGTGGCTTTACACATAACATGATGTATCGTGAACATCAATACAATCTCTGGCATGCTTTAATTTATAGTTCACCCTATGCAAATATATGGATTAGGGTAATTTCCCCATAAAAGTTTATTGTAATGTGCTCAGATCGAGTTAGGGTTTCAACATGCAGCCTAGGATTTCTCTAAGCTCTTGGGACCACTTCTCAACTATCATCTGTATATATATTCTTGCCCTGCATGATCTCTCTTTTTCTCTTCTTTCCAAAAGATTAACTGATCAAAGGCGCGTTTAATACAAAAGGTATGCTGGAAGAGCCTCCCACACTTATAATTATGTACGTTTAATTACCTACATAAAAGAAGAGAAATTGTCTCAAAATGTGTGTGAGTAAGAGAGACACGTGATCATATATTATTTAGTATTTGTATTAGAATCCAAGAAGGAGTTTGATTCCGATTTTTCTTAGTAGAGTTGGGGTGCATTTTGGATTGCGATTTTATAGATAAAAAGTGCGATTTTAAACCAAATCGCAAAAAATGAATCATTTGGGAATTGAGTTTTTAAAAAATTGTGATTTGAAAACGTTGAAAACTGCTTTTTCAAATCGCAAACAATTGTGTGTTTTTTTTAAAACACATAATTTTAAAGATTAACCTACGATTTTAAAGGTCAAATTGCGATTTTGCCAAACGTTTAACTGAGTTTTTAAAAAATATTTTTTCAAATCGCACATTTTTTGACGTAGCGGAAAACTAAGGTAACTAATCAAAGAGCAACGTCTTTGATTCTGCAAGGAGAAGCATCTCTGTCTTCTACCCAAAAAGATAAAACAAGCCCGCAGACTAAAAAAAAGATAAAACTTCACAGAATATTTGAGAGAGAAACCTCTGATTTTATAACAATTCAATTGAGTATTTTACATAGCAAGTAAGCCTATTTATATAAGAGAAATACTTGTAGAGAAAGTTATCTTAATCCTAATAGTAAGAGTAAACCTATTCCTAAAAAGGAAAATATTACAAAATAAAAGTAAACATTATTCTAGTAGTAAAAGTAAATCTAATCCTAAGAAGGAAAATAAATAAATAAAGTAAATCTAGTCCTAATAAGTAAATGAAATAAAGTCTTAATTCTAATAAGGAAATAAAATAAAATAAACTCTTGGCTTGACGATCAAGTCTTTCCTTTTGTACTTCCATTGTCTGCGAACAGGTAAACTTTTAATTAAGCGGTGCTGCTCCAATATTATTTTTGACGTTTTTTCTATTTTTCGTTTTCACCGAAAATATTAGTAAATTCCATCGTACATCATACACCCCCACTTGAAAAAATGTTGTCCTCAAATTTTCTTTGCGATATGTCACGCGAGGCTCTTCCGATGACAGATACTTGGAGAAATCTACATAGATAGCATGTGGCTCTTCTGGAGAAAGATACTTGGATAAATCTATGTAGATATCGCTAAGATACGACTTTTCCTTTTCGTCTCCTTCCATAAAAATTTCTCCAAATATTTTTCCTTTGATGTCATCTTCAACTTTATGGTTCTCTTCAAAGGAATCACCTTTGTTGTTTATTTCTGTGGTAATAGTGATGAGCTGCACTTGTGGTGGATATTCTTCCACTTGTACAATAGTTGAAACCAATGGTTATGGTTGCACATATTGTTTCTCTGACGACAACTCCACTTTTTCACTGTAAGTAACATTTTCTTCATATATGAGTTTCATATTTGGAGATTCATAAATATGGTTAGAAACAGGTTGAACGCAACTTGCATTATCGTCACTAAGATCTTCATAGACCGGTGCTCGGTTTATGGGTGCAAGTCGTTGGTGGCAAGTAGGCTTCATTCGGATCCCATCATCATTATGGACAAGATTTTCCCTACGATTACAAATAGGACCCATGTACATGCGCTTCATCATCTCTCACATCTGTCGCATCTCTTGTCGTATCACCTGCCGAAACTCTTGGAATTCGGCTCTCGAAACAACCTCCCTATCACGAACAACGTCGTTATAGAAGTTGTTACTATAGTATAAGTTGGCCATCGAATCTGGATAACACCGGCTCGGATACCCTATGAATTTGGCTCTCAAAAGAGTCCCTCCCATACAAGCGGCGTTGTTGGACAAGTTCGTCACCTTTGCGCTGATTGGCTATGATCAGAATAAAACCTGCTTTGATACCAATTGACGTAGCGGAAGACTAAGGTAATTAATCAAGAGCAGTATCTTTAATACTGCAAGGAGAAGCGTCTTCGTCTTCTACCCAAAAAGATAAAACAAGCTCGCAGGCTAAAAGAAAGATAAAACTCCACAGAGTATTTGAGAGAAAATTCTCTGATTTTATAACAATTCAATTGAGTCTTTTACATAGCAAGCAAGCCTATTTATAGAAGAGAAATACTTTTAGAGAAAGTAATCATAATCCTAATAGTAAGAGTAAACCTATTCCTAAAAATGAAAATATTACAAAATAAAAATAAACGTTATTCTAGTAGTAAAAGTAAATCTAATCCTCCTAATAAGGAAAATAAATAAATAAAGCAAATCTAGTCCTAATAAGTAAAGGAAATAAAGTCTTAATTCTAATAAAGAAATAAAATAAAATAAACTCTTGGCTTGACGATCAAGTCTTTCCTTTTGTACTTCCGTTGTCGGGAAACAGGTAAACTTCTAATTAAGCAGTGCTGCTCCAATATTATTTTTGACGTTTTTTCTATTTTTGTTTTCACCGAAAATATTAGTAAATTCCATCATACATCATTTTTTTAAAAATCGCACTTTTTGAAATCACAAACCTAAACGGATCCTTAGAGTACGTTCTAGTCTAGAGTTAATAGAGTCAGTCTTATTCTTAGTCGGTCAGTTAAATAGTTTAAGAGTTATATTTTAATTGCTAGTTAGTATTGCTCATCTATTTAAAGATGGATTATTAATGAAGAATGATCGATGCATGATGATTATTATTTGGTATAATACAGTTTATTGTGCAATGGAGATTACGGCTCTCTCGAAGTAGCCATTAGAAGTTATGGCTCCCTCCTCCAAAGAGCATATCTATTTTTTTTTGTGTTTTGTACTTGTTGATTCGCATCAGAGAGAGAGAGAGAGAGAGAGGGAGCATGATGTGCATATTAGTAGACTATATATACTATATAGTTGATTAATTGATTCGAAAGCAGAAAAAACCTAACAACCGACTAAGACATTGCAGTACTACGTGGTGATTTTCTGCATAGAATAATTTTGAAAACCTCAAACAAAGTCAGCATTGTTTGATGATGCATGTCCATTAACAAGGACGACAATATTGTTGAAAAGTTCAAAATATTTAGGACTAATTATACCAATGCAGTAGCAACGTACTATGTGATGGGTTTTCTTGATAGAATTAATTTCGAAAACATCAAACAACCTGGGACCAACTATGACGGTTTCCGTGACTGAATACTGCTTCCATGAACTCCGACCATGGATTTGCGGTATCGAGCTCAATAACATTCTCACACTTGACACTACGTACGTACATTTCTTGTCTGTCACTGCAAACTGGCCGGCTCTTCGGCAACAGTGAAGGACACTCACAATCTATATGGGGAGCTCGATCATTAATGTAAACGAAAATATAAGATTGAAAACCAGTTCAGTTAAATTTCCACTACAAAAATAAATTTTTTTAAAAAAAAAGGTTAAAAAAAAATTAATAAATAATAAATAAAAAAATGTCTGCGTGTTTTATAAACGCTGCCGTTTTTCCGGGCGCATGTAAGTGTCGAAAGTTTAAAAAATTTGGAAAAGAAAAAAATGGTTATTCTGGAATTGCAGCATAATCAATTTTTTTTTGTTTTATCCATTAATAAACATATTATTTTAAGTTAAATCATTCAAATAACTAATGTGCAGGAGGCATCAAACAATTAACTCAATCGATCATTCAAAAAATGGTTCTTGATTTCAAGTGAACTCACGTAAACCCACTTAATTTCAAATAGCTTAAACTTAAACCGGCGTCATTACTTTAAATTACAAGCAGTTCAAAACTTCCAAGTAAACAGACATAACAAGCTATGTCAAAACTTCATATCTAGCTTCTCAAATATAATAGGAAAAAGTACACGTATCTTCTCAAATTATCACCACATTGTTAATGTCTCCCATTTCCAAGCTATCAAAAATAGTCAAAATCCCCCAATAACAAAAATACCATTCATAATTTTTATTTTTATTTTTAAGAATAAGTATAAAAAATAAAAACAGACAAACTAAAAAATAGGAGGTTTCCGAGGGTTGTTTGGCCAACCCCTCAAAATTTTTATTTTTTTATTTTTAAAAAATGAAGGGGTGGCCGAACCACCCCCAAATATGGGGGTGGTTCGGCCAACCCTTTCTACCACATCTAAGGGTGGTTCATGCATCTCCTTCAGCCACATCTATGGGTAGTCAAATCACTTCCTAGTCATTTGGGAGTTGTTCGGCCATCCATTTATTAAAATATATATAGGAGGGGTAGATGAACCACCTCCTGGCCATTTGGAGGTGATTGGTCAACCAACTCTTGAAACCTCTTTTTTTTAAAAAAAATATATTTTAGTTTTTATTTTTATTTTTTATTTTTTTTATCAAATTTATAAGGGTATTTTTATCTTATTGAATTTTTTTTAAAGTCATTCTTGTCTTTTTATTGGCCTTGGGGACATTATTGACAATTTTTTATAGTATGGGGATATATTGACTCAATCAATAGTTTTGAGAGGGGAGAGAGACATTGACAATGGAATGCATAGTAATTTAAGGAGAACATATATGTGTACTGTTTTTCAATATAATAAGATGAAAGTCTTTTCCAAAAACTCAAAGAACAAGGGAACTCGGTAAAGATTCTTTGTCCTTGAAGCTTTGCTCCTACTCTTTACAAAAGATCGGGCCACCAAGTATCCTAACATCTCCTTTTCCTATAATCAGCGGCGTTTGTAAATATTTGCTAATGCTATTTGGATGTTTTATAAAGAGATGTTTCTACTTCTGCTTGGACCACGTACATAATCTTCCCATGAGCAAAACAATTTGGCATGGATCATGGCCCCATGTTCCACCCATATATATTCAACATCCATATATCTAGTAATTAGGTAAGTAAAATAAGCCAAAAATCAAGTAATTTGATAGATAAAAGCTTCAACAAATCCCCAACCATCATCAAGATCAGGTCCCACCCAATAACCAGCTATTACCATATAATTGGTACAAGAACCTACATTCCCAGGGCAAGAATCGATTTCAGAACGACATCTCGTGGGTGTCAAAAAGTGATGTCGATAGATCCGGTTCACTGAAAATATGCCTTTATTAGCAATATTGCAGATGGCAAGAAACGTTGGTGCTGCAAAAGTAATTCACACTATCAGCTTAAAAAAGACGAGCACAAACGAGGTTGTTCAAATGTTCTATGTAACATGAAATCCTCTACAATCAATCCATTTTGCTATTTTTGGAACTTGATATCGGTCCTCCTACCAATAATAAATCATCACTTTTTAGTATTTAGACAATCAAACATCATACCCTTCTGATCTGTTATTCATTGTGATTGCAAGTTTCTTTTTTTTTTTGCTTCACAGAAACTCATTCAATGAAGATAAGCACTTGCTTTTGAATTAATTAGAAGGAACTTCCCTGAGTTTCTAGCCCTGATGTAGGGGCTTGAACTGAAAACGTCCCAAAAATTTAGACAGTTTAATCTGACCTAAGCTGGATCTTATTATGCTTAATAGATCGATGCACATATCAAAATTATCTTCACAAGATATTCACCTTCTTCCATTTTATTAAGTGTAACAAATTTTCCATGTTCATGTCTTAGTAATGGACGCTTCTATCAAGGCACTAAAAAAATAAAAAAGATAGATGCAGATTATAGGAAAACAAATTACACTTTCAACTCTAAACCAACGAATTGATCCTAACCAGGGTTTAGGTTGGGTACATCCAACGAGAGATAAGCCTGGTTCTGGCTTTAAGCAGCCAATTTGAATTAATTCAAACAAGAAGATGATTACAGTTAAAATCCAAGTTATACAGCAACCTAATACTTTTAAGTACAGTACGGTTCACTCACAGTATCAACTTTGGTAAATTACTATTGTAAATTCTGAGAGTTAAACTTACTTCCACAGTGACAGAATCAGCAAGTAAAAGCATGAAGATAAAACCTTTATGCCTCCACCAAAATGCCTGGGTTTAAGCTTTTATGATTTGAAGTGGTAAACCATGAGCTAATTCACTCATAGGGTAGCTGAATTTTAAAGTAAAAACTAATGATAATCCTCTTTTTCTTTCAAATGTATACAGTTTCCAAGAACAAAGGTGAGTGCTGGACTACAGTTCAGCCAGGATAAAAATCAAAAGCAAGCCGCGATCATGTGCGCGTTAAATAATGCAAACAGGTGGCATAAACAATACATGAGCAAGGGTATAGAGAAAGAAAACCTGTTCTGGCATTTGCTTGGCTTAAGAGTCTGTTTAGAGATAATTTTCTGGGATGTACCTCCTGGATACAAATCCCAACAATCAGCATAAAATACCAGACACACATTGTGCCATTAATAAAACATCAAGCAAAGCATATGTGTAAGCAACAATATTAAGCAGAACTTTTTGAAAATTGAGAACTGTTAGGACATGGTTCTACACTTTAATTGATAAAACTTGAACGACAGCGTAAAGGGAAACCCCATACTTAGGATAAATCAAACTGGTGATACAAAACACCAAATTTTGATAATTGACTAATAATCAATCTAGCGATACAGGAAACCAACTTTTGGTGACTGAGCAATCTTTATAAGCCATTATGTCAGCCGCCATCAACAAAAGGTTAAAGAATTAAATAAGGAAAAAACAACAGATTTAAGCCATTACAAAAGGCAATGAGTCATGAATTAGATGCAATCCCTGGTTAGTTACCCAGCACCAGTGGCTGCCAAGAAGGTGATCCAAGTGTTTGATAGAAAAAGAATCATTTACACAATCAGTTACGCATAGTAGCAAACAGCACTCAAACATACAAAGACCAATAACACCTAACTGTTGCACCCAAGATCTGATTGACAAAGCATAAATATTTCTAGATAGTTCCCCTACCATTAATTAGTAATAAAACAAAACTCAGGTTTTTGTGTGATCCAGTAAAGGTCCAAAAGTTTGTAATCCACCACCAGCTTTAAAAAACAAAATGTCCCATGAAACATTCTGGGTCAGGGTGACTATGAAGCTTAATTCTTTTGATTTATCATGCTCATGGTTCAATTATCAGCCTCGTTGTATTTACTGTTAAGGGTAAGCAATGACAAATATACTTGTCCAAGACTAAGTGCTCTTCATATTTAAGATTTAATTAAATGGTTTTTTTCTCATTTCCCATGTCTCCATTTTCTATATTTCCCATATATATATATATATATTAAAAAAGAAAAAAAAAAAAAAAAGAAAAAAAAAAAAAGGAAGCCAACTAAGTAAATTACAGTAGCAGTAATTAGGTCACTTGGGTGGAGTTCCACTCTATCTTTCTTTTTTTGGGTGTATGTGGATCTTTTCGTGTCCTTGTCTCCTAGACATTGAATAGTTTTCTGACATTTTCTCAGCAACCAAACAGGGGTTTGGAGAGGAACATTTTAATAAAAACTTAAGGGTTTGAATGAGAGGAATATTACCTGGAGGAGGATTGGTGGAGTACGGAGAGGCGTGGAAAAGCTTATGGAGAGCAAGCACGCCATTTACTCTTCGCTTCTTCAAGTTCTTCGTTGGTGCTTCCTCAGTTCCTGGGTTTAAGAAGAAGATTGTAACGGCGTCGTTCTAATCCGTTCTGTACTTCTCCCATGTGCTACAGGCCAAAACTTTTATTTGCCTTTTTTCTTTCTTTTGTTTTCCCCTCCCGGGCTGACAAAAAAAATAAAAAAATAAAAATAAAAATAAGCCCTTTTCCGGTTACTTTTTTACTATAACATCTCTTTTCTCCTTTTTTTTTCTTTTTTTTCTTTTTTAAAAAAAAAAAATACTATAATGTCTCTTATATACATTTTAACGAGCCGTACTTTTATCCTTTTATCTATCAATCATAATCTTAATAGGTTTTAATGTAGGTTACTAAAAAATAACACCATCTTTATTGGGCTAATTTACGATTCGGATAAATAATTGTGAGAGACCATTTATGAGATTCACTTGACCGAAAAAAAATTTAGTTGTTCAACCACCAATGCAAGTGAAGCATTCGGTGTCTGTAAAGAATCTTATGTATTAGACGCGAAAGAATATATATATATATTTTAAGTTACGGTGCTCAACAAATTAGCAGCTAATTCTTTTGCCAAAATAACTAGCCAGATGAGGCTCTTCTTTTGCTAATTTTTGCTAGGAGGCTTGCTACACAGGGGACACTCATCCGTCTCCCGTGAGTCTCTTTTTAATAAAAAAACATATTTTTTATTATAAATGGGTGGTGGGGGACATATGAGTGTCCCGGCAAGCATTTCCCTTTTGCTAGGCCTAAAATAATTTTTTTTGTTACTATTTTGACTAACCAACGTGAATGCTCTTATATCCTCCCAATTTCCCCCTCTCTCCCCTCTCAAACGAAGATTTTACCTCTTAGGATAGAGAGAGGAGAACGAGAGAAATATTGGGAGCAGTATGGATCTTATGCCAGCCACTCTTGGTGACTTCCAAAAAGGCCATTTTTTTTTTTTTTTTGCAATTTTTTATGATTATCTAAAGGGCGAAATTAACATTTTGATGGGATTGACATATGGCCACCATGAAACTGACATTGCTTTCGAAGTTCTAGGAAATTAAAGGTGGTATCATAGACTGATTCCATAATTTTAACAGATTCAAATTCTTTTTTTTTTCTTTTTTTTATTCAAATAAGAGAAGGGTTACAAGGGAGTTAACAGCTTCTACATATACATGCTAGAATTATTTTCAAAATTCAATAATACTTACACACAGCTTTGTGAAATTAGCAAAGAATGTTTATTACGGTAAGAGTAATATTATATATCACAACGCTATTCCACTATTCTGATATGGCATATGCCAATTCACCATTTAATTTTTTTTTGTTTGTTAACGATAACTGATTTAAGGGTAGATTGACAATATTATGTCAGCATAGCATTACTCTTATGATATTATGCTCTATTACGAGCTAAGTTCTAACAAATGAAGTGATCATTGAAATATGTACGCATATATTATGTATAATGATGGACAAAGATTTCCTCTAAACCATAACTTCTTCTAATCCAGTACATAAAAATGCCATGTATTTCTTTGCATGTGAGATACACATACTTTTTTTAATTTGAAGGACAAAGTTGAAAGACATTTTATTAAAAACTCATTTTCTCTTCCAACTTTGCCATTGCAATTAAAAAAAGCATATACTTCTCACGTGTAAAATGACGCATAACATTTTTATGGACCATGTTTGGAAGAGGTTCCTCCAACCTAGTTTGGAGGAAAACTGTCCTATAATGATATAATAATTATAGATCTCCCCAAGTGCTCGGTCATGGTATAATGGAGATCAAACTGTGGCAACGGTACAGTGCTCGGTCATGGTATAATAGTATATATAAAGGTTTACCCACGATATATTTTGATGCTAAACAAAATTTAATTAATTGGTTTCAGAACAAAACAATGGCCATAAATAAGAAAAATAGAATACTGATTACAGAATAGGTATGAAATTTCACTTCAAAATGCACCTATTCTTGCTCGAGGACTCTGAAATGAGCCAGCTTCATGGTGAGATACCAAGATTCATTACCTGAAACCAGAGAAAGTAAAGTCCCTATAACTACGAATTAAAAAGGTTTCACACTGACAGACTGGAAATAAAATCAAATTAAAAGATTAATCAAACAGTGCAGAACATACGATTGCATGTTTTGTGTTTCATTTGAACTCTTCTTTGACTTGTGTTTTGATTTCTTCTCCCGTTTCTTACTCCTGCCAAGCAGTGAAATTTGGGTATTGGTACAAAAAGAACAAACCAGGAGCATTGGACAAATATTTGTTATTTCTTTATGAAGAGTATTAGAAAGTACTCGTCATGCGAGCTAAGACCCCAACAAGATTTCAGCTTCCGGTTGATGTGCTTCAAATCTTTTTCTGAAGGGAACTTATACCTCCTTACCTGCCACAAGACAAGAAGAATGGTAAATGTAACTGAATACGACCACAATTCTCTATCTAATATTGAATTGCATCCATTCCTAGCACAGAATCATTCCATGCCCACCAGTATCGCTATCAACAAAGTATGTTACAGGAATCATCAAACTTATATTCAAGTTGCGATTAGTATGATAAATTTGTACCCAGGAATCTATTGCATTTAGAGATTCAATGAGCTCTGAAATGGAATGTGCAGAACTCTGACGAGAGAGAATGCTCCTCAGGTATCTGCAAAGAAGCAAGTTGAACAGTGACTCATTATTATAGACAAGAAGTGTTTTTTTTCTTCTTTTTCCTTTTTTATGCCAACAACAAGATTTGTAACCCCAGTCCCTTTCCTCCCTAGCTGATTTGTTTGTTAGTGTGCAATCACCGTTTGGTAACCAAATTACAAACACAGTTAGTCAACTACATACAAAAGAAATGTTGCAAAAACATTAGTCATAATCTTGAGGAAACTCCAAAGCAGTTTAAAACCTCTCAAAGTCAAGAACTCTGTGCACCTCATTCGAACCACGCAAAGCAGTCAATGCCAACTGCATCATATAAATAGTAAGAAATGTCAGGATTCTAATTAACGAATAGATTACAAGATCATGAAGCATTATCTACAAGAAGATGTCATAGAGTACCTGTCCAGGAGGGAATAGAAGTGGTGCTTCAGTAAGCATGATTTTATCAACTTCCATTCTTGCAGTTTCATGTAAAGCCTATGAGACATTAAAGCACCAGAGGCATAAATAAATTGGAGGAAAAGGCAATTGAACCTCTATGTAAGCATCCCTTAGCAAGCAGAAGAAGCATTATCTACAACAATTAGAGTGCTTGAACAATATTTGCTCCACAGGAAATAATGAACAATTAATCAAATTACGTATTAATTACTCTAAAATGGTAATCATGCACTAAGATCTGAACAATTAATCAAATTACTTATTAATTACTCTAAAATGGTAATCATGCACTAAGATGCTGTGTATGCTCAACTGCTAGCTATTTCAAAACATCTAATTTACACATCAGTTTTATGAAGACTTTTTCAAGTTTCAACTTAAGCATGTATAACATAGGAAGTCAAGTAATCAAGAGTTCAAGGATCAGAGAGCAACAAGTATTTAATAGACTATTCAGTTAAAAAGATTAAATAGGATACACAAAGTTTACCTTCAGCATATGAAGCTGGTCATCTTTTGCTTGGCAGAATTCCTAGGAACCAAAACCAATTGCCACCAATTGCAACACAAAATATGCAAAAATATATATATATATATATTGTAACATCGCAGCAAGACCAAAAAGAGAATTAAGGAATTGTGCCAAAAAATATTAAAACACACACAGAGTCACAAACAAATGAGCTTTCTTGTACAAATCGGAAACAAAAAATCTTCATCAGAAGTGGATTAATCATGCTTACCTCCATATCATTGACAAAAGCATCAATTGAGCGATAGGGTGCATAAACAATAAGATCAAATTCTAAACTCTGCAAAAACAAAGGAGTAAGATAAAGTTCTAAACTTTTGCAAAGTAAAGGTATATAGGGAGACAAAGAAAAGACAAAACAAAAAAATAGAGAACAATAATAATATGCACGGCACATCCATGCCTGATAAACTATCATCTCATTATTGAGAATCAATTGATGATCCTGCGAGATCCCCTTACCAAGCTCCTCAGCTGAAACATGATTTTCTTCTATCTTACAAGCCCCATAAATGCAAGTTAACCTGTGCAAGAGGAAGTAACTTCATAAACATTATCAAAATTGAGTACGATCCACCAACAATTTGATATGCCAAGCAATTCCAATAGTGCCAATTTCCTACTATTTCCAAAAGAATTTTCTAATAATTTCCTCATGAACTTTTATGATACTTTGATGCAATGCAGATTCAAACTTCTGTGGTGGATACTGGGTCTTGAGACTATTGGGAAACTTCAACAAAGATATGCAAAATAGATTTAAAAGCAATCTTACATAATGTTTTTTGGATGATGTTCCATGACCGACCATTGAAGATAAAACCTTTTGAAATATATAAGAGCTGTTGCCTGCAAAACATGAACCAATTCCAGAAAGTTGACCGAAAACCCCAACATTACCTTTATTTTCATATTCATTATGGAAAGAAAGAAACACGTACCTGGATTTTATGAGGAAAGTGGAAGTTGTTACAAACTTCTTGAAGTTTATTCTCATAGAAAACTCGCATATATTGCTCTTCTTCAATATTAAGTGGTTTTGGACGAGAATGCTTGTCAGCTAACATGAAAAGAATGAGACCATGAAAAAACAGGTAGAAATCTTGCCCAGCAAAAAGCACATCAACCCACTCATTCAATTCAATGAGAGAAGCTATAAAAGTTGTGATTCTCGTAAAAGCATTTACCAGTATCTTTTGCATTAGTTTGAGGTTCAGGATACGACAGTGACCCATCAATATCTACTTCCATAAGCGTTGCTCCATACTTTAGTACAGATTAGTCAATCAGCAGTGATAGATATATTATATTTATCTTAACATAACAATTATGAAATCTACTACTAGGCGGGAAAAAAAAATACCATACCTTCTCTAATGCTTGTATTGCTCTTTGGTTAGCGGCTTTGTATTTTTCAACCTATATCATAGACAAAAAAAAAAAAAAAAAAAAAAAAAGGTGCTTACTATTAAATTACATAGAAAAAAACTAAACTTACAAAATTATTTACCTCTATTACACACACAAAACCACACACGGGGTTTTATTTTGTGGCCAAAAGGATTTCTTGTTTCCGTCAAACCAAACAGAGCTTGAGGAAATCAAGTTGCCTAGTAGAACTGCTTTACCTTAATCCAACTGAATTTTTTATATTTATGAAACAAAAGCAAACTCTACGACTCTTAAATATTCTTTAGCCGTTTCTTTTTCTTTATTTGATTTTCTTTTCCTACATTTTCTCGACAACCAAACGGAAAAAGAATGGCGATAACGATAGCAGGAGTAGAGCAAGAAAGGGACCTACCAGCTGTTCAGGAGTGAAGATCCACTTGCTTCGGTGAGTTGAGGTCTGGAAATCGGCCATGGCGACTCGTAAACCCTAACTCAGTTGCTCTTAAGAAAATTATTAATAGTGTTACCAATTACGGTGTATTAAGTGCTTGGATTTGTAGCAAACTGATTGAATATCGGAGAGATTTTTCAGGCTAATAGCGGAGAAAGAATGAAAGGAAATAGTGTTATGGCAGTCTGGTGTTGGGAATTTGGGCATTCAGAGGATTCTTACTTTTTTTGTTTGCCCCTCTTTTTTAACCGTTCGGAAATATAAAGATGGTTGCCTGAGCAATTTTATTGACTAGTTTAAAATAAAACTTTGTCCAAATAAAAAAGTGAAAAGGGTTAATTATAAAACACCCCCAAAACTATTAATCGTTTTTAAAATAACCATCTGAATTGTCAAATGTATAAATATGACCCCACAAATTATCAAAGAGTGCAAAAAATACACTTTTTGTCGAAATATTTCTATACTACTCTTGTCACGTGTGATATATTCAATTAAAAAATTAAATATAAAAAATTGAAAAAAATTAAAAATTTAAAAAAAAAAGAAAAAAAAGGGAAGGGTGGCTCGACTCTCAAGCCACCCCTTTGAGCAAAATAGGGGTGGCCGAACCACCCCATGGCCCTCGGCCACCCCCATTTGGCCTGGCCCCACAAGGCCAAAGAGGAAAAAAATAATAATATAAGTTTAGGATTTGGCCTTTGGAGATGGTCAAACCACTCCTAGACCAAACGGTAGTGGCCAAGCCACCTTCAAGCCTTTGGAGGTGGTTTCGGCCACCCCATTGGCCAAAATTTGTCCCAAAAGCAACCCTTTCATATTTATATATATATATATATTAATTTTTCTTTAACTTAAAAATTTAATTTTTAAATTGGTTTATTTTTTAAAATTTTTTAATTGAATATATCACACGTAACAAGAGCATTATATGAATCTTTCGACTAAATTGGCATTTTTAGTACTCTTTGATAGTTTAGGGTGTCATAGTTATGCACTTGGTAGTTCAGTGGGCTACTTTAAAAACAGCTGATAGTTTTGGTCTTTTTGGAGGGTTTTTTATAATTAACCCCCCAAGTAGAAAAGTGTATATATGTGTGTGTGTGTGAGTAAACTATATTTTTCTAACAATTTACAATGGCTATAAATTTAAATTTGAGTAATCAAATCTTTAAATGATGTAATTAGTTGCATGTCTCTACCCATTAAATTTCTCTAGTTTCTATCATGCTTAAGTTAACTTTTATATACCTATCCTATAATCCAAAATAAATAATTAAGTAAGCATGAGATCTTATAACATTGTTATGGTTAGGAATATTGCAACTATACCTATACCTTGAAGGATTGATTGTTTCAATTTAAAGTTGACGAGACTGTTTTATATATATATATATATAGATACGTTACAAAATGAACAAAACAAACCAATGCCAAAAGGCACTGATTGAAATTACAACAATTAAAAATCTAAAGTAAGAGCAACAGTGCTCGGTGGATCGATTCCACTGACAAGAGGAACAGGAGAAGGATGGATAAAGGATGAGGTGGGAATGCTGTTGGAACTAAATCTAGCTGGGGCCCAATGTGCCACATAACAGGTACCGAAGTTTGCACTTTTATTGACTTTCTGCACTGACCATGATGAATCAAGGGGAATAGAGTCTAATGTAGTGCGAATAATATCAGTGATACACCAATCTTGAACAATTGTTGGCTGCTGAAGAACAAGGATAACTACTTGAGAATCACATTCAAGGATGAAACGATTGAGGCGAAGTGAGGAAGCTAGCGAAATAGCGAGTTATGCAGCTAATGCCTCGCCTTTATTAGGAGAACATTTTGACTATATATGAGAAATCATCTTGATCAATTGACCCCTATGGTTTCTACAAATAGCTGCTTGGTTTGAGAAAGAGAATCGAATAGCAGTATCAAAATTGATCTTGTGCCAATTAGGAGGTGGTCGGATCGACTTTTCCGAATGGGGGTTTAACTTGTGGGACCAAGCATCACAATGTTGATGATAATTTTTTATGATGAGCTTGTCAAGAATACGAGCATCAAACGAAAGACCATCATGGAATGCTTTATTGCGATGAAACCAAAGGAGGTCACAAGTAACAGCAGCAAAAACTTGAAATCAATGATGCTCAGACCTGGGGATGAGCAGATTGGCCCCAGGGGATAAAATAATTCTTATCCAGTCGCATAAAATCGCATAATGGCAATGAAAGAAAAGATGTCTTATAGAATATGGGCCAGTCTTACAAAGCAGACAAGGAGTATCAGGTCTATAGGCTGGAATAATAGACTCTAACCGCAATTTAGTTGGTAGAATATCCCAATCTATCTTCCAAAGAAAGAGCCTGAGACGATCTGTAAGCTGTAATTTCCAAATGTCCTTCCAAATAGAAGATGGAGAGTGGAAAGAGGTCCAAGTAAACTCGTCATTCAGAATTGCAAGGTATGCCGAGTTTGTTGTGAAACGGCTAGAGCAAGAGGGAGCCCAGAGATAACTTGGATTGGCCGCCTGTGAAATAGGCAAATGGCTAATCGCATCAACAAAGAAATGATCGAAGATTACATAGAGAAAATGTTGGTTCCACTGCATTGTACCTGGAAGAATTAAATTAGAGATAGAGAAAGATGGAAGATTCCTGCTATTAGGGTTTCTTGGAGAAGGCCGATATAATGGTAGGGAAGGTACCTAGGCTGTCGTCCAAATGGGCTCAGAGCTAGTTGTAGAGATCTTCAAACAAGAACCAGCAATGAGAAATGACTTGCAATTTTGAATTCCTTTCCAGAGCCATGATGCTGTTGGGGTAGAGGAAGCATAAAAGAAGGAATCATACTGTATATATTTCTTATGCAAGTGTTGAACCCAAAGAGAATTGGAAATAAGGAATTTCCATCAAGCTTAGTAATGAGTGCCAGATTTGTGGTAGTCATTTTCCGACCACCGAGGCCACTTTGATTCGGCGGGAGACAAATTGAATCTCAAGATTTAAGACTAAGATTCCCTGATTTATTTGGGGGAAACCCCCACAAAAAATCTTTGAATCATCGATCTAGAGTGGTGCATAGGGATGATGGCAAAAGGAAAGTACTCATGGCATAAGTAGGGATTGCCTCTACCATGGATTTAATGAGGACAATCCTTCCAGCTTGAGAGAGAGTCTTCGCTCGCCATCCATTAATTTTTTAAAGGACTTTATCAACCAGGGGTTGAAAAGCCTCATTTCGAGAGGGACCAAAATCAAAGGCAAACCCAAATAAAATGGAGCAAAAGTTGTCATTCGGTAAGGAATAATCCCCGTAATACTCGAAATGCTGATAGAATAGGTGTTCTTACTAAAAAGAATAGAAGATTTCCCATTATTGACTTTTTGACTTGACCAACTGCAATATTTATTGAGGCACGAGGTAATCATTGTTGCCTTAGTGGATGTAGCCTTTGCAAAAATAATCAAATCATCCGCAAATAATAAATGGGTAATCGGCGGACAAGATTTTGCAATCTGGATTCCCTTTAGAAGACCAATGGATTCCTGTTGGTGAAAATTTTTGGGAAGAACTTCCGTACCTAGAACAAATAGAAAATGGGAAAGGGGATTACCTTGACGTAATCCTCGAGTCGGTGTGAATAGGCCAAAAGGGGATCCATTAATCAGGATCGAAAAGGGTGATGAAGAAACACAAATTCGTATCTAATTGACCTAGGTGGGGTGAAATCCCAATTTAAGCACAATGGTTAACAAGAAATCCCATTCCATTTGATCGAAGGCTTTTTCCATATCAATTTTAACAGCCATAAGTCCTCCACGACCTCGCTTGGACTTGAGAGTGTGGAGAAGTTCATGAGCTATAATAGAATTATCTTTTATCGTTCTAGAAAGAACAAAAGCCGATTGATATGGATAAATGAAGTGATGTAGACGGCCTTTGAGTTTATTTGCCAAAATTTTGGAAATAATCTTGTAAATAATATTGCACAGGGCGATTGGGTGGAAATGATGAACCATAGAAGGCTCAATCTGCTTGGGAACAAGGGCAATGAAAGTATGATTGTGCTCTTTTAGAAGGTGATGCTTATTAAAGAAATTCCAAACACAGCTGAGAACCACCGGTTTGACAAGGGTCCAAGATTTTTGATAAAATAGACCTATAAACCCATCCAGCCCAGGGGCCTCAGTAGCACCAATACTAAATACTGAATCATGAATTTCCTGCTCAAAATGCATGGATCAAATGGAAAAGTTATCTTCTGAGGAGATAGTATGGTCAAAAAGATTAAGCAACTCATTCAGAAGACTCGGTTGGGAACTGGCAAAGAGATCTACAAAATGAATACACAGTATGTTCCCTATAGTTTGTCTATCAAAAACCCATGCTCCGCTGGATAATTTAAGGAAATCAATGGCATTCCGTCTTCGCTTGATTATAGTAGAAAGATGAAAGAATTTCGTATTCAAATCTTTGCATGAAAGCCATTGTTCTCGAGATTTATTTCTCCAAAGTATTTCCTCTTGCCTCATTAGGTTATCAATAGCCTTCTGCAAACTCTGTTCTTTAAAAGAAAAATTAGTAAAATTGGGAGAATGTTGTAGAGCATCAAGTTGGGAGGTCAAAGAGATAATTTGATGTTGTATATTGCCAAAAGATAGACGATTCCATAGTTTGAGGGCCGCTTTTGTAGAACATAACTTTTGATTCAGAATATGACCCGGGGAACCAAAACAGTTGGGAGACGAAGCAAGAGTAATAGTGGAATAGCAGTCTAGATGATGAGTCCAAAATTCCTCAAATTTAAACGGTCGTGACAGAGAGACCTCGAATTGAACAGTGTCAAGTAAAAGAGGGTTGTGGTCTGAACCCCAAGCTGATAGATGCAAGATGGAGAAAGATGGGCATAAATGAACCCATTAGGAGGATGCCATACCACGATCCAGACGTTGGTGAATTAGATTATGGTCATCCCGATGGTTAGACCAAGTGAAAGGATTCCCTGTAAACCCTAAATCAACCAAGCCAAAGGAATTTACAAATTCATGAAGAAGAAAAAATCCGTAGAGGAAGTGGCATATGGCAAACCCCACATCTTGTCTTGTTGTGAGAGAATCATGTTAAAATCGCCAATACAGAGCCATGGTCCATTAAAGTTTTCACCCAACTTCATCATATTATTCTAGAATTGAGGTTTATTAAAAGCATAAGGAGAGCCATATATACATGAGAGCATCCAAGAGTGGTTAGGGGGATCAGAATAGCACCAAACACTTATTGTATTTGCATTAGTTTGAAAACACTCTAAATCAACACCTGGTTTCCATGCTAACAAAAAGCCTCTTTTGGAACCAATAGGAGGGGCATGAATCATAAAAAAAAATAAAAAATAAAAAATCTCAGACCATTCAAAATAACACAAGCAGTAAATGGTGGAATTTTTGTTTCAAAAAGATACAAAATATCAAAAGAGTGTTTCCTAACCTTAGCCCGTAAACTGCGAATTGTAGAGGCTCGGGCTAAGACTCTACAATTCCAGGCTATGAGTTTCATTGTTGGGGAGGTAGACCCACCTGGTCCACCCCATTTTCATCAGTTTGTTGCCCAAGAACTAGCTTGGAAAGAGCTCCAGAAGTCTGAGCTGCTTGAATGCTTGCAAAAACATCAAGACCGTTGGTTGCTCTGGAAAACCTGCGAAGAGGCCTTGGACAGACCAAAGCAGAAACTGTAGCTGCATTAATGTCAAGTAAAGATTCGTGCTGCGGCATAATCTCCTGGATGGTTGAAGGAGGAGATGATCGGTCTTCATCTGGTTGGGGAGTGATAGACAAAAAAGTTCCCAATGAAGATCCTCCATCCTTCAATGAGGCAAGAGAAAAGGTAGCCAATCAAGGTTGGACATGAGCCTTGGGAACAAATGCTGCCCTCTATGCTTTTTTAGAACAGCCAGTGGAATATCATCAATCTCTATCCATTTACGTTTAGGGGGAGAGGATGGGAGAACAATAGGTGATGAGGAAAGGGTAGGATTTGAGATGGTGGTTGGAGTGATAGTTAGGGAAGTTGGTTTGGCATAAGGGTGGAAATAAGATAGACGAGGGGAATGGCGGGTTGATTTCCATGGTGAATAAGGTGCCGGTGGAGAGACTGCCTCAAGTGGTGGGGGAGGCAGGGAGAAGGAGGCGGGAGTTAGGATAATTGGCGCATATGTTGGATGAATTTGGAAATGGGGCCTAAAAGTGGTATGGGATTCAGAGGGTAGTGGATGAGCTGGTCCAAGGGAAGAGGGGATGAGGGAGTGGGCAGGGTCAATTTTCAGAGGGGAAAAGACAATGGATGGCTGTAGTGTATGGGCTTCAGAGGAATTAAAAATGCGTTGAGGTCCAAGAGGAGATAGGCGGGATGGGCCTAAGGAATGAGTTTGGTCCAGGTGAATAGGGGAAATTTGAGATGTTGGTGCGAAATGAGGAGAAGGGCGGATAATGGGCCTAGGGGGAAAAGGTTGAGGCCACTTAGCAAGAAAATCAGTGAAATGGGCTGGGTGGGTAAATGGTGGGCTTATGGTTATTGGGCAAGGATGGGAGGTATTTGTGAGAGATAGAGTGGGAGTTCGTGATAAGGTGGACAATCAGATGGGACAAAAACAAGAGGTGATTTACCTTTGAATGCTGCTGATTATCGAGAAGCTCCCAACTGAGACGTGGCAGCCAAGGAACCAGGAGATGGAGTTGTGTGGCCCGAGGAAGCAAGGGGATACCCGCCCACTTGAGTGTAAAACTCGATTGGTAGAAGTTGGATTGATTGGGGAGATGCCACATATGTATCATCATGAAAATGTAATGCAGAAGGGGACAGCAACGTATGAGACTGAATTCCAATAGTTGAAGCAAGCTGCATGGCTTGAGATCCTTGAGATGGTGCCACGTGGATGCCCGGATGAGAGAAGTGCTGGCAAGGGACGAGTTGGAGAGCTGACTTAGCTCCATGCGCAGGACTCGATTGAGCTTCCGAGTGGGAGTGAGAGGTGCCCACCGATGAGATCCCATAATCAGAATCATCCCAAGTGGGTGATAGGTTTTGACGCATCCCATACAAGAAGAAGGTCTGCAGTGGAACACGATATTTGTCTGGTGTAACTCGGTTAGGAGGTTGGGAGCATTGAATCTTTTTATGTCCAATGAGCCCACACAATGTAAAGTAGTCACCAAGACGTTCATATCTGAATTTGATCCACAATGGTTTTCTACTCGGCCGAGGGAGATGAAATCCATGAATTAAAGGCTGAGAATAGTTCAATTCAACCCTAAAACGTAAAAAATGCTGACAAATAAGGTATGTGTTATCGAGATCATCCACTTCCAGAATCTTACCAAGTCTCTAACCTATTTTGACAGTGTTAATGGTAGCCATGTTCTGGTGAGGGAGACCGTGCACCTAAACCCAAAATGAACAAAGGTGGAGCTGAATTTCATTGATGGCAAGATTAGGAGACCATGGTTGTAAAAGGAGAAGGGAACCACGAACATTCCAAGGATCTTGATCAAGAATCTTGTCAACATGTTCTTGAAGATGGACACCAAACAGATATTTATGATGGCCCATAATCACAAAAGACCACGGTAAAGCAAATTTCCAAGCATGTTGGAGAGTATCACGAACCGTTTGAGGATTCATAAGCTTGGAAGAGAGAAGCTGCCCAATCAAAGAGAAGGCTCCTCGCTGTAGCTGTGGAGTTTCAGTAATGGTGGCAAGTTGAAGGATGTCGATATCTAGAGCTTCACTAGTGCTTTCAATGAGACCCTGAAGAGAAATGGGAATGGACTCCATGAGGTTTAGAAAGTGGTGAAGAGGAAGATGGAAATGAAGTAAATATGAAGGACGAAGGAATAAGAAGGTCACTTCAATGAAGGAACGAAAGAGATGCTCTTCAAGGATTTTCCAGAGCTGGTTGAAGAGACATTATAAATGACTACATCATGTAAGGCTTTTTGTAGATCTCTCTCTGTCTCTCTGTCTCTCTGTCTCTCTGTCTCTCTCTCTCTCTCTCTCTCTCTCTCTCTCTCTCTCTCTATATATATATATATATATATATTTTTTTTTAAAAACTAAAATAATAAAATTTCGGGTTTTACACTTCTACTTCCATTTCAAATTAGGTCAACATATTTGGCCAAAAATGTTGAAATGTTTTTTTAAAGGGCTAAAAAAGTATCAATTAAGCCAAAAAGACCAATTTTTTTTAAAGTTTAGTTATCGATCCAAATAATCGAGTACCAACCGATAACCACCGGTTATTAAAAAAATCGGTTAACCGGCTATTTGGTTACCGAAGCCGGTTGGTGATTTTAGCCAATCGGTTACCCCGGCTATGGTTATCGGTTTCAGCCAATAACCAGTAACCATAACCAAGGTTTCATCTCTATTTCTAAGTGAAATGGTATTTGAATGTAAAGCTTTTGCCGGCATCTGTTTGGATGTCACACCCGTTGCTTGCTAATGTATGTTTGGAAAAGGTTTCCATTCCTCGAGCTCCTTGGCTTTGTTTTAAACTTTTAGTAGCGGTCTTATGCGGTACTTTTGAGATGATCGAGTCATTTATGTCCCATTTCTTCTTCTTCTTCTTTTCGTTGTATTCCTTGCACTATTTTCTTCATTTTGGATTTGTTGTTGGGGAGCCTAATCATTTTTTCAGTATTTTGTTTCCTTATAACCTTTTCCCGTATTTGATTAGATATAAAATAAAAAAAAAATAATAATAATGGTCAAATATACTTTGGCTCCCTCAACTAACAATCAGTTTTTGTAAATCCCAACGAATTGACAAGTATGACACTTAGACCCATCAAACTACCAATTTGTTGCTATTAAGTCACTTTTTTGTCATTCTTCCAAAAATATAATTATTTTCTTTAGAAATAATTAAATTTATATAAATAAAAAATTGATTAAATACTAAAATATATAGAGTAAGGTTCAATTAGTATAGAAAGAATTCACATAAATTTTTTATTTTGATTTTAGTTTTTTAAGAAAATAGGGAGCTGCCTCTTGGCCAAAATGGGTGTGGCCGGACACCCCAAATTTTTATTTTTGTAAAAAATTTAGTAATTTTTTAGTATTTTCTTCATCCTGCATATCAGTAAAAGTATGGGTATCACTTGTGGTACATTGTCACATAGGATGATAACCTAAGTTAGCTTTAATATGTGGCAATCAGGACAGGTGTCAACATTTTAAGCGTTGTGATGTGGACGATCGTTAAAAGAGAAGAAGGATGAAACCTAGACAAAAGTATCAATTGAGTTTTTTAATTAACGACATGTATCACCTAAGATGTTTTTTGAAACCGAGACAACTATTTCATCTTACGTGGCAGTAAAACATGGGTATCACTTATGATACATTGCCACGCAAGATGATAATTTGAATTGGCTTCAATATATGACAATTGGGACATGTGTCAATATTTTAAGTGTGGTGACGTGGACAATCGTAAAAAAAATTAAAAAAATAGAGAAATGCTAGATGTACTAAACATTTTACTAAGAGATTGGTATTAAGACAATGTGAAGTTTGATGAGTGTCAAATATTGTATATTAAGACTTCTTAATTTGCATTCGTTAAACCTTTAGTTTTGTTATTTTCTAATATTTTTTTTGTTAGTTTTTGTGTTTTAGTGTTTTGTAGGACTTTAAGAAAAATTAGTAGTCTTTATGTGAAATTGCAAAGAAGCGAAATTATTTTTCACAGTCTAGTCAAATTGTACACTCAACCTGGAAATTTCCGTGCAAATTTGAAAAGAATATTTTGTCTAAACATAGAGCAGTTCATGGGCGCCATTGTGAGATTATTTGGAGCTGCAGATGAGTGTTTTCTGATTAAGCCAAGGTTTCTAATAGCTGACCAAAGAAGAGACGTTCCTCATAAGGAAAGAATGCTACAAAAGCTGGATCAACGTACGAACCCACGCATGCACCGACACATCTTAAGAGAGACTGACTTGCCATGTTGAAGACTTCTTTCCAAAGAGAGCACCCACTCATCAGCCTAGCAGCCCAAGGAAGCACACTATTTCTTTCCTTACTAGGCAGCAAGACACGATTTCTTCAGACCTGGGAGTACCGAACAGCAGCTGATAGAACCGAGAAGCACGGATGTCTAGCTCTCTCCATAACTGGAAGCACGGAATCCATGGGGGAGAACCAAGCCGTGCGTTCCATAACTGAAGCAGCAACCGTGATTCTTTCCATGCAGTGAAGACATGAGTTTCCTTAATGAGAAAAGGCAGCAACTAAGAGACACTATTCTTTCCAAAAGGAACCCATGCAGACTGCAGTACATAATTCTCTCCCAGTTTTGGCAACAACAAAAGGCACGTTCACTTCTTGCCATAACCAAGCAGCACCCATTTCTCTCCACATTTGGCAAGCACCGAACTGATCACGCAAAATCTACGCAAAGAAGGCGCAGCACATAGAGACACCCGGGCACGATTTTCTTTCCAAACCGAAGCAACAGCTGTGCGTGAGTATGACCTGGCAGTGCAAGAGACTTGGCAGCACAACGTGAACACCAGACCTGGGCAGCACCAAGACTTAGAGATTAAGAGAAGATTTTTTATTTACCTAGCGGCACCCAAAACCCTAGGCCTTAGTCTATATATATTCTCTAGGGGAAGTGTTGGGGGCGGTAGCCGTGTGTGTACATATAGGAAAGCCGAACAGAACCGACAGAGAGGAGGCCTAGAGATCGATGTAGCAGTTCAAAATTCTATTTCTTTCTTTTTTTACATGTTTTCTTAGCCGTGCTTTGTAAGTTCTCTTAAAACAATATTTTATTATACGTTTTCTTTTAGTTAATTTGTCATTCTGTTTTTTTTTTTTTTTTTTTTTTTTTTTTTTTTTTTTATATATATTTTCAAATTCAATTTAGTTTGTTGAATTTAGTCATGATAGACTAAATCTTTAACTAAGGTTGAAGATAAAACCTCGTCATTGATAATACCCACGTTCTTGTTATTTTATTTTATGCAATCTCGATATTTATCAAAATATTGTTCAAATTCAATATTCAATTAATTGATTTATGTCTTTTGATTGAATGATAATTTATTAAAAGTTGGATATTTAATGTGTTTCAATCGATGGATACATCGAATGATTTGATTGAAAGAGGATATTCATCATGATTTGTTTGTCAAAACGGATATATTGAATGATTGGATTTCAATTGGATATTCGTTGTGATTTGTTATTAAGTTGGATTCATTGAATGATTTAATATAATTTTTTTACGGAACTTTGAATAATGAATATGTCTTAATTGTTTATCGGGTGTATGAATAAAATACACGAATGTGTTGTTTGATATGGCGATGTGGATTCTAAAACCTTAGTTCTTTTTATCTTTTGTTTTTATTTTAGTTTTAATTTAGTTTATTATTATGCATGATAAAAAACCTCAAAAATTGGAACTAGGTTAAAATAGAATGAGTTTAAGTATAAATTAATTTTCGCAACACAATTCCTTGGGGATTCGACCTCGCACTTGCACATACACTATATTGCAAATGATTTGTGCGCTTGCGAGTTAAATAAATTTGCACATCAGAGCTTATTCATTGGAGATGGTCGAAACAATTACTAAAAAAAAATGTAACGGGTACCAATAAATAAGCTCAACATCATCTTAGTACCCATCCTTTAGTAAAAGATTTAGTACCTCTAGCATTTGTAAAAAGAAAAAGGGTTAAACACATTTTTAATACCTGTGGTTTCAAGTCTTTTTTTTTTTGCTCTATGTGCTTCAATTTATATCACATATGGTACCTAGGCTATGGGAAAAGACGGAGTTGGTATCTTCGTCCAAATTTCCATAAAAAAACCTAACGATTGTCCATATGTCTACTCTCAAGTGTTGACATGTGTTTTATGCATTAAAAAAATAAAAAAACTAAAAATAAAAAGGTTTAAAAATTAATAAAAAATTTAAAATATAAAATGGTAAAACATCACTCACAAGCGAAAAGCGCACAATCTCAAGGAATAAGAAATTAAAAACAAAAAAACCACATTCTCTAGGATAGAGAACGTTGCCGTTTCACTGACCACCCGATGGAAGCCAGCAAAATAAAACAAAGTAGTAAACGGGTTCCACTCTGACACTCCCAACTCTGTTACTTTGCTTCATGCATTCAAGGTAAAACCTAAAATCCCTCCTCTCAATTTTTTTTGTTAGCTTTTTTATTTTTAAATTTTCCCCCAATTCCATTGTCTTTCATTATTCTTGTCACCATCAATATGATTTTGCTTTCCTTGTTTTTGATTTTTTTTTTGGCAACAATTGAACCATTTTTTTTCTTCCGTTCAACAAAGTGGGTGTTATTCTACTGGTTTCTTTGTTGTTGTTGTTGTTGTTGTTATGCATGGTTGAGGTACCGTAATATTGATGTTTGGGTTGTTGTGGATGAAATAGGTTGATATTTGTACTGGGTATACAGTGGAATTTGAGATTGTGAGGGGTCAAAAGATGAGGCGGGTTATAATGCTGGATGAGGGTTTGAGGATTCTTGAAGAAGGGATTGTGAAAGCAAAGAACATTCTGATTGGACACCCGCCCAAGTCATTGTTCTCCGGTGAAGATTATATGAAGTTCTATAAGTATCCTTTATACATTTTATTGGTTTCTCTTCCTCTTTCTTTTTTCTTTTTCTTTTTTTTCTTAGTAATTTGTTATGTTCACGTACTCTTTTCAAGATTCCTTTCAAAAATTGCAATGGGTTGTCTTGGTTTGTATTTAATCTTTTCTTACGCACTTGTGCTTGCGCTGGTAGTTGCGTATATACACTTTTGTACATCTTAATAATCGTATTCTGTGAATATGTTAAGGGTTCTCTTGGTTTTCTTTCTAATTCATTATAGCCCCGTGCACACATTAACTTACTATATTCGTGAAGTTCTATAACTACAAGGATCCTTTTCTTAAATTGTGATGTAAGTGTTCATTTGTAATTAAAATTACTATTAAGTGTGGAACCATTAACGTAAAGAACTACCATAATTTGTTAGGATGACATGTAGATTTGTGAGAATACTTGCTAAAAAAAAATAAAACGCATGTAGATTTTTTAAACAGGAAGGTTTCTGTTTAGCTCTCGATAGGGGATGTTCCATGAATTAAAATATTTTGAAAGCTCTATTGCAGTTTGTCACTGAATACTTCTCCTGTATTGGCAGTGCTTTGAAAATGTATTGGATATCCTTCACTTGGTTGATAGCTGTGTTTATACAATGTGTTCTCAGAGACCACCTTATGAATATTCAGAGGAGCTTTATGAAAGATACAAAACCGCTTTGGAAGAGAGCATTGTTTCAATTGTGAGATTCTAAACATTTGAATGACGTGCAGCAGTTAACATGTTCACAATCAAACCATATTTATGGTTGTCGAATTTCTACGGAATATACATATGCACTTTGTATTTTAGGTTGTCTTGGATGAATCCATTTTGTAAATTAAACTCGATAGAACTATTGTTTGGGTAGTGAAGCATTGTTTTGCCTCCCTGTTTTTGTGAAGGACGTGGTAGCTTAGTGAAAAGTAAGGACTAGGCGATGCCTTTGAAATCCAAGCTATTGCTGGCCTGAGCTCTTGCAACGGACCCTTTGCAAACAGGCGACTATTTCTGCCTTAAGTTTAGGCTGAGGTAGCTGTGTATTGACCAGCCTCCCAATTTGCTCCCTGAGGTTATATCGACTAGGCAATCCCATGTCACCTTGGGTACAATGCTGTTGTACAGCATATAGCATCAACAAGTTTTATTGCTCTCTTATTCTTTGTTAATCTCCCTCTTTTACTTGTACTCTTAGGTGCTGCCATCACTAAATGACAAACATGATGCCTATTTGCTCGTAGACCTTCTGCAAATGTGGGCAAATTACAAGGTGATGACAAAGTGTTTGTTGGGATTTTTTCAATACCTTGATTATCACTTTGTTAGTAGAAGACACGTTCCATCACTCAATGATCTTGCCCTTCTTTGCTTCCACAATCTGGTAAGCGTGCTCCCTTTCATGAATGAAATAGTTCCTGCTGTAGTGTAGTTTTCTTGCATCTTTTTTCTTTTCACCTTGCCTTTTAAGGTTAAGGCTAAGCTAAGTTTTACTTTCATTTTGAATTCAGGTCTGCACTAAGTTGTATGGTAAGTTTAGAGATGCTGCAATTTCCATGGTATGTTTAGATGCTATATTAATCTTATGAATTAGTCTCTCTTTCTACAATGTGGGCTTAATACAGCTGTAACTCGTGTGTTCAGATCAATCAGGAGCGGAATGGGCAACAGTTTCAACAGGATTTGTTAAAGAATGTCTTGGATTTTTTTGTGGAAATTGGAGAGGGAAAGATAGATTACTATCAAACTTTTGAGCAGGTCATGCTTGAAGATGCAGCTAGTTATTACTCTCGCTTAGCTTCAGAGATGCTTTGCTACAAATCATATACAGATTACATACAAAAGGTTGTTGTTGTTGTTGTTGTTTTTTTTTTTTTTTTTTTTTTTATTCTCTTAAGGGTAACAGCTTGAAAAATTCCTCTATTCAATACAAATTATGGGCTTACTTTTTGTCAATGATTCAGGTTGCGTGGTTCTTGATTCAAGAGAGAGAAAGAGCTGGTCGTTACTTACAACAAGCCTCCCTAGAGAAGTTACTGGAGGTATTTCTATTTGTTTTAGTAATGTTTTACCATCATTAAGTAGTCACGAAGCGTTGTGCTTCCTGATATTGACTTGAAGGGACGATATATGAAGGTGAAGAACTCAATCAAGTAAACAAAAACTTAAAACAACTCTATGCATAGATCCTTAATTTGTTATGAAAGTTGGTTAATTCTCTATCATGTAAGGTGAAAGGCATTCTAACCAGGTTGAGTTTTACTGTGCTTTCATATATGGCCTTAACAGTTATAACTTAAACTAGCCGTTGTAGTCCCACAAAAAGATTACAGAACTAACACATTGGATGAATTATTTCCTCCTAGAAGCATCTATTGGCTTTACGGTTTGGATTTATTCATATCACAAGTAAATTTATACTTATCTTCCCAGCCAAATTCTTTTTACTGGTTTTGCTTTAAGCTTTCAGCTTTGTGCCTAGGTAAGTGGAAAGGATAAATTTATATAAACTAATACTGAGATCTGAAATCTGGTCCTTGTTACATAAAGAATGGTCTTTCTCCTGAATAAATTGGTCCGTTGATATTCTGCTTTTCTTGTATCTCTTCCAGATTGTGAAATGGAAATTGATGGGTGAAAGTGCACAGTTATTGATAGAAAAGCAAAAGGCTGAGAGCCATGACACAGAAACTTATCAGGTATGTTTTTTTTTTTTTTTACTACCTGCAGAAAATTCAAATTTGAGATTGGCATCCAACAAAGTAATTTCCCATTATGTGATAGTTTCATCATATGGTTTCTCTATGTAATAAAGCTTCAATTTGTTACTAACTCTTTTTTTCCTAGCACACGTATAACCACGTTAATGTTTGCTGCTTTGTCTTTTTTCATTCTTTTCTTTTCATTTCTTCCTTCTTTCCCCTTTTTAACAGATATCTGTATTCATCCAGTCATTTATCAAATCGCGTTCTTTCAGAGAAATAAGAACTAGACTTTTTTTTCTTTTTTTATATCAATTTTTGACAGTTCCATCATTTGATGCATGTCTTAGTGTTGTATTTACTTCTAGAGAGGAAGTTTACTTGGCTGTCTTTTATTTTATATATTTGTTCCCTTGAATGTTGTGCTGATTTATGGATACTGTAGGATCTACTGTCAAAATATGCTGGCATGAGCATTGGAGAGGGAAGTTCTGTGTCACTGTCAAAGCAATGGTCCATTCTAAAGTGAGAGCTTTTCTTTTAGTAATTAGGACAGGTTGATGGAACAGTTAACACAAAATACACTCATTTTTGTGAGCAAATTTATGAAGAAAATAGTTTGCAATGGAATTGATAGGTCTTAAGATGCCATACTCAAATGAAAAGGTCCATGTGTGTTATTGTGTATATCTCAATACATATGTGCCTTACAGAATTGAGCATTTTTGTTGAGATCCAGTAATTTTTGGTTCATTAATTTACTTGTAAACTGCCAGTAAATTAATATGCATGTAAATTCTCGTCGGTGAAATATGCAAGTTCAATTTAGCTCCAGCGGATGCAGTGGTGGTAGATCACTATTGAAAAATTGTTATTCAGGTATAAAATTTGTTAGAATATTAATTAAATGATATTCGGGTATAAAAGTTGTTATTCCTTGTCATGCCTTGTTGAAGTAACCTAACGAAGCCTGAGAGAAAAAGATGCCCTTTTAGGCGAAAAATTGGGAGGCACTGATTTTGCAAATATGTGAGTGAACCATTCTCTTGTTTCTTAACTAAGGAAAACATGATCATCTAAGCCAGTATGTTCGTCCCCATCATACCATCTGATCTTTGCTCCTCAATTGTGTACCCACTGAGTTCTTCAATCATCAATTACATGCCCATGTAAATCCTTGGTCAAGTCACGATACATGTTTTTTTAAAAAAAAAAAAAAAAAAAAAAAGGATTGGTGCACTCGATGGCAACTTTACTAGGTTCTAGATTACACATCATTGATCTGACTACTGCAGAAGCTACGGTAGTGTTAAAGGGCGCAATTTTTGCCAGGAATTGGGACATCAGATGGTGGAACTCGAAGGCGAAGCTATCCAGATTGTGCAGGCTTTGACAAAGAAGGGAAGAATTGGTGCATATATGGGCAATTGACTTAAGATACCAGAGTTATATTGAATAATTTGCAATTATGGACTGTAAAGCGAATGGAGTAGCTCACATGTTGGCCAAATAAGTGTTTTCCCTTATAAACAAACAAGTCCATATGGAGAAATCTCCTCAATGTGTTTTTGACATCGTTAACTGTTGAGTGCAGTAATCTTGTGATTGAATTAAAAAAAAAAAAAAAGGAAAAAGAAAAAGAAAAAAAGAAGGAAACTGGAGAGACTTTGAAATGGATGTTGACAGTTGTACAAATTCATGCTATAAAATAACAAGAAGTTGTGCTGTGTGCGGAAACTTGATCCTGTATGTAATTCAAGGGTTCGGTGGACAGCCATGATGAGTGCTTGTTTTAAGATAAAGAAATCAAAAGAGGAGACATCATATCTGCAGAATGGAAGGATGTTAACAGATCGAGGAGCTTATCACCTTTTGCAATGGTAAATCCAATCCTATCCATATGCTCTCTGCCAAAGAGCTCAGGATAGCAACAAATGAATAATTATGATCCAAGACCAACTTATTCTGTATGATGTTGGCTATGAATTATACGAGGGTTCTCTAAAAGATCGCTCCGTTTGCATTAAAAAGTATCGTGTGATTGCGATAGGAAGCGTTATCAAAGACATTGTTATTGGATCACAAAAAAGTATTATGTCAATGTTACTCTCCGCACCAATTTCATACCGATTAATATGACGTGTTTTAATTTCATTTTTATGTCAACCACTTAAAAAAACAAAAATAAAAGCCACTTAAAATACGTCACGTCAATCAGTGTAAAATAGATGTGAAGAGTAACAATACTCTTCAAGAAATAGTCAATGGTAAGCAATTGAAATCACTGTAGTCTTTCTCTGCTTGTGTTTTATATACATTGATTTTAGAGGTTAAAAAAAGGCACCAACACCAAGAATGGCGGCCTTATTCTGATTAATTGATCATGGAGTTAAAACCCTTTAGTTTGATTCCAGTACTATATGGTTGAGATGGTGCCTAGTAATCTTCACCGGTTAGGGAATGAAGAAATGAGCTTGTACATCTGCCTAATTAATTCAAACAAAACCTCTAAAAATAAATGTTATGACAATATCATTTGACACTATAGCAAAAACTCAATTTAAGATGGTAGGACTTAATAATTAACCATGAGTAATGGTATTTATTAGACTGTTATACGATTGTCATACAACTGAGATAATGTGACAGTGAAAACTAGGCCTCGTTTGTTAAGCCTCGTTACAGTACAGGATAGTGCTCGGCACTATTCACTACACTTTTTCTCACTTTTTCATTTTTTTCAACAACAATTCACATCAAAACATTCTCACTTTTTTCACTTTTTATATTACATAAATAATTTTTTTTATTACTATTCAAATAAAAAATTCACTAAAATACAATTTTTTTTCACTTTTCTATACAAATTCTTTTTACTTTATATCACATCATCATTTCTTATTAATTTTAAAATTAACAACCCCATTACTCTGTTCTGTACCTATTTTTGTCAAACAAACCCCTAATCGTTAGATCAGTAAAGATTTGTAAAAAATTAATAATAAAAGGCGATTTTTACTACCACGTTATTCTAAACTGTATATATGGTAGTCGTATGTATACCTATATAAGGTGTCACAGAAATTCAGAATAATTTCTTTTAACCTAAATGATCAAGTTTAGCAAACTGATCACTGTCAAATGATTTTAAAGATGAAGAAAATAAATTAAAGGCATAACTAAATGCCATGACCACACTTTCAAAGATTGTTGTAATTAGACAAGTTAATTACTGGTTAATAATATTATTCCTCAGTTTCTTCATCAACTGCATTTTCTTGATGTTTGTTTCCAAGTTCTCATATTATTGTATACGTACGTACGTAGGGTTTTGGGAGTTCCGTAAAGGGAGCAGTGATCCTCTGCCCCTTGGCTTTATCTACCTCATTATTCCCTTCATTCAAAGGTAGCCACGTAGCACTCTTTGCACCTTATGTGGGTCCCGGCTGGTTAAGAATGCATGTTTGGATAATCATTTATTTATTTTTATTTTTTAAAAACATATTTTGTTCGATTTTTTAAATTTAAATTATACTCAAATTTTATCAAACTCAAAATATTTCAACACAATTAATAAATAAATAAAATTAAAATTTAAAAATAACCCAGGGCCTACCCTTGGGTGTCTGGGGATGGTTCGAAAACGACGAATGCTCCTCTACCCCTCTCCTTTTTTTTTTCCTTGTTTTTTTCAGTTTTTATCTTTAATAATTTAAATAACATTTTTTTAATATTTACTTTTTTCAAATATATTCAATTTAATTCATATTCTCAAACATTTTTTTTTTTTCAATTTTGTTTTAATATTCTCTATATCATTCAAACATAATTTTAAATTTCTCAGTGTGCGGTTCTGTGTGTAAATAGAGGTACATAAATAATTTTGTTCTATAAAATGACGTTATTCACGCTTTGATTTTTTATTTTTTTTCTTCTGAGCATCAACACTTTGGATTTATTAACATTATTATCATTTTGTCAAATGATTTTTTCAAGTTAGGCCGATCGGTTTCTTTACGTCTCAAAACAAACCTTTTCTGTTTCTCTCTCTCTCTCATAACGAAAACAAAATAAATGAATGAACAAAATCAAATAACTCAGAAAACACCTTCTCTCTTTTTCAAAAGCAGAAACACAAAAAATGGATTAATCCGCTTTTGCACTAAAATAGGGTAGGATAAGCGAGTGCAAATGAGAGCTCCCCTTATTCGGACATGTGATTGGGTAATTCAGACCCCACTTGCTTGAGCAACCCGAACATAATAGGATATCTTCTACACTCACATACGATGTTTTGTACGAGTAATACTATTCAGTACCCCTTATTCTCCTCTTACCTCTTCAAAATTTGTGACGTGTTTCTCCATAACATTTAATGTATGAAGATTAATTTTTTGAATGTGAAAACTACGTCACATAAGCATTAACAAGAAAGATAGAGAAGTGATGAATATGATTACTCGTCTTGTAGTGCAATAGAGTAAAGATATTGTACAGAACATCTATCATCAAATTTCCTCGAATCAATTCCTACCCTAAGCACAATAGAATATAATTCTATTCATTACGTAACAGAAGAACATTACATTAACTTTTATTATTAATGTAAAATATATAAATTACTTTTTCCAAAATTTATTGGTGATTCTCACTCATACAAATACATACTTAGGAATAATATGTGCCATCTTTCTTTGTAATAAAGAATATTTATTTTATTTGAATTTATTTTATTTTATTTATTTTATTTAATTTTTTTATCTAGAATGTGTTTGATGTCCACATCATATTTAAGATTATTTTCGATATGATGTCATGACGTAACAACACATTGACAAGTGACAACATGTCACGTATACTATTAAATAAAATGCGAAGGCTTAATTTACTCCTATTTTGACAAACCTTGTCAGGCAGGAGAACCTTCACTGGTGCCACAATAAATGCTTGGCAGTGACAGAGATTGCGCGTATTTAACAAAGAGCTTCTACGCAATGCTATTTCTTGTGGTCTTGGAAAAGTACCTGAATAGAGTTTTTTGGGCGAGAGAGATTGCCAATAAGGTTCAAGAATGGTGATTTGGAGGCATTTGATTCACGGGTTTTTCTGGGTTTTTGATTTTCGGGGTGGGTTTTCAATATTTTGTGCTCTTGATTAAGTGTCAGTTCAGGGCCTTCGTTATTTTGGAGGAAATTTGGGGGTTTGGGGATGATCAGGGCCTGAGTTTGGTGATTTTGAGCGATTACATTCGTGGGTTTTCTGGGTTTTGAGTTTTCCGAGGTGGGTTTTTGATATTTTGTGGCACTGATCAAATTTCACTCCTCCTGGAAGTGAAATTATGAGGAAATTTTGGCTTTCTGGGATGGATTTTTCATGAAAGAGTAAAAGTTAGGTTCTTGTTTGGGTCTGGTGGTGTTGGTGGTAGTGGAGATGGGGGAAACTGAGCCTGTCGAGGATGAGGCTTATTGCTCTCACATGGACAATGATCAAAACATTGATACTGATGACGGTCTCTCTTACTTTGTAAGGGTTTTTATTGATGTTTTATGTTGATCCTTTCGTGGTTTGATCAATTCAAGTGATATGCTTAAATTTGGTTGCCTTTCGTGCACTTGTGTTTGGATGTTTTTTATGGGCTATACTTAATTGTAAGCTTGAGCTGAAGTCCTGTAAAGAACTTGCGTTTGGATGTTTGTGCTGGTTTCTTTATAATACAACAGGCTCGTCTCAACTAATTTTTGGATGAGGGCTTGCTTTTATGGATAATAAATGATGTGAAAACAGGTCCAAATGAGGAGTTGTTTTCTTTCCCTGCATCTTCTCAGCAAGCAAAAAGAGCATTTAGAAATTTGTGGTAGAATAGAATGGAACTAGCTACAGAAATAGAATGTAGTAACTATTATTTTTATTTGGCCCTAGACACATTGTTGGTAATGTGGTTTTAGACTTCATACCAACGTCAACCACATATGTGCAATATTTATATCCCAATGACTTGTCACTATTGAGGCTTCCCTGTAATTGTTTGTGTGGCTCAGTTCTGCTTAGTACCACATCGAATGAAGGACTTAACACATATCTATGCAATAACTTCACAATCTCCCTCACTTGAATTCCTATTATCTTCATTAGCATATGCGTTGCACTACTGTGTGTGTCTGTGAGCCACATTACATTATTAGGTAGGTTATGATACTATTTGTCACAACCCAAAGACACGTTAGCCACATTTGTTTGATTCCTCAAAAGGACTGATCACTGTATGGGCTCCCCATAATTGTTTATATAGTTCAATTCCACATAGTATACATTCAATATAGGACTTAACATATGCCCGAGTAATGCTTTCACAATCCATACAATTAAGATCATTAAACCATAACATTGGGCCTGGTGAGGATGTTAGGAATTTGAATAGAGGATATTGTGATATCTTGGATTTTGTGAATTGCAGAAATGCTCTATGGATAAGTATTAAGTCCTATATTAAACAACTAGTTGAAATTGAGTTTTTTTTTTTTTTGATAAGTAACTAGTTGAATTTGAGTTATTCAAACAATTACTGGAGAGCCCCAATTGTGATTAGTCCTGTGGGGGTATCATACAAATATGACTAGTAAGTCCCTCGAGTCATGACAATTGGTCTTCAAGTGATTTAAAAATTTGTTTGGCTTGATTAATAGTTCAACTGATCTTATTTTTGCTGGGCTCAAAGCTAGTGGGATACTTCCCTCAACCCATCCATATTGGATGTTGTTTCTGCTAGGACTGCTAAAATGCTTCAGTATTTAAAGGCTATCGTCATCTCAAGCTTGAAAGAAGTTATTTGTAATTATTATCTATTGAGCTTATCAAAGACTATGTCCAATCCATTTTGGAATTATAATTTCAAAGATAATATGTCAAAAGATATGTGTGCAGACACAAATTTGCATGTTGAGCATGGAATAGCCTTTTCTCTGTAAGTAGTTGAGGATGGAATGGCCATCATTTATGAATTGGTACACATTGACTAGATTTTAAAATAATATAAACTTCCTGCACTGAGATACATTGCACAGAGACACAATGAAAACAAAAGGAGCTTCCAGATATGTGAGGAACATTATTTAGCTAATTGGTGTTGTCTGTGTAAAAAGAATGAGGAAATGACTAATCACTTTCTCATCCACTGCGAGTATACTTCAGCTCTCTGGCAATTGATGCTTAATCTTTTTAGAGTCTCGCGGGTTATGCCTAGCAACATCCAAGAACTTCTTCATTGCTGGATAGTACAAGGGAGGGGACTTCCCAAAGAGGCTATCTGGAAAGTTATTCTTGCCCTCTTAATGTGGAGCATTTGAAGAGAGGAATTGTCGTATTTTCTAGGATAGTGAGACAAACTTGCTATTTCTAAAATCTTCTTTTTTGAGATCTTTCTTTGGTTGGGTTCTTGTTAATGTTCCAAACTTTGTCTCTACAAATTTGGTTGATTTGATTAGCTTTTTACATTGTAGTAGCTTATAGGGTTGAGTCCCTATTGTATACTTTTCGTGTACGAGGGTTTAACCCTTTTTTTTTTGTCTCAATAAGATCTGAATTATTTATCAAAAAAAAAAAAAAAGGTTTTATCTAAATCTGGTAGTCAAGTACAAGTAACTCTCCTTTTGAACTCATTCTAATCAAATATGCTGCTAGAACATCTCCACCCTAGATTGCTTGGTGTTGCTCCTCCTTTCGCTGAAGCTGGTTGTCAACCTGATACGTCTTTTGTACTTTCTGAATATATTCCATATTCAGGTGCCAATAAACGATAAAAGCAAGTTCTTAAAGAGAAACCACCTTGTGGTTCTTTACAGTTTAGTTCTATAAGATTGCAATGTTTGACTCCAGACCATTTCGGATGCACCTAATGTCAAAATAATAATCTCAAAAGTGGTATCAGGTTAGATTTAAATAATTTCAATTTCAATCCTAACACCTGATATTAAATCTAATTGCCTTTTGTACTGGACTTGCCTTTTCAAATACTTATTGCTACACCGGATTTTATGCTATGATGGATCTTTTTTCGTATTCAATCAGTGGTTCTTGTCATTGCTTTCTTTATTGATCTCATGTTTTGGTGGCATAATGTTTCAAGTGATATTAACAATTTACTCTGGTTTTTGTAGGATGAGAGGATTCAAGATGTCTTGGGACAGTATCAGAAAGATTTTGAGGGTGGAATTTCCGCACAGAACTTGGGTAAGTAATGAATTGAGGGGATGTTAAAATACAATAATATGATTAAACTTAGTATCAGCACATCTGCAATGATGATTTTGGGGATCAACTTATTGGCAGGGGCAAGATTTGGTGGGTATGGTTCATTTTTACCTACATACCAGCAGTCTCCTTCTATTTGGTCTCACTCTGGGACTCCACAAAAAGGTCAAAACAACCATTCTCATGACCTACCCTTGGAGGTATGTGGTTGGTTTTTCGTTTTATTTTGTTCCTTTTATATTCTAGGCACTTGAGTTCTTTGCCTATTATGATCATGCAGAGTGCCCCGCGAAATTCAACACTTATGAGACCTGCACCTGCTTCAACTGTTCTTTCCGTGCCTGAACTAAGGAATTCTTCTGTGGACACTTTGTCCAAAGTTTGGAATTCAGGGGATTGTGTCTCAAGTCACAAACCTCTCAAACTGCCAATTGATCAGTCTGATAAAAAATCACTGAAGTTCCGGATCAAAGTGGGGCTGGACAACATTTTAACTGAAAAAAAAGCTTCAATTTACAGTAATCTTGGTCTTGACATGTCTCCGTCTTCAGTGTCAGAGGGCAACCCTGCAGAGTGGGAAGGGGTCTCTCCAGATTCTCTTGGTAAACAGGGTGAATATCCCTCCTGCATAATTAAGGTGAATCTTTTTTCAACCTTTTGTTATCTTATCATGTATTTCTATGTGCGGAAGTTCATGATTTAACTGTGCCTTTTGCCATTCCAATGTATGGAGCAGATCATGACCTCTTTTCCTATTCCAAACGGTGTACTATTATCGCCTCTTCATGATAGTTTGGTTTGCTTAATAGAAGATAAAAATCTTTTAGATGACAGTAGATCTGGGCCTGTTCAAAAGAGGTGTCCTGTCTTCAAAAATGAGGTTGCTTCAAAAATTCATAGTATAAAAGTGCTTGGGGAGAAGAAAAAGAAGTTTGGAGATAAAAACAGTAGATTGGTAGAATCGAAGAATGGGAGTTATGAGGATCCTGTTAACAGTGTTGATGCTGGTTTGAAGAAAGAAGGAAACATTATGACCTCAACCAGTAAGGAGATTGTATCTAATAACTTGAAGCTTCCTCCTGAATCTAATAAACTTAGTAAAGGTAGTGACATGGCAGATGGTACTGGTATGGCATCTGAAGCCAATATGGGTAGGGCAAAGGACAAATTTGTCTCCTTGAACATGGTAAAAGAGGAAACCTTGGGGTCAATGGCTAGCAAGACTGATGATAAGCAGAATGCAAAGAATAGTTTGGCAGGAACGATTCAGAAAGAGAAAAAAGTAGGCCGTGATCTAGAAAAAGGTGGTGGAACCAAAGGTGATAGAAGTCTTGATTTGTTTGAAGAACACTGTGACATGCCAAAGGGAAGCAAAGTTTGTGATTGGGGAACAGTGGCTCCTGCACAACAGAATTGTGAGAGGAAAACCACCTGCCAACATGATGGTGTGGAAATGTCTCACGTGAAGGACCAATCATTGTCTGGGGGTGAGAGGAAGTCTACGAGAAGCCAAAATTATGATACCACAGCTACCAGGAAGTCTAAAGAGAGCTTGAGGGTTAGTTCCTCATCAGAGTCAAAAGATACTCTCACTTATGAGAGCTACTTTCCATTCAAGAGTAGAGGGGATGATAAATTACACAAGGGTTCGAGGAAGGCAAAAGATAGCCTTAGTGTTACAACCGCTAACAAAAAACTAGCAGAGAAAGAATGTGTAAGTGATGCGTTAGGAATTCCTCTTAAAGATCAGGCAAAGGACTCTAAGCTTGAGGTTTCTGAGAAAAAATCCCTTACATTCAGAGTCAAACCGAAGGAGGGGTCAGGTAAAGATCAGGCAAAGGACTCTAATCTTGAAGTGTCTGGGAAAATACCCTGTGCATTCAGCTACAAATCAAAGGATACATCAGGTAAAGATTCAAAGGACTATAAGTTTGAGGTGTTTGGGAAAGGATCCCATGCAATTAGCAACAAATCAAAGGAAGCCTCTGGTAAAGGTCTGGCAAAGGACTATAGGCCTGAGGTTTCTGAGAAAGAATCATATACATTCGGCAAGAAACTAAAGGAGAGATCTGGTAATAAAAAGAATGTTTTCCCGTCATTTTCTGAAGCACATTTGAAGGGACACTTGAAGAATGCAACTACATTACCTTCTCCCCTTCCCACAGAGGTTGCTCCAGTAGTCATAGAGGAAAATTGGGTATGCTGTGACAAGTGTCTCAAGTGGCGGCTTCTACCATATGGCACAAATCCTGATCACCTGCCAAAGAAGTGGCTGTGTAGCATGCTTAACTGGCTGTAAGTTCTCTTCTTGAATTTATGAAGGTTTTGCAGTTGTGATGATAATGATTATAAAGGTTAACTTGTATAACTTTTCAATGATAATTGTTGATGAACTATGATTATGAGCAAATTGAGAACTATGTTCTGGTGATTGGTGATCTCATAAAAAGTGCATGAGTTCTTGGTAAGGGACGTGTTATAACGAGGGAGATGGACAAACTTTAGCAGCAATAGCTCTAAGATTGTCCTTTTTTATTTCCTAATTTTTTTTGTATTCGCTGGAAAATGAAATTTTTGAGCTTGCAAGATCAGATCATGACTCATGTCATAAGTGAAATTCGTTCTAGTCTACATATCTATTAGACAGTGAGTCATGGTCATATATTTTACTATAATGTTACACTCGTTGTAGCAAAAAACTAGTCTGTTGCCAGTGGTAGATGGTTTGATCAATTTCCCATTAAAATAGAGTATTTTCCAAAAGGCTTGACCTCTCTCTCTCTCCCCCCTTCTCTCTCTCTCTCTCTCCTGATCATTGCAGTGATAAAACTGTTTCAGGCCTGGAATGAATAGCTGTAGCTTCAGTGAGGAGGAGACAACAAATGCTCTGAATTCATTATACCAAGTTCCTGTTTCTGAGACGCAACATAATCAGCAGACTTATCCTGTTGGAACTGCATCTGGAGAAACTTCAGTTGATGCCCAGCATCTTAACCAAAACTGCCAAGATCTCAGTTTCACCTCTGTGGCTGGTGTTGGAAAGAAGAAACTTGGAGCAAATGCAGTATTAAATGCAGCTCAGCATGGTGGTTACGTGGACGTCTTGAATCTTAGAAAGAAGAATCAACAGGTCCCTGTTAAAAGCAAGGGTTTACAGAATCTGAGCCAATCTTCTCTGGAGCTGAAGTTGGAGAAAAGATCTGGTAAGAACTAACTGCTCACATGGTTTAAATATCAGCATGTATTGTTCTTATTAAATCACCAATTATACCAAAAGTGTAAGTTGATAAGAAATGATAAATTTATTTAATTAATAAATATACTAACACTTATCTCACGTGTTGGTCCAAACTTCCCTCAATAAATGAGGCCCCACACATAGAGTATTTAAAATGGGAGTCGGGGTTTGAACTTAGGATTCCTGATCTTATACCAAATTTTTTTTGGTCCAAACTTCCCTCAATAAGTGAGGCCCCATACTATATTAAATGATCAGTTTTCTTAGAAGCTTAAGCTTATAATAACGTATAGATTTAATCATTTGATAAATATTCAAACAGTTTTGTTGCCTGAACTCTATATTTAAGTATCAGTACATAGTGAATTAGTTTATGCATTATAAATTTTATTTAGGATAGTGAATTCTCAGAATCTTATGATAAACATGTTTTGATGCCTGCAGTGATTTTTAGTGAATTTTATTTGATGAATGTTTTGCAATTTGTTTGTAGGCATTACATGTCAGATAAATTACTAAAAATTTACATTGTAGTTAACTGACTGTATAAACAAAAAGTCAAAAAGTAAAAAAGTTTGCTTGAGCACTCAATCTGTATCTAATGATGTTTGGGATTCAAATGATAGATTCAAATATATATTACCTCACTGTTCTTATATAACTCAATAGAAATATTTTAGTTTGTTTATTAGAAGTAGTTAATAGTTTGAATCCATGTACTTTTGAATCTTGTTTGATATCCCAATTTAATTGGTCTATTTGAAACTAGGCCACCAATTTTGTATGGATGCCGACATATAGTTTTTTATTGGCAATATTATAGTTAGGATTCTTTTTTGAGCTGATGTTTCCTAAATGTTTCTTGCAGTCTACCATATGGTTGATTTTTTTATTTTATTTTTTCAGGTGATGCCAAGCCATTGAAAACAAAGAGCAGGATGCAGTCTGATCAGGATGATTTTAGACCTTTTAAGAAAGCAAAGACACAAAGCACGCATTATACTGATATAGACCAGGATCCTGCTGGGTTGTCAATGAAGGAAGCTGAAACTGATATTCAGAAATATAATGAAATCCGTTCAATTTATATAAAGGGTGCTCCACGTGATGGTTCATTGCCTTCTGTTAAACAATCTAAGAAACAGGTTCATAAGACTATAGCTGGAAAGAAGAGAAAATTGAAGGAGCGGCAAGATACTCAAATTCAACTAGATGACCTTCCTAGTAATAGGCATCATATTAAAGATGAACGGATACCGATGGAGGAGTCAAGTGGGAGAGAATGCAGAAAAGAAAAGAAGGCCAGAGAATCAAAGTTTCAAGGAAAGGAAACCAGTTCTAGTAAGGCCAGTGGTGAACCAGACAATAAAGGTAAGGTAACTAAGATTCTTTTGTCAATTAGCAAAAATAATCCTTTAGATAGTAATGGTTCGTACAAAGGCGGAAAAAGTTTTAAGAACCAGCGTTTGGAGAGGCATGATGGATACAATTTATCTGAGTGGACTGTTGATGGTAACAATTCTTCTAGAAGGGACTTGGAAGTTGGACAGCCTTGTATTCCAGTCACCTCTAGCTCATCCATGATTTTAGGCACAGGTAAAATTAAAGTGAACTTCCATGAAGTTAAAGGTTCTCCTGCAGAATCAGTTTGTTCTTCTCCTTTGAGAATTTCCAACTCAGAAAATCTTACAAGGAGTCTTTCAGGGAAGGATGGCGATGCAGATGTAGGTCTGTCTCTCATGAATAGCCCAGGAAGATGCTTTGTAGGTAAAGGTGATGGTGGAAGGAATGAGTCTGGGTTAGTAAGGAAGGAAAAAGCCTTCCCCCTGGTTCGGAATGGGTCTTCAGGTTCCCCCTTGTTTGATTATCAGAACGAGTTGACTGATCATAAAATGCATGAAAGATCTAAATCATTGACCGGTCATTCTTGTAATATACTAAACTCACACTTGGTGAGTGATTGTATTGAAAGTGACAAACAAAATGACCAGAATTTTAATGAACCAAGCATAAAACACCGTTTCCATCATATGGAAAGAGTTGATGACTATTACTTTCCTAATAAGTCTCTTCCTGAGAAATCTAGAAATGGTTCCTCTTCCCAGGCCAAAAAAAGGCAGTCAACTCCAATTTCTGAATATGATCAAAGCAGGATTAGGATCTCTAAGTCGTTTAATGGGCAGGAAGAGTCAGATCATGTGCAATATGAGGTTGAGAATGAATCTCATGATTTTGCAACTTACAAGAAAGACATAAAGGTGGGAAAAATCAAAATCCATGGAAATAAGTCTACTAAAGTTGTGAACAATCATGCTGTCATGAGAGTTTCTGCTGGCAAATGTTCGAATGACAGTCGTAAAAGAGAGAACAGAATTACTCATGACAGACTTGAGAATCCACAGTGGAAAATGGATACTATTTGTCCGAAGGGTGGAAAATCTGTTGCAAGACAGAATTCACTGCAGAGTCAAAATGATGAGAAATCTTCAAAATGGGTCTGTTCAGAAAGAACTCATCAAGTGCAAGTAGCGACGAGGAATGGTCGTGTATTGCCAGCTGATGGTTCTGATGGTGGTGATTCATTCAAGGATTCACAACATCTTGGGAAGGATGACTGCCAAAATGGACTTCATCATGTTAGTTCAAGACATCCCACAAGTAAAAGGCATGGGATCAGGGATACTGTTTCAACAAGTCATAGAAGAAAGGATAACTCTACTCATGCAGCAAATAGTGCTTTGAAAGAAGCAGAAGATCTTAAGCATTCTGCGGATCGTCTTAAGGTCTGTCAATATTTGCTGCTCTCATGCTTTGTTGTTGTCTTAAATGTTTTAAAGGTTATTATCTTTAAATGTTAATGTTATGCTAACTTTTTGAATGCTTTTAACTTGCTTTCTAGATTTCTGGGTCAGGACTTGAAAGTACTGAGGTATGCTTCGAGGCAGCTCTGAAGTTTCTCCATGGGGCATCGCTGTTAGATCCTTGTAATAGCAAGAGTGCCAAATATGGAGATACAACATCGACTGCAGCATATAGTACTACTGCAAAGCTATGCGAGTAAGCATTGAATGCAAACCATGTGGAGATGTTTCATTTCCCTCTTCCTAAGGAATAAAAAAGAATTTTGGAATGAAAGAATAAAAGTTAAGAAAATCAAGACAAAAGGAGACCAAAAAGAAAAAGCATAGCAGGGCCTTAATATAGATCGCAAGATGAGTGACCCTTCACCGAGTAGGCCTTTGCAGTATTTGATGATAAAAATCGAAGAAGTTATTTTAAGTTGTTAGCATTAGAATTATTTCATATGGCAGTGTCATATACTTTGAAAACTTGGAGTGAATCTGTATCAGAATAATGAATAATGTAATGATGATACGATTGAGAAGAATGAAAAAACAAAATGTCTTAAGGCCCAAACAGTGACAAATTTGTGACTCCTTGAGTCATTTTAAGTAATAATGAAATATTAAAAATATTAGTAGGTGGCATCCAGTATGTGGATTAATTCTAAGTCACTGTAATGGAAGGTGCCAGTACCGGACGATTGCATTGTTAAATCCAGGAACTACATTTTATCAGCTATGCTAAGCTGTCTCATAAATTGTTAAAAGCTTGACACAGTTAATCACTTCTTAAATTCTAAAATATAAGCATCTGGGTGAAACTGCAATTGGGTGTGCAAGTGCTTCAACACCTTCATATATGCATCTACTCTTAGAAGAAAAAACAGAGAAAAGAGGGGTAGGAACTAGAAAGTAACATAGGTTGTTTAAAGAATTAATATTGGTCTGATGCTTGCTGTAAAATACAGTAGTCTTTCAGCTGATCTAATTTATTCAGTATGTAGCTTATTGAAGTTGAATACCCCTTCAGATTGTTTTAGATATCCTCATTTTCATCTGGCTTGTTGAAGCCTTAGAACTTTTTAAATTTACAGATATTGTGCCAGTGAATATGAGAGATGCAAAGACATGGCCTCTGCTGCTTTGGCATACAAATGCATGGAAGTGGCATACATGCGAATAATCTATTCCAATCATTTCATTGCAAGCAGTGACCGACATGAGTTACAAATGACTCTACAAAGGGTTTCTCCAGGTAAGAATAAGGATGCCATGGTTGGATGTAAATTAAGAAATTTTAGATTAACAAAGATTTAGGAAAGAAAGACAGAAATGCCAATGATAATCCTTTTCTTGCTTTAGAATACATCTCATCCTCTTTTCAGTCTTTTGTTGAGGCCTGAAGAGATGGGTTGTGTATTTTGCAATGCTTTTAGACTGTTATGAAAAAAATATGGTTTAGTGACCCTGGCCTTTGAGGCTTTGAACATGTCATAGGCATATATGTTGGTATATTGCAGTTCACGAAAAGAAAAAAAAATTGATGAGTTGGTTGACGTTATTTTTATTTTTTTATTTTTTGTACACACATGTTCTTATTCATACAAATTAGTAGCCAACATTATGAATGAAAAATGATAAAATTTGGAAAATCCGGTCACAAACCCCCTGTGCTTTTTGTCATTTTAACTTTTAAGTCCTCAGTTTTCAACTTGATAGATTTATTACTTAAGTTTAAGATTCGAGACCTTTGTCAATATTTTCATTAGAAATGATCATGAATACAATTAAACGTATATATATATATATACACATATGTGGCTCTAGCCACCTCCTCTGTTAGCGGGTGTCTTTTGGCCACCCTGTTCAGTGGGGGTGGCCAGGAGCCAGCCCCTAACCACCCCCGTAGATAGGGCTAGCTAGGACCATGACCCAGCCCTGGCTTGGTTGTGCCCCACGGCCACCGCCGTGACCCATAATTGTATCTCACAACCATTTATGACAAAAATGTTGATAGAGGTCTCGAATTTAGAATGTGCCTAAACTTAGGTCTTAGATCTACAAATTGAAAACAGGGTCTTAAAGTTAAAATGGAAAAAAGCACAAGGGGTTGGTGACCCGATTCACTAATTTTTTTAGTAATCTCTTTTCTTATAGGATTTAACCTTAAGAATTAACAATCTTTGCCAAATTTTTGGAATGAGTGTGGTGTGGAAAACCTTTGATAGAACATGGAGATCCCTATCTAGTCATGTAATTTGAAATTATTTATGCCTATTGGCATAATTCTCAGAAAACGTGTTTTTTAAGATAAGAATCCTCCTTTATTTTTTAAAGCAGACATTGTTAAGAACATGTATGTTTTGAGTTACCAATTGAACAATGTAAGGGATATAATATAGGGGTATTCCAGGAAGATATAATAAAGGGGTAAATAGGAGAATTAGCTAGGGAGAATTAGCTAGGGTATGCTTCTAGAAGATGCTTTCGGTTAGACATTTAGAGTCTATAAAAGGGAACCAAATATGTAAAGAAAGATATGAAAATGAATATTGATGAGAATCCTTTTTTGGAGAGCCTAGGCCTCTTGAAGTGCCTTGGAGAGATTGGGCTTCTCTAAGTGCCCCTAGTTACTCTTATTTCAATCTTCATCTTCTTCCCTAATTCCTTCATAATTTCTCTTGCTTTGCTACAATTTTCATGCCATACCAGAAAAGTACATAACAAACAATCTGTGATGTCATATTTGTAGTGGGGTCTTTATGATTTCTTATTAGGGTATGCTGGGTATAAGTCCATATGGTGGCCAGGGTAATTAGCCCCCAGCTAAATCCAAAAAACAAACGCAGTGCTCATGGTTCGGGTGTAGGCCGATAGTGGTAAGGGCTGATTTTTAAGCTCGACTAACCTTCAGGTTTGGCTTGAGCTTAAAAAAATAAAGGAAAATTGTTGAATTGGTCCTTGTGGTTTGACCTTGTAACAAATAAATCACCGTGGTTTCAAAATGAGCGTATAAATCCATGTGGTATGCCTATGTAACAAAATAATCCCTTCCTACAAATTCCGGCAATTTTTGAGACATCACCTTTATGAAATAAAAAATTTACCCTTTAGTAATTTTTTTTTTTTTTGATAAGTAAGAAAACTTTATTAAAATAAGCGAAAAGTGCTCCTAAGTACACATGAAGTATACACAGGAACACCCAGCTAGCCCACAGAAGAAAACCCACAAGAACCTACGCGCACACAAATCCCGAAGGCCCCAAAAACCCAAAATCCAGAAGAAACTCCCATAAAGCCCAAACTACAAAATACATCCTAGAAGATACCCCCACCCAAAAAACATGAAAACACCCCCAAAACCTTAAACCCGAAATACAAGCAAACCCAAAAAACAGAGGGAAAAACCCAAGAACAACAACCCTCACAAGATCCTGAGCAAAAACCAAAAGCCTTAAGAACGACCCACAAACCAACCCAAGCATACAACTCTACAACATAAGGTTCTTTCCTTTCCTACTCCTAGCGGAAGGCTTAGTGTCGCCATAGTTGATAGAGCTATGTAGATTCAGAAGCTCTCTCTTGCCTTTGGACTTTTGGTGCGATATCATCTTGTCACACTGAAATTCTTCTTTCATGGCATCCCGAATTGCCAACGCCTCCTCCCCAAAAGCACCCTCTGACGCCCAATCCAAAGGCAAAACATCCCAAAAATCAACATCATCCTCCCAAACCACAATCTCCCCTTTAGTAAAAAATTATAATAAAACAAAATAAAAAAAAAGAAAAAAAACTTGGTTCAGGGGTGGCTCAAGCGGGTAGCCGACCACCTTCAAAACCTACCTCTGACCACCCCCAGAATTGGCCAAAGAGGGGTGGCCGAACCACCCCCATAACCAACCTTCGGGGGTGGCCAAACCACCCGCAAAGGCCCTTGGGGGTGGTTGACCACCCCTAGAACCGGCTAGAGGGGGTGGCCGAGCATCCCATCATCCCCGAACCAAGGTTTTTATTTTTCCATTTTTCTTTTATTTTTTATAATTTTATTTGAAGGTAAAATGTAATTTTATAAAGGGTCTATCGGAAAAAATTACAGAATTTATATGGAGGGATAATTTTGTTATAGAAGTATACCGCAAGGGTTTATAAGCTCATTTGGAAAAACCACAAGGATTTATTTGTTACAATGTCAAACAACATGAACCAATTTAGCAATTTTCCCTTAAAAAATATAAGCACATACAGGCTAGATTAAACTTCTTAATTATATGGAATTAGTACGATTTTAACTTATATTGGATTAGACTTGTTATCCGATAATGATAAGTGTAAAGTGTTAGAGTTAGATCAAGAGTTGTTATTAGATAATGATAAGTGTAAAGTGTCAGAGTTAGATCAAGACTCTGTCTCTGTGGATAATCTTTAGACTAGTTATATTCTATTAGTCTAGGTCTCTTTAAGTCTTGTGATAAGGTAGATAGTTATTAGTACTAGAACTCTTCATGTAAAAGATATCTAGTATAAGCTAGATGGTTTATTCTCTATATATTCCAACACTGCCATACAATTATAGTATGCAGTTTTACCTACATATCCTAAAATCCTATATGGTATCAAAGCCAGTCAAGACTAACGTCTATGGCTACTCCCACCTTTGAAACCGATTCTACCACCTCCAACCCACCGCCTATCTCCATCCCAGTTACTTCCCCTATTCTTATTCAGAATGTGCACCATCACATCTCTGAAAAACTAACCCAGGATAATTACATCCTATGGCAATTTCTCATGGTTCCGTTTCTTGAAGGCCACAACCTCTTCGGTTATGTTGATGGCACCTTCCCTCAGCCTCCAAAACTCATCCCTGACCGAACCTCTGGTCTCCTCATCCTCAATCCCGATCATTCTCCATGGTATCATCAAGATCGCATTATCTTCAGCGCCATCATCTCCACACTCTCGGTGGAAACACTGCCTCATGTTATCGGCCTTACAACATCTCGGGAAGTCCGGGTCACTCTCGAAACTCTATTTGCTGCGCAGTCCCAATCTCGGATCCTCCAACTCAAGCAACAACTATCCAATCTGAAGAAAGATGCTCAAACTGTCCCTGCTTATTTCCAAAAAGCACAGGGAATTGCAAACCTCTTGGCTGCCATTGGAAAGCCCGTCGAAGATTCTGAATTAATCTCAAACATCCTTGCCGGACTGGGTGCTGATTATGACCCCTTTGTTACCTCTGTCACAACAAGGCAGGATTCTATCTCTCTTACTGACCTTTATGGCTACATGTTATCATATGAACTGCGTCTGGAGACTCACAAAACAGCCCTTGATATCAACATCTCTACTGCCAACACTGCTCAACGTCAAAGTCCTAGCTATCCAAGGAACAATCGTGGCTCCAATACGGGCTACCGCAACACTAATTTCTCTCGTGGCAGGGGGCGTGGCCGTGGTCGAGGACCACCTCATCAATATTCCTTTTCTGGCCCGTCCCAACGCCCTACATGTCAAGTTTGTCACAAGCTAGGCCATACGGCTGCCACTTGCTGGTTCCGGTTTGAACAAGGATACCAATCTGAAAGCTCTCCCCTGAATGCAAACTTGGCTTCCCTCCCTACTGCATCTAACTCTCAATGGTATCATGACACCGGATCTAATTTCCATCTCACGAATGAGCTGGCAAACCTCAATATGCATGTTGAGAACTACAATGGCACTGATCAGATCCGAGTGGGCAATGGGCAAGGTTTGCATATTTCAAATTCTGGTTGTGGACTCTTACCCACTCCCTCACGTAATTTTCATTTATTTTCTCTTTTTCATGTTCCTCAAATACAGAAAAAACCTTATATCCGTAAATCAATTCACACGTGATAACCATGTTTTCATTGAGTTTCACCCTACCTTTTTCTGTGTTAAGGATCTTCAAACTCGTCAGTTGCTCCTTCAAGGCCCGAGTAAGCTCGGTCTCTATCCATGGCCATCCTTTGCTGCTACTTCTTCCCGGTCACCTGCTGCCTTCCTTGGTGAAAAAGTCTCCCCGGATCAGTGGCATCTAAGGCTTGGTCATCCTGCCTCTCCAATCGTCAACCAAGTTGTCCAGTCAAATAAACTGCCCGTGTCTTCATCAAAGTCCTCCTCCGTCTGCTCTCCATGTCAACAGGGCAAAAGTCACCGTTTTCATTTCAGTTATTCACCTTCTATTTCAAATACTCCCCTTCAATTGCTGTTTCTTGATGTATGGGGCCTTGCCTCTGTAAATTCTGTAAACAACAATCGTTTCTATTTAAGCGTGGTTGATGATTTTAGTAAGTACACTCGGCTCTTTCCTCTTGCAACTAAATCTGAAGTGTGTTCAACTTTTCTTCGTTTCAAACATCTTGTTGAAACATTCTTCAATACTAAAATTAAATCTGTCCAAAGTGATAATGGTGGTGAATTTCGCCCACTTCAATCTGTCCTTAATTCCATGGGAACCTCTTATAGATTAAGCTGTCCACACACCCATCATCAAATGGGAACTGTTGAAAGAAAACATCGCCACATTGTTGAAACCGGCCTCTCCCTTCTTGCCACTGCAAATGTACCCTTAATCTTTTGGGATTCAGCTTTTGAAACAGCCACTTATCTCATCAATCGTCTCCCATCTAAAGTTACCAACAGAAAATCTCCCTTTGAGTCTCTCTTTCACACTCCTCCCGACTACAAATTCCTTAAAATTTTTGGTTGTGAATGCTGGCCCTTTCTTCGCCCTTACAACTCCTCTAAACTCTCCTTCTGCTCTTCCTCTTGTGTGTTTATTGGATATAACAAACAACATCGTGGCTATAAATGTCTTCATCTTCCCTCCAGTCGAGTCTATATTGCAAGACATGTTGTCTTCAATGAAAACAGCTTCCCCTTTTCAACTCCTACTCCTACTACAACATCTACTGTTCCTATCACACCTTCCTTGATCTCTATTCCCATTATACCTTCCTTAACTCCTCAATCTCCTGCCTCATGTTCAGATCCACCTCTGCTGACCTTTCCAAACACACCACTTACTCCATCACCTTCCCCTACAGTAAACACACTGCCCTCACCTTCTCAATCCGAGCCAGCCTCTTCTGCCCCCTTACAAATTCCTCCAACCCGAGTCCATGACATGACCACTCGGTCACAGAATATGATCTTCAAGCCATCCAAGTTCACTGATGGCAGGGTGAGGTACCCTCCTCAAGCTCTCACGGCTTCCATTGCATCCACCGAAGAAGAACCTACTTGTTTCTCTCAAGCCAACAAACATCCGGCCTAGCGAGCAGCTATGAATGCTGAATTTGATGCTCTCCTCAAAAATGGAACATGGTCTCTAGTTCCATCCCTTCCCTCAATGAACATTGTCGGCTCCAAATGGGTTTTCAGAATTAAAAGAAAAGCTAATGGCGAAATAGTACGGTACAAGGCTCGTTTAGTGGCGAAAGGGTTTCACCAACAACCTGGAATTGACTTTGCTGAAACTTATAGTCCAGTGGTCAAACCTATTACTATTCGTACTGTGCTCTCCATTGCTGTCTCTGCAGGTTGGGACATTCGACAAGTGGATGTTAGCAACACATTTCTTCATGGTCACCTTCAAGAAACTGTGTATATGGCTCAACCTCCTGGATTTCAGCATCCTCAATATCCAGCAGCTGTTTGTAAGCTCTGCAAAGCCTTATATGGCTTAAAACAGGCCCCCCGCGCCTGGTTTTCGCGCCTAAGTACTCGACTACTTGATCTAAAGTTCACTAGCTCCAAATCAGACTCGTCTCTGTTTATATACAAAGCTCATGGCATCACTGTCTTTGTCCTAATATACGTTGATGACATCATAATCACAAGCTCCCATCCAGCAGCCTTCTCTCAGCTCATCAGTGACCTTCACGAATCCTTTGCCCTTAAGGATCTTGGACCTCTTCATTTTTTTCTTGGAGTTGGAGCTACATGGCACAATGATGATCTTCATCTTTCCCAACAGAGGTATATTAAAATGTATTGCGGGAGATGTAAAAAAAAAAAAAATTGTGATGAAAGCCCTTCATTCTCCTCTTCCCCAGATATCTTGATTCATCCTATATTTGCTTTTGCTTCTTCTTCTATGTCTGCCTTTTCAAACTGTGGTTGTCTAGAGGGGTTGTTACGGTTGTAGTCTTCTCCGGTTCGTGTAGTGCGCTTTAGGTGTTGTCGTAGGGCTCCGACTTGCCTTCCTCCACTGAAGGCGTGTGCAGTGGTTTTGGGATTTCATAAGGAGGAACGCCACAATTCCTTCAGAGATTAACTCAGATTAGGGTGGCACTCTAGTTGGTATTGAACCAATTTGGGTGGCACTCTCCTCCGGCGATGGACGTTTGAGTCTTCGGTTTGCTAGAATGGAGCGGTGCTTTTCCGTGGAAGCTAAGCGTTTCTCCTTTTCGGCTAAGTCTGAAGCGGCGAACTTGCGTTTGGAGGAGAGGAGAAAGGGGTTCAACGGGTTCTTATTTTTGGGTTTCCAAGCTTCTGCTTGGCTTTTGGCTACCATCGAAGAGGCCTTGAATGCTTCTGTGAGGGATCTTGTCAAGTATTTCAGGGAGGACGTGAAAGTTTTGATGGTTCGTGGCGGTGAGAATAAGTCCGGCCGCTACTTAGAGGTGGTTGTTTTCGCTGAAGGGGGACGGAAAGGGGCTATTTGGCTCCCTGAAGGTCGTAAAGGTGGGGGCTGGGCTCGGGTTGCGGGTGAGCTGCGGAAGATGATCACCTTCCTAGGTCCTAAGGACCGACTGCCAGACTTCGAGGCGTTTCCTTCGGTTTGTTTGGGTGGCTCGTCCAGTCGATTGGGTGGGTCTCATCCTTCCTATGCGGCTGTGGTTCGGGGGGAGGCTGTCCCCCACGTCAAACATGGGTTTGCTTCTGGGTTACGGGGTTCGGATGTCGATCTGCGTGGGTTGGACTTGTTGCCGGAGTCGTGGTGTAGGGTGGTCGACAATGGGCGTGTGGCGGTCAACTGCTTTGAGCTGGAGGAGAATCCGCACGAACCAACGGATAAATCCATTTCACAAGGATTGTCGTTTGATCCGTTGGATAAAGGCTTGAGTGTTCGTCCGCTAGGTAAGAAGAAGACTCTCGATTCTCACTCTGCACGAGGCTCTTCTAGTTTGAATTTGAATCTGCATGAGTGGATCCGGATGCTTGTCAGTTTAAATTTGGCTTTGGGCCGAACTGTCTGGAAAATTTTGGGCCGGACTGTCTGGAAATTTCTGGGACGTTCTGCTGGGTAAGGATGGGGCCCCAAGCGTAGAAGGGTCCGGTTGGGTCGATGCTTGAATAAACCCAAACTCAGAGCCTCATTCCAGTCAGATAACTCTGAGTTTGCGGGTCAGGTGTCGATGACCCTTTTTGGGCGCTCTTCTCGGCCGGAATTCTCGTCGCCGGCACGTTCTGGGTTGGTTATGGCCTTGTCTTCTTCCGGGATTGGATCAAGTAGCTTGCAGGAGCCCTGGGTTTCTCCCCTTTCTCCGGCGTCGGTGGTTCTGAATTTTCTTCCGGCTCCAGCTCCTCAGCCTAGTAGCTCAAGTGTTGGTGTTTTGGTTGCTCAGGCGGCCCCTTTTAAGCCGCCCGTTCTTTTCACCTTCCCCCCTTTGCTGGTTCCGGAAGTGGTACCTCCGGTGACTCTGGTTGCCCCAGCGATTCCGGCGAGTCCTCCGGTGACTATTTTTGGGTCTGATTCTTCCGATGGTCCTGGGTTTGCTGTTGATCCACTGCCTAGCAGTTCTGGGTTCGCTCCTCCGGGTTCTGTCCCCTTGCTGGTTGGGTCTGGGTTGGATCCTTCCTTCTCCTTGTCCTCTCAAGCCCCTGCGGCACCAGTAGAAAAGAAGAAGTCTGCGCAAACACCTGCGGTTCCAGTAGAAGAGAAGAAGTTTTTTTAAGGTTTGGAGGCTCCTAGTCGGGTACTAGAGTTTGGTGTTGCCCCTCCGTTATCCGCTGGAACGACTGAATTGGGCAAGAAGATCTCTTCGGCTGAGAAGTTGACGCCGGAGAGGGAGCTCCCTTTGAAGAAGGTTTTAGAGCCTCCAGAGGTGAAGGATCCGCCTTTTGTTTGCGACCAGAATTGGGAGAAGGAGGCTTGGAAGGAGGCAGAGCTTTGGGGGAGAATCTCTGAGATGTATCCGGGGGTGACTGAGGAACAGAGATAGAGGCTCATTGAAATCTGGGGCAAGATGATAGAGCGCAAGAAACACGAAAGTAAGAGGGAGCTTCGGAATCTACAAAGTTCCATCAATTATGGAGACATTAAAGCTTTTTCGAGGTGTAGGAAAGACAAGGCCATTAGGCCGTAGGGTTGTATACCTTTGGGGTTCTTGTGGGTTGTTCGCTGGTGCTTTTTCAATTTTTAGGTTTTCCTTGGTTTTTTTGGGTGCGTTGCTTGGGTTCTTTTGTAGGTTGTCTTTTGGGTGTTATTTCGGTTTCTAGGTTTTGTCTTGGGGTCTTTTTGTTGGGTTTTTGTTCGGGTTTTTTCGGGTCAGCTTTGGCTCTCCTGTGTATATTTCATGTGTACGTAGGGGCGCCTTACGCTTTCTTTTCTATAAAATTTTACTTATCAAAAAAAAAAAACAGAGGTATATTCATAATCTCCTCACCAAGACAAACATGCTGCTTGCAAAGCCAATAGCTACTCCTATGTCGGCTTCCACTACTCTCAGCCGGTTTGAAGGTTCTACTATTATAGACTCTACTCAATACCGAAGCACAGTGGGATCTCTTCAATATCTCTCCCTTACTAGGCCTGACATTGCCTTTGCAATCAATAAAGTATCACAGTTTATGCAAGATCCTCGGGACACTCACTGGTCGGCAGTAAAACGTATCCTTTGGTATTTAAAGTCCACAATTTCACATACCTTCTGCATTTCAAAGAATTCTTCAAAGCATCTCACTGCTTACTCAGATTCCGATTAGGCTAGTTGTCCTGATGACCGGCGCTCTACTTCCGGGTATTGTGTCCTTCTTGGTAAAAACATCTTATCCTGGAGCTCCAAGAAACAACCCACGGTGTCCCGATCTAGTACTGAATCTGAGTACAAGGCCATTGCGAATACAGCTGCAGAGTTAACTTGGATCCAAACACTTCTTCGTGAACTTGATGTAATATCTCCAGAACCACCGATTTTGTATTGTGATAATATTGGTGCCACGTATCTCGCTTCCAATCCTATCTATCATGCTCGCACAAAGCATATAGAGATTGACTATCATTTTGTCCGAGATATGGTCGCTAAAAAGCTCCTTAAAGTATGTTTCATCTCTGGAAAAGATCAATTGGCCGATATCCTCACGAAGCCACTTGCTGCTGCCCGGTTCATCATGTTCCGATTCAACCTCAACGTTCATCTTCCCACGTCGAGTTTGAGGGGGCGTATTGGATTAGGCTTGTTATCCGATAATGATAAGTGTAAAGTGTTAGAGTTAGATCAAGAGTTGTTATTAGATAATGATAAGTGTAAAGTGAGTTAGATCAAGACTCTGTCTCTGTGGATAATCTTTAGACTAGTTATATTCTATTAGTCTAGGTCTCTTTAAGTCTTGTGATAAGGTAGATAGTTATTAGTGCTAGAACTCTTCATGTAAAAGATATCTAGTGTAAACTAGATGATTTATTCTCTATATATTCCAACACTGCCATACAATTATAGTATGCAGTTTTACCTACATATCCTAAAATCCTATAACTTAGGACCTATCATCATCCAACTCACCCTTAATTAGGTCATAGCTTGATTGGTGATGGAGTGTAAGCTAATGATTTAAAGAAGTATCGGAATGCATGAAGTAATACCTCAAAGGCCATGCCTGACTGGGCAGGGCATCATTTCTCGTTAGGGTGGGCTTGGGTTGGCTTATCAGGCCCAAGCTTGGCTCAAGTCAGCACTGTAAGTGTTAATTAATGGTGCGAATCCCAATCCTCGGCCAATCCTATTAGCCTAAAATGGCTTTCCTTTTTCCTGGCTTGGCATTTGTAGTGCAGAAACTGAAGCCGGCACTAAAAAGTTGTTGATTGTTGAGGAAATCAAGTTTTTGAATTTTTCTCACTTTTAAACTGATAGAAAGTGCTTACCTATTAAAAAAATTAAAAAAGAAAATAAAATTCAGTTTATGATCTAGCTATCATTGAAATGAATTGTCTTTTGATATTTTGTTTACTTATTTATTTATTTTTGATAAGTAATAGTAATATCATTAGAAAAATGCAAAGCACAGTCAAGTACACAGGGACGCTTATTTTTGATAAGTAATAGTAATATCATTAGAAAAATGCAAAGCACAGTCAAGTACACAGGGACGCTTTAATGATTTTCTTGTTCTTTTTTCTTTATGTTTTCATTTTCTTCAGTTGAGTCTCCATCATCATCTGCCTCTGATGTTGATGACTTAAATAATCAAGCAATGATGGACAAGATGGATGTAGCCAAGGATGGAAGTTCATTGCAGGTTACTGGTAATCCTGTCATTGCTGCCAGAAACCGTCCCAAATTTGTGCGGCTGCTCAACTTTGTATGTATACTCTATTATCATTTTTGCTCATTTCCTTATCATTGTGAAAATCCTATTTGAGGGGAAAAAACTTGCTCGGATGAAAGAATCTTCAAAAATAGATGTTCCTATATGCTGGTATTGGATGATAAGGCTTAATTGAACCTTAGGTGCCTAACCAAGGTCCTTTAGACCAAATAGCATTATCCCCCTCATTACATGTGTGGGAGGGCAGGGGTTCAACCTCTTGGCCCTTGTGGGTGGGTTGGAGTTTTATCCTAACCAATGGCTCCAGGCTTATTGAAAAGAGAATTCTGAGGTGCCTGGAGGACTTTAATTAGGAAAAAGTTCGAAGGAAAGCTTTTGTCATGGCTTACGTTATGTCTGGCAAGTTCCTGGCATTCAAATGGATGTCTTCGTTTTAGACATGTCCTGTTGGATGTACTTAATCACCTAATTGGTGACCCTTGGAAGGATTCTATTTTATTTTAGCTTAGGGTATATATGTAAACTCTTCTCATGGAGAGCACACAGTTGACTTTTCTCATGGTTATGCCACTTTCCCCTTGATCTGTCAAAGGAAGAAAATCAGACCATGAAATCAACTGACCTGGTTATTTGCTGCTTAGATTAACATTGCTAGATTTGTGAGGTCTATCCTTTAAATATATATATTCCTATTACTTACTAAAAAAATAAAAGAAAATAAAAGATTAAAGAATAAAAACATTGCTAGAGTTGCATCAGGTGTCACTGATTAAGTGCTCCAGATTAATTGGATGTGTACCACTTCCGCTTTTCATACTTGTTTACCCGTTGGTCTTTAAACCATAGTGCATTGGATCTTGCTTAGTAGGAGATCTGTTTTCCGTAAAAATCTTGGCAGATCAGATTTCATTTGGTTATTTACCTATTAAAAAAATGTACCTTATACATGAGATTAATAATCTTTATATGCAACTGCGTGCAGGCCCAAGATGTAGATTTTGCCATGGAAGCCTCAAGGAAATCCCAGATTGCCTTTGCAGCTGCTGATGTAGTACTTGCCGGCACAGGAAACGGGGAAGCTATCTCTTCCATTAGAAGGGTCCGTGATTTCAGCTTCCATGATGTAGAGGAATTATTACAGCTAGTACGCCTTGCAATGGAGGCTCTTTGCAGCAGTTGAAGTTCCGGATGCCATAGAGTTTGCTTGAATGGTGAGAACATGTTCTCTTTCTCCAACTTTTAGACATGTTTCTGCTGCCTTGCTTGAGGAATAGTTTCACGGAAACAGAGACAAACTGGAATAAAGTCAAATCTAATTTCTGGACCTGAGTAGGTAATGACAGATATTGCTCTTGCATACAATTTTCTTAGAGAAATACTATCAAGCTGCTGCATATTCACAAGTTAAATTTATTGTCCAAGTCTCATGATTGCTCTTTTGTGGGCTTTCAGTTAGGTCCGGACATAAATAATGCCATAAGCCTTGATTGTGGTCAAGACTTGTGCTAAAGTTTTCGGAAGTAATATGCCTATGCACAGCCTTTGCAGCTCTTGAAAATGAAGCTCAAGAACAGAATTGGAAAATTGAGATGATGCAGGGTTTTTTGGTAGAGGAGACTGATTGCCCCTTGTTTTTGAGGCTCCACAAGTTATTTACGTATGGTTGTCAGAATGTTCAAGCTCAGCTTTATCAATATATCCTCCTAATCTATTTGGACATGAATTTTGAATATAACAGGGATGATGTTAACTTTAGGTACGTAATCTTACCTCTCTCCCCCCCTCTCTCTCTCTCTCTCTCTCTCTCTCTCACTCAAGATATTCTGACACATGTTACTCTTTGCAGGTTGTCACAAAATCTTTCTTACTCTGGTTCTAATTAAGTCCACAGTCGTTGTCTTGTTGATGATGGAAACAAATGAAAAAAAAAGTTTGTGTATAGGAAAAACAGTAAATGATGACACACATCAAATTTGTACTGAAGTAGGAGAGAAGGAATTAAAGGCATGCATCTGTACAGAATACTTCACTGTACCATTGGTTATAGTGATTGAAGATTGCCACAAGCCAACAAGAGTTTTGAGTTTTGCCATAAATTCTGAAGAAGGTTGTTGTAATTTTTTTTTTTATTTTTTGTTCTATTAAATGGACGCATGTGTGCGTACATGTGCGTTTGTGCGTACGCGTGCATTTGCGGACGTTGAAGGTACATATAGGGTAGGATAAGAAAGGATGGAGTTTTAATTCATTCTTGTTTGGGAGTGTAGAAAATAATGAGGGAACGAGTATCTTATAACACTTGGAGAGTACACTGAGTTTTGAATAAAAACTTCTCTAAATAGCAAGCAATTGCACAAAAAGTATATATATATATAAAAAAAAAAAAATATATATATATATATATATATATATATATATATAGATTTATTGATTTGTTTTAAAAATATATTTCTTAACCTTTAATGGGTTTGGAGGATCAGTGAGGTGAGAAGCATAGAGACTTAAAATCGTGAATGGTATGGAGAAGCCACCATTGTTTTCAGTAATGATTGTGGAATGGACATGACTTGGAAAAAGGTGTTTTTAGTATCTAATCATGAGACTGGAATCTCTTATTAAGGGCTTTAATCAGGGTCCCTTCCTGTCCTCTAACCACCCGACCAAATTGCTTGAAAACCCTTCCAACACAAAAAGTGGGGTTTCACTCCAATATTTAGGTATCACATCATGGCTTGACTTCAACTATCAAAGGGGCCATATCTTATTAATGGTACAATAGGAGCTCGGATCTTGCTGTTCGGGTTGTTAGAAATATTGAGAATAAACGTGAGAGGGTTCATATGAGACATACCTGTCTAAATAAGATGGGGGTTGGCCGCTCACTTGCTCAGACAATTGGACCCCATATTAACTCTTTCACATTTTTTGTTCGAATTGCTAAAATTTATACAATAAAATTGTTAAGAATCTTCTATCCGTACAATAGAAAACGTTCGACTTTGGTACTTCTGGCCTTGGAAAGGAAAAGAAATTAAACAAGACTATCAAATTATGGAAACTATTTAGCAGGAAAAAAAATCATGTTTAATCACTTATAAAGTCATATTTGCACTATAATTAAAACCTACTTAAACTAATTATAAAGTCTAGTTTCAATCAATACATAGCTAATGTGAGACTTAACATTGATGCAACATTTTTACATTTCATCCGCCAAAAAATACAAATACGAGACTTAACATGTTTCACAATTTAGGGTATCACATGTCCGATCAACAAATAAATTTGCAAAATTATCTTAATGATTTTTTATAATTCTAGTTTTGAATGGTGCATTTTCTATTGCAAAGTTGACCAAACATAAATAACACGAAAATTCTGTCTTAATACTTAAAACCATTATTAAGTTGAGTTTTAAACTGATTTTTCTCGTTCTCATTCATACCACCGAATATTAAAATTAACCTTCTATTTTTTGCAAACTAGAGAATATTATATTTATTTAAAAATAAATAATTTAATTTAATTTGGGTATTTTAAATAATTATGAAATCTAGTTTATATCTAAAAGTTTTATGTGCATTTAATTGAAAGATTTACATATTTCAAGTCAATCCAAATTTTTGGAGGAAAAACCAAATTATTGAAGTGTAGGAAAAAAGTTTTGTCCCACATTGGCTAGATACAAAAATGTCAACTAGTTTATAAATAATTCTCCACACCTTAACAATATATTGGGTAATGGAAAAGAAAGCTAGCCGCTTAGCCGTGGCAACGTCCGCCCACATCACAGGCAAAGGGCTTTGGACGCTATGAGGTGTACTATGCACTAAAAAGTTGATTAAGACTATTTAAGGTGAATCGAGTTTAAAGATATTGCCGTCTTGAAATTCATAATTTAATTTGCCTTCATATTTTCCTCTTTATTCATAATATTTTGTAACAAAGAATTATTCAAGATACAACAATAATTTAATTTATAATTTTTTTTCTTCTAAATTTACTTCTGTTCTTCTTTAAGGATTCAAATAACAACAAAAAAAAGAAAAAGAAAAAGAAAAAGAAAAAGAAAAAGGTAAAGCTATAGTAGAGGTGAAGAAAATAAATAAAAGAATAACCCTTTTGCTTGTGGTTTAAAAAACCCAAGATCGTCTGTCTCTCTCTTCCCGTAGTGGCGGAGTGGCCCAGGAATCACGGTCAGCCTAAGGCCCACCCATCAATGGCCATGATCCCAGGGTCCCACAGCACATCACTTCATCACCGTCCAATCCAACTAACCCCAGCCCACTCTTTTGCTACTTCTTTTAGTTGGGTAATTGCTTATTATAAGAGCCCACACTCCCTTTCACTTCCTTCCCCATATGGAAGAGAAAAAAGTGAAATTCCATAAAATTGCATCAAAATCATTGTCTTTGCATCTTCTTTTCTCATCACACATAATAAATATGGACTATAAGGTAAATTTACCCAATAATATATATATTTTTTAATCTAGGGAAAAATAATAATCTTCTCTTTTTTTTTTTTCTTTTTCTATTTAAATTGATTGGATAAACAAGTATTTTATACTTTTATATTAACGAGTAATATAATATTTTTTTTTAAAATATTTACCTACATTTCTTATTTCTATTTTTATAGCTTTCAAAAAAATCACATTAAAAAAATTGTCAAAGCAGAATTGACAAATGAGTGTAAAACTGTGAAAAAAGGTGATGTGAAAAGAGCCATTGGTAATTAACGATTTCTAACAGCAGCGTTAAATCCTCAGGAGAAAACATGATACGGCGAGCGAGATGGGCTATTCGCCTTTAGCTTTCTCGTGTGGCCGCTACAATAACTTGACAGAAAGGTAAACGGTTTTAAGGAATCTGGAGGAGCCCAAAACGACGACAGTGACCTTCTCACTTCACCCTCCATAATTTTACAGCAATTATTATCATCATTTGCTTTCTTTCTTTTCTTTTGCTCTCTCTCTCTCTCTCTCTCTCTCTCTCTCTCTCTCACACACACATTTTCTCTTTCAGATTCTTCGCTCAGAGCCCACAAAGCATTCGAAGATCCAACAATGCCACACATCCTCTCAGTTACTTTTGCAAAATTAGGGCTTTTCTCTCTCTAGGTCACACTTTTTTGGCACCCGAAATTTCCTTTTAATTGCACAGAAAATCGCTCTCTTGCATTCTAATTCTCCGCCAAGTTTCAAAATTTGGGCTTCCTGAATTCGATTCTGTTGGGAATTTTTAATTTTGGGGTCAAGATCAGAGCTCGGATTATCAGTAATTTTGAATTCCTTTTTTTGTTTGTTGATTTTCAAGTGGGATTTTGGGGGGTTTTTGATTTGTGGAGTTTTGGGTTGTGAATAATTGATCAGTGGGTGCTGGGATTGACGGGTGTCGGATTTTGTGCTTTCTGTGTTTTGAGGATTGTTGAGGTGGTGGTGGAATTTTCAGGGTTTTTGGGTTGAAGATAGTGATTGGGGATTGATGGTGTGGTTGCTGAAAAGTTAGGGTTTTACATGGTTTGGCTTTGATTTGGCAGGCTCTGCATGTGTAAGCCTTAAGGGGTCCTCTGCTCAGTTGTGGAGGATCCCTGTTGAAATAAAAAATTGAAATTTTTTAGTGTGATTTTTGGAGAGTTCGTGAATTTTGTGATAAATTGCCATGGTGGTTGAATTGGTTGAATAATCAAGTCGGGAGTGTGGAACTTTCACATTTTTTTGATCGGTTTCGTGCGGCTCTCTATAGATTTGGTTGGAAATGTTCGGTTCTGTTCCGGATAGGGGGCATGAAAGCAGTGGAGTTTCGGTACCCTTGTTGATTCCCTGGTCATTTGTGTGGCGTCACGGGGGAAGAAGCGTGTACCTTTGTGGTTCTTTCACAAGGTGGGAGCCTATAATGATCGTACTTTTATCTTTTTATTACTACCCGGATCTGAATTTTTCATGTTACTGGCGTTGAACAGTTTTTCATTTAATGTGATCAGTATAGGTTTTCTTTTTCTATTTGTAGGCTTTTCTAGTATATAAATTGGATGTATGATAGGGGTTTTTATTGGGTTTATCATCTGAACAGGTGGTCAGAAAGAATACCTATGTCTCCGGTGGAGGGATACGATGATGTATTTCAAGTTGTTTGGAACGTGACACCAGGACATCACCAGGTTAATTCGCTCTTTTGATTGATATGGTTATACTAGGCACAAGTAGACAGCCTCAAGTCTTAACTGCTCTCATGTCTATCGTTTTTGTGACTTTTTGTAACATAAATATCAAAATGTAATCACTTTAATGTAGTAAAAGTTAAAATTTACTAGTTCGTGCAATCCCAAGCGAGTATAGTTGACAGTCAAGATAACTATTAAAGCCATTGGGTAATACTAAATTTGCACTAAAGTTTAACATATATTGTAAAACGTAATTGTTTCATGGTAAAGTGAGCAAAAATCAAATCATGGAATTAGACCTACAACCTACCTGATATCTGATTTGAAGTGGAAATGATTGAAGAAGTTTGAAGCATGTCGTATCGGACATTGATGGTTCTTTGTAATGGATGAGCACCTTATAATGCAGAACATGTTGAAATTGAGCAAAAACCAAATCATGGAATTAGACCTACAGCCTTGTTAATAACTGATTTGTAGTGGAAATGATTGAAAAAGTTCGAAGGCATATGTTTTTGGACATTGATAAATCTCTTTAATCTATAAGTCAGAGTTCCATCTTGGCTGCTGAAGTCCATATTTGCTCTTGATGATTGTGTGCCAGCAACTTAGTTGCCATTCCTTTGTTTCGTAGTAACGAGTACTGAGTATATCATAAGCCACAATTCACTTGGTGGCTGTGCAGTCAATCAAACGATTTTATTTTTTCCCCCTCAATCAATCCCTAGTAGGTAACTGGGTCCTTTTTTTTAGGTAGATCTAAGGCGATATAATTCTTGGTGGTCCACTTTATTTATCAAAAAAAAAAGTCTTGGTGGAATTTAAATGGTGTCACTTAGTGGATAAAAGTGTTTATTATGACTATATGTAAGATATCTACCATTAAGGAAGGATAAACCCAATACCTTAATGAGGGTCAATTGTCTTATTGGAAAACTTCGGTAGTCAAAGGGTTAAAACTATGCTGATAAATTTTGAAAGAGCTGCGAACAGATTCTTATCCATACTAATGGCATCAAAAAGGCATCTCTTGCCATTATTTCTCAAGCCTAATGGACTTAGAGAAGGCTTATGATCATATTAATTGGGTGTTTTTGTTATACTTGTGGAAGAGATATGGCTTTGGGGAGAAATGGATAGCATGGATCGCGCATTGTATTTCTACGTTACAATTCTCCATTCTTATTAATGTGATAGTTTAAGGGGAGATTAGGGTTTTAAGGAGGTAGTGGGGCCCTTTGAAGTGGGAGTATGGAAATATATAAGGAGGGGGAGGGAAGTTTTTTCAAGATTTGTTAGATATATCATATAAGGTGGGAGATGGGTCAAAGGTTAGGTCTTGGCATGATTTGTGATGTAAGGAACAACCCTTGAAGATTTCTTATCCGGATTTGTTTAGTATTGCACGTTGTAAGGATGCATGGGTGGCAGATCATATGCAGTTCCAAAATGGAAATCTTCAATGAAATATATTTTTTACTAGACCTGTATGTGATTGAGAGATGGATTTGGTCTCTTTTTTCTTCGAGCTGTTGTATTCTCTCAGAGTAAGGCAAGGAGGTGAGGATAGAATATGTTGGATCCATTCCAAAAGGAAAAAAGTTTTAAGCGAGATCCTACTATCACGTGTTATCCATTCCTATTAGTTTCCCTCTTCCCTATAACAGTATTTGGAGAATTAAGGCTCCTTTGAGAGTGGCGTTTTGTGTAGACAACAGCATTAGGGAAAATCTGACTTTGGATAACTTGAGAAAGGGGAACATCATAGTGATGGATTGGTTTTGTATGTGCAAGAAGAGTGGGGAGTCAATTGATCACCTTCTTGTTCATTGTGAAAAATAGCAAGAGAATTATGGAGTTCGCTTTTCCATCTGTTTGGTGTTGATTGGGTTATGCCTAGAAGGGTGAGAGTTGGTGAGTTGGAGAGGTTAGGTGGGACGTTGTAACATTTTGGAAGTTTGGAGGTTGGCTCCTTTGTGTTTAATGCGGTGTATTTGGAGAGAGAGCAAAATGCAAAGAGCTTTGAAGATCGAGAGACTTCGGTGGTAGAGTTGAAAAAGATTATGTTCAAATCCCTTTACATGTAGATAGCAATGCATAATAATCTGCCTTTTTTCTGGTTTTTCTGATTGTTTGGACTAAGGTTGCTCCCCTTTGCGCTTTTATAATGAGATTGAATTACTTATCCAAAAAATAAATAAAAAATTTCTCAAGCCCAAACACAGTTAGAAGATCCGAAGCATAGAATTTTGACCGGCCGCAATTTGAAACATGGCCTTCAAAGCGAATATGATGCCATGGACATGGATGGGTTGTAAGATGAAAGAGGATTCCCATCTCTACCATAGTATCAACACAATATGGATAATCTGTGAATTTCTAGTCTTACAGACAATCAGAAAGGAACCAGCTGCTAATATATATCCGCCTTGGAATCAAGATGAGTATAGATTCCAAGATGAGTATAGTAATGCATGTGGAATGAATTACACACTAGAATTGTAGGTTTCAAGAACTTTTGTGGTATTTCTCTTAGTATTTTTCACACTTAAATTGATAGTAGATTTCATCAAGGTTCTGCTGCCTATTCTTGGAGTGCAAAGAGGCAGTTTTAATTGGTTTAAAGATGCTCACTTATCCCAAAAAAGAGGTGCTCATTGTTATGCTGAATAAATGTTTTTTGATAAGTAAAGGAACACTTTTATAAAAAGCGTAAGGCGCCCTTAGATGCACCGGCAATATACAAAGGAAATCACCTAGGAAGAGAATGTCACAATTTTTCTAGTTTTAATATTTAACCTGGGTTTGTTGCTCTGAACCCCTAGCTTTTTATTAATATATATATTTCTTTCACAAAATTGAAGGGAATTTTTAACATTCTACGATGGGTGTAGGGGACAGAGAATTACCATGCGTTTGTTTGAATGCTATTGAGTGCTTGCTTATATGTTGCTACCCAACAATGGTGTTCGTGGGACCCGTCTACCCATTGGCAGACATGCTTATGTATTTATATATAACGTGTGATACTTATTCAAACCCATTTCTGATGTTCAGATTTGCTGTTTTCATTGACATGCAGTACAAGTTTTGCGTTGATGGAGAGTGGCGGCATGATGAGAGCCAGTCCTTTGTAAGGGGGGATTATGGGTTAGTGAATACCGTCTTTTTAGCTAGGCAACCAGATATGATTCCTTCTACTTTTAGTCCTCAGACACCTGGCAGATCCAATATGGATGTGGATTTTGATGTCAATATGCCTGTGGTAAGGGAATTTTTATTTAAAAGTTAAATTCTATCTGTAAATTGCTGCTAGAATTTTAGATTGTAGCATCAGAGTAAGTATACTAACTCTCCAAGTGTCATATTTGTTTCCCCTCCTTGTGAAGGAACGGGTTCATGAATTTCCTTTGGAGTTTTGGTAAACCATCATAGCCTTCCATGCAGAATGAATTGGACCCAATTTTAATTAATTATGCTTTTTTTCCGTTTGTCACAGAAGAACAATCCAAAGAGCTAGAAAACATTTTTCATAATCATGATAATGTTTTTTGGCTGTTCGCATTTCTTGGATCTTAGTTTTAACTTTAATAAAATGAATGTTCGCATATGTGATAACGGGACGGGGGTTCTGATGCCATTGTTATTATTTTGTCTGAATACTTCTTGTAATACAATAGGCCACTTCGTCAAGCGGTACTTTGCAAGAAGCTGTTCCAAGGATATCATCACCTGATCTAGAGGTTTCTCGCCACCGTATATCCATATTCTTGTCTGCACATACTGCTTATGAGTTGCTTCCTGAGTCAGGCAAGGTTTGGATGCTTTACCCCTTTTAGGAGCTATTAATGTTGTATTTCACTGGGATTTGACCACTCTAACTTGGTAAAATCATCATTTTCAAGTTCAGTTGTCCTAACGGTCTTTATTGTCTTAACACTGCAGGTCATTGCCCTGGATGTTAACTTACCTGTGAAGCAAGCATTTCATATTCTCTATGAACAGGTGACTGTTTTTACACTGATACACACATGCACAGTTAGAGCTCATGCACACAGACGATTGTGGTGTGCACACAGGGAGGGGGAGAGAGAGAGAAGAGGAGAGGGGGGGGGGGAGCTGAAGACCGTACGTTTTTGTATATTATTGCCTTTTATTTTATATTAGTTTCTTATTCATATAAAAAAAATTAAAAAAAAAAGTTTCTTGGACCTATCTCTTTATTATGGGACTTATTTGACTTTTCTGTCAATTGCTTTTTATCTTTTTATCTGTTTTTGTAGAGAGAGAGAGAGAGAGAGAGAGAGAGAGATGTGATATATTAATGCTTATAGGTTTTGCTGATTATTAGCCTTTTCCTAGGGTACTGTAACTACTGTCAATTTCTTTCTTTCTTTTTTCTTTTCTAATTATTTTGTTCTCGTATGTTACCTTTTAACACGTATATCTTTGCTGATTTTTAGCCTTTCTTTTTGCCATTTAAATTGCTGAATATTAGCTTAGATGTACATCTTTGCTGATATAAGCTACTTCCAGGGAATTTCTGTGGCTCCTCTCTGGGATTTGTGCAAGGGCCAGTTTGTTGGAGTTCTTAGTGCGTTGGACTTCATCCTAATTTTGAGAGAGGTATCTCTGGAATAAAATTCTATGTTATTTGATTTTTTGGATAAGTAAAGGAAATTTTATAAAAAGCGTAAGGCCCCCAGGTACACAGGTAGTATACAACAGGCGCCTAACTAGAGCGAGAAAAACCCAAACAACCCACACAACCCAACCAAAAACCCACAAAACACCAAAAGCCCTCAATCCGAGGCACTCACGCTAAAAAACGTGAGCCTTGCCTTTCTCACGCCTAGAGGATGCGCCTATGGAATCATAGTTTATGGAGCAATCTAAGTTCAAAAGCTCCCTTCTATGTTATTTGTGCTGTATGAACATTGTTCTTTGTGACGTGGCACGGGTTGTTTGGAGTTATTTTTATAGCTTGTTCGGGGTGGAGTGGGTTATGCCTAGTAGTGTATTGGATTTATTGAGTGGTTGGGGTACCTTGCTGGGTCGTGGTTCTGCTATCCGTATTTAGAAGCAGGTTCCTTTATGTGTTTTGTGGGGTTTGTGGCGTGAGAGAAATTCTAGGCTTTTTGAGGATGTGGAGGGTACAGTTGGGGTTCTTTGTAGAAATGTGCTTAATATGTTATATCTGTGGGTGTCGGTGCATAGCCCAGGTTGTATGTCGTTTGCTGATTTTTTACTTTCATGTTCGTTTATTTCCTCTGATTAGGAGCTCTTTTGTATTCTTCATGTGTACTAGGGTTGTGTCTCTTTGCGCTTTTTAATGAATTATTACTTATAAAAAAAAATTAACATTGTTCTCTGTATTTTAAAAATGAATGTACAAGGGTTGACGTCAGAAATATCAGGAAACTTTTCTGTGCTTTGATAGTTTTGAAGGAAAACTGGTAGTCTGTTTCTTGTATTTTAAAAGTAAAATGCACGAGGGTTTGCATCAGAAGTATTAGAAAATGACAGAAAACTAGCAACTTTACTTGCACTTGCATCCCCTCTAGGCTCTAGGGTCCCAAGGATGTGCAAGGTACACACGATGCTTAGTCTCCTGAAACCTTCCAAATTAAGGTACACACAATGCTTAGTCTCATGAAACCTTCCAAATTAAGATTAGCACATGTACCTTACGACAAATGTTAGGGCCATAAGACCATTGATTTAACTAATCTTTTTTTCTCTTCATCTGCTGATCTAGCAATGTCACTGTATGGTGAGCTCAGGTAAAAGGGGGTCTGCCCCCTGGTCACTTGGTTTGTTATGAACTGCGGTAATTAAACATTGTTTAGAAGCTCAGGATTGAGAAACCTTTAAACGAAAGGTAGACATACTAAGCAGCTTGTTTCATATGCCAAATAGTAAGTAGTTTTGGAAATTATTTTAAACATCATACTTAGAAAAATCCTTAAAGTTTCAGTCCCTTCTACTGTATCCACATCGCACCCCAACCCTTGCGCCCATAGCATGCTTAGGGTTTATTATGCTCCTCAAAATGTTTATCCTTAGCTCATGAGATTTTTCCCGTATATGATCCATAGCCATCTTCACCTACCACAACCCGACAGAACAGAATTTTTAAACAGACTTGCTTATATAGTTTTATTTTATTTTCTGCACTTTTTCTCCTTCATGACTTTGTTTCTATTTTACTTATGTGGACTGAATGCTTGATCATCTATTTTCATCGTGTCTTCTGGATGCTCTTTTCCTTGTCTGCTTCTTCTTCTTCTTCTTTTTATTTTTTATTTTTTTAACACATACAAGCAAATGAACATGTACATAAGAATATATTTTAGGCCATTTAGCATGTATCTTCTGAATTTCAGCTTGGGAATCATGGATCAAACTTGACGGAGGAAGAGCTTGAGACCCATACTATAGCAGCTTGGAAAGAGGGAAAATTACATGTTACTGGAGCAATGGATGGCAATGGGGAATCATTCCCCCGTCAACATCTTATTCATGTAAGTGTACTTATCAAAAAAACATCTTATTCATGTAAGTGCTTCTTGAGATTCTGTATCAAAAGGATGTAGCACACAAAGGACTTGCTCACCTCTGCACTTTCTGTATGACCTGAGGCTGGTACTTAACTTCATGCTATCGGCAGTTTTTGCTCTTACATGAATGCATTCATCATATGCTCACATGTAAAAGACTTAGATATAAAATGTCATTGTTAAGGGTGCCAGAATTTGCATGTTATTTTGGGACTTTAGTTTGGGACTTTTGTAAGCACCTTATCTGCTGTTGATGGGATTTGTAGAGAGATAATTGGGTTTACTAGCCCCAATAATCAGTGTTCCCTGTCAAATAAAACTAGCTTGTGATTTTTTATCATAAGGTTTGACTGCCCTTTTCTGTTGGTGAGTCGTCTTTGGAATTTTACATCAAGAAATCTCTGGATCAGATAGTGAGAATGAGTCTGTTTAATATTTTGGTTTGCTGGTTGCTTGTTGTGCAAGTTTTCCAGATTTGTGTCATAGTGGACTATTTGGGGGTATTTTTTTTGGAACTTGATATATTGCAATAAATTTATATCCTTGATACTGTATCACCCCTCTGCAATTTCTTTTTCCTTTTCCCTCATTTATAGTTTTGCTGCCATTAGGTGCATTTTTGTTTATCTATTAAAATTCTTTCATTGTCGGGCTGTTGATTAGTTAATGATTATAAAATTGTTATTGAGGTAATTGTTTTTTTTTTCCTTGGAGTATGAATTTTACAATAAAATATCATTCTTGCTGATTGTTGGGAGAATTTGAAAGCTGTTTGCTCAAAATTATCCTGTATCTTGATGCTGGAATTTGTGCTTACTGACAGTCTAATATTTATTGCTCCTGTAATGCACAGGCTGGGCCTTATGATTGTCTGAAAGATGTTGCTTTGAAAATTTTGCAAAACAAGGTGGCTACGGTTCCCATCATCCATTCTTCGCAGGACAGTTCATTTCCACAGCTACTACATCTTGCTTCTCTGTCTGGAATACTAAAATGTAAGTTTCTTCCAGGTTTGCCACTTAAGGGTAAATGATTTAAAACTAATCCATGGACCTAATTTTCAGGTATCTACAGGTATTTTAGACATTCCTCTAGCTCCTTACCCATTCTTCAACAACCAATTTGTTCAATTCCTTTGGGTACGTGGGTTCCGGAAATTGGGGAATCAAAGCCATTTTCAATGTTGAGGCCAAATGCCTCTCTTAGTGCTGCTCTAACTTTGTTGGTTGAAGGTGATTTTGCTTCTCTTTTCACTACTGCATAGGCTTTTTGGCTTTGATGTTCTTGGAATAAAGATAATAAAATTGTACTAGATAATAGCTAATGTCCGACTAAAAATGAAAAAAAAACAAAAACAAAAACAAAAGAAAAAAAAATCTTTCAATCACACATTGGTATTTATCTTGTAAGAATTGGCATGTTAGTCTTAGCCTTAAGTCTCTGCATCGCATGCCAGCACGTTGTTCTTCCCTTCTTGCTGCAGTTTGCTTTTAGTCTTTAGGTTCTTCTGAAGGAGAGTGCTAATGTTACTGTTTTTATCAGTTTGAGAAGGCATCATTTCTCTGCTCATTCCTTAATGAACTTCAAAGAGGAATGATATTCGATAGAAAACTTTTTTTTCTTTGCTAGGAGTATTTAAGTACGATAGATTCTTTGCTCTCCGTGAATTGAACTTCACTTTTTGTTTAATGACACTTGACCTGATAAGCAGCAAGCTGGTTTTGTTCCAATAATTCTCCATCATCTGCCTGTCTTATGCTATTACACATTCCCTTTGCAGCTGAAGTTAGTTCAATACCAATAGTGGATGATAATGGCTCGTTGCTGGATATATATTCACGAAGGTCATCCGCTCTCACTTTTTCTTTCTCTCTTAGTTTTGTATAAAGGCATTATTTAAATGATCCGTATCCTTAACCATATTGAGATGTGCTTGCTATTTACTTCTCAGTGATATCACCGCTTTGGCAAAAGATAAAGCTTATGCACATATTCGCCTTGATGAAATGAGTATTCATCAGGTAATTTCTTAATGTTACCTACTCATCTGACTCCGTCAGGCATGTAGGCTATATGGTAGTTATCCACCTTTGAACATAGATATATCGTCATTTAAACGCACATCAGCCTTATTTCCATTGTTACCTGATTTGTGTTGATGTATCTATGTTTGCTTTCTATGAAAAGTGGAAGTTTATCATAAATGTATTTGTTGCTTTGGATGAGGGGAAGTGTCATGCTCTATAGTATTTAGGTGATTCAGCTTCCAAATTTATGTATGTGTTAGGCCCTGCATGGCAGATTTGGTGAGAAAGATATTTGTATAATCACTAGAAGAAATCATCAGATGATTCTGTTGATACATTCGCATAATTAAATGTTTTACAATCAGTAAACTAGATTTATTATCATAAGATACATTTTCGAACAAAATCGATCTATTAAAATATCATGAGTAAATGCCTAAATATACTCCCAAAAGATAATGGGGTCTAGGAAGTCATGTTGCCAAAATCTATCTAGTTCTAAATATCGTTGAAATTTCTCCATTTATTTAAAATTAGAATTTAAACCAAGGATAGGAAAGGGTTTCTGTGAAGAGCATTAATGAGTCATTTTCCTTTGATGGGGATAAGCTTCCTTCTTCACAAGCTTATCCACACCGCAACTGCCAGCTGCTAGATATTACCATCTCTTCTAAATTTCTCTGACTTTCTCTCCCTTGCCATGAAGGCTTAGTGAAATGTTGATTTTCCATTGCCCTGATTCAGGTGATTTGCCGTTGGTAATGTACTAGTCGAATAATTGTGACAAAAATGCAAAAGGAATTGTTCTACTTGTTGCTTTTTTCAACTTGCTTGGAGTCGATGTTTTCATTGGGCATTTATTATGGATATAAAAACACCAGAGAAATATGCTTATATATACATTCTCAAAATGTATATATAAGCATATTTCTCTGGTGTTTTTATTCTTTGAATTAAGGGCTTCATGTATACGTCCTGTGTACTATAGGTTGCGCCCCTTTGCGTTTTTTGAATATACTTTACTTTTCAAAAAAAAATATATATATATACATTCTCAAAATGTGCATTTTTAAAAATGTTATAGCTGCTTCTTTGGGTGGGAATAATAATCTATTCCTAATTTTGAGGACCAACCAGTAATGTGCATCCTCACAAATGCTTGCGGCAATTGCTGTAGTTTCTTGACAAATTTCCAGATGTGAAATGTTCTGTCTTTCAATCAGGAATAAAACTAATAAATTGCATGTCACATAAAAAATTGTATGTATGCTTTACCTCGTCTCTGAATGTGCCGTTTTCTACATCTGTAGGCATTGCAATTAGGGCAAGATGCAAATTCTACTCATGGCTTCTTCAACGGACAGAGATGTCAGATGTGTTTGCGATCTGATCCACTGCACGAAGTGATGAAACGGTTGGCAAATCCCGGTAATTTGCTTAGCTTTTTCTGCAGGATGTTTTATGATTTCCACCTCTTTTCATGTAGTAGCTTGTTGACATGTATCCTTTCAGGGGTTAGGAGACTTGTAATTGTGGAGGCTGGCAGCAAACGTGTGGAAGGTATAATATCATTGAGTGATGTGTTCAACTTCTTGCTAGGTTAGCTAGAATTGTTGGCTGCCATTTCGTGCATCAAGGGGTTGACCATGGTGCCATTGGGGAAGTCCCATTGTTTTATTGACATCTTTGTATCTTTGAGCTACGCTCTCCTTCCCATTGTGAAAGGTCTAATTTCTCTCTCCATGTCATGGTTTGACAAGCCTCATGCTTCTGAGCTTCACTCCCTTTTTTAGGATAGAAAAATTCAAAGAGAAAAAGAAATCTGTAAATTGTGAGGATTCAATTTTTCGCCTTTTATACACTTGCTCCTGATTATTATCAACCGTGCATCTGGCACAGCTGCCATGTGTTTGTGTCTAATTCCAACAGAAAATGAGGCAGGCAAAAGAAAAAGAACAAAAGGCAATACGTCTGTGGCCCCTCTTGCTGTTGGTGGGCTGTACGTTAAAAGTTGGTTACTTCAATTTTAGTTGCGCCGGCAAAAAAGGAAAAAGATATTTGCTTTTCGTTTTTATTGTAACATTGCTTAGTGTGACAATTCATCAAGGGTTTTAATTGTCTATAAATTTAAGATGGCTTGTTTATTTCTCTTGTTTAAAGCCTTGATAATCTCCCCTCCTTTTTTTTCTGTTACATGAGAATAAAGAGAAACAACAAAAGCCAAAACACAAGGGAAGATCTTTTCCAGCTATTGAAGGAGTTGAGCATATAAGGAAGAAATCTTCCAATATGAGGTTAGGGTTACAGCAAGGGAATCTCCCTCCAAAATGATTTTGTCCAACTTGAGCTCTTTAGCATTTTGAACAGCAAGAAAGGCAGCAGTTGCTTCTTCAATATCTGGCTCGCAAGGTGGACCAATAAGAGAATTGGCAAGCAGGATTGAACCCTCATGATTTGAGTCCACAACAGCACAAATAGAGAAAGACTCCCTTATAGCAACATCAAAATCTAGTTTGGTGAAAAAGTGGAAAGGGGGAGGGGACCAGGGGGAGGGCTTTCTAGGCTGGAAGTTGGTCAAGGCTGGTATGAGAAATCTGCTTAGCCAATTGGATAACATAGGGAGAACAATCATGATGGACAATTTTGCTCCTAGTGAACCAGATTAGATCCAGAGCATTAGAGGCAAAGGTTTGAAAGGGGTGTTGAGAGCTCTCATCTACTTTAAGGAAAACAGAAGGCTTAATAGTGTTCTTAATAGAAAGATTTACCTAACTTGAGAGATTCTCTAGAGGACCCTATAAAATGGCAGGTAAGAGAGAAAACGAGACATGGTGAATTTAATGGAGGGATGCACTGCCAACTGATTTCCCACATGAAAAGTTTCAGCTTGTGATGGATTTTTAACTTCCAAAATATTTTCCAATCTTGTTCAGACTAAGGATTCACAGGGGGAGAAGTTCTTCCTATAGTAATTTTAGACTTCATACCCGTGTCTCTTGTTTCTCTTCAAAACCGATGTGAAAAATCAACATTTGATCAAAATCTAATAGTAAAATTGTGATTTTTAAAATTACATCATTTTTAGAGGGACACAAAGACATGAATACGACGTCTAGAATTACTTCAAAAATTCACATTCTTACTAAATACTAGAGGTTCAAATGAGTTTGTCTTGGTAAGGGGAGAGAGGGAGGCATATTTTTAAGATCTTCACACTGTTGGTAAAGAAGAAGATGGAGAGCGGAGATTGAGCCTACCTCCTAGGGTTGTTAAGGATGAGATCATTGACCGACCTTAAGAGATGGGACAATAAGGGTGTTGGAATCTTGAGGGGCAGGAAGGTAACATCAAAGAAATTTTAAACAATTTTGGAGAGGAGAAAGGAGGTAATAGAGTAAGAGGGATTAGTGGTTGCAACAACATAATTACTTGATTAGAGTGGTGCAGCCGACTTGGGAGAGGAGCTTGGCCTTCCACCCTTCAATTCTTTGCTTCACATTAGTAAGAAGGTCACCAAAAGAACTACTTTTGGAACGTTAAAATAGAATGGGAGCCGCAAGTAATTGGCTTTAACAAGGAGCCTGTTGAAATTCAGGATGTTTTGAACAGATTGGATGGCTTGAGGTTTGGAGTCCTTGCTGAAAAAGATAGAAGATTTGTGGAGATTAAATTTTTGGGTTAAATTCTCTTCTAGTCCTTGCGGTTTGAATTTTTATCAAACAGCTGTTTTGGTTTTAAAAATTAGTAGAATTGGTACGTGAGACTTTTCCGTTATTCCGTGAATCATTTGAGTCATTTTGTCCATATTTCGTCCAAAAATTTAACAGTACGTTATGTCAAGGCCTTTTCAGCACTTACAATATGTCCCATGCAACATCAACATTATTTAAATATTATTAAAAAAAAAAAAAAAAGGAAAACCCATATGAGAGATCCATCCCGTTACCCATCGACGGGGGATTTCTCTCGTAGGTGGGACCCTCTCATAAGGAAAATGGTGGCGCCCACCCACAGTAGTGGGATCTCTCTTGCCAATGATTTTTTTTTTTTTTTTAATTACTCTTAAAGGTAATTTGACCTCCTTATAATCTTGTTTAAATTGCTCTCATATGGTAATTCACAATATTAAAGCGCCTGAACAAAGCATTGTTGGAGATATAATTAATGTGTTAAAGACAAAGGCAAGCTTTTGTCATTCATACTATATAGTGCAATATGAATTTAATTTCCTTCTTTGTCGGTCGTGGCTTGAAACATGTAGAGTAAGAGTTGTCTAATTGTCTCATCTAAATGCAGAACTTAAGACTACTTGAAGTTTTCTATCACACGGTCCATATATAGGGCTACCAATATCAATTCATTGTCGAAAATTCAAATTAGATAAAAACAGGCATATCACTCCATCAAATTTTTGCCAAATTCCATTCTTCCTGTTTCCTTTTAGTCTAGTTGATGATTTATTGTGATGTTCTTTGTGTGTTTGCAAAATTGCTAGTGATTAATTACATCTCCAACAATGTTATGACCTCCTCCATTTTTTTTTTTTTTTTTTTTTAAGCTTTAACAAAGATTTATTTGCCAACTTTTCTTTCGATTCATATTTTTTTGAGTGCTCGTTATGTTGAAGATCGAGGCCGTCATCAACAAGATCACATTATAGTGGAGCATCATTAGCATTTTAACATATTTAATGCATCTATAGACTTTTAATTGCAAAAGCTCAATTGTAAATTTGGTGAATGAATGATGAAACTTTTGACACTTAGTTCAACTTTAAATTCAAATGATGCTTATAAATCATTTTCAAGTGACAATATATGTAGTCTTGCTAAGAAGTATTATCTTTTTTATTTTTTTGAGCAAAAAAATTAATTTGAAATTTCAGTTGAAGCGTTTTAAACTTGATGTACTTAATCATTCGAAATTACAAAATTTGTCTTCCATTACAGAATTATGTCAAAAAATTTGTAGAGAAAAAAAAAATCAAAGAAATACTACTTTATTGATAGATTAATTTGTTTTGACTCTTTCATGACTACCGAACAAGCATTTTCAACAATAAAAGTCATTAAAACAAGAAGACTTTGCAACTCTAAGCTTCAATTCAAATTCGATAGTTGTCAATTTTATTTCTCTAAAAAAGCACAAACTACAATTTTAAACTAGAAGCTGGTTTGTTACATTGTTGATAGATCAATTTTGACAAATATTTATGAACTTTTATAGATAAAATTTGTATTTTGTACTTGATAAATTACTTTATTTCTATTTTAAATTGTGCTTTTAGTTCGGCCCTACAATAATAATTTTCTGGCTCAATAAAGAAGGATTACAAGGAAAGCATTTCAGCTGCAAGTGAGACTAGTTGGGGGCCACAATAAGTAAATCATGAGACTCAAAGAGGTCCGAAGTACTTAATTCAAGAATTTCTATTAAGGCTCACATGTTCCATGCAAGAATCTTCATCACCTTTTCCTTACCAAAAGAAGAGAAAGGGAGGAAAAATGGAGAGAGAGGATGCTTTCAAGATGTTGCATTCTCTTCTACTAAATTTAAGTCGAAATCTACTTGGGAATTAGGAAATATAAATTACAAAATGAAGCTAAAATTACAATATCACTATCACTAGCATTAAATATTGATCCCAGTTAGCTTAATCACAAAACGGAAACAAAAAGAAAGAAAGAAAAAAAAGCCGAAACCGAGGTTGAAATCAAGATTCCAGCATAATACTTACACGGTTAATTCTACAGATCAAACAGGGCAGCATAATATTCATGTTGGTACAAGGGCTAATATTTGGGTCTTGATTCTTCCCACGCACATTTGAATCTCTCTATAAATAGGAAGGTTCTGAGGACAGCAGGGATGCAAGCTTGTGAGAGCAGAATCTAAAATCTGAGCCACATCGGCGGGAGGATACTGTCTTTCAGTACAAGTCTGCATGGTACAGGAAAGTTGTTGTACTCAGCATAACAAGATTTTACAAGAATAAAGATACGAGGGGAAACCAGTAAATAGTATATCTTTGCCGAGGAAAAATAGTTTTGAAAAAATAACAGCAATGGGTAAATGATCATGTTTGAGGCAAGAATTAATCCCCAAAAAGATATTTTGTTGGCAGTAAAAAGATTCAGAACCAAGTGATTGCCATTAGCATTCAATTGAGACCAAAAAAGAAATGATATCCCATTGAACTAGATTATAGCTACATTTACTTACAAGCTTTTCAAAGTCCCATAACACACACACACACACACACGAGAGAGAGAGAGAGAGGAGAGAGAGAGATTGCTTCTTGAATCCATTAATGTTAGACCATAATCTCCAAATTACCTGTATCATGAGCAACGTAGCAACGCAGGAAGTGATAAGCTCCGATGGGATTTGTGCCTCGTTTCCATCAGAATCATGACACAATTTTGCACCAGATACATCACTAGTAAGTAGGGGCTCTGAGGAGTAAGAAGTCAACTGGTTGTGGTTACCCAGACTGCCATTCACCTGCTGTTGAGACCTGACCACTGGTACCCTAGAGTCAGATGTTAATTGCTGGTTATCAATAGAATCTAAAGCCTCCCCAATCCTTGTAAAAACATCGTCCCCTTCCTTACTCAATGTGAATGCCTGAGATGAATATCATTATAAAGTGTAATTAGGCTAACTGCTTCCTCTCATCCAAAAAGTAAAAAGGTAATGAACAAATACATGCTTAAACTTCGAGGCAAATAAACAAATGGCGCCTAAACAGATAGTTTGTTCAATTACATCAATATACAGCGGCATAAGAACCGGTTGATCTAGGCCATATCCAGCAGGACTATAAAAGACTTATGACCTGCAGAATATATAACATATCCCCCAAGCCCAACAACTTATATCATACCGGAAAACAACAAATAAAATGTGTTGCATACATGCTACTGATTAGCAATATGGAGATCCATCAATTAACTGAAAATAGATCTTTGTAAAGTGGGACCAAATAAAGACCAAATGAAACAAAAAAAAGGACCCACAATTCTTTCAGATTGTAAATTTTGGAGAAGCTCCTATAAGCTGCCTTTATATTTGAGCATTCTCTATCATAAATTTATTCTTCAGTTATCAAAACCAAGAAGGAAAAGGATACCCACATACATACATGGTTGTGTTACATCATGCAAAACTGAGAATATAGAAGAGAATACATATAAAGTTCTCACCCGCACACACACACAAGGGAGATAGAGAGAGAGAGCTCTTCATACCTGAATAGCAGCATCTACCATTGTGTGCGCTTTCAATCTAGAGCCTTTGACAATTTCATCGACATTAGATCCTGATTCTTGAGATATAGAAGAATCATCCAAGCAACTTGTGAGGCCACCATGGACACTAGAATTGGCTGGGGGCTTCAGCCAAGGAGGCAGGGTATCTGCTGGATAAGTATTACGCTGTCTCAAATGAAGCAAAGCAGAAGAAACCTGCACACAACGACATTCAATGAAAATTTGCTTCAATGAAAAAGTAGAGAATAGTACACTTGCGCAAAAATGTAAAGCAAAATATAATTCATGGAAGCCACATGCCTGGCCACTGGCTTCCTTTAGCTGTACAAGTACCATGGCGTATTGCCTTCTGAAAGGTTCAGAATCCTTTAAAGGGCAGCCTCCATCATTTTGGTTTTCCACCATGTCATTATTCATGCTCCTAAGCTCCATCAACAACACTTCCTACACGAAAGCAACAGAAAGGCTTCACAGCATGAGTATGATAATAGGGAGTTTCAATAAAAATTTCTGTATATGGTGACAGACAAATACTAGTTTGGCATATCCTAATTTCTGAGAGGATGTCCAAGCGTAGTTAAAATGTCCAATTTTTAGGAAATAATAGGTAGCAAATATTAAATTTAAAAACCTATCCTTCAAGATCACCAGAAACCAATATGAACAGAATCTCAAAGATGTTAAGAGATGTCAGGCAAACTGGCCAAGAAAATGGAAAACATTGTTTTTTGATAAGTAAGTAGAGAATTTTATTAGAAAAACGCAAAGCGCAATCAAGTATACAGGGGGTATACAAGAGAGATAGACTAATCAAATAAAAGCTTTGAGAAGGGCACGCAAATGCATGGTATAATTAAGAATCAGAATAGTAAAACCCTTGTTCCAACTGAATTGATTTTTGGATCAATTACATTTCTATGATCAACTACAATATAAAATAGTACAACCTTTTTATCTAGAGCACGAGTCAGCTCAGAAAGAGCTCTTATATCAGCTTCCCTTGCTTGATTCTGGGCCAGAACACAAGGTTGACTAAAGCCTGCTTGTTGTGCACTAACAACGTCAATAACTGCCGCCTTAGCTTGTGAAACAGCACGGCTTGTATCGACCTGGGCAAAATATTGGAGGCGATCATATCATTTGAGAAAACTCTAGAGTTCAAACTTTTATTTCCAATCTCTGGCAGTGAATATCCCAGACAGAGAAAAAAAAAAAAAAAAAAAAAAAAAAAAAAAAAGAAGAAGAAGAAGAAGAAGAAGAAGAAAGAAGAAAAGAAAAAAAAAAAAACCTCGAAATTAGACACTAATACTCCCACATTGTTGTGATAATGTCTTAATTTTACCTCTGATGCTGTTATTTGAAAAATAAAAAAGGACATTGGAACCGTACAAGTGTATTTAAGCTAATTAAGGTACTTTTAACCCATGCAGGAAAAGGGACCAACTCATAGTACATTTTAGTTGTGCTGACTGGTTCATTAAAATTATAACAAGGAATAGAAAATAACATAAGTTAATTTGGTAAACAGAATACTAGATAATAAAAAGTGTTAAGTAATTATAATTCTTTCTAATAATTTAAACGTAAACTGGGTTGCAGAAAAACTGCACAGGACCCTGACATTCAATAAATCAGTTGGTCTAAAGGTATCTTGGGAGCTTCCCCCATTGACTTTACAGCAATAGGTTAGCACTTTGAGCTACGTTGTGATCTGCAGGGGTAAAAAGGTAGCTTAGGTGTTCCATAAATAAGTGCCAGAGAAAAAAGAAAAGTTTGTTGCCTGCTACTCAATTTTACTGTCAAGATTTTAGTCTAGTGTCTTCATATATTCATCAATCTCCAAAGTCCAGTAGCATACATGTTGGTGACCATACTAGGTAGGTAAAAGCAGAATCACAATATGCTAGAATCTGAGCAAGCAAAATAAGGCCAAAACATAAAAATATAGAAAAAGAAACATGACAAACCAAAAAATGTAAAATGTAAATCGTTCAGTACTGGGCATTACAGTCAAAGTAGACAAATATGAGTTTCTGATGAGCAGTATTACCTTTCCCTGCTTTGCCAAAGTATTCACAGGGCTTGAAACCTTCTCCATATGCCCACCTGAGGCAAATATCAATCCTCCAATATTTGGATCTCCATTCATTTGTGACTCCTTAGATATAAGAGAGAACTTGTCAATGGCGATGTTCTGTCTCCTAAGAGCTTCTGGCATATTTTCCAATGGATTTAAAGGCATGCAATCAATATCCTGTAATGAATTTTTTACCATGTCATTAAAGAAAGAAAATATACAGATTCCATATCAATTAAACAAGTCACTGGTGACAACAATCTCTGCAAGGAAAATAGGAAGCCCACCAAATTTAATAAATGACCTGTAAAGAAGAGTAACTTTGATAAAGCAATATGACTATAAAATAACCAAGAGATATTAGACAGACCGTCTATTTCACCATTTCAATCATAAATTGGCAAAATGTGGCTCAGATAAAATTATAAAAAATGGAAAATTCTGGGCCTGTTTGGTAAACTTTTAGAAGCTTTTTTTCACTTCTCAAACGCTTAAAACTCTTCTCAATACCAATTAACCAAATGGATTTTCATATGTGGCCACCACCACAAACACATTTTTCAAAACAAATTACAAAACTCTTCTAAAATATAAAACACAACATTTTTCAAAAAATAACTTAATATTGTTAAAAGAAAATGGTGGTTTTGTGGCCGCCAGATCACCACCACGTTGGCAGCACTTTTTAAATTTTTTTTTCTTTCATTTTGTAAGAATATTTCTCAATTTTAAATTTTTAAAAAACACTTCCAAAATTTTACCAAACCAATTTTCAACTCTTCTTAAATGTAGCCCCCACCAAATCAATTTACCAAATGGGCCCTCTGCTTTCCATAATCCTTCCTTATAACACCATTCTTTTCAATATAATTTCAAGGCTTAAAAACAATGAAAATGTAGTTTAAAGACAAGCAACTTACAACCTTTGCAATCATTTACAACCCATGATTTATTCTTCAAGGGAAGGGAGTATAATACTTATCAAAAAAAAAAGGGAAGGGAGTATAATAGGAAAAGATAATGATAATTCATTAGACAATAATATGACGTAAGCACTATAGCGCACCATATGATAACTAACAACATATGGAGAAAAGGTAGCAAGCAGGTGGAGACATTTATGTACTTAAATAGCACAACAACATGTTATCATGGCAATAAGATAAACTAACTCACTATAGAAGCCCTAGCCAGCCAAAACTCACTTCAAATGTTGTCAGCAATCAAATCCCATGCTGTAAATGAATTGAAATGCACCGACACATTGACACACAAACCTAGTACGCAATCAATGAGAAAAGAAAAACTGCTAAGGACTATTTAGGATTCACCTACTGCAACAAATAGTAGAAATCTCTCTCTCCATCTATATATCACACACGTGAATGCACGCAGCTTTGAACATTGTGAGACTGGTTTGATTAACTTGAAAAAGCTAGTGATACAAACTTTGTTTATGTGGAGAGTGAAACTACAGTTTATGTCTGAGTGTTCTTATTCTGATTTTCTAGATAGGTGCTCGCTTTTCTCTTTGAATTAGGGGTATCATGTATACATCCTATGTACTATGGGTTGCGCCCCTTTGTGCTTTTTGAAATATACTTTTACTTATCAAAAAAAAAATATATATCACATGTGCACACACACACATGCCGGCACACAAGAGTCAGGCACACATGAATATAATGCATGTATATCATTTACAAACAACAGCATAAAAAACATCTCCCAAACTGAAGATATGAACATAAGATGAAAGAACTGAAATGAATTTATGTGAAAGAAATTGCTACCATGACAAATTCAACTCCTAACTCAGGACGGTCAAACTGCACCCTGCACTTGTCCTGATCAACAGTGAGCACACTTCCGTCATGAAGTTCTCTTGATTTTGGATGAAGAGCAATTACTCGTTGTCCAACTGATAGAGGTTTGGCTAAGTCTGTAGGAAGTCCTTCCCCAATACCAGTACGAAGTTCAGAATAATGTCTTCTCACAGAATCCCGATATTGTTTAAGTTTCTCCCTTTCTTCAAGAAGAAAATGTTCAGAAAACCTCCGAGGTTTGCCAAGAGAACTGCAGTTAGAAGCAAACACTATAAATATGTGTCATAAACATTTTCAATAATTCCTTGTCATTCCCCTAGCTGTATTGACATTAACTACAGTTGAAAACGTACCTTCTTATGACACCCCATTCAACACGAGTTAGTCTTGGGATGTGGCCCAGGCCAACATGATTTAAGTACTCCACAAACTCCCTTTTTGCAAACCAAGGGTAGTCAATTGCGCTATAAAACCACTCAAAAGTGCACCATCTGCGGACCATAGGAGATGAAAGGCAACAAGAAAGCTTTTCCTGCAATTTAAACGAGAAAAAAGAATCATGAAGCTTTAAGCTTCAGAAAGTGGTAGATTTCTAAAAAAATAAGAGGAAGGGACCAATTTTACTTTAAGATCGAGTGCTCTGTCTTGCAATGAGGCGGAGTATTTATGTTGAGTTTTCAAAATGTTTTCATAAGACTTCATCTCTTTAGAGATTGATGATCTCGGTAGACTCATTTTACGTCTACTTCTTCGTTTAGTCGTTAAACTAACTTCACTTGTAGCAGGAACTTGTGCAGTTGATACTGCTAAATCAGTCTCTGCTCTTCTATGACCACTATCCAAGAAACTTTCTGATGATCTGGCTGATCTCCATGCTCTTGAAAAAGAAAAACTTTGACCCGTGCATTTACCTTTGATCACTTGTTTATTCTCTTCTTCAGCTAAGACCTAGAGCACATGCATATAAACAGAGAAAACACACATCACTAAGATTACTGGAAAAAAAGAACAGCTAACGATCATCTGCATCCTCTTGTACTTAATCAACATCCAACATACAACCAGAGACTTCTCAAATATGAACACACATAATTATGCCTTTGCATATCTATGTGTGCAAGTGTCAATGTATGTTTCTTGGTGAAAATAAATATTTATGCATATGGATAAACAGAAAACAAGTTTTTTTTTTTTTTTCGTGGATACCAGGACAGGTAATAACTTTATACATATTTATGCATACGGATAAAAAGAAAACAAGTTTTTTATTTTCTCGTGGATACCAGGATAAGTAATAACTTACGCACCTGTACCTGTGACCTTACCCTCCATCCTTCTTGGAGGAAGAGACATTTGATCCAATGACCATTGTTGGCACAAGTAGACTAGTTATGATTTAAGAAAACTAACAATATCCTCTTTCACATGACAGAACTGGATAACTTTTTAGTTTCTACATAAATCAAGGCAATATGGTGCTAAAGCTTTGATTATTAGAGTGCTGTCACTCTAGTACATAGAAGACGAACCCTTAAACTGTTGATCCCATGACAAAACAAACACATTTCACAAGATTCAGTTCAGTTTGTTACTAGAGTTAGTAGCTTGAACTTTCCGTGTTCAGCACATTTACTAACAGGCATAGCTTGTTTTTTGAAATTAGCTTGAATACCAGGCAGGATCCTAGTGATTTATATATGGACAAATCTACAATGGGTAAGGAATACTATCTTTGGAGTATATTAAATGAATGGCATCTACAGCAGGATAAAGATGAAGAATGTTTCCATTACTCTCATTTTCACTTTGTAGATTTAAGTTTCTCTGTAACATTGTCAGCTCATAGCAACCTGACATCAAACTGTATGAGATAAGCTCAATTCAATTGCAGATGTAATTGTATAGATCACCCAAACAGAAAGCAAAGTTGCTCTAATTATTATATGGCAATTAGGCAAAACATACTTATAAAACAGTATTAAGGTATAGTGACTTGTTAGAAATTTACTATTAAAAACCAATCTGAGAGATAATACACATTCTTGTAATAAAAAGTCAGGCATTTGCTCACATACCAGAGTCTGCAATGGTTCACTTGGATGAAAATCAACATGAGCTTTGTCATTTGATATCTGCAACTTGAACAAGAATCGGCTCATCATCAAATCAACAGATAGATAGCTAGAGGTTTAAATGAACATTTTATTGTGTTAGTGTGCCCATGAGAGAGAGAGAGAGAGGTTATTCACCCACAGAAAAGTAAAGGTCCTAAAACCTTCCAAAAAAAAATCCACCAAAAAGAAATACGTATAGAAAAGCTTATGTTAAGCAAATACAATAAGTCCCTATGTTACCTTTGATACCATGGACTTGCGCTTTCTTTTCCATGTTTTATCAGTAGGCCGAAGCTGTTCTTTTGCTTCAAAAGCAACATTAACACCAATTGCTGAATCCCTCCCAAGTTTCGATTTTTTAGAAGTATCATCAACACCTGAAATTGCATTAAGCGCCTTCTGTTTTGCCCCAGGGAGTTTTTTATCTCTATAATGGCTTGTAGATGTACCTTCTGGTATACTGGATTTGTCATCCATATCAAAAGTTGTTCTTTCTTCCTTCAACTGGACAGATGATTCTAGATCCAACAAATAAACAATAAAAAATGACAGAAAACAAGAGATCAAATCATTTATCATGCAAAATGATATTTACAAAAGAATAACAGCAGCATCAGCAACAACAATGCATAAACCCTGAGAACCAAGTTCAATAAGAGCATTAAGTGAAATTTTAATGCCAATATGAACTTTCAATTTTCATAATATTGAAACAGAAATCCTTTAAAAGGTATAAATGAAGATAAAAAGATGAATCATCCAAAAATTCAAACCATAACACACCACCAAAACAAAGTGTTTAAAACCAATATATATAAAACCAAAACATGCAACAAAATTATTTCATGTAGGCAAGGAGACATCCTGGTGATCCCGAAATTTGAATAAAAGCTGTTAACCTTTCCTTTTGCTTCCTTCTTTATCTTCTTGATTCTTAACATTGAAAGAAATGGAGAAAAATATCCAGTATCATTCTACACACGCGCACACAATAATAATAATAATAATATATAAAAAGGAAAAAAAAAAGACCAAAACAAGAAGAAAAGTTGGCTAAAAATCTGGCTCAAGAACCAAAAGTCAGGTTCAACTCTCTTGCACCACATGCCTTCTGTGGTGTCTATAGAGGGAAAGAAACGATAGGAGTTTTGAGGATCGCAAGAGGACTTTGAATGAGATTAAGTCTTTATTTTTCAACAATTTGTATCTTTAGACAGCTGCTTATGTTTCTTCTTTGATGATTAGTTACCATGATTTCTTATTCTTTTTGCACTAACAATGTGGCTTTTTTTGTATATTTCTTGTGTACATAGGGACATCTGACATTTTTTATGATATCTCGATTACTTATAAAAAAAATAAAAAATAAAAAATAAAAAAAACTCTTCTGCACTGAATTTGTAGGTGATATGTTTATAGTATAGTTAACAAAAAGGGAAGAAAAAACAAAAAACAAAACAAGGGAAAAACATCTCTTGACTATGACCATAGAGATTAGGGCACATAGGTACCACATTAACTATTGAGGCAAGGGTTATGCATTGTGGGAACCTTGTGTATAATATAATATAGGAATCTTAAAAAATAAATAAAGGATTATAAGAGATAATTGGGAAAAATCATATTTAAACCCTAGGTTTTCATTTGATTTAAATTTAGTCATTGGGTTTCTAATTTCAAGAATAAGGTCCATAGGTTTTGTCTAGGTTTTAAATAGGTCTCTCTCTCATTTTACCGTCAAAAGTTAACGGTTTGTCATCTGCCACGTGTGTCTCATTTGACACACCAACGTCCATGTCAGCACCCAATATCAATTCCATATCATCAAGTGCCAAGTCATCCATAGAAGAAAAAAAAAAAAAGACAACTCGAGAAATAGAAGCCAACTTCTTCATCATTTCAATCTTCTGGATTTGTAGCATCATAACAGAATTTTTATATCAAATTGTAAAACAAAAGAGGTAAGGGGCTTGAAATTGTTTGAGCTTTTTCAGCATTCTCTAAAATTCTTAGACTATCTAAATTTTGAATCACAGAGAAAGCTTGTCAAAAAGTATTACGAGATGAAAAAAAGGCGAGTTCACAAACTACAAGAAGCTTGTCAATGTCCCCAACCTCCATTCACCTCCTATGACTCGGACGCTAACAACCACAAGACTATCTAATTTGAATTTACACCCTTTGACAAGACAATCTAAAATGGCCCTACAATGATTCGATTCTGGACAAGGTGGCATCACCCTTTGACAAGGTCTGGTTTAGCGTCGTATGCAAGTCATGGGGGACCGCGGCAAAAGAGCAACGATGTGTGAAAACCCGAGGCACCCAAATTCCCATGTTGCTCATTCCCAACAAAGACAATGGAAAAAGTGCGGAGTTTATACAGCATCACCGAGCGAAAAATCTATGACCTTAACCTCTCAATGCCTTACAATAGAAGATGCGGTTCTTCGTTCGGTTGGTTGAGCATTGTAACCAATATTTGATGCATTCTCTTCAACCCCTTCAGGAATGCAAAATTCATCTCGCACATCTTCAAAAACTTAGAAGCCATAAAAGGTATGTAACCAATACCAGTACTTCGTCCAAAAAGTTACATTGACCTCGGACCCCACTTTAACTCCTGAGGACTTTTTTGTTGTGGCATTATATGGTGGATTTAACAATCTGGCTTAATTGAAGTTAGGCAAAGAATCTTGGATTTATGTGGATGAGAAACATACATTTTTTTTTTTTTATGTTTTATATTTTAAGGGCCAGGTTCTCGCCCTTGATCATCGAAGTGGGCTTGTATCCATTGATGTTAATAACAATAAAAAATAGATACTTTTTTTTTATAAGTAGCAATAAAAAATAGATACTTGTGCCAAGTGATTTGGCATATGCCACCTAGACATATGTGGTGGAAACATCTAGCAAATATCTGTTGCTTGTACAAAGGTTATTCGATCCTAGTTTACATGATGGGCGGCAATTTATGGCTGGTCGTTTCAAGGTGTATGAACTTACGCTAGATGATGAAAGTGGAAGGGTGGTGGAGAGGGTCGAGGCGAAAAACACAAATTGGGATGATGAAGAAGGTAATTTTTGTTTCTAAAGTTGGGTCTTTTGTTTTTTTGTTTTTCTTTCTATGGATGATTTGGCACTTGATAGCGTGATATTGGCATTGGGATCTGACATGGAGCTGGCCTGTCAAATGAGACACTCGTGGCAGATGGAAAACCGTTAATTTTGATAGTAAAGTGATAGAGGGACCTATTTAAAACTTGGGCAAAACCTAAGAGCACTCCCAATGGATTATCTATTTGCAACTTTAAGCTATAATAGATAACAAAAGTGCTAAAAACTAACTCCATCAGCTTATGTATTCCAACTCTAGAATAGATTTTTCTTAATTCCATAAATAGTGCAACTCTACAAGTAGAGTTATACTATTCACTTATCTATTTTCTTTTATTCTTTATCTCCACCTTTTTAGATTTGTTTTTTTTCCTTTTTCCCTCCACCACTCCACGTTCTTTCTTTTTTTTTCTTCCTTTATAGTGGAGATCTAAGGGAAAGTGTGTAAAGTACTGGAGTTATTAAGCGGGACCCACATGGAAAAAAAATACTATAATGAAAAAAATTAATGAAAAATAATATAGAGTTAAGAATATATAATCGGATATATAGTACATTTTAAAACTCATTAGCTAAACTAGATAAAATAGATTTTGATTAGCTATTCTAAATTGAAAAATACATAAACCATTGGGAGTGCTCTAAGGACCTTATTCTTAAAATTAGAAACCCAATGACTAAATCCAAATAAGATGAAAACCTAGGGACTAAAAATGATTTTTCCCAAGAAAATTTGATTTCTAGGAATAAATGACTAGGTTGTCAATGAAATGTTGTATTATATCACTAAGTAAATAAATTATTTTATCATATTGTCTGACTCTAGTTGTGCATTATCCAATACATATATTCTATCTTCAAACAGATGCACATAATCAAACTAATTAATTTCCCTCTCTCTCTCTCTCTCACTCCCACACACAAATGAGAACTGCCACAAGCACAAGCATCACTCCAAAACAAATTAGACTATAATCATAAATCACATACCAGATTCCATTGTGGATCCTGGCATCAATAGAGATAAATCAGCCAATGTCTGCAGAGCATCCAAGCCAGTACTTTCATCTACAGAAACAGCAAAACATAAAATTATAACATTATTATAGGGAGATTTAGCTATCTAATTACCTTACCAAGAGCAAGCATTCAACCCAACCAAAAAATGGTTTCGTAACACATGTATATGGCGAAAAAAATGATGCTATTTAGAACATAAGTCTATCAAAAAATTGAGCAATAATCCCTATACTTCTTATTGTTATTAAATATCATGGACCAATTTACTCAAAACTTGCCCATATTCTCCGCTTGCTTCAAAACAAAGCTTCTTTTAAAAAATATATTCAAATCACAGTCAAATGGTTTCCCAAACACATGGGAAGCCTCTAAGAAAATTTATGAAAGATAAATCTCCGATGAATATTTTCTATTATCAAATATGCAGAAATAAAACCTACTGATAAATGTCTCTGAAATATTTTGCCACAAGTTTTATATGAGGTATTGGTGAAACTCCCCACTACAAGGCGCTATTGATCATACATAATTGTCTGGACGTTTCCCAATATCAGGAAACTGAATCCCATAATTTCGAGCCACACCTCCACTTTTACTTTCTACGCTATAATCTATTCCCTCATTCCAAAATGGTGGCTATGCTTTAACTTCGATTAAAAAAAACAAAGCTTTCAAAACATGGAAAAAGCATACTCTTAGAAAGGGGGAACCTATCAACTTCACTCCACTACAGAAACAAAAAGTTTGAATTCACAATTTCAGAAACAAAATGGCAACTAAGGTTCGATTAGTGAGTATTTGAGTGGACAAACAGTCGTCATATGAAGAGGAAAAAAAGAAAGGCCCCCCAAAAAAAGAAAAGTTAAAAAAATCTTGACATAACCAACTTATAAAACAATTGCTATTAACATAGGTACCTCCAAAGAAAAGTTTCTTGCTTCTCTTCCTTTGACCTTGTGGAGAAAATCGCTTCGATTTTGCACTTGAAACCTCGTTGTTAACTTTTCCTTTAAGGGCGTCAAAGTTAAGTCCTTCTTCAGTTCCACTACAGGCTTCTCCACCATCATCATACTGATGGTTTCCGATGTCTTCAACTTTCTCTTTCTTTCTGTAAAACTTCTTCCCCTTTCGAAAAACGTCAACCGTCCCTACACCTTCCATATCCATTAAGGAGCAAGTATCTCTTGCATAATCTCCATTTTCAGCTCCCCTGCTTCCTATACCACCTTCCAAGCATTTTTCATCCATGGCAGCATCACAAAGCTTGGCACGAGCTATGTCAGATGGTGCGTGCTAAATCACATCAAAGTATTAAAATAAAGAAATTATTCATATTTAAGTGATAATAAAAGGAAGGCAAAAGGTAATGCAGGACATGTAAACGAAATACAATTCTTTCCCAGCCCAGGGAAAAAGAAAAAAGAAAAAAAAAAGGAATACCATTCTTTCCCAGCTCTGAACAGGTGATTTTGTGTGCTCTGTTCTTCTATATTGTGTTTGAGAAATTTTGGGAGAGCCTCCTCTCTGTGAAGCCTCAGTTAATGCTAATGCTGCCACATGTGCGACTTCATCATCATTATCATCAATATCTGACTTCCAGCCTCTTTTATTTGGAGAAACACGAAGTTTTGTATCATCCTTCTTATTGGAATGTGAAATAGGAAACCGAGGTGTCCTTTTCCCCACTGCACGAGGCTGGGTACCTAATATAGGATTTGAATCTATCAACAGGGGAATTCTTCAAAGAAATTCAAGTTTCAAAAGGTGATCTCTCTTTTCATAAGAATCACACTGTATAAGATTTCGGTGTGCAGTTCATTATGTACAGACTTATAAGTAGCAAAGAAGGAAAAACAAAGCAACAATGCAGGAAAAGTCTAGCTGTTTAGTAACGATAAGGGTATTTTGCTTAATTCTAATAAATGGGCATGATATGCAAACTGACAAATATATCCTGCTGCAGGAGAAATGATAGTTAGTTATATCCTGCCACTCTGCATCTAATTCAAGGATATAGTTTGTTAAACTCCTTTAACTGTTCTTTGAAGCAATTGCTGTCAAACATTCTCTTCGTCGCTTCATTTTGCTTTCTATTTATGACGTAGCATTTTAGGCACTCCCCCACCCCCCCAAAAAAAAAAAAACTCTCTTGATATAATTCTTTTTTTATTGAACATTTCAATTTCCATAATATCTTCCAAAACATCTAAAAGCACCACATTTTATCAGCCTTTATTTAAAAAGATTGTACTGCACATATTTTTTTTACCTTCCACTCTCTATATAGCACTATGTCTTCATTGATATAATAGAAATAAGTATTAAGTTACAGGCACCACGAAAATATATACAAGTAGATGATAAATAGTGACGGAACAATGGTCCAGCAGCTATACTCTGTAGTAATGTAACTAATTATACCATCAAACCGTCTCCTCTTCAATAAAGACAAATAGCCATCACTTGTTGCAATTGACCGAGACTGGAAAGGATCTTTTGAGACACTAAGTTGAACTTTCCCCCGCTTGCGTTTAAGAGGTCTCTGAGACGCTGAAGCGTCATTGCTCTCTCGTTCACTATCACTTTCTTCCTGTTTTGCAGTCCATGAAATTAAGATTCAAACAAACATACACTTAAGTTTAAAATGCAAAGACACTAAATTAGAACAAAAAACATGGTGATACACTCATGACTAAGTTATTGCAAGGGAAAACCAAATTTAATGATATAGCCTTTCCAAAACATCTTTAAATTGATAAAAATAGCAACATCAAGGTTCAGATTACAAAAATAAAATTTATCACTAGTATTTAATAGCAAGATAGAAGTTGGAGAACAGACTGCAAGAGTTTAAAACTAACAGAAAGGAACAATACTTTTTAAATTTAAACTAGGAATCAGTCAGTAATCAACCATTAAAACACAGAAAGATTAAAAACTAAAAGTAGTTAGAAAACATACGGCCACTTCCTTTTTGCCTAAGAGAGCACATTAGCTGAAAACAAAGTGCCGTCAGCAGTCCAGCAAAAACAAATTTATCTTAGGGAAAAATACATATAAACCCCTCAAACTATCAAATATGGCAATGTCCCCTCTAAACTACCAAAAAATGTCAATGTCCCCCCCTCAAGACAAAAATAACCCTAAAAAAGTTTCAATAATACAAATATATCCTTATGAATTAAAAAAAAAAAAAAAAAAAAGAAGAAAGATTGAAAAAAAAAACATAAAAAAAAAAAAACGAGAAAATTGAAAATCCAAGGGGTGGCCCAAACTGAAAATAATATAAAACAAAATCTTAAAAAAAAAATGAAAAACCTTGGTTTTTTTTCCAGTTTTATTTTATTTTTTTAAAAAAATAATAATAATAATTTTTTGTTTTTCTATAATTTTATGAAGAGTATTTTTGTCATTGGGGGGACATTGACAATGTTTGGTAGTTTAGGGGGGACATTGACACAATTGGTAATTTGAGGGACACATTAACAATTAAGTAGTAATTTGAAGAGGATAAGTGTATTTTTCCCTTTATCTTATTTAAAATAATTTATAGTGCTGAAGTTATATAGAAGCGAACATGCCAAAAAGCTGCTAACTAACTTACATTCCAAACTCATACAACAACCCCATTCCAAAACATGATGGTTAGCACGTCCACCCAGTGCCATTATTTTGTGAAAAACAAACTATTAATTAATTATATCTACTATTTAATGGTACCAAAAGAAGCCAAATTAAAGTCAAATCTAACAATATCATCGACAGATATATAACAGGATCAGATTGACATTAAAGTGACCAAACTCAGTTGAACGGGAAATATTAAATCCTATCTCACCAGGACGTTATAATAATCCGTCATCATTGCTATCAGGCCAACCACAGAAGCTGTACCCTCTGGCAAGGATAAGTATGCCTGCAAATCAAAAGCACACCCATGTAAATAACAACAATAAGTCGAAGACACTCAAACCATAAGAATCCGTAAGTTAAATTCCCACAATTAGAACTAAGAAACTTGCAGAAGACCACACATATGAGCCATATTTTTGGAGCGCACACATATCATGAGCCACTTGACTCATTGAAAAGATTAAGGTAGGCCAAAACTCCAACTGCAGAATTAATCTCCAAACAAAATCATCGAAATCAAATCAATTCATGTCACCTACCTTCTTAACTAGGCATCCAAGGTTTGCCCAAATTACTTACATATGCAAACCAGTTTCATTTCTGAATTTAAGATCAAATTTCGTACAAATTTAATAACTTCAGTTCTGATCAAGAATCTCACCAGAACCAACTACTGAAACTAGAACAAATTATTAACTGAATTACAAACCTGCTACAAACTATCTAATAACTGGCATGCAAAAGAAACTATTTTCTGCCAAGAGGTTTAGCAGATTCAATCATCCAGCTTGCAATTAATAGAAGCAAATGAGCACTATGACTCTAATTCAAATATATAAGAATGCGTTCAAGACAAAGCAGTGATAAGTTTTAAGAAATAAACAAAAGAAACATTAAACCAGGTCATACCCTGATAATTAGTTCATCGAAACCAACTACATCAAAAGCAAGCACAATAGATTATACAAGAAAGCTGGAAATAGTGCTTAATTTCAAAAAATGACTTGCATGAAATGAAGAATATTTACTGCTTATGCAAGGAAAAGGAAAAGGTACAGTCACATACAGAACCATTGGTATAATTACCCATAATCCTCTTAAATGACAGAGCTTTGTTTTTAACGGATTCTAGTTATAAATCAATCTAAAATTAATGGACGCTACCAACCCGGTTTGTAGTGTAGAGAGCCTCCACCATCTCAACGGATCTGTTACGTAATACAACAGCCACCTGGATATGCACATAAGTCAATAATAGAAAAGAGACCCGACAAAAAAAAAATGGAGCACATTATAAATTGACTCATTAGAACAGAAAACTTGATTGTAAACACTATTATGGGGAGAAAACATGAAACATGTTTTCATGTGTGCATGCCCAAATTAGTTATAAAGTTGCACCACATAAATTAGAAGCTGATTATATAATAAAAGACAAACAATTATGGCCAATTAAGCAAATCCCAAAAGATTAAAACACAATGTCAAATAAAGGCATACCCTCTTCCAGTCTTTTCCATATTTCCGATAGGCTTCATAAAAACGCTCAAGCTCCTCCTTGCTCCATTGAGGTCCTAACTTATCAGAATATTTCCTTTTCTGTGCATAAAATACAGCAGCCAAAATATTAAATTAAAAATAAAATAATATCACACTTTAAAGCTTCAAAGTCAACTCAACTAAAAGCCTTAATCTCTGTATATTGGGTTGGCTTAAGGACCTCAATAACTAATTATGTTTGCCCACATGTATACTTTCCCATGCAAACAAGAGGTCATCATTTGATGATCCTATCTATTTTGCTGTTCTATCCTATCTAAAATTATCCTCTCTATTGCCTCAAAGATTGACCGTGTGCAATACAAGAGGTCATCATTTTGAAGATCCTATCAGATACTTCAAAACTTCATAAAAGGCCCAAACTACATTCTACCCTCCATAAAATCTGAGCAACAAAGATTCATGAAACTTGGTTAACAAATGTAACCAAACCAAGACATAAGAGAGTCAAATGCACAACAAAGAAGAATAAGGACTAGGGTAACCGAATATATTTTCATAGTCTCACTAACCAAGACTTACCCGCTGCTTACTTTTGCCCAAGGTCCTACCATCTTTCTCAGGAGAGACCTCATTTATTGTAGAAAATCGCTTATTCACACTTTTAGATTTTCTTGTCGGGGCCATTAAACACTTCGATTATCTATCTGAGATACACAAAAACAAAATTAGCAGAATACTTTCGCAATTACAAAATTGAATCAACAACATAGTATAGCAGATTCCAGATTCCATTTTCAAGAACAGTCAACCCCAAAAAAGAGATAATTTCTTTTAACTACAACTTATCAAGCTTTTCTCTTCCACAAAATAATATTGTTATCACATTATCATCCCAACATGCTTCTCAACATTCCACAATGATGTATTATGCAAGATCCAACATAAAAGTAAACATTAGGGGCACAAGTACAAGAACTCCACAGCAGCCCTTTTGTTAGTTAAGAAAAAAAAATGCTTAATAAGTTTTTTCAAATTCACTACATCCGAATACCCAATTACCTTTTTTTTTTTTTTTTTTTAAAAAAAAAAAAATGATTGAGTAAAATGTTCCGGTAAGAAAAACGATATATATATATTATATTGCATACCTTAGAAGAACATTTCACAATCAAATTCCTTAGAATCAAACCGCACACACAAAAACCCCAGATACTCATTCGTTACAAGAAACCAAACGCATCAGTTCAAAGAAACTGCTTTCGGAACAATCAAATTCAAAGCTCCAATTACACAAATGAATCAAACCATACGCACAGAAACCCCAGATTCAGATGCGGCACAAATAACCAAGCGCATCAGTTCAAAATAACTAATTTTACGAAACTCACTTTCGGAGAACAGCCAAAACACTTCGGAAAGACAATCAAATTCAAGATTTCCAAGCACAGTAATTCAAGAATATCACATTAACAAAACAAAGAAAGATCGTTGGATTTTTGCGAAATGCTCCAACACAGAAATTAAAAACCGAATTCCACACATAGCATTTTGCAATCGAGTTCAACATCAACAACATCACAAATGAACCAAATCACAGAGACTCACTCGCACAAACACAAACACAAAACCCCAAATCAAATTCCCTACAAATAGCCAAACGCCACAATTCAAAAGAAAAGAAAAAAAAATTGTTTTTTTTCGAAAACTACTTTCAGAGAGCAGCCAAAACACGCCGAGAAAACGAAAAAGAATCGAAATTTTAAGCAGGAGTTCGAAAACCCAGAAAACACAATCCAAAAAACTTAAAAATCTTCAAATTTAAACCCTAATTGACAGGTCCGACACTGTACTCTCACCGATTATGAACTCCGCCCCGATCCGAAAACCCAACCATGTACACACGCCGATAGAGAGAGGATTTCAGAGAGAGAAACTCTGAAACTGAGAAAAAATATCAAAAAGTGTTTTGTAGGGAGAGAGAGAGAGAGAGAGTGAGAGAGAGAGGTTGCCGCGAAACTTAAATATATAAAGGAAAGAGGGGGGGGCTGAGTGAGAGCCAATTGAAGTTTTGTTCTGTGCGCGTGTGGGGGAGGAGGTGAGGGGAGTCCAAGGAGGGAGAGGACGAGATTTGTATTGGGGAGTGGTATTAATCGTACACGTGGCTGTAGTGGGGATCTATACGGTGAGGATTGAGTGGTGTTGTGGAGGATTTTGGTGGAGGGTTGTGCACGTGATTATATTTGAAATTTTTCGGAGACAAATATCACAAAATAGGTTTCTGGAAGCTATTTTGTTGGTATTTGCAAATCCAACTAAATGTTTTTGTAATCAACTTTTGGCCCAACTTTGTTTTTTTCCTTTCAAAAAACTCCATCTCTTTTTCTTTTTCTTTTTTTAAGATAAATTAGTGATGCCGAATTTTATGTAAATTTATTAATCAATCTTATCTTTTTTTTAAGAAGAGTCTTGGAGATATTTAACCACTTGACATGATTGAACAGCCATCGATTGAAAGGCCACCAATATAAATTTTTTCATCATTTTCTTTTTTTAATTATTATTATTATTAATTTTTTTTTTTTTTTCATGTGATACTTTTATGAGATCGACCATATGGTTAAACCACCCCTCCTTTCGAGCACGGAAAAATTAGTATTTGACATTGTGCTCATTTTTTACTTGAAATGATGATAATGCCTTCCAAATAAAAAAAAAATGCAAAAATATATACACACAATATATAAAAAATATAAAAGGAAAAGGAAAATGACCCCACCATTTTTTCCATTTTCTTTTGTTTTTTATGATTTTTATTATTATTGTTATATAAGTAACACATATAACAATATAATTTACGTTGACGGAGCACCCTAACAGTTTCGGTCGATATTTTAGATAAAAGTTGAGTCCAAAGAGCTATTTTGTATTTTTTTTTCTTACTATAGGAAGTTTTCAGTCACTTTTAAAAACCTCAATGGCTATTTGCAACTCAAAAACACCATATGTTCTGAATAAAGAACATTATCATCTGATCTAATATCTATAAACTCTTTGTCACCATATCTTGACCAACAACTCATTGTACATTTCAATATTTTTATTCAAATATTGCTCATGACAAGAGTGTAACACAATTTCAATAAAACTTTAAGACTAATATAATTACTAATAAAGTTTCAAATGTTGATTATGATTAGGATACACGTGCTAAAAGAAATAAAACTTCAAGATTTAATATAACTACTCTAAAAATGAAATGATTTGCATACCATCGTTTTCTCATCGTACACCTTATTTTCACAAATAATTATCTTCAAATTTATATCACATCAAAACCACTTCCACATGTTGTTGACCATTCTCGACATGGTCAATAACACATTTAATTTTGAATTTATCCCTAATTGATTCTATGTTTAGGAAAGGGAACTAGATTTAAGAAGCTTGTTGTTAATGCCCTTAACGGATATTATCCCGCTTAATTGGTAGTAATGTCATTTTATGTGCCAATACAACATCAATTAGCATAGGACAAATAAGTACGCTTCGATTTAACATATTCGGGCTAATGAGGTCATAATGATTTGTTAAATTATTAATTGGGAAAAGTACACATAACCCTCTCAAATTACCACTCAATTGTCAATGTACCCCCCAAATTACCAATTGTGTCAATGTCCCCCCTTAAGACCAACAAAAAGACAAAAATGACCTTTTTTTTTTTGAATAAGACAAAAATGTCCTCATAAATTCAAAAAATTAAAACTAAAATTAAAAATTAAAAAAAAAACAACAAAAAAGGAACAATTTTATTTTTTATTTTTTTTTTAAAAAAGCAAACAAAAAATAACTGAAATTTATTTATTTTTAAAATAAAAAAAAAACATATGAAAAAAAAGAAAAATAAAAACCAAATTTTATTAAATTAAAAAACGAAAAAGAACAATTTTTTTTTAAAGAAAAAAAACGAAAAAACAAAAAATAACAGAAATTTATTTATTTATTTAATTTAAAAAAAAATAAACCAAATTAAAAAAAAAGCAGTTTTTATTAAATAAAAAAAAAACGAAAAAGAACAATTTTTTTTTAAAAAAAAAACGAAAAAAAAAACTGAAAATTATTATTTTTTTAAAATAAAAAATAAAAAACAGTTTTAAATTTTTTTTTTATTTTTTGGAAGAAATTTTTGTTATTTTATATTTTTTTAGTTTTATTTTATTTTAATAATTTTATAAAAGGGCATTTTTGTCATTAGGGGGACATTGACATTTTTTGGTAGTTTAGAGGGGGACATTGACACAATTGGTAGTTTGGGGGGTACATTGACAATGAAGTGATAGTTTGAGGGGGTTATGTGTACTTTTTTCTTATTAATTAAATGATTAAATTCATCATTTTTTATCAATTTAAATTATTGTGATAAATGATGATTTAACATTGTATCAGATAATAGATCATGAGTTGAAACTCTGGCTTCAATTTATTATTTTCCTCTTTCCTACTTATGATTTAACATAATTCAATGTCACTATATATGAATTTGGATATTGGATTGTATTTAGCCATTTTTTTCGAACACATTTTTGGTCTTTCTTTTGACAACAACATCCAAGCCATGGTCCAAATATTGTAAAAAAAAAAAAAAGTTTAAATTGTATAGAAGATTGAGGATTGGCACAAACCAGGTATTTGTGTTCATCAATAACAGCTTGCCACATCATATTTGAACCCTAAAACACTTTTAAGCCCAATACTGACGGAAACAAGTCCTCTTCATTTGAAATGGAAAATAGCCATTTAGTGCATTTAAGATGGGTAAAATGATTATTTTATTTGTTTAGACCATTTTACTCTTATTAAATGCACTAACTGGATTCTCTCAATTTCATTTGAAATGAAGATCCTTCTCCAAGACTGATATGACGTTACCAATTGGAATTCTTCCATGCACAGTTAAATAAAACACAAGATCAAAAAATTTGAATCCGTCTATGTGAGCAAAGTATCACTGTTGCATCCCATAATCCCTCTATCAACATGATACTCTCACGACTCGAACCTATGACCATAATCCTAATACTATTTGTTGGATCGGACCTTTGACCATCTCGTATGAAAACCAGTTGGTGTCGAGTGAGAAAAGCGATGGCTTTTTATGGCACTCAAAACTGCATCCCGTAATGCATGTTCTAAGAGTCGTTCACGTAAGCAGAGCGACACTGTTACACCCCAACAAAAGAGATAAAAAATGAATTACTTGAATTCAAAAGCAATTTCCCATTGAAAAGAAACTCCCTTAGACTTTGATGGATACCCGATGTTAGGTTGTGATTTGGGATAAGATTTGAATAGCTCATTTCGGGTATGAGAGACCACAAGACTCCACTCAGGACGAGAGAATACCACAACTTCTCTTATTATTTTATTGACAACAAGCTGCTCTTTAAATAGAGTATAATAAAATGACGAAACATGATACGTACATAATCTTTGTACAACTCTTGTACAATCTCTCACATTATTGGTCCAAGTACACAAGGGTGGGATAAGAGTGGGATGCGAGTGTACAACCAAGCATTTCTCTTTCTTACATATGAATCTTACATATTCAATAGTTGGTTTTTCTTTTTAAAAAAAGGAAAATGTTAGATTTACAACATCAATACAACAACTGTACAACAATCCCTCACATGAGGGTGGGCCCCAGTATGTGGGACCCACCCTCATGTGAGGGATTGTTGTACAGTTGTTGTATTGGTGTTGTACAAGAATCAAATCCCTTAAAAAAATTGTTTGGATTGTACAAGAGTTGTACAAAAATTGTAAACATAACGTATCTCTAAAACCACACCTAAACTGATAAGAACTCTAATTAATCCTAATTTTAATTTTAATTTAAATAATATAATCCTAATGACATGGAATAGAATTCCAACTCAAATATAAAACATATCATTCCTATAATCTTATCTCTATCTGACTCTATATATTTTAAGGGATTTGATTCTTGTACAACATCAATACAACAACTGCACAACAACCCATCACATGAGGGTGAGCCCCAGTATGTGAGACCCACCCTCATGTGAAGGATTGTTGTACAGTTGTTGTATTGATGTTGTAAATCTAACATTTTCCATATTTTAATATCGAATGTTGTGAGAAAAATATCAATAATTATCATTTCGTGAAGAGGATAGAAAAACATGGCCGACCGACCGCCTCAATTTCTGCAATTTTGCTATTTATTTTTTAATTTTGTAAATGTCTTTCCTAAATTACTATATATATATTTGTTTTGCCGCAAGGATCTTTGTAATTTAATTAGTGAAAAGATAATTATATAGAATATTAGCACATATTTTAAAATTTTAAATAATGTGAAATTATGTAAATACATCAACTTTAAATCCAATAAAAAAATAAATAGTATCAACTTGCTTTAGTTGTGATTTTTCTAACAAACTGTTACAATTACAAGATGATACAACGGAAAATGAAGGAGTAGAATTATGTTTTTGTAATAATGAAAATAGCTGCACCATGTAAGAAATCTATAAATGTTTTAACAAAACCAAAAATATATAATAATTGAATTAATTGATAATATAGCTAATCCAGAATTAAAAAAATAAATATTTATTACTTAAAAGATACGATAAAGAAACCTGCTACCTTGGAACAAGCATATAACTTTATAGAAATAAAGAATAAATTCAATAAAAAAGGAGAACCAACAAATTTACAAGATTTAAAAACAGAAATAAATTTACAAGTCCTGATTCAAATGTTGATTTTCAGTGCGACATATTTATCGGCTGTAAATATGTGAACAATGTTGTCAATGTCTTGCTCACAAGGCGGAGGCCCTCCTCCTCCTCGTAGTTTTCCGGTGACGTGATGAAGAGCATTAGAGCAAGAAAGGGTATTCATGTGCTCGGCTAACAGTATGTGAAAAAATATATGGTTCGGAAAGATATTTGCAGAAGGGCTTGAAAACATACCTGCAATAAGGGGTCCTCAGCTGGAAGATTTGAGATCAGATGGGATATCTTCTATTTCTACCTGATTCTTCGTTGAATTCTGTTTCATGTTCACTGTTCTCTTCGTTGTGAGTTTTGTTTCCAGATTTTCCTCTCCTTTTTTTATGAAGGGTTGGAGGGCAAAATCTGTACTGCTACCACCACCATTGTAAAGACTTGCACCAATTCCTCATTCACTGTCTGCTTTTGCCATAGGGCTATTACTATATACGCATGCTAAATTGGTCAATGAATATATGAGGCTGGCTTTGAGGGTTTCTTCATGGGGAGTTTGCCATCTCTAATACCCCCAAATACCCAAGAATAAATGATGCAATTCCAACTCCTTAACACGTTGTGTAATACCAGGAAAAATTAGTTGGCATACACATTCTAAGTTCTTGCGCATAATAAGTAACGAAGGTGGAACAAGAATGAAAAATCTAAAAACACATCTGCTCTACTCATGGAGGATCATTATTTTATCTACAAAACAAAACTTCGTCGCAATACAGACAGCAAATAATCAAAAGAATCAGACTATTTATAGAATCTTGGTTAAACCTGCCTGTAAGTATGTCTAGCACTGACACAAATGTCTATTCATCCCCACCCCCCAAAAAAAAAACGACGCAAAACTTGCCAAGGAAACTCACAAAAATTTTCGATTAGATTTACAAAAGCAGTACCCTTCCTCGTATAATCAATCGAACATCTGAGCAGTTCAGGAACAATACTGAAAGAAGAAGCTAAATAACCTAACCCAACCACCCCCCCCCCCACCCCCCCAAAAAAAAAGGGTACAACATTTCTGTGCAACCAGCAGGCAAATAAAATCAGACGCTCAAATCACCAGGAGAAGACCAATCTGATACCCGGGCCAATTTAAAAGAACCACAAATATCTGCTATTCTGCTAACTTACTTTACAGCGGTGGCAGATAGGAAACCAAACGTGTTTTCCTTCCCTCTTTCACGAATATTGATCTTGTGACTGCTATTCTGCTAACTATCAGAGGCTAGAATAACCAATTAGTGAGATTTTGCTTATCCCATGGCTCAGATCTATCTTTCTACAACACGCCTACTGTTTTTAAATTCACCAGAATCCCTGTCCATGTCCCTATCATATTCATTCCGCCTTCCACGCTGCTGCTTCCCAAAACTATCTCCTCTTCCACGTGCCTTAGAGTTCCACATATCACCCTCCCTATCCCTCTTTCGCCCCCCATCATGACGAGTCTTTTGAGATCCTCGGTTATTACCTCGAGACCCTTGGAATGGTTCATCAAAATCATCATTGAAAGAGTTCCTTCTACTACCCATCTTACTACTGGATCTGAATTTTGTGTCCCTTGTGAAGTTATGATTGGCACGACCTTGAGAGTTGTTTCGTCTTCTATCAGGTTCTACTTTATTCCCTCTCAATCTATTTCTAGAAGAACGCATATCATCATTGTCAAAATCTGGACCAGAAAAGCGACCGTCTTCAACATCAGAACTTCCTTTCCTCCGGAAATCCCTCCTCCCAGAACCCAATCTATTCCCATTCTTTTGCCTGGATCTGAAATTCTCATCTAAATCATCATCCACATCAGAGTAGAGGCCAAGTTCCTCATCAGAACCAAAGCTTAATCCCTTGGAGGGACCTGCTTGACCTCTACCTCTACTTCTCTGTCTAGAATCAGCAACATGACTAGATTTCCAGTTGGGATGAACTGAAAGATCTTCATCTGAAACCAAATCATCCTCAGAGCCAGAGAAAGCAGCATTTCGATGCATAGATTTAGATGGCTTATTGTAAGATGGGGAACTTGGTCTGGGACGAGCAGGTACATTATTATTAATGCCTTCAAAATCTTCTGATCCAGAGTACCCTTCAGCCTCGGAAAATTCATTTGAAGAAGCCTTCCGTGCTGAATTGTTATGAGGAATTTCAAGCTCGTAACTATCAATATTATCTTCTTCATCCTCAAAATCATCAAACCCCATCCCAGGTCTATTAGTATCACCATCAGAATATTCTTTCTCATGGACCCTTGGCACTCTGCTAGCTTTACTAAAATTGCCTTCAGGCCCTCTGAAATTTCCTCCATGGGCCTGGTTATCTAAAGGAGAATCTTCAGCCACAACGGAAGAATCCGCATACTCAAAAGCAGCAACATCTGCCCCATCTGATTCATTGTCATCAAAATCAAAATTCCATGCATTAGAAACCTCTTGCCGGTGAGCAGTCCTCTCCAACCTTGTACTAGGACCACGCTGCTTTTCTTGCATCTTGTTCTCCATAAATTCATCAGACGGGCGCTTGCATTCACAATGAAAACATGCCATATTTCTCCTATAATTTAAGAAGTTGCACCTGCCAAATAACAGAACCAACAATAAGGGATATAATAAACTCTGAAAGCTGGCTGTGTAGAAACATGGATGTTCATCTACAACGCACATTAAAAAAAAAACTTTTAAGGGGGCCGGTAACCAACGTTTTTGCAGGTTCCAAGGAGGTGACAGTGAATAGTAATTATCATATAACAGTATCTCATAACCATTAAACTCCATTGAAAGCTATGGAAGGGTTAACCGATGCTGCAGAAAATGCCAAAAACTTGGTCCTAATTATCAAACTGTGTTACCAAATTCTGTCTAATTATTCTCTAATTAAACCAATACAAAATTGTGTAGCCCTTGCATGCACCCCAATGAACCTATGATCGTACGCAAATATATCATAGTTTACAAATAGAATTCAATACAGCCAACTAATCCTAAATATATTTTGAAGATAATATCAGCAAGAACAAGGGGAAAAGAGCATAGCCTTGGAATAAATCTTACTCGGGGCATTCCCATTCTCCAGGAAGCAGCTGTCTCTTTGGACGTTTGGCATCACATTGTAGGCATATGGTATTCTTTGCAAAATTCAAGAAGTCACACCTGAGAACAGCAAGTATTCAGCATCTTTAATTGTTGGTAAGGATCTGCCTTGAAAGCACATTGTAATGGGTTGCAGATATTTATAAGCAACAGATGAAAATCATGTGTAAAACCACATCGACAGGGCTACCCATAAAGCAGCAAAGAAAACTCTTCGAGGTTCATATATTTTGAAATGAAAAATTGCACAGGAATTTATATTCATCCTCAGAAAAGTTACAACCCTTGTATTGATAACAGAACAAAACGACTGGCCTGGCCATGAGCAGATAAAAGAAGTTTAGATAAGACATACTTGGGGCATAGCCAGTCTCCTTTTTTCATCTCAACGTCGTCACGTCCAACTCGTTTCCTTGGAGGAGGAGGAGCCTGCTTGACTTTTGGTGGGGGCTTTTTTATTACTGGAGGAGGAAGATTGGGGTCTATTGGAACTGAGCTCAACTTGACAACCTCATGTAACAACTTACGGACAACATTTTTGATAGACTTTTGTTTCAGAAGAGTCTTATTGACTATTGATCCGTTCACGGGGTCAAAAGCAAAAGCCAATAGGACACGCATAATATCAATAGTCCGTGCCTCGTCCTCTTTGTTGGTAAGCAAATATCCTCTTTCGCAGGAGTTCCTCAAACTGCAGGAACTGCAAACCTGACATACGAATGGTCTTCAATGCAATTATATAATATATAATATTATCTACAATTATAGATAGGTATGACGATGAGGCAAAGAATCTGGAAACTAGAAAAACGCTAAAAGACTGCCTCACATCTTATACAGGAAATTGCTCATCACTGGAAAAATGGGGGGGGGGGGGGGGGGGAAGATGAAGTAAATAGTTTGAATATTTGTTGACTGGGTCAGATGGCAGGGCAAAGTACTGCTACATTTAACAGCTCAGTATCTTTTAAAGGCTGGAGGTTTAAATCCATGATGCAAACATCCTAGAGTTGAAAACATAATCTTCTCACAACTACAATGGCAAGTATGTCTATTGAGTCTGATTGTAAAATAAAAGGATAGAGCGTCCAGGAGGCAAAGACTCGAAATGCTAAGCAACAAAAGAGTGGGGAGGAGAAATAGGGGAGGGTGGGAAAGAAGAGCCAACAGTAATGTCAGTACATAACTCAGTTTTGTATGAAATCTGCAAGCATTATGCTCAACACAAAACAAGGTAAAAACGTAACACTCACATCTCCTTCATCAAGTTGGACGCGCTTCCTCAAAAGTTTTGCAGAGAAAACCACCTTCTTGTCCACACTTGGGCACCCAAAACCAACCAAAGTTTGAATATCCTGTCTCGACAATGACCTGAAATTAATTTTGTGTCTCAGCACTTGCAAAGCGAAGTGGTGTGAAATGCAATAGTGTTACCCGTCACATGCATTAACAACATTAACCTAGGGTCCTAGACAAAAAATAGGGTATTTAGAGGGTTCAGTACTCCAGTCTAACACGAATCTACTGCAATGGTCATATTGTTCCACTTTTCCTTCAAATTCATTATTGAGGAAATAAAAAACAATGCTTTCTTTTTGATCCATTGGATACCCATTGGGCCCGGGGGCGACACACAATGAGTGATAGACCTCCCCCTTCCCTTGGACCCCTCTCCTTCAGTGTAGGCGGGATTCAATACCAGGTCTAACTGACAAGAGACTTTACCAACTGAGCTAACTGACACCCACTTTGTTTTGATATAAGCAATGCTCGCTTATATTACCATTAAGTTTATCATTCAATTAATTCCAAAGTAATGTCATCACCAAAATCCATGTTTCCTACTTGTACACATAATCCACTTCCAATCAAACCCATTTCACGCTCTCAAACCAAACCCTTAAAGCAAGCACCAAAAAAAGAATTCACTTTCCAGAACACCATCGAATACCACAAACCTTATAATATCGAACCGGTCCTTCCCAAAATTGAGGCACGCCGTCTGCACGGCCTTGAAATCCTTGGTAAAATCGATTCCCGGATCATCAACCCCCGGAATCTCGGCCGCATCGAAGCCCAGCTCTTGGACCAAACTGTCCTCGTCTTTCCTCCTATGATCGAAGTAGTTCTGCCCCACCAACCTCTCCATCAGCTCAATCCACTCCGGCCACGGGTGAACCACCTCCACCACCGCCTTCTTCTTCTTCTCCTCCTCCTCCTTCACCATGGAATTGGCAGCATCCTTATCGTTGCTATTGAGCCCTAACCCTAACTGTGATGGTTCCGGTTCTGACTGAGGTGGTGGGTCGGTTAGGGGTTTTCGGTACTGGCGCCAGGCGCGGATGCGCTGGAGGGTTTGGTCCTTCTGGGAGACGATCTGGTGCTGTTGTTTGTCGATGGCGTCGATTTGGTCGAAGACGAAGCTGAGGCGGGCGGAGAGGGAGGAGGGTTTTGGTGGTGGCTCTGAAGAGGAGGATGGGGAGGGTTGGGAGGTGGAGAAGGGTTTTAGGAGAGAGGGGAGGAAATGGGGTTTGGGGTTTTGAGAGGAGAGAGTGAGTCGTCTGAGGAGGAGGAGAGAGAATGGGGTTTGTGCCATTTGAGAGAGAGTTTAGGGTTTGAGCTGGAGTGTTAAACCCTCCATGAACGAGAGGGAGAGAGAGGCAGGGAAGAAGGCTTAAACCCCTGCGGGGTTCCGCTTTCAAAAATGGAAATGCGTATGAGGTTTTTTTTTTTTTTTTTTTTTTAAGTAAAAATAAAATAAAATTGAAATGAGTTAGAATTGAAATGACAATTTTCTTTTCTTATAAAAATGAAGTAGAGGATGAGCTGAACAATCAAATGCATAAGATAGGTTAAATTTTGCCAAGAAGAAAAAAAACACAATAAAAGAAAGATAAATGAGAGATGAGATTGTGGGTTTGTATTTCTCATTTCAGTAACTAACGGATATTTAGTTTTTAGGAAAAAGTATATCACCTCCTCGAGCTACTACTTTATTATCAATGTCCTCTAAATTATTAATTGTGTCAATCTCTCTTTTAATCTATCGAAAAATGTTGATGACCTCCTTCAAATGACAAAAATGTCCTTCATAAAATTATTATTTAAAAAAAAACTAAAAAATTAAAAATTTAAAAAAATAAAAAGATTTATTTATTTTTTCTTCCATTTGTTTTTTAATTTTCAGTTATTTTTTCGTTTGTTTTTTTGTTTTTGTTTTTTCCTTAATTTGTTTTAATTTCTTTTTTTTAAAAGTTATTTTTTTAATTTTTTTTTTTTTTTTAGTTTAAGTTTTTTTCCGAATTTATAAAGACATTTTTGACTTATTGAAAAAAATTTATGGCCATTTTTGTTTTTTTGTTGGTCTTAAAGAGATATTGACATGTTTTAGTAGTTTGAGGAGGGACAACCCCATTTGGCAACCCCCTCCTCTCATCCCCTTCTTTTCACTTTTCCTAAAAAAACATCAACTTTAAAACATTCTTAACTTTTTATTACTATTTAAATAAAAAAAACCATTACAATACAAATTTTTTTTTTCACTTTTCCATATAAATTATTTCTACTTTATATCATATCCATTACTTTTTACAACCACTAAAAAAAAAAAAATTTCTCATACTTGAAGGGAGAGGGTTACCAAACGGGGATTGCCACAATTAATAGTTTGGAGAGAATTTTGACAATTGAGTGGTAATTTAAAGAAGATATGTGTGCTTTTTCCTGATTTTTAATAAAGTACGTAATTTTTATCTACATTTTTTATTTTCATACATTCTTTTTGAATTTTATTTTCACATGTTTTAATGATGCGTAAGTTTAAATTAGACTTCAGGGGCGGAGGGAGCGACGTCCTCAAATTTACATTTTGGAATTGCATCATTTCGAAATTTCAACAATATATAAATATTATGAGCAAGAGAGGACAGGGAAGACACAAACTTCATTGTTTCTGTACAGAAACATACGATTAATTACATTAAAACAATTTACAACACAACCGCCACACTAAAAAATGGAGATACAACTATACGAGCAGATTTGAGGGTTTCTTACTATTCCACAAGTTCAAGCAAGCGTGACATATTGGCGGTTCAGAACCACTCGACCATACATTTTGGGTAGAAACCTTCCTCAGCAGCAACAGAAGAAAGACTTCGTAGCTCTTTCTGAACTTTCCGCCTCTCGTAAAACACCGAGCACGCCAGCGAAGTGCACTTGACACTCCAGTCACCACCTCCACAATGCTGACATATAGCAGCAAGGTGTTGCATCTCTCTCTCCGTTTTTGAAGTTCTTCCTATCACAGCTGTTGCAGCAGCAGCAGCTCCCTTTTGCGAACATTGATTGCACAGATGGGCTGATGCCTGGACCAACTCACCACAAAGTATACAATGTTTAGAGAGATAGTAATAATCAATTCTGGTTCTGTGCGGATTTGGAGCATAGCTTGGGCGTTTAGCAAAGGCTTCCCTCACCGGACGGGGCATCTCTATAAGCCACTGGTTCAAGTTGCCTCCAACAAGTCCAAATACCCGCTGCAAAGCTGGGATTATTTGTTTGTTGATGTAATATAAATCATTTAATCTAAAGGGGGAATCAATTGCCAAAAGTTCCATTGGATCCACAACCATATCAATCAGGCGGGCACCGGGTTCTCCATGTATTACAACATAAGGTATTCTCTCCGCATAGCGTGGTTCTGCCCTGGGATCAGCTCTCATTGCTTTCGTGGCGACAATTGCTGCCGGTGGGAGGGATGAAGAGCCCCTTGTAGCGTAGGTACCCAATCGAACCTCCTTGGCAAAAACAAAATCCTTAAGAGAAACTCTGCCAGATAAAATCCGGCTCCATTGACGCTGCAAATATACTTTAACCTCAGAAAGGTCCTGATGTTCAAAGAAGAGCCTCAACGACTTCTCCATAGTCTTGGCAACAGCTTCACATGTATCCCTGCGTACTGTCTCAATACCTTTAGCATCAAATATAGGTTCAGTCTGTTCTGGGCTCTCATAACTGTAACCAACGTAGCGTTTCTTAGTAAGGAGGAAGCATGGATGATAAACTTTCTCCATTTTCAAAGTGACTGGATTTGGATTCATAGCAGTGATTGCAGATGCAATCTCATTACCAATTCGAAAAGACTCTTTGACCGTGCGTCCCTTGAGGAGGACAAACAAGCTGTCAGTATCACCATAAATAACTTTAGCTTTCCACTTATCATGTGCATTCACAAATGAAATCGCCCTTTCGAGAGTACTACGTCCACATTGAACAATACTGTCTGCAATCTCTGCACAAGGCATGCGGCCACTAAATCCAGCAGCTGTATAGCCATATGTAACATTTGCTATCAGCTTCAAAGCAAGCTGCCTTGCATTAAATATCCTGTGAAGAACTTGCTGCGAGGGAAGCAACCTTTTCATTGCTTGTTTCACCATTATTCTAGTTGATAATATTTCCTCCAATAAACGGGGCAGTATGCCTGTACGGACCTTTGGAGATACATACATAACACCATTTGGAGTGAGCAGTATCTCATTTTTCACAATCTGCAGAACATATGGATCTGGTGAATATGAACTAACCCCAAGTGTATTTGCCTTTGAAGGAGTAACTTTGCCAAGGCATGTAGAAAAACAGAGGTTGTATGCAATTATCATCGACGGATAGAGAGACTGAAAATCCAAAACAACAACTGGATCTGCATAAAAACGAGACTGTGGTTCCATTACAAGAGGTAGGCACTCCATTGCAGGTTGAGAAGCAACCTGCTGACTTCCTGGGGAGATAGCAATATAATTTTGTGTATGTGCCAATCTCAGAAGCATGGATTCAACACGGTATTGTGAACCTCGAGAGAGAACTGAAAAAAAGTCGATGCCAAAAACACGAGCAAGTTCTGAAGTTCGATTTATCTGCAAAAGCACATACATCAAGATAATTCAATCAGGAAAATAAAGTTAAAGAAAAGAATCCATTAATAATTTATATTTTCATTTCAGAACTAAACATATTAGAAATACTTTGATTAACATATGCAAGTGCCACTTTACTTAAACTAGGGCAAGACGCAACACACCTCTCTATGATGACAACCGTGATCCACAGATTCAGACCCTATAGCTAGCTTCATCCAAAATTACCCTTTACTAAGTCCATCAGCCATGCATTGGAAGTTTAGTTATACTTAACGTTAAAAATGTTTACTAGATGATCCCATTGTTTTGCACAAGTGATATAAAAAACTCTAACGCCTCCTCAACAACCCCACCCCCTACCCCCCGCCAAAAATAAAAATAAAAATGGGACAACAAAACCCAAAACCAAACCAAGATAAAGCAGTGACATGCAATCCTATATGCATCACTTAACTGACAAAGTTTGTTACCCTACCATATCCAGTTGGTTCATTATCTCAAGGTTCAGTCTTGCTCTGCCTATCACATACTCTATACATCTAAATCTTCCTTGTCCAGATCCCCTAGAAAACCATTTTGTCAGTAATTTGTTATGAAATGATGGAATTTTTCGCCTCAACACAGCTTCAGCTACCGCTTCCATTGTGTACATACTAAGCTTCACTTCACCACGCATCAGTCGCCATACATTCAGGACAATTCTACCACCTACATGAACACCACTGCCATGAGTTCGGCCCCATTCATCCTCAATGATCGCATCTTCTATTGTTATAGGATCCATAACTGATTCAGTTAAAATATTATCAAGAAGTCCTTTCTCAGGAATATCTAAACCTCCAGCAGCCATCTTGGTCTCAGATGGTGTCCGAGATATGTTATTGAGTAAAGCTATACCAAGATGTGAAGCCCTTTCTGCCAAAAACCCAAGAGAACCACCTTGACTATCCCAACCCATTAATATATCAGGGTCAGATGAACGTACAATCTTCATAAAGTGACTAAATAAGTACTTTTCCTCGGAGAAAACCAACACCTTGCAGCCAGATATTCCATCAAGACTTCTGCAAATAGAAGAAGATGAGCATGAAAAGCAATTAGAAAAATGAAGTTCCATAACAGAGAATATAATAAAGGCATCCAGTGATGATATGGTATGGAACGCAAAGTAGTCCTTACCAAGTGTGAAATTCCAGAAGGCAGCAAAATACATAGTCAGGTGCACAACATTACACGTAAATATGTTATTCCATTTTTACGTAAATTCAAAATAATATGCGGCCCACCTGAATTCAACTAACTAATTAATTTCCAGATGAACTGATTGATCAAAATAAATCGAAAACCAAAAGTGACCACCCAGTGAAAATCACAAACATACATGCACATGCGAAAATAGTTACATTTAAGAACATAACACATCTTATACAAGGAACATCCAATTTTTTTTTAATGAATAATAATTTATTAGAAAACGGAGAACGTCTCACGTACACAAAAAATATACAAGAGAAGCAATCACCCTAATGGGGTCTAAAATCTAAAAAGTTAACAAGATCTACAAGATTAGAGGAAGAGAAATTGGGAACGAAAGTTAGAACCCTTGCAGACCTGCTGCATCTATTTTTTTCTGATGAACAGACGAGGAACATCCATGCAGGATGATACATAAGAAATTAATATTAGCTGTGTGTTCATCAAGGAGTAGGCAGAGGAGACACAAAACTGAAACAACCCACAAGCTTTGAAAATAAAGAGAAGCACCAATCTTAAACAAATCCGCCTTTGTTGTGTTGCTAGAGATTTCGTCCTACCATTTTCCAACATCAACAATGGAGGGTTCTCACAAAACTGAAACAACCCACAAGCCTTGAAAATAAAGAGAAGCACCAATCTTAAACAAATCCGCCTTTGTTGTGTTGCTAGAGATTTAGTCTTACCATTTTCCAACAGCAACAATGGAGTTCTCTCTCTCAAAGTTTCAGTTAGAAAAGTAAGCTCATCAAGTCACACTCAATAGAGAAAACAAGCAGTGGAAAGAAAATTACATGACATCTCGATGTGATTATTACCAACCCTACCTGTTATCAGCTTCAGTTTTGCTACACAATAGCACATAAACTTCAGTAATGGAATCATTATCAGTTTGAATAGCAAGAGCTATAATATTGATGGCATCAATTCGAGGATCAGGTCTGAGATCTCCCCTTGATTCTGCTTGAACCTATCACCCATCAAATCCATGTTTAAAACAAGTGAAACTTTTCAATGAAAATTTTAAAAACTTTGAATAATAAAAAAATAAAAGATAAAAATGGAAACTCATAACATTTTAAAGATAAATCTTTGATAGGTCATTTGTTCCACAAGCAAAGCATAGATAAAATTCTATCATCTGGTTATAGAAAGCAGCAAAAGTGGAAAGCAATCATTCTTAATCAAACGAATGAACATTAATCTACTCCTAAATATGTTAGAAGTCTCAGTATACCAAGATATAACACTCTGGATATATAATCCAATATGCTTCTGAGTAAAGAGAAAGATCTTGACCAGTTTTTTTTTTTTTTTTTCCCTCTTTTTCATGTTCTGAAAAAACCCTTAGCCCAGTGATACCCGTTGGAGATACCAATAAACAACTGATTCATAAATAGATAACAACCCATAATGTAATAAGCAACACTAGTCTAAAATTGGAGGTAGTGAAATTCCATTACTGAACAACTTTAAAGGGGAAAGGAAATATACAAATATATTCCTTGAGAAAGGCCAGAAGCCAAAGCTTTTCTTTACAAGTCTCCCTCATCTTGCAATACATCAAATTGATTGATTTAATTGACATAACTGCCGTTGGCAACAGTAAGAGGGTGCCCTATATTTTATTCTTTAATAAAAAAGAATCAGGATGTATTTTATAGTGCTAAGCATTAGAAAGTATGTACTCCATACTTAAAAGATCAACCTTCAACTGCAATGGATATCACAATTATACAGTGAACATTTATTCGGACGGTAACATGGAAGAGTTTCCTGAATAATCACAAAAAATATGAAATATGCAAAGCCATGGGGATTTAAGTTTGAGATAACATATCTATTAACAAAATTTAAAAATGCACATTCAGTTTTGCAAAAATATCAAACTTTTTTTTTTTACAAAAAGAAAAAAGAAAAAAGTCTGATATTACTAATACCTCTATACTTAACAATGTCAATTGTTGACCACCACCAACACTTGCAGGGTCCTGAAATCCACTTTGACTAAGCGGAGTAGGCCTTGATTTCCCGTCTGGTCCTGAAATCTGAGATATATCTTCTGAGAAACCAGCACATGCTTTTTCTTTCACAATACCTCCTCCTCCCTGCATTTTTGTTGTCACCTCATCACCAAATGGGAACCTTTTGCATTAAGTTTTCTGGGGTTTTCATAACACAAATGATCAAGAATAGGATTTACTTACAGAACAAGATTCAGGCAAAGCCTTGTCACAATCATCAGGCAAAGAACTTTGTGAACCAACCAAACTGCTAGATGAACCTGCAAAGAGTTCTTAATTGATAAGAAGTTTCTCATTGCCAAAATCAAGTGTTATTTTTCCCACCAAGAAATATTAAAGTAGTTCTACCTTTCAATGGTGATGGCTCCACTGATGCCACATTGCTCCCTCCAGAAGCACCTAAAGGTCCAAAACCAAAGAGTAAGATGCCAGAAATTTAAAAATCAATAAATAAATAATGAAAGTCAATGCACTTAATATTTTCAGCTAACCTTCGTCATCGCATGACAGCCATCTATATACACTATCTGCAGAAGGAGGTGAATACACGGGTGTTAAAAGGTACAAGTAGGAGCCATCATTTTGAAAGTGAGTAGAGACACCCATGACAACTTGATCAGAATTAGAGTCACTATTTCTAGCATGCTTGTCCAGTACTTCTTTCTCTTCTCGACAGTCACCCTCAAAAAAAGGGAGAAAATCATCCGAACCTCTCCCTTAAAAAAAAAAAAAAAAGCAACATGTTGGTCAGCTATAATATAAATCAGGCACTATGAGATGAGATTAGTGCCTAACATGGAGGAAACCCACAGACTCGAATACATAAATCATATAGAAACCTGAACTTGTTTTATCAACAATTTTGATCATGTAAAGGACAAATATAATTAATAATGCATACTTGTTAGAGCAATTGTGTGTATTAGCAGATGTGTCCATGCTCTAGACAAAGGTGATGTGTTCAGGTTCTAGAAAAGGGTGATGTGTCCCTCCTTGTTTTTTTTTTGATAAGTAAGAATTCATTAAAAAGCGCAGAGGGGCGCAACCCTAGTACACAGAGAGTATACAAAGGAGCCCCTAATTAGAGGACCGAAACGAACAAGAAAGTAAAAAATCAGCGTACGACATACTACCCATGCAATTCGCCGACACCCAAAAAAACAACATATTAAGCATATTTCTACAAAGAGCCCCAGCCTGAACCTCCACATCCTCAAAAAGCCTAGAATTTCTCTCCCGCCACAAGCCCCACAAAACACAAAGATGAACCTGCTTCCAAAGGTGTCCAATTATGAGCTGTCCTAAAATCTAACACGTTATACAAGCTAATATATATGGAATTGTATAAATGAAAAAGAAAGTGAAAAAAGAAGAAGGAAAAGAGCATAAACACTTTAAAATTCGTTGGGCCTACCCTTTTCTTCTTAATATTGTCTCATTGTAACAGTATTGAATCACCCTAGAGTGGAATATCTTTTTTTATCCAAGAGGTTTTTACCAACCCTAGGGGCAGCAATGTTCTTAGTTAATTAAGACAGCAACAACAAATACTATTTATTGCCTACACATGAAATATAAAAAATGGACTAGAGAAAGCAATACCTTCAGACAAGTTTGTCAAATAAATGAAACCATAATGACTCTCAATTTGATTTCAAGTCGCTGGATGATGTTTATAATGGATCAAGGATGTTAAAAGGCAAAATTGTCCTCTGACAAAGATCACATGTTCATTGTTCAATTTGGATGCTAAAATTTCCTTACTACTTCTAGATTTAATTATTGTGATATATTGGTTATATATGACAACTCTTTTCAATTTCAATACTATACTATATCTTATTAAAGTTTTATCAAATAAAGCTTTTTAAAATAGAGTTCTCTACTTTCCAAGACTGAATTGTGTAGAAATGCACTCTCAATACGCACTTATATCCTCATAAGCAGTTGCAATCCAAGTCAACGCAAAGTACATAACATATGACCAGTATCATCTGCAAACCCTGATATGCTGGCACCCTAGTTTCCATATCCCTCCCCAACCCATGCAACACCTAACCAAAAACAGGAGAAAAAAAAAATTGAAAAAGAAGAAAACAAAAAGTTCTGCCTTTTGAGTGACAAAAATGAAATTATTATCAGAATCATAAACTGCAACATGAATTCAGAACAAATGGGGCTTGTTCTAAGCCAAAAGAGAAGTTGAAAAAGAAAAAGAAAAAGAAAAAAGATATTGCATGCCATGGAGTAAAGCAGAAATGCAACCTGATGTTCCCTCATAATTTTTCTCCTCCAGGCCAGAGGTAGTAGGTGGAAAAGAAGCATTTCCAGTTGTCCCATCTGTCCAGTCTGCAATAGGTGGTTTCTTGGAGAAGGTCATGCCAATTAGTTCAGTACATTTCACCTGTGTGTTGACAGCTATGGACGCTGAGCTGCCAAGCCCAGAAAAAACAAAATCCCTTCCCTGTTTTTCACCGCCACAATTCTCATTTAGCAAACCCATTGAGTCCGTCATGGTGTTTCGATTCTCATAAGATTTATTATGTACCCATGCCACAGATGATTCAGAATTTACGTTGTTGGGCTTAGAAAGCAATGGCACAGTATGCACTTGAGAAACACCTTTTACTGTGAAGTCAGTAGGTCCAGTGGTAGCTACTATGCCGACCCCATCAGTAACTTTTTCATGAGAACCAAAATTTCCATCTTTCAACTTACTACGTTGTGACAAGCTATCACTGCTGGACAAAAGAGGGTGTTTATCATACACGGAACAATCCGAATGTGTCACATTAACCTCATAAGCTTTATGGAAATCCGTCTGTTGGTCTGTAAAAGATTGCTTCAAATTGAGAGATTCAATAGGTTTTCCGTCAACCTCGTCATTTAATTGTCTAGGGCAGAGAATTATGCCATCTCTTTGTTCCCCTTCCAAAAGAACCCTTTTATCCCTACGAGACCCACAATCAGGTGGTTCAACTCGGTAGCTTCGCTTTCTCCTCATCAAATCCCGCACGGAGCATCCAACCAAAGTACTTGATTCCTTTAAATCATGAACATCTGCATCTGCATTTTTCATCAAACCAGCAGCATAACTTCCTGCTTCATTGATAGCCAAGCATCTTGTACCTTCCGGAGCTTTTGTTTCATGGACACAGGAATCAATTATGTGGAAACCAACAGGATCCAAGTCATTATTCACCTTTTTCGTCGTGGAAAAAGGTAAAGAGCCCCATACAGATTGCTTTCTTTTGTGCTTGCTGGTGAACCTTCCACCGACATCCTGCAATGTGTGGCATTCCAAAGACCCTTCAAGTTCATCCCTAGTCTCCATTCCAGATGACTTTCCAGTTGATCTAGCACAAGGAGTTGAGAAAAATTCATCCCCAGAGCCATCCACTTGTGGAATAATGTTCTCTGATGAAGTTCTAGGAGAATGATTCTGATCAGAAGGATGTAAATCTCTTTCCTTCAGACCCTCAAAGTCAATCAAGTCATCAATTGAATCAAGAATGTCTTGACACTCTTTTTGAGACTCGCTCTCATAATCCATGTTAGCTTTCTCCAGCACCTTATCAATGGTTGTTGAAGGCAACAAAGGACTCAGAATGGTCTCACAAACAAGTTCATCATCAGAGTTTATATCTTCGGCAGCCTGAGAAGTAGCAAGCCACCTTAGAAGACCAAGGGCTTCCTTATCTGCAGCCTGGAAAACACATGGATTTTAAGAATGCATGGAGAGAAATCCAGTAACTAATATACATTATTGCACTAACCGAACAAATAACAGAGAGAGAGAGAGAGAGAGAGAGAGAGTTAAATAGACACTTAAGAAAACAAAAGGCATTCAAAACTCTCATTGCAGCTTCGTGTCCATATACACTAAAATAGCCCAGACATCAAGTCACGTGGTCAAAAGTAAAGTTATGATTAAAAGTTAAAAGGCCCCGACATCCAGGAGGATAGACATGCAAAATCTTGATCAACTACATTTTCCAATAAATAATGGCATGTTTGGGTGATCCAAAATTTTCAAATATCAAATTCTACTCAGATTTTATCCAACTTTTTCTAATTTTGTCTCAGGTTTTCTAAACCATCCAAACATAATTTCAAAAAACAAATTCTTTCGGTATTCGCAATTTTTCAAAAAATTGCCCCCAAACGAGCCATAAATTTTATTAGACGAAGAGGAAGTTCAAATCATGATAAATTACCTTTGGATCTGGTGTTTCAGTAATTGCCGAGGATTGCATTTCATTAGTAGACAATGGTTTAGGACTTGAATCCCTCCCTTCGGTAGATCTGGTACCATCTTCTTTTTCACATATTGAACCTTGTGGTGACAAAGATCCAACTATTTCTGTTTCTTTAGAAAACTTCAAAGCTTCTAATTCTATATTGTCAGGGTTAACATGTCCAAGTCCAACCGAATTTCCCTTTACAGTTGATGATGTGATTGCGTCACCACACAATTCAATAAGTTTGTTCTCAAATTCAAGACCCAGCGAGAGAGTTTTAAGAACATCTTGTGGAAGTGGTTTGCCAGGATCAGGAGGCATTGCCACCTCATGCATTCCAGTCCTTTCATACTCCTCCTAAAACACAAAAGAAGAACGCCAAATGAACAACCAAGGAATACCAAATGTCAACAAATACATTAAAAAACAGCAAATATATGTGACTAAAACAGACCTCCCAAATTGGTACAAGTGACTGGACCATTTTCACATCTGAACGGGTTTGTGAAAGAGATGAATAAATTTTAAACTGCTGATTAAGAATCTCTGCAAAACCCAAATAAAGAACAATTCGAACATGAAACTAAGAGGAAGAGGTGAAAAAAAAAGAACAAAAAGGTGATATCAAACAGACCATCTATAGAAGCATCCCCCTCAAGTTCACAAACACTTTGACGATTAATGAAAGGAATGTCCTGATCTGATGAAGCCTCAAATTCGCTAGGAAATTGCCACATCCAATCAGCTGGAATTGTTGAAGATATCCATATTGGTGAACGTAAAGATGCATCACAACTTGGGTCTGCCTAATGTTAAAATTCACACCTCATTAAGAATCATTGCATGATCATGGACATCAGAGGCATATTTATGCCTATACCAGAAGCATTTGGCACAGAAAATAGCAAAGATAATCTGGAAATCAGTAGGCATGTAAGTGGACTTATATGCTGTCTACACTAACCATTACGATCACATTTCCTCAGTGAGAAAGCATCGGGTACTGGATGGCGGAACTTCATCTTTGACAAATGCATATGGCCCATCCCGTACAAGTTATAGTCAACCTAGCAAAAAGAAAAGCTTAGATCTTGAATGACACAAAGGCAAAAACAAAAGAAGAAAAATGCTAAATGAATTTAAGTATTTGAACATTCCATGATAAATGAGCAACTCAATTGTGAGTCCACATGCATCACAATAGGACCCACCTCATACATGTGTCGTACGCGCACAAAGTTAGTGGGATTCAAGTGAGAACATGTTGTCAACCCACCCAAAGCTACTGCCAATTGCCTAGTTGGTGTTTATGCCATTTCTCATCATAAACTACCCATATTGTTTTTTTTTTCTGGATAAGAATAAACTACCCATATTGTATAAGTGTCTTATCAAATAGTAATTCATTTGGGAACCACACTATCATGTTTAATTCTTAGAATAAAAAAAATCCAATTCAATGATTTAAATTTAGAGAAAAATTTACCAAAAACTGGAGAATAAAGGGAATATGTGATTCATGGGGCTGTAAACTTTTATCAAGAACTGCACCACTCTACAAGTATAAACATAATAAAGTAGTAAGAGGTTAATGCCACAATACATTAGCCAAACAAGGTAAAAGCCTAATATAGCAGCCGCAAAAGAAAAAAGCTCCACTATGTGATCAAACATATGTAAAGTAGTTTATGAAAAAATAAGAACAAAAAGATCCAAACAACTGAGCATCAGTCAGAGGTTCAAGAGGTGTACCAAAAGAAGATTGGCAGCACGTGAGACATCATGTGGATAATAGCTATACTTTGTCAAGGTGTTCAATAAATATACTTCAAGATTATTACATGTGTATAGAGAACTATACAAGATGGGATATAATTTGGATACAGATATATCTTCACAAAGAGCTCTTCAGATGAATGGTAACCATAAAATTTCCTTGCTCGCACAAGGCTGCAACCATGCACATGTAGTCGCTTTGAACCAGCATTACCTTTAAGCTATAAGAGTTCAAACCAAAGTAAATTGACAAGATATTAGCAGGATCAGCAATCCAAAGGACAACTGCCAGAAAGACCAAATAGCAAGCAAGGTCAGAACATAACCTGTTTCAACCAAGCATACCTTTAAAGCTTTCTCAAGAGCAAAAGATATGGCATGTGTGTATGCATCACCTATGCAATTGAACAAGAAAAGAGATTAATTCCGCAATTCAAAATATGAATCATATTTAAAGAATAGATAGAGCAGAAAACCAGATAGTAAAAACCACAGCATACCTTAACATAAATAAATAAAAAGAAGTCAAACTGTAAGTTGTTTACATAAATGATCAATCTAGTATATAGGTAGACCAAAATTCACATCAGGACTAAAGAAGACACTATTTCCAAAACAAAACTTGAAAGAAAAATAGAAATTCACAGTATCAGCCTAAGGAAACCTTAATCCTGACTAATTAGGATTAGCAACATAAATCTAATACTTAAGCTTAATTACAGAAATGTCATATACCATCTTTGTCTGATTGAAGCGAAATATCTGCGCATGGCACATATAAATAGGGTAAAACCTACAAGAAACAATATGGATAATTTAGTCCAGTAACATGATATACTAATAGAGAAAGAAAGATTTGCTACGTGTTTTTTGCATTAACAGAATTCTAACATTTACCATATTTAATTCCTTGCTTTAAATAACATGTATTCTCTGTTCCTTTCATAGACATTTATTCAAGTTATAAATTATCAATGCTTGATAAAAGTAAAGTTTACTTGCAACTATGCTCGACTCACCACTAAATAATATAAAAGAAGAGGAAAATAAAATTCCTTTCTTTTGTCTTCTTTTCTCCACATAACCAAGCTAAATTATTCTAGGAAGCTCCTTATAACTACATAAGCTTTGATGTCTATTTAGAGTATTGCATTCGAACTGATCCAAGCTTTTTGATAACATTAACTAAAAAAAAAAAAAAAAAAAAAAACCCAGAACTTCTTTGTACAAATCAAACACAGCAATGATCTTACTCGATGAACGTGCAAGCAAGTCTTCTGACCAGCCGGCGTAGATCCATATATTCTTATAATAGGAACCTCATTCACTTTCCCACCTTCAAATATTCAAGAATCAAATTACAGAAGCGAATTAATAGATAGTGTACAATCCTAATAAGCCTAACAACAACAAAAAATACAGAATAATATATCAATGCATTCTGCATTCTGCATTCCACATCATTTATTAGAAAAATTCTGTATGATTGATTTCTATGAAAGGCATTTTCCTGACATTATTACCAGCCGTGTCTGGTTTCCCAGAAAATGAAAAGCTAAAAATTTAACTAAAAAATTTAATATGTTACTTTGTTTAGCGCCTAAGAAAACCAAAACCTCCAGTCAATGCTAGCATGTCGCTTAGCCTAATCCATTTTTTGGCTTCGAGAGAGCAAAAAAAATAAAAAAAATAAATCATAAATACACCCTAAACCTCCATTTGATTGCCGAGAAAGCGAAGGAAAAGAAAAGAAAACGAGATTTCATTCAAATTATCTTCTACGCAGCCAAATTGTCACGTTAGTTTTACTATTCCAAATATCCTTTCTTGCCCCCCCCCCCCCCCCATTTTCTCGGCAACAAACAACGAATAACAAAAACCGATTTATACGGCGTCGTTTTGTGTTCCAGTAGTACCGTGGAAGCTACTATAACAGATATCGAAGCCTGGGATCGGCGGGGCCATGTAGTAGTCGATGGAGACGATCCGTACGCTGAAGAAATTCGGGTCCGACTGCGAATCGGCCATGGATTTTCTCGGAATTTACAGAAATGCCGTGAACTTTGTCTCAGGGAATGAAATAGGAAAAGGAGGAAGAGAAAGGTTTTGAATTAGGGGTTTTGAGGGAAATGGAAAGTGTATACATATTTTTGGCGCAAGGGAGAGAGGGCGGTTAATAATCAAAAAGCTTCTGTGGAACGCTATTGGAGCTTGCTCAAATAGCATTTTGCTCCCCATAATTTTTGCGAAATTATAGTTTTGTACTCTAGAGTGACTGAGTCTAGAGTACCATTTTTTATTCTTTACATGGCTTTTCATTAAGGAATGTTAGAGTTCTTTTTTGTGTTATTCTTAATTACATTTATGTCATTCTAGATGGACACGAAGAACACTAAGGGTCCATTTGGATTTACGATTTCAACAAGTGCGATTTAAAATCATGATTTTAAAATGTGCGATTTAAAAAAAGTGATTTTTAAAAACCCAGTTAAGCGTTTGGCAAAATCGCAGTTTAGAATTTAAAATCGCAAATTAGCCTTTAAAATTATGCGTTTTTTTAAAAAAAACAATCTTATTTGTGATTTGAAAAAGCAGATTTTCTGCATTTTAAAATCGCAATTTTTAAAAACGCAATTCCCAAGCGATTTATGTTCTACGATTTGGTTTAAAATCGCACTTATTGTCTACGAAATCGTAACCCCAAACGCACCCTAAAAAGAACTCTAGCATTCCCCCTTTTCATAATACTTGTTTTTGGTCCCTAGCTTGCTTCTGATTTTTTTTTTTTTTCAATATCTTATGAAGAAGTGTATATATAAGCTAAATGAGTAATCACTCTTGTTGCTTTTTTTCTCTCTTTTATTTTTATTTATTTATTTATTGCTAGTTGCTTTTATTGCATTTTTTTGCTAATCAAAATGGGTAAATTTTGTAAGATTAAAAGGAAATCTCATATACATTTTAATCATTCCAAGTCCCGGGTATTGTAAATTTGGTCTATCTGTTTTTAATTTAGCATTTTTATGAAAATGTTGACAGTTAATGGTGGTAAAACTTCTAAAAGACTGGTTTGGATGTAAGAAGAATAGAAAAAGATAGCGAAGAATATGATGCTCGCCTACCAAAAATGAACAGAGTTTTCTTCTAAATTGTGAGTTAGAGAAACTTTCTTCAAACCGAATCTATAAAAATTTCATGTGTCATTTTGTGTAGACTGACATAGTCATTTAGTTTTTTAGGCTTATAATGGGCTGGGACATTTTTTTGTGGACATTTAGGAAGCTTGTACTGGAGTTTGCCAATTAAACTTCATTATGTCAATCAGTGAAATTTTAAGATTGAGGTACGAGTTTCCTCTACACACAAAACAGTGTTATTTTCTGCACTAAAGGCATCCACCGGAGATACATAGCAGGAAATGGAAAGCTTATCCTCAAACAATGGAGGCATGTTACTCTCTCATACTTCATTCATCTACACATGCTATGAAGAAAGACGAGTGACTTTCGTTTTATTGCAAATGCTATGAAGAAACATAATATGTTTCTTCTTACAAATGAAGAATAAGCTAAAAGATACTGAATTAAGAACTCTGCTGCTAAGACACTGCAGAGCAATCTAGTACACAAAAAAGCTTTAGATTGAGATGCTGTTGGGAATGCCTTGGCCAGTTAGTCCTTCTTTGCTGGAAGGATAGAGCAGAGTGTAAGGCATCTTGACAGGACCAACACGGTTCTTTAGGTTCTCATCCTTGTTCCTCCTTGTTATTCTATCCTCAATTTCTGTCAGCTTCTTTGCAAATCTCTTAAAGGCTTCCAAGGGTTTTGTGTCTGAGGTCCACTGATTAGGAAAGTCTCTTTTCCCGAGATAGATCTCATCAGATGAGTGCATTGACAAGACTTCTATAAGGGAAATGCCAAGAATGGTCAAAATTTGGGAAGTAAATCTTTTCAATAAAGCTTTATCAGGGTTAGTCTTAAGCTCTTCATAGTCAGAAGTGCCTTCTTCAGGCATGAACTGAAGGCTCATCGCTGGCCGGTTTAGAGGGTATCCTCCAAAAGGGTACTGTCCAAAGTTAATAGCTGCATGGAAGGCTGAAGCAATCCATATGATGGTAGTGCATGTTTCTATCAGCTCTTCACAAGTCTGCATTTTAGGCCACCAGGGCTCGTCTTTCTTGTCACCATGACCCTCTTCTCTGAGTTCCTTCCACCATGACTGCAGTTCGGAGTCATTTTCGACCATGTCGTCGGTCTTGTAATAGAAGGTGCAGTAGTCTTCCACCCATTCTTTTATAGCTGACCAGATTTCTAGCCCATCAACAGCATAAGGGTAATCCTCTATCAGTAGGCGGACACCGTGTGGAGAATTTGCATCCTTAACTGCCATTCCTCTGAATAGATCAAAAGAGTAGTATGTCATTGAGATATGACCACGTTAGAATATTAATTAAATGATTAAATTCATCATTTCTATCAATTTAAGCTTTTGAAATAAGTGGTAATTTAACATGGTATTAGAGCAAAAATCATAAATTCAAACCTTATCTCCGTCATTCACCTCTCATTTCAATTAAAAATTCTATGTTTTGGGTCTTACTTATCCTATTAGCTTAAAATTTTGGGATAAGTAGTGATTTAACCGATAATGACGATGTATCACTTCAGTTTTTCATTTTAGTTTAGATAATTTCAGCAATATTTACCAAAATCCTAATTCCTTATTTCCTCACCCTTTTGTAAACATTATGCAGTATATTGCATAATTTAGAATGGTGGCTTCAATGGGTGGTATGTTGACAATGCATTTCTGTTCTATGAGTTAATATTTCCAATAATAATAAACCAATAAGATTTACCTCTTGATGAGATCAGCAGGGAGTGCTTCCTCCGGAAAAACCCAGTTCTTATAAGCTAGCGATGACATCTCCATGGAGTACCTTCCTGGAAATACTGTCCACTCCAGGGCACCACAAGCATTTATGAGGATCTGCCGGGCCAATGCATTTATATTCATGGTGTCACGGAAGTGAGGATGCAAAAGCTTATGAATTGGGTGAAGCACACTCAACTGCCTATTGGTTGCTATCACAAATGGCTCAATCGCTGCATGGGTATGTAACCTGTGACCGGTACAAAAGTTATTCAAAAATCCATCATAAAATATAGACTGAATTTATTTTCTAAGCTTTCTTTGACAAAATCATACCAGTGGCTGATGAGCTGATGATAGCCAGAGTCATTTACAGCAACATAACCTTTAGCCAGCTGCCAAATGCAACATTCGACACCTTCTTCAGCTGGGGTGTATACTTTGCTAATGGCTCCAAAATGGTCTCCCTTAGGGTGCGGCAAGCTTAACTCAATCGCCAATGGCTTCAAAGTCCCATCCTCTTTCAAGGAAAGGAGTGTTCTGCTGGCATAAATCTTTGTGGAAGTCTGGTTTATCCTCCTCAGGTATGGCATGAGTGCATCATGGTGATCTACTATGAATAGCTTGTTGTTCTTGATTGCCTATTAAACCAGTTTGATTTGTGTTAACATGGTTTATTAACTGCAGAATAACTGCCGGCTATTGTGAAAAAATTTAGTAACATTACATCATCTATGGTGACCCCATTTAAGTACTTTTCTATGTGCTCTTTAGTTATTGTACTTGTTTGATCACCATATGCTTTACTGTCTAGCTTGCTCAATGGAGGGAATTCCTGCAGGTAAATTAGAAAGGGTTATGTTAGCTGAACTTTCACATCCAAAACAAGGATTTCAAAACATTTTCCAATTTAAATATATTTTCTTTTTTCTTTTCAAAGAATTGCAGCAGTTAATAATGAAAACTTAAGTTTACCTGGAGACAACGAATGATGACAGGATTTACTCCAGCTAGCATTTCTCTTGTAAATTCTTCATCTGTCCTCCAAGCATACCTATCCTCTGCTCCAAACCATCACAAGAATAAAATTTAAGTAAGAAGAAAATAGTAGACAAAGAAAAAACATCTCAAGATCTTCAATGTTAATTGCTATACAAGTTACAAATATATACATTACCTTTAATCACTTGAGGCACTGGGAATTTAAGGAGTCCTTTACTATCGGTTCGAATATTTCCTTGAGCGTCTCTATAGGGATGTTTTCCCTAATAGTCTCAAGTAATCCCTTGGGCAGCTCGATTCCTCCTTCATAGAGCTTGAGTACATCTTCTACGCTGTCAAACTCATTAGGGGTGATGTTAAATGGAGCTTCTAGCTCAGGTTTGAGGAATTGAGCTATGATTTTCACTGCATAAGCAAGGACGTCTGACATCTTCAACTGATCAAATCTTTCATCTCTTGGGACATAAACGCTTATGATCTTAAGAAGGTTCAGCTTGCTCTCAGTGTTAGGATCTGTTGAGATATTAACAAAAAATCATATGGATTAAAACCTTATGCTCTTACTCTATCAATGAGTTGAAATAACACATTAAAATCTGATTCATCATTAATAATATGTTAAGTGGTTGATTCCCAAATTATTCATGATTGTTGATAACTTTGAAATGACTATATTCTATAGCATTTTTCTTACACATACACACACAAAGGAGAGAGAATAACAAAAGCTGACTATTTCCGAGATGAGCAATGCTACTTTTCGTACTCATTTCACACCGATTGACATGATGTGTTTTAAGTGGCTGATATGGCAAAAAAGAAAAGCTACTTAAAGCACGTCACTCTTCCAAGATATTGTATATGTGATATGTTTCTGCTAAGGGTAATACTATTTAGTATACTGTTATACGACTTCTATATAATTTAATGATATGACAGTAAAAATTGTAAAAAAAAAAATTAAAAAATTAAAGACTGATTTTCACTATCTAAATGTCTGACCTTGCTTTGTTGGTGGTCGGCCAGTTCTTCCCCTGCGAGGATAAGGGTATTTTCTAGACCCTCCAAGAACTGGGCGTTCATATTCTCGACCCTTACTAGGATTTCCCAAATCATTGTAGTAAGCATAGTCATAGACTCTGTCCCATTCTTGGAGCTCTCCCTTCCCATCTCCTCTCAAGTTCACTAGTTCTTCTCTTCTGTACTTGCGTAGCGGCATTGGCGTTTCACTTGGAAGATATGTCTGCAGAAATTTATATCATATCAGCTAAATTTTCTATCTGATTTTTCCATTTTTGATAACTTCGAGCAATAAGAAATTACCTTGTTGGTGAAGAAAATGCGATCTTTCTTGTATTTATCAGCAGGGTAAACCCATGAGTTGCAAATGAAGTGGATCCGACCATGTCCTGGAACATCTTCAAGTGTGACACTCTTAAGGTAGAACTCACTGTGATGATTGTTTCTTATTGCAAATGCCCCCGGAGCTCCTATTTTATGGTCCCAATCGAAGGTGACCTTGAATGCAGACTCGCCTGCCGTTAATGGGGTGATTGTGGTGATCCAATCTTCCAAATGTGCTGGCTCTCCAAGTTTTGCTTGCAGCCCATTTTCTAAGAAACAAATCAAATTTAAAATTAGTTATAAATCATCATCTATTGAAACCCATTTATTATTAGATGGGTTAGTATATTAAATGATTAAATTCACACATTTTTTTCATAATTCATCTTGCTTTTAGACCCCTCAATTATAACACGATTTATTTAATTAAACGAGTCAGACCCTTCAACCTTAATTTCATGTTGAGAATTGTCAACTTGACCCATTTAATGAAATAAATCAAATTCAATAATCATATCTTACTAATTTCGTGTTAAATTCATGTAAAATTCATAAATCATGTCAAAAATTGGCAGCCTTAAAGAAAAGGTCACCGCATCATGCATGCCATGATAGGTCCATGTCAGTGTCACTGTCCTTAAGTCTTATTCTAAACGTAAATGGTTCATTTTTCTCTTCTTTGGTCTTCATACGCCTCTGGGTTAGACGATGCTGGCTTACCATGAGAAGTTGATTAGGTAGGCCGAGAATTAAATATCGTCAACATATATAAGAAAAGAAAAGAAAAGAAAAAAACAAAAAAACTATAGATAAATTCTAAAGGCCATGAGAAGTAGCCCATTGACTGGGAGTTTTAGCCATTGACTCTTTGTTGAGAGTAAAGCCCCCCCTGGCTGCTTTTTTGTCTCATTTCAAACTCGTGAACTCCATCAGTCATTCATTCCCATCCAAGAAAAAAATAATAATAAAAAAAGGTCTATTCCACTGGCTGTGACAATTTGCTGGCACAGCACAGGCTCATTCCCTACAACAACTAATTTTGGGTGTTTCATGGGGCCTATTATTTTATGTTTCTGTAGCAATTCAAGAAGAAGAAAAAGGCTAATTTTTTATGCCCAATTTAGGCCTACAAGCCACCATTAATTTGTTTAAATTAACCAGCATTATAAGTATATGTACATTTACTTCCACCATGGCTATCATTGCCATGGTGATCAAGTAATAGAAACCAGTAAAGAATGAAGAAAAAGTACCCAAAAAAAAACTCACCGGGGTCACAATTATCAGCACCGATGAGCTGGAGAGACACCCTTCTGCCCAACAACTCATGCACACGATCAAGAACCGATGCATGAAGGTCATTGAAGTCCAAAACATTCTTCTTCATCAGCACGACAGTCCCTTTGATCTTGGTCGTCTTATTGTCGGTTCCCGCGGTGATGTTTTGCCAGGAGCTGGCTCCTTTGGCGGCCGGAACTCCTCGTGGAGGTTTGCCCATTTCGGCCATTGAAGTGATAATCCGTGGCCGAGTTCTCGTTAAACCAGTCATGGGTCTACTGTGGACGACTGATGTAACGCGATCTCGACCATTGATGATGTCTTTGACGGTCAAGATTGGCACAACTCCAGAGGAAATTCCTGCCAGCGACTTGAGAGGAGACAGGCTCAGATCTGTGGGCTGAAACATCTCTTGCTTATTCAAGAGGTAAAGCAAAGGAATATAGGGAAGCTTTGAGGAAGTTGGTGTGAGAGGATCAATGGGAGAGAGCAAAGCTAGCTGTACTTATATATAGAGATCATGAATATGCAACATGGTATAGACTAATAGGAATAGGAACCAAGAAGATGCAATATGGCATTGACTAATTTAAGTACTAAGAAGCTCACTTGTTCACACTCGACATTTCCATGGCTTTTCTTATACTGGTTAGTCAATTTGTTGTTCCAATTCCCATCAACATGTTGTTAGGACAATAAATGTAATAATCTTTATAAACCTACCTGTCCAAATAAGTAACAGTATAACTCAAAATTTACTTGAACAAGTACGCTATACAATAACTCGATCTCTTACATTTACTATTCGAATTGCTAGCAATTCGAATGGTAAAATTACTGAAATCTCTTTCGGTCTGTTTGGTTTGGCAGTTAGTTAGTCTTTTTACTACTTTCTCACCAACGGATTTAGCTTTGGTGCTATAAAAAAACTACAGTTCTTATTTTATAGTTTTTGAAGGTTTAGATTAAATTTTAGCTTACGATTTCGTAAATAAAAAGTGTGATTTTAAACTAAATCGCAAAAAAATAAATTGTTTAGAATTGTTTTTTTTTTTAAATACAATTTAAAAACATAAAAAATTTGCATTTTTAAATTGCAGGTAAGGATTTTTTTTTTTAATTTAAACACATAATTTTAATGTAAAATTACAATTTTAATGTAAAATTATTTTACCAAATACTTAATTACTTTTTAAAAATCACAAACTTAAAAGGGAATCTTAATTTCTCTATCTTTTTTCGTACAACACTTGAAACTCAATCTAAGCCCTTAAAAAAAAGTACCACTTGTTGTCGTCTTTTTTACGGCAATTAAGTTAAGCCAAATCTGTCACCAGCATTAGGGGGTTTGACTGGGATCGATGCACTCTTTTCAAAGCGTGTCTGGAAAATATTATTAGGGAATTTTTGAAGATAGCAAGGTAGGTTCCCGTTGGCTTTTAGTGACCTGTCCGACTTGCAACTGGTCCAGGACCAGTATCAAATTTGGGAAGACAAAGTCATTAGTAACATAGAATATGTGCCCAAAAAATAAATAATTGATAAATTTGAAAATTAGAACCTTGAAGCTTGAGCTTTCCCACTTGGCTAAAACGTGTATAATAGTGATTGGCATTGACTCACATAGCTCACACCTTGGGTTTTTGAAACATTCTTCTAGGATGAGATCATTGGGCCATTGGGGTATGCCATACGCATTGTGGTTATGAGAAGAAAAAAATTAGTTTAGAGCACATGTTTTAGTTAAGCGGGTTACTTTTTATTTTTGTATGGAAGTATTTCTAATGGGTTTTTCAATCTTCTTCTTTTTTTTTTCTTTTTTTTCTTTTTTTTTTTTCATTCGGATCGAGAGCGGAAACATTTCTCTTTGTAACCCTTTTTCCCCTCATCAATTAGAAAAAAGAATATTACTTGTTTAGTTCATTAGGTTTGTAGTTGTATCAAATTGATCATCGGGGTATAAAAGTATCTTAAGATTCTTAGAGGGAGCAATTTGTCCAAAATGATTCCAACTATTAGCTATTTGAAAGAAACCTTTAAATGCACATATAGATCATGCCATAACCAATCGATGATTGACACGTTACATCACTAACGAATTAGTCTATTATAAAATTGAGTAATGATTCATTACCACCTAAAGATACTATTTTTTACCACATTGTCTATGTGGCAAGGTGATCCTCCACTACTTTTTGAGTATTTTTATTTTTTAAAAATAAATTAAGGTGAGGGATCACCTTGCCACATAGGTAAGGTGGTGAAAAGTTGTATGTTTGGGTGGTGGTGTTGAATCATTACTCTATAAAATTATAGATTTACCCATAAAATAAAAAGCAAAACTTAAATAACAAGGAGGGGTTGTCACTCACCAAGTGAAGGGCAGTCGATTGCCTTGTGAAGGTACGTTGCACTTTGTATGGTGAAGGATGCCCTCTCAACAAATGAAGGGCGGTCAGCTTGACCCTTTTATTTAAATTTTTTTAAAGTCTTTTTATTTATTTATGGGTAAAAATATAATTTTAATTATAATAGACCAAGTTATTAGCTATGCCACATGTCAATCGACAATTGGCTGTAACATGAATCTATATTTGTATCAAATGGTTTCTATCAATCAGTTGGAGATAGAGGCCATTTTGGACAAATAACTTACTCTATAAGCACCTTGAAGATACTTTTGATACTACAAGAATCAATTTAGTACAACTAACCCCATAAACTAAATCAATAATTTCCCTTATAATAAAAGGAAATTCATTCGGATTTGGATGCTCTCATGTTCATAGTGGTGAAGGCGATTTATGCTAATGAAGCCTAACCCAAATTAAAATGAATGGTTGTCAATTACAAACACGATTCACTTGACCCAAATTGACAAATTTTATCTGCTTTACCAATTTTCATTAAAAAATATTACCAAAACTTAAAATAAAAAAAAAATAAAAAAAAAAGAAAAAAAAAAAGATGGCTAATTTCTTGAATTTTCAGATTAAAAAACCTAGTTTTAATTTTTAACACTCCAAATATCCAATTAGGCCAACTTAACACGAAAATGCAAGGTCTTTTGCTTGAACCCCAAAACCATATATACGCCCATTGTTTTAGTTGAGGGGAGACTCCTAGAAGCTCAAACTCATGATACATTGATAATGCTTCACCTACCATAAATTATAATATTATAAAGACAACCAAATAGTTAAAAGAGAAAGGAAAAAATAATGTTAATACCTGGTACTAATGTTCTTAATTTCCCAATTCCCACTTATTTACATTCGGAATGTCATCTCATGTGGATGTGGGCATGCTATCTACTCAGCCCTTGTGGAAAAATAAAACAATAATACTCAACTTTCATTTTGGTCTTCATCAGAAATAGAGTGGATTTATTTCAATGGTTCATATTAGATTTTACAGATATCACATGTTGAATATGTTACCACGTTATTTAAAAAATTTAAATAACAATGCACCATGTACATAGTTAGGGACGAGACTAATTTTTTTTTCATAAGAATTTTAATTTCTTGAAGCTTCCAAAAACAGGCCATAATAACATGTTCTAATACAAAGCTATTGCCAATACTGCAGCATAAATTACTTGGATTAAGTCCTTGTTATCTAAACTTGGTTTACTACCTTCTAAGCCTCCTATCTTGTGGTGTGATAATATCGGCGCGACAAACCTATGTTCCAATCTAATGTTTCATGCTGGATAACATATAAAAATTGACTTTCATTTCATTTAAGATATAGTGCCAAGAAAATCACTTAACATCCGGTTCCTATCAAGCAAAGATCAATTGGCCTACGTTTTTTTGTCACTCTTTCTCTCTCTATATATATATATTTTTAAAAAAAAAATGATTCTTTTGCACACTCTACCCTTCTGTTCATTTTAAAAAAAAAAACTAAAAAAGACAAAAATCAATTTTTTGCACATATTTATGAACTTTGGTAAATACAATTTTTTAGATGAAAAATACTTAATTTCATTTTTTAACTGCATTTATCATATTTTTAGTTTGGTCATAGAATAATGAATCTGTGACTCTATCGGTGCCTAAGGTTAAGTTTGAGGAGGCATGTAAGAGACATGTCTAAAGTCAACCATTCAGATCAAGTTAAGAGAAATTCAATACAGCATGCAGCAGCCATCCAATTAAGATAAGAAGAAGGAATCAAATTCAGAAGATAATGATAGAAGAAGTTGAGAAAACGTGCAGATCTTATCTTGTAAAAGTAGAATAATGTCCTTATAACAGGTAAGGCGCGCACACACCTCATAAAGCGGAGGTTACTAGTTCGAATTCCTCCCTTCTTATATGAACATGTAAAAAAAAAAAACTAATTATTATCTTTTACGGGGCCTAGTTATTTATATTTATATATTTATCCTGTTATTTGGTAAACATCAGTTTTCCAAGAATACAATCCACATTATACGTTTGAAGATTCTTGGATGCCTGCATCAAAAACTGGCCATCTGGTCACCAACAGCAATGACACCAAGGGGTTAAGAAATTAACTTTTTGGGGGAAGGACTTAATTCATTCCATATTACCCATGTTGAAAATTATTTCATGAAAATTTAAGTTTAATTTTCTCAAATTTAAATTACTTTAACTTTTTCTCTATTTTTTTCAATTAATTTTTATCCTATATTGAAATATTATGATTTATTTTGTGTGCTTTATAAGCATTAATTTATTTTGCTCTTATACTAGATTGGTTGTGTCAACCAAGTGTGAAGTATTGGTCGTCACACACGTGACGCTTTGATGCTTTATACGCACTTCGCACTTGTGCATCGTCGCACACAAGCTTATTATTTACATGTATTTTTCTGATGTGTACAACTGCTATTCTAATAGTCATATTTTTTTATATTTAACTGTTTCTCCAACCATAAAAAACTATATTTTTTAACTGCTTTTTCAACAGTCAGAAGAAACTGTAATAAATTGCTTCTGTAATTTATAAAAAATATTTTTCCCTACATATTTTATTATCTTTTTTTTTTTTTTTTTTTTTTGCTGTTACAGAATTTCTTATTCGAAGTAATGTTCAGAATTTGCAATATGCACACTACATTCGGACAGAAAGGACAGAATTGTTGTATTCCCTTTTGCAAAACTTATTGTATAAGTTGGATGCAATATTTGTCTAAAAAACAGATTAATATTCACCGTCCAAGTGTTCATTGATTTTTTCATGCAATTTTTTTTTTTTTCATTAATTTTTGTAGTTTCACATCTTTATTTCTAACAACCTACACACAATTAGGCATGTACCTCATTGTACAAAGTTAGATGTAGCAAAACAAAATTTTAACTTTAGAAACTTATAGAATTCTATCCTTTGGGTCTCTCTGTTTTTTGTATGTTTTTTTTTTTTTTTTCTTTCTTTCTGATGAGCAATACAAAAGGTGACAGGGAGGCGGGTCTGTGTAAATCATTTAATATAGAAAGATGTGTGGAGCAGAACTGAAAATGACATTGATCGCATAGTCAATGAGAATGGTAGATAAGCTACATAAACAAGTACGGACACAGGATTCTTAATTTGTGTCATGTCTTTAGACCAAGGCATCTATCTACCTGGGAAAGAATTGCAAGACTTTTCTAAACAGCGAAAAACTGATAGAGAAACGGCCATTAAGGCCCGTTTGAAATTCCTTTCCCTTTCCCTTTCTTTTGGAATTTTTTTTTAATGATTAAAAAATATGATTGATGTGATATAAAGTTGAAATAATTTATATGAAAAAGTGAGAAAAATTTGTATTGTAGTGAGTTTTTTATTTAAAAAGTAATAAAAAAAGTGTTGATGTGATATAAAAAGTGAAAAAAGTAAGAATATTTTGAAATTGATAGTTTTTGGAGAAGTGAAGGGAAGGGGAGGGAAGGGGAATGGGGATTTCAAACAAGAACAGGGGATTGCAGGTAGTTATTGCGCCGTGCAGTCGGTGCAGATGAACCGTCGCTTACAAATGGTTGTGTCTGCCGATGGAGGACATCCGACATTGACAAGAGGGTTGCAGGGAGTTATTACACCGTCCTTTCTGACGACAAAATAAGTGATCTACTGATTGACTTCATTTGGGCCGGTCGCTTCCAATTGCTTTGAAGCCCAATACATTGCCCACTCAACAATTTTTATTTTTTATTTTTTTGGTTTACTATGTACTCATATTCAATTTCACTTTTAGGCTATTGAGCTAAAAGTGACGGTGTTTATCAATTTTTAAATCAATATTTATTAAAAAAAGAAAAGACAAAAAAAAAAAGTAAGGACTAAGGACACTACCACATTAGCTCAATGACATAAAAGTGAAATGAGAAATAAGTATTTAGAATTACTATTAGTAAACAGTTATATGACAGTCATATAATTGAGATGACATAGTAATATTATTTAGTAGACTCTTGTATAATTGAATGGTGTGTCCGTAAAAGTCAATTATTGGATTAAGGCTTGTAAAAAAAAAAAACTATGATCGAATGGCTGATTTTTACTGCCACGTTATCCAATTGTATGACAGGGTATACTAAATAAAATAATTCAGTGAAAATCAACCCTTAAAACCATAAAACAATTATATGTTAGTCATACAATAGTTTACTAAATAGCCTTACTCATAAATAAGTTAAATTTTTGTGGGAAAAGTTGCGAAAATTTTGTGCCATGCCTAGGCAATGATCCGCCGGACTGCCACAATTCTCTTTGCTTGAGGATCAGCAGACCTTTGACCGGCTTGTCCTTAATTAAAGTTTTGTTTCTTCAAATAGAAAAAAATAGAAGTTTAAGATTACTTCAAGACGACGAATGTAGACAGGGTGTACTCCAGCCAGCATCTCTCTTGCAAACTCTTCATCAGTCCTCCATGCGGACCTATCCTCTGCTCTAGATCATTGAAACACCACAATTAATTCAAAGGTGTAACGTCTTTCTCTTTCTTTCTTTTTTTTCTTTTTTTTTTTTTTTTTTTTCTTTTTGGGTTTTCTTTCTCAATTAATTATATTCTCTTATGATCATGATTGAATTCTTGATATTGCACTCCACCAAGCCATGTAAACCTTGCTACCTGCAGATCATCCTTGTCCATGCACTGAGCAGCCCCTATCCAAAGGAGATTTCCAATAGAATACTCCGACAACGACAATGCCATTCTTTTGCGCAGATTCACCGAATGGGTTAACAAATTAAGAGGCCGAGCTTTTGAAAAGTGAAAACCATAGTTTTCTCTAGACGCGGCCATGGCATGCTTCCATATGAAAGCTGACACCACCTCCAAGCGCGTGGGGTGTTTCACACACAAGCTGGTTGCTTGGGCCTTGAGGGTGGCTATACCTAAGGCATGAAACCATACATTATCACTTGTGGGGAAGAGAGAAGTCGAGACAAAGTTTGGGCACACGTACTGCTCAATGCTGCCCCATCAAGGATATTGTGGGAGATACACAAACTAATGGTGATTCCGCAGCACGTAAAGACGATCATCTACGTTAGAATATAAATTATATAATTAAATTCATCAATTCTTATAAAATTAAGCTTTTGGGATAAATAGTTGTTTAACATAAAATTACACAAAATGCACAATCTGATTTTTTAGGCAATCTGTCCTTAATTCCTTCATGCTCCATTTTTCAATATCAATCCTCCCAAGAGTATCTCGATTGCCTTACGAAGCAGAGAGCCATCAATTCCTTCCATATGCGATTGCCGAAGCCACATTGGAAGAAGAGATTCTCTCTATTCTCAATCCTTCCCCGGCAAAAAGAGCAATAAACAATCCCCCAGAAAGCCCCATCCACACATCCTTTCCTTAGTAATCAAAGCATCTCTGAATACAAGCTACAGAAGGAAGGAATATCGAGGGATAGCCACGGGGTTCCACAGCATTTTCCACCAATTCATTGGAGGTGCCTTTATTCTTAGTGCATCACAAGTTTCTGACTTCTGAGCATATATAAATAATTCCCTTTTTTGCAATTCCATACAGGCTGATCATAATATCACCAATCTCCACTTCCGGGAGTTTACTCTGCAACTCCACAATCCTATCCGACCTCGCATAAGGCCAATACCATTCTCCATTGCGTATAATAGTTGACAATTTAGCACCAACTGAGCTCAGCATCATAGACAGCTCTACGTCCATACCTATCTAGCAGACACCAATCCGGATGCCACACGTCCATACCTATCTTCAGAAATCTCTTTAGTCAGTCCCTTAATTTTGATCAGGATTTGCTTCCAACTCCAAGAACAAGATTGAGGAATTGGGATTTGCCAAAAACTCCTCCTCGACCATCAATTAAAACCATTGGTATAATGACTAGAGCTTATAAATTAGAGAAGGCTGAAAATGCGGAACGTACTCAAATCAAATTGATGACACTCATCTCAGTTAGACTGATGTTTGTGTTTGGTTTGATCTAGTGGATTACATTTAATCTTATTTAAGCTAATAATATACTGCCCCTTTCATTTTAAGTTTGTATTTTAATTTGGTTCTAGGCTTTTAGGTCTGAGAAACGGACAAGACTTTGTGGCATGAACCAGATTGGTTCTTGCAGTGTTCTATCAATTACAACTCTTCCACTTTCTCAGGTGTTGGCATGTTGCCAACTGCTTTAGCCATTTCCATATATTCTCTTTGTTCTTTCCAAAATCATTGTTTGATTTCTTCATAAAACAGTACTCCTTGTGTTTTCCGTTTTTTATGAAATTGATTGTCAGGTCAAGATCATGGAGAAGGTAAACTGGAGTAGGCATTAGGGGTAGCTTGTTGGGTGCTTAGGAGTGAATTTAATGCAATCTTTAGTCTGAAAAAACATTGCAAATTAAGTGTAAATTTTTAAAAAATATGCGGACTACTTTTTCTTAAATAATGAGGGCGTATGCATTAGTTCGAAGGAATATATAGGTGTCGCATTATGCCACATCCCTAATTGTTATCCTAATTAAGCACTTGACACTTAATTATGAGGTGTTTAGAAATAATAGTTAAAAATAATACTTAATTAGCTAATTTGTGAATTGGTGCTACTTATTGTCTGTTTAGGTGTGCGATTTTTTTAAAAAATTACGAATACCGAGAGAATTTAGTTTTTGAAATTATGTTTTGATGGTTTAAAAAATTAATTAATTAATTGCATAGAAAAAGTAAAATATTCCTTAAAAGTAAAATCCCAAGAAACAAAGGAGAGTGTGAATAGAAGAAGTTAGGATCATCTACAATTATTTGTCTGAATTTAAAAAAAATTGGATAGGTGATTGTGAGAGACCACTTATAGAATCTACCTGACCAAAAAAAAATTAGACTGAATAATTATAAACTATCCTAATCCGAATAGAATAACCTAATTAAAGACTACCTAAAGCACCAACAACTAATTAATACGAAGGAAACCTCAGCGAATTAGTGAAAATTATCATCTTAAAAATTTAGTGGTAACCGACAGACAGCTTTGATGTTTTGTTGATACGAAACCGTGCAAGGAAAGTAAATTCTATGTATAGTGGACAGGATTCCTATGGGTTATAGGAATTAATCACGACCGACATATACCTTTTCTTAAAAACACACCTAGCTTCTACGGTTCTACACCCTGGCCTACATATATATATATATATATATGTATATATTAAAAGGCTAGCTTATTATTTAATAGTTTATTAAGAATTAAATTAAAGTAAGCCCACTTAGTGTCGTAAAATTACATTTGTGGATTTAATTAAGAAAATGGAAGAGATAAATGTAGAATATTATTAATGAATTTTTAGGATTAAATAAAAATAAGTCTATTTAGTGTGGTAAAATAAAATAAGTGTTTTATTTTATTCTATGGGTTTGTAAGTGCTAGCACAAGAAAAGAAAATATAAGTGACATTTTTTAGGCCCAAATCACAAGTTTCTACTAAAGCCCACAAATGCCCATATCTTTCACTTAAGTTGGGGGCATTTTCGGAACTTCCACTAAAACACCTTATCTCCTCTACGTGGCTCACGATACTCTCCTCTCCCAAATCAGATTTTTACTCTTTTTTCTCCCTAAAACACAGCAGCTCTTGGTCTTTCATCCTCCCCACCAAACCGTGAGCTCCAACCCCTCTCAACTCTCATCTCTTCTTCACACAAGCTCGGATTAGCATGAGAATGGGTTGAGCTCGTGTGGAAGACAAAGAGGAAGGGTTTCAAGGGCTGAAAATAATAGGTAATTTCTCAAACCCTCTTGCTCTCTCATTCTCTTTCACATGGGTTAAGGTTTGAGCATGAATTGCACACTTTAGATTAGCCAAAGCAGCACGTATTAGAGAGCATTGGGGCTGATTTGGTGAGTTAAAATTCTGGAATTTCTCACCTTTCTCTATCTATTTTCACGTGAAGCTTGAGCTTGGATCACGGGTTTTGCTTCCAAGTGAAATTCCATCATCTACAAGCCTAGAGTAGCAATTATCAACATCAAAGGGTTCAATTCACCAATTATTCCAAGGTAATTTCGAAACCCTAATATTCTTCGAAGTTAGGTTAATTTTGGGAATGTAATGAAATTATTGGAATTGGCATGAGGTCTTTATTTGCAATAAATTCTTACATGATATTTAAGTTTTGGGTTGATTTATTATTGGTCTAAAACTTCAATTTTAGGGTTGTTGAAGAGTAGGTAAGAAACCCTAAGTTTGATGGGTTGAATTAATTTAGGGTTTGATTTGGGGCTTTTGCTATGTTGTTGGACTGATATTTGAATTTGGGTTCTCTTGTGGTTTGGCCGAATGAGTCGATGTAGAATTGATTTCTATCGAGTTTGATTTATTGCTAAATGTTGATTTTAGGCACGTGGGTATGAGTTATGATTTAAGGTTGGATTCCTTATTATGGTTGTATGGGTATGTTGATTATGAAGTTGATATTGGGCTTTGGTGAAAATTGGGTTATGAGGTATATGGAATTTGGAAGATAAATTGTGATTTGTTGATATAGATGGTAATTGATATTGAGTTGTTTGTTGAAGAGATCGACTCTATGTGTTGGATTTACCAATAACCATTGATTTGTAACTTTATTGTGATATCGAAATGTAGGGGATAATTATTGTTGAGGATTGTTGTAAATGAGGTGCTTTCTTTGGAACCGATTGGGAGTTGGATTGATTGATTAGCATGTTGATGTAGGAATTTCGGTAGTGTTAGTTCGGTGTTCAATATGCTAGAATGGATTGTTAATTGGATATTGGTTTTATGACTAATAGAGGGTTGATTTTAATATGAAAAGGAAGATTCCAAAGTATTTGTAGGAATATAGTGAAATTGATCTTTAGTATGGGTTTTGATGTTTAGTTGGTTAATGAAGACTAATATGCTCTCCATGATATGCTTATGATGTTGGATATTTTAGAGATTGATAAAGTTGAATTAATTTGGGATAGGTTGTTAACTAATGGTTGAATTCCTCATTATAGTGTTATAGGTGTGTTGACTGTGAAATTGTATTAGGTTGTGGTTGTAAGTAATATGCATAACAAATGAATAAATAGAAGATAGCTAAAATAAATTCTAGAACCTATCTATGCCCATAGGTTTGATAAAGAGGAAAGTATTAAATGGGAATGCTTTAAAATGGTAAATTCTCCAAATAACCTTAAGACAACAACTATAAATTAGTAAGGTATTAGAGATACATAATAGGTTTCGAATCCATTTGGTAATGTAACTAAATAATTAATACGCCTATCTATGTATTATAAAATACCTAAGTGCGTTATGAGGCTATGCTTAGCTTAATAAGCATTTTATGTATGCATACATATACGTACCAAATATACACTTGGTAAATAACAAACTAAGTGATTAATTCACCTAGCTTCTACGGTTCTACACCCTGGCCTATATATATATATATATAAAGGCTAGCTATGCACCCTCGCGTTCATGACTTTCTCTTTTCCTTGTGTCTTTTCTTGCATATATTAACCTTTCATAGGAGAGTTGCTTCTTAATTCGATCGTGTATTTGTTTGTAAACACTAGTTTCTTTTTCTGCATCAATGGAGTTCAACGACGACGAGGCCCCACGTGTTTTTGTTGCTGACGACTCTCTTCTGCAACGAAAACTCCAAAAAAGAAGATTAACAGAGCTTACACCCAAAGGTGCGACGTCTTTCTTATTAGTACTGGACTTCATTATTTTATTTCTCAATTAATTATATACCGTACGTTATCATGCTTGAATGTGAAATATGTCTCTTTAGTTATTTATTTATTTTTATGTTCACTTTTTTTTTTCTCTTTCTTCCAACATTTAGCCTTTTATTAGTTTTATAGTACGATGTGGTCTGGTCGATTGATCCTTAATTATTGATTGGGTTCTTGTGAACCTTTGAAGCCATTTTATGAACTGCGCGCTTCACAAATTCACACATATATATTAATTCAAATTAGAAATTTAAGAGATTTATTGTTTGATTGGTGTTTCCCTTTTGTTTCTAGAAGTACTGTCTAATTTTAAAAATAATTTTTCACTTCTTTCTATAGACACTTTATTTAAATATTCCAAGGATTGGATTTGCACCACTATCTTGATGTAGTAGTAAGATGTAAAAAGTACGTACTACGAATCATAGAGATTATATATACATAGGTTCAAATAACATTCATGCGAGAGGCTCATCCATATTTTTTACTGTGTACTTTAAGAATTTAGGTATCGGAACGACTAATAACATTCATAAGTTTTCAATATCAATATGTCATTTAATTTCCCTTCTACAGTTTGATTCTCATATCACACATGCATTTGAAGAAGAACATGAACTTTTTCATAATAGAGAAAGCAAATATTTATTGAAGGAATAACTATTTAGTATTTACTAGGAAATTGGAAGCATGATTCGTCTCCCCAAACATGCTAGACGTACGAAATTAAAAATATAATTTTGTTAAGCACTTTGGTATAAATTTATAATATAAAATATCTTTTATTAATTAAACACTTAAAATATATAGACTTCTTAAACTTAGGCATATCTTGGGCCGAGCCTATGTTGCATGTATAAGTTTTGTCAGAGGCTCAAAAAGCCCAAAAATCATTAGATTTATCTTACCAGTTTTGTAGATCGACAATATATATATAGTCATTAATTATCTTCTAATTAAGTTTTGTTCCTTCCATAATGCAGAAGAAAGCCAACTTAAAGGTAGACTGTCAAAGCTACCAAAGGATTTGATAAATGAGATCCGGAGTTGTCTAATTAATCCGTTCACCAGGGCTCAAATTCAGCTACCACCTCTAGACACCTTTCCAGATGTTTTGAGGTTTGATCCTAATGTACCTAATAAAGAATATTTGATTTCTGGAAAAAGATCATATCTTCATAATCAGAAAACACATGCGAGAGGTGTGGCTTACTTTCGAAAAGTTTTTCGTTCGTAAGGTTGTCTTGTCGACGAATCCTACTTCTAATGAATTCACGGCCTTGGCCATTTACGGTGAGTTTGAAGAATTGGCCTTTTGCACAAGTGGAGATAAGAAATGGACTAAGTTGAAGGTTCCACGATTTGGTGAAGATGTCATGTCCCATGAAGGAAAATTTTATGTTTTAACTGATCGTAGAGAAGTTTGGATTAGTGACGCTACTTCTCTGCCAAAGATGATGAGAATTGCGCCGCCCCCTCCACGATGTGTCCCAAATGCGTGTTGGTTGGTGCGAATGACATCCGGTGAACTTGCATTTGCTAATATAAAATTCAAATGGAAACCAATAGTTGGTGATCCCGAAGGAAGAGATTATTATAAAGCGGCTCACTTTGTAGTCTTCACGCTAGATCAAACACAGTTGAAGTGGACCGTGGTAACAAGCATAGGAGACGATGCCTTCTTTATTGGAAAGAATAACTCCCTGTCCATCTCATCTCAAAATCTTCCTACTGGTTGGAAACATAATTGTATTTACTTTTCGGATGCCTACACTGAAGGCCACATAGATGGAATTGTAGGTGGTTATGACAATGTTACGTACAACTTGGAAAATAGAAGAATTGAGTCAATTCCAGGATATGTAATAAGTGATTCTTTGTTGGTATCGCCTGTACCAATTTGGGTTATTCCTAACCCAGCTGCTTAAGGAAATAAAAATGTATTTCCTAAGATCAACAAGGATGGTTAAGTTGTTGAAATGATGGAAAACGCCAGCCCTTTGCATTTTGGTTCAGATCTTTGCGTTCAAATTGTGATTTTTGAGCTTTAGAATTTCTAATACGATTGCTTGTGTAGTATTATGATGAACATGCATTTTAGCGTATCAATGAGAATATCACCAAATTTGATGAAAATTTGGGTTGGGTTGAAGGGTTTAATCTTCTCTTTTTCTTTTTTTTTTCTTTTTTATATTCTTGTTTATTATGCTTAATTGAAGAGTTGGAGTATTACAGCTTAGTGTAGTAAATTACTCAAGAATAAAGCTTTGTGTGGTATGATCGTTTAATATCATCGTATATATATTAGATATTAAAACAATTAACTACAAGCAAAAAGTGCTTAATAGAAAAACAAAATGATGAATATGTGGTAAACAAGACATAAACCAAACACATGTATTAATACTACACAAGGCTTAATTTAATAGATCGAAACGACTCACATATTAGTAAGGCTGAATAGAAACGACATATACATTGCACAAAATGATTAAAAACGACACACAGTCACATATTACACAAGGCTAACAATATATAAACGACACCAACATAGTTTTCAATGAACTACTTTTTTGGAACCGTGCTTCTTTTTCGCTTTCCAGTGCCTCAGATCGACGTCTGCATAAACATAAACAAATATCAATTAATATAAAACTAAACATAAAATAAACAAAAGGGACTCACTTTGAGTGCCATGAGTTCTAGTGCATGTTGTTGCATGCTGTTCTCATCTTCGAAACTATTGCCACAATCTGGACAGGGCACGTGGCAGGCTGCATGGCAATCTTTCGTATGACTTTGGAGCCCTTTCAAATCACCAAAAACTTTCGCCTTAGAGACTAGAGTCCTCACAGTGCGCCAACGAAATTCATTGGTAGTTTCTAAACCTTCAACCTTGCACACTCTCAGAATAGCTATCCATGGAAAAATTGCAGGGGAATGGTAGTAAGTTTGTGAAAAAGGTTTGAAAAGAGATGAAGTCATCTTTCTTTCTTTCTTTTCTTTTAAAAAAGAAAATGGATTCCCAAAACTAATATCACAAGAAAGGCATTGCTCAGAAAATCCTGCGCAGCTGATGTTGAAGATGCTTGACTAAGACTTTGTTACCGAAAGTGGCATATGAGTCTGCTCCAAAATATCTTCCTTCTTCAGCAAATTCAACATGCAGATGGATCGATCAGAGCTGCAAATGATTAGATTTTATACAATGAAAGAGATGTTAAACCAAATTATTAAATTTAATCTACATATACTTATCTGGATGTTGCCAAGAATGGAAACTGGAGGGAGAAAGAAGAGCTCTGTTATTAAAACCAAAACAAGCTAGTTGTGGACCCTCTCTTTCCTTCTTTCTTTCGTCTAGAAAATGAAGGTCCAAAACAAGAATGGAAAATGAAGTGAATCATTACTTTCACTTTGAGCCTTTCGACCCAGACCCAAGTACTAGCTTGCGGGATTAGGATTCCCTCAAATTTTTTAAACATTTGAGATTCTCAAATTGTTAAATTCTAGCTATGTTTTATATCGAAAGAAAGGAGGAAAGAGAGGGCCCACAACTAGCTTGTTTTGGTTTTAATAACAGAGCTCTTCTTTCTCCCTCCAGTTTCCATTCTTGGCAACATCCAGATAAGTATATGTAGATTAAATTTAATAATTTGGTTTAACATCTCTTTCATTGTATAAAATCTAATCATTTGCAGCTCTGATCGATCCATCTGCATGTTGAATTCGCTGAAGACGGAAGATATTTTGGAGCAGACTCATATGCCACTTTCGGTAACAAAGTCTTAGTAAAGCATCTTCAACATCAGCTGCGCAGGATTTTCTGAGCAATGCCTTTCTTGTGATATTAGTTTTGGTAATCCATTTTCTTTCTTTTTTTAAAAAGAAAGAAAGAAAGAAAGATGATTTTTAGGCTATAAATATATATGCATCTCTTTTCAAACCTTTTTCACGAACTTACTACCATTAATTCCCCTGCAATTTTTCCATGGATAGCTGTTCTGAGAGTGTGCTTTCAGTTGAAGGTCTAGAAACTACCAATGAATTTCGTTGTGCGCACTGTGAGGACTCTAAGGCGAAAGTTTTTGGTGATTTGAAAGGGCTCCAAAGTCATACGAAAGATTGCCATGCAACCTGCCACGTACCCTCTCCAGATTGTGGCAATAGTTTCGAAGATGAGAACAGCATGCAACAACACTAAAACTCATGGCACTCAAAGTGAGTCACTTTTGTTTATTTTATGTTTAGTTTTATATTAATTGATATTTGTTTATGTTTATGCAGACGTCGATCTGAGGCACTAGAAAGCGAAAAAGAAGCACGGTTCCAAAAAAGTAGTTCATTGAAAACTATGTTGGTGTCGTTTATATATTGATAGCCTTGTGTAATATGTGACTATGTGTGTCGTTTTTAATCATCTTTGTGCAATGTATATGTCGTTTCTATTCAACCTTACTAATATGTGAGTCGTTTCGATCTATTAAATTAAGCCTTGTGTAGTATTAATTCATGTGTTAGGTTTATGTCTTGTTTACCACATATTCATCATTTTGTTTTTCTATTAAGCACTTTTTGCTTGTAGTTAATTGTTTTAATATCTAATATATATACACGATGATATTAAACGATCACACCACACAAAGCTTTATTCTTGAGTAATTTACTACACTAAGCTGTAATACTCCAACTCTTCAATTAAGCATAATAAACAAGAACATAAAAAAGAAAAAAGAAAAAAAAAAGAGAAGATTAAACCCTTCAAGCCAGCCCAAATTTTCATCAAATTTGGTGATATTCTCATTGATACGCTAAAATGCATGTTCATCATAATACTACACAAGCAATCGTATTAGAAATTCTAAAGCTCAAAAATCACAATTTGAACGTAAAGATTTGAACCAAAATGCAAAGGGATGGCGTTTTCCATCATTTCAACAACTTAACCATCCTTGTTGATCTTAGGAAATACATTTTTATTTCCTTACGCAGCTGGGTTAGGAATAACCCAAATTGGTGCAGGCGATACCAACAAAGAATCACTTATTACATATCCTGGAATTGACTCAATTCTTCTATTTTCCAAGTTGTACGTAACATTGTCATAACCACCTACAATTCCATCTATGTGGCCTTCAGTGTAGGCATTCGAAAAGTAAATACAATTATGTTTCCAACTAGTAGGAAGATTTTGAGATGAGATGGACAAGGAGTTATTCTTTCCAATAAAGAAGACATCGTCTCCTATGCTTGTTACCACGGTCCACTTCAACTCTGTTTGATCTAGCTTGAAGACTACAAAGTGAGCCGTTTTATAATAATCTCTTCCTTCGGGATCACCAACTATTGGTTTCCATTTGAATTTTATATTAGCAAATTCAAGTTCATCGGATGTCATTCGCACCAACCAACACGCATTTGGGACACATCGTGGAGGGGGCGGCGCAATTCTCATCATCTTTGGCAAAGAAGTAGCGTCACTAATCCAAACTTCTCTACGATCAGTTAAAACATAAAATTTTCCTTCATGGGACATGACATCTTCACCAAATCGTGGAACCTTTAACTTAGTCCATTTCTATCTCCACTTGTGCAAAAGGCCAATTCTTCAAACTCACCGTAAATGGCCAAGGCCGTGAATTCATTAGAAGTAGGATTCGTCGACAAGACAACCTTACGAACGAAAACGTTTCGAAAGTAAGCCACACCTCTCGCATGTGTTTTCTGATTATGAAGATATGATCTTTTTCCAGAAATCAAATATTCTTTAGTAGGTACATTAGGATCAAACCTCAAAACATTTGGAAAGGTGTCTAGAGGTGGTAGCTGAATTTGAGCCCTGGTGAACGGATTAATGACTATATATATATTGTCGATCTACAAAACTGGTAAGATAAATCTAATGATTTTTGGGCTTTTTGAGCCTCTGACAAAACTTATACATGCAACATAGGCTCGGCTCAAGATATGCCTACGTTTAAGAAGTCTATATATTTTAAGTGTTTAATTAATAAAAGATATTTTATATTATAAATTTATACCAAAGTGCTTAACAATATTATATTTTTAATTTCGTACGTCTAGCATGTTTGGGCCTAGTAAATACTAAATAGTTATTCCTTCAATAAATATTTGCTTTCTCTATTATGAAAAAGTTCATGTTCTTCTTCAAATGCATGTGTGATATGAGAATCAAACTGTAGAAGGGAAATTAAATGACATATTGATATTGAAAACTTATGAATGTTATTAGTTGTTCCGATACCTAAATTCTTAAAGTATACAGTAAAAAATATGGATGAGCCTCTCGAATGAATGTTATTTGAACCTATGTATATATAATCTCTATGATTCGTAGTAAGTACTTTTTACATCTTACTACTACATCAAGATAGTGGTGCAAATCCAATCCTTGGAATATTTAAATATTTAAATAAAGTGTCTATAGAAAGAAGTGAAAAATTATTTTTAAAATTAGACAGTACTTCTAGAAACAAAAGGGAAACACCAATCAAACAATAAATCTCTTAAATTTCTAATTTGAATTAATATATATGTGTGAATTTGTGAAGCGCGCAGTTCATAAAATGGCTTCAAAGGTTCACAAGAACCCAATCAATAATTAAGGATCAATCGACCAGACCACATCGTACTATAAAACTAATAAAAGGCTAAATGTTGGAAGAAAGAGAAAAAAAAAAGTGAACATAAAAATAAATAAATAACTAAAGAGACATATTTCACATTCAAGCATGATAACGTACGGTATATAATTAATTGAGAAATAAAATAATGAAGTCCAGTACTAATAAGAAAGACGTCGCACCTTTGGGTGTAAGCTCTGTTAATCTTCTTTTTTGGAGTTCTCGTTGCAGAAGAGAGTCGTCAGCAACAAAAACACGTGGGGCCTCGTCGTCGTTGAACTCCATTGATGCAGAAAAAGAAACTAGTGTTTACAAACAAATACACGATCGAATTAAGAAGCAACTCTCCTATGAAAGGTTAATATATGCAAGAAAAGACACAAGGAAAAGAGAAAGTCATGAACGCGAGGGTGCATAGCTAGCCTTTATATATATATATATTATTTACCAAGTGTATATTTGGTACATATATGTATGCATACATAAAATGCTTATTAAGCTAAGCATAGCCTCATAACGCACTTAGGTATTTTATAATACATAGATAGGCGTATTAATTATTTAGTTACATTACCAAATGGATTCGAAACCTATTATGTATCTCTAATACCTTACTAATTTATAGTTGTTGTCTTAAGGTTATTTGGAGAATTTACCATTTTAAAGCATTCCCATTTAATACTTTACTCTTTATCAAACCTATGGGCATAGATAGGTTCTAGAATTTATTTTAGCTATCTTCTATTTATTCATTTGTTATGCATATTACTTACAACCACAACCTAATACAATTTCATAGTCAACACACCTATAACACTATAATGAGGAATTCAACCATTAGTGAACAACCTATCCCAAATTAATTCAACTTTATCAATCTCTAAAATATCCAACATCATAAGCATATCATGGAGAGCATATTAGTCTTCATTAACCAACTACACATCAAAACCCATACTAAAGATCAATTCCACTATATTCCTACAAATACTTTGGAATCTTCCTTTTCATAATAAAATCAACCCTCTATTAGTCATAAAACCAATATCCAATTAACAATCCATTCTAGCATATTGAACACCGAACTAACACTACCGAAATTCCTACATCAACATGCTAATCAATCAATCCACCAATCCAACTCCCAATCGGTTCCAAAGAAAGCACCTCATTTACAACAATCCTCAACAATAATTATCCCCTACATTTCGATATCACAATAAAGTTACAAATCAATGGTTATTGGTAAATCCAACACATAGAGTCGATCTCTTCAACAAACAACTCAATATCAATTACCATCTATATCAACAAATCACAATTTATCTTCCAAATTCCATATACCTCATAACCCAATTTTCACCAAAGCCCAATATCAACTTCATAATCAACATACCCATACAACCATAATAAGGAATCCAACCTTAAATCATAACTCATACCCACGTGCCTAAAATCAACATTTAGCAATAAATCAAACTCGATAGAAATCAATTCTACATCGACTCATTCGGCCAAACCACAAGAGAACCCAAATTCAAATATCAGTCCAACAACATAGCAAAAGCCCCAAATCAAACCCTAAATTAATTCAACCCATCAAACTTAGGGTTTCTTACCTACTCTTCAACAACCCTAAAATTGAAGTTTTAGACCAATAATAAATCAACCCAAAACTTAAATATCATGTAAGAATTTATTGCAAATAAAGACCTCATGCCAATTCCAATAATTTCATTACATTCCCAAAATTAACCTAACTTCGAAGAATATTAGGGTTTCGAAATTACCTTGGAATAATTGGTGAATTGAACCCTTTGATGTTGATAATTGCTACTCTAGGCTTGTAGATGATGGAATTTCACTTGGAAGCAAAACCCGTGATCCAAGCTCAAGCTTCACGTGAAAATAGATAGAGAAAGGTGAGAAATTCCAGAATTTTAACTCACCAAATCAGCCCCAATGCTCTCTAATACGTGCTGCTTTGGCTAATCTAAAGTGTGCAATTCATGCTCAAACCTTAACCCATGTGAAAGAGAATGAGAGAGCAAGAGGGTTTGAGAAATTACCTATTATTTTCAGCCCTTGAAACCCTTCCTCTTTGTCTTCCACACGAGCTCAACCCATTCTCATGCTAATCCGAGCTTGTGTGAAGAAGAGATGAGAGTTGAGAGGGGTTGGAGCTCACGGTTTGGTGGGGAGGAAGAAAGACCAAGAGCTGCTGTGTTTTAGGGAGAAAAAAGAGTAAAAATCTGATTTGGGAGAGGAGAGTATCGTGAGCCACGTAGAGGAGATAAGGTGTTTTAGTGGAAGTTCCGAAAATGCCCCCAACTTAAGTGAAAGATATGGGCATTTGTGGGCTTTAGTAGAAACTTGTGATTTGGGCCTAAAAAATGTCACTTATATTTTCTTTTCTTGTGCTAGCACTTACAAACCCATAGAATAAAATAAAACACTTATTTTATTTTACCACACTAAATAGACTTATTTTTATTTAATCCTAAAAATTCATTAATAATATTCTACATTTATCTCTTCCATTTTCTTAATTAAATCCACAAATGTAATTTTACAACACTAAGTGGGCTTACTTTAATTTAATTCTTAATAAACTATTAAATAATAAGCTAGCCTTTTAATATATACATATATATATATATATGTAGGCCAGGGTGTAGAACCGTAGAAGCTAGGTGTGTTTTTAAGAAAAGGTATATGTCGGTCGTGATTAATTCCTATAACCCATAGGAATCCTGTCCACTATACATAGGATTTACTTTCCTTGCACGGTTTCGTATCAACAAAACATCAAAGTTGTCTGTCGGTTACCACTAAATTTTTAAGATGATAATTTTCACTAATTCGCTGAGGTTTCCTTCGAATTAATTAGTTGTGGGCGCTTTAGGTAGTCTTTAATTAGGTTCTTCTATTCGGATCAGGAACGTTTATAATTATTCAGTCTAATTTTTTTTTGTCAGGTAGATTCTATAAGTGGTCTCTCACAATCATCTATCCAATTTTTTTCAAATTCAGACAAATAATTGTAGATGATCCTAACTCCTTCTATTCACACTCTCCTTTGTTTCTTGGGATTTTACTTTTAAGGAATATTTTACTTTTTCTATGCAATTAATTAATTAATTTTTTAAACCATCAAAACATAATTTCAAAAACTAAATTCTCTCGGTATTCGTAATTTTTTCAAAAAATCACACACCTAAATGGGCCATAAGTAGCACCGATTCACAAATTAGCTAATTAAGTATTATTTTTAACTTTTATTTCTAAACACCTCATAATTAAGTGTCAAGTGCTTAATTAGGATAACAATTAGCGATGTGGCATAATGCGACACCTATATATTCCTTCGAACTGACGCATACGCCCTCATTATTTAAGAAAAAGTAGTCCACATATTTTTTAAAATTTACACTTAATTTGCAATGTTTTTTCAGACTAAAGATTGCATTAAATTCACTCCTAAGCACCCAACAAGCTACCCCTAATGCCTACTCCAGTTTACCTTCTCCATGATCTTGACCTGACAATCAATTTCATAAAAAACGAAAAACACAAGGAGTACTGTTTTATGAAGAAATCAAACAATGATTTTGGAAAGAACAAAGAGAATATATGGAAATGGCTAAAGCAGTTGGCAACATGCCAACACCTGAGAAAGTGGAAGAGTTGTAATTGATAGAACACTGCAAGAACCAATCTTGTTCATGCCACAAAGTCTTGTCCGTTTCGCAGACCTAAAAGCCTAGAACCAAATTAAAATACAAACTTAAACTGAAAGGGGCAGTAAATTATTAGCTTAAATGTTAGAAGAATAATTTTAAAATAATCTTTAGTATTTAATATAATAATTTATTATATTAATAATTTTCTTTTCTTTTCTTTTCTTTTTTTTTAAAAAAATGTCTCATTTTAACATTTTACCTTAAATCGCAATTTACCCCTGATTTTATGCCTATTTTCATTATTATTATTTTTGAAAATTTCACTTAATCCATTGAATTTTCATCACTTTTGTAATCTCCCCTCAAAATAAAAAAACTCTCAATTTTGTGTATCGAACTTATAAGTTTTTGCAATGTCTTCCCTCTATTAGATGTTTTCATCAAATTCTAACTGAGGCCTTTGAAATTATCAAAATACCCTCAATTTTGTTTTATTATTTTTTTTATAAGTTTTAATTAAGAGTAAATTTGAACTTGGTAAAACGTTCATAGGTATAAAGATCATTTCATCTATTTTGCGGTTTGATTTAAACTCAAATTAACCTTAATGGATGAACGATATTACAAAAAATTGAAAGATAGATGTAATAAATTGAGAGTTTTGAAGTTTGAAACTAAGGTAATTAGAAATGTCATTAAAGTTTAGGGTTTAAGTGATTTTATTTTGTTTCATTTTTAAAAAAGAAGAAGCTCAAATGGCAAGACTTCCGATGCTTGCTACATGTATCCCAACCATTTGTTGTGCAGAAGTGAATCATTACTTTCACTTTGAGCCTTTCGACCCAGCCCCAAGTACTAGCTTGCGGGATTAGGATTCCCTCAAATTTTTTAAACATTTGAGATTCTCAAATTGTTAAATTCTAGCTATGTTTTATATCTAATGGTTCACGATATGCCAAATGTTCACATGAAATAAATGTAATCAACAAAAAGTGATGATATCAATAAATACTTGAACATTTATTTCATGTGGATAATTGGCACATTGTGAACCGTTAGATGTAAAGAATAGCGTGCCTCGGTCAAACTATTTTCAAGAGAGAGAGAGAGAGAGGGAGAGGCGAATTTTGTATGATCTCTGCAGAAAGATTTTTTAGCTCTGCGGAGAGGATTTCTGAGCTTGACCGAATCACGTTCGAATGAGAAATATTTTTGCTCGATCTCCTATTCTTTGTAGTTTGTATCCTTCCTCTCTTTCAATTATGGACCTTCATTTTCTAGACGAAAGAAAGAAGGAAAGAGTGGGACCACAACTAGCTTGTTTTGGTTTTAATAACAGAGCTCTTCTTTCTCCCTCCAGTTTCCATTCTTGGCAACATCCAGATAAGTATATGTAGATTAAATTTAATAATTTGGTTTAACATCTCTTTCATTGTATAAAATCTAATCATTTGCAGCTCTGATCGATCCATCTGCATGTTGAATTTGCTGAAGAAGGAAGATATTTTGGAGCAGACTCATATGCCACTTTCGGTAACAAAGTCTTAGTCAAGCATCTTCAACATCAGCTGCGTAGGATTTTCTGAGCAATGCCTTTCTTGTGATATTAGTTTTGGCAATCCATTTTCTTTCTTCTTTTTTAAAAGAAAAGAAAGATGACTTCATCTCTTTTCAAACCTTTTTCACAAACTTACTACCATTCCCCTGCAATTTTTCCATGGATAGCTATTCTGAGAGTGTGCTTTAGGTTGAAGGTTTAGAAACTACCAATGAATTTCGTTGGCGCACTGTGAGGACTCTAGTCTCTAAGGCGAAAGTTTTTGGTGATTTGAAAGGGCTCCAAAGTCATACCAAAGATTGCCATGCAGCCTGCCACGTGCCCTGTCCAGATTGTGGCAATAGTTTCGAAGATGAGAACAGCATGCAACAACATGCACTAGAACTCATGGCACTCAAAGTGAGTCCCTTTTGTTTATTTTATGTTTAGTTTTATATTAATTGATATTTGTTTATGTTTATGCAGACGTCGATCTGAGGCACTGGAAAGCGAAAAAGAAGCACGGTTCCAAAAAAGTAGTTCATTGAAAACTATGTTGGTGTCGTTTATATATTGTTAGCCTTGTGTAATATGTGACTATGTGTGTCGTTTTTAATCATCTTTGTGCAATGTATATGTCGTTTCTATTCAGCCTTACTAATATGTGAGTCGTTTCGATCTATTAAATTAAGCCTTGTGTAGTATTAATGCATGTGTTTGGTTTATGTCTTGTTTACCACATATTCATCATTTTGTTTTTCTATTAAGCACTTTTTGCTTGTAGTTAATTGTTTTAATATCTAATATATATACGATGATATTAAACGATCATACCACACAAAGCTTTATTCTTGAGTAATTTACTACACTAAGCTGTAATACTCCAACTCTTCAATTAAGCATAATAAACAAGAATATAAAAAAGAAAAAAGAAAAAAAAAGAGAAGATTAAACCATTCAACCCAACCCAAATTTTCATCAAATTTGGTGATATTCTCATTGATACGCTAAAATGCATGTTCATCATAATACTACACAAGCAATCGTATTAGAAATTCTAAAGCTCAAAAATCACAATTTGAACGCAAAGATCTGAACCAAAATGCAAAGGGTTGGCGTTTTCCATCATTTCAACAACTTAACCATCCTTGTTGATCTTAGGAAATACATTTTTATTTCCTTAAGCAGCTGGGTTGGGAATAACCCAAATTGGTGCAGGCGATACCAACAAAGAATCACTTATTACATTTCCTGGAATTGACTCAATTCTTCTATTTTCCAAGTTGTACGTAATATTGTCATAACCACCTACAATTTCATCTATGTGGCCTTCAATGTAGGCATTCGAAAAGTAAATACAATTATGTTTCCAACTAGTAGGAAGATTTTGAGATGAGATGGACAAGGAGTTGTTCTTTCCAATAAAGAAGGCATCGTCTCCTATGCTTGTTACCACGGTCTACTTCAACTGTGTTTGATCTAGCTTGAAGACTACAAAGTGAGCCGTTTTATAATAATCTCTTCCTTCGGGATCACCAACTATTGGTTTCCATTTGAATTTTATATTAGCAAATGCAAGTTCACCGGATGTCATTCGCACCAACCAACACGCATTTGGGACACATCGTGGAGGGGGCGGCGCAATTCTCATCATCTTTGGCAGAGAAGTAGCGTCACTAATCCAAACTTCTCTACGATCAGTTAAAACATAAAATTTTCCTTCATGGGACATGACATCTTCACCAAATCGTGGAACCTTCAACTTAGTCCATTTCTTATCTCCACTTGTGCAAAAGGCCAATTCTTCAAACTCACCGTAAATGGCCAAGGCCGTGAATTCATTAGAAGTAGGATTCGTCGACAAGACAACCTTACGAACGAAAACTTTTCGAAAGTAAGCCACACCTCTTGCATGTGTTTTCTAATTACGAAGATAAGATCTTTTTCCAGAAATCAAATATTCTTTATTAGGTACATTAGGATCAAACCTCAAAACATCTGGAAAGGTGTCTATAGGTGGTAGCTGAATTTGAGCCCTGCTGAACGGATTAATTAGACACAACTCCGGATATCCATCAACGGCGAGTATCCAACCATACGATGATCCTCGCAACAACATTCCCTTTACTTCCGGAATGTCAAAGTTATACATCTTATTTTCTAATGGGTTAAGGAAACTGAAACGTGTTTTACTCACATTGTCGTGTGGGAGCACTAGCCACAGGACTTGACTGAGCTGGTGGTTTGGCGTATTTGGTAGCATGGATTTCAATGACTTACAAGTTGACCGCAATCGGACATAATCAACATAGTTTATCAATCCCTTTCCAATCTCATTTATCAAATCCTTTGGTAGCTTTGACAGTCTACCTTTAAGTTGGCTTTCTTCTGCATTATGGAAGGAACAAAACTTAATTAGAATATTAATTAGAAGATAATTAATGACTATATATATATTGTCGATCTACAAAACTGGTAAGATAAATCTAATGATTTTTGGGCTTTTTGAGCCTCTGACAAAACTTATACATGCAACATAGGCTCGGCCCAAGATATGCCTACGTTTAAGAAGTCTATTTATTTTAAGTGTTTAATTAATAAAAGAAATTTTATATTATAAATTTATACCAAAGTGCTTAACAAAATTGTATTTTTAATTTCGTACGTCTAGCATGTTTGGGGAGACGAATCATGCTTCCAATTTCCTACTAAATACTAAATAGTTATTCCTTCAATAAATATTTGCTTTCTCTATTATGAAAAAGTTCATGTTCTTCTTCAAATGCATGTGTCATGTGTGATATGAGAATCAAACTGTAGAAGGGAAATTAAATGACATATTGATATTGAAAACTTATGAATGTTAATTATTAGTCGTTCCGAGACCCAAATTCTTAAAGTACACAGTAAAAAATATGGATGAGTGTCTCGCATGAATGTTATTTGAACCTATGTATAATCTCTATGATTCGTAGTACGTACTTTTTACATCTTACTACTAAATCAAGTGTATATAGAAAGAAGTGAAAAATTATTTTTAATATTAGACAGTACTTCTAGAAACAAAAGGGAAACACCAATCAAACAATAAATCTCTTAAATTTCTAATTTGAATTAATATATATGTGTGAATTTGTAAATCGCGCAGTTCATAAAATGACTTCAAAGGTTCACAAGAACCCAATCAATAATTAAGGATCGATCAATCGACCAGAATTTCGGATTAGATATTCCTTGAAATATATATTGCTGTAATTCAGATATGCATGAACCGGAGAACAAACTCGGCCACATCGTACTGTATAAAAGGCTAAATTTTGGAAGAAAGAGAAAAAAAAAAGTGAACATAAAAATAAATAAATAACTAAAGAGACACATATATATTTCACATTCAAGCATGATAACGTACAATATATAATTAATTGAGAAATAAAATAATGAAGTCCAGCACTAATGAGAAAGCTAGACGTCGCACCTTTGGGTGTAAGCTCTGTTAATCTTCTTTTTTGGAGTTTTCGTTGCGGAAGAGAGTCGTCAGCAACAAAAACACGTGGGGTCTCGACGTCTTTGAACTCCATTGATGCAGAAAAAGAAACTAGTGTTTACAAACATATACACGATCGAATTAAGAAGCAACTCTCCTATGAAAGCTAGGTTAATATATGCAAGAAATTAAAAGACACAAGGAAAAGAGAAAGTCATGAACGTGAGGGTGCATAGCTAGCCATTATATATATATATATAGGCCAGGGTGTAGAACCGTAGAAGCTAGGTGTGTTTTTAAGAAAAGGTATATGTCGGTCGTGATTAATTCCTATTTATTTTTCAATAAACATAAGACTGATTTCAAATTATATTAAACATGTTGAGCGGTTTTTATATTTCCATGTGATCTGATATTTTATTTATTTGTGTATTTTGTAGACCGATATGGCATCATCACCTCCGAGGAAGAGACTTTATACGCGGATCCCAACACGACTTTTTACACCTGAGGCACAACCATCTCAGTTTGTAGATGAGATGACACATGACACTCGCCCACCTTCTCCGAGTGCATTTATTGAGGAGCCCGTACTTGACAGCCCACATACGCTGTCGGATACGGCCAACACTAGATTTGCAGAGTCTCCTCGTGATCTTGATACTCCAAAAGTGCCACATTTGGATGACACGACACAAGGTCCCAATTCTGGCGTATTATTGGACAGTCGACAAGTCCGTACGATAGGTAGGTGTATATGTGTGTGTGTATATATATACATATATAATTTTTCTAATATACACATGTAATATTGTTTCTAATATTTGGCATCTGTTTAATTTAAATACAGATACGGATGGCAATTTTCACATAAGAGATGTAGGCTCTCCAAATGCCCTTTGGACAATACCCATCGGAGAGAAGGTTATAGTCGAATTTAATGGAATGTTGCAGCCAATTTGCACGAGTGGGTTGAAATTTCGCCGGCTAGGAGCGACATATGTCCGAAGTGGGAAGTTTGTGGGGCTAAGCGCTCCAAATTGGAGGACGGTAAATCCTCAAGCTAAGGAAGACCTGTGGGCCGCCCTGATCGTATGTAAAACAAGTTAGTTATAGATTTATTACGTTGAATATATATTACATGTACATAGTATCTAATTGGTTTTTTTTTTTATTAATTTATAGAAAAAATTTTACATCATGCCTGATGCACCGATTGATGCGATCAAACGGATCGCAATGATGGACCTCGGGCATAAGCGAAAAAATTTCAAGTACAGGGTGAAGAAAGGTTTTAATATACAAAACAGTGATACTCGCGAATCAATTATTGACGCGACGCCCAACATCACAGAGTTTGATGCAGAGGACATCGAGATTACCATCGACACATGGTTGACTCCGGGAGATAAGGTAATTATAACAACAAATGTCACTAATTATTAATATCATATGTCTTTCAACTTTCAAAAATGCATGTTACCGTATTTGTTTATAACAAAAATTTTGTAGGTAAGAGCTGAAAAGAATAGACAAATTTCCAAAAGCAACAATAAGATATTTCATACATCTGGCTCGAAAAGCTACGCCAGAGTCGCAAAAGAGCTAGTATGTTTACTGATAGAATTTGGGGTTGATTTCACGTTCTCATATTCATGATTAACTTTGGTTAATTTATAATTTTTGTTTTCACAGGAGATATCAAAGCAAACGCCACCAACCCGAGCTGAAGTTTATGTAGTAACCCACACAAAAAGGGATGGGGCGCCTAGCACTTAAGCAGCTTCGGAGACGATTGTACGTGCTTAACGTAGTGATTTAATTTGTGTTTTGTTGAATTTATCATATATATTGAAATAGTATAAGTATTTACCGAGGCAATTAAGTGTTTACTAATTAAAACATTTAATATATATATATATATATGTTAGGACAAGCTTAAGGAGCTGATAGCCGATGACACTGCAAGAACGAACCCTGTATATCCGCAGGGTTCAATACTGTGGGCCGAAGATGATGCGCTTGCAATGGCAATGGGAACAACAGAATACTCGGGTCGTGTTCGTGGAATGGGGCTTGGGCCACTACTGGTTAGACCCACTTTTCGCTCACCTGCATCATCAGCATCACGTTTGTCCCAAGAAGCTGTATTCAATAATCGAATGAATGAAATGATGGAAAAATGGGAGGAAGAAAGGAGAAAAATGAATGAACGATTGGAGGAAGATAAGAGAAGAGCGGATGAAGAGAATAGAAAAGCAGATGAAGAGAGGAGAAGAGCGGATGAAGATAGGAGAAAAACAGATGAACAGATTGCAGTACAGAGTCGAGTGATAGAGAATATGCAAAAGATGATTGAAAGTTTTGCGTCCGACAATGCAGCACTAGTGGGCAACACTTCGGCTACGCAAGACACTGAGTCACCTAATGTCGTGAGGGTGAAACCTTCAATAGCCAGTCGACCAGGTTAGCTCCCAACATGATTAACTAATTAACAAAGTGTAATTTTTTTAATCTATACGGTTAAAAATGTTATGTGTATCGTTACTAGTTTCCTATATATATATATATATATATATATATATAGTTGCGTAATGTACATTTTATCCGAATCACTAATGTAGGTGTCTTGCCCTCGACCCCGAATGATGATTCGCATGAGAGACCGTCATCACATACATTATCTTGATATAGTAAGTGACGATACTGTTAAGACTGTTTTGTCATTTAAAGCGTATTTCTTATTCTATAGACGTATAAACTTTCGATTTGTTTAATGTATTTACTTATATCTTTTAAAAAAATTTGTTTGAGGCTTCTAGGCGGTTTGAGCATGGTTGTGTAATAGTATGGTAGACTTATATAGCAGCTCTAGTAGTTGTTGGGACCATGTTACAAGTATTTAGTAATGCGATTGTTTTTATGCTCATGACATTCTAGGTGCTTCGGCCAATGGTGAAGAAGTTGTATGGTAATTATTGCAATAGCAACTGTGGGTGCTCTTTGGGTCGTGTAATATCTTTTGAAATTTTGAAGGAGATGCATGTTGTAATTGTTGAAATTCTAAAGGAAGTGGAGTTCAATACTATAAGTAGCGCTTTTATGCAGCATCACAGATTGATTTGTTTAAGTTTTGTCATGTCATTCTAAAATATACTGTGTCACATGCAGGCAACTTTATATGATATTCTCAGGCTACTTGGTATGGTTAGCCTTTGTTTATTTGTGGTGATGAAGAAGGATGTGGAATGGACTGAGTTCGATTTGATTCCGAGGTTGTTTTGAGACCGGGTCGATTTGTTTGATCGACAAGATATTTCTAAAGTGTCTTTACAATAGGTGGCAGAGATGTTGCCCTAGTGAGAGGAGTTCCAAGTATGAAAAAACCTATGGCCAATGTTTGGAGCTTTTCACTTCCTTGAGGCAAAGTGAGAGTTTTTGTTTATCAGTGGTGACAATAGCAACTGTGTGTGCATTCTCTTGTGACATCTTTTTTCTTTGTTTTTTACTGTTGAAATGTTGTAGTTTTCTTGTTTTTTCAGATTTTGATGTCAAGGGTTGTAGTTGAAAATGAAATTTTATTTGTAGGTGAACACAATTTGAAAGTGCTTTCTTCTTTAATTAAGATTTAGATTTCCTTATAACATCCATTTTGTTCAAGTTATAAGAACGCTTTTTTCTGCATTATATTACACCGTACCGTCTAGAAATTGGGGTTGAAGTACCAGGTATTAACAAAAGTGAAAAAAATAATGATTTAATTTTTTTTTAATTGTTTCGAGTCGTTTTAAGTCCTAAACGAATCCAATCATTTTGAGTCGTTTTGGACCTAAAGCGTTTCAAAACGATTTGAGCCGTTTTGAGTCCTAAACGGGTCCAATCATTTCAAGTCGTTTTGGACCTAAAGTGTTTCAAAACGATTTGAGCCGTTTTGAGCTGTTTTAGACGCAAAACGGCTCTAAACAGTTTGAACCGTTTTAATAAAACCGTTTCAAATAGCTTTGAACCATTTTAGCCAAAACGTCGGAAAACAATTGGAGCCATTTTGATTAAAACGGCTAAAAACGTTTTGTGCCGTTTTAAACAAGAACGACTCTAACCGTTTGGAGCCGTTTTGGATCTAAAACGGCTCAAAACCGTTTGAGCCGTTTCTGTTTAAAACGGCTCCAAACGGTTAGAGCCTTTTTTTTGTTAAAATGGCTCTAATTAGAGCCGTTTTAGTTAAAAACGGCTCAAAACCTTGATTTCCATACCCCATATTCTAAGCCGTTTTCAAAAGGCTAAAAAAAAAGGGCTCAAAATGCCATTTTTTTTGTAGTGATCTTTCAATTTTTTGTAATATCGTTCATCCATTAAGGTTAATTTGGGCTTAAATCAAACCGCAAAATAGATGAAATGATCTTTATACCTATGAACGTTTTACCAAGTTCAAATTTACTCTTAATTAAAACTTATAAAAAAAATAATAATAAAATAAAATTGAGGGTATTTTGGTAATTTCAAAGGCCTCAGTTAGAATTTGATGAAAAAGTCTAATAGAGGGAATACATTGCAAAAACTTATAAGTTCGATACACAAAAATGAGAGTTTTTTTATTTTTTATTTTGAGGGGAGATTACAAAAGTTATGAAAATTCAATGGATTAAGTGAAGTTTTCAAAAATAATAATAATAAAAAAAATAGGCATAAAATCAGGGGTAAATTGAGATTTAAGGTAAAATGTTAAAATGAGACTCTTTTTTTTTTTAAAAAAAAAAAAAAAAAAATTATTATATTAAATACTAAAAGATTATTTTAAAATTATTCTTCTAACATTTTGAGATGTCAAATTACTAATAAACTTTTCATGTTCAAATTTTGTCACTAGGGAAAAATCTAAAAAAGCTCCTTCAATTATTAGTCATATTCAATAAATCCCTAGAAAGTGACCGGCATGATAGTTTGATACATCAAATTATCATTTTGTGTCAAAAATGTCACTTTTATGTCGGTATTCCTAAAATACCCTTATTTTCTTATAACAAAAAAAAAAAATTACTTAAAAAACTAAAACAAAAAATGTCACCTTTTCAATTCCGTTTGTTTAGTTTTTAGTTTTTATTTTTTTTTATTTTTATTAAAGGCCACTAAATCCTACAAAGTTTTAAGTTCAGGTAATATTTTATTATTTTCAGCATTTAATGTGGCATAAATACCAAAAGTATCGCCTGTAATATAGTGGCATGTCATAAGATATGCTAAGTTAACGTTTCCCATATATGGCACATAGGATATGTATCACTATTTTAAATGACGTGACATGGATTTCAGTAAAAGAATTAAGGAAAAATTATATTTAGTCCCTAGGTTTTCATCTGATTTGAATTTAATCCTTAGGTTTCTTATTTCAAAAATAAAGTCCTTAGGTTTTTCTTATGTTTTAGGGAAAAATCATACTTAGTCCCTAGGTTTTTATCTAGTTTGAATTTAATCCTTAGGTTTCTAAATTCAAGAATAAAGTCTTTAGGTTTTGCCTATGTTTCAAATAGGTCACTATGTTATTTTACCATTAAAGTTAACGGTTTGCCATCTGCCACGTGTGTCTTATTTAATATGTCAGCATCCACTTCAACAACATTGAAAAGTGCCACATCATCTATATATATATAAGAAAAAAAAAAAAAACCACTGCGTCAGTTATCAAAACAAAAACCCTACCCACGCCTCACTCCACATTATCCATCCAGTAGCAATAGAGAAAGTTCAAGTACAAAAAACATCGATAGGGAAAGTTCAAGTACGAAAAACAACAAAAAAGGTGAGATCTTTAGCCTATGCAACAAATAATTATTTGGGAATTTTTTTTTTTTTTCATATCATTCTGTATGTAGTGTTGTTGTTCTAGCAGGGTTAAAGAAACCATCCCTCTTCCTATTTGTATTTTATACTAATAGACATCAGGAAAAAAATAAAATAAAATAAAATAAAATAAAATTGTTTCAATCTCTACTCTCAAGGCATAAACAGTACTGCTATATATTATCTAATACGAAGATGGATAGGAAGTTGACCATTTGAGTAATTCCATTGCCAACAACTTCAATTTATTATGAATGCTCAAAACAATTAGAGGTATAGACAAACAACTAAATATGATAATTTTTTATTTTTATTTTTCATTTTAATACTACCAACTATTACTATTTACTACTTGCCACAGAGTATTATATAAGTTACTATTTTGTTGCAAAAGCAAGGTTATCTTTAACTTGCAAACCAAAAATACCCCAAATTAGCTCGATATGTGGCCTGCTTTTTACCTGAAATTGAATATGATGTTAGTGACTATTGCTAAATTCTAATAGTTCTGTTCATGCATAATAATTTTTCTTTCACCATGGTATCAACTCATGTACGATAGTGGAGAATTTCAGATTTTGTCTTTAGTGTCAAATGACTTGAAATTGGTTTCAATTACTCTAAATGGGCCCACCATATAAATGTTTAGTTGTAGCTCTTGGTAGGTACTCTAAGGAAAAGAAAAGAACAAAAAAAAAAAAAAAAATAGGGTAAGCATTATGTGAATTTTACTTTGAGAATATTGTCTTTTTTGGCTTTGATAGAATGAGTATATCTTTTGATCAGAGATGCAATAGTGTACGTGTACTATCTTTATGCTATAAGGGTAGGAGCCTTAGAATTTAGCCTTCTATAGCTTTCTTCACCGTTTTATATATATGGACAATGCATTACAGAACATGAAATTAGCTTTATAGGAAGAAGTAAACTTTTTTTTTTCCTTCAACAAGTATAAAATAGTTGTAGGTGTAGCATTACTCCTTATTACTATTTACTGAATATCTTATGTTTTCATTTGTGTTACAGATATGGTGAAGCAGTTACTGCATCATGGCAGATCTTTTGATGGCTTACGTACATCTTATGTTGGAGGAGAGGTCACAGATTGCGGGGAGATTGATCTTGATGTACTCTCTGTTATTGATCTTGCTAGTGAAGTGAAAGAGCTTGGGTACAGAAACACAATACAATTCTATTACAAATTGGATGAGGAGAATTTGAAGGAAGGCATGATTGAGTTAACAATTGATTGGGACATTATTAGAATGATTGGGAGGATTGCTGAGGAGAATAGGAAGGTGATATGTGGATCACAGGGTAGATGAACCTGCTATTAATGAGCAACCAACTACTGCATTATTGATGGATGTCCCTGTAGAAGTTGAAGTACTTGATTATGGACGAAATGATACATATGTTGATGTGGGGATTGGTTTAAGTAATGGTGTAGAGAATGTGATTAGTGTTGATGCCTCGAGACAAAAAGTTAAAGGGGGTGTCTCTAAGGTAAGAGTTACGAGGGGTGGTGTAAGAGTTATGGGGGGGCAATGTAAGGGCAAACGGTAGAAGTGGTGGAAGGGTAAATGGCAGAGGTAGTTCAAGGATAAATTGTAGAGGCAGTTAAGGGGAAAAGTTAATGGTGGTGCAAGGGCAAATGGTAGGGGTAGTGCATCAAGACTAAACTTGAGGGATGGGGGGAATGAGTCTGACGACTCTGGACGTAGCATTCCATTGAGTGATTTACATGAGACCGACGATGAGGACAACGATCTATTCACATATAATGTGGAACACAACATTAAAAATAATGTGGATTGGTTTCCACAATTTGGCGGCGTGATATCTACTAATTTTGGTGATGATGGTGTGGAATCTGATTATGCAGATAATGATTCTTTGATTAGTTTAGATAGCAATGAAGAAGAGGGAGATCAACCGAGGAAGAAGAGGTATCCAGAGTTTAATGCAGTCCATGATATGAATAAGAACATAACTTTCATTATTGGGCACATTTTCAAGGATAGACATGACTTTAGAAAGGCGCTGAAACTTTATGCTATACAAAATCGTTTTGATTTTGTGTATAAACACAATGATAGGGTGAGGGTTACTGCTGTTTGCAAGGAAAATTGTGGGTGGAGAATCCACGCATCCTTAACTAGTAATAAGGGTTCATTCCAGATTAAGACATTTCACTCTACTCACGAATGTGGGAGCAATTATTACAATAATAAAGTTGATATGAATTTTATTGCCAACCGGTATAAGGCTAACTTCAGAGATGATCCCACATGGACTATCATTGCACTTAAGGAGCAGGTTCACAGAGATTATAATGTTGAAGTTCCGATCATGCGTTGCTATTATGCTAAGAAAATGGCAATAAATCAGGTTAATGGAAGTTATGAAGAACAATATATAAGTATACGAGAGAATATGGAGAGGCTATCCTAAGATGGAATCCAGGCAGCAGCGTATTTATTCAAAAGGAGGGGTTATTTTTCCAAAGAATGTATGTGTGTATGGATGCATGTAAGAAATGATGGGTGTCTGGATGTAGGCCCATTGTATCGGTGGATGCATGCCACTTAAAAGGGCATCTTGGTGGCCAATTAATGTGTGCCATAGGGAAAGATGGGAACGCTGATATGTTTCCAATTGCATACGCCGTGGTGGAGGCTGAAACTAAGGACTCATGGAGTTGGTTTTTGAGCATCCTTATTGAAGACATTGGTTCCATTGATGAGCCTGCATGGACTTTTATGTCAGACCGTCAAAAGGTAAAATACCTAAAAAAAAAGTTTTTTTTTTTTTTTTTTTCTGCTTAGATTATGTACTATTAATAAAGTGTGCTTTAATGTGTTTTTGTTTGTGTAGGGCCTTATTGAAACATTCGACATTTTACTGCGAGGAGTGGAACATAGATTTTGTGTACGACATCTACACGCTAACTTCAAGGCAAATGGTGGAAAGGAAAGGCCTTTAAAGACGAATTGTGGGGTGCAACCAGGGCAAGTACGCGCAGGCAATTTGAGTACCATATGAATGTCATACAAACTATGGACCAGCATGCGTATGATTATTTGAAGAAGATAGAATCAAAATTGTGGTCGAGACATGCATTCAAAACAACTTGTAAAAGTGACATGTTGTTAAACAATTTAGCAGAAACTTTTAACGCATGGATAAAAGATGCACGAGGTAAGCCCATTTTGACTATGATGGAAATGATAAGGTGACAGCTAATGACAAGATTCCAACAGAAGAGAGATGGAGCTCGACAAGCATCTCACACTATATGTCCGAAGATTCATAAAAAGTTGGAGAGGTCTAAGGATGATGCGAGGAATTGTATTTGTAGATGGCAAAATGAATTAGAGTTCGAGGTTGACCACATATATGATGCTAGAAGGGTGGTGAATTTGGATAGTAGAGCATGCACATGTGGCAAATGGCAATTAAATGGTATCCCGTGCTCTCATGCATGTTCTGCCATTTACATGAACAAGCATGTGCTTGAGATGTACCTAGCAAATTGCTACTAGATGGATAAATACATTCAATCATATGAACCCCGCATGCAAGCTATGCCTGACCTTGATGAATGGTCACAAATTAACACTGATGAAGTTATCCTACCTCCACGCATGAGATCCCGACCTGGTAGGCCTAAGAAGGCAAGGAGGAAGGGTGCAGATGAAGAAGTACAGCCATACAAGGTTTCTAGGGCTGGGTATGATATAAAGTGTGGGAATTGTGGAGTAGTGGGTCACAATTTTAGAACATGTCCTCAGCCAGAAAACCTAACCCGCAAGAAATGGCCAAAGAAGACAAAAAAAAAAAAATCTAAAGATAATGGTGTTTATCCGGCAACTACAAAAAATTCTGTAAGTTACATTAATGCTATTAGTCTACAGATTGTTAGTCAGTTTGTGTAATAAATCTTAACAATTTTAGTATATTATATAGGTATCTCAAAGTGTGGATTAAGCAACATGGAGTTACAACTCTCACACAGACATACCTAATAGTACAAGGAGGTTGTAGATTTGTGGGCACAAGGTCAAGAAGCACATCAAGATTGAGAGCAACCCAATAGTGATGTTCTAAGCTATGAGTCAAACTTTGGCTTGTAGTTGCTTTTGAAGCTTTTTTTTTTTTTTCCTAGCCATGACCCATGTATAATTTTCAAGTCTGAAATTCTCTACCTATTTGGAATCTAAATTATTCTATGTATTGAAGAGAGAGTAAATCAACTGGATCACAAATCACCTCTAAGATATTCGAAAATGACATGAAAGCTTGTACATTTTGAAAAGTTTCATGTATGGTTGTACATTTAAAGACCATCTAGTGATATATTAGAGGACATGATGTCTCCGTGAATTATGGGTAGGACTGCATGACATAATGGTGAACAGGGATGAAGCCAAAAGTTCTTATGGGCATAGTCAATGGCTAAATTTTTTTTTTAGTAGGGGCCAATAGGCTATTTTTTTTTTTTTTACCTTTTTTTTTTCTTTTTTCTTTTTAAGAAATTGAAGAGAGGGGGGGGGGGGGGGGGGGGGGGGGGGGGGGCTACCAGCCCCCCTCCCTCTGTCCCTGATGGTGAAGTACCACATATCATCCTCCCTTACTCTCAAGCACCAATATCAATTACATAATTATTCTCACATACCACGTATGTATCTGTTTGTGTGCTCTGCCATGGTTTATATATATATCCAGCGATTCCGATTCACGATGCTAAGTCGGCGTTTATTATGCGGACATAGACAATTCTGAAGACTCTGGACGTTGTGACTATGACTCGCAGCTTTTGGTTTGGATTTGCTCGCTATGGCTGCAGGGGCTCTAAAATATTCTAGTCCCTCGCAGAAATTGAGAAGTACTGTTGCAAGTGAATTGAGATATGCACCTCTGTGGTTATAGATAACACCTTTGGGGCTTGATGTAGTGCCTGAAGTGTAATTCAGTACTGAGGTTGGATCCCATTCATCATTTGGCCTTCTGATCTCGAAATCAATTCTTCCTCTTCCCAAAAGACTCTCATATTCTAGGTTATTGGATGTTGATATGGTGTTGCATATTTTAGGGGATAGTTGATCAGACTCTGGAATTAAAATGATCAGAAGGGGCAGTTTGGTGCTTGTTTGGGATAGAATCATCAATGGCTCTCTGAGCAATATGAAGAAATTGGTAGTCCGCAAAAATGATTTTGGTCTCTAAATGTCCAAGTAACGTTGACACCATTGCTGAATCATGACGTGTACTTAGTGGACAAAGAACTGCACCGGCCATTGGAACACCAAATGTAGCATCAGTAGTAGAGAGAAGAAGAAGCTAAAAGTATTACATCAAATAGTCACTTCGGCTTTAAAAAGTATAATGAATTGTTGACGTGGACATCTTATTAACACCGTTAATCACTCTGTCGATGTTCAATCTAACAATTTAACGTTGTGCCATGTCAAGGCCTATCAAAGTCGCTCATTTTTTTTTCCACTCTCCTCTCATTTTTTTTCTTCACTTCTTTAAAAAAAATTAACTGCAAAACATTTCAACTTTTTTCCTCTTTTTATATCACATAAATAATTTTTTATTACTATTCAAATAAATAAATAAAAACCACTACAAAACAAAACTTTTTCATTTTTTCATACAAAAAATTACAAACTTATTTATACTTTAAATCACATCAATCACATTTTATTAATATTTAAAAAAAGTTACTCCTAAAAAATGTTTACCAAACCGAGCCCTAGAGTTTACAATTTGAAAGATTTCTCGTAGCGTCCCGCTTCTTTGAAAGATTCCTCCACTGGGACTAAGTAAAAGAAATGTTAAATTTGTTTTCAATTTCATACTTTCAAGTACACACTTTTTAACATGGTAATAAAAGTTATTATTTAATTTAAAATTTAAAAATAATCTAATCCAAAATTCAATGATAATTTTTATTGCCATATCAAAGAGTATGCACTTACAAATGCATGTAACATTTTACTTTTACGTACATAAGATCCCAAGAAGAGAATGGTTAATTAACTGACATAAATTTTTTATAAACCGGTATGTAAAAAATCTTTTACATTTGTATCTAACGTTAACCCAATGTGCATGGATCTTTCCAACCCCTCACCCTTTAGAAAGTACAAGATTTTATTGTAAAATTATAGATGACACGTGTTAAATATAATTAGATCATGTTAAAGTACTTGATTAAATGATTAAATTTATATTTTTCTATTAATTTAAATTAAACTTTTGAAATGAATAGTGATTTAACATGGTATCAGAATGAAGTCCTGGGTTCGAACCATGTCTTATTCATTTCCCTTTCATTTCAATTAAATATTTTACATGTTAGGCTTCACATATTAAATGGAGGTTTGGGCCCCACACGTGAGGGAAAGTCATAAATTATTTGATTAAACGATTAAATTTACATTTTTTAATTAATTTAAGCTTTTGAGATGAGTGGTAATTTAACAAAGTCCCATTAGCCACTAAATTTTTGTTTACACCTTTCAATCATATGCTAACATGTGTCAACATATTACAAAAGAGTCATAAGTTTAACATTTCTTTTTTTAATTGTGAATGGCTCTCAAACAAAATAACATTCGTCGTTTCTTCTCTTGGGTAAGTATTTTACTTATTACTATGTTAAAGGCATCAAGTAACACAAGAAACAACATTTTTATACCATCTCTGTTGACGTAGTAATGCTAATAAGTCATTAGTTAAATAAAAAATTTAAAGGTTGATTGGTATTGTCATGTTAACAAAATAAGATAGTAGTGGGATAAAAGTATAATTTATAGTAAAAATATACCATTTCTAAGCCAAACATACATGTTTAGCAGCTGCTAATAATGTTTGGCTCATGTTTTTTTTACATGGAGTAGTTGCAGGCATTGAAGTGCAATATTTGGTAGCTAATTAATGTGTTGATTGATAATTCTTGTATCCTCGTATCAGCATTTTGCCATCGCGTTTCCGCCCCCCCGCCCCCAACACACACCACTTAGCATTAATATACAAGATATGGCCTTGATTCATGTACAACTGAGCCCAACTATTGCACAACCCCAAGGCATATTGGGAAAGGATCTATTGAGCCCAATGTGTCCCACTGGCCAATGTGCCTTAGAGTTGTGCAATAGTTGGCTAAAGTTGTATTTTTAGCATTATCATACAAGATATAGATATAAATGCCTGAGGACCAGAGGATCTTCGAAATTTCAAACTTCACTTACACACACACACCACTTAGCATTAATATAGAAGTTATAGCTATAGGTGCCTGAAGACCTGAGGATCTTCAAAATTTCAAACTTCACTCACACACAGTACTTAGCATTAATATAGAAGTTATAGATATAGGTGCCTGAGAACCTGAGGATCTTCGAAATTTCGAACTTCACTTCCTTTTTTGATAAGGTAAGAATGAATTAAAATAAAATAATAATTATTACAGTAGAGGAGCATTATAAGATTGAAGAGACCTCAAGAGTGCAAGGACATAAAATCCATTCATACTTCGAAATAATTAAAACAAGCAATTACTCAAACCGAAACTACTCACTCGCTCGAAAGATTTCCAACAATACATGTCTTTATTTAGTAGAAACTTGTTGTAGCACAAGTAGATAAAAAGAAATATATATATATATATATATATATATATATATATATATATATATATATATCTATATGAGAAAGAAGGAAAAGCTTTGGTGTGAAACTAATAACAGTCTAATAGAGAAGCAAAGTTTTAGATTGAGACACTATTGGGAATGCCCTTGCCAGTAATTCCACCTTCACTAGTGGGATAGAGCAAAGTATATGGCACCTTGACTGGTCCAACTCGGTTTTTCCATTTCTTGTCATTGTTCATTTTTATAATTCTATCCTCAATTCCAGCCAGTGTCTGTCCGAATCTCTCAAAGGCTTCCAATGGTTTAGCGTCCAACGTCCATTCAGCAGTATCTCTTTGCCCGAGATACACCTCATCGGAAGAATGCCTTGACAAAATCTCAATGAGGGAAATACCAAGAAGTGTGTGGAGCTGGGCAGTAATTGTTTTCAAGAAAGCCTTATCAGGGTTTGACTTGAGTTCATCATATTCAAGAGTCCCTTTTTCAGGCATGAACCGACGGCTCATTGTGGGGCGGTTTGGATGGTAGCCTGCATAAGGGAACTGTCCAAAATTGAGGGCAGCATGGAGAGCAGAAGCAATCCATATGATGATAGCGCATGTTTCTACAAGCTCTTCACGTGTTTGCATTTTAGGCCACCAGGGCTTGTCTTTCTTGTCACCATGACCCTCTTCTCTAAGTTCCTTCCACCAGGACTGCAGTTCAGAGTCCTTTTGTACAATGTCATCACTCTTGTAATAGTAGGAGCAGTAGTCCTCAACCCATGTTTTAATTGCTGACCAGATTTCCAACCCATCAACAGCATATGGATAGTCCTCAATCAGTAGGCGAAGGCCATGTGGGTACTTTGAATCCTTGACTGCCATTCCCCTAAATGCACCAAAACAAGTAACATGTCATTTGAGATATATATAGATCACAATCATATTTATTTTATTAGTTTTAGTTTAGGACTTTGGGCCAATAACCAACTAAAGTTTGAAGCACTAAAATTGGCATCAACACCTCTTTAAATATTATGCCTTTATGAAGTCTATCATTCAGCAGTTTTAAAGTACTCCAAAGTGTTGGTTTTTAGTTTCCCTGATGGATAAATTCACACGGCATTTTGTTATGGAGTGTAACATTTACCTCTTGATGAGATCTGTAGGAAGTGCTTGCTCAGGAAAAACCCAATTCTTATAAACTACTGCTGACATCTCCATGGAATACTTTGCTGGAAAAACTGTCGCCTCCAAAAACCCACCGGCATTGATGACGACCTGCCGAGCAAATGCATTTATATTCATGGTATCACGGAAGTGAGGATGCAGAAGCTTGTGAATTGGGTGAAGCACGCTCAGTTGTCTGTTTGTTGCTATCACAAATGGCTCAATCACTGCATGGGTATTTAACCTGTGACCAGTAAAAAAGTATTCAAAAACCAATCATAAATTTAGACTGAATTTTTTGCTAAGCTTTCTTAGAAAGAGGTGTACCAGTGGCTAATGAGCTGATGATTGCCAGAGTCATTTACAGCCACATAAGCTTTTGCCAGTTGCCAAACAGAACTTTCAACACCTTGTTCAGCTGGTGTGTACACTTTGCTAATGGCACCAAATTGATCTCCTTCAGGATGAGGCAAGCTTAATTCAATAACCAATGGCTTCAAAGTCCCATCGTTCTTCAAGAAGAGGATTGTCCTGCTAGCATACGTCTTTGTGGAAGTTGAGTTTATTCGCCTCAGATACGGCATGATCGCATCATGGTGATCTAATATGAATAGCTTCTTGTTGTTGATTGCCTACAACCAAAGACGTTTCAATCACAATTTGTATAAGAATAAAGCACTGTAATTGCAAAGCCACTGCAGAATATTACCTCATCTATACTGAGCCCATCTATGTTATTTTCAATATGTTGTTTGGTTATTGTACTGGCCTGATCACCGTATACTTTAGGATCGAGCTTGCTTTCAAGTGGGAATTCCTGTATTAGTTAAGAGTTAATTATGAGTAAAGATGAGAAGCCCCGATCCTGTATTTGGCAGTTGAGAAGATAAAGGAATAGAAAAAATATAAGTTTAGTATTACTTCAAGACGACGAATGTTGACAGGGTTTACTCCAGCCAACATCTCTCTTGCAAACTCTTCATCATTCCTCCATGCAGACCTATCCTCTGCTCCAGGTCATTGAAACACCACCATTAATTCAAAGAAAGTAGAATTCAAAGGCACAAATATCCTAAAGCTCTTGAATATGAAATGACACTAAAGCACAAAGTTCCCAAATTTATCATTAAGACTGTACTGCAAGATAGATATCAAGATATGGTTGTGCCTAAAAAGATATGATACCTTTAATCACTTGGGGCATTGGATATTTGAGGAGTCCTTCACCATCGGTTGGGAAAACTTGCTTGAGCATCTCCGCTAGGATGTTGTCCCTAATAGTCTCAAGTAAGCCGTCAGGTAGCTTAACTCCTCCTTCATAAAGCTTAAGTACATCTTGAAAGTTGTCAAACTCATTTGGAGTGCTGTCAAATATAGATTCCAGCTCAGGTTTAAGGAATTGAGCTATGGATTTCAGTCCATAAGCAAGGAAGTCTGACATCTTCAAGTGGCCAAAACGCTCATCTCTTGGGACATAAATGTTTAAGCTCATAAGAAGCTTCACTCTGCTCTCGCTGTTGGGATCTGTTAAGGTTATTACATATAAAATCTTAACCACAACAATGATAATAGTCATAGACACCAAAATGATTCCCACTTTTTCAGTGAAAAAATACAGTCTGAATTTAACCAATCTAATTCTCAAATTTTCTTTTCATGATACTATATCATTCTTTGCTGTTTGTGGCAGTAAGAAAACTTTGTGAGGCTTAGTAGTTACAAACTAAGGTGATCGGCAAGTGAGGGCACGTCTGATACAGTTCCGGTGAGTGCTTTGCCGGCGACGATTGTAGAAGTTGATAGAAGGATTCAGCTTGCGTTATACTTGAGATTTGGAATGGCTAGAAAAGTAGGGAAAGGGCGTGGTAGAGGAAAGAGTTTAAAGCTAATCGACGAGGTAATGACTGAAACTCTGGTAGATTTTTTCTGGAAGCAATAAGAAGGATTATGTGGAGAATAGAGATGGAGTTATAGAAGAGGAGGAGAGCAGTGACAAAAATGGAAAAAAAAATAGCATTTATGAAGAAGAACTGGGTATGGAATTTGAGGAAGCATCTGAAGCTGGAAGTATGGAGATTCTAAATTGAGGGGAAGAACAAAAGAATGCCAATGATCGAGATGGAGACAAGAAGTGAAATGCCAAAAATAAATGAAGAATTAGGAAGAGTGACAAGGGTGGAAATAGGTGCAAGGGATAAGCCGATATGGGTGATCTCGAAGAAAGGAAAATATCCAAGTGCAGAAACATGGAATGAAATCTGATCAAAGCAGCCGGAAGTTGTTTAGTGGAAGTTAATTTGGTTTTCACTTGCAACACTAAAGCAAGCATTTGTTCTATGGTTAAGAATGAAGGATTGCTTAACAATAGAGGAGAGATTATTGAAATGGGGATATAAGGGTGACGTGAACTTTTTTTTTTTTTTTTTTTTTTTTTTTTTTTCTGCAGAAATGGCATAGAAAACGTATATCATTTATAGTATGGAAAAATAGAAATGAAATCAAAGACGGGAGTCGGTCAAAAACAGAGGAACATATTGTTTTTTTCAAGTGGTTCAGCTGATTTTGCTGAAGAGTGAGTAAATGTGTTGTTTGTTAAATTAAAATGTCCAACCTGTCTTCGTTGGGGGTCGCCCTGTTCTTCCTCTACGAGGGTAAGGGTACTCACTGGACCCTCCGAGAACCGGACGGGCATATTTAGGGTTCTTATCGGGATTTCCCAGATCGTTGTAGTAAGCATAGTCGTAGACCCTATCCCATTCCTGAAGCTCCCCTGTTCCACCTCCTCTCAAGTTCACAAGCTCTTCTTCTCTGTACTTTAGCAACGGCGCTGGTGTTTCACTTGGAAGATATGTCTGCAAAGATATGAATGCATGGCCAACTTGTTAGTTTAGATGCAAAAATATGTATGCCAACTTTGGTATTACCTTGTTGGAGAAGAAAACGCGGTCGTATTTGTATTTATCTGCAGGATAAACCCATGAATTGCAAACAAAGTGGATCCGACCGTGGCCTGGAACATCTTGGAGGGTAAGACTTTTGAGGTAGAATTCACTGTGATGATTGTTTCTTATTAAGAATGCTCCTGGAATTCCTATTTGCTCCTCGTCCCACTCAAAGGTAACCTTGAATGCTGACTCCCCCGCTATCAATGGGGTGATTGTGCTTATCCAGTCTTCCAAGTATGCTTGATTTCCATGTTTCCCTTGCAACCCATTTGCTACGACAACACAACAACTTCAATAATTGGTTCTCTAGAGAATTAGAAGCCAAATATCATTCATTCTGTCACTTGCTAAGATATGTCATTGTGCGCAATTGGTCCATCAAAGTAATTTTAGATATAAGTAGGGGTGTTTTAGGTAGGCGGCTAAAAACTGTTCTGCATCTATAATTCGCCCATCTACATGGGTTAGGGGGAATTTTCAGCCCCGGCCCTAACGCTTGGCGTGCGGATACAATAACCGTTATCCTCACATATGCGGGTGAACAACGAAATATGAGTAGGCGGAGGCAAATAAAAAAATAGTTGTCTTATTGAGATTTTATTTATGGGTACTCCATGCAAATTAATATTGGCTAATTTGACTTGATGGTTTGAAATGTCACTAAATTGACATTGTGTCCACTATCCAGCTATGAACATTATTTCAAGGCAACTAAAGTTAATTGTTAATTCATTTTTTTTTCCTGAGAATATAATTTAATCCAATTGTATTTTGTAGTTTTTTTCAATTTACTCGTATAGCCCAAAATTTATAAATAGGCGTATTGTTCTCATATTAGAATTCAGCCTATAAATACTTGTATTGCCTATCGTTTACAATTCAATTTGTATTTTCATATTACAAGTTACAAGTGTATTTAGTTCAAAAATTGGATTAAGCCCATCTAAAAAAGATCATAAAAAGCTTTTAAAAAACATGCCCACATAAATTAAGTCCCTAGCTTCTTTTCTTTTCTTTTTTTTTTAAAAAAGAAAAAGAAAAGAAAAGGCTCAAAATACAAAGCGAATGTTACGGGCAATTAGTACAAAAAAATACCCCGCCTGTGTACAATTATGGGCAGATTCCGCCCGTCCGTTACTAAAATATGTCCTCCACAAAATGCAAATTCGAAATAAGGGTATTATCCTCTATCTAATTTCGTTTACACCCCCTAGATGCGAGGCCACAAAAAGGATTGATCATGCATGACCATCCAAACTCTTGTTTATGCTCCCTGATATATGTATTTAGTATGCTCCAATTTGTTATAAACATGGTAGTGGCTGATTATATTTTGTGACATCATAAAAAGCTAGTCCTAATTATGAAGATGAATTGTTCATGGGTCATAAATTTACGAGATTGTAAATTTAGCTAACAGTAAGATGTAGAAGTAATTTTTTTGAACAGGATTAAGATATAGGAGTAATTATACTAGTATTATTATTATTATTTGGCTGTGAGTCGGCATGCATGACACCAATAGGTTAAAATCCTACTGTTTAAATAATAATAATTGTAATAGCATTTATGACGTAAATGGTGACCAAATCGATCGAAGGTCCGGATTTTATAATTTGATCCACGTATATTATTATGCATATGGGGCAAGTGGGCAACCCATCTCACTCGTGGGCTTCCGATGACAGGACTGCATGTAGATAAGTCTCAGATTTCATGAAGCCAACAAAGTAAGAGAAAAACTGTACCCTGGCCCTTGACGCCCGACGCCTGACGGGAAAGATGATCAAGGCATGGCTGAGGAAGAGAATTGTTGGGTCTGATTAATTTCTTGGTTTTTTCCCGTGGGAAACCAAACCCAACCAAATAAATGTTATCCAGAAAACCGATATATATATATATAGGTTGAACTGAACTGATCACTTATCTGATATCTCGGCTTACGATTTTCATGCCCAAGAATGGTTTTTGGTTTATTTAGATCCTTTTCTTTAATAATAATTAGCAAGGGATGGAAGCATGATGAGATATATTAGTAGGTTAAAATGAAAATAATCTTAGAAAAACAAAGAAACCTTGTAAACAAACAAGCTAGGGATCAGGAAAGAAGAAGAAGAAGAAGATCGAACTAACCAGCTGGGTCAGCATTAACAGCACTAATGAGCTGCAAAGAAACCCTCTTGCCTAACAACTCATGGACGCGATCAAGAACCGATGCATTAAAGTCGTTGAAGTCCAAGACATTCTTCTTCATCAACACGACTGTGCCTTCAATCTTCCTGCACTTTCCGGCCTCCGTCTCGCATTTCATCTTTTCGTTCCCATCATCACCATCTCCGGTGATCGCGTTGATGATGTTGTGAAGCATCGCTCTTAATTAGTTCAACCACTAAGCAAAGAACCCGTTCAATACAGACGTCTTTAAGGGAAAAGTTTTGTTGGGTTTGTGAAAAGAAAGGACGGATTTGTGGTATTTATAAGGAAATGAATGAGCATTTCCAATGACGATTAATGGCCATGCACGACGTGGAGCTTTGGGGACCTATGGGTTCATGACTTTGGGATTGTCGTGATGATCTGTACAAAAATTCATAAGAAGTGATTCATACGCAACTTTTTTACACAATTTCTACGCAATTCTTCTCATATGAGTTGGAGGCCACCACTACATAGGCCTCACCTTATGTAAGAAGAGTTGTGTAAAAGTTGTGTAAAAAAAATTGTGCAAAAATAATTTCTCAAAAATCATCTTTCCTTTTGTGTTTTCAAAACATTAAATGTGTCTCCCAATTTAGGGTAGGTTTTAAGGATAGAGGGAAATTGTGAAATTAGATTTCTCATGTTGTATTTAAAAGGACTAATTCTAAGTACTTTAACTCAATTTTTACTGGGTTTATGTGGTAGCTTGTGCAAGTGCCTATCATTTTTTTTTTCTTTAATAAATGTTGATTTAAGGACTAAAGAATATTGTCAAGTACATAATTAGTTTAGTGGGATGAAAGTTGAATATGTAGTATTATTTATTTAAAAATCTTAAATAATGTGATATTAGATATACAGTTAGATGCAACAAAACAATATCTAAAATGAAAGAATTATATTTCAAATTTAAAACAATATATATATATATATATATATATATATATATATATATATATATATATATATATATATATATATATATATATAAACAGGAAGAAAAAAGAAAAGAGAGAGAAGAATCGTCAAGTGGTACGTCCTTGCATTAGGATAGAGAGATATGGACATAAATTTCCTATTAGCAAGCTTCTAAAAGTGATACGTTTCCTTAGATTATGAGAATCATATGTTTTTTTAATACCATGTACTTCTTATATATTTTTTAATAATTTAAAAAACATATATCACTTTTAGAGGCTAATTTATAAAACATTCTTATATATCAATTTATATAAAATTTATGTCTAATAGATTGGGTCAAGGTTTCAGCTCCTACAAGTTATACTCGTGCAAGAAAAAATAAATGAAGATCGAAGAGGTGACAATTAGAGAACTTTGAGCTAAATTAATGGTAATTGCTTTCATAGCGAAAAGAAAAGAGAAAAGATCGAAAAGATTTATGCTTAAGGCGACAAGGATTCTCCTCATTTCAAATGAGACGGAGATTATTAATTTTTTGATAAAGATTTAAAGTTAGTGCATTTAACGGTATACAAAATTCTATATTATTTAAATTTTTTTAAAAGACGTGTCAATATTAACTCCCGATACATTGTTAAATCCACTAAATTTAAATCATAATCATGAAATTGATACGAATCAATTGCTTTATAATTAGAAAGGATCATATTCCCATATTGATCTAGAGATGACACAATGGTGCGTGCATGCTATATATGCAAGATCTTTTAGTTTTTTTCCTGACTAATTAATTCCCTACCATGTAGCATTATTTTGATTATTTATTTATTTAATAAAATTGTTACTTGATAGAAAAAGGTGAAATACCTCTAGTTTAATATTGTTTAAATGTGCGTTTAGCATTGTGATGTCGTAGAAAAAAAAATGAATCGTTTCGAATTACAGGCAATAAGTGTTTTTTTTTTAAAACACATAATTTTAAAAGGTTACATTGTGATTTTGTCAAACAAATCACGTTTTGAAATCACACATTTTAAAATTGTACTACTTAAAATCGTAAACCCGAACAGACCTATTTCATTACGCATCTTTAAAGCTTCTTGGAGAACTAACTGAACTTTTTTATTTTTGGTAGGAAAATGAAATGAATAGACAGAACTTAAGAAGTTGCAGAAGTAGTTGGAAATAATAAGCACATGTAAGAAGCGTCACATATATGATATGAGCAAATTAAGGAACAAAAGTCTAAGAAACGCGACCACCGGATTACGTACAACAAAATCCTCAAATTTTTGTTTGATTTCCGTGGTGGTTTTAAGGTAATCGTTTCTGTCGATTTCAATGTAATCGATCTTTTTCTGTCGCGGTTTCCAAGTTCCTTTGTTCCCACTGCATATATGCATGTGTGCCTTTCAAGTAATACATCCAGTGTACGTAATATATCCAGCATTTAGACCGCTTCAAAAATTTATGTTTATGATAGTAGAACAGTTTTCGGTATGATGTGAACGGTTAACTTTTTGGGAATCTCACTCCGATGTTTAAGTTAGTCTTTAAGAGAAAAAAATGTTCTATGCATAAAATGTTCAATTTAAACCAGTCTTTAAGAGAAAAGTATGTTCTATGCATAAACTATTCAATTTGTAGTTTATATATTGGTATGGGGCAAATTAAGAGATGGAGTCAGATATGAATTAGGCTTTCTACTCCCATTTAACTTAGGAGTTCTTGAAATTTGATTTTATCTGGGAGTCCTATTCTTATTCAACTGGAAGTTGGACTTTTGATCAGATTCTTTAATGAAACTTTATTGGAACCGAATTGGGCCGGGACTACTACCCCCAATTAGACTTGGAGGAGAACTATTCTCAACAAACTTGTTAAAATTTGGTTTTCGATCTTGGTGAAATATGATATTTTGCCACCCCAAGACACAATTTTTAACCACCTTACTTATGTGGCAATGTGGTCCCTTAGCTAGCTTTAGGGTTTTTTTTTTTTTTTTTTTTTTTTTTATAAATAAAAGTAAAAGTTGTCACGTGGACAAAGGTGATCAGAAATTGTATTTTGGGGTGACAATGTATCATATCTCATTCTTGACACACTATGTTGACTGTACCCTCGTGATTGTTTATTTACTAAGAGATATGATTCTCTACTATCTAAATATACAACTTTTTATCATCTTGTCTATGTGGTAAGGTGGCCCCCACTTTATTTTATTTACTAATGAAGTCGTTTCTCATACTTAATTAGAACAAAAATAAAAGAATCTGTGAGTAGTAATGTAATTTCATCTCCCCCTCTAACCAAATTAACAGGGAAAAAGCTTCTCCATCTATGCCTTTCCTTTCTTTGTATTTCCCTTCCAATCACACGGAAAGGTTGCGTTGCTCAGCTCCCTTTATCTCTTACAATTCATCTTTCCAATTAACTAATCTACCAAATTAATCAATGATTAATTGGCTTGATTTGCCAACTTATGACCAAATTCAGGCCATCCAGACTTCACAACGTTTCTAATAGTTTTATCCAAAGTTGCCTAATTTCATTAGTTTTTGTGATTAATTACTAAGATTCTATTTGTTTTGACGTAAAATATTATTTTAAAATGATTTTCTCTATTTTTCAATGTTTGGCGTGGCTTAAAATATTGGTTAACATAAAAATATTTTCAGTTGACTAAGAAAAATAACATTTACGATACGTAAAATGATTTACGCTTTTCATCTGCATGAACCAATTTCTGTCGCTTTCCCACGTACACCTCCAGACATGCAATTGTAAGAGGACCTCTTATGGAGCCTACCTGCTCTAGTAAATATTGGTTTGCCAAAACACTTGCTTGGGCAAGTGCGTCCCACAAAGGCCCTCTCACTACTACCTGCCAAAATTAATTGCAAGCAGTATAGACAGATAATTGCAATGCACATCTAATCCCACTTTCGAATGCATTATATTTTCACACATGCTTGTTCTCTCCGGCTCCTTTTCATCGTCTCTCTCTCTACCTCACGGATGGTTTTTGTTTTTTTGTTTTTTGTTTTTTTTTTTTCAGTTTTAGGTTTTTTATTTATTTTTTTAAAAAAAAATCAGTTTTAATTTTACTTTTTTTGAATTACATTCAATTTAATTAATTAATTTATTTAAGAGAATAAGATGTATCCACGTAAAAATTACTTCATAAAGATGGTCTGAAAGTCAAGGAGAAAGGTAGCACTGGACATTCATGTGGCCAATTGTACGTAGCATCTGAATCACCTTTATAACAGCTCCACCCGAAAATAATAACAATGAAAAGATTGGCTACAAAATGCTAAGGACAAAAACTTAGATAAACAAATAAAAACCATTCATTTGCAAACGTAATTGTTAATCACTATTAAGATAGATGAGCACTAGATCTATCCAAGCGGATGAATTAAGTAAAGGAACCGTTATTTTTAAATATATATGCATAGGTATATAAGCAAATAGGAAAAGGGTTATATGGAAATTGGAATAAAAAATTGAAGGTATGGGCTCCCCAATAAAGACTCAAAATAGAAATACAGTATAAAAAATACACACAAATAATAAGAAACTGGCTAAAAAATAACTTGGACCTCTATATCTTGGACAAAAGCTAAGAAAATGGCTGTAAAATGTTGTAACTAAAGCAAGAGGGGCACGGACCTCAAAAGGTCTCCCAACCATTCTTGAACCCCGGAAAGAGACACGGAAAAAGGCACAAATCTCAAAATACTCGTTAACCATTCCCAAAACCCCCGGCTAGGAAGCTGCACTAACCACTAGAAAGGCACTAAGGAAGGAGCCAATGACGAATAAAGTCATTAATAAAGTATTGAAGAAGGTGGAATTAACCATATGCATGTTGCAATATATTGAATAAAAAAAGAAAAAAGAAAAAAGCAAAAAGCATTACTAGGTCGGAAACATATTGGAAGCTCCTTGTTTGCTTCCCATCACCATAAGCTTCGTTTATTTTAATCAACAATGGCGTGTAGAAAAATGAAAAACACTACGTCGTTACGTATGGTTAGGGTAAAAAATTATGAGCAGAGAATTATTCAAATAATGTTTGCTGTTACGGTTGGGATAAGAAATTATGAGCAGGGAATTGTTCAAATAATGTTTGCTGTTACGAATCTTACGATCAATCGCTTTACAGTCACATGCAGAGTTTAATATTGTAAATTCTAAGCTCTAATCTAGTCTTATTTTCAACGGTAGGATGGAGGCATATAATATATAGTCTCATAGAGTACTATAGTAGTATAGTTTATCACATATTTACTTCATCACATGCTAACTTTGACACCAATAAAGCTCGGATAAATTAAGACCCCAGCTGTGATATTTTTAAATTGCAATCTTTAAAGTGGAAATTAACCTGTAGGGATAGCTTTTCTTAAAACAAGTTTTTTTTTTTTTTTTTTTTTTAATACTAATAATAATAAAAAATAAAAAATAAATAAAACCCTAGAGAACCGCACAAGTACAGTGACACTAAAATGATGTAGTTGAGCACTAATGAAGCCTGTAATCGAATAAATAAAAGTAGCTCAGTAAGATAATGTACGTGTAGTTTTGTGTAGGAGTGTACGTACAAATTATAGTTGCGATTACGGTAATTTTTTTCTAATCACAACTATAGTCAATTTAGGCAGCTATTCATTTTTAAATAACCGCAACCACAACCGCTAAGCTGATTAGCTGATAATCCACAATCGACAATTATACGGTTATTAAAAGCCAGTTATTAACCCGTAATTGTTTTTCAAGAAATTGGCAAACCATCAAGCCCATCAAATTTAAGAAGAAAAGAAAGTGGGAGGTTGGGTCCGCTGAGAACAGTGTCGCGTGAAAAGAAAAGAAATAGAAGTAGATGCGGCGTAAATACTGAAGAGAAATAAAAAGAAGAAAAAAACCCCATACTGCTATACAGATTTAGGTACGTACTAATATATATATATATATAAACCGCTTTCCTCAATTCTTAATTAAAACCATTAACCGTAACCAGCCAACGCAGTTATGCGATTATTCGGTTGCCAGTTATTAGTAGTTAATAATCGCACGTTATACACCCCCAAGGTGGGATTCACATCAAACCTCACATATTAGTTATTACTAATGCTCCGTTTGTTTCGACCTAAAATGGTTTTCATCGTAAAATATTTTCAATATTTTCCGGCGTTTGGCTCGTATGAAAAAGTCAACAACGGCAAAAAATCACCGGTGACGAACTTCCGTCACTAACCGGCAAGATTCGGGCTACAATTGCCGGGATTCAGCTAGTTTTGCCAAAATTTGAATTGGCTGGATTCCGGCGAAGGAGGCCAGAATCTGTCCATTTTGGCCGGGATATGGCCGTTCTATGCCAGAATCCGACCGTTCTAGCCAGAGGCCAGCTGACCGAAATTCGGCTGGGCAGCTGGTCGGAACCTGACCATTCTAGCAAAATTCAGACCAGATGGTCGAAATCTGTCACAATACCGCCAGAATCTGGTGGCGGTGGCCAGACGTTGCAGGATTTCGGCAGAAAATTCTAGATTCTGGCACCAACCGGTTCTGAAATTTGTTTTGTCGGAATCCAGTGACGATTGCCGAATTTTGGCCATGTCGACTGCGTTTGCCGTATAAGGAAAATGATTTACGCTTTTAAAAAGTGTAAATCATTTTTCAAAATTTACCAAGTATTTTTGGTAAAAAAAAAATTATTTTTAGGTTGACTATTATTTTTGCCCACACCAACCACTAAAAAATATCAAAAATATTTTATGTCGAAACAAACAAAGCACAAGAAAAAATCGAAAGACTAAATCTAAACAACTTTTGCTTAGCAATAACCGATAGAAACCGCCATGAAAGAATCATAGGGGCCGGGCTTTAGTACTTAAATTAAAAGATAGGTAGAGACGTAGAGAGGATTAAGATGAAATGAACGATTGCTTCGAAATGGTTGTGTCGGCCAATGGACGACATCTGACATTGACAAGAGCCAGGATCATGCAGTTATTAAGCCGTGCCGTGCTTCTGACTGCAAAATAGGTGTACGTATGATCTACTACAAGTGCTTCTAATTGGTTGGGTGTCTTCGCCTGTTGCGAGCTGCTTGGGCTTTGATGTTTGTTGTGGGTATTTGGGCTCGAAAACTATATCCCCTTCTCAATTTCAATTGGAAGTGGGAACTCGGACTCTCGTATTATATTCGAATCATATCGAGTTATGTGGATAAAATTATATAATAAAATTAACAAAGGCTGAAGGCATTGGCATTGGCATCCCCTTGAATAACTAGTTTGGCTGTGAGTCTTTTGTAAACATTAATTTCACTTATTAATTAAATGGGTCAGACCATTTTATCCTAATTCGTTAATTTTGTGTTGAATTCACGACTTATGTCAAAAATTGTTAGCCTTTATGTCGCCTGCCGGGTTTGAATCGTTCGATGCATGTGTGTATGATTATATATATCAACTCTAACTTGTCTCATTTAGTTAAACATATTACACTTATCAACTCTAATATATTAATTCCGTGTTGAATCCATATCAAATTTACGAGAGCGCATCAAAAATTACAAACCCTATCATCAATGAGCGGGTGTGCCGAAGCAAATCCAAAGTGCGGCAAGCCCAAGTTTAAAAGTCGTTCCCCTTTAAGTGAGTGAGTTAAACTTGGATTTTATTTTGGTTTCTAAATATTCAACGGGTTTAAATGACATTCAAAGAAGTGACAAATCTTTGACCAGATTTATTTATAAAAAATAAAAATAAAAAATAAATCTCCGACTAGATTTGAATCTTTAGCAAATGAACACTCCATGTAAATGGGTACGACTTTGGTCATTGCTTTGAAGCCCAATACAAAAATTTGTGAGGGATATAAAAGCATTCACAATGGTCTCTCCATAATTTTTTTTAAATTTAATTCTTAAAATCTACTTTAAGGATTTTGGCTAATCACTTATTTAAATCATCAAACAACAAATTTTTTAAATGTTTATCTAATTTAAATAAATAGTATTTTCTAATCATTCATAATAATATTGTCACATAGATCAGTTTTTCTTTATTAGAAGAATGGAGAATATTGTTACGGTTTGTAAAAAATATTATTAAAAAAATTAGGGATAAATATATTTTAGCCCCCCAAACTACCACCCTTTCTCCGGATGGCCCCCCAAACTACCAATGCTTAGATTCTGGCCCCCCAAACTACAACTTTCTGATTTTTTGGCCCCATCCGTCTATTTATGCCATCAATTCTAACAGAAATTGGCCAAAATCCCGAAAATACCCCTCCCTTAACTATGAGAATTTCAAAGTGTAGGAGGGGTATTTTCAGATTTCTGTTTAGAATTGACTGCATAAATGGACGGATGGGGCCAAAAAATCAGAAAGTGGTAGTTTGAGGGGCCAGAATCTAAGCATTGGTAGTTTGGGGGGCCATCCGGAGAAATGGTGGTAGTTTGGGGGGCTAAAATATATTTATCCCAAAAAATTATAACATTGTCGTTTTTGCTCTTTTAATTTAAAAAGAAAATTTGACAAATGTTAAATTTGCTAAAGAATATTTGGGCATTTTTGATTTTTGGTTAAAAATATGAGAAAAACTAAATACGAAGTATCGATTGATAGTGCTCTAAACAAGTTACAGTTTTTATGGGTTCAACTCCCCCCCCCCCCACCCCTCCTTTCTTCCTAGTGGTCACGGGTTCGAACCCACTTGTGGTAGTAGTCCGTGACCCAGATGCTACTAAGAAAGAGCTTTACCAACTTGCATTTTGGTGGGGCTGTGGTGACAGACTCGCTTTCCAATGCAGTAGTTATGGCTTAAATCGAATATTCCACAACGGGTAGGAACCTTGATGGTCACGTCTAAGTGGAGTAATTACACTGGTCGCCCCTTTCCGCCTTTTTAATTAAAAAGAAAAAAGTTACGGTTTTTAAGGGAAAAGCAAGACCGCCACTATTCTCGACCAGATGCTTTGGGAAAAGCTTCTGCTTGAAGCCTAGAGATAGACCGATCCCTGATCAAGTTGAAGCTCCACAGTACAAAACCAACAACCTTTGGGAAGGGTCCTCCTGGAAAATCATATCCATCACACTTGTTCCTGTTGGTATGCCTGATTTCTCTTTTCCTTTGAGCACCATTCTTTTCTTTTCTTTTCTAATGTAGGTTTATATTTTCAAGATTCTTTCTGTTATATATATTTTCTATTATGGGTTATTAGTTCAACATTCTTTATGTTACACTGAAAACATGCCAAAAAGATTCAAACTTTCGTGTTCCTCTTAATGTGTTTGACCGTTTAGTGCTCGATTAATTGAACAGTGATTGGTAGGATATGGGTAATGGAAGAGGCAGGTTTTCCACTTGATGTGTCCTCAAACTGCTTCCTTTAGTGTGTGTTTGAGGCAGGCTTTCCATGAGAGAGCCTTCCCTCTTAGATTCAACACTAAGAGAGAACGGCTAAAGTTACCTTGACATTGTGGAATTTGCCCACTTCACCCATTATTAGACAGATCAAGGATTCTAAGAGAAGTTATCCTACAGATTATTAGAGTGGATTTTCTGGTCAATTATTCTTTTGTAGACTGTTGGGGAATCCAACTTATTGAACGGTCTAAGTTGTGACTAAAGTTCACCATTGTATGGTAAAAAGATGCTGCAGCATTTAGCCTTGAGAGGCTGCTGTTCTGTCATAGCCTTAAGAGCTTTTGGTTTGAAACCCTCATTCCTTGTCCTCCTCCCCCCCCCCCCCCCCCACCACTTAGCATTAATATACAAGTTATAGATATAGGTGCCTGAGGATCTTTGAAGTTTCTAACTTCCTTTTTTTTTGGATAAGCTAATAATGAATTAAAATGAAATAATAATAATAATAATGATTACAGCAAAGGAGCATTATAAGATTGAAGACACCTCAAGAGTGCAAGGACATAAAATCCCTTCATACTCCTAAGAAATTACAACAAGCAATTACTCAAATCGAAACTACTCAATCACTCGAGAGATTTCCCAACAATACATGTCTTTATTTAGTAGAAACTTATAGCAAAAGTAGACGAAAGAAAAATAAAATGAAAAAGATAGAAAAGCTTTGGTGTAAAACTAATAACAATCCAATAGAGAAGCAAAGTTTTAGATTGAGACACTATTCGGAATGCCCTTGCCAGTAATTCCACCTTCACTAGTGGGATAGAGCAAAGTATATGGCACCTTGACTGGTCCAACTCGGTTTTTCCATTTCTTCTCATCGTTCCTTTCTTTAATTCTATTCTCAATTCCATCCAGTGTCACTTTGAAGCTCTTAAAGTATTCAAGTGGTTTTGCGTCCAATGTCCATTCATCAGTATCTCTTTGCCCGAGATACACCTCATCGGAAGAATGCCTTGACAAAATCTCAATGAGGGAAACACCAAGAAGTGTCTGAAGTTGGGCAGTAATTGTTTTCAAGAAAACCTTATCAGGGTTTGACTTGAGTTCATCATATTCAGGAGTTCCTTTTTCAGGCATTAACCGACGGCTGATTGTTGGTCGGTTTGGGAGGTAGCCTGCATAAGGGTACTGTCCAAAATTGACAGCAGCGTGGAGCGCAGAAGCAATCCATATGATGATAGTGCATGTTTCTACAAGCTCTTCAAGCGTTTGCATTTTAGGCCACCAGGGCTCATCTTTCTTGTCGCCATGACCCTCCTCTCTAAGTTCCTTCCACCAAGACTGCAGTTCAGAGTCATTTTGTACAATGTCATCACTCTTGTAATAGTAGGAGCAGTAGTCTTCGACCCATGTTTTGATTGCTGACCAGATTTCCAACCCATCAACAGCATATGGATAGTCCTCAATCAGTAGGCGAAGACCATGTGGGGAGTTTGAATCCTCGACTGCCATTCCCCTAAATGTAGCAAAACGAGCAGCATGTCATTTGAGATATATTGATCACAACCATATTTACTATTTGTTTTAGTGTAGAACTTTGGGCCAATAACACAATTGTGTTATTGGTTGCAACCAAAATTTGAAGCCCTAAAACTGGCCTTAATCCCCCTTTGAAACATTATACATTTATGGAGTCTAGTTAGATTTTAGTTTCCCACATTGCATTTTATATTTAAGGTTATAATGCGAAATATCTCATACACCATGACTGTCATTTTGTTTTGGAGTGTAACATTTACCTCTTGATGAGATCTGCAGGAAGTGCTTGCTCAGGAAAAACCCAGTTCTTATAAACTGCTGATGACATCTCCATGGAATACTTTGCTGGAAAAACTGTCGCCTCCAGAACCCCACCGGCATTGATGAGGATCTGTCGAGCAAATGCATTTATATTCATGGTATCACGGAAGTGAGGATGCAGAAGCTTGTGAATTGGGTGAAGCACGCTCAGTTGTCTGTTTGTCGCTATCACAAATGGTTCAATCACTGCATGGGTATTTAACCTGTGACCAGTAAAAAAGTTATTAAAAACCCATCAAAAAATTTAGACTGAATTTATTTGCTAAACTTTCTTTGAAAGAGGTGTACCAGTGGCTAATGAGTTGATGATTGCCAGAGTCATTTACAGCCACATACGCTTTTGCCAGTTGCCAAATAGAACTTTCAACACCTTTTTCAACTGGTGTGTACACTTTGCTAATGGCACCAAGTTGATCTCCTTCAGGATGGGGCAAGCTTAATTCAATAGCCAATGGCTTCAAAGTCCCATCGTTCTTCAAGAAGAGGATTGTCCTGCTGGCATACGCCTTTGTGGAAGTTGAGTTTATTCGCCTCAGATACGGCATGATCGCATCATGGTGATCTAATATGAATAGTTTCTCCTCGTTGATTGTCTACAACCAAAGACGTTTCAATACCAATGGTTCACGGTTATAAGAATAAAGCACTGCAGAATATTACCTCATCTATGCTGAGCCCATCTATGTTATTTTCAATATGTTGTTTGGTTATTGTACTGGCCTGATCACCGTATACTTTAGGATCGAGCTTGCTTTCAAGTGGGAATTCCTGTATTAGTTAAGAGTTAATTATGAGTAAAGATGAGAAGCCCCGATCCTGTATTTGGCAGTTGAGAAGATAAAGGAATAGAAAAAATATAAGTTTAGTATTACTTCAAGACGACGAATGTTGACAGGGTTTACTCCAGCTAGCATCTCTCTTGCAAACTCTTCATCAGTCCTCCATGCAGACCTATCCTCTACTGCAGATCATTGAAACACCACCATTAATTCAAAGAAAGTAGAATTCAAAGGCACAAATATCGTAAAGCTCTTGAATATGAAATGACACTAAAGCACAAAGTTCCCAAATTTATCATTAAAACTGTTATGTCAAATAGATATCCAGATATGGTTGTGCCTGAAAAAGATACGATACCTTTAATCACTTGAGGCATTGGATATTTGAGGAGTCCTTCACCATCGGTTGGGAAAATTGGCTTGAGAATCCCTGCTGGGATAGTCTCAAGAAAGCCGTGAGGTAGCTTAACTTCTCCTTCATAAAGCTTAAGTACATTTTGAAAGCTATCAAACTCATTTGGAGTGCTGTCAAATATAGATTCCAGTGCAGGTATAAGGAATTGAGCTATGGATTTCAATCCATAAGCAAGGAAGTCTGACATCTTCAAGTGGCCAAAACGCTCATCTCTTGGGACATAAATGTTTAAGCTCATAAGAAGCTTCACTCTGCTCTCGCTGTTAGGATCTGTTAAGGTTATAACATAAAAAATCTTAACCACAACAATGATAATAGTCATAGACACCAAAATGATTCCCAATTTTTCAGTGAAAAAATACAGTATGAATTTATCAATAAGAATTTAACCAATCTAATTCTCAAATTTTATTTTCATGATACTATATCATTCTTTGCTGTTTCTGGCAGTTAGAAAAATTTGTGAGGCTTAGTAGTTACAAACTAAGGTGATCAGCAAGTAGAGATGTAAACGAGCCGATCTGAGCAAGTATTGCCTATTTGGGCTTGGCTCGTTTAAGCAACAGTAAAGCTCGAGCTCGACACGAGCTTAAAATTCGTGTGCGAGCTTGACTCGCTTAGGAAAAATTATTGACCGAGCTCGAGCTCGAGCTCAGTTATTTTGGTCAATCCTGAGCTCGAGTAATCGGCTCGAGCTTGGCCTGTATCATAATTCAAACTATTTAGTTTAGCAAAAAAAAATAATTAAACCACAAAATTTCAAATGATATGATCATAATCCTATTACATTACATGAATAATATGATTAAGTATCTGGATTGTCATTATATCATATGACTAACAATTAATTATTGATATTATTGACTTTTAATATTTTATATACATATAACTAATAAAGTACAACAAATTAATATATACTGACTAAGGACTATTGTTATTTGTCACTTAATTTATGCTTACATATAGTATATTAGTTATTAATATAGTATATTATAAAATAAGTTATATATTAACAAATTAATGTATATATAGTCAGCCTTAATAAATGAGTTGATCCTTATACGAGCGGTTCACGAGTTTTAATCGAGTTGAGTCGAGTTTATACGAGTTTGCATTGTTTAATAATCGAGTTTGATTTTGTGTTTGTAACTCATTTAATAATCGATTCGAGTACAAGTCAAGTTTATTCGAGTCGATCTTGAATAAGCTCACGAGTAGCTCAGCTCGTTTACACCCCTATCGACAAGTGATGGCACGTCTGATACAGTTCTACTGATTACTTTGCCGGTGACGATTGTAGAAGTTAATTGATAGAAGGATTCAGCTTGCGTTATACTTGAGATTTGGAATGGCTAGAAAAGCAGGGAAAGGGCATGGAAGAGGAAATAGTTTAAAGCTAATCGACGAGGTAATGACTGAAACTCTAGTAGATTTTTTCTGGAAGCAATAAGAAGGATTATGGGAAGAATAGAGATGGAGTTATAGAAGATAGAGGAGGAGAGCAGTAATGAAAATGGAAAAGAAAATAGCATTTATGAAGAAAAACTGAGTATGGAATTTAAGGAAGCATCTGAAGCTGGAAGTATGGAGATTCTGAATTGAGGGGAACAACAAAAGAATGCCAATGATCGAGATAGAGAACAAGCCAATATGGAGACAAGAAGTGAAATGCCAAAAATAAATGAAGAATCAGGAAGAGTGACAAGGGTGGAGATAGGTGTAAGGGATAAGCCGATATGGATGATCCCGAAGAAAGGAAAATACACGAATGCAGAAACATGGAATGAAATCTGATCAAAGCAGACGGAAGTTGTTTGGTGGAAGTTAATTTGGTTTCCACTTGCAATACTAAAGCAAGCATTTGTTCTATGGTTAAGAATGAAGGATTGCTTAACAATAGAAGAGAGATTATTGAAATGGGGATATAAGGGTGACGTGAACTTTTTTTTTTTTTTTTTTTTTCTGCAGAAATGGCATAGAAAACATAGAAATGAATTTAAACACGGGAGTCGGCCAAAAACAGAGGAACAGATTGTAGTATCAAGTGGTTCAGCTGATTTTGCTGAAGAGTGAGTAAAGGTGTTGTTTGTTGAATTAAAATGTCTAACCTGTCTTCGTTGGGGGTCGTCCTGTTCTTCCCCTACGAGGGTAAGGGTACTCACTGGACCCTCCGAGAACCGGACGGGCATATTTAGGGTCCTTATCTGGATTTCCCAAATCGTTGTAGTAAGCATAGTCGTACACCCTATCCCATTCCTGAAGCTCCCCTGTTCCATCTCCTCTCAAGTTCACAAGCTCTTTTTCTCTGTACTTTTGCAGTGACGCCGGTGTTTCACTTGGAAGATATGTCTGCAAAGATATGAATGCATGGCCAACTTGTTAGTTTAGATGCAAAAATATGTATGCCAACTTTGGTATTACCTTGTTGGAGAAGAAAACGCGGTCATATTTGTATTTATCTGCAGGATAAACCCAGGAATTGCAAACAAAGTGGATCCGACCGTGGCCTGGAACATCTTGGAGGGTTAGACTTTTGAGATAGAATTCACTGCGATGATTGTTTATTATTAAGAATGCTCCTGGAATTCCTTTTTGCTCCTCGTCCCACTCAAAGGTAACCTTGAATGCTGACTCCCCCCCTGTGATTGTGCTTATGCAGCCTTCCAAGTATGCTGGATTTCCACGTTTCCCTTGCAACCCATTAAGAACACAACAACTTCAATAATTGTTTTTGTAGTGATTTAGAAGCCAAATATCATTCATTCTGTCACTTGCTAAGACATGTCATTGGTCCATCAAAGTAATTTTAGATATAAGTAGGGGGTGTTTTAGGTGGGCGGCTAAAAATCAATTTGCATCTATTATCCGCCTGTATGCATGGGTTAGGGGGGAATTTTCAGCCCCGACCCTAACGCCTGGCGTGCGGATACCATATCCGCTGTCCACACATATTCGGGTGAATAACGAAATATGAGTAGGTGGAGGCAAATAAAAAAAATAGTTGTCTTATTGAGACTTTATTTATGTGTACTCCATGCAATTTAATATTGGCTAATTTGACTTGATGGTTTGAAATGTCACTAAATTGACATTGTGTGTCCACTATCCAGCTATGAACATTATTTCAAGGCAACTAAAGGTAATTCATTTTTTTTTTCTTGAGAATATAATTTAATCCAATTTTATTTTGTAATTTTTTTCAATTTACTTGTATTGCCCAAAATTTATAAATAGACCGATTTTTTTCATATTAGAATTCAGCCTATAAATACTCGTATGCCCATCGTTCACAATTCAATTTGTACTTTCATATTACAAGTTACAAGTGTATTTAATTAGTTCAAAAATTGGATTAAGCCCATCTAAAAAAGATCATAAAAGGCTCAAAATGAAAAGCGAATGTCATGGGAGTTAGTACAAAAAAATAGCCCGCATGTGTACAATTATGGGCGGATTCCGCCCGTCTGTCAGTAAAATATGTCCTCCACAAAGTGCAGATTTGAAATAAGGGTATTATCCTCAGCGCTATCTAATTTGGTTTACGCCCCCTAGATGCAAGGCCACAAAAAGGATTGATCATGCATGACCATCCAAACTCTTGTTCATGCTCCCTGATATATGTATTTAGCATGCTCCAATTTGTTATAAACATGGTAGTGGCTGATTATATTTTGTGACATCATAAAAAGCTAGTCCTAATTAGGAAGATGAATTGTCCATGGGTCATAAATTTTATGTTGCTTCCTTACCAGACGAAATCGTAAGTTTAGCTAACGGTAAGATATTGGAGTAATTTTTTTGAACAGGCTTAAGATATAGGAGTAATTATACTAGATAGATATCGAGTTTATTTATTTATTTGTTATTATTACTTGGCCATGAGTCAGCCCATGACAAAAATCTTACTGTTTAATTTGCATAATAATAAGGGATAAATATATTTTAGCCTCCCAAACTACCACCCTTTCTCCGGATGGCCCCCAAACTACCAATGCTTAGATTCTGGCCCCCCAAACTATCACTTTCTGATTTTTTAGCCCCATCCGTCCATTTATGCCGTCAATTTTAAATAGAAATCCGAAAATACCCCTCCTACACTTTGAAATTCTCACGGCTAAGGGAGGGGTATTTTTGGATTTTTAGCCAATTTCTGTTAGAATTGACGGTATAAATAGACGGATGGGGCTAAAAAATCAGAAAGTGGTACTTTGAGGGGCCAGAATCTAAGCATTAGTAGTTTAGGGGGCCATCCGGAGAAAATGTGGTAGTTTGGGGGGCTAAAATATATTTAACCCTAATAATAATTATAATAAGAAGTGGAAGAATGATCGGTTCATAACAGTTTCACTCTAGACATATGAGATGGGTTTCACGTGGGACTCATGTAGTGAAACTCACTACATAAGACTCATCCCATATCTCTAAGACCTTGCCCTACCGCTACACAAATGTTATGCAAGATTCATTTTCCTTATGGATATGGGGCAAGTGGGCAACCCATCTCACTTGTGGGCTTCCGATGACAGGACTGCCATGTACGTGTAGATAAGTCTCAGATTTCATGTAGTCAACAAAGTAAGAGAAAAACTGTACCCTGACCCCTGACGCCTGACGGGAAAGATGATCAAGGCATGGCTGGGATCGAAGAGAGCTGTTGGGTCTGATTAATTTCTTGTTTTTTTCCCGTGGGAAACCAAACCCAACCAAATAAATGTTATCCAGAAAACCGATATATATATATATATATTAAAGAGATATATTAGTAGGTTAAAATGAAAATAATCTAAGAAAAACAAAGAAACCAGCTTGTAAACAAACAAGGGATCAGGAAAGAAGAAGAAGAAGATCGAACTAACCAGCTGGGTCAGCATTAACAGCCCTAATGAGCTGCAAAGAAACCCTCTCGCCTAACAACTCATCGACATTCTTCTTCATCATCAACACCAGTGTGCCTTCAATCTTCGTGCACTTTCCGGGCTCCATCTCTCTTAGTTCAACCACTAAGCAAAGAACACGTGCAATACAGAGGTCTTTGAGGGAAAAGATTTGTTGGGTTTGGAAAAAGAAAGGACGGGTTTGTGATATTTATAGGGAAAAGAATGAGCAATATATATGTAGCATTTCCAATGACGATTAATGGTCATGATCTTTGGGATTATCGTGATGATCTGTACAAAAAATCATCTTTCCTTTGTGTTTTCAAAACATTAAAATGCGTCTCCCAATTTAGGTAGATTTCAAAACATCACGTTTTAAAATTACACATTTTAAAATTATTATTTTTAAATGACACTTTTTTAAATCGTAAACTCAAATAAACCTATTTCAATCATTATGCATATTTAATACTTCATGGAGAATTAATTGAACTCTTTTATTTTTGGTAGGAAAATGGAATGAATAGATAGAACTTAATAAGTTGCAGAAATCCTTTAAAAAAAAAAAAAAGAAGTTGCAGAAATGGTTGGAAATTAAATAATAACCACATGTAAGAACTATCACATATATGATATGAGCAAAGGAACAAAATTCTAAGAAACGCGACTACCGGTGATTACGTACAACAAAATCCTCAAATTTTTAATTTGTTTGATTTCCCTGGTGGTTTTAAGGTAATATTTTCTGTCGATTTCAATGTAATCGATCTTTTTCTGTCGCGGTTTCCAAGTTCCTTTTGTTCCCACTGCATGTATGCATGTGTACCTTTCAAGTAATATAACCATTGTAAGTATTATATATATATATATATATATATATATATATATATATATATATATATATATATATATATCCAATTATCTAGTGTTTAAACCGCTTCAAAAATCCGATGCTTAAGTTAATTTAGTCAGTTTTTAAAAGGAAAGATATGTTTTATGCATAAAATATTGAGTTTATAGTTTGAGAAATGTTTGGTTGTACACTCTCATCCCACTCATATCCCACCCTTGTCTACGTGGACCAATAATGTAAGAGATAATAGAGAGAGTGTAGTGGGACCCTATTCTTTTAACAACATTATTGGTTCACGTAGACAAGAGTGTGATAGGAGTGGGATGAGAGTGTACAACCAAGCATTTCTCTTATAGTTTATATCTGGGTATGAGCCTACTTATAGATAAATGAGAAATGATCCCTACACTCATTGCTCACAACAGCCCTACAACAAGCTGACGTGGCTAGTAATATTTTATTATTTTTTTACAAAAAGAAAAGAAAAGAAAACAAAAAAAATAATAAAATATGAGAAATGATCTATACACTAATTTCTCACAACAGCCCCACAACAAACTGACGTGACTAGTAATATTTTATTATCTTTTTACAAAAAGAAAAGAAAACAAAACAAAAAAATAATAAAATATTACCCGTCACGTCAGCTTGTTGTGTGGTTGTTGTGAAAAATGAGTGTAGGGATCATTTCTCATAAAATATTACCAGCCAAGTCAGCTTGTTGTGCGGCTGTTGTGAGAAATAAGTGTAGGGATCATTTCTCTAGATAAATATGTGGAGTCAGACATAAATTAAGTTTTCTACTTCCTCTTAACCTAAGAGTAATTGGAGTTTGATTTGATCTGGGAATCCTATTCCCATTCGACTAAGAGTTGGACTGTTGACTAAATTCTTCAATGAAACTTTATTAGAACCGAATTGGTATTACTACCTCAATTAGACTTGAAAATTCCCCTCCCCTTCCCTTAGGAATTTTTTTTTTTCAATGATTGGAAAATATGATTGATGTGATAAAGTTGAAATAATTTATATGAAAAAAAAAAAATTGTATTGTAGTGAGTTTTTTTTCTTTAAAAAGTAATAAAAAAATGTTGATGTAATATAAAAAGTGAAAAAAGTTAAGAATGTTTTGAAATTGATTTATTTATTTATTTTTATTTTTTTGAGAAGTGAAAATAAGGGACGTAGAGGAGAAGTAGAATTTCAAACGGGGCTAATCTCTGGTTTTCTTAGCACACTAGCTATGTTAATTGTGCCAGCGTGGTCATTTATTTACTAATGAAGTTTCTCATAGTTGATTAGAACAAAAATAAAAGAATCTGAGTAGTAATGTAATTTCATCTCCCCCTCTAACCAAATAGGGAAAAAAGCTTCTTTCATCTAAATCTACGCCTTTTCATATGTGCAAACCATTTTCTACTATTTTCTCATACATCCAAACATACACTTGTGAGAGGGCCTCTTATGGGACTTCTTGCTCTTGTAGATATTAGTTTGCCCAAATACCTGCTTGGGCAGGTGCGTCCCACAAAGGCCCTCTCACTACTACCTACCGAAATTACAAGTAGTATAGACAGATAATTGCACTGCATCTAATCACACTTCCGAATGCCTTATATTTTCACGCATTCTCTCTCTCTCTTTCTAACTCCTCTTCGCTGTCTCTCTAAGTACAAATGGTTTTTGTTTTGTCTTTTTTTTTTATTTTTTTTATTTTTTCAGTTTTAGGTTTTTAAATTTTCAGTTTTAATTTTACTTTTTTGAATAATATTTAATTTAATTTATTTATTTAAGAGAATAAGATGTATCAACGTAAAAACTACTTCATAAAGATAGTCTGAAAGTGAATTAAGGAGAATGCATGGTACTGGACAACTGTGCTTTTCTTATAACAAGTTTTTTTTCTTAGATACAGATCCCAGCTGTGATATTCTTAAATTGCAACATTTAAAGTGGAAATTAACCTGTAGGGCCCGCACAACTGTGCTTTTCTTAAAACAAGTTTTTTTTTTTAAGATACAGATCCCAGCTGTGATTTTCTTAAATTGCAACCTTTAAAGTGGAAATTAACCCGTAGGGCCCGCACAACTATGCTTTTCTTAAAACAAGTTTTTTTTTTTTTTTTTTTTTAATAAAAAGGAACACCTGCAGAACTGCACAACTGTGACACTAAAATGCTGTAGTTGAGCACTCGAGTTAACCTTCATGTATGAAAGAAAACATAAATCTTAAAAGAAATTAAAAATAAAGTGTGGAAAATAAAATAGAGACAAGAGTTTTTATGTGGTTTGGTCTATGTTCTACGTCTACAGGATAAAGCCCAAAAGACTATATTATACACTTATTTTCACAATACATGAAGACTATAATCAAATTAATAAAAGTAACTCAGTAAGATAATATGTGGTTGTGCTTAAGGTTGTCCAAATAGTTTCAATTATGATTATTTTTTTAACCGCAACTGCAGTCAATTTGGGTGGCTATTCATTTTTAAATAACCGCTAAGCTGGTCAACTAATAAACTGCCATTGGCGACTATGCGGTTGTTAAAGGCCAATTATTCACCCGTAATCGTATTTCAAGTAATCGGCCATTTTGAACCTCTTTTATAAATTTCTTATATTATCAACTATCAAGTTTAATTAAGTGTCTCATTGTAAGCTCATTTAACTTGTCACTTCACTGTTGTAATAATTTCTCACTCAAATCAAACTAATTCAATAGTCAACAAACCATTCGGTTCCCAGCAAATTCAATCACCAAACCCAAATCCTTCAAAAGAGAAGATCAACACAAAAACTCATTCACCAATTCCAACTACTAATTATTTATACCTCAACAAGGCAACAACCACCTACTGCGAAATCATCAAGCCCGGCCCATCAAATTTAAGAAGAAATGAAAGTGGGTGGTTGAATTTGGAATTGAAAGGGAGAGGAGCCGGTCAATTTTAAAGCAATGACAATCTTGTCCAAAAAAATTTGTAAAAACAAATTTGCCCTTACTTTAAAACTGACCGGCTCTTTTCCAATTCAGTTGAACTAGAGAGGATTCTTGTCTGGATTTGCTAGGAGCAGTGCGACGTGAAGAGAAAACTAAAATAAAAGAAATAGAAGCAAATGCAGCGTAAATATTGAAGAGAAATAGAAAGAAGAAACAAAACCCCATGCTGCTATACAAATTTAGGTACTAATTATTACTATATAAACCGTTTTCGTCAATTCTTAAAATTGTTAACTGTAACCGACCAACGCAATTATGCGGTTATCCGGTTGCCGTTTATTAGCGATTAATAATCTCCCGCTTATACACCCATAAAGTGAAATTCACATTAAACCTCACTTGTTAAGAAAGAACTGAAAGACTTAATCTAAACAACTTTTGCTTAGCAATAAATGATAGAAACCGCCATGAAAGATCTATGCCTTTCCATCATAGGGACTCTTATGAGGCCTACCTACTCTAGTAGATATTGATTTGCCCAAACACCTGTTTGGGCAAGGATGTACCACAAAGGCCTTCTCACAACTACTTGCCGAAATTACAAGCAATATAAACAAATAATTGCACTGCATTTAATCACACTTTCGAAGATCTTCAATTTTTACACATTCTCTCTCTCTCTAGCTCCTCTTCGTCATCTCTTGCAACATACAGGTGGTTTTTGTTTTGTCTTTTTTTTTTATCGTTTTAGATTTTTTAATTTTCAGTTTTATTTTTCTTTATTCAATTATATTTAATTTAATTTATTTACTTAAGAGAATAAGATGTATCTTTTTACTTCATAAAGATGGTCTGAAAGTTAATTAAGGAGAACGGTACTGGAGAACTGTGCTTTTCTTAAAACAAGTTTTTTTTTTTAGATACAGATCCCTGCTGTGATATTCTTAAATTGCAACCTTTAAAGTGGAAATTAACCTGTAGGGCCCGCACAACTGTACTTTTCTTAAAACAAGTCTTTTTTTCTCTTTCTTTTTCTTTTTTTTTTATTTTTATTTTAAAAAAAGCACCTTTAGAACTGCACAACTGCGACACTAAAATGTTGTAGTTGAGTAATTGAGTTAGCCTTCATATATGAAAGAAAACATAAATCTAAAAAAAATTAAAAATAAAGTGTGGAAAATAAAATAAAGACAAAATTTTTTACATGATTCGATCTATGATTTACTTCTGCAAGATAAAGCTCAAAAGCTGGTTATTTCTTTCTTTCTGCAAAATAAAGTGATTGTAGTTATTTCTTTCTAACCGCAACCCCAATCAATTTGGGTGGCTATTCATTTTTAAATAGCCACTAAGCTGGTTAACTAATAAACCGTCATCGGCGATTATGTAATTATTGAAGACCAATTACTAATCCGTAATCGTATTTCAAGTAATCGGCCATTTTGAACATCTTTTAACAATTTCTTATTCTATCAACTATCAAGTTTAAGTAAGTGTCTCATTGTAAGCTCATTTAACTTGTCACTTCACTGTTGTAATAATTTCTCACTCAAATCAAACTAATTCAATAGTCAACAAACCATTCGGTTCCCAGCAAATTCAATCACCAAACCCAAATCCTTCAAAAGAGAAGATCAACACAAAAACTCATTCACCAATTCCAGCTACTAATTATTTATACCTCAACAAGGCAACAACCACCTACTGCCAAACCATCAAGCCCGGCCCATCAAATTTAAGAAGAAATGAAAGTGGGAGGTTGAATTTGGAGTTGAACGGGAGAGGGGCCAATCAATTTTAAAGCAAGGGCAATCTTATCAAAAACAAAAAATATAAAGACAAATTTGCCCTTACTTTAAAATTAACTGGCTCTTGTCCCGTTGAGTTGAACCGGAGACAATCCTTTTCTGGGTTTGCTGGGAGCAGTGCGGCGTGAAGAGAAAACTAGAAGAAAAGAAATAGAAGCAAAAGCAGCGTAAATACTGAAGAGAAATAAAAAGAAGAAACAAAACCCTATGCTGCTATACAGATTTAGGTACTAATTATTATAATATAAACCGTTTTCTTCAATTCTTAAAATTGTTAACCGTAACCGATCAATGCGGTTATGCGGTTGCCGATTATTAGCTATTAATAATCACTCGCTTGTACACCCATAAAGTGGAATTCACATTAAACCTCACTAGTTAAGAAAAAATTGGAAGACTTATGCTCCGTTTGTTTCGGTGTAAAATGGTTTCCGTCGTAAAATAGTTTCAGGGAAGTCGTTTTTCAAAAAAATATTTTCTGTCGAAATCATTTTTCGGTGTTTGGCACGTACGGAAAATTACAAATATTTTTATATTTTAATTTAATCATTTTAATTTAAAAAAATTAATTTTTATTCACAAAATAAAAAATATTAATATAAAATAATATAAAAATATATATATTTTTTTATATTTTGCATATACAAATTCCGGCAAAGTTGCCGGAATCCGGCCATTTTCGCCGGGTTCCGGCGATCTTTGCCGGAATCCGGCACAAAACGGCCGGATCACGGCTAGTTGACGGGAAGCAGGCCGTCCTGGCCAGTTTTCGGCCAGAACAGCCGGGGGGATCCGGCTAGAACGGCCAGTGATTCGGCGTTCTGGCCGGATCCGGCCTCTCCGGCCAGTATCCCGACCAGACGGCTAGAGATCCGGCCGGATCCGTCCAGGATTCCGGCGTTCTGGCCGGATTTCGCCGGAGATCCGACCTCTCCGGCCAGATTCCGGCCAGTCTGGCATGGTATCCCCAGAATCCGGCGACATCTGCTAGACATCGCCGGATTCCGGCTTAATTTGTCGAATTCCGGCACCGACCGGAGTCGGAATCTGACTTGTCGAAATTCGGCAATAGTCAACTGCTTGAACGTAAAAGTCGACTGCGTTGTTTAAAAGAGAGTCGACTGCATCTACTATCTACGGAAAATGATTTACGCTTTTAAAAGCGTAAATCATTTTCCGAAATTTATTAAGCATTTTTGGTCAAACGGAAATCATTTTCCGGTTGATCATTATTTTCGCCCCTACCAAACATCGGAAAATACCGAAACCATTTTTCAGAAATCATTTTACGCCGAAACAAACGGGACACAAGAATGCTCCTGGAATTCCTATTTCCTGGCCTCCTCGTCCCACTCAAAGGTAACCTTGAATGCTGACTCCCCCGCTATCAATGGGGTGATTGTGCTTATCCAGTTTTCTAAGTATGCTGGATTTCCCTTGCAACCCATTTGCTACAAGAACACAACAACTTCAATAGTTGTTTCTGTAGTGATTTAGAAGCCAAATATCATTCATTCTGTCACTTGTTAAGACATGTCATCGATGCATCAAAGTAATTTTAGATATAAGTATGAGTGTTTAGGTGGGTGGTTAAAAACTGTTCAACATCTATTATTCGCCCGTATACATGGGTTAGGGGGGAATTTTTAGCCCCGACCCTAACGCCTGACATGCGGATACCATATCCGCTATCCGCACATATGTGGGTGAATAACGAAATATGAGTAGGCGGAAGCAAATAAAAAAATAGTTGTCTTATTGAGACTTTATTTATGTGTACTCCATGCAATTTAATATTGGCTAATTTGACTTGATGGTTTGAAATGTCACTAAATTGACATTGTGTGTCCATTAAATAGAGGTCGAGGATCTATTTCAATGGTTCAAATTAAATTTTACAGATATTACAGGGTGAATATGTTATCATGTTATGTAAAAAATTTAAATGACGATACACCATGTACATATATAGTCAGGGATGGAACTAATTTTTTTTTCATAAGGATTCTAATTTCTTGGAGCTTCCGAAAACAAGCTATAATAACATGTTCTAATACAAAGCTCTTGCCAATAGTGCAACAAAAATTACTTGGATTAACTCATTGTTATCTGAACTTGGTTTACTACCTTCTAGGCCTCCTATCTTGTAGTGTGATAATATCAGCTTGACATACCTATGTTCCAATCCAATGTTTCATGCCCGGAAACATAGAAAAATTGACTTCTATTTTTCATTCGTGATATGGTGCCAAGAAAATCACTTAATTGACGTTCGGTTCCTATTGAGCAAAGATCAATTGGCATACTTAATTTCAATTCTTAACTGCATTTATCATATTTTTAGTTTGGTTATAGAATAATGAATCTCCGACTCTATCAATGCCTACGGTTGAGTTTGAGGAGGCATGTCAGACACATATCTAAAGTCAACCATTGAGATCAAGTTAAAGAGAAATTCAAATACAGCAGCAGCCATCCAATTAAGATAAGAAGTAGGAATCAAATTCAGAAGACAATGATAGGAGAAGTTGAGAAAACGTGCAGATCTTATCTTGTAAAAGTAGAATAATGTTCTTATAACAGGTAAGGCAGAAACAATTATCAAAACCAATTATAATCTTTTATAGGGCCTAGTTATTTATATATTTATCCTGTTATTTGGTAAACATCTAAATTTTCCAAGAAAACAACCCACATTAATTATACGTTTGAAGATTCTTGGATGTCTGAATCAAAAACAGGCCATCTGGTCACCAACAGCAATGACACCAAGGGGTTAAGAAATTAACTTTTGTGGGAAGGACTTCATTCCATATTACCTATGCTGAAAATTATTTCATCAAAATTTAAGTTTAATTCCCTCCAATTTAAATTACTTCAACTTTTTCTCTATTTTTTCAATTACTCTTTTTCTCACATTGAAAAACTATGAGTTTTTTTGTATGCTTTATAAGCATTTATCTTGCTCTATACTAGATTGGTTGTGTCACCAAGTGCGAAGCATTGGTCGTTGCACGCACTCGTGTCACTTTGACGCTTTAGACACACTTTGTACGTGCGCATCGTCACACACAAGCTTATTATTTACATGTATTTTTCTGATGTGTACAACTGCTATTTTAATAGTCATATTTTTTTAATATTTAACTGTTTTTCCAACCATCAGAAACTACATTTTCTAACTACTTTTTCAACAGTAAGAAGAAATTGTAATAAACTACTTCTGTAATTTATAAAATATATTTTTTCCTGCATATTTTATTATCTTTTTTTTTTCATTTTTTTTTCTGTTACAGAATTTCTTATTCAAAGTAGTGTTCAGAATTTGCAATCTGCACACTATATTCGGGCAGTATTGTATCCTAATGACAAAATTATTGTATTTCATTTTACAAAACTTATTGTATAAGTGGAAGGCAGTATTTGTGTAAGAGACAAACAAATATTCACGTTACCATCTAACAAATATTTGTCGGTGCGGATGAACCGTTGCTTACAAATGGTTGTCTGCCGATGGAGGACATCTGACATTAACAAGAGGGTTGCAAGGAGTTATTACGCCGTGCTTTCTGACAACAAAATAAGTGATCTACTGAAAGACTTCGAATGACTTCCTTTGGGCCGGTCGCGTCCAATTGCTTTGAAGCCCAATACATTGCCATTTACCCACTCAACAACAATTTTTTTTTTTTTTTTTAATTTTAACTCATATAAAGAGTAATGCTATTTATTAGTAGAAGAGTAATACTACGTACTCATATTTAATCTCACTTCTAGGCCATTGGGCTGAAGTGGCCGTGCCTATCATCCCTTGGATTAGTATTTATTAAAAAAAATAAAAAAAAAATTAAGGGCTAGAGGGCATTGTCATATCAACCCAGTGGCATAGGAGTGAAATGAGAAATGAGTATTTATAATTATTATTAGTAGACAGATATACGACAGTCATAAAATTGAGATGACATAATAATATTATTTAGTAAAGTCTTGTATAAGTGAATGGTGTTCCAGTAAAAATCAATCCTTGGATTAAGGCTTAAAAAAAAAAAAAAAAAAAAAAACTATGATCGTGACTGATTTTTACTACCACGTTATCTAATTGTATGACAGAGTATACTAAATAAAATAATCCAGTGAAAATCAGCCCTTAAAACCATAAAACAATTATAAGTCAGTCATATATATAGTAGCCTACTAAATAGCCTTACTCATAAACAGGTTAAATGTTTGTGGGAAAAGTTGCTAAAATTTTGTGTCATGCCAAGGCAATGATCCGCGGGACCGCCACAATTCTCCTTGCTTGAGGATCAACAGACCAGACTGCTTCGACCGGCTTGTCCTTAATTAAAGATTCTGTTTCTTCAAACATCATTGTTTCCATTTGGTCCATTTAACTATTAGACTGACCTGCTACCATTGTGACAAAAACTTGAGCCAAACATTTTCAACAACCGCTGCTAAAGATGTTTGGCTCAAGGTTTTGTTACATGGAGCAATTGCAGGCACTAAAGTGCGCGCAATATTTGGTAACTAATGTGCTGGTAGATAATTCTCAAGAGTGTAAGGGCATAAAATCCCTGCATGCTTTCTAGAAATTACAACTATGAATGTCTTTATTAAGGAGAAACTTATTATAGCACAAGTAGCCTAAAGAAAAAGAGATAAGAAAGAAAGAAAAACTTTGTTGTGTAAAATAAAATAGAAGAGATGGAAGGGAAGATGAGGAGAATACAAAAGAGAGAAAGCGCTACATTACTTTTTATTTCATTGAATGCTTTTGATTACAAAATATATGAATATATAGGCTAATAAAGGGGAGCACATCCCACTAATCATGACACACAATTAGGAAATATTAAAGTGGAAAATATTGAGTGTAGGAAAATAAGGAAGGATATTGGAGAGGAAATCAGTGAGATATTATTGATATGCTGCAACGGCTCTTTATTCTTTTACACTCCCCCGAAAACTAATGGGAGGAACTTCATTCAGTTTGTTTTCTGCGTCGGATCATCATCATGAAACCTTTTTTTTTTTTTTTTTTTGGCTCGAGTTTGCAGACTATACCTCAAAGGCCAAAAAATAAAGCCAACTATGGGCCTAAAGAAATTAAAGACAGACTTGGGTTTTGAAACATTACCATAAACAAGAGATCGGGTCAATAATGGGCTAAAAAGAAGAGGGCCAACTATTGGCTTAAATGAGCTTAGGCCTTTGAATATTTACTTCAAGGTGGAAATTGGGCCAAAGAGAAAAGAGCCAACAAATGATTTAAATGGGTTTGAGCCTTTGAACATTTGCCTCAAACTTGAAATTGGGCCAATAATGGGCAACCGAAAAGAAGGGCTAACTATGGGCGAAAGAGAGATTTTTCCATTTTTTTTTTTTTGCAACATATTCTTCATAGTACAGTACAAGAGAAAACAAATAAAGGAAAAATGGACTTAAAACAACGGTAGACAGGAAACAAAACCAAAAAGAAAAAAGAAACTGCAACTTGTGGACAACCTTATGAGGAAAGTTCACGGTGGATGGAAAAGGCAAGGAAACTGGAAGATTCGCGGCTGGAGACGGTGCCAGAGGTGGGAGACTTGGCCGGTGGAGAAGTCTTCGGGGAAGGATGCCGGAGGTGGTGCTACAGTAGAGCACACAAACTTTACAGCAAGGGACTGTTGATCTGCAATTTTTTTTTTGAATGGAAGAGAAGGGATATTGGGCTGATGTAGAGTATGTGAGAAGGATGATGAAGGAAAGGGGGTTACAGAAAGCATCTGGGTCGAGCCTGGTTCACCAAGGAGATATTATGATGATTGAAGGGTCACTGGAGGTGGAAGCTGAGGTACAAAATGAAGATGGTCATAACGCGGTGCAGAGTGTGCCAGTGATAAGGCCGTGCAAGATAGAGAGGCACAAAGGAAGATTTTGAAGACACTGGGCATAGCAAGAGTGCAGAGGAGCTTATACAGGTCTTTTGCCGATAAGCAAGAAAAAAGAGCTTCTGAGTGATGGAGAGGAAGGTGAATGGAGAGGTTGCTGGGTATGTGCAGTAATAGTAGAGTCTGAGTAATGTTGTGGTTTAGGAGCAGGGCGTGCATCTCGTTGAAGAAAAGAGAGATTTTTTTGGGAGAACTGGTTCTATGGATGTCATGTGAAGGTGAGGTATTTGATAAAAGTTCTGAGAGAGAGCAAAGAGAAAGGGAAACAGAGGTGAGAGGTTTGGGCTGAGGTCTCTAGGTATTGACTCTGTGTCTGCTGGTGTTGGGTCTTCTGTAAATTGGCCAAATGGTGCGGTAGGGAGGACTGGTGTAGTACGGAAGGGGTGGTTTAGTTTTTTGGAGAGGTTCGGCTGAAGGAAAACGTGCAACATGAAGGTAGAAAATTTGAAACTAGAAGATGGTTTAATATTTGACAAAGTTTGCAACGTGAAGGATCGAAAGATTGGCGTTGGCCTATTCAGGCTCTCATACCGTGTAAAATAAAATAGAAGAGATGGAAGGGAAGAAGAGGAGAATACAAAATAGAGAAAATGCTACATTGCTTCTTATTTCATTGAATGTTTTTTATTACAAAAGATATGAATATATAGGCTAATAAAGCGGAGCACATCTCACTAATCATGACACACAATTAGAAAATATTAAAGTGGAAAATATTGAGTGCAGGAAAATAAGGAAAGATATTAGAGAGGAAATCAATGAGATATTCTTGATATGCTGAAACGGCTTTTTATTCTCCAACATGTTGTAGAGCTCTAATAACAACCCAATAGACAATAGAGAAGCAAAGTTTTAGATTGAGACACTATTGGGAATTCCCTTGCCTGTAATTCCACCTCCACTAGTGGGATAGAGCAAAGTATATGGCACCTTGATTGATCCAACTCGATTTTTCCATTTCTTGTCATTGTTCATCTTTATAATTCTATCCTCAATTCTGGCCAGCTTCTGTCCGAATCTCTCAAAGGCTTCCAATGGTTTTGCGTCCAACGTCCACTCAAGAGTATCTCTTTGCCCAAGATACACCTCATCAGAAGAATGCCTTGACAAAATCTCAATGAGGGAAACACCAAGAAGTGTCTGAAGTTGGGCAGTAATTGTTTTTAAGAAAGCCTTGTCAGGGTTTGACTTGAGTTCATCATATTCAGGAGTGCCCTTTTCAGGCATGAACCGACGGCTCATCAAGGGACGGTTTGGATGGTAGCCTGTATAAGAGAACTGTCCAAAATTGAGGGCGGCATGGAGAGCAGAAGCAATCCATATGATGATAGTGCATGATTCTACAAGCTCTTCACATGTTTGCATTTTAGGCCACCAGGGCTCATCTTTCTTGTCACCATGACCCTCCTCTCTAAGTTCCTTCCACCAGGATTGCAGTTCAGAGTCATTTTGTACAATGTCATCACTCTTGTAATAAAAGGAGCAGTAGTCTTCAACCCATGTTTTGATTGCCGACCAGATTTCCAGCCCATCAATAGCATATGGATAGTCCTCAATCAGTAGGTGAAGACCATGTGGGGAGTTCGAATCCTTGACTGCCATTCCCCTAAATGCAGCAAAACCATATTTATTATATTAGTTTTAGTTTGGGACTTTGGACCAATAACGTAACCAAAGTTTGAAGCGCTAAAATTGGCCTCAACACCTCTTTAAACATTATGCCTTTATGAAGTCTATCATTCAGCAGTTTTGAACTACTCTAAAAGTGTTAGCTTTTAGTTTAATTCCCTGATAGATAAATTCACATTGCATTTCTGATTTACAAGTTATTCATAATGCCAAATATCTCATACTCCACGACTGTGTCATTTTGTTATGGAGTGTAATACTTACCTCTGGATGAGATCTGCAGGAAGTGCTTGCTCAGGAAAAACCCAGTTTTTATAAACTACTGCTGACATCTCCATTGAATACTTTGCTGGAAAAACTGTCGACTCCATAAACCCACCATTATTGATGATGACCTGCCGACCCAATGCATTTATATTCATGGTGTCACGGAAGTGAGGATGCAAAAGCTTGTGAATTGGGTGAAGCACGCTCAGTTGTCTGTTTGTTGCTATCACAAATGGCTCAATCACTGCATGGGTATTTAACCTGTGACCAGTAAAAAAGTTATTGAAAAACCCATCATAAAATTTGGACTGAACTTATTTCCTAAGTTTTCCTTGAAAGAGGTGTACCAGTGGCTAATGAGCTGATGATTGCCAGAGTCATTTACAGCCACATACGCTTTTGCCAGTTGCCAAATAGAACTTTCAACACCTTGTTCAGCTGGTGTGTACACTTTGTTAATGGCACCAAATTGATCTCCTTCAGGATGGGGTAAGCTTAATTCAATAGCCAATGGCTTCAAAGTCCCATCGTTCTTCAAGAAGAGGATTGCCCTGCTGGCATACGTCTTTGTGGAAGTTGAGTTTATTCGCCTCAGATACGGCATGATCGCATCATGGTGATCTAATATGAATAGCTTCTTGTTGTTGATTGCCTACAACCAAAGATGCTTCAATAACAATGGTCACTGTTATCAAAATAAAGCACTGCAGAAAATTACCTCATCTATGCTGAGCCCATCTATGTTATTTTCAATGTGTTGTTTGGTTATTGTGCTGGCCTGATCACCATATACTTTAGGATCTAGCTTGCTTGAAGGTGGGAATTCCTGTATTAGTTCAGAGTTAATTAATTATGAGTACAGATTAAAAGCCTTGATCCTGCATTTGGAAAAAAAAAATAGAAAATAGAAGTTTGAAATTACTTCAAGACGGCGAATGTTGACAGGATTTACTCCAGCCAGCATCTCTCTTGCAAACTCTTCATCAGTCCTCCATGCAGACCTATCCTCTGTACCAGATCATTGAAACACCACAATTAATTCAAAGAAAGTAGGTATTCAAAGGCACAAATATCCTAAAGCTCTTGAATATGAAATGACACTAAAGCACAAAGTTCCCAAATTTATCATTAAGACTGTACTGTCAGATAGATATCAAGATATGATTGTGTCTGAAAAAGATATGATACCTTTAATCACTTGGGGCATTGGATATTTGAGGAGTCCTTCACCATCGGTTGGGAAAATTTGCTTGAGCATCTCCGCTGGGATATTGTCCCTAATAGTCTCAAGTAAGCCGTTAGGTAGCTTAACTCCTCCTTCATAAAGTTTAAGTACATCTTGAAAGCTGTCAAACTCATTTGGAGTGCTGTCAAATATAGATTCCAGCTCAGGTTTAAGGAATTGAGCTATGGATTTCAGTTGATAAGCAAGGAAGTCTGACATCTTCAAGTGGCCAAAACGCTCATCTCTTGGGACATAAATGTTTAAGCTCATAAGAAGCTTCCCTCTGCTCTCGCTGTTAGGATCTGTTAAGGTTATTACATAAAAAATCTTAACTACAACAATGATAATAGTCATAGACACCAAAATGATTCCCAATTTTTTAGTGAAAAAATACATTCTGAATTTATCAATAAGAATTGAACCAATCTAATTCTCAAATTTTCTTTTCATGATACTATATCATTCTTTGCTGTTTGTGGCAGTAAGAAAACTTTGTGAGGCTTAGTAGTTACGAACTAAGGTGATCAGCAAGTGAGGGCACCTCTGATATAGTTTCGGTGATTACTTTGCCGGAGACGATTGTCGAAGTTGATAGAAGGATTCAGCTTGCGTTATACTTGAGATTTGGAATTGCTAGAAAAGCAGGGAAAGGGCGTGGAAGAGGAAAGAGTCTAAAGCTAATTGACGAGGTAATGACTAAAACTCTGGTAGATTTTTTCTGGAAGCAATAAGAAGGATTATGGGGAGAATAGAGATGGAGTTATAGAAGAGGAGGAGAGCAGTAATGAAAATGGAAAAGAAAATAGCATTTATGAAGAAAAACTGAGTATGGAATTTGAGGAAGCATCTGAAGCTGGAAGTAGAAATGAAATCAAACGAGGGAGTCAGCCAAAAATAGAGGAACAGAATGTGGTATCAAGTGGTTCAGGTAGGGTTGGCAATTCGGGTTCACGGGTCGGGTTCGGGTCAACCCGACTGACCCGATTATATAAACGTGTCAACCCGAACCCGACCCGATTATTAATCGGGTTGTGATACGTGACCCGAACACGACCCGATTAATAATCGGGTAACCCGAACACGACCCGACAAACCCGACTAAAAAACGTGTCACCCGTTTACCCGACACGACACGACCCGACACGGAATCAATTTCACTGTTTTCACATGTTTCAACCTTCAATTTTTTTTTTTTACCTTCAAATTTTTTTTTTAATCGGGTTATAATCGTGTTGGCGGGTCAACCCGGGTAATCGGGTTATAATCGTGTTGGTGGGTAATCGTGTTATCGGGTCAACCCGTGCAATCGGGTCATAATCGGGTTGGCGGGTCAACCCGCGGGTTGACCCGCCAAACACGATTATAATCGGGTCAACCTGATTATGACCCGAACCCGATTATAACAAACCCAAACCCGGTTTTTTCGTGTCGTGTTCGTGTCGGGTTCGCGGGTCGTGTCAAAAATTGCCAACCCTAGGTTCAGGTGATTTTGCTGAAGAGTGAGTAAAGGTGTTGTTTAATTTGTTGAATTAAAACGTCTAACCTGTCTCCGTTGGGGGTCGTCCTGTTCTTCCCCTACGAGGGTAAGGGTACTCACTGGACCCTCCGAGAACCGGACGGGCATATTTAGGGTCCTTATCTGGATTTCCCAAATCGTTGTAGTAAGCATAGTCATAGACCCTATCCCATTCCTGAAGCTCCCCTGTTCCATCTCCTCTCAAGTTCACAAGCTCTTCTTCTCTGTACTTTAGTAGCGGCGCCGGTGTTTCACTTGGAAGATATGTCTGCATAGATATGAATGCATGGCCAACTTGTTAGTTTAGATGCAAAAATATGTATGCCAACTTTGGTATTACCTTGTTGGAGAAGAAAACGCGGTCGTATTTGTATTTATCTGCAGGATAAACCCATGAATTGCAAACAAAGTGGATCCGACCGTGGCCTGGAACATCTTGGAGGGTAAGACTTTTGAGATAGAATTCACTGTGATGATTGTTTCTTATTAAGAATGCTTCTGGAATTCCTATTTCCTCCTCGTCCCACTCGAAGGTAACCTTGAATGCCGACTCCCCCGCTATCAATGGGGTGATTGTGCTTATCCAGTTTTCTAAGTATGCTGGATTTCCATGTTTCCCTTGCAACCCATTTACTACAAGAACACAACAACTTCAATAATTGTTTCTGTAGTGATTTAGAAGCCAAATATCATTCATTCTGTCACTTGTTAAGACATGTCATCGGTGCATCAAAGTAATTTTAGATATTAGTAGGGGTGTTTTAGGTGGGCGGCTAAAAATCATTCTACATCTATTATCTGCCCGTATACATGGGTTCGGGGTGAATTTTCAACCCCAACCCTAACGCCTGACGTGCGGATACCATATCCGCTATCCGCACATATGCGGGTGAATAATGAAATATGAGTAGGCAGAGGTAGATAAAAAAATCGTTGTCTTATTGAGACTTTATGTATGCTCTATGCAATTTAATATTGGCGAATTTGACTTGATGGTTTGAAATATCACTAAATTGACATTGTGTGTCCACTATCCAAATATTGGATTTCAGTCTATAAATACTTGTATTGCCCATTGTTTACAATTCAATTTGTATTTTCATATTACAAGTGCCTTTAATTAGTTCAAAAATTGGATTAAACCCATCTAAAAAAGATCATAAAAGGCTTTTAAAAAAAAAATACCCATATAAATTAAGTTTATAATTTTTTTTTAAAAAAAAAATGGCTCAAAATGCAAAGCTAATGCCACATACGGTTAGTTAAAAAAAATAGCACGCTAGTGTACAGGATTAAGATATATGAGTAATTATACCAGTATTATTATTATTATTATTTGGCTGTGAGTCGGCACACCAATAGGTTAAAATCATACTGTTTAAATAATAATAATCATAAATGGTGACCAAATCGATCGAAGGTCCGGATTTTATAATTTGATCCACGTATATTATTATGCATATGGGGCAAGTGGGCAACCCATCTCACTTGTGGGCTTCCGATGACAGGACTGCATGAGTGCATGTAGATAAGTCTCAGATTTCATGAATTCAACAAAGTAAGAGAAAAACTGTACCCTGACCCCTGACGCCCGACGCCTGACGGGAAAGATGATCAAGGCATGGCTGAGGAAGAGAGTTGTTGGGTCTGATTAATTTCTTGTTTTTTTCCCGCACGTGGGAAACCAAACCCAACCAAATAAATGTTAACCATATATTAAGGTTGAACTGAACTGATCACATATCTGATATCTCGGCTTACGATTTTCATGCCCAAGAATGGTTTTTGGTTTATTTAGATCCTTTTCTTTAATAATAATTAGCAAGGGATGCAAGCATGATGAGATATATTAGTAGGTTAAAATGAAAATAATCTTAGAAAAACAAAGAAACCTTGTAAACAAACAAGCTAGGGAGCAGGAAAGAAGAAGAAGAAGAAGAAGATATTGGAACTAACCAGCTGGGTCAGCATTAACAGCACTAATGAGCTGCAAAGAAACCCTCTGGCCTAACAACTCATGGACGCGATCAAGAACCGATGCATTAAAGTCGTTGAAGTCCAAGACATTCTTCTTCATCAACACCACTGTGCCTTCAATCTTCCTGCACTTTCCCGCCTCCGTCTCGCATTTCATCTTTTCGTTCCCATCATCACCATCTCCGGTGATCGCGTTGTTGGTGTTCTGAAGCATCTCTCTTAATTAGTTCAACCACTAAGCAAAGAACACGTTCAATACAGACGCTTTAAGGGGAAAAGTTTTGTTGGGTTTGTGAAAAGAAAGGACGGGTTTGTGGTATTTATAAGGAAATGAATGAGCATTTCCAATGACGATTAATGGCCATGCACGACGTGGCGCTTTGGGGACCTATGGGTACGTTCATGACTTTGGGATTGTCGTGATCGATGATCTGTACAAAAAATCATCTTTCCTTTTGTGTTTTCAAAACGTTAAATGTGCTTTTTTATAATGTGGTGCATGTGACACACAAAAGTGCAAATAATTTTAAATAATTTGAAAGCATTTTGTATTTTAATTTGTTTGTTAATAGTTGTAATGTTTTGCTAAAACAGAAAGAACTATCCTAGGAAGTGTTTTTCAAACGAGGATTAATTTTAAGAGTCTCTCTTGTCTTATTTTTGTGTCCGTTTAAAAATGAAGTGGCTTTTTAAATTACTATTGAGCGAGTAATTCTATTAGTACATTAAATGTTCATCAAGTGTCCATAAAAAAATAATGTGACTCTTAAAATACTATTGAGCGTATGATTGATTAAATGATAATTTTGATCAAATGATGATTTAAAAGCCACCTCATTTTTTTGATGGACACTTGTAAATACTTAATGTACTAATAGAATTACTTATATTGGGCTTGTGAATGATTACTATTAAATTTTAATCAAATGATAGATTTAAAAGTCACCTCAATTTTAAAAAGACACAAGAGTAGTAACAAATGAGGAGCTTATAAAATTAATTTGGAAAAAGCTTTCTGTATTGGAAAAACCAGTAGAATTTTAATCAACAAACCATTATATGAATGATATACACAGTGAGGTAGATCAATTTAGGGTAGGTTTTAAGGAAAGAGTGAAATTGTGAAATTAGATTTCACATGTTGTATTTAAAAGGACTAATTCTAGGACTAATTCTAAGCACTTTAACTCAATTTTTACCGGGTTAACGTGGTAGTGCGAGTGCCTATCACTTCTTTTTTTTTTTTTTTCTTTAATAAATGCTGATTTAAGGACTAAAAAATATTGTCAAGTACATAATTAATTTAGTGGGATGAAAGTTGAATATGTAGTATTATTTATTTAAAAATTTTAAATAACGTAATATTAGATATACAGTTAGATGCAACAAAACAACATCTAGAATGAAAGAATTCTATTTCAAATTTAAAACAATATTTTATTTTTTTTAAAAAAAAAAAAAAGAAGAAGAAGAAAAAAGAAAAGAGAAAGAAGAGTTGTCGAGCAGTCCTTGCATTAGGATAGAGAGATATGGACATAAATTTCCTATTAGCAAGCTTCTAAAAGTGATACGTTTCCTTAGCTTATGAAAATCATATGTTTTTTTAATAACGTGTGCTTCTTACATATTTTTTAATAATTTAAAAAACATATATCACTTTTAGAGGCTAATTTATAAAAAATTCTTATATATCAATTTATATAAAATTTATGTCTGATAGATTGGGTCAAGGTTTGAGCTCCTACAAGTTATACTCGTGCAAGAAAAAATAAATGAAGATCGAAGAGGTGACAATTAGAGAACTTTGAGCTATTAATGGTAATTGCTTTCGTAGCGAAAAGAAAAGAGAAAAGATCGAAAAGAATTATGCTTAAGGCGACAAGGATTCTCCTCATTTCAAATGAGACTGAGATTATTAATTTTTTGATAAGAATTTAAAGTTTGTGCATTTAACGGTATACATAATTCTATATTATTTAATTTTTTTAAAAAAAGACGACGTGTCAATATTAACTCCCTATACATTGTTAAATCCATTAAATTTAAATCATAATCATGAAATTGATACGATCAATTGCATTAGAAATAGAAAGGATCATATTCCCATATTGATCTAGAGATGAAACAATGGTACGTGCATGCTATATATGCAAGATCTTTTAGTTTTTACCTTGACTAATTAATTCCCTATCATGTAGCATTATTTTGATTATTTATTTATTTAATAAAATTGGTACTAGCTAGATAGAAAAAGGTGAAATACCTCTAGTTTAATATTGTTTAATGGTGCGTTTAGCATTGTGATGTCGTAGAAGAAAAAAAATGAAACGTTTCGAATTACAGGCAATAAGTGTTTTTTTGAAAACACATAATTTTAAAAGGCTACATTATGATTTTGTCAAACAAATCACGTTTTGAAATCACACATTTTAAAATTGTTATTTTAAAATTGCACTATTTAAAATCGTAAACCCGAACAGACCTATTTCATTACGCATCTTTAAAGCTTCTTGGAGAATTAAATGAACTTTTTTATTTTTGGTAGGAAAATGAAATGAATAGACAGAACTTAAGAAGTTGCAGAAGTGGTTGGAAATAATAAGCCCATGTAAGAAGCGTCACATATGTATATGATATGAGCAAATTAAGGAACAAAAGTCTAAGAAACGCGACCACCGGATTACGTACAACAAAATCCTCAAATTTTTGTTTGATTTCCGTGGTGGTTTTAAGGTAATCTTTTCTATCGATTTCAATGTAATCGATCTTTTTCTGTCGCGGTTTCCAAGTTCCTTTGTTCCCACTGCATATATGCATGCGTGCCTTTCAAGTAATATATCCAGTGTACGTAATATATCCAGCGTTTACACCGCTTCAAAAATTTCTGTTTACCATAGTAGAACAGTTTTCGGTATGGTATGGTGTGAACGGTAAACTTTTTGGGAATCTCATTTAAGTTAGTTTTTAAGAGAAAAGAATGCTCTATGCATAAAATATTCAGTTTAAACTAATCTTTAAGATCGAGAAAAGTATGCTCTATACATAAACTATTTAGTTTGTAGTTTGTATTTTGGTATGGAGCAAATTAAGAGATGAAGTCAAATATGAATTAGGTTTTCTACTCCCATTTAACCTAGGAGTGATTGGAGTTTGATTTTATCTGGTAGTCCTATTATTAGTCAACTGGAAGTTGGACTGTTGACCAGATTCTTTAATGAAACTTTATTGGAACCGAATTGGATCGGGACTACTACCCCCAATTAGACTTGGAGTGGAACTATTCTCAATAGACTTGTTAAAATTTGGTTTTCGATTTTGGTGAGATATGATTTTTGCTATCTCAAGACACAACTTTTGACCACCATACTTATGCGGCAATATGGTCCCCTAGCTAGCTTTAAGGTTTTTTTTTTTCTAAATAAAAATAAAATAAAAGGAAAACAACATTCATGATACATAAAATGATTTACGCTTTTTATCTGCATAAACCAATTTCTATCGCTTTCCCACACCTCCAGACATGCAATTGTAAGAGGGCCTCTTATGGGGCCTACCTGCTCTAGTAGATATTGGTTTGCCAAAACACCTGCTTGGGTAGGTGCGTCTCACAAAGGTCCTCTCACTATTGCCTGCCGAAATTAATTGCGCGCAAGTAGTATAGACAGATAATTGCACTGCACATCTAATCCCACTTTCAAATGCCTTATATTTTCACACATTCTTTTTCTCTCCAGCTCCTCTTCGCCATCTCTCTCTCTACCACAAGGATGGTTTTTTTTTTTTTTTTCAGTTTTAGGTTTTTTGTTTTTTGTTTTTTTTTTTAAAAAAAAAATCAGTTTTAATTTTACTTTTTTTTGAATTACATTCAATTTAATTAATTAATTAATTTAAGAGAACAAGATGTATCCACGTAAAAATTACTTCATAAAGATGGTCTGAAAGTCAAGGAGAAAGGTAGTACTGGACATTCATGTGGCCAATTGTACGTAGCATCTGAATCACCTTTATAACAGCCCCACCCGAAAATAATAACAATGAAAAGATTGGCTTCAAAATGCTAAGGACAAAAACTTGGATAAACAAATAAAAACCATTCATTTGCAAACGTAATTGTTAATCACTATTAAGATAGATGAGCACTAGATCTATCCAAGCGAATGAAGTAAAGGAACCGTTATTTTTAAATATATATGCATAGGTATATAAGCAAATAGGAAAAGGGTTATATGGAAATAGGAATAAAAAATTCAAGGTATGGGCTCTCCAATAATGACTCAAAATAGAAATACAATATAAAAAATACACACAAATAATAAGAAATTGGCTAAAAAATAACTTGGACCTCTATATTTTGGGCAAAAGCTTAGAAAATGGCCATAGAATGTTGTAACTAAAGCAAAAGGGCACGGACCTCAAAAGGTTCTTCAACCATTCTTAAACCCCCGTAAGAGACACGGAAAAGGACACAAATCTCAAAAGACTCGTTAACCATTCCCGAAACCCCCGGCTAGAAAGCTGCACTAACCACTAGAAAGGCACTGCCGCACTAAGGAAGGAGCCAATGACGACTGAAGTCATTAATAAAGTATTGAAGAAGGTGGAATTAACCACATGCATGTTGCAATATATTGAATAAAAAAAGAAAAAAGAAAAAAGCATTACTAGGTCGGAAACATATTGGAAGCTCCTTGTTTGCTTCCCATCACCATAAACTTCGTTTATTTTAATCAACAATGGCGTGTAGGAAAATGAAAAACACTACGTCGTTACGTATGGTTGGGGTAAGAAATTATGAGCAGAAAATTGTTCAAATAATGTTTGCTGTTACGAATCTTACGATCAATCGATTTACAGTCACATGCAAAGTTTAATATTGTAAATTCTAAGCTCTAATCTAGTCTTATTTTCAACGGTAGGATGGAGGCATATAATATATAGTCTCATAGAGTACTATAGTAGTATATATAGTTTTTCACATATTTACTTCATCACATGCTAAATTTGACCCCAATAAAGATCCCAGCTGTGATATTCTTAAATTGCAATCTTTAAAGTGGAAACTAACCTGTAGGGATTGCTTTTCTTAAAACAAGTTTTTTTTTTTTTTTTTTTTTTTTTTTAATACTAATAATAATAAAAAATAAAAAATAAATAAAACCCTAGAGAACCGCACAACTGTGACACTAAAATGATGTAGTTGAGCACTAATGAAGCCTGTAATCGAATAAATAAAAGTAGCTTAGTAAGATAATGTACGTGTAATTTTGTGTATGAGTGTACGTACAAATTATAGTTGCGATTACGGTAATTTTTTTCTAATCACAACTATAGTCAATTTAGGCAACTATTCATTTTTAAATAACCGCAACCACAACCGCTAAGCTGATTAGCTGATAATCCACAATCGACAATTATACGGTTATTAAAGGCCAGTTATTAACCAGTAATTGTTTTTCAAGTAATTGGCAAACCATCAAGCCCATCAAATTTAAGAAGAAAAGAAAGTGGGAGGTTGGGTCCGCTGAGAACAGCATGGCGTGAAAAGAAAAGAAATAGAAGTAGATGCAGCGTAAATACTGAAGAGAAATAAAAAGAAGAAAAAAACCCCATACTGCTATATATACAGATTTAGGTACGTACTAATATATATATATATATAAACCGCTTTCCTCAATTCTTAATTAAAACCATTAACCGTAACCAGCCAATTAACGCAGTTATCGATTATTCGGTTGCCAGTTATTAGTAGTTAATAATCGCCCGTTATACACCCCCAAGGTGGGATTCACATCAAACCTCACATATTAGTTATTATTAATGCTTCGTTTGTTTCGACGTAAAATGGTTTTCATCGTAAAATATTTTCAATATTTTCCGGCGTTTGGCTCGTATGAAAAAATCAACAACGACAAAAAATCACCGGTGACGAACTTCCATCACTAACCGGCAAGATTCGGGCTACAATTGCCGGGATTCAGCTAGTTTTGCCGGAATTTGAATTGGCTGGATTCCGGCGAAGGAGGCCAGAATCTGTCCATTTTGGCCGGGATATGGCCGTTCTATGCCAGAATCCGACCATTCTAGCCAGAGGCCAGCTGACCGGAATTCGGCCGGGCAGCTGGTCGGAATCTGACCATTCTAGCAAAATTCAGACCAGATGGTCGAAATCTGTCACAATACCGCCAGAATCTGGTGGCGGTGGCCAAACGTCGCCGAATTTCGGCAGAAAATTTCAGATTCTGTCACCAATCGGTTATGAAATCTGGTTTGTCGGAATCCAGTGACGATTGCCGAATTTTGGCCATGTCGACTGCGTTTGCCGTATGAGGAAAATGATTTACGCTTTTAAAAAGTGTAAATCATTTTTCAAAATTTACTAAATATTTTTGGTAAAACAAAAATTATTTTCAGGTTGACTATTATTTTTGCCCACACCAACCACTAAAATATATCAAAAATATTTTTCAAAAAATATTTTACGTCGAAACAAACAAAGCATAACAAAAAAAAAAAAAAAATCGAAAGACTAAATTTAAACAACTTTTGCCTAGCAATAACTGATAGAAACCGCCATGAAAGAATCATAGGGGCCGGGCTTTAGTACTTAAAAAGATAGGTAGAGACGTAGAGAGGATTAAGATGAAATGAACGATTGCTTCGAAATGGTTGTGTCGGCCAATGGACGACATCTGACATTGACAAGAGCCAGGATCATGCAGTTATTAAGCCGTGCCGTGCTTCTGACTGCAAAATAGGTGTACGTATGATCTACTACAAGTGCTTCTAATTGGTTGGGTGTCTTCGCCTGTTGCGAGCTGCTTGGGCTTTGATGTTTGTTGTGGGTATTTGGGCTCGAAAACTAAATCCCCTTCTCAATTTCAATTGGAAGTGTGACTCTCATGTTAGATTCGAATCATATCGAGTCATGTGTACAAAATTATATAATAAAATTAACAAAGGCTGAAGGCATTGGCATCCCCTTGAATAACTAGTTTGGCTGTGAGTCTTTTGTAAACATTAATTTCACCAATTAATTAAATGGGTCAGACCCTTTTATCCTAATTCGTTAATTTTGTGTTAAATTCACGACTTATGTAAAAAATTGTTAGCCTTTATGTCGCATGTCGGGTTTGGATCGTTCGATGCATGTGTGTATGATTATATATATCAACTCTAACTTGTCTCATTTAGTTAAACATATTACACTTATCAACTCTAATATATTAATTCCGTGTTGAATTCATATCAAATTTACGAGAGCGCATCAAAAATTACAAACCCTATCATCAATGAGCGGGTGTGCCGAAGCAAATCCAAAGTGCGGCAAGCCCAAGTTTAAAAGTCGTTCCCCTTTAAGTGAGTGAGTTAAACTTGGATTTTATTTTGGTTTCTAAATATTCAATGGGTTTAAATGACATTCAAAGAAGTGACAAATCTCTGACCAGATTTATTTATAAAAAATAAAAAATAAAAAATAAATCTCCAACTAGATTTGGATCTTTAGCAAATGAACACTCCATGTAAATGGGTACGACTTTGGTCACAGGTTACCATTGCTTTAAAGCCCAATACAAAAATTTGTGAGGGATATAAAAGCATTCACAATTGTCTCTACATAATTTTTTTAAATTTAATTCTTAAAATCTACTTTAAAGATTTTGGCTAATCACTTATTTAAATCATCAAACAACAATTTTTTTAAATGTTTCTCTAATTTAAATAAATACTATTTTCTAATCATTCATAATAATAGTCGCATAGAGCAGTTTTTATTTATTAGAAGAATGGAGAATATTGGAATGGTTTGTAAAAAATATTATTAAAAAAATTATAACATTGTCTTTTTTGCTCTTTTAATTTAAAAAGAAAATTTGACAAATGTTAAATTTGCTAAAGAATATTTGGGCATTTTTGTTTTTTGGTTAAAAATATGAGAAAAACTAAATGATAGTGCTCTAAACAAGTTACGGTTTTTATGGGTTCAACACCAACCCCCCTCCCCCCCCCCCCCCCCCCCACCTCTCATTGCTTCCTAGTGGTCACGGGTTTGAACTCACTTGTGGTAGTAGTCCGTGAACCAGATGCTACTAAGAAAGAGCTTTACCAACTTGCATTTTGGTGTGGCTGTGGTGACAGACTCGTCTTCCAATGCAATAGTTATGACTCAAATCGAACATTCCACATTGGGTAGGAACCTTGATGGTCACGTCCAAGTGGAGTAATTACACTAGTCGCCCCTTTCCGCCTTTTTAATTAAAAAGAAAAATGTTACGATTTTTAAGGGAAAAGCAAGACCGCCACTATTCTCGACCAGATGCTTTGGGAAAAGCTTCTGCTTGAAGCCGAGAGATAGACCGATCCCTGATCAAGTTGAAGCTCCACAGTACAAAACCAACAACCTTTGGGAAGGGTCCTCCTGAAAAATCATATCCATCACACTTGTTCCTGCTGGTATGCCTGATTTCTCTTTTCCTTTGAGCACCATTCTTTTCTTTTCTTTTCTAATGCAGGTTCATATTTTCAAGATTCTTTCTGTTATATATATTTTCTATTATGGGTTATTAGTTCAACATTCTTTATGTTACACTGAATACGTGCCAAAAAGATTCAAACTTTCATGTTCCTCTTAATGTGTTTGACCGTTTTGTGCTCGATTAATTGGACAGTGATTGGTAGGATATGGGTAATGGAAGAGGCAGGTTTTCCACTTGATGTGTCCTCAAACTGCTTCCTTTAGTGTGTGTTTGAGGCAGGCTTTCCATGAGAGAGCCTTCCCTCTTAGATTCAACACTAAGAGAGAACGGCTAAAGTTACCTTGACATTGTGGAATTTGCCCACTTCACCCATTATTAGACAGGTCAAGGATTCTAAGAGAAGTTATCCTACAGATTATTAGAGTGGATTTTCTGGTCAATTATTCTTTTGCAGACTGTTGGGGAATTCAACTTATTGAATGGTCTAAGTTGACCATTGTATGGTAAAAAGATGCAGCAGCATTAAGCCTTGAGAGGCTGCTGTTCTGTCATAGCCTTGAGAGCTTTTGGTTTGAAACCCTCCTTCCTTGTCCCCCCCCTCCCCCCCACCCCAATTTAGCATTAATATACAAGTTATAGATATAGGTGCCTGAGGATCTTCGAAGTTTCTAACTTCCTTTATTTTTGGATAAGCTAATAATGAATTAAAATTAAATAATAATAATAATAATTACAGAAGAGGAGCATTATAAGATTGAAGACACCTCAAGAGTGCAAGGACAATAAAAAATTAAAAAAATTCTTTTAATTTTTAAATTCTGCCACACTTGGTTTTATGTATTTCTTTTTAAATTTCTTTTTGAATTATTATTATTATTTTATTTTATTAAGGTTATTTTTGTCATTGGGAGAACTTTGACAAATTTTTGAAGTTTGGAAAGAGGGGAACACTGTCCAAATTGAAAGTTTATTTTTTTTGGACATTATCAATTGAGTGGTAGTTGAAGGAGGTATGTGGACTTTACCTTTTTTATTATTTAGTGAGAAATAATATTTTTCTCGCTAATTTCATACTAGCTAGTTGACATAAAGTATTTTAATTGATTCTTTTTAAATAATTAACGTAGAAAGTTACTTAAAACACTAAAACTTGTTACTTCAATAAGTGCGAAAGTGTGAAGAGTAGTATCAGTAGTACAGAGAAGAAGAAGCTAAAAATATAACATCAAATAGTCACTTCGGCTTTAAAAAGTATCATGAATAGTTCATGTAGACATCTTATTAATACTGTTAATCACTCCGTCTATGCTCAATCTAATAATTTAACATTGTGCCATGTCAAGGCCTATCAATGTTTGCTACATGTACCCAACACCACGTTATCATGCCACATCAGCGATTACTTAAAAATAATAAACAAATAAATAAGTGATTTTTTAAAAATAAAAAATAAAAAATTTGGGGAGATTCCCTCGCTTGCCAGGGTGGGATCTTCTCCACAGTAGGTTGCGACTATGTGTTTTTCCCCTTTTTATGTTCTTCGGTTGCTTCGCCACGAAGGAGTGAAGGGCCTATTTCTTCAATCTCTACCGGCATGCCCACCTAGCTAGCAAGCACCTTTCAAGCACGTGGTATATAATTAATGGACTCCAAGTCTGAAAAATCCTCTAGACACCGTTTGATAAACAACTCCACTCTCCTCCCATTTTTTTTTTTTTTTTTTCACTTCTTTAAAACTAAAAAATAAAAAAATCAACTTCAAAACATTTTAACTTTTTTCTTCTTTTTATATCACATAAATAATTTTTTATTACTATTCAAATAAATAAATAAAAAACCACTATAAAATAAAACTTTTTTATTTTTCCATACAAAAAATTACAAACTTATTTATACTTTAAACCACATCAATCACATTTTATTAATATTAAAAAAAAGTTACTCCTAAAAATTGTTTACCAAACCGAGCCCTAGGGACATAATTTTTTTATAAACTGGAATGCAAAAAATCTTTTACAAATCAATTTTTAAAAGTGACTTGTATCCAACGTTAACCCAATGAGCATGATCTTTCCAACCCCTCACCCTTTAGAAAGTACAAGATTTTATTGTAAAATTATAGATTTTAAATCCACGTAAAATAATAGATTTAAAGTCCAGACATCTCATATCTACGTGATATTCTTTCTCTTTCTTTCAATTAATTTCTTATATTTTTTTAAACATTGGTGATTTTTTTTGGTGCTAATGAGGTGGGTAAACTTTTTGTTAAAAATTAAAATAGGAAGATTTTGGAAAACACATACAAAATAGGAATTACTAGAAAAGAAAAAGGAGCAGGGTAATTGGGTTTGGATCCATTTATTGGGCCATTACGCAGTCGGTCCACAACCACGTACGCTTTTGACCCAATATATGCTGAGGGGACCGTTGTACAAAGCCTATCCACAATTCAACGCTTCTTTTTTTTAAAAAATAAAAATAAAAATAAAATAAAATAAAATTAAGAGGAAATGAAAAATGCTAAATTGACTAATTTTTATAATTTGTTGACACGTGTTAAATATGATTAGATCATATTAAAGTACTTGATTAAATGATTAAATTTACATTTTTTTATTAATTTAATATTTTAGAATGAGTAGTGGTCCTGGGTTCAAACCATGTCTTATTTATTTCCCTTTCTTTTCAATTAAATATTTTACGTGTTAGGCCTCACATATTAAATGAAAGTTTGGGCCCCACACGTGAGGGAAAGTCTTAAAGTATTTCATTAAACAATTAAATTTACATTTTTCTATTAGTTTAAGTTTTTAAGATGAGTGGTAATTTAACAAAGTTGCATTAGCCACTAAATTTTTGTTTACACCTTTCAATCATATGCTAACATGTGTCAACGTATTATAAAAGAGTCATAGGTTTAACATTTTTTTTTTTAATTGTGAATGGCTCTCAAACAAAATAATATTGGTCGTTTCTTCTCTTGGGTAAGTATTTTACTTATTACTACGTTAAAGGCATCAAGTAACACCAGAAACAACATTTTTATATCATCTCTGCTGATGTGGTAATACTAATAAGTCATTATTTAAATAAAAAATTTAAAGGCCGATTGGTATTGTCATGTTAACAAAATGAGATAATAGTGGGATGAAACTATAGTTTATAGTAAAGGCCGATTGGTATCTCTGAGCCAAACATGCATGTGTAGCAACTGCTAATAATGTTTGGCTCATGTTTTTGTTACATGGAGCAGTTGCAGGCACTGAAGTGCATTTTGCCATACTTCGAAGTAATTAAAACAAGCAATTACTCAAATCGAAACTACTTACTCGCTCGAGAGATTTTCCAACAATACATGTCTTTATTTAGTAGAAACTTATTGTAGCACAAGTAGATGAAAAGAAATATATATATATATATATATATATGAGAAATTAAAGAAGGAAAAGCTTTGGTGTAAAACTAATAACAATCCAACAGAGAAGCAAAGTTTTAGATTGAGACACTATTAGGAATGCCCTTGCCAGTAATTCCACCTTCACTAGTAGGATAGAGCAAAGTATATGGCACCTTGACTGGTCCAACTCGGTTTTTCCATTTCTTGTCATTGTTCATTTTTATAATTCTGTCCTCAATTCCGGCCAACGTCTGTCCGAATCTCTCAAAGGCTTCCAATGGTTTTGCGTCCAACGTCCATTCAGCAGTATCTCTTTGCCCGAGATACACCTCATCGGAAGAATGCCTTGACAAAATCTCAATGAGGGAAATGCCAAGAAGTGTCTGGAGCTGGGCAGTAATTGTTTTCAAGAAAGCCTTATCAGGGTCTGACTTAAGTTCATCATATTCAAGAGTCCCTTTTTCAGGCATGAACCGACGGCTCATTGTGGGGCGGTTTGGATGGTAGCCTGCATAAGGGAACTGTCCAAAATTGACGGCGGCATGGAGAGCAGAAGCAATCCATATGATGATAGTGCATGTTTCTACAAGCTCTTCACGTGTTTGCATTTTAGGCCACCAGGGCTCGTCTTTCTTGTCACCATGACCCTCTTCTCTAAGTTCCTTCCACCAGGACTGCAGTTCAGAGTCCTTTTGTACAATGTCATCACTCTTGTAATAGTAGGAGCAGTAGTCCTCAACCCATGTTTTGATTGCTGACCAGATTTCCAACCCATCAACAGCATATGGATAGTCCTCAATCAGTAGGTGAAGGCCATGTGGCGACTTTGAATCCTTGACTGCCATTCCACTAAATGCAGCAAAACAAGTAACATGTCATTTGAGATATATAGATCACAATCATATTTATTTTATTAGTTTTAGTTTAGGACTTTGGGCCAATAACCCAACTAAAGTATGAAGCACTAAAATTGGCCTCAACACCTCTTTAAATATTATGCCTTTATGAAGTCTATCATTCAGCAGTTTTAAAGTATTCCAAAGTGTTAGTTTTTAGTTTCCCAGATGGATAAATTCACACGGCATTTTGTTATGGAGTGTAACATTTACCTCTTGATGAGATTTGCAGGAAGTGCTTGCTCAGGAAAAACCCAGTTCTTATAAATTACAGCTGACATCTCCATGGAATACTTTGCTGGAAAAACAGTCGACTCCAAAATCCCACCAGCATTGATGACGACCTGCCGAGCAAATGCATTTATATTCATGGTGTCACGGAAGTGAGGATGCAGAAGCTTGTGAATTGGGTGAAGCACGCTCAGTTGTCTGTTTGTTGCTATCACAAATGGCTCAATCACTGCATGGGTATTTAACCTGTGACCAATAAAAAAGTATTCAAAAACCAATCATAAATTTAGACTGAATTTTTTGCTAAGCTTTCTTAAAAAGAGGTGTACCAGTGGCTAATGAGCTGATGATTGCCAGAGTCATTTACAGCCACATAAGCCTTTGCCAGTTGCCAAATAGAACTTTCAACACCTTGTTCAGCTGGTGTGTACACTTTGCTAATGGCACCAAATTGATCTCCTTCAGGATGAGGCAAGCTTAATTCAATAGCCAATGGCTTCAAAGTCCCATCGTTCTTCAAGAAAAGGATTGTCCTGCTGGCATACGTCTTTGCAGAAGTTGAGTTTATTCGCCTTAAATACGGCATGATCGCATCATGGTGATCTAACATGAATAGCTTCTTGTTGTTGATTGCCTACAACCAAAGACGTTTCAATCACAATGGTTATAAGAATAAAGCACTGTAATTGCAAAGCCACTGCAGAATATTACCTCATCTATGCTGAACCCATCTATGTTATTTTCAATGTGTTGTTTGGTTATTGTGCTGGCCTGATCACCATATACTTTAGGATCTAGCTTGCTTTCAGGTGGGAATTCCTGTATTAGTTCAGAGTTAATTATGAGTAAAGATGAAAAGCCCCAATCTGGTATTTGGCTGTTGAGAAGATAAAGGAATAGAAAAAGTAGAAGTTTAAGATTACTTCAAGACAACGAATGTTGACAGGGTTTACTCCAGCCAGCATCTCTCTTGCAAACTCTTCATCAGTCCTCCATGCAGACCTATCCTCTGCTCCAGATCATTGAAACACCACAATTAATTCAAAGAAAGTAGTATTCAAAGGCACAAATATCCTAAAGCTCTTGAATATGAAATGACACTAAACCACAAAGTCCCCAAATTTGCCACTAAGACTGTACTATCACATAGATATCAAGATATGGTTGTGCCAGAAAAAGATATGATACCTTTAATCACTTGGGGCATTGGATATTTAAGAAGTCCTTCACCATCGGTTGGGAAAATTTGCTTGAGCATCTCCGCTGGGATATTGTCCCTAATAGTCTCAAGTAAGCCGTGAGGTAGCTTAAATCCTCCTTCATAAAGCTTAAGTACATCTTGAAAGCTGTCAAATTCATTCGGAGTGCTGTCAAATATAGATTCCAGCTCAGGTTTAAGGAATTGAGCTATGGATTTCAGTCCATAAGCAAGGAAGTCTGACATCTTCAAATGGCCAAAACGCTCATCTCTTGGGACATAAATGTTTAAGCTCATAAGAAGTTTCACTCTGCTCTCGCTGTTGGGATCTGTTAAGGTTATTACATAGAAAATCTTAACAACAACAATGATAATAGTCATAGACACCAAAATGATTCCCAATTTTTTAGTGAAAGAAATACAGTCTGAATTTATCAATTAGAATTTAACCAATGTAATTCTCAAATTTTCTTTTCATGATACTATATCATTCTTTGCTGTTTGTGGCAGTAAGAAAACTCTGTGAGGCTTAGTAGTTACAAACTAAGGTGATCGGCACGTCTGATACAGTTCCAGTGATTGCTTTGCCGGCGACGATTGTAGAAGTTGATAGAAGGATTAAGCTTGCATTATACTTGAGATTTGGAATGGCTAGAAAAGCAGGGAAAGGGCGTGGAAGAGGAAAGAGTTTAAAGCTAATCGACCAGGTAATGACTGAAACTCTGGTAGATTTTTATTGGAAGCAATAAGAAGGATTATGTGGAGAATAGAGATGGAGTTATAGAAGAGGACAGCACTAATGAAAATGGAAAAGAAAATAGCATTTATGACGAAAAACTGGAATATGGAATTTGAGGAAGCATGTGGATGAGCCCATGCATATGGATAAGCCCATATGGATGATCTCGAAGAAAGGAAAATATACGAGTGCAGAAACATGGAATGAAATCTGATCAAAGCAGCCGGAAGTTGTTTGTGGAAGTTAATTTGGTTTCCACTTGCAATACTAAAGCAAGCATTTGTTCTATGGTTAAGAATGAAGGATTGCTTAACTATAGAGGAGAGATTATTGAAATGAGGATATAAGGGTGAAGTGAACTTTTTTCTTTTTTCTTTTTTCCTTCAGAAATGGCATAGAAAACAGAGATCATTTATAGTATGGAAAAATAGAAATGAAATCAAACACGGGAGTCAGCCAAAAACAGAGGAACAGATTGTAGTATCAAGTGGTTCAGCTAATTTTGCTAAAGAGTGAGTAAAGGTGTTGTTTGTTGAATTAAAATGTCTAACCTGTCTCCGTTGGGGATCGTCCTGTTCTTCCCCTACGAGGGTAAGGGTACTCACTGGACCCTCCGAGAACCGGACGGGCATATTTAGGGTCCTTATCTGGATTTCCCAGATCATTGTAGTAAGCATAGTCGTAGACCCTATCCCATTCTTGAAGCTCCCCTGTTCCACCTCCTCTCAAGTTCACAAGCTCTTCTTCTCTGTACTTTAGCAGCGGCGCCGGTGTTTCACTTGGAAGATATGTCTGCAAAGATATGAATGCATGGCCAACTTGTTAGTTTAGATGCAAAAATATGTATGCCAAACTTTGGTATTACCTTGTTGGAGAAGAAAACGCGGTCGTTTTTGTATTTATCTGCTGGATAAACCCATGAATTGCAAACAAAGTGGATCCGACCGTGGCCTGGAACATCTTGAAGGGTAAGACTTTTGAGGTAGAATTCACTGTGATGATTGTTTCTTATTAAGAATGCTCCTGGAATTCCTATTTCCTCCTCGTCCCAGTCAAAGGTAACCTTGAATGCTGACTCCCCCGCTATCAATGGGGTGATTGTGCTCATCCAGTCTTCCAAGTATGCTGGATTTCCATGTTTCCCTTGCAACCCATTTGCTACAACAACACAACAACTTCAATAATTGGTTCTCTAGCGATTTAGAAGCCAAATATCATTCATTATGTCATTTGTTAAGACATGTCATTGGTCCATCAAAGTAATTTTAAATATAAGTAGGGGTGTTTTAGGTGGGCGGCTAAAAATCATTTTGCATCTATTATCCGCCCGTCTACATGGGTTAGGAGGGAATTTTCAGCCTCGACCCTAACGCCTCGCGTGCGGATACCACATCCGCTATTCGCACATATTCGGGTGAATAACGAAATATGAGTAGACAGAGGTAGATAAAAAAATAGTTGTCTTATTGAGACTTTATTTATGTGTACTCCATGCAATTTAATATTGGCTAATTTGACTTGATGGTTTGAAATGTCACTAAATTGACATTGTGTGTCCACTATCCAAATATGAACATTATTTTGAGGCATCTAAAGTTAATTCATTTGTTTTTCAATTTACTTGTATAGCCCAAAATTTATAAATAGACCTATTTTTTTCATATTGGATTTCGGTCTATAAATACTTGTATTGCCCATCTTTACAATTCAATTTGTATTTTCATATTACAAGTTACAAGTGTATTTAATTAGTACAAAAATTGGATTAAGCCTATCTAGAAAAAGATCATGAAAGGCTTTTAAAAAACATGCCCATATAAATTAAGTCCATAATTTTTTTTTTTATTAATAAAAAAAAGGCTCAAAATGCAAAGCGAATATCACGATCCGTTAGTAAAAAAGAAAAAAAAGCACGCCCGTGTACAGGATTAAGATATAGGAGTAATTATAACAGTATTAATATTATTATTATTATTATTATTATTTTGCTGTGAGTCGGCACTGACATCAATAGGTTAAAATCCTACTGTTTAAATAATAATAATTATAATAGCATTTATGACGTAAATGGTGACCAAATCGATCGAAGGTCCGGATTTTATAATTTGATCCACGTATATTATTATGCATATGGGGCAAGTGGGGGCAACCCATCTCACTTGTGGGCTTCGGATGACAGGACTGCATGTAGATAAGTCTCAGATTTCATGAAGTCAACAAAGTAAGAGAAAAACTGTACCCTGACGCCTGACGCCTGACGCCTGACGCCTGACGCCTGACGGGAAAGATGATCAAGGCATGGCTGAGGAAGAGAGTTGTTGGGTCTGATTAATTTCTTGTTTTTTTCCGTGGGAAACCAAACCCTACCAAATAAATGTTATCCAGAAAACCGATATATATATATATATATAAGGTTGAACTGAACTGATCACATATCTGATATCTCGGCTAACGATTTTCATGCCCAAGAATGGTTTTTGGTTTATTTAGATCCTTTTCTTTAATAATAATTAGCAAGGGATGCAAGCATGATGAGATATATTAGTAGGTTAAAATGAAAATAATCTAAGAAAAACAAAGAAACCTTGTAAACAAACAAGCTAGGGATCAGGAAAGAAGAAGAAGAAGAAGATGGAACTAACCAGCTGGGTCAGCATTAACAGCACTAATGAGCTGCAAAGAAACCCTCTTGCCTAACAACTCATGGACGCGATCAAGAACCGACGCATTAAAGTCGTTGAAGTCCAAGACATTCTTCTTCATCAACACCACTGTGCCTTCAATCTTCCTGCACTTTCCGGCCTCCGTCTCGCATTTCATGTTTTCGTTCCTATCATCACCATCTCCGGTGATCGCGTTGATGATGTTGTGAAGCATCTCTCTTAATTAGTTCAACCACTAAAAGCAAAGAACACGTTCAACACAGACGTCTTTAAGGGAAAAGTTTTGTTGGGTTTGTGAAAAGAAAGGACGGGTTTGCGGTATTTATAAGGAAATGAATGAGCATTTCCAATGACGATTAATGGCCATGCGCGACGTGGCGCTTTGTGGACCTATGGGCTCATGACTTTGGGATTGTCGTGATGATCTGTACAAAAAATCATCTTTCCTTTTGTGTTTTCAAAACATTAAATGCGTCTCCCAATTTAGGGTAGGTTTTAGGATAGAGTGAAATTATGAAATTAGACTTCACATGTCGTATTTAAAAGGACTAATTCTACGACTAATTCAAAGGACTTTAACTCAATTTTTACTGGGTTTACGTGGTAGTGCTAGTGCCTATCACTTTTTTATTTTTTATTTTCTTTTATTTTACTCTTTAATAAATGCTGATTTAAAGACCGATAAATATTCTCACGTACATAATTAGTTTAGTGAGATATTTATTTTTTTTAAAAAAAAAATAAAGAAAAGAAGAAAGAAAAGAGAGAAAAGAGTCATCGAGCGGTCCTTGCATTAGGATAGAGAGATATGGACATAAATTTTCTATTAGCAAGCTTCTAAAAGTGATACGTTTCTTTAGCTTATGAGAATTATATGTTCTTTTAATACCATGTGCGTCTCACACAGGGACGGATTTAAGGGGGGGCTGGCAGGGGTCATGCCCTCCCCTCAATTCCAAAAAGCAACAAAAAAAAATTAGGTAAAAAAAAATTATAAGGTAAAAAAAATAAAATTTAGCCTATTGGCTCCTACCAATAATTTGTTTGGGCCCTTGGCCCTATCCATAAGAGTTTCTGGCTCCGTCCCTGGTCTCACATATTTTTTAATAATTTAAAAGACATATATCACTTTTAGAGATTGATTTATAAAATAATTCTTATAAATCAGTTTATATAAAAGTTATGTCTGATAGATTGGGTCAAGGTTTCAGCTCCTACAAGTTATATTCGTGCAAGAAAAAATAAATGAAGATCGAAGAGGTGACAATTAGAGAACTTTGAGCTAAATTAATGGTAATTGCATTCGTACCGAAAAGAAAAGAGAAAAGATCAAAAAGATTTATGCTTTAACGCAACAAGGATTCTCTCCATTTCAAATGAGATGGAGATTATTAATTTTTTGATAAGGATTTAAAGTTTGTACATTTAACAGTATACATAATTCTATATTAATTAAATTTTTTAAAAGACGTGTCAACATTAACTCCTATACATTATTAAATCCACTAAATTTAAATCATAATCATAAAATTGATACGATCAATATATTGTAGTAGAAATAAAAAGGATCATATTCTCATATTGATCTAGAAATGACACTATGGCCCGTGCTATGCAAGATCTTTTAGTTTTTACCTGACTAATTAATTCCCTACCATCTAGCATTATTTTAATTATTTATTAATTTATTTAATAAAATTGGTACTTGATAGAAAAAGGTTAATATTGTTTAAAAGTACGTTTGGCATTGTGACGTTGTAAACAAAAAGATGAATCGTTTCGAATTGCAGCTAATGAGTATTTTTTTGAAAAGCACAATTTTAAAAGGCTACATTATAATTTTGTCAAACGCTTGACTGCATTTTTAAAAATTACGTTTTGAAATCGCACATTTTAAAATTATTATTTTTAAATTGTATTTTTAGAAATCGTAAATCCAAACAGATTGACCTATTTCATTACACATCTTTAATACTTCAAGGAGAATTAATTGAAATTTTTTTTATTTTTGGTAGGAAAATGAAATGAATAGACAGAAGTTAAGAAGTTGCAGAAATGGTTGGAAATAATAAGCACACGTAAGAAGCGTCACATATATATGATATGAGCAAATCAAGGAACAAAATTCTAAGAAACGCGACCACCGGATTACGTACAACAAAATCCTCAAATTTTTGTTTTATTTCCGTGGTGGTTTTAAGGTAATCGTTTCTGTCGATTTCAATGTAATCGATCTTTTTCTGTCGCGGTTTCCAAGTTCCTTTGTTCCCACTATATGTATATGTATACCTTTCAAGTGATATGTCCGGCGTTTAAACCGCTTCGAAAATTTCTGTTTACGTCGGTCAGACAGTTTTTAGTACGGTGGGAACCGCAAACTTTTTGGGAATCTCATTTCGATGTTTAAGTTAGTTTTTAAGAGAAAAATATGCGTAATGCATTTTAGTTTGTAGTTTATAGTTGGGTATGAGGCAAATTAAGAGGTGGAGTCAGATATGAATTAGGTTTTCTACTCTCACTCAACTTAGGAGTCTTTGGAGTTTGATTTGATCTGAGAGTCCTATTCCTATTCAACTGTGAGTTGAACTGTTGACCAGATTCTACAATGAAACTTTATTGAAACTGAATTAGGATTACTACCTCCAATTAGGTCGTCTACTGTAGACGACTGATGTAACGCGATCTCGACCATTGATTATGTCTTTGATGGTCAAGATTGGCCCAACTCCAGAGGAAGTTCCTGCCAGCTGCGACTTCAGAGGAGACAGGCTCAGATCTGCGGGCTGAAACATCTCTTGCTTATTCAAGAGGTAAAGCAAAGGAATATAGGGAAGCTTTGAGGAAGTTGTATGAGAGGATCAATGGGAGAGAGCAAAGCTGGCTGTACTTATATATAGAGATAATGAATATCCAACATGGTATAGACTAATAGGAACTAATTAGAAGATGGAACTAAGAAGATGCAATATGGCATTGACTAATTTAAGTGCTAAGAAGCTCACTTGTTCACACTCGACATTTTCATGGCTTTTCTTATACTAGTTAGTTAATTGTTGTTCCAATTCCCATCAATTTGTTGTTAGGATAATAAATGTAATAATCTTTATAAACCTACCCGTCCAAACAAGTGACCGTACAACTCAAAATTTACTTGAATAAGTAGGCTCCATACATATTAATTCTCTTACATTTACTATCCAAATTGCTAGTAATTCGAGCAGTAAAATTACCGAAGATCTCTCTCAGTCTGTTTGGTTTGGCCATCGGCTAGTCTTTTTACTATCTTGTCACCGACGGATGTAGCTTAGATGCTATAAAAAAACTACATTACTTATTTTATAGTTATGTTTTTTAAGGGTCCATATTAAATTTTAGGATGCAATTGGCATTACGATTTCATAGATAAAAAGTGCGATTTTAAACTAAATCGCAAAAAATTAATTGTTTAAAATTACGATTTGAAAACGCAAAAAATTTGTATTTTTAAATTGCAAGTAAGATAGTATTTTTTTAAAAAACTCACAATTTTAAAGGTAATAGGGTTTTTTTAAAAAAATCTACAATTTTAAAAGTTAAACTGCAATTTTGTTAAATACTTAATTACATTTTTTAAAATTACAAACTTAAACATACCCTTAATTTCTCTAACCTTTTCGTTTAACGCTTGAAACTCAATCTCAGCCCTTAAAAAAACTATCGCATAAATGTTGTTGTAGTCTTTTTTACGGCAATCGATCAAGTTAAGCCAAATCTGTCACCAGCATAGGGTTGACTGAGATCGATGCACTCTTTCCAAAGCGTGTCTGGAAAATTTTATTAGGGAATTTTTGAAGATAGCAAGGTAAGTTCCCGTTGGCTTTTAGTGACCTGTCCGAGTTGCAATTGGTCCAGGACCGGCCAGTATCAAATTTGGGAAGACAAAGTCATCAGTAACATAGAATATGTGCCCAAAAAATAAATAAAAAATTGCTAACTTTGAAAATTAGTAGCTTGAAGCTTGGGCTTTCCTACTTGGCTAAAACGTGTACGTATAATATTGATTGGCATTGACTCACATAGCTCAGTCCTTGGGTTTTTGAAACATTCTTCCTAGAATGAGATCATTGGGCCATTGGGGTATGCCATACGCATTGTGTTTATGAGAAAGAGAAAAATTACTTTAGCATATGTTTTAGTTAGGCCGGTTGCGTTTTATTTTTGTCTGAAAGTATTTCTAATAGGTTAGAACCAATCGTTGATTGACATGTTATATCACTAACGAATCAATTTATTATAAAATTATAGGTTTACCCATAAAATAAAAAGCAAATATTAAATAACAAAGAGGGGTTGTCACTGAAGGGCAGTCGATTGCCCTTGTGAAGGGAGGTTACACTTTGTATGGTGGGGGGCCCTCTCAACAGATGAGGGGCGGTTAGCCGCCCTCCACCGTGACCCTTTTTTTTAAAAATAAATAAATAAAAATTTGTGCTAAAATTATAATTTTACAATAGGCCAAGTTATCAGCTATGCTATGTGTTAATCGACGATTAGTTGTAACAAGAATCTACGTTTGTATCAAACCGTTTCTACCAATGGCGGTAGAGGCAATTTTGGACAAATAGCTTATCCTAAGCACCTTAAAAATACTTTTGATACTACAAGAATCAATTTAGTACAACTACAAACCCCCTAAACTAAATCAATAATTTCCCTTACAATAAAAGGAAATTCAGTGGGATTTGGATGCTCTCATGTTCATAGTGGTGAAGGCGATTTATGTTAATGAAGCCTAACCCAAATTAAAATGAATGGTTGTCAATTACAAACACGATTCACTTGGCCCAAATTGACAAATTTTATCTGCTTTACCAATTTTCATTCAAAAATATTACCAAAACTTAAAATAAATAAATAAAAAGATGGCTAATTTCTTGAATTTTCAGATTAAAAAACCTAGTTTTAATTTTTAACTTAGGCCTCCTTTTCAATCCAATTAGGCCGGCCAACTTAACACGAAAATGCAAGGTCTCTTGCTTGAACCCCAAAACCATATATACGCCCATTGTTTTAGTTGAGGGGAGACTTCTAGAAGCTCAAACTCATGATACAATGATAATACTTCACCTACCATAAATTTTAATATTATAAAGACAAACAAATAGTTAAATTAAAGAGAAAGGAAAAACTAATGTTAATACCTGGTACGAATGTTCTTTCCCAATTCCCACTTATTTACATTCGAAATGTCATCTCATGTGGATGTGGGCATGCTATCTACTCAACCCTTGTGGAAAAATGAAACAATACTCAACTTTCATTTTGGTCTTCATCAGAAATAGAGAGGATTTATTTCAATGATTCAAATTAAATTTTACAGACACTATAAAAAATTTACTCATTAGCTGCCAGCAAATTTGGCCGCTAATAATGTTATTTTGGCCGCTAATAGTCCGATGCTAAAGACTATTAGCGGCCACTTTTTTGACTCGCCGCTAATAATTGTTTTATAACGGCGAACTTGATAACCGCTAAAAATAATTTTATCCGCCGCAATTTTTTTGTTAACCGAGTCTAAAGTCGCCGCTAATACTAGACTATTAGCAGCGACACGTATGTGGCCGCTAATAGTTAAATACTCTAATATTATTAGCGGCCACATAATACTATTAAAAAATGGAAATATATATATATATATGAAAAAATCAGATTCACCCATCCTCACCACATTAATTAAATTTCTACATGCATATTGCAATGCAGAAATTCAGAATGAGAGCAAATATAGATGTTACTCAGCATATTAAATGCAAGAACAGTTTCCCACCAAATATTTCTATGCTACATTGCCACCGGCTAAAATGAAAGATTGGCCACAAAGAAAAGAAAACACGCTTTCTAAAAGCTTTAATCATGTCAACAAGTACTTGCTCATTTCAAGTTCCCACATAAGAAACCACAATGCAAACCTAAGATTTACTGTCTGCCATTGTACACTTCTTGTTTTGCCATTCATCTTGAAAATATGAAATTCCCCTTTACTGCACCATGTAGATTTCAAGAAGCCATGCAATATCTAAACTTCTGTGGATAAAACTTGTCTGATCCCAACATTTTAGTGAGATGGTTTCAGCATCCGCAGAAGACCAGCCTTCCATTCTTCATAAATACCACTGAAGCACATTATGGGCAAGGCCCTCTATCCTGTATGCAAAGGTCAATTTAAGTAAATCATCTTTTCATTGTCAATAAATGCAGAAACGAAACAATTATGGAAATTAATGTGATTGAACCTCAATTCTGGCCTCCTTTCAAAAACAATTGAGAAAGCACGCAAGATGAACATATCTTCATCAAATTCATGTCTTATTTTATCTGTCTGCATTCATGAAAAAAAAAAAACAAGTAAATGAATGTCCGTCATTAGACAAAATACCACTTGAAGCTCAATTACTAGAAGCACAAGATCCAATTTGAGTGCATTTACAGTAACTGCATTTGACTTTGACAATGTTACCTAGGAAGAAAACTAAAAAACTAAAATCGAATAATTAACAATAAAAGATCACTTGCCTCCTCCAAAATGCTCTCAAATACTTCACCAATTTTAGTGACTAACTTTGGAAGCACTTGATTCCCCTCCATATCAAAGAGAGCATAGCTGCAAAGAAGAAAGAAAATATGAAATCAAAACAATTACCCATTCAGAGCTCCAAATTTAGAGATTGAAGGAAAAATTACTTCAGAGTGTAGGAATTCCAGTTACTGGAAGAAATGTCACAAAATAAAAATGAAGCTTAAACTCTCGATGTTACAATGCAATCCATACAAGGATAAAATCCTATGAAGTGAAATTACTGCTATTTTTACAGGAAGACACAACACAATAACATAAAATAATACTTAGGAACTTTTAACCAGTGACAACATAATCAACTAAATTTTACAAAGCTTTACTCCAATATTGGGGCTTTTCAACCACCATTTATGATACAACTACCAGAGTTTAAGCAATTTAAAAGAAAACCCTGCGAGAAGCACAATCATTAAGTTCAGCAAGAGTTAGAGAGAGGGAACCTACAAGATATGGAAGCCACAAACATGAAGGAAAAGATTAAAAAAAAAATTAAAAAAAAAATGTATCAACAATTTTACTACAATCACTCGAACGGTACATTTGAATGAGTTATTTGTCTTTCATTATATTTTAGTTTATGGCTGGCAGAAATATGAGATATGGACTTACAATTTAAAACAGTACTGCAATACAAGGAGAAATAAAAATGTTAATATGAATAAGATGCAAATCTGGCTGAATGTTGGTTTAAAATTCTAAAATGCACAAGAACCTCTCCTTAATCAAAATTAAAGGAATCAAATCATTTTAGCTTTGACGTTCACATACTTATCAAAAAAAGAGAAATAACTAATCAAATCCACATACCAGTGATCGATAATAAATTAAAATTCAGTGTATCAATAAAACCTGACTAGAACTAGAGTAACATTAGGAAATAGTCTTCTCTTTTTGTAAGTCTTAATATAGCTAAGAGGATCCAATCCCTATTTTCAAATGGATCACTTTTAACAAATTCAAACTTTTTACATTTTACATATTACAAACACGCTGAAAAGATGAAATTTGGAATTTGAAATGAAAGGAACTCACGCAAGTTGGCAGAAATAAGAGAAGTTTTAGCACATCAAAAGCAACAAAGTACCATCTACTCACCTTTCCAAATCATGATCATACAGCAGAGTTATCCTCACTAGTACGGTGTAAGGGTAGTCCTAGTCTCCCAATCAATCGTGCCAAGGGATTCTCCTTGCAAACTCCATGCAACCTATGGTATCATGTATGATATATAAGTTTTATAGTTAATAAATAGATGACACTCGAATTTCTCATGAGAGGTATACTTTACCATGATGCACCCAGGTCAATAGGAAAACCAAATGAGTAGTCAGTATAAACTCGACCACCAATCCTATCCCGTGATTCCAACAGGACAACCTGAAAAATAAGAAGAGAAATGAATTAAGAACTTGATAAAGGAATACATATTATACCAACACAACAATAAGACAAAAATAAAATTTCAGAGCACCAAAATAGCATAAAATAGCAATCACATGATAACAGCTAATGCCAGAACCTTCGCTTCGTTTCCACTGGACAACCTAACAAACAAACTAAAAAAGTAGGTTTGTAAAGGGCTTACACTTAAACTGAATCATATAACCAATTCCTTTACACTTTGTTTTTAAAAAAACAAATAAAAAATTCAGCTGCTCTTCGACATTTTTGTTTCTCTCTAAACCAGCATGCACAGCAATCAACTTACAGCGTATGAGTCCATTCTCAGTTTCCACACAGACATCGTCCTGGAAAAAAAAAATGCACATCACCAAGGCCCACTAATTCATCATTTTCTCCAATACAATTAAAATAGGCTTATCAAACATTGTTCTTGAACATGGAAAGAACAGGAAAGTGAACCAACTGGTTATAAACTAATAATTCCCTTCTCATAGTATAAAAAAGAAAGAGAAGTGCAACCAAAACGAGCCTGACCTCTTCGTGCACCCGAACAAATCAGTAAGAAACTTCTTGGGCTCATCAGGAACTGCCTTAACCAAATCTGCCCACAATTAAGTTCAGAAATTTAGCACAATGAAACAACAGCAGTAATTATTACACGCGAAAACTACCAATCAAACACGAGCACCAACAATTACCCAAAAACAGAACTACCCATCATCCCACTGAATCAAACAAATCAAACACCAAAATACCACAACCAATAAAATCAAACAACTATTGTCTTTCAAGAAACAAAATCAGGCCCAGTACCAGCAGACCCATGAGGAACACCGTAGGACTCAAAAGTAGGCCCAGCGTCGTAGATCGAGCCCTTGTACTCCGTCCCCTTAGCCGCATTGAACCTAATCTTGATAGTCCCACCCCACCTCCTCCCTTGCAAGTGCATATCCTCGTACCCATTTCCCTCGAACCACCCTTCTTGCTCCTTGTTCCCCTCGTACTCCTTCCACGCCTCCCAGAACTCGAACCCCTCATCCAGAGGCCAAGGCAGGACTCTGACGAACGCGACGAAAGCGAGGTCGTGGTTGCCGGAGAGGAACACATGGGTCTGGTCCGGGTACGTGGAAGGCAGGCTAAGGAGGAAGTCGATTACCTGGCGGGTGTGCGGCCCGCGGTCGCAGTAGTCTCCGAGGAAGATGATGAGCGCGGTCTTGAAGTCCTGTGGGTCGATGAGGGACTAGAGGGGTTGCGAGGCATGTACCGTGGGCATTGCTATTCTTGAAGCCCTTCACTGGTATGTGGATCTCAGAAACAAATTAATATCTATCTCTCTCTCTCTCTCTCTCTCTCTGGATCTCTGTTTAGTCTCTGGAAAAAAAAAAAAAAAAAAAAAAAAAAAAAAAAGGAGAAAGGGCGACAAGAAGAATGGGAGAAAGGGAGAAGAGGGGCGGGAGATTGAAAAAAAAATTGTGCGAAAATTTCACCTCCCGCTTATTATTAGGACAAAAAAACGATACCGTTTTATATCAGCGGCGACTTGTGTCGCCGCTAATAATCATGAATACAAATTAGTCTATTCAATTTTTTTAAAAAAATAAAAATAAAAATAATTAAAATTTTAATTAAAACCTATACAAAAAAAGGGTTAAACATTATTTAGTCTTATAAACTAACAACCATTTTTTATGAAGCACCACGAACTGACAAGTATCATGATTGGGCCCTTCAAACTGTCAATCTGTTGATTTAACCTCATCCATCAGTCTTGACCGTTATGTTTTATTTATTTTTTATTTTTTATAGTGATGATAATTTAGGATCGATAGATCATCCGATCGATCATGGTAGATCAATAGGATCGATAAATCATGGTAAAAGATCCGATCGATCATGATAGATCCATAGGATAGATAGATCATCCGATCAATCATGATAGATCAATAGGATCGATAGATTATCCAATCAATCATGGTAAATCATCCGATCGATCATGATAAATCAATAGGATCGATAGATCATCCGATCAATCGGATGATCTACCATGATTGATCGGATGATCTATCGATCCTATTGGCCAATCAAGATCAATCGAATGATCTATTTATCCTATTGATCGATCACGATCGATCAGATGATCTATTGATCCTATTGATCTATCACGATCGATCATATTGATCCATCACGATCGATCGGATGATTTATGAATCCTATTGGTCTATCAAGATCGATCAATATGATCGATAGATCATCCGATTGATCGTGATCGATCATTAGGACCGATAGATCATCCGATTGATCGTGATCGATCATTAGGACCGATAGATCATCAAATCGATTGTGATCAATTCATATGATCAATAGATCCACTGATCGATAGATCATCCGATCGATCTTGATAGATCAATAGGATCGATAGATCATCTGATCGATCGTGATCGATCGATAGATCATCCGATCGATCTTGATAGACCAATAGGATCGATAGATCATCTAATTGATCGATAGATCATCCGATCGATCTTGAGAGACCTATAGGATCGATAGATCATCCAGGATCGATCGATCTTATAGGTCTATCAAGATCGATCGGATGATCTATCGATCCTATGAATCGATTGTGATCGATCAATAGGATTGATAGATAATTCGATCGATCAATAGGATCAATAGATCATCCGATCGATCTTGATAGACCAATTTGATCTTGATATATCTATAGGATCGATAGATCATCCGATCAATCTTGATAGACCTATAGGATTGATAGATCATCCAATCGATCATGATAGATCATTCGATCGATCGTGACCGATCAATAGAATTGATAGGTCATCCGATCGATCTTGATAGACCAATAGGATCGATAGATAATCCGATTGATCGTGATCAATCAATACGACCGATAGATCATCTGATCGATCGTGATAGATCAATAGGACCGATAAATCATTCGATCGATCGTGATCGATCAATAGGACCGATAGATCATCCGATCGCCGTGATCAATCAATATGATCGGTAAATCATTCGATCAATCTTGATAAACCAATAGGATCGACAGATCATCCAATCGATCGCGATCGATCGATAAGACCGATAGATCATTCGATCGATCCTAATCAATCAATAGGACCAATAGATCATCTAATCGATCGTGATCGATCAATATGATCGATAGATCTTGATAGACCAATAGGATCGATAGATCATTTGATTGATCGTGATAGAGTTCGACTGATCAGACTTCACACAATGAAGGTTTGATCGATTAATATAATTGATAAACTATCTGATCGACAATAGTGCATTAATTATTAAATATTTAAAAAAAAAAAAAAAAAAAAACAAACGAAAATTAAAAAAGAAAAACTAGTTTTCTACTAAATTTGTTTAAAAAAGAAAAAAGAACGATTCTTTTTTGTTGAAAGAAAAACCAAAAATTAATTAATTTTTTTTTAAAAAAAAAAATTCAAAAAAATAATTTTTTTTTTTACAAACAAATTAAAAAAATTAAAGAAAAACAAAAAAAAAAAATCAAAAATGAAAAATGAAAAAGGTTTTTTTTTTTTTTTTTTTTTAAATGAAAATTTTGAAAACATAAAAAAAAACGAAAAAAGTGGCCGCTAATAATATTTTTACTTTTTTCTTCTTTTTTTTTTTGTTTTTTTTAAAAAATATTTTTCATTTTTGATTTTCTTTTTGTTGAAAGAAGAACCAAAAATTAACTTTTTTTTTTAAAAAAAAAAAAACCAATTTTCGAAAAAAAAAATTATTATTTTTTACAAACAAATTAAAAAAATTATAGAAAAACAAAAAAAAAAATCAAGAATGAAAAATGATTTTTTTTTAAAAAAAACTAAAAATTTTGAAAACATAAAAAAAAAAACGAAAAACGAAAAAAGAAAAAAGTAAAAATATTATTAGCAGCCACTTAAAGTGGCCGATAATAATGGATTATTAGTGGCCATATAAAAAAGTGGCCGCTAATAATATTTTTACTTTTTTTTTTTTATGTTTTAAAAATTTTAGTTTTTTTTTTAAAAAAATCTTTTTCACTTTTCATTTTTGATTTTCTTTTTGTTGAAAGAAAAACCAAAAAGTAACTTTTTTTTAAAAAAAAAAAAAAAAAATTTCGAAAAAAAAAAATTATTTTTTCAAACAAATTAAAAAAATTAAAGAAAAAAAAACTGAAAATTTTAAAAACATAAAAAAAAAAAAAAACGAAAAACGAAAAAAGTAAAATTATTATTAGCGGCCACATAAGTGGCTTCTAATAATACATTATTAGCGGCCATGTAAAAAAGTGGCCTCTAATAATCAAATATTTGCTGCAAAAAAAGTGGCCGCTAATAATCAATTATTAGCGGCGACCCAAATTTCGACGCTAATATTAATATTTTTGTGTATTAGTGTCCATTTTTAGTGGCCACAGCCAGGCTAACCCCAACTCCTCCAACGTGGGTTTGGACGCTTCCGGCACCGCCCAGGTCGGAAAATGCCACCAACGCCTGTGCTGAACCACACCGCCACTGTCCGGTTCGGAAGAAGCTGTCACAGCCAAGCCAAATCCAACGAATGCTGTGAGTCTAGATGCTGCCGGCACCGCCCAAGCCGAAATACGCAGCCAACTCCCGAGTCAGAACACGCCACCGAACACTGCTCCTCCTACGGATCGACGGCCACCTCTAGATCATCTCCGATTGCTAGATCTACAACATTTGTGGTGTGGGTGCTTGTCGTTTGCCCTTGAAAGCTACCCCAGGCCCCGAGGGTGGCCGCGCGACCGTCTCATGGACCAGGAATAGCTGCGTGGCCACCCCAAAATGGCCAGGGGTGGGAAAAGCATGACCGCCACTATTCTCGACTAGATGCTTTCTTTGTTCCTTTGAGCACCATTCTATTTTATTCTATTATATTATTTTCTTTTCTAATGGTATATTTTCAAGATTCAAACTTTAATGTTCCGCTTAATTCCTATTTGTACTCCTCATTCTTAATGAATTTCCCGTGTGAGCTTTCCAAACCATCAGATCTCTGCCCCCTTGATGTAGGTGAACAGTGACTGGTCGTGATGTAGCGGCTCCCCGGCATGGCGTACGGCCTGGCATTCGGCGCGCAGCTCTGTCCCGGTTTGACACATTAGGTACTTAGGTTAATAAATGCTCAACACTGAACTTATGGCAGCTTCTCAAGCTGTAATTTTCTGCAATCAAGCTGGTTTTTTGAATGTAATTTTTGAGGGTGATGCTTTGAAAGTTATAAAGGATGTTAATTCTCCTCTCCCCTATCTTTCTCGAAGTGGTCATTTGTTAGAAGGACTCAAGCAGTAGGCTAGAAACTTAAATTTCTATTCTTTTGTTCATGTGGAGAGAAATTGTAATGAAGCAGCTCACATCCTTGCTAAATCAGGAGCTGCTTCTCCTTGTAATGACTATTGGTTTGATCAATTTCTTGCTTGTATTATTGATGTTGTAACTTGGGAACAGAGAGTCCCTAAATCTTGAAAATCTTTGTACTCTGGGATCAGTTTTTTATCAATGAAGATCTTCTGAGCTTTGTTAAAAAAAAAAAAAAAGGTTAATAGATGCTCGAGATCATAATAATAAGACGCGGGGATCTCTCTATCTCTGCAATCTTCACACGTGTCAGGACAAACTCAACTCATTATTAATTTATTATGCCTTCCGGATAGCGCCTCTTCAAGTCATGCAAAAATTACTCTGGCAATGGAAATTACAATTAAATCCAACACGTATATCTTACTGAAAAACCTTTCATTAGGCTTTGAGAAAACCAATGAGCAAATCTAGCGGCTGCCATTCTAAACCTTTGATATGATCGCATTTAATTTCCAAGCTCTTGCTTTCTTCAAAACACTTTAAGCCAACCGGCGTTTCGAGTTTTAAGCTACGAAATCCGAAACTCGCTTTAATGAGGGGTGTCGCTTCGAATGATGCGACGGACATCAGTAGGGGCATCTCATAATCAACGGCTGAGATTCACTCTTGAACGTTCGGACCACCCAAAAAAATCATGATGCCTGTCCGTGTCTCGGCAACTAGCAGTCATATCTATCATTTCCATAAAATTATAATCATATTCCAAAAAATAATAATAATAATAAAAAATCATTTTTATTTTTTTAATTTTAACGAAAATAAAAAATTTCTGAACTTTAAATTACATAAAAAAATTTCAAAATGTAAAATAAAATAAAATTTCAAAATCGTTTGCATAATTTTCCAAACTTGCAAGGCACTACTAATTTTCCAAAATTCTTAACTCCGCAACAATGGTTTGTTTGGCAAGTTTGGGTGTTAGAGATCATGAACTACAGGATTTAAAAAATAACTCAAATTGAAGAAGCTACGAAGTATTTATCACTTCCAACTGAAAATTTCTACAAAAAAAAAGTTGTATTTTACTTGATGAAATAAATTAGCAGTACAGAATATGTCCCTTTTTCTTTACAATATATTGTATTTTTTTAACCATCATTTTTGTCAAATGTGTGTTTTTTTTTTTTTGTTTATAAACTTTCTAAGATTAAATCCGCCCATGGAGTTTCATGAGTAAACCTTTAATTGAATGGGGCCACTAGTCGGCTTTGAGTAAAGGAAAAGATCAAAGCATTTGTATTTGGATATGTCGATGTTGGTTTCGGGGAGAACGTCTAAAGGTGCCTCGAGGAAGAAGAAGGCTTCGAAACAACCCACTCAGTCACGCGTTCCTCCTTGGGCTGTCGGACAGCCTGTTACTGCGAAAGTCCGAGGTGCCGTTCCGGAGATCCAGGATAAAGTTCCTACCGTGGGTTTGAAGAGGATATCATCCGAGCCTGTCACGCCTATTTCTCGCATCGAGGGGGAGGACATCTCCGAAGAGAGGGTGGTCCGTCCGAACGATACCTCCGAGGGTCCCTCAAGGATTGCCGAAGTTTCAGGACAGGGACCTGTCTCCGTCTCCGTCTCCGGATCCTTGACCCCCCATTTCCGTATGCTGGAACAAGACATGTCGAGAGAATGTGAAGCCCTGAGATCTCCTCAACTCTCCGAAGACAACCTTGGAGAGGAGGGGGATCCGAATATTTTTGAAGAGGCTAGGGAGCGTCAGCATCCGAGCTACCCTTCGGAGGTTGAGAGGCTTGCCACCGAGGCAGGTGATAACCCGAATCCGGATCCCGCTGTCGTTCGAGGATCAGAAGGGGATGCTCCCACTCTCGAAGAGCGAGGGCCAAGCCAGCCCCGAGTGAAATCTCTTGCCAAGCATAAAGGTATGGAGTTTGCTGGAGAGGGATCCGAGGATGAAGCTCGAAAAAGGCTCCATGTTGAGTACGACGATGATAACTTCATACAAGATCGCGTCCTCGAAATGGCCCAGCTATTTGCCCCTCCGCCATTCGAGTGTCCAGAGAGTGCCGCTCTGGGCTTGGCCGAGAGTTCTGCTCGGAACGAGATCGTCCACCCTTCTTCTCCGGAGGACTTACATGGAGACCATTCGGAGGAGGATCATGCTGGCCCTTCCAGGATACCCCGGACTCAGTTTATATGGGAGAATTTACTGGGGTGTCCCCTTGAGGCCATTAGCAAGGTCATCCCCAAAGGCTTCGCTATGAAGTCCGGTCGGACCAATGCCAGGGAGTGTGCCAAAGCCTTGTTGAGGGCTGAACTCACGGTATGAAAACTCTTCCTCTGCTTAATTTTAACAATCGCTTGGCTATTTTCACTAACTTTTTCATGGCACTTCAGCACGTGGTTAATTTTGCTGCCACATGGATGAATTTCGAGGAATACGAGAGCACCGACCCTGAACCAGAGACCGAACTACGTGCTCGTGTTGCTGAGCTTGAAAATAAGGTTGGAGCCCAGGATCTAATTGTTGCTGCTCAGAACATTGAACTTTCCGAAGCCCAGAGGCAGCGTGAGACTTACAAGAAGCACGCCCGAGAGTGCGAGGAGACGTTACATGCAAGCCTTGAAAATGCAGAAGTGCTTACCAGGGATATTGGGAGCTTGAAGGCTGAACTTGAAACTTCTCGGACCCATCTCGCTGCTTCGCAAGCTGCACGGGCCTCCTTGGCGTCCGAACTACAGACTGCTCAAGTAAAGGAGAAAAAGACCCTGGCTGAGAATGCTCGAGTGATAGCTGAAAGGGATGAGGCCTTATCCGAAAGAGAAGATGCTAGAAGACAACTCAAGGAATTGCGAGTTCAATGCGATGGGCTGCGCCAAAAGCTTAAAGCTTTCAAGGCTAAGGTCACCAGGCTGTCCGAGCAGCTCTCTTTGGTACCTTGGCTCCGGAATTCGTCATGGTCCGTCGGATTCAACTGGGGTTTTGAGAACTTTAGGACCCTGGCTCTGAACGCTTCACAGTACAAAAATATTTCTATCCGGACCGTGAGCGTGAACTTTCTGCGCATCCCTGCCGAGGGCATGGCGTCGCTTGGTCGTCTGGGCGTTGAGTACTTTCCGGATGTCTTGGATTGGAGTGAGCATGCTCCACGCCCTCGCATGAGTGCCGAGCCTGCTGAAGCTGCTCCCAGGGCTGGTGACGAGGATCCCCAAGTCAGGCATCCTGGAGAACCGAACCCTTAGACTTTTTTTTTTTTTTTGAAAAATCAAACTTTGTAATGTAGTGAAACTTCTCCTGAAATGACAAAGCTATATTTCTGATCCCTATTGGTTGTTTTCAATTTGCTATTTTCTTGATTTGGGAGTTAGCCATGCAAATCTGTTGTCTGGTATTAGTATGCTACTGCCCCCATGCAGAAAGGTAGAGAAATGATTATTTGTCTAGCTTACTCCGAGAGCGCATACTTCCAGTAAAGGTTGTATCCGAACTTCCCTTCTGGTAATTAGGGCGACCATTTTGCTTTCTTCAAGACAACGAATGTTGGTAGGCACGTGGCATACGTACAAGGAGCAAGGTGTTTCAGCTGAAAGAGCTAGATTTTCTATGCTTGCTCCACATACCTTCCTTTCCTCCAGGCTTGCAGGTTGTACATTTACAGTGTTTAAAACTTTTTCTTTTTTGAAAATTCAGTGTTGAAAACATACAGCTTGCATGTTTATTTGAGTAACGTACATTCTAGTCTTTTTTGAAAAGTCAATGTGCATGTATGGTTAAAATCGATTGCTCTATATGTGCCATCTCTAGGGGTGTGGGAACTCCGTATTCTCTCTTTTATCTTTCTGGGTTCTTGTATGTGCATGTACATATATGCCTTAATTTAGATATGTAAGTAATGCAATTTATGATTACATGACTCTTGTCTACTGTCTAAAGGCTAATCTCATCTTTCCCCTTACCAGAATACTCTCAGGATGGCTGGATATGTCAATTGGGGCACAGCAACTGTCATTGGAGTGTTCGCAGGCATGTTGTATGTAGGTACGCAGTAAGGAGGCAGCTGCATGCTTCTGTTGTAAGTTTTTACTCAAGATGATACTCACTGTGTATGTTTATAATGCATGAGTGTGTTTGATCAACTAAAGAATGTAAAAAGTAATCTCCATGCACCCTGCTCAGACATGAATAATTCATAATAATGAAGACAAGAGGTGGAGGATTAATAGGAGAGCAGATTTTTGCATGTTCATATCGAGATAACTAATTAACCTGCTAATTAGATATTAACATTTAATTTTGAACATTAACCTTTTGAGTTTACAATATAAACTAGGCAGATATGTTTGGCATCGTTATACCCTGATCTGCTACAACCAATACTACGTGGTGGCATGCATGCGCTATGCTCGTGCATGGTATTTGGTGGATCGGGGTTATAAGCAGGAATGCAGGATTGGTCAATAGAAAGTAATGGCTTGCATTTAAGTATAATTTTTGAAAATGCAAGAGCCCGAACCAAATCCTCTTTTCTCTTAATAAATAGTATAGACGTGCTTTCTTTGTAGAATAGTTTCTAAAAAAGCTGGACGTTTAGCATGTTCTTGCAGCAAGTTTATCCAAATAAAACTTTTCTCTAAGATTTTTGTTGTATATCTCATTCTTTTTTGCAGGCAAAGCGAGATCCTTACCATGTAAATTAAGTCATTATGGGTTTATACGAATGTTTGTTATCTGTATGTCTTGATTTAAATACATGGTTTAACTAGTTGGCTTATAAGATTTGGCTTAATTAGTAGGCTGATTTGTTGTTTAACTCTTTTAATATTGAAGGAAAAGAAATGCTAACTCTTAAATTCTCTACAATTTAGTTGCTGGGAAAATGGAAATTCAACTATATATGCTTAGTCAAGCTGCTTTGCAAGATTTTGGTATATTAGGTATTACGAAAAAAAATATTTGAGCCATTTTAGTGCTACCAAAACGGCTCTAATTTTTTTTTTTTCTCTCATTTTGAGCTCCAATTTTTTTTTTTTTTAATTGAGCCGTTTTAGTCCAAAACACCTCTAGTTCGGATTTTAATACCCTATAATACGAGCCGTTTTGAAAATGACTAAAACAAAACGGCTCAAAACAGCTTTTTTTTTTTTTTTTTTTTAGTGCCATGATCGTGTTGATGATGTTCTGAAGCATCTCTCTTAGTTCAACCACTAAGCAATTTTGTTGGGTTTGGAAAAAGAAAGGACGGGTTTGTGATATTTATAGGTAGAGGTGTGCGAAACCCACCCGCGAACCCGCCCCGCCCCGTCAATAACGGATATAAGACATTTCTAAAAAAGTGCGGATCCTAAATATGCCAACCCGTGATTTATGGGGCGGGTTGCGGTATTAAATTTTTTATCACCCGCACACTCGCCCCGCCCCGCAATCCTTTTATACTCGTACCATCAAATTTTTCCCAAAAAAATTATAAGAATCATGACTAGGGGTGTGCCTTTGATTTCATCGAATTTTCTCCAAAAAAATTATAAGACTCACGAATTGCCTAGATTGTGTACCTTTGATTTCATTCAATTCTGCACTATCTATTTCATCTCTATTCTTATTCTATTTTTATATACACTTTCATCTCTATATTCTTATATGCACATACTCATTCAATCTACAATCACATAAATGAATAAAAAAATTATTTACAGTTAGGTTTGTTGATAATTCTAGTTCTTTCTACTTGTTATTGTTTGCTAGTGAGGTTGATTCAATTGGGATTTTCAAATTCTGGTTTTGGGCCCATAAAAAAAAAAAAAAATACCCGAACCCGCATGAACCCGTCCCGATCCGCACTACCCAAGGTCCAGCGGGTTGACCATTCACTATGCGGATTGCGGATCTTGATTTTCAAACCCGTTCACTGCGGGGTGGGTTGTGGGAAACATGCAAATCCGGCCCAATCCAGCCCGCGCCCACCCCTATTTATAGGAAAAAGAATGAGCAATATATATATATAGCATTTTACAACAATCAACGGGTATGTGTTAGGTCTTCAAGAGGTAGTTTAATTGGTTGGAGACCACGCCTCATGAAGCGGAGGTCACTAGTTCGAAACCTCCCTCCCTTTTTGTGTGGACAAGTAAAAAAAAAAAGTATGTGTTTAGGGAGTTCGTCTATACGTCTCACTCATATCCACTTTCATCCGACTTTCATAAACACGTGGCACTTCGTTTTTTTAAAAAAAAAAAAATCATGAAATGGGCGGTCCTCTCAGAACAAAACAGACTAAAGGTAAAAAACAAAATTCAAAACTTTCTCTCTCTCTCTCTCTCTCTCTCTCTCTCTCTCTCTCTCTCTCTCGTCTTCTCGCCGGATCTCTCCCTTCTCGACGGACCTCGCGTTCTTCCGCCGTATCTCGCTTTCTCTCACCAGGAACCCTCGGAACTCGCCGGAACTCCCTCTCTTCTCGCCGGGTCTTTCCGTAAACTCTTTCTCTCGACGGATCTCGTCGGACGTCGCATTCTCCCGCCGTATCTAGCTTGCTCTCGCCGAGAACCCTCGGATCTCGCTGAATCTCGCCGAAAATCCCTCTCTTCTCACCGGGTCTTGCCGTAAACTCTCATTCTCCCGCAGGATCTCGCTTGCCCTCACCGGGAACCTACGGATCTCTCCAAAACTCTCTCGCCGGATCTATCTCGTCGGAGGTAAGCTTTCTCTCGCCGGAACTCCTTTTTCTCAGATAAGATTTTAACAGGAATTTTTTCTTTCATGAATTTTCTTAGAATAGTTTTCTTAGGGTTTATTGCATTTGACTCTCGATAGCTCTTGATAGTTCGAATTTTGTGATTACTTATCTAATTGTAATTTACACGATGAAATTATAACATAATTCAATTGATTTGGGACACCTTGAAATATCAATTAGATGTCGTTTAGATATGATTTGTGCGTTTGTGTGTGTGTAGGTTCTCAAATTGTGAAAGATTATGAATGATTTATCTCAAGTAAACTGCATGACCGAGAATACTGATTCAAAAGCTATACAATAAAGTTACAATTTAGACTGAAACCTTCCCTTGCTGGCTTTATTTTCTGCAATTCTGAGTCTTTTGTTTTGAGAAACAAAGTTTTGTACTTCTGGGAGTTTTTTTATACAGTTAAAAATGGAAGCTTTGTTCGAGATATTAAATGTGAGTTATGAGTAGTAGCACTCAATCCTTACACCAGATTTTAGAAAAATTCTTGGTAGTTTTTCCTTTACCTCTATCACCTGGCTACCATTTCCGCTGCATTTTGGTATTAATACCGTAGGTACTGTGCTACTTATCAAAAAAAAAATACCGTAGGTACTGTTCTGTTTGTGTTGTCAATTGTCATTAGAATCAGTAAATCACCAGCATCAACCCACACTACAATTATGACCATAATTGTTATTTCTTACCAGTTGTCCCCTGCTCCACCTTATTTACACTACCATCTCCACCATGTTGGCCTATGTTGTGTGGTGTGACACATTTGTGGGGCCATGCTTCTGCTTCTACAATGCTGAAAATTTTATATGATGGTAATTGATGTCAGATGTCATGATGGAGAAATGGTTAAATGATGCATAAGGTTCACAATTATTTGCAAAACTTTGTTCCTACTATTGTTTGTTTGTTTGTTTGTTTATAACCTTGTGGTGTTTTTCTATACAATTATTCAGAATCTTGAATATGATGGTTTCTTTCAACTGAGTGTATGGTCCATCATCTGAACTTTTTCATATGGATGACTAACGTCTCAGAAGATGAGAACACTGAGAGAAATTTAGAAAATTAAGTTAGCATACTCATGGTTGCTGTCTTATTCTTTTGGTTTACGACAGGTGGAGGAAAAACAAAATGTTTCTCAAAGTACAGTTGCCCTGGAATGTCATAATCGCTGCTGAAAACCTGGATGCAAAAGGATTGATGCTTCAATGGGCAATTATTATTCGCCTGTTGGGCGACTTTGCTGCCAGAAAGGCCACTAAGGTCTAAGGATCTTGGATATTATCAGGCCGTCACTACTCTGGATAGCATAGGAGAGAGGGGAGAGTGAGACAGCAAACGGGAGATGTTGTCTTCCTAGTTTATTTTAGCGCCATCACCTTCAAGCTGTACAAAGGAGAGATTTCAGAGGAGGTTGTCCACAAGGTTCTGAAGCATGGGGTCCTCTTGAAATGTGGGCCAGGTTACTGCTATGAGGGTGGCGAGAGTCCACTGTTCCGGGACAATCTGTCGAAGATTGAAAAGGATGTCGTGGTTCGTTTCATTGTGATTGGAACAATATGGTTGGAAGCAGAAAGGGAATTTCAAGCACTGGTCAGTTTGGAGGGCAATTATCTAGGACCAATTTCTCAGTGTTAGGAAATGCTCCCTTTGTATATGTGTAGACCCTTTTTTTTTTTTTTTTTGATTCATTGTATATGTGTAGACCTGCAAACATGTTAATGCTCATGCTGCCCTTCTACTTCAAGTCCTCCAATCAACTTCTTGTAAATCGCATGTTGGCATATTTGTAGCAGCTTCTAGTTTTCATCCATTAGAAGTTGTCCAAATGTGGTGCTATTTTGTCATCCGGGGCAAATTACATAATTTCTTTGTTGTTCCATTTCCCCGTATTTCATGTTTTGCTTACCATTTTGATGAGAGAAATGCTATTATCGAATAGTAATCCATGGTTATTTTCAATTAGGGGTGAAACTGCAACTTACCATAAAATATTTACATTTGCAACACCATACAACTTTTAGCAAACAGCATCACGAAAAAAGGTTTATTCATAATCAAATTTTGTTGCTTCCACACAGCCACCAAGCCTTCAAGCAGTAGATAATAAGCTTAAAACTGCAACTAACCACAAGGTCCACAAACGCTGGCAATTCATTCGTCATCCTGGAATGCTCAGGAAATTGATTGTAGAGTACTATAAAATTGAAAGACATCTTAATGTAAAATTTTCATGAAATTGACATGAGATTTACTTCTAAAAATACAAAATATCTTCAGCTGATAATTAAACTCAGGACACAGGCAAAAAAGACTACATCTTGTAATTGAGATAGCACATCAATTCTCCTAGACCTTCACTGCATGTTCTGGAAGCGTTTCATGATAATGACCCTCATATCCATTTAATGCCGAGCACAGTTTGAAAGGCAACTAGACTCACTGGAACTGAACTTGCTCCCGGGTGTACCAGTGATGCACTTGTCCCAGCAGACATTTGTGAGCTTTCCTACCATCTCATTAACCATGGCTTTTTCCTTCTCTTGCTGCATAGCCACCATAAGTTACTCAAAAGAATCAAATAAATTGTAAATGCAACTTGGTACTAATAAGGCTAACTAATAGTGATAACAATAATAACCATCATCACAATCGCCACCACTACTATGTGTCATTGATCCCATAACATACCTTCTTACTACAGTTGAGTCTATGAAGGGCTAAATCAGTGTCCAAAACTTGTAAAGATTAGAGTCAGTCCCACCATGAGCTTACTTGGAAAAGAATCACATAATTGATATGCGCAACTTGGTACTAATATGACTTCTGTCAACTATAACAATAATAATAATCATCACCACTACCACCACCATTATCTATTCTTGATCCCAAAATGTGTTGTTCCTAGAATAGTCAAATCCTAAATAGACTAATTTAGGCTATTAATTAAGAAAACTAAGTAGACTACACATGTCATGGCAGGGATGAGCTTCCAGTACATCAAATAACCACGTTGCAATAGAACTTTACAAGAATGAGTTTTGGCATCAAATATGTGATTAATATCCAAGCATATTCTATACAGAAGCATAAGTTCATGGAAAGAAAATGGTTTTCTTTTTTCACTCTTTATTTTTAAAAACCAATGACGTTGGATCAATTTTCAAGATTCAATTGGTACCGAAGCTGCTTCAACTAAGAGATAGAACTTCTAATTATGACTTCCAACTAGCCTGATAGTCCAAGTTAACGATTATCATCCACATTCGCAAACAATTATAATTTAATCGGTTCCAATTCAATAGATGCCCAAACATGCACCAAGTTCAAGCAGGTGAATATTGACTACAAAAAATTTATGGCACAAAACAAAGGTCCGAAAGTAGTATACATTAATGTCTTCACAAGATAATACCGTGTAAATGAGGGACTACATAGACACATGCTTATTATTGCTTAAGCACACAAAGATCTCTAGTACCCATCAAAAATCGACAATGATGTGAAAGAAATACGCAATAAAAAATTATGTAAGGGAACTATAACTAAACAAACAACTCTACAAAGACAAACTGTAAAAACACCAGGTGAGAGGCATGTGTAAGAGCAATAATAAAAAGAAAACCCCCTAAAATCTGATACACAACCATTACCCCACCAACACAATCAAACGAGAGAGAGAGAGAGAGAGAGAGAGAGAGAGAGAGAGAGAGAGAGGAGAGAGAGAGAGAGAGAGAGAGAGAGAGAGAGAGAGAGAGAGAAGAGAGAGAGAGAGAGAGAGAGAGAGAGAGAGAGAGAGAGAGAGAGAGAGAGAGAGAGAGAGAGAGAGAGAGAGAGAGAGAGAGAGAGAGAGGAGAGAGAGAGAGAGAGAGAGAGAGAGAGAGAGAGAGAGAGAGAGAGGGGTTGGTCTAGAACCGACGGTGAAGAACGAACAAGAGAGATGTGGGCCAACGCCGGTAAAGGACGGCTGGGTGGAAAACGAGAAAAAACGCCGGAGAAAGGGAGAGAACGCCGGAAAATGGGAAAAAAAAATGCCAGATGCAGAGGGAGAGAGAGAGAGAGATCGGGACGGCGGTGGTCGGCTAGTCTCCGGCCAAAAGCCCCAAAATCACACAATCAAACACCCTCCTTCAGCCATCAACAGTGACCGGCCGTAGAGAGAGAAAAAAACACAACAAAAATCCAGTGGCCGACCGTGGAGAGAGAGAGAGAGAGATACCGTAGAGAGGGAATAAGGTGGTCGGCGCTCCTGGTTGGCGGTGGGAAGACGATCTGCGTGGGCGGTGCTTCGATGGGTGGCGGGAGATAGCTGTCGGTGGGATGAGGGAGGAGGGAAAAAATTGGGGGAAGAAAACTGTTTTGAAAATTTTGGGGAAATCGTGTGTTTAACAAACGCTGGTCTTTTTTTTCTTTTTCTTTTTTTGTTAAAAAAGAAATGCCACGTGGCAAAAAAGTCAGACTCTAGTGTGATAAGGGTGAGCCGGATAGACGAACTCGTGTTTGGGTTCAAATCTTTGGGATTGTCGTGATGATTACAAAATCATCTTTCCTTTCGTGTTTTGAAAGCATGTGTATTGGGGTGTTCGATTTTTTTTATTATATTGTAGTAATCTTCAACGATGCGACACCAGATATACTATTAAATACAACAAAACAAAATTTAAAATGAGAGGATTCTATTCCAAATTTGAAAAGATGTATATTTTTTTTTTAAAAAAAAAAAATAGAGGGAGAGGACTTGTGGAGTGGTCCTTGCATTAGGATAAATAGATAAAGACATGAATTTCCTACTAACCAACTTTTAAAAGTGATTTGTAAAATAAATTATATCAAGGTTTTAGTTCTTACGAGTTATATATATTTGTGCAAGAAAAAATAAATGAAGATCGAAGGGGTGACAAGTAATTCAGTGTTTGGACTGCTTCAAAAGTTAGTGTTTACTAATAAGCTAATTAATTATTCATAAAAAATAAAAAATAAAAAATGAAAAAGAAAAAGAAAAAAGAATAAGCTAATTAATTCGTTGGCCCCATTTCCATTTGTTTTTCCTATGGTTTTCTTGATTGTTTATTTACTATTTTAATGAAATTTCTCGTGGTTAGAACAAAAATAAAACTACATGCATGTCTAATGTAAGGTTGCTCTGTTCAAATAAACATTACGCAATATTTGGTAACTAATGTGCAAATTTGATAATCCTAATGGGAATAACTTTAGTTCGGACTTGGCAAAAACCAAGCCCATTTTATGCCCTCTAATAGAAAACAGACACATTAGCATATCACATCAAATGAAATTATGCAGAACACACATGAGCAGAACCTCCCTTTATCAAATTAATCGACAAGCAAAGCTCCTATTACTGTTCAGTTTGCAAAGCCCCATTTCCCGTTAATTTGCAAGCACTCAGTCACTACCCATTCAGCGCATCTCCGGCGTCCTCAGCTCCGATCGGTGCCAACCCCGCTCCACAAGAACTGCCGGACCGTCCCTGCCTCACCGGAAGTCGGTTCTGGCCACCGAAAATCGCACCTCCGGCCACCGGTCGATGACCCATAACCGGGCGTCGCCTCTTGCTCCTTCAGCGCTGGCCCACTGTCGATCGGATCCTCTCTCTGTTCGTCTCTCTCTCTCTCTCTCCCTCTCGACATCTCTCTTTCTCTCTCCGACAACATCTCTCTCTCTTTGTTTCACTCTCTCCCTCGATCTCACTCTCCTGATCTCCCACTCTCGAACCCATTCAGCGCATCTCCGGCAATTCCTGTGGAGCGGGGTTGGCGCCTGTCGACGACCCATAATCGGACGTCGCCTCCTGCTCCTCCGGCGCTGGCCCACCGTTGATCGGATCCTCTCTGTTCCTCTCTCTCTCTCTCTCTCTCTCTCTCGGCATCTCTCTTTCTCTCTCCGACAGCATCTCTCTCTCTCTCTGTTTCACTCTCTCCCCAGATCTCCCCCTCTCGAACCCACTCTCTCCCTCTGCCTCACCGTGTCCCGGTGAAAGGAAAGAACAGAGAAGAAAGAACGAATAGAAGAGAAAAATGGGACGATGTAAGAGAGATTCAGTACATCAGCAACATTTTAGTTTTTTGGTTTTTATTGTTTTTAGTTGACGTGTCGACTGGTTATTGGTGGGCAAAAAACATGGGTTTTTTGCCATGACCGGACAAAAGGGCTCTCAATTCTAATATCTTCAATCATATCAGCATTATGCCATTGCGTTTTCCTAGTAATTGTTGGATAAGGGTTCTTTGGTTTGAAACTCTCCTTCCTCGTCTCCCCCCCCCCCCCCCAAGCATTAATATAATACAAGTTATAGATATAGGTGCCTGAGGAGTTTCTAACTTCACTTTTTTTTTTATAAGGTAAGAATGAATTAAATTGAAACAATAATAATAATGATTACAAGCAGAGGAGCATTATAAGATTGAAGACACTGCAAGAGTGCAAGGACATAAAATCCCTTCATACTTCGAAGTAATTACAACAAGCAATTTCTCAAAACGAAACTACTCGCTCGAGAGATTTTCCAACAATACATGTCTTTATTTAGTAGAAACTTATTGTAGCACAAGTAGACAAAAGAAAAAAAAAATTATGAGAAAGAAAGAAAAGCTTTGGTGTAAAACTAGTAACAATCCAATAGATAAGCAAAGTTCTAGATTGAGACACTATTGGGAATGCCCTTGCCAGTAATTCCACCTTCACTAGTGGGATAGAGCAAAGTATATGGCACCTTGACTGGTCCAACTCGGTTTTTCCATTTCTTGTCATTGTTCATTTTAATAATTCTATCCTCAATTCCAGCCAACGTCTGTCCGAATCTCTCAAAGGCTTCCAATGGTTTTGTGTCCAACGTCCATTCAGCAGTATCTCTTTGCCCAAGATACACCTCATCGGAAGAATGCCTTGACAAAATCTCAATGAGGGAAATACCAAGAAGTGTCTGGAGCTGGGCAGTAATTGTTTTCAAGAAAACCTTATCAGGGTCTGACTTGAGTTCATCATATTCAAGAGTCCCTTTTTCAGGCATGAATCGACGGCTCATTGTGGGGCGGTTTGGATGGTAGCCTGCATAAGGGAACTGTCCAAAATTGAGGGCGGCATGGAGAGCAGAAGCAATCCATATGATGATAGTGCACGTTTCTACAAGCTCTTCACGTGTTTGCATTTTAGGCCACCAGGGCTTGTCTTTCTTGTCACCATGACCCTCTTCTCTAATTTCCTTCCACCAGGACTGCAGTTCGGAGTCATTTTGTACAATGTCATCACTCTTGTAATAGTAGGAGCAGTAGTCCTCAACCCATGTTTTGATTGCTGACCAGATTTCCAACCCATCAACAGCATATGGATAGTCCTCAATCAGTAGGTGAAGGCCATGTGGGGACTTTGAATCCTTGACTGCCATTCCCCTAAATGCAGCAAAACAAGTAACATGTCATTTGAGATATATAGATCACAATCATATTTATTTTATTAGTTTTAGTTCAAGACTTTGGCCAATAACCCAACTAAAGTTTGAAGCACTAAAATTGGCCTCAACACCTCTTTAAATATTATGCCTTTATGAAGTCTATCATTCAGCAGTTTTAAAGTACTCCAAACTGTTAGTTTTTAGTTTCCCTGATGGATAAATTCACACGGCATTTTGTTATAGTGTAACATTTACCTCTTGATGAGATCTGCAGGAAGTGCTTGCTCAGGAAAAACCCAGTTCTTATAAATTACTGCTGACATCTCCATGGAATACTTTGCTGGAAAAACTGTCGACTCCAGAATCCCACCAGTATTGATGACGACCTGCCGACCAAATGCATTTATATTCATGGTGTCACGGAAGTGAGGATGCAGAAGCTTGTGAATTGGGTGAAGCACGCTCAGTTGTCTGTTTGTTGCTATCACAAATGGCTCAATCACTGCATGGGTATTTAACCTGTGACCAATAAAAAAGTTATTCAAAAAGCCCTCATAAATTTAGACTGAATTTATTTGCTAAGCTTTCTTTGAAAAAGGTGTACCAGTGGCTAATGAGTTGATGATTGCCAGAGTCATTTACAGCCACATAAGCTTTTGCCAATTGCCAAATAGAACTTTCAACACCTTGTTCAGCTGGTGTGTACACTTTGCTAATGGCACCAAATTGATCTCCTTTAGGATGGGGCAAGCTTAATTCAATAGCCAATGGCTTCAAAGTCCAATCGTTCTTCAAGAAGAGGATTGTCCTGCTGGCATACGTCTTTGCAGAAGTTGAGTTTATTCGCCTCAAATACGGCATGATCGCATCATGGTGATCTAATATGAATAGCTTCTTGTTGTTGATTGCCTACAACCAAAGACGTTTCAATCACAATGGTTATAAGAATAAAGCACTGTAATTGCAAAGCATCTGCAGAATATTACCTCATCTATGCTAAGCCCATCTATGTTATTTTCAATGTGTTGTTTGGTTATTGTACTGGCCTGATCACCATATACTTTAGGATCTAGCTTGCTTTCAGGTGGGAATTCCTGTATTAGTTCAAAGTTAATTATGAGTAAAGATGAAAAGCCCCGATCTTGTATTTGGCTGTTGAGAAGATAAAGGAATAGAAAAAGTAGAAGTTTAAGATTACTTTAAGACAACGAATGTTGACAGGGTTTACTCCAGCCAACATCTCTCTTGCAAACTCTTCATCAGTCCTCCATGCAGACCTATCCTCTACTCCAGATCATTGAAACACCACAATTAATTCAAAGAAAGTAGTATTCAAAGGCACAAATATCCTAAAGCTCTTGAATATGAAATGACACTAAAGCACAAAGTTCCCAAATTTGTCACTAAGACTGTACTGTCGCATAGATATCAAGATATGGTTGTGCCAGAAAAAGATATGATACCTTTAATCACTTGGGGCATTGGATATTTGAGAAGTCCTTCACCATCGGTTGGGAAAATTTGCTTGAGCATCTCAGCTGGGATATTGTCCCTAATAGTCTCAAGTAAGCTGTGAGGTAGCTTAACTCCTCCTTCATAAAGCTTAAGTACATCTTGAAAGTTGTCAAACTCATTCGGAGTGCTGTCAAATATAGATTCCAGCTCAGGTTTAAGGAATTGAGCTATGGATTTCAGTCCATAAGCAAGGAAGTCTGACATCTTCAAGTGGCCAAAACGCTCATCTCTTGGGACATAAATGTTTAAGCTCATAAGAAGTTTCACTCTGCTCTCGCTGTTGGGATCTGTTAAGGTTATTACATAGAAAATCTTAACCACAACAATGATAATAGTCGTAGACACTAAAATGATTCCCAATTTTTCAGTGGAAAAATACAGTCTGAATTTCTCAATAAGAATTTAACCAATCTAATTCTCAAATTTTCTTTTCATGATACTATATCATTCTTTGTTGTTTGTGGCAGTTAGAAAACTTTGTGAGGCTTAGTAGTTACAAACTAAGGTGATCGGCAAGTGAGGGCACGTCTGATACAGTTCCGGTGATTACTTTGCCGGTGATGATTGTAGAAGTTGATAGAAGGATTCAACTTGCGTTATACTTGATATTTGGAATGGCTAGAAAAGCAGGGAAAGGGCGTGGAAGAGGAAAGAGTCTAAAGCTAATTGACGAGGTAATGACTGAAACTCTAGTAAATTTTTTCTGGAAGCAATAAGAAGGATTATGTGGAGAATAGAGATGGAGTTATAGAATAGGAGGAGAGCAGTAACGAAAATGGAAAAGAAAATAGCATTTATGAAGAAAAACTGGGTATGGAATTTGATGAAGCATCTGAAGCTGGAAGTATGAAGATCTGAATTGAGGGGAAGAACAGAAGAATGCCAATGATTGAGATAGAGAACAAGCCAATATGGAGACGAGGTGAAATGACAAGGGTGGAGATAGGTGAAAGGGATAAGCCGATATGGGTGATCTCGAAGAAAGGAAAATATACGAGGGCAAAAACATGGAATGAAATCTGATCAAAGCAGCCGCAAGTTGTTTGGTGGAAGTTAATTTGGTTTCCACTTGCAATACTAAAGCAAGCATTTGTTCTATGGTTAAGAATGAAGGATTGCTTAACAATAGAGGAGAGATTAATTAAATGGGGATATAAGGGTGACGTGAACTGTTTTTTTCTACAGAAATGGCATAGAAAACATAGATCATTTATAGTATGGAAAAATAGAAATGAAATCAAACACGGGAGTCGGCCAAAAACAGAGGAACATATCGTAGTATCAAGTGGTTCAGCTGATTTTGCTGAGGAGTGAGTAAAGGTGTTGTTTGTTGAATTAAAATGTCTAACCTGTCTCCGTTGGGGGTCGTCCTGTTCTTCCCCTACGAGGGTAAGGGTACTCACTGGACCCTCCGAGAACCGGACGGGCATATTTAGGGTCCTTATCTGGATTTCCCAAATCGTTGTAGTAAGCATAGTCATAGACCCTATCCCACTCCTGAAGCTCCCCTGTTCCATCTCCTCTCAAGTTCACAAGCTCTTCTTCTCTATACTTTTGCAGCGGTGCCGGTGTTTCACTTGGAAGGTATGTCTGCAAGATATGAATGCATGGCCAACTTGTCAATTTAGATGCAAAAATATGTATGCCAACTTTGGTATTACCTCGTTGGAGAAGAAAACGCGGTCGTATTTGTATTTATCTGCAGGATAAACCCATGAATTGCAAACAAAGTGGATCCGACCATGGCCTGGAACATCTTGGAGGGTAAGACTTTTGAGGTAGAATTCCCTGTGATGATTGTTTCTTATTAAGAATGCTCCTGGAATTCCTATTTCCTCCTCGTCCCACTCAAAGGTAACCTTGAATGCTGACTCCCCCGCTATCAATGGGGTGATTGTGCTTATCCAGTTTTCTAAGTATGCTGGATTTCCATGTTTCCCTTGCAACCCATTTGCTACAAGAACACAACAACTTCAATAATTGTTTCTGTAGTGATTTAGAAGCCAAATATCATTCTTTGTGTCACTTGCTAAGACATGTCATTGGTCCATCAAAGTAATTTTAGATATAAGTAGGGATGTTTTAGGTGGGCAGCTAAAAATCATTCTGCATTACATGGGTTAGGGGGGAATTTTCAGCCCCAACCTAAAGCCTGGCATGCGGATACCATATCCGCTATCCGCTCATATGCGGGTGAATAACGAAATATGAGTAGGCGGAGGCAGATAAAAAATAATTTTCGTATTGAGACTTTATTTATGTGTACTTCATGCAATTTAATATTGGCTAATTTGACTTGATGGTTTGAAATGTCACTAAATTGACATTGTGTGTCTGCTATCCAGCTATGAACATTATTTCAAGACAACTAAAGTTAATTCATTTTCTTTCCTGAGAATATAATTTAATCCAATTGTATTTTGTGGTTTTTTTCAATTTACTTGTATAGCCCAAAATTTATAAATAGGCCTATTTTTTTCATATCAGAATTCAGTCTATAAATACTTGTATGCCCATTGTTCACAATTCAATTTGTATTTTCATATTACAAGTTACAAGTGTATTTAATTAGTTCAAAAATTGGATTAAGCCCATCTAAAAAAAGATCATAAAAGACTTTTAAAAAACATGCCCATATAAAATTAAGTCCATAGTTTTAAAAAAAAAAAAAAGAAGGCTCAAAATAAAAAGCGAATGTCACGGGCAGTTAGTACAACAAAATAGCCCGCCCGTGTACAATTATGGGCAGATTCCGCCCGCCCGTTACTAAAATATGTCCTCCACAAAGTGCAAATTGATCATGCATGACCATCCAAACTCTTATTTATGCTCCCTGATATATGTATTTAGTATGCTCCAATTTGTTATAAACATGGTAGTGGCTGATTATATTTTGTGACATCATAAAAAGCTAGTCCTAATTAGGAAGATGAATTGTTCATGGGTCATAAATTTTATATTTGTTCCTTAGTAGAGGAGATTGTAAGTTTAGCTAACCGTAAGATATTGGAGTAATTTTTTTAACAGGATTAAGATATAGGAGTAATTATATATTCTAGATAGATATCGAGTGTTTTTTTTTTTTTTTGTTATTATTATTTGGCCATGAGTCGGCCCATGACACCAATAGGTTAATATCCTACTGTTTAATTTGCATAGTAATTATAATAATTATAATAGTAGGCATTTATGACGTAAATGGTGACCAAATCGAAGGTCCGGATTTTATAATTTGATCCACGTGGCAACCCATCTCACTTGTGGGCTTCCGATGACCGGACTGTAGATAAGTCTTAGTCAACAAAGTAAAGAAAAAGTGTACCCCGAGGCCTGACGCCTGACGGGAAAGATGATCAAGGCATGGCTGGGAAAGAGAGTTGTTGGGTCTGATTAATTTCTTGTTTTTTCCCGTGGGAAACCAAACCCAACCAAATAAATGTTATCCAGAAAACGATATATATATATATATATATATATATATATATATATATATATATATATATATATATATATATATATATATTAAGGTTGAACTGAACTGATCACATATCTGATATCTCGGCTTACGATTTTCATGCCAAAGAATGGTTTTTGGTTTATTGAGATCCTTTTCTTTAATAATAATTAGCAAGGGATGCAAGCATGATGAGAGATATTAGTAGGTTAAAATGAAAATAATCTTAGAAAAAGAAAGAAACCTTGTAAACAAACAAGCAAGGGATCAGGAAAGAAGAAGAAGAAGATGGAACTAACCAGCTGGGTCAGCATTAACAGCACTAATGAGCTGCAAAGAAACCCTCTTGCCTAACAACTCATGGAAGCGATCAAGAACCGATGCATTAAAGTCGTTGAAGTCCAAGACATTCTTCTTCATCAACACCACCGTGCCTTCAATCTTCCTGCACTTTCCGGCCTCCGTCTCGCATTTCATCTTTTCGTTCCCATCACCACCATCTCTGGTGATGGCGTTGATGATGTTCTGAAGCATCTCTCTTAGATCAACCACTAAGCAAACAACACGATCTCTTTGAGGGGTAAAAGTTTTGTTGGGTTTGTGAAAAGAAAGGACGGGTTTGTGGTATTTATAAGGAAATGAAAGAGCATTTCCAATGACGATTAATGGCCATGCGCGACGTGGCGCTTTGTGGACCTATGGGCTCACGACTTTGGGATTGTCGTGATGATCTGTACAAAAAATCATCTTTCCTTTTGTGTGTTTCAAAACATTAAATGCGTCTCCCAATTTAGGGTAGGTTTTAAGGATAGAGTGAAATTGTGAAATTCGATTTCACATGTTGTACTTAAAAGGACTAATTCTAAGAGCGTTTGCATTCAAGTCGTGAAAATGACGAAAAATATTATTTTTATTATTTTAGCTATTTAATTTTTAAAAGTTTTAAATATTAAACTCTCTAAATATACTTTCCTTTAAAATAAATACTATTTTTTATTAACCTTTCAATCAACCAACCAAAGGCCCTTCTAGAATTCAGACTTCCACCGAACCCAACCTTCGACAGCTGGCTTCTTCGACGGCCGGCTTCTAGGTCCACCGATGGACACTCGACAGCCAGCTTCTCTACTTCTAGATCCACTGGAACTGGCTTTCCACGACGGCCGACTTTTCCTCGATGACCGGCAAAAATGAAAGATCGACGACCGGTGGAGGATGACTATCAACGACCTTCGCCCGCAAAAATTGAATAAAAATTTGCAAAATAATAAGAGACGATCGATTTTACTCTCATCTCATCAGACGAGGGTTTTAGACAATCCGCAAATCTACTGTAGCAGTAGAGAGCTTGTTGCGGATGATATTTTGAGCAAAATCGTCTAATTTTGGTGATTTCGTCTATTTGACGACTTCACTACAAATGCTCTAAATACTTTAACTCAATTTCTACTAGGTTTATGGTGGTAGTGCAAGTGTCTATCACCTTTTTGTTTCTTCTTTCTTTTTTTTTTTGTTTTTAAATAATAATAATAATAATAATATAAAAGCTGATGTAAGGACTAATGGATACTGACACGTACATAATTAGTTTAGTGGGATAAAAGTTGAGTATGCATCATTATTTATTTAAAAATCTTAAATAATGTGACATTAGATATATGGTTAGATGGAACAAAACAAAATCTAAAATGAAAGAATTCTATTCTAGATTTAAAATGATATTTAAAAAAAAAAAAAAAGAAGAAGAAAGAAAAGAGAGAGATGAGCCGTGGACTAATGGTCCTTGCATTAGGATAGATAGATAGGGAAGTAAATTTTCTATTAACCAACTTCTAAAAGTGATATGTTTTCTTGACATATGTGAATTATATGTTTTTTTTAATACCACATGCTTCTCATATGTTTTTTAGTAATTTAAAATGCATCACTTTTAGAGGTTGATTTGTAAAAAAAATCTTATAAATCAGTTTATATAAAAATTTGTGTCTGATAGATTGGGTCAAAGTTTCAGTTCCTACGAGTTATACTCGTGCAAGAAAAAATAAACGAAAATCGAAGAGGTGACAATTAGAGAACTTTAAGCTAAATTAATGGTAATTGCATACATACTAAAAAGAAAAGAGAAAAGACTGAAAAGATTTATGCTTAAGGCATCTTGACAGACAAGGATTCTATCCATTTTAAATGAGATTGAGATTATTAATTTTTTGATAAGGATTTAAAGTTTAGGCATTTAATACTGTACAAAATTCTACATTATTTAAACTTTATAAAATATGTGTCAACATTAACTCCATATGCACCATTAAATACACTAACTTTGTCGTGCTGAGGGAGGGAGGCTTCACGCCACCCTCCTCCCGAAGCTAGTTTCCCCTAGCCTTTTAAAGGCTAGGTTGGTTTTTTTGGCCTTCCCTGGTGTGTACCGGTGGAAGCTAGGAGTCTCCCAACCTCTAGGGCTGTGGAGTTTTGTTCCCCCGACTTGTTCTGGCGGTGGCTATTGTTTTCCTCCTACCTTTTGAGCTATGAAGTTTTTTCCTTTTTGTTGCTCTTCTGGCAGAAGCTACACTAGCAGTTGGTTGAGGGGAGCGGTTGTTCGTGATGTCTCCGGCAAAGATATTGTCTAGCCGTGCAAATTTTGAGGATATCTTTGGAGCAAGATCTGTGGTCATCGGCGGGTTTTTTATCGACACGCGCTCTTCCGTGATGGTCGACGGCTTCCTCTAGTCCGGTTGTGTCAAGCCACGGCCGTGGTGGTCCCTCCTGCTTGTCGCATGGCCAGCACGCGCTAGGGAGATTTCTCCTGCAGACTAGCGTGTAAGGTCCATAGCTTGTCGTTCCGGTGGTGGTTGATGGAGATCGGTGGTTTCGGACATCATCCGCTTCTGAAGGGCTTCTGGTGACGGCACGTGTCCTACACTCACTGTTTCCGGTGACAATGCTCCCTGACGCTGGTTGCTTGTGTGGTTCATGTATTGTGTTATTCCTTTGTTTTTCCGATCATAGTTTGCCTTTGTAATGCTCAAATTTGTATTGGACTATTTGTTGGCATGTTGCTAAATTGGCCCTCTTTTCTTTTTAGAATGCGCGTTATTGTAAAGAGAGGCCCAAGCGATGTCCTTGTATTGTTTCTGTGATTTTTAGGCAGTTGTTTTTAAGTCGATCAGATCCTTCTGACTTATGATGTAGGGGGTCTTGTACCTCTTTGTCATATAATTACCTTCGGGCTTTTTAACAATATATAGTAAGACATACTACATGTTCACAAAAAAAAGAAAAAAGAAAAAGAAATTGATACTTTCAATTGCATTAGAAATAGAAAGGATCATATTCACATATTGATCTAGAGATGACACTATGGCACGTGCTATGCAAGATCTTTTAGTTTTTACCTGACTAATTAATTCCCTACCATGTAGCATTATTCTGATTATTTATTTATTTAATAAAATTGGTACTTGATAGAAAAATGTGAAATACCTCTAGTTTAATATTGTTTAAATGTGCATTTGGCATTGTGATGTCGTAGACAAAATGATGAATCGTTTTGAATTGCAGGCAATGAGTATTTTTTTGAAAACCCACAATTTTAAAAGGCTACGTTATGATTTTGTCAAATGCTTGATTGCATTTTAAAAATTACGTTTTAAAATCACATATCTTAAAATTATTATTTTTTAAATTGTACGTTTTGAAACCATAAACCCGAACAAACCTATTTCATTACGAATCTTTAATACTTATTGGAGAATTAACTGAATTTTTTTATTTTTGGTTGGAAAATGAAATGAATAGACAGAAGTAAGGAAGTTGCAGAAATGGTTGGAAATAATAAGCACACGTAAGAAGCGTCACATATATGATATGAGCAAATTAAGGAACAAAAGTCTAAGAAACGCGACCACCGGATTACGTACAACAAAATCCTCAAATTTTTGTTTGATTTCCGTGGTGGTTTTAAGGTAATCGTTTCTGTCGATTTCAATGTAATCGATCTTTTTCTGTCGCGGTTTCCAAGTTCCTTTGTTCCCACTGCATATATGCATGTGTGCCTTTCAAGTAATACATCCAGTGTACGTAATATATCCAGCATTTAGACCGCTTCAAAAATTTATGTTTATGATAGTAGAACAGTTTTCGGTATGATGTGAACGGTTAACTTTTTGGGAATCTCACTCCGATGTTTAAGTTAGTCTTTAAGAGAAAAAAATGTTCTATGCATAAAATGTTCAATTTAAACCAGTCTTTAAGAGAAAAGTATGTTCTATGCATAAACTATTCAATTTGTAGTTTATATATTGGTATGGGGCAAATTAAGAGATGGAGTCAGATATGAATTAGGCTTTCTACTCCCATTTAACTTAGGAGTTCTTGAAATTTGATTTTATCTGGGAGTCCTATTCTTATTCAACTGGAAGTTGGACTTTTGATCAGATTCTTTAATGAAACTTTATTGGAACCGAATTGGGCCGGGACTACTACCCCCAATTAGACTTGGAGGAGAACTATTCTCAACAAACTTGTTAAAATTTGGTTTTCGATCTTGGTGAAATATGATATTTTGCCACCCCAAGACACAATTTTTAACCACCTTACTTATGTGGCAATGTGGTCCCTTAGCTAGCTTTAGGGTTTTTTTTTTTTTTTTTTTTTTTATAAATAAAAGTAAAAGTTGTCACGTGGACAAAGGTGATCAGAAATTGTATTTTGGGGTGACAATGTATCATATCTCATTCTTGACACACTATGTTGACTGTACCCTCGTGATTGTTTATTTACTAAGAGATATGATTCTCTACTATCTAAATATACAACTTTTTATCATCTTGTCTATGTGGTAAGGTGGCCCCCACTTTATTTTATTTACTAATGAAGTCGTTTCTCATACTTAATTAGAACAAAAATAAAAGAATCTGTGAGTAGTAATGTAATTTCATCTCCCCCTCTAACCAAATTAACAGGGAAAAAGCTTCTCCATCTATGCCTTTCCTTTCTTTGTATTTCCCTTCCAATCACACGGAAAGGTTGCGTTGCTCAGCTCCCTTTATCTCTTACAATTCATCTTTCCAAACTAATCTACCAAATTAATCAATGATTAATCGGATTCATTTGCCAGCTTATGACCAAATTCAGGCCATCCAGACTTCTCAACGTTTCTAATAGTTTTATCCAAAGTAGCCTAATTTCATTAGTTTTTGTGATTAATTACTAAGGTTATGTTTATTTTGACGTAAAAGTTGGTTAACATGAAAATATTTTCAGTTGATTAAGGAAAATAACATTCACGATACGTAAAATGATTTACACTTTTCATCTGCATAAACTAATTTCTGTCTTTTTCCCACACCTTCAGACATGTAATTGTGAGAGGGCTTCTTAAAGGGCCTGCTTGCTCTAATAGATATTGGTTTGCCAAAACACTTGTTTGGTCAGGTGCGTACCGCAAAGGCCCTCTCACTACTGCTTGCCGAAATTGCAAGCAATATAGACAGATAATCGCCATCTAATCACACTTTCAAATGCTTTCTATTTTCACACTTTCTCTCTCTTCGGCTCTCTCGAGCATTTTTTTTTTTTCCAGTTTTAATTTTACTTTTTTGAATTATATTCAACTTAATTTATTTATTTCAGAGACTAAGATGTATCCATGTAAAAACTACATGCATGAATTGAAGATGGCCTGAAAGTCAAGGAGAATGGTACTGGACATTCATGTGACCAATTGTAGCAATGTAGTAGCTGAATCACCTTATTCTAAGGGGTAGTTCAATTGATTGGGGACCACGCCTCATGAAACGGAGGTCACTAGCTAGTTCGAATGGCATCTTCCCTCTTGTGTGGACATGTAAAAAAAAAAAAAAAAGTAACTGAATTGCTTTTTTAACGGCTCCACCCGAAAATAATAATAATGAAAAGCTTGGCTACAAAATGCTAAGGACAAAAACTTGGATAAAGAAATAAAAACCATACATTTGCAAACGTAATTACTAGTCACTATTAAGACAGATGAGCACTAGATCTATCCAAGCAGAAGAAGTAAAGGAAATAGGAAAAGGGTTATATGGAATAAAAAATTGAAAGTATGGGCTCTCTCTCCAATAAAAGATTCAAAATATAATTAAATACAGTATAAAAAATACACACAAATAATAAGAAATTGGCTAAAAAATAACATGATCTTCTATATCTTGAGCAAAAGCCAAGAAAATAGTGCATAATGTTGTAACTAAAGCAAGAGAGACGCAAGCCTCAAAAGATCTCTCGATCTTTCTCGAACCCCACAAGCACGAAAAAGGGCATGAATCTCGAAATATTCCTTAATCATTCCTGAACCCCCGCTAGGAATTAAGCTGCACTAGCCACTAGAAGGAGCTATAGGTTGTTAAGGAAGAGACAGTACTATCATAATAACCAAACTGGATCCTAGGAAGAGGAGGAATGAGCCTTCAGCCTTCCACTACAAAAATCTCCATAAGGAACAAAAACAACAAAGGAATAGGGAGACCGTAGATCACAACGTACTCACGTAACATAACAATAAAAGGAAATAAAAACAAACAACATATATACATGTACGTATTATATAAAAACTCGATCACCATCTTTTTTTTATGTTGAAACTAATGAATTATATCGTAGCAGCTAAGTCTTCTCCTGCTTAATTACTCATTTTTAAAGGTATTTGCCAATATTCAAATGATTTCCTTAAGTAGTAACTATGTACAGGACTCGTCTTGAATGTTCTTAATTGGCGTATAATACGATCCATTTTGATACGAGACCCACAACTCATTGCTCTTTCTATGTTGGAATTTAATATGATGTTTAGTGGAGTTGGTGTATTAAATTCATCACGTACTAACTTTGACCCCAATAAAGTTTTGATACAGATCTCAGCTGTGATATTCTTAGATTGCAATCTTTAAAATGGAAATTAACCTGTAGGGACAGCACAATTAACTGTGCTTTTCTTAAAACAAGTTTTTCTTTTTCTTTTTTATTTTTTTTGGTTTTAAACCTCTAGAATTGCACAATTGTGCTAATAAATTGATGGAGGAATGCTAGATATTCAAACACCTTTTTTTAGAATTTAATTCTAACCGGATGTGTCACAATTTAATGAAATCTAACTATCATTTGAGGAAATGTGCCACAATCTCATAGGATTGTGACATATCATGTTAGAATCAAATTCTGAAGAAAAAAAAAATGTTGGGATGTCAAGCATTTCTCAAAATGATGTAGTTGAGCACTTGAGTTAACCTTCATGTATGAAAGAAAACATAAATCTAAAAGAAATTAAAAATAAAGTACGAAAAATAAAATAGAGATAAGAGTTTTTACGTGGTTTAGTTTAGGACTTACGTCCACAGGATAAAGCTCAAAGGACTACATTATACTCTTATTTCTCTTGATATTTTCGCAATACATGAAGACTATAATGAAATTAATAAAAGTATCTCAGTAAGATAATGTGTGGTTGTGCGTAGAGTTGTCTAAGCGGTTTCAATTGCGGTTATTTCTATCTAACCGCAACTGCTGTCAATTTGGGTGGCTATTCATTTTTAAATAAACACTAAGCTGGTTAGTTAATAAACCGCCATCGGCGATTACGCAATTATTAAAAGCCAATTATTAACGGGTAATCGTATTTCAAGTAATTGGCCATTTTGAACCTCTTTTATCAATTTCTTATACCATCAACTATCAAGTTTAATTAAGTGTCTCATTGTAAGCTCATTTAACATTTTAACTTGTCACTTCACTGTTGTAATAACTTCTCACTCAAATCAAACTAATTCAATAGTCAACAAACCATTGCGTTCCCTGGGAGCAGTGTGGTGTACGTGAAGAGAAAATAGAAGAAAAGATACAGAAGCAGATGCGGCGTAAATACTGAAGAGAAATAAAAAGAAGAAACAAACCCCATACTGCTATACAGATTTAGGTCCTAATTATTATTATATAAACTGCTTTCCTCAATTCTTAAAATTGTTAACCGTAACCGACCAACGCGGTTATCCGATTGTCGGTTATTAGCGATTAATAATTACCCGCTTGTATATTCATAAGTGGGATTCACATTAAACCTCACTTGTTGAGAAAGAATTGAAAGACTTGATCTAAACAACTTTTGCTCAGCAATAACTGATAGAAATCGCCGTGAAAGAATCAAAGGGGCTTTAGTACTTAAAAAGATAGGTAGAGACGTAGAGAGGATTAAGATGAAAATGAACGATTGCTTCGAAATGGTTGTGTCGGCCAATGGAGGACATCCGACATTGACAAGACTCACAAGAGCCACTGAGCCAGGATTGCATGCAGTTATTAAGCCGTGCCGTGCTTCTGACTGCAAAATAAGTGATCTACTACAAGTGCTTCCAATTGGTTGGTTGTCTTGGCCTGTTGCGAGCTGCTTGGGCTTTGATGTTTGTTGTGGATATTTGGGCTTGAAAACTAAATTCCCTTCTCAATTTCAATCTGGAGTGCCAGTTCGTACTCTCGTGTTAGATTCGGATCATATTAAGTTGTGTATACAATTATATAATAAAATTAGCAGAGGCTTAAGGCATTGGCATCCCCCTCAAATAACTAGTTTGGTCGTGAGTCTTTCGTCAACATTAATTTTACACATTTAATTAAACGGGTCAGACTCTTCTACCATAATTCGCTAATTTCGTGTTGAGTTTACGGCTTATGTCAAAAGTTGTTACCCTTTATGTCACCTGTCTGGTTTGGGTGGTTCGATGCATGAGTGTATGATTATATATGTCAACTCTAACCTATCTCATTTAATTAAACATGTTAGACTTATCAACTCTAATATATTAATTTCGTATTGAATACATATCAAGTTTACGAGTCGCATAAAAAATTACAAACCCTATCGTCAATGAGCGGGTGTGCGGAAGCAAATCCAAAGTGCAGAAAGCCCAAGTTTAAAAGATGTTCCCCTTTAAGTGAGTGAGTTAAACTCAGATTTTATTTTGGTTTCTGAATATTGAATGGGTTTAAATGACATTCAAAGAAGTGACAAATCTCGGACCAGATTTATTTTTAAAAAATAAACATTAAAAATAAACCTCCGATCAGATTTGGACCTTTAGCAAATGAATGCTCCATGTAAATGGGTACGACTTTGATCACAAGTCACCATTCCTTTGAAGCCCAATACAAAAATTTGCGAGGGATATAAAAGCTTTCATAATGGTCTCTTTATAATTTCTTTAAATTTTATTCTTAAAATCTATTTTAAAAGTTTTGGTTAGTTACTTTTTAAAATTATCAAACAACAAATTGTTTAAATGTTTCTCTATTTTTTTTTAAAAAAAATAGATATTATTTTCTAATCATTCACAATAACATTGTCACATCACATGGAGCAGTTTTTATTTATTAGAAGAATGAAGAATATTGGCATGATTTTGCAAAAAAATATTATTAAAAAAATTATAATATTTTCTTTTTTGCTCTAAACAAGTTACGGTTTTTGTGGGAAAAGTGGAAAAGCAAGACCACCACTATTCTCGACCAGATGCTTTGGGAAAAGCTTCTGCTTGAAGCCGAGAGATAGACCGAGCCCTGATCAAGTTGAAGCTCCACAGTCCAAAACCAACAACCTTTGGGAAGGGTCCTCCTGGAAAATCATATCCATCGCACTTGTTCCTGCTGGTAGCCTTATATTTTCAAGATTCTCTCTGTTATATATATTTTCTTAATTATTTTTTTATTTTGACTTTCTAATTTTTGTTTTACTTTTTTTGATTTTTTTTTATTATAGTTATTTTTTTTTTAATTGAAAAATGACACGTGACAGAAGTATTATGGAAATATTTCACCAAATAGGCTTTTTTCAAAGGTTTTGATAGTTTGTAGAGTCAAAGTACAAACCTTAGTAATTTAAGGGCCATCCAGAAAAATGATAGTAACTAGTTTGGGAGGCTAAATTATATTTTTCCATATTTATTAGTTCAACATTCTTTATGTTACACAGAATACTCAAATCCCATGAATACGTGCTAGAAAGTTTCAAACTTTCATGTTCCTCTTAATGTGTTTGACCGTTTAGTGCTCGATTAATATATTGAACAATGATTGGTAGGATATAATGGGTAGTGGAAGAGGCAGGTTTCCCACTTAATGTGTCCTCAAACTGCTTCCTTTAGTGTGTGTTTGAGGCAGGTTTTCCATGAGAGAGCCTTCCCTCTTAGATTCAACATGCACTAAGAGAGAACGGCTAAAGTTACCTTGACATTGTGGAATCTGCCCACTTAACCCATTATTAGACAGATCAAGGATTCTGAGAGAAGTTATCCTACAGATTATTAGAGGGATTTTCTGGTCAATTATTCTTTTGCAGACTTTTGGGGAATTCAACTTATTGAATGGTCTAAGTTGTGACTAAAGTTCACCATTGTATGGTAAAAAGATGCAGCAGCATTTAGCCTTGAGAGGCTGCTGTTCTGTCATAGCCTTGAGAGCTTTTGGTTTGAAACCCTCCTTCCTTGTCCTCCTCCCCCCCACTTAGCATTAATATACAAGTTATAGATATAGGTGCATGAGGATCTTCCAAGTTTCTAACTTGATTCTTTTTTTTTGGATAAGCTAAGAATGAATTAAAATGAAATAATAATAATAATGATTACAGCAGAGGAGCACGATAAGATTGAAGACACCTCAAGAGTGCAAGGACATAAAATCCCTTCATACTTCGAAGAAATTACAAGAAGCAATTACTCAAATCGAAACTACTCAGTCACTCGAGAGATTTCCCAACATACATGCATGTCTTTATTTAGTAGAAACTTATTATAGCAAAAGTAGACGAAATAATAAAAAAAAAAATAAGAAAGATAGAAAAGCTTTGGTGGAAAACTAATAACAATCCAACAGAGAAGCAAAGTTTTAGATTGAGACACTATTGGGAATGCCCTTGCCAGTAATTCCCCCTTCACTAGTGGGATACAGCAAAGTATATGGCACCTTGACTGGTCCAACTCGGTTTTTCCATTTCTTGTCATTGTTCATTTTTATAATTCTATCCTCAATTCCAGCCAGTGTCTGTCCGAATCTCTCAAAGGCTTCCAATGGTTTTGCATCTACCGTCCATTCAGCAGTATCTCTTTGCCCAAGATACACCTCATCGGAAGAATGCCTTGACAAAATCTCAATGAGGGAAACACCAAGAAGTGTCTGAAGTTGGGCAGTAATTGTTTTCAAGAAAGCCTTATCAGGGTCTGACTTGAGGTCATCATATTCAGGAGTGCCTTTTTCAGGCATAAACCGACGGCTGATTGTTGGTCGGTTTGGGAGGTAGCCTGCATAAGGGTACTGTCCAAAATTGACGGCGGCGTGGAGCGCAGAAGCAATCCATATGATGATAGTGCATGTTTCTACAAGCTCTTCACGCGTTTGCATTTTAGGCCACCAGGGCTCATCTTTCTTGTCACCATGACCCTCCTCTCTAAGTTCCTTCCACCAAGACTGCAGTTCAGTGTCATTTTGTACAATGTCATCACTCTTGTAATAGTAGGAGCAGTAGTCTTCGACCCATGTTTTGATTGCTGACCAGATTTTCAACCCATCAACAGCATATGGATAGTCCTCAATCAGTAGGCGAAGACCATGTGGGGAGTTTGAATCCTCGACTGCTATTCCCCTAAATGCAGCAAAACGAGCAGCATGTCATTTGAGATATATTGATCACAACCATATTTACTATTTGTTTTAGTGTAGAACTTTGGGCCAATAACACAACCAAAATTTGAAGCCCTAAAACTGGCCTCAATCCCCCTTTAAACATTATGCCTTTATGGAGTCTAGTTAGATTTTAGTTTCCCACATTGCATTTTAGATTTAAAGTTATAATGCCAAATATCTCATACACCATGACTGTCATTTTGTTTTGGAGTGTAACATTTACCTCTTGATGAGATCTGCAGGAAGTGCTTGCTCAGGAAAAACCCAGTTCTTATAAACTACTGATGACATCTCCATGGAATACTTTGCTGGAAAAACTGTCGCCTCCAGAACCCCACCGGCATTGATGAGGATCTGCCGAGCAAATGCATTTATATTCATGGTATCACGGAAGTGAGGATGCAGAAGCTTGTGAATTGGGTGAAGCACGCTCAGTTGTCTGTTTGTTGCTATCACAAATGGCTCAATCGCTGCATGGGTATTTAACCTGTGACCAGTACAAAAGTTATTCGAAAACCCATCATAAAATATGGACTGAATTTATTTTCTAATCTTTCTTTGAGAGAGGTGTACCAGTGGCTAATGAGCTGATGATAGCCAGAGTCATTTACAGCCACATAAGCTTTTGCCAATTGCCAAATGGAACTTTCAACACCTTCTTCAGCTGGTGTGAACACTTTGCTAATGGCACCATATTGATCTCCTTCAGGATGGGGCAAGCTTAATTCAATCACCAATGGTTTCAAAGTCCCATCACTCTTCAAGAAAAGGATTGTCCTGCTGGCATACGTCTTTGTAGACGTTGAGTTTATTCGCCTCAGATACGGCATTATCGCATCATGGTGATCTAGTATAAATAGCTTCTTCTTGTTGATTGCCTACAACCATAGGCGTTTCAATAACAATGGTTCACGGTTATAAGAATAAAGCACTGCAGAAAATTACCTCATTTATACTGAGCCCATCTATGTTATTTTCAATGTGTTGTTTGGTTATTGTACTAGCCTGATCACCATATACTTTAGGATCTAGCTTGCTTGCTGGTGGAAATTCCTGTATTAGTTCAGAGTTAATTATGAGTAAAGATGAAAAGCCCTGATCCTGTATTTGGTTGTTGAGAAAATAAAGGAATAGAAAAAATAGAAGTTTAAGATTACTTCAAGACGACGAATGTCGACAGGGTTTACTCCAGCCAACATCTCTCTTGCAAACTCTTCATCAGTCCTCCATGCAGACCTATCCTCTGCTCCAAATCATTGAAACACCACTATTATTTCAAAGTAGTATTCGAAGGCACATAAATCCTAAAGCTCTTGAATATGAAATGAAATGCACAAAGTTCACAAATTTGGCATTATGACTAGGGCTGATAATTTTTTACCCGACCCATAATTAGGTCAAGACATTATTTATTCTAGATTTTGGTTGATCTATATAATCTTATACCCATATTTAAACGTGATTCAAACTCGACGAACACAAATTACCGCCCCTAAATAAAACTGTACTGGTAGATAAATAGGGTTGTGCCTAAAAAGATATGACACCTTTAATCACTTGGGGCATTGGATATTTGAGGAGTCCTTCACCATCGGTTGGGAAAATTTCCCTGAGCATCTCAGCCGGAATGTCTTCCCTAATATTCTCAAGTAAGCCATCAGGTAGCTTAATTCCTCCTTCATAGAGATTAAGTACATCTTGAAAGCTGTCAAACTCACTAGGAGTGCTATCAAATAGAGATTCCAGCTCAGGTTTAAGGAACTGAGCTACGGCTTTCAGTGCATAAGCAAGGAAGTCTGACATCTTCAAGTGGCCAAAACGCTCATCTCTTGGGACATAAATGTTTAAGCTCATAAGAAGCTTCACTCTGCTCTCGCTATTAGGATCTGCATGTAAAGGTTATTACATAAAAATCTGAATGACAACAATGATGATAGTCATATACGTAAATGTTTAAGCTCATAAAATGTCTAACCTTTCTCCGTCGGTGGTCGTCCAGTTCTTCCCCGACGGGGGTAAGGGTACTCGCTAGACCCTCCGAGAACCGGACGGGCATATTTAGCGTTCTTATTGGGATTTCCCAAATCGTTGTAGTAAGCATAGTCGTAGACCCTATCCCATTCCTGAAGCTCCCCTGTTCCATCTCCTCTCAAGTTCACAAGCTCTTCTTCTCTGTACTTTAGCAGTGGCGCCGGTGTTTCACTCGGAAGAAATGTCTGAAAAAATATGAATGCATGGTCAACTTGTTAGTTTAGATGCAAAAATATGAATGCATGTCAAACCTGTTACTTTACCTTGTTGGAGAAGAAAACGCGATCGTTTTTGTATTGGTCTGCAGGGTAAACCCATGAGTTGCAGACAAAGTGGATTCGACCTTCTCCTGGAACATCTTCAAGGGTGAGACTTTTGAGGTAGAATTCACTGTGATGATTGTTTCTTACTAAGAATGCTCCTGGAATTGCTATATCCTCGTCCCAGTCAAAGTTAACCTTGAACGCTGTCTCCCCCGCTATCAATGGGGCGATTGTGCTTATCCAGTCTTCCAAGTATGCTGGATTTCCAAGTTTTCCTTGCAACCCATTTGCTACAACAACACAACAACTTCAATATCATTCATTCTGTCATTTGCACATCATTGGTCCATCATATAAATAAAAAATAAAAAAAACAAAAAAAAAAACATATCACTTAAAATATTTAATTGAAATAGAAGATAATGATAAAGGCAATGTTCAAAGTCAGGATCTTTACTCTGATATCATGGTAAATAATCAATTATTTCAGAAGCTTAAACTTATAAAAAAATAATAAATTTAATCATTGAATTAATATTCTAACATATTGTTAATGTTCTCTTTTTAATATTTTTAGAGTGCTCCCAATTTCATATAAACAGGGCAGTGCCTGATTATGTTTAATTAGAAAGTGAAACATGAATTAGCTTTAAGATTTGCCAAACCATTTAGCTGAGATCAAGTTTGATGCGTTGAAGCTTTTCTAAATGGTCAAAAAATGGCATTTGGTGACTGAACTTGGACTGTGTTAGAATATGGACCAAGTCGATCATTGGGGTAAAATTTGAAAATTAGTAATGATTTAGATTAACAAAAAGTAGTTCTGTTTTTGTAAGGGAAAAAGAAAAAAGAAAAAGAAAAAAGAAAATCCTGAATATTAGCTGTTTTAAAAAGTATAAGCGTGAGATGTGAGAGCTACATAAACCCATTTGCTTGGTGTCAGCTTGGTAAAGAATTTTCCTCTATGTTTTTTTTTTTTTTAATAGCAATAAAAAGATGAATGATTTGATATAAAGGTGGATAAAGATTTTAATTTTTGGAAGAGAAAAGTAAAATAAATTAAAATTAATAATAAGATTTTTTTTTTTTTTAAATGAAGAAAAAAAAGTGTGTTGCCCAAACATAATAAATGAATAATTAATATACAACAATTATGTACCATTCTAAAGACATGAAAAGAGACTCTCATGTAAATCCCATGCAGTAGAACCTATTACATACGAAACTCACCTAATATTTTTAAACAACAGTTACACGCGCTTAAAAACATGGAAGGAGTCTCCCGTAAAAAGGGTTCAAAGAAGATAGGGTCAGCTTTTGCCTGTCACCATCGCTTAATCACGTGAGACCTGATTGGTGCAGGAGTCTTTTTCCTAATCACATAACTAAACAGCCAAACCCCATCCGGTTAGCTGATACCGACGGTCATCTATGAAAAAAAAACCTATTTTATATATTTTAGAAGCTAGATCTCCTTTTTGGACCAGATATCAGTTTTGTTGGGTTATATATGTCATCAGCATTAACAATAAATCAATAATATTTGATATCTCTCACAGCCCCACTCGTTAATGGACATCTCCATCATACCCTGAAATCCATTGTCCATGGAAATATTGGTGGTGAGGACTGAGGAGGGGGCGTTTTGTAGATCCAGCCAGAGTGAAACCGATATCCAAGTTATTAAAATATATATAGGGTGGTGAAATTAATATTATATGGACCTTAAAATCACACAAAAGGCACCATGGGGTGGCATCCGCATTGACATCGTATGGTAAATAGTTTTTGGTGAATTTTTTGTTTAAATAGTAATAAGAAAGTGATTAATAAAATATAAAATGTAAAATAATAATAATAATAATAATTTTATAAAAAGTATTGAATTATCACGCATTTTAATGCAATGATATGAAATTATCATTTCTCTCGAATTAGAGTATTAAACTATAAAAAAAACCTTTAAATAAGGATATTCCATCAGCTTTAGGCGTTAAATCTGGATGAAATACTCAAAATACCCTTCTTTTTCTAGAAAAAAATGCTAGGATTTAGGTGTTGTGCAGAATTTAACGGAATTTACAAAAATACTTATGCTTGAATATTTGAAATTTTTTAATTTTTTTTAAAAAATAAATACTGGGGTATTTTGAAAATTTTGACATGATTTAACGTCAAAAACTGACGGAATATTCTTATTTGAAGGTTTTTAATAGTTTAATACCCCGGTTCGAGAGAAAATGATAGTTTAGTATCCTTCTGTCAAAACGTGTGATAGTTTAATACCGTTTTGTGAAATTATCCCAAAAAAAAGGTTTGAATTTTTTTTAGAAAAAGTGAAATAATAATAATAATAATAAATTATTAATATGATATAAAAGTGAAAAAATAAATAAATAAAAAGAAAAAAAGAAGAAGAAGAAGAAGAAGAAGAGAGAAGGGGGAAGGGGAAATGGTTAACAAATGGTGCCATCATAGCGGGTGCTGAAATGTTTGAGTTTGACGTTAAAACCTTGTCATCTTTATGACAACTTTCCTAGCATTTTTGGGCCTATTTCCTATAATCAAATCAATTGAATAATGAAAGTTGTTACACAGCATTTCCATATTTATCTCATGTCCATCCATTTTGTAAATTTATTATTAAATTTATATTACCTATACGTAAATTTTACAAATTTAATTATGAATTTGTCTATCTACATCAAAAAGTGTATAGAGATGCATAGAAGATGGACAATAAGATTATTTCTACAATTTTTCTGAAATAATTGATCATAAAATGGCTCCAACGAGCTAATGGCAAGATACAGAAGAATTTGGTCGTGACACCGATAGGTTAAAATCCTACTGTTCTATGACGTGACCAAATCAAAGGTCCAGATTTAAGAATTTATTATTATAAAGAAAAAGGAGTAGATAATTGTGTAAAAAAAAAATTCATAGTGACAAACCAACAGTACCCTGAGCCTGACTGAAACGACCAGCCAATTGGCGTACGAAAAAGTCTACAGCACATTTTTCATTCCCCATTTAAAAAAAAATGTTTAAATAATGTAAAAATATTGAATCAAATAAATAAATAAACAAATAAATGACTAATTAGGACCAAGCCGCCTGGGACTGGGAGACATGAATTGCTTCCCTCCGTACCCTTGGAATTTGGATCAAGTAAAACGACGGCCATTAATTATTATTGTGAAAGAGGGTCCCCTGTATTCCTATTCCATTATTGTGGGCTCTATTCTCTATGGATAGACACATGGATTTTATATGAGTTTTTTTATATTATTTGTTAAAATTGTTAGCAATATTTTAGAGGGAATAATTGTTGAGAATTTTGGAATAAGATGGTTTTCAATTAATGATTATGATTTAAAGTTGATGTATCTAACGGTGTATATGAAATTAATATTGACACATTTTTAAAAAAGTTAAAAAAAATTATAAAATCATGTAAACCATTGGATGCACCAACTTTAAATCTTAAAATGAATTGTTGTCCGTTCAATCTTTACCAGTCAACCAGCCAAGGATAGTGTCAATTTACGGTGCCCTTAATGATGAGGAAAGGCATGGCTTCGAAGGAATAGGATTCTCTTCATTTTATTGTCAGGATTTAGAATTGGTGCATCTAACAGTGTACATTAAATTAATATTAAACGTCTCTTCAAATATTTAAATAATGTAAAATCATGTACATCATTAGATGAACCAACTTTATATCTTGACCATAAAATAGATAATATTCATTCAACCTAAAATGGAGAGGATCTTTGTCCAGCTCTCGAAAGGAAAAGAATAGAATCCTCTCAATTTTATGCCAGAATTTATTACTTTAAGATTTTTATGAAGTCAATGTCGACTAGTTTTTTTTAAAATAATTTATTAATGTGAAGCTTTAAATTTACAACTTTAAACCATTTATTTCATTTGAAATAGGTGGGGGACCAAAGGGACACAATTTTATTTATTTATTTATGTTTTTACGGGTGGGGTCTTTGATTATATTCTTGGTGTTTTTCCGTGGGAAACGAAAAAGTGTTAACCAGAGAACCTATATATATATATATATATAGTATAAAGAAAAAACAAAAAGAATACCTAGAAAATCCCACCTCTAACTTTTCTTTAAGGTAGGGAATATATAGGGCCTCAACAACCAGCCAATGTTGGACTGAACTGATCACATGCATGTCTCGGCTTATGATTTTCATGCCCAAGAATGGTTTTTGGTTTGTTTAGATCCTTTTCCTTAATAATAATTAGCAAGGGATGCAGCATGATAAGAGATATATTAGTAGGTTAAAATGAAAATAATCTTCGAAAAACAAAGAAACCTTGTAAACAAATTAACAAGGGATCAGGAAAGAAGATAGAAGAAGAAGATGGAACTAACCAGCTGGGTCAGCATTAACAGCACTAATGAGCTGCAAAGAAACCCTCTTGCCTAACAACTCATGGACACGGTCAAGAATCGATGCATTAAAGTCGTTGAAGTCCAAAACATTCTTCTTCATCAACACCACCGTGCCTTCAATCTTCCTGTGCTCTCCGGCCGCCGTCTCACGTTTCATCTTTCTGTTCCCATCATCATCTCCGGTGATGGCGTTGATGATGTTGTGAAGCATCTCGATCTCTTAACTAGTTCAACCACTAAGCAACGAACACGTACAATACAGACGTTTTTGAGGGAAAAGTTTTGTTGGGTTTGGAAAAAGAAAGGATGGGTTTGTGGTATTTATAGGGAAAAGAATGAGCAATATATATACATATCATTTCCAATGAAGCTTAATTAATTCACTTGTTCCCGTGGACACGTTCCTTTTTTTTTTCCACGTGGAAAGATAGAGTTAATTTGGTGCCACCGGCCGGCCGGGTTAACAATTTTGAACGTACATCTTTATTGACTTATCTTAAATTTCTTTTTCTATTATGGGGATGATTCATAAACCTACTCCTCTCGATGGCGCATGGTATTTGAAATTATTTAAAAAATTTATTACAACGTAAAATGTTTTTTAGTTAAAAACATTTTCGGTGAAACCATTTAATTATTAGGAAAACGATTTAGGCCAAAAATGTTTTACAACATTTGGCTCGTACAGAAAGTCAGCGACGACGATAGTGGAAGACAACAGATGGTAGTCAGTAAATTCCAATGGAGGCAATTGGCGAACAATGACAGATTCCGATGAACTTTGGTACGGTGGTAGATTCCGACAACATCTAGCAACCTCATGAGGCGGCATGGAATGAATTGCGAGAAGCAGAATCTCAAATTTGTAAAGTAGTTAATAATGGAAATACAAAAGATAACACATTTTACGCATTTTAAAGGAGATTTTTTTGGCCAATAAAAAATGTTTTCGGTTTGATCAATATTTTTTGTCGTACTAAATACCCAAAAATAGAAGAAAAAAAATTTATTTTTATTTTTTTAAAAATAAATATTTTTACGTCGAAATAAATAGAGCTTAAGATGGTAAAGCTAATTAAATTCTAACTTTAGCTGCTAGCTAGCTAGGTATTTATTTAAGTCTGCCAAATTTGCATTAGTTTTGGGTATTAGTATGATCATAGTGTAAAATTTTGGATGACCAAAAAAAAAAAAAAAAAGAGTATAAATAGAATGGCCGGAAAATCCTAGGGCTTGTTTGGTAAGTAATTGGGTTGGAGAATATTTGTGTATTGTATAGTAAAAAGTGATTGATGTGTTATAAAATTTGAGAATATTTTATAAAAAATTAAAAAAAATTTGTTTTGTAGTTGATTTTTTTATTTGAATAATAAAAAAAAATTATTGATGTGATATAAAAAGTGTAAAAAAGTTAGAATGTTTTTTTTGTTGATATTTTTGAAAGAAATGAAAAGAAATAAAAGGAGAATGAAAATAATTTGCCAAACTAGTCCATAACTTTATAAGAAAGTGTACTATATATGCCTTTATTGGCCACCGGACCTCTCTTTTTCTTTATCTGTTGAAGAAAATGCAAGGGATAAGGTCTCTCAATTGATCGGTGCTTTTTTGTTTTGTATATATGCTAATAATATTCTTATTCAATAACTTTAAGTTTACTTATATATTACTTTTTTTCTTTCTGATTTCTCTGCTACCTTCTTTTTTAAGTGGGAAGTAGTCTTTATTCTTGTCTACATCTTTTAACATTTAGTTTTATCACTTAAAATCTCTCACACTTCCTTTCTTTCCAAAATGTGCACCGCGTGATATGAGTTTTCTTGCCGGCTGATATTAATCGTTCATATTTGTTATTTGTAACTATTTGTTATTTGCACATGCGCATATAGATGTGGTTAAAAAAAAGTATTATTCGCATACATAGATAGCGGTTATTAATCGCATCTGCATATCCTTATATATAATATATTATTTAATGAATTTACTAAAACGACTTCGTTTTGAATTAGGTATATGTTATTTTTACATTGATTTGGTTGGTTGTGTTGTTTTCTCGTATAATATTTAGGCAAAAAAAAAAAGTAATGTGAAATCAATATATTTTCAAAATATCAGTGTTTTAAAAAAAATAAAACAAGCCCAAAACACTAAAAATCAGCATAAATTATTTTCAAAATAATTTAAAATAAGTCCTAATAGAGACCTAAGGCACACATAACTAAAATGAACAAAAATTTTCTACAAACTGGTTTGTAAAAAATTTTATGCAAACTAACTTTTAATAGTGACATTTGTTATTTGCATGTGAGAATTACATGTTTTTTTTTTTAATTGCATGCTTTTTACATGATTTTTAATAGCTTAAAGGACACAGGTCACTTTTAAAAGTTAGTTTGTATGAATTCCCTACAAACTGGTTTGTAAAAACTTTATGTCCGACTAAAATAGACTCATTACCTAATATGCGAATAACGGATAATATCCGTATGTAGACTCTTACTGTACATGTTGTGTGTTTTGTTCATATAATTGATGTCGGGAGATCGAGGTGCGTCATCATCAAGACTTCTATCGATCTGATCTCTTTTATATTTCAAAGGTGAAATAATTTTTAAAATTACTAGATAAGTCTTACATATAACATTATCCGTATCTTATATTATACTAACGAGAGCATTTTCCACATGATATCGTTATCTTCTTATATAATTATTAAAACCATAGCATTCAAGCATTCACATCTAAAAAAATTCACAATCTTCAAGTGACATATTTATCGAGTATAAAATCATCCACTTTGGTACGAAAAAGTCCCTACTTTTCCTTGGTATTGTGCCAAACACGTCCTTTTCTGAATTTCTTTCCATAGTTGATTCAAAACATGTTTCACGATCACAGGACCCATATGTACGTACCATGATGGAGTTGAGAATAGTCTTACATGGTGTGCATTGGACATGGCAGATTCACAGATCTTTCCAATTATTGTCAGAAGAAATCACATGCCAAGTAGTTGGCAGCTACTTGACACAAAACTCAGTGGTCATTATGAAATTATGCTCATTGCTGAATGATCCCAAACCCACTTAGAAGGTCTCTTTTAGCACACTGAATAATGGCCTTAGGGTATGTGAAAAATCGTGCACTCTGAAGTTTATATTGACCATATGAAAATCTAGTCTTTTGGTACAAGTTGGTTACTAAAATGAAAGAAATTTTTGAAGGTGGCGTTCGGATGTGGTTCGATTGTGGATCCGACCAGGCAATTCTGCCTAGCTAAGACATTCCTTCCGTTCGAACGGTGTCCAACCGTGAGTTCAATTAAGTAACAATATTGTTGGCCAGTTGCAATCCTTGACGTTCAAACTTGAACCGAACTTAATTGAAACCACCCGAATAATACTAGGACTTCCAAATAATGTCCTTGAATTACACTCATTCGGACGTGATGAGTTCAACTGTCTATCTGACTGAATTGTTCTGAAAACCTTCTTGTTGTTCTTTGAAATATTTCGTCTGAACATGGTGTGACCACCATACTAATCGGATGGTTCTCGAACAGAACCTTGATTTCATGTAAATTGTCTCGTCAGGATATTTTCCAACCGAGATACCAACCAAGCAATTCTCACCATCAATTTGATCAAGATATTTTTATTCTAGTTAAAGTCCCATTAATCTAACTAACAACCTTAGACTTTCACCGAACTTAATTGTGACACTGAAATAGACATAATAAAACTTGACACACAAATTGCCACGTTTTCGATCCTATTGTCTTCTTGTATGGCTTGCATATATTAATTAAAACAAACGACGTGCTTGGAACGACAAGAAAAGAGAGAAGAGAAAAGGGCACCAAAAGAAGGTAGATATCTTTCCTTTGCGTTTTCAAAACATTGAATGCTTCTCCCAATTTAAGGCTACTTCTAGATATTAGAAGTAAAATGAGAAGAGTCGTGCATGGCTACCTCGATCTAGTCAATGAATGAAGATCCAGTTCTGTTTATCCTTCCATTAGGATAGATCATAGATCATAGATGGATTGCGTCTAGCTTAATCTCCCTGAACTTTTATTGTATTTATAATTACTTTCATAAATTTAAAAAATTTCAAATTTAATTTCTTCAAGTTTAAAAGTTTATAATGTCATTCTTACGTTTAGGGTTTCGGGTTAAATCAGTCTGTAAATAAGTGCAATGACCCTTATACTTTTATAAAATTACAAAATAATTACCTTAATCAAATATATATAAAGATATTTTGAGAATTTTCACTGCTTCCGTTAGAATTTATTATTAAATAATCCTAACAGAAATGTGGTATTGCAGGCTTTTTAAACTTGAATATACTTATAAACTTAGAGTAATTAAATGCAATGAAAATTAATGGAGGGTTAAGTAAAATTTTCCTAAAAATAAATGAAGATCGAAGAGGTTTTGATAATTTTCTTGACACTGTATGTACTAGTTTGATTGGACGTTGAACAAAAAGAAAAGAATGTGTGAGTAGTAATTATTTCCCTTGCAATCACACGGAAAGGTTGCGTTGTTTAAATAAACAAGAAACATGTTGATATATTTTGGCATGCTCATGATCACCTCCCTTTATCTCTTACAATTATTCATCTTTCCAATTAACTAATTAATCAATGATTAATTGGCTTGATTTTCCAACTTATGACCAAATTCAGGCCATCCAGACTTGTCAACGCTCCTAACAGTTTTTACCCACGTTGCCTAATTTCATTAGCTTTTCCAATTAATAATTAGCAAGTGTAAAATGGTTATCTAAAACACGAAATCAGATAGCTGGGAATAGACGGTCTAAACACCATGCGGTTTAATTGAAGGATCATTTCCGCTCCAAATATGGCTCCCTCTTTATTTAACCGACTAGTATACGACTATCATATAATTTAAATGAGGTAAAAATAAAAATAAGTCGTTTCTTTTTTTACAAGCGAATATGAAAAAATTAATTTTTCTAATTACGATTCACATCATCAAGTTGTATAATAATCGTATATTAATCTAGTAAATAAGACTTATATGCCTTCTATTAGGTTGATTATAACCGATTAACCCTATCTCTTGTTTATTAGTGCTGCATGTCCCATCAGAAGATGATCGAAACCTAATTATTTTACTTCATTTGGGTCATTGCTTGAAAAATTTATTAAAAAAAAAAAAAAAAACTGTGTTATTATTATATCATATTTTAAAGTTTTTATTGGGTCGTTGTTTACTTTATTTAAGAAGTAATGATATCTTCACGTAACTATAAGGCATTGAAAGCGATCCATCGGTAACAACTAGTTCTTGAAGTTGAAGACGATCTGAAAGTCAAGCAGAATGGTGGACAGAGTCATGTGGCCAATAGTAGCATCTGAATCACATTCAGAACACCTCAACTCTAAAGGAAAAATAATAATTATAATAATAAAATAGGCTACAACTTGCTAATTAAAGACAAGACATGTTATAAAAGAACATTTTATTATTTTCTCTCTATTTATTTTTTATTTTTCTAATTTTTTTCTTTTAACAATTGTCATTAATACATTGCCAGAGGCTCTAAGAACATTTTCCATTACAACTTTACCTTAATAATTAACTCAAATTAGTCAAATATACAAACCAATACATTTATAAACATTTTAACTTTAATGCTCCGTTTGTTTCGGTGTAAAATGGTTTCCGTCGTAAAATAGTTTCAGGGAAGTCATTTTTCAGAAAAATATTTTCCGTCGAAATCATTTTTCGGTGTTTGGCGCGTACGGAAAATTACAAATATTTTTTATATTTTAATTTAATCATATTAATTAAAAAAAATAAATTTTATTCACAAAATAAAAAATGTTAATATAAAATACTATAATAATATTTTTTTAATATTTGGCGGATACAAATTCCGGCAAAGTTGCCGGAATCTGGCCATTTTTGTCGGAATCCTGCAGAAAACGACCGGATCTTGGCCGGAGTGGCCGAAGATTCGGCCAGAATGGTCGGATCCGGCTAGATGCCAGGGGTCCGGCCGTTCAGGCCGGTATCCCAGCCAGACGGCCGGATCCGGCCAGATTGCCGGAGACCCGGCCGCTCCGGCCAGATTCCGGCCAATCTGGCCGAAATCTGGCACGGTATCTCCGGAATCCGACGATGTTTGCCGGATTCCAACCTAATTTGTTGGATTCCTGCACCGACTGGAGTCGGAATTTGGCTTGTCGAAATCCGACAATATTCAACTGCTTGAATGTAAAGGTCGACTGCGTTGTTTAAAAAAGAGTCGACTGCATTTACCATCTACGGAAAATGATTTACGCTTTTAAAAAGCGTAAATAATTTTTTGAAGGTCAAACGGAAATCATTTTCCGGTTAACCATTATTTTCGCCCCTACCAAACATCGAAAAATACCGAAATCAGTTTCCAGAAAATCATTTTATGCCGAAACAAACGAAGCATAAATCTAAATGCATGACATCGGCCAGAGGCCTCGAAATCCTGTAATTGTCTTTCCTCTGAGTACTATCCTCAGCTAATCTATGAAATATCATGTTTTGCGGGTGAAAAATGACAAATTTTAAACAATAATACTGGATATATAGGTTAGAAAATTAGCCAAGACAAACCACAAAAAGACATAAAATTCAAAACTTTATGATAATGAAACTTGAGATGAGTGACACATGCAATCAACTAACTAATTCTTCTATGCATTGAATGAAAGAATGTATATTCCTTACACTAGCTATCACGATTCAACATTTCACATCAAACCATATTTGCCTTTTCTTTTTTCCTTTTTTTTCCTGCACATGCAAATATTTGAAGAAAAAAAACATAATAGGAATATAGCCTTTTGTAAATAGTAGTACCTCATATGCCTTAATTCTGAATCATTATCAGAATCTGTCCCATCTCTATTCACGTCAGGGTGGAATGAATGTAACAAAAATCAAATTATATATATATAAAAAAAAATAGGTCTAGAAATATTAATACCAAGTTTTTTAATTAATTATTTGTAGCATTAAAACCCACTTCTCTATCCTATAAAAACACCCCAGTAAATAATCAAGGTATTTTTTTTTTCTAAGAAATTTGATAAAAATATATCGTATTAAAATTTTCAATCAAAAAAATTGGGCATTTGAGACCCAATAAAAAGAAGAATACGCCACCAAGATGAACCCAATTGGCTTAGCCATGCTCTTCCTTTTCCAAAACTCAAAACTCTGTTTTCCTTCATTTTCTCATTCTCCACGGTTCCGGTGTTAGAGGGAGGGGCTTTCTTTCTTCAGGATGGGCATTTATTTTTAAATATTATACATGCATGGGGTAGTATATTTTTAGGCAGCTCCAGGGGTAGTAAATGATTAAGGTTAGTAATTGAAATTTTGGCCACGATTCTCTATTGGCACTTCAATATATAATCCATATGGTAAGAAAGTTTTTTTTTTTTTTTTTTTTTTTTAATTTTTTATTTTAAGTACAATGCTCAATAGACACAATATTCAAGATACAAATTAGGATTTCTTGAAAAAGACATGTTAATCCTTCAAAATGAAGGTTTCTTTTCCAAGTCAGCCGTTTAATTATCATTACGTTTTACTTGATTGTTGTAGACAACTCAATACAAGTTGAACGAAATCGGAGGATTCATCCTAATATTGATATAAATTATAATTTATTACGAGATTATAATAATTTCAAGAGAAATATAAACACTTTTTTCTTTAGTGGCGTGAATTTAATGAATAAAAAATGAGAAATATGCAAGTGATCAAATTCATTCCTCTATGTTGTCCTATGCCTCCCCCAGTCCCTACACCCGAGGAAAAAGAAGACAGAAAATTGAGAAAAATAGCTGCTTTTATTGGAGGAAGAATCGGGCTAATTTGTGGGCCGAATAAGTTGGTTATTCTAATGGAGCTAACCCGAGTGCTAGTGGGCCTCCTACCCAGTACCCATTAAACCACTTATTATATCCGCAAGAAGACATGGCTATTTGGATGGAATTGGAATGGCTTGGAAATATCCCCATGTCCATAAAAATAACTCCAGAAAAACAGAAAAATAGCTGCTTCCATTACCTGAACAACTCAGGAAAAATATCATAGAAATTAGAAAATATTCATTTTGAACTTCTTCAAGTATATAAGATTCATTTTGGTCCTCGTTGATTAAATTATAATTTCATAGAAATGAAAAAACAAATCAATTCATCTTCTTTTTTGTTTCTCTTAGGTTATTACGTGCATAATAGTTTTTTTTTTTTTTTTTTTTTTTTTTTTTTAAGCTGGTAATTTTTTACACATCCCGCTAGTTCGACACGAACACGACACGAAGTTATAAGATTTGAATTTAAGTTTAACGAGTTCGATTTATCAACGAGTCAACCCATTTATTAATTAGTCAAACGGGGTCATAGTTGGATGGCCTTTCACGTGGGCTTTCTTCTTCATTTTCTTCATGGGAACAGGAACTCATAAATCAATGTGTGCTATTAATGGAATGACAATACTATTACGGGTTATATAATTTACCATTCAAAGAAGCAAATCTTTACATGCAATGTAAAATTTGTAAGAATGCAAATCTTTTTCAATATTATCTTCATTTTAATCTTAAAAAAAAAAAAAAAAAAAAAACTAAAAAAAGGGAATTCAATTTGAGAAGAAAAAAAAAAAAAAAAAGCTGTGAAAAAACGTTAACAAGCCAAGGCTTCACAATTATACAGATTTTAGTAAATACTTAAACTCCATTTTGAAATCTTTATTTATTCAAATCGCATGACTTGAAACGGTTAAACAAAACTTCAAACCGCATGATTTAAAACCATTAAACAACTTTTAAAAAAAAAAAAAAAAAAAAACCATTAAACAAATGGAAACGAAGAATAACCCTTTTGGGCTTCCACGAAAGTATTCATCTTCTCGGGCACAAATTGTGGACAACCTCAAATATTGAAATTGAAATATTTTGCCGCCAATTTTAGATATCAAACTGGTATTTTTTTATTTATTATTATTATCAAAGAGTAAACCTCCCACGTCATTCCAACTCCACCAATTAGAAATCGACACACTGGCCATTCCACCTACCTTCTGACGCTTCCTTAAATTCATCTGAAATTTCACTGCCCATTACTCCCACGAATTCCTTCTCGCAACTTCTACGGTTTCTATTTTCTTCTCCTTCGAAAATACAGTAATGCCAAATCCGAAAAGGAAAATTTTGTAATATTCTCCATCTCTTTTATACAAGCTAACATTCATCCGAAGAGGAACTGGGGTTTGAACTTGGGAGCTTCATTGACCTCTGAAGCCAAAATCAGATTTCTTCTTGCTGTGAGTATTAATTGATGTTTGAATATGTAATTTGAGTGTCATTATGTTTTCTTTTTCTTGTTTTTTCCTTACGTGATGTGGTCGGCTGTTTTAACTGTTATTGTTTATTTGAATTGTGATGCATTTTGTGAGCTAATGCAGTGTAACAGAGAGGGAGATGGAGAGAGAGATGGAGCTTCGACATTTCATCCACAAGCATCCGTTGATCTTCAATGAGGAGGTGTTGAGCAAGGATTGTGGAGGATTACTTTGCGATGGGTGCGGAAATCAAGTATTGGGCCCTAATTACAGTTGCAAACAGTGCTCCTGGTTCGTCCTTCATGAATTATGTGCACAACTGCCCCATGAGTTGGAGCACCCATCACACCCCAAATATCCCCTTCGTCTCATCCATACGTATTCCTGGAAGAGGGAAATCAAATGGGACTTGGAGCACCCTTTGCACCCCAAATATCCCCCTCGTCTCATCCATGCGTATTCCTGGAAGAAGGAAATCGAATGGGACTTGGAGAACCATTTGTACCCCAAATATCCCCCTCGTCTCATAAATTCCCAGTTGAGGGAAATCAAATGCGACGGTTGCAATACAGAGGTTCTATGGGGCTTCATTTACCATTGTTCTGACTGTAATTTTAGCCTTGAAAGTAAATGTGCTTCTCTACCGCTCACCATCCAATCTGAAATTCATGCACACCCATTGACCCTCGTGCGGAGATCTCTCTCTTTCACTTGCGACGCCTGCGGTAAACATGGCAAAGGCATGGTTTACTTATGTGCTATCTGCCCTTTCTTAGTTCACCTACAATGTTCTTCCTACCCATTGCTTCCCAAACAGATTCGTCACGGCCACCCTCCGAAGCTCCCCAATTCCCTTCAAGATACGTTCCCTATCGAATCAACAAGTATGCTAAGCTGCGAAGATCCGGGGCTTGATGAATCCATTGATTCCTTAACATATGTTGTCAAGAAATCCAAGATGGGTGATGACAACATTGAAATAGCCGTGGAAATCAAACATTTTAGTCATGAGCATGACATGAACCTTATTGATGAGGAGCTTGAGAAACAGGAAAAATGTGACGGGTGTTTGTGGCCTATCGAGCCCCCGTTTTATACTTGTACTCAATGCAGATTCTTTCTTCACAAATCTTGTGTTGAATTGCCCAGGAAAAAGTCACACCCGCTTCATCGGCACCCCCTCACTCTCCTTCCAGAGCCACCGTACGTTCCTTCTTTTTCTTGCTATGCTTGTGGGCGTGATTGTAATGGCTTCGTCTACCGTTGTGACAAATGCAACTTCGACCTTGATGTTCAATGTAGTTTGATATCTGACACCTTTAGGCATGAATGTCATTTTCACCAACTTTTTATCTCCTGCGCATCATATTCTGGTAAGTGCAATTCTTGTGATTCTAAAGGACAAATGCTTCGTTGTGGTTGTGAATTCAATCTAGATTTCAAATGCGCTACACTACCACCTACCGTAAGATACGAACCATACTCAAATTCAAATGAAGAAACTTTCGTTCTTTGTTTTGAATTTGAAGATGATTATCATGATGAATATAATTGTGATATTTGTGGAAAAGAACGAGTTCGAAATCATTGGTTCTACTATTCTCCATATGGCGGTGATTTAGCTGCTCATCCTGCTTGCATTCTTGGGAAATATCCAAATATCAAGTTTGGGAGGACTTACACGTTTGACATGCACGAACATCCCCTCACTTTTGTTGACAAGAGCGAGGAGCCCCATCCTCCATGTGATAAATGTGGTGATTCTTGCCATGGTATGACTTTTGAATGTCTTAAATGTAATTTCAGTTTTCACCACCTGTGCTTGATCAAATAGGACTTGGAACTTCTATTATCTATTTTCAGCTTTATTATTAATCAGAATTATCTTTTCAGTGTTATTTAATATTCCTCTTTATTTTTGGCAGTCTGCGAGTGCATGTGAAACAAACACATAATGACATAAATAAGTAATTTACATATCAAATCAACCAACACAATGTACAGAATCTAGCAAACAAAATAAATGGAATTTTTCATTAAACTCATTACATTTTAACTGCTCAAATCTTAGCTTAAGAAAAAAAAAAAAAAACTGCTGAACTTTTTTGGGCAACTAATAATTGAGATTGTTTGCTTGTGCAACCTTAACATGAAAGTATTTTGCCATGTTGATGCTAAAAGATTTTCTCCTTAAATGAGATTAGGAGTGACCAGAGGGTTTTGTTTGGTAATTTTTTTCTATAATCCCAGAATATGCAGGGAAGATGTTTGTATTTATGCGTAGAATAAGATTTACAAGATAACTGATATATATACACGTATAATCAAGAGTAGATTAGAGGTTGTAATCAAACACAGTTTCTGCCTGTTGGTCCTTTTGCTCTAGTTGTGTAAAGTGACAACAACTATACTAAGGTACCATTTCTTTCAATCAAAAATATTTTTTAAAAACTGTTTTCTATATTTTTTGGTGTTTGCTACAACTAAAAATAATAGTTGAATTGAAATATTTTCAGTTTGAGTAAAAAAGTTTATTTAGTTTCATAAAAGGATTTTTGTTTTTAAATTTTGTAAATGTAAAATGGTTTCCCTTTTTTATGATTAGAAGACAAAATGGTTACATTTTTATTTTTATTTTTTTAAACAATCAAAAGTGAATAATCAGAAATCAGAAGAACAAACATCCGCTAAGTAAAATGATCAAAGAAAAGAAATAGTTGAACACGTGTCTGCCGAAGTCATGAACAAGTTCTACAATTGGTAATTGTCCAAGAAATGTCTAATGTCACGTGCCCTATCATGATGTATCTCAATACCAAGTACAATAGATGTTTCTCCAACATCTTTCATTTCAACCGTTTCATCAATATACAACACAAGAAAAATGAATTTTAGTACACTAATGTTGAGATATATGCATTAGTCCACTGTGTTTTCAACAAAACGAAAAATGATGTCACAAACTTTATCAAATTTTAAATACCACTACACCTGTCTTTTATTTTATATATATATATATATATTTTCATGAGCGTCTATGCTTCTTTGAATGCGAGCCCATATGTTCATTTTTTCAATTTAGTCAATGTTTTCACTTTAAGTGAACTCTTTTGTTAATAACATTGCTTTATGCGGTTATCCTTTTTCCTTTAAATCCATGTTAGTCTAAAGTTATGTTTAATATACGAGATGACTATTCCATTAAGAAAATGAATAACTATTACTAAGAATGAAATATGGTGGAATGAAATAGCTATTTTTGTCCTTTAATATCTCCATGTCCATAAAAGGGCAGAATTTTCATCTAAATTAGATTAGATAAGCTTCCTTTAACTTAATCTATAAAAATGCAATTTGTTCGTCTTACATATGAAAAGCACATGTATGATGTATTAATTGATGCATGCTTATATGATTTTAATGTCATTTCTTTTATTCCTTTTTTTTTTTCTAAATTAATTTTTTAGGCCGAAATATAAATAACCTCATTGTCATTGAAGAAATATATATAACCCGCTAACCTTCAATATTATTGGCTCTTAATTATGGTGATCAGGCCAACAATCGATATCAGCTCCTAAGAAAAGAATGTCCAGCAATGAAGAAAAAGATAAAGCAGAGAATAAAATAAAGGAGCATAAAATATATATATATATATATATATATAAGGGAGAATAAAAAAAAGAATAGGGTGAAAACAAAGATAAGGATAAAGGAAGAGAATAAATGAGGATATAAAAAAGAAAAAGAAGACGTAAAAACAAAGAAAAGAAGAAATTAAATTCTTTATAAACCCACCTCTGGCATAGTTTCGGAGGCACAACAATTTTGTATATTCTTGTTGCAAAGGTGTAAAAGGTCTTTGTGATCACAAGAAGCACAACAAGCTCGAAGCTCTATAGTATAGTAAGTACTACACTCTCTTCTTTTTTTACTGTTATCTCTTATTTTCAGTTGTATTATTTTGTTCTGACAACATTATTTCTTTGCTAGCATGATGTTATAATATGTGTTATTATTATGTTCTATCTGTCTATCTTTCTTTCTTTTGTTTTTTGTTTTTAATAATAAATTGAACGAGAATAAGTGAGCAGAAAAATAAAATAGTTTTATTATATATATATATATATATATAAGTGAACAACAAAATAAAAAAGAAAAAAATAAAAATTAAAGAGGTGGATATTTCCCACTATTCAACTAGATAGGGACGGAGTTAGAGGGGTCAATTTTAAATTAGGGTATACAAATTTATGAATTTAGGATAAACAAATTAAGTCATTTATAATAAAAAAATAAAAATAAAAAACTATCCTTGTTACTAATTAAAGAGTTCCCTTGTACAAATATAGTTCTGTGTAATAGAGAGCGAGATGGAGAAAGAGGGGAAGCTTCGATATTTCTGCTACAAGGATCATCCGTTGATCTTCAATGAAGAGCTAGACAAGGATTATAGAAGACCAAATTGCAATGGGTGCAGAAAAAAAATATCGGGTCCTAATTATAGTTGCAAAAAGTGCGGCGACTTCATCATTCATAAATCATGTTCAGAACTACCCTGGGAGTTGAAGCACCCGTTGCACCCCGAACATCCCCTCATTCTCACCCATGCTTATTTCAATGGGTCGGATCATAAATGCGATGGTTGCAATAGAGAGCCTATATGGGGCTTTAGTTACCATTGTTCGGACTGTAATTTTAGCCTTGAAAGTACTTGTGCTTCTCTACCGCTCACCGTCCAAGCTAAAATTCATCCTGAACACCCATTGACCCTCATGCGGAGATCTCTCTCTTTCACTTGCGACGCCAGTGGGAAAGAAGACAAATGCATGTTTTTCTTATGTGCTATCTGCCCATTTTTGGTCCACATAGAATGTATTTCCTACCCATTGCTTGTCAAACACATCCGTCACAGACACCCTCTTCACCTCACCAATTCCCTCAAGCCTCAACTCAATCAATCCGACCATCGACTTTGCCCACTCTGTGTTAAAAAGGTGAACACAAACTACATGGTTTATTATTGCTCTACTTGTGATTTCGTTACCCATCTCCATTGTGCTACAAAAAGAAATATGGAAGGGGAACAGTGGGAGCGTATTGAATCAACAAGTATGCTAAAATTCGAAGATTCGGGGCTTGATGGATCTATTGATCCATTACTATTTGTTGTCAAGAAATCCAAACTGGGAGAGGACAATATTGAAATAGCCGTGGAAATCAAACACGTTAGTCACGAGCATGACTTGAAGCTTATTGATGAGCAGCTTGAGAACGATGAGAAATGTGACGGGTGTATGTGGCCTATCTCACCTCCGTTTTATACATGTACTCAATGCAGATTCTCTCTTCACAAATCTTGTGTTGAATTACCCAGCAAAAAGTCACACCCACTTCATCAACACCCCCTCATTCTCCTCAAAGAGTCACCTCTTGTTCGTAAGTATTTTCATTGCAAAGCATGTGGCCGCCATTATTGTAATGGCTTCGTCTACCGTTGTGACAAATGCAACTTCAACCTTGATGTCCAATGCAGTTTGAGATCTGACATCATGAACCATAAAGGTCATGATCAGCACCAACTTATTCTCTCCAGCACATCAAATTTTGAGAAGTGCAGTTGTTGTGATCTTAGCTCAAGCAATATCTTTCTTTGTGCTTCCAGTGATGATTGTAAATTTACTCTGGATTTCAGATGCGCTACACTACCGGCTATCGTAAGATATAGATCATATGAACAATCGTTCACCCTTTGTTATAAAAGTGAAGATGATTCTGATGACGAGTATTATTGTGATATCTGTGAACGACCACGAAATCCAAAGCATTGGTTCTACTATTGTGAAGATCTCGATTTTCCTGCGCACCCCAAATGCATTCTTGGAGAATATCCAAATATCAAGTTTGGGAAGACTTTTACGTTTGACATCCACGAACATCCCCTCGCTATTGTTGACAAGGGAAAGGGCGAAAATCCCTTCGCTATTTTTCTCAAGGGAAAGGGCGCCCATCTTCCATGTAATAAATGTGGTGATTCTTCTTGTTGGTTTTTGGGTTATGAATGTGTCAAATGTAATTTCATTATTCACGATTATTGCTTAGAAAGATGATTGGTGTATCAGACTTCACAGCCCGTGTGAATTGTAATTTCAGGTTGATGCCCAAAAGAACTACATGGAAAATTGTTCGATTATTAATCAGAAATATCTTTTCAGTGTTGTCATTTAATAATTAACTCATTTTTCTTACCATTATTTATTTATATATTTATTATTATTTGGGTTGGATTTTTATTGTTAAATTTGACGAGGGAGAACATGCATGCATGGAACTATGGAAGCTTTGCGTTAATATATATATATATATATATTGAAGCAGATATATATATATATATATATATATATATTTGGTTGGTTGGTACCCGGCCTGCAGCTTTCAGAATTGCAACTTATTTTTACGTGTTGGATCGTATACTTATTTTATTATCTTGCAGGGAAAATAAATTAATAATTGCTACCGTAAGAGAGAAGAAGAAACTAATTAATTAAGCACTTGAAAAATTGATTACCAGAACAGAAAACCCAAAGACTAATTAAAGAAGCCAAGAAATTAAGTGAAATACAAATAATTTTCTTTCACATATAATATATATATAATATAATTACGACAATTTCATCTCCTTAATTAATTGAGAGTATTTTGGGGCATAGTCGTTTTTATTCACCAATTAATACCATATATATATGCACATATATAATATCAACTAAACTCGATCGCTAGCCAAAGAGGAGGAGGGGCAATTAATTAACTTGGTTCTGATGGAATTTGGCTGGATTATTGTTACTCGATTATTGTCGTATTAATTAGAGATATTGTCGTTTCAAAGTTGTCTACTCGATCTGGTTCTTAATTAACAGCTTTTATGCTCTTCTGGTTTATATATGTACGTTCATGAATGAAATCAGAGAATTTCTTTCTTTTTTTTAACAAAAAACTTTATACTTATCCAAAAGCCTCTATAATTTCATTTTTCTTTTTTCATAGGATTCCTAGACCTACTCAGCATTCAGCAACACGAACTAATTTTTTTTTTTTTTTTTTTTTTTTTTTTTTAATTTGGTTTGTTTAATTTTATATCAACATGAACTAATTAATCTTGAGCTTATTACTGAACTAACTAATTAATTCAAACTAGTTTATTTATTTTTTAAACAAGTTCGAATTTGTTCATGAGCTGCACCATTAACTTATTTATTTTTTATATAAAGTAAATACTGTCATTGTTTGTATATATATATATTTTCTTAAATCCATACTAATTGTTGATACAGTTGATAGCACCACTGGAATCCAAATAAAAATGTCTACCAAGTGACTCGCCGATGGATACCGGTAGGGAACACTCTGATACCTCAGTAAATGAGATAATTTTGTGAAGGGTATGAGGTTAAGAGAAATTAGGGTGAATTGTATGTGTACCTTAGACTAAGCCTTTGATCTCCTTTATAGGGGCGGTTCTAAATGAGGCAGGTAGGCCAGATCTTGAAAATATTAAAGGTCAAGGGTTTGACATGGAAGATGATAGATCTTTGTGGAGATATTTTCTAAGTTCCCTTCGCCTATCTCATTCTTTATAGGATTGATCTTTTCTTCTAGGACGCCATACCGAGAATAGGCAAATTTTTTTTTTTTTGGGTAGGATGCTTTTCTTGTATAGCCGACTATGCATATATGTACTCCGTCGGTTATGTAACCCCTCAATTAGGTACCATCGGTTGAAGCAACCTTGGATTGGGCCCCTTCGGTTAGCAACGGCCAACGGCATTCGAGGGTGTATGTCCCTTTGGCGATCAACCGTTGGCATAGGGATCAACTGTTCATCGGGCCCTTAAGAGGCATTGGATGTATGTTTCATGTCTAGTAAGGATCAACCTGCTTAAATTCTTACAAAGCCTCTCTTGTCTAAAACAACTTTCATTCTTAAAATCCAACCTCGTTCTTACAAAGCCTCTCGTGTCTAAACAACTTTCATGCTTAAAATCCAACCTCAACGTCTGTTCCTCACCGTCAAGTTTAATTGAGGGGGCGTATTGGATTAGAAGAGCCTGAAGGGGATAACAGCAAGCTCAAGGATAACATGAAGCTCAACAACTCAGACAAGGATAATGTATAGCAGATAGGATATCTTAATTATCTCAAGTCATTTGTAATTCAAACATAAAAGTCATCGATCTGTAAATTGAATCATGTACATCCACTTGTAAAGGAGATCACGTTATACAATTATAAATACAATCACTGCTATACACATTCAGTAGGTAGAATCATACACAAAACACGTATCATTATAAGACAAAATCTCATATTTTGTTAATCATTAACTTACATCATCCAAAGGGTACCCAGGACGAAATGAAGAAGACTCGATTCCCCTGTGCTTTAGAGAGGAGAACGATCAACTGGGGACGGATTAGCAGTAGCAAACTTTCTAAAGAAGCTAAAGAACTTAAACTCGTTCAAGGAGAACGCCTGGACAACGGAGAGCAATATCCATCATGTCTTGGCCAATCTTCACCGTTTATAATGTGCTTCCAAGTGCCAAGTTGTAGAGCTGGACAGTATTTGAGAAACTAGGCCAAGCCCTCTTGCCTCTCCCACCTAAGGTCCTCGGAAAATTCAGAGAGTGCAGCCCGAGGATCGCCATTAGAAATAGACAAGTAATATTGGGCAGTCCCATCGTCAACTTGCATGCTTCTCTTCAAAGAATCAAGAACCTTCCTCTTCCCTTGTTCAGAAGTCATCTTCTTCAGCAAATGGCTAGACTTTCTATCAGGACCACCTTCAAGATACAACACTGCCACTTCCCTTTTCGCATAGCTATCTAGCTCCATGTAGCATGTCCCATTTACAAGAATGTCAGGATTGCTTATAGGGATTAACAACCTCTCCCTTGAGTATATGCCATGGTCACTCATCATGTTGTTCAAACGTTTTATCTCCATAACCTGCTAACAAAAATAAAAAAGAAAGAAGGTCAATGACTTTGAAGAGAAAACTTACTTTTATATGGTTAGCAGACAAAAGGGTTACAAAAAAAATTTAACAATCGGAAGTGAGTAACCAAAAGAACATGTTTCCACAAAGGGAAAGGATCAAAACATAGGAATAGATGAATATGTGTCTGGCCAAGTCATCAACAAGTTCGACAATTGATATTTGTCCAAGAAATGTCTCATATGGAGAATGCTCATGAGGCAACAGCTAGTCTAGTGCGAAGCTTTGACACCAATATTTCAATAAAAATGACTACATATATCCATAATTCGACTCTATCATGTTTTCAACCATTTCTCCATCAAGTATCATCATCAAAAAATTGGCAAATGTTCCATGATACAAAACCTTAGGTAGAACTTATCATTGAAAGCCGGTTTGCAAAGGGAGGGTGTCCAAAAGCTATACACATAATTAAGATTGTATTTAAGTTATATGGGACACTTAGGATCGTAAGTATTACCACGTTTTGTAGTCGACGTCCACAACGTCCCATTCTATATTTCTATCCCATAGGTCACAATGACTCGAACTCGTGACGTGGTGTCTAACTCTGATATCAAATGGTACTAAACCGTAAGTAGAACTCATTGTTGAAAATCGACCTGCAAGGGGAGGATGCGCAAGAACTTATATACACATAATTAAGATTGTACTTAAGACATATAGGATACTTAAGATCGTAAAATCCCTCCACCCACCTTCTTCCTCTAGCCTCTTATGATGGTGACAACAAAGGCGTGCAAATTACATAAACAAGAACCTCTACATGGTAGATTTATGAGTTGAAACCTAAAACCTCACGCAGTAGGGCTGTAAATGAATAGAGCCGCTCGCGAACAAGCTCGGGCTTGGCTTGGGCTTGGTTCATTTATTAACTGAATTTCGCCATTCATCCTGGCACCAATCCGGCATATATATAGACATTACTGGGCTCCCTCACTCCAGCCTATCCGACGACGTTACTCCTATAGAAAGACAGCTTCATTTCTAGTAGAAGATCTTGCTTGCCAAACCATCTCCCCGGTATTTCTATCAATTATTCGATTCTGTCCAAATTAGCTCCTACTCCTACTCCACCTTCATCGTCATTGGTCCTTTTGACATAAGATGCTCAGCCGCTAGTGAACCAATCTTGGGAGGCAAGCATGATGCATTCTTCCTCAACATCAAGTTCACCAACTACAGTGATAATGGTTCCGTTCATGGGAAACTTGAGATTTTGAACAAAAATTTAAGCTCGTTTATTAAATGAGTTAAACTTGTATAAACTCGGCTCGACTTGTATAGGCTAGTATAAGCTCGTATAATTTTTTTTTTTTTTTACAATATTATTTTTTAACTTTATAAAGAGAACATGTTAAGTATTTAAAAAGATAAAAAGAAATTTTCTTCGTAATATAATATATAACTTGAATTACTGTAATTATGAGTCTAAATATAGATGTGTATGTATGTGTATATAAGTGGGTTTATGTGTATGTATATGTGAGTGTGTATGTGTAATGAATAAATTACATACTATAAGATAAACATATAAACTTGAGATTAGATTGTTTAAGATTTGGTTTAATTTCTCTAATTACTAAAATAATAAATCTTCATATTAAATAACTAATAATTAGTATACATTTTTTTTAAAAAAAATCACGATATTTACTTTAAATATGGAATGAATAAGTTAGTTGAGTAGCTCGTAAACAAGTTTGAGTTCATTCAAAAAAAAAACAAAAATGAACAGAGCTTGAACATATTATCTAACTCGATGATAAGTTTGAACTTAGCTCGTTTTCGAAAAAAAATTAAAAAAACTGAGCTCGAACATTCAACACTCAGCTCAGCTCCATTAGAGTCCTATGCAAAGGGCATGATGTCTCGCAAGTCGCAAGAGACTAGCAATCACCAACTAAAAGCTAAAATTTCCAAGCGAGGCTTCCATAGTACAAATACTTGCAAGCCTGGCAGCATATTGAAACATATCGAATAACCTTTTGCATTTTATCAAGGAAAATACTGACATGACAACAGATCATTCAATGCTAAACTGATACAAGCTTCTTTCTCTCCTCTCTCCACCTCTTTTTCCTGTCTTTCTCCCACGTTTTGGAGCTCCTACTTTGCTTTTCCAACACCCAAACAGAAACAACAAGCCCTTCCAGCAATTAAACAACAGGAAAAGAAATTGGGAAACATGTATTGATCACATGGCTTTACAGAACCTAGTGCCAATAATGACAACCAAACAATCACAATCCTGATAAAACTTGCACTCATCTATCACATGAAATTCCAGAATTCTCATACCAAATATTTGGTATGAGAGAATTCTCATACCAAATATTCGACTTTGGAACTTGAATATCTCTTCATTTTGGGGATTTACAATTTTTTTTATTTATTTTTTTTAAAAAAAATCACACTCAAGTTACTCAACCAGATAATTTCGCTTCCTTGAAACATGTCTCCCTAGAGAACCATGAAAAGGAGACATCAATGCAATTCTATTATTTCTTTGTATTTCCTCAGTTTTCGCAGAAACCAATCAAAGCGTGTGAACAATTATTTTTCTTTCTTCTTATCTACTTGCTTACAATTTTGAAGAATAATCATAGTTAACCACCATAACTAGGACACTAGAGAGACAACAAAACAGAAAAGAAAAAAGAAAGATTAATTTTGTTGTTGTTTCCCACTCTTTCTCGGCAACCAAACAGTTCTCAAATCCATACCTGAACAGAGTACTTGACAGCGAGACTGGCAAGGCTGTCCCCCCTCACAAGGCGATGCGAAATGGCGAACTTGCTGATCCCACTGTCCCTCCAGAAGCTCCCGGAGACAGGCTTTCCGACGACGTGCTTCAGCTTCCAAGGCGCCTTGAAGGAAATGGCGACGAGCTCGTGGTCGGAGGCGACGGAGTTCCAGAGCCGGCACACGCAGCTCGACCGAGCGATGTCGGGGACAGGAAGCTTTTGGAGGATGAGGCGGAGGGTGTCGCGGCACGTGAGCGCCCAGAACTGGGAGTCCATCGGGGAGATCACCACCGTCGCTGCAGATTTGGAGGTGGTGGTGGGTGGGTCTGGTGTTGGAGGATTTGGTGAGAGATATGGAATTTTTGGAAGACGGCCTTGCGAGTAAGTTTTTTCCCTTTTTTATTTTTTTATTTTTATTTTTGGTTTTTCTCAGGTTGGACTGGTTGTTGGACAAGATTGGATAGGTGGGATATGAATATCCCTTATATATTGAAAGATTATAAATAATATATATTTCGATAATAGTAGTGATAGGCAGGGCCATCCTGCCGGCCCCTGCCCGGCGCCATGCCAGTTTTTCTTTTTTCTTTTTTTGATTTTTTATAAAAAAAAAAAAAAAAAAAAAAAAAAAAAAAAAAATAGAAATTAAAAATTAAAAATTTTGAAAACAAAACCTGCTCGTCTTTCTCATTTTCGCACTTTTCTTCCCCGAGCTTCCCCCCAAATTTTCTCTCCCTCTCTCCATCTACCCAAAATCTTGCCACCGTCGACCACCGTTCGGAGCCCAGCACCGTCGTTCTGCCCGCCAACGTTCCGAGGTCGGTCGTTCTTTCGCACGAGCCAGCCACCGTCATTCTTCCGGTTCCGACGAGGTCCCCCACCGTCAACTGCCAGACCCATCATCGTCGTTCTCCATCTTCGGCCAAAGCCCACCCACCGGCCGTCTTCCAGTGGTGGCCCTCTTCCATCTCAGGGCCGTATTCCAGTTCCGGCTTCCCCCCAAATCCGGGAACTACTGGTCCCGCCACCGCCGTTCTCCACGCACGACCCGCCACCGCACTACCCGCGACCATTCGTTCTCCACCGTCGTTCTCCACCTCCGGCCAAAACTTAGGGTTCCGGCGACCCATTTCCGGCCCAAATTTCCCCCATTTCCGGCTCTGGTACCGATCTCCCCCATTTTTGCGTTTTTTCAGTTGTTTTCAGAGTTGCTTTCTTTAGTTCCTTGCTGTGATTTGTGGTTATTTGTGGTTTTTTGCTATTGGGTTTCAAATTATAAAATGACTTCTTACATGTTTGTGTTATGTGGACTGTGAAACATTGATTGTAAACCGAAAAATCCCTATGGAACATGAAGCTTCAGAAGCCAATACCCAAAAGCTTGAGCTTCTAGATCCTTGAACCGGGGGAGCAGATTTTTGCGTTGATTGGGGATCTCATCGAGCTCGGTTCAGCTCATTTCCTTTCCAGGTAATCTCTCACAGTGGTGAGTTTAAATTCCTCACCACTGTAATCGTAGATGATGGACTGTTTGATGGTATTTTCTGCAATTTTTCTTTTCTGCTTGTTGGTGTTTGCTGCTATGCAGTTTCGATTTTCTGTGGGAGGGGGTTGAAGTTTATTTGGATACTGTCAGTTGCCTGCAGTACTGTTATTTGAGTTTGGGCTTTATAAAGAGTTTTATTCATTAAAAAAAAAAAAAAAAGGTGAAATTACACAGCTTCTCAAATCACTAGATAATTTGTGATTTTCTCTCTCAAACTTTGAAGCAAATTTCTTCCAAACTACTAAAAAAATTGCAATGTATCAATTTTGTTCCATTTCAGCAAAAATAATTGGTCGGTTTTCATCTAATATACATGGAAATAATAGATCACCCATATAAACTATTATTAGAGTTTTTACGTGCTTGTGTTAGAACTCTCGTTATATTATATTGTGATAACCACCATGATTCTCATTAATTCTGCCATTCACTGGAGTTTGATACATCTTCAAAATTTTAAACCAGTGCAGCTCCATTTTCACATAAAGCAAGATATTTGCTAATAAAATATATCCTCTTAGGTTAACATAAAATGACCTCGAAAAGCTGAGAAATTACTGCCACTAGCCACCAAGAGCTTTAGAAGAGTGCCAACATTTACTCCAGAATAAAACTTGGTTGCACTGAACATCCAAACTCACTGTGAAAGAAACATGCAATTATGAGAAAAAAGATGGATTTCCATGCAATTAGCCGCAAATGAACATCAAGATACAGCAACATAAAAAGATCTAATAATCATTTTGCTAGCCAAGAAAATCTTGATGATAAAAATTACAGTTCCCTACTACACTTCTGAAGTAATCTAACCAAATACAAATTCTGAATCATACTTGTGTCATCTCATCATGATCTCAACATATTAGTTTAAGACAGACAACAAAGCTACCAAAGTAATGCATTCAAATTCAAGCAGGTTTTCCAGCTAGACAAAAGCTATCTCTAGTCAATAAGATAAATGGACACAGAAGCACCCTTCACACCAACATGCTCCTTCACACCAAAAACCTTCCAATCCAAGGTTCCATCCTTGATCCCGGACTCAGGAGACCAAGAGTTAAGCACAATGCATTCGCCTTGTGGACCTCGTTGCCCGCCCACCACAAGAAGTTCCTCTCCACAAGCCTTGAAAGCAAAATCAGACCTGTAATAGGAGAGTTTGTAAACAAAAACCATCTCTCATTAAAAAGAATTGGTGTATTTTTGATTATATGCTAGAAAGTAATACAATGCTTCTATTATTTGAGAAACAACCTCCAATGAGCAAGAGGTGTGAATTTGATCACTGCATGGGCTATATTTGGCCTGTCAAGTAGCCTGTTGCAAATTATGTGATGGAAGGAAGCGATTCTTTTTTATGCTATCACCTATAGAAGTGGTCTCGTGATACTCTAGGAAAAGCAAAAAAAGTAGCTTAGTCACTCAAAAAGTCATAATCCGGTGCTGCATTCATCTTCTTTTTGATTATTTTTTCTACTAAAATTGAGAACTCCCTATGAGAGAGTTTCCACAAAGAATAGGCCTAAGGCCTAAGGCTCATTTTGGGCCTTAGGCCTATTCTTTGTCAAGAGTGAAAGACATTCAACCCACCTTGATATTTAATAAAAAAGAAAGAAAGTGGCGGTAATTATTAGCTTTCATGAGAATTATTACTGATGAAGAAAGTGGACAAAGAAAGATTCCCTAGGCCATCAATTTGGGTATTGAACACACCAAGGCGACGACAGAAACAAAAAAACAAAACGAGTTCAAATATGAATATCTGATGTGTGGGCAATGTGCAGCACTACCTGCTCTTAATTCAAGAGAACAAACAGGGAACAGAATTTGGCCCTCGTCTAAAAGAAAATAATATAAGGAAAAAAGATACAAGAATAATGGATCGTTATTTTCTGCTACGGGTGCTTATATTATCAATAATTCTACTTTTACATACATATATATATATATACATTCCTTCACAAGAAAGCCTATACATTCTATTGTTTGATAGCATGAGGATGCTCCCGGTAAAAGGGTAAACCCATACAATAGAGTGGCTATTAACAAAATGAATTACAAAAAGGGGGGGGGGGAAATTTGATATACCTTTTATTGGTGTCTCTATTCATGGGCCCCCTCAGGTGACCATTCGAAAATGGTGTTTTCTTCTTGGGTATTTTTGGCGACATTGGCTAGACACTGCCTCACAGATTTGTGATTCATCTCGAACACAAATGCCATTTCCCTAATCTGCACATTAACCATTTGCCATAAATTATTAGTGTTGTCAAGGTTGAGCACAAGGTCAAGCTTTCTAATCCAATATTAACTTATCAACAAAATAAATCCAGCAATAAATACAGTTGGAGTTGGAGAAACCCATAATGATAGAGTCCCCAAAACATTAATCAATAGCATAGAGAAAACTGAAGAATTTGAATGGCAGAAAGGACCACATGAGATATTAGTCAGAACAAAATTAAAGACGGGAAGCCATTTACCTCAATCAAACTACCAGAATCAAGACTCAGAAGCTGTCCACGAGCAACTTCTTTGCCATTCAAAAATATTGAGCTCTTGCCAAGATTCTTCAAAAAGAAAGAACCATTCTCTTCCATCTTTATAAGAGCCTACCACAATGATGAACACTAGTTATACTTTGTATACCTAAAAAGAGACCTTGTTTAAATTTAAATCCAAACAGTGAAAAACAACAAATATTTTCAGAAAACATTAACCCATTGCAAGTCTTTATGGACCCCAACCAACATTCGCACCCTTGACCTTTTCAAATTAGTAATTATAAATGGTTGAATCCTCTTATTTTATATTTGTTAGGACTACAAGTATTGTAATACTCGACACTAATAAAGATCGAATTTACTTTAATCAAAGAGACCTTACCACTTACGACAAGTATATAGAATCTCCTTCGAAAATACATGACGATTGTGAATTCCCAAACGTCTGGAACAAATACATCGAACGATTAATATATATGAAATTAAACTATTCGTCAACATGTATGAATCAAATGCACGTATATGAACTTTTTTTTCCCTCCTTTCAGTACCTGTGTAAGTACACTATGTTGTGTTTCAATCACTTGGTCATGCTGCACATCAGTTGAAAAAAGCAACGGATCTTCACTTGTGTCCAGTTCATCTACTAGCGATCTTTGACATGTCTTCAAAAAATAAAATATTCAAAAATGTTAAAATTAATATTAAAATTACACATCAATTAGTACACATACAACGACTTTTGAATAGTTGAATATCTTCTTTCTTTTCCTTCGCTGCTCGGGATTTGTGTTGCTCTGTTTCTTATTTCCTCCTTTTGACGACTTTTTTCCCACCACTTTTTCAACCACAGACACTTTTCTGATTGATGGTCGCGCGCCTTTAGTTCGAGCCACAAGAGGACTACACACCTCCACCTTCATACAATCCATGGCTCCATTATCGATCATAGGTGCACTTGGGAGATCTTTTGCACTTGAGAGTGATTGGGAAGGTTGACTTTGTTCACAACTTGGACCGCTAAATTTCTTAATTAGCATATCAACATACTTTTGCATTTCCATGCAATGGTCCACGTTTGGTGCTGCAATAGCGGCCAACTTCAGCACATTGTTGCTCAGTTCAGCATATCGATCTGCAGTAGGGTTGCCACTCAAAGGATCATAACTACTCTTGATTAACTTATATGGCCGCTTCAAATCCTTCCTCCATCGATTTAGAAAATACTTTTCGGGCAACAAATCCACATCTTCAAATGTAGTCAACACGGATATGGCATGTTTGCACAAAATTCCTCTTGATTCAAACAAACGGCAACTACAATTCACTTCACATACAGGGCCATTGTAGCAAACATTAAAAACAATTTTTTTCCTATAGGATTCATTAATTTCTACCTGTTCGATCACCTGATAGGTACGAATTCCACATTCACTTTTTAAAAGAGATCTCCTTCTGAACCACAATACATAATCGATGAAATCTCCTTCTGAACTTCTCTAAACTTTGCATGGGTGTAAATTTTTTGGAATTGCTTCTCAAAGGGCCAATAGCTCACACATGAAATGGTGGTATTGAAGGAATCGAAATCAGCAACATTCTCAACCTCAACCTTCCTGCGCAAAGCGTTATCGTATTGATCCACAAATTCCTTCAATGAGGTGGACGATTGCACATAACCATCAAAAAAGGCATTCATACTCTCACTACGTTGTGTGGTAGTCATGCCGACCCAAAATACATCATTCAAATATGTTGGTACCCAAAAAGTCCTTTCACTGTATAAACCACGCAGCCATGCATTCTCCTCTAGATTATAACACTCAAGCATACTCTGCCAACATGCATCAAACTCGTCACATGTATGAGAATTATACACACAATTTCTTATGGCACTCTTAATGGCATAGTATTGTGAATGTGATCCAAACTTTTCCGGAAGTTTTTTCAGTATATGCCATAAACAAAATCTATGACGAGCATTCGGAAACACCTTCTTAATAGCATTTTTCATGGCCCTATCTTGATCTGTAATAATTGCCCTTGGCGCACGGCCCTTCATGCATTTCAACCATGCCTCAAACAACCAAACAAATGACTCTGTATCCTCACTTGAAATTAATGCCGCCCCTAAAAGAATTGATTGACCATGATGGTTTACTCCCACAAAAGGAGCAAATGGCATTTCGTATTTGTTGGTTAAGTATGTTGTGTCAAATGTAACCACATCACCAAAATCTTCATATGATGCCCTACTTCGTGCATCAGCCCAAAAAACATTTCTCAGCCTACACTCATCATCCACATCTATATCAAAATAAAAATCATCATTTACTTTCCGCATTCTATTGAAATAGTCACGAAGTGCTGCGGCACCTCCTGTACCAAGGCGAAGGCGTCTTGAGTTCGCAATATAATTGCGACACTCTCTCTCTCCAAATGTAAGATTCTCATAACCCCCCGCTTCAACGGCTAGTGCGTTATAAATTTTATTGGTGCGGATTCCAGCTCTATCATCTATATCAAGCTTTCTCTTCGTAGCAGGATCCAACTTCTTGTTGCACCGAAAGTATCTCGCTTTACCTGGGCTTAAGTCGTGATTATGCCCTAGATTTACATTTGTCACATACCACGATGTATCCACTAACGTTGCATTCAAAGTAGCCTGACACCCCGTTTTGCTTGTTTTGCTAGCCTTGCACAGGTTATTACTTGAACTGGATGATGCTTTGCCTCCGCGAGCACATGTCAGACTGATGTAGTGTACATCTCCATTTTCATACTTTTTCTTCTTCTTTTGTGTCACACCAAAGCCCGCTTGCTTTCCATAATTCCTATAATAGTCAACGACTTCCTCTATGGAGCCAAATAGCATACCGATCTTAGGCTCCTCAACAACTTTATCTCCATCTATGAGCTTGGCCTTGGACCGACAATTATCCACACCATCATTCAATTGGTCATTAGCAACAATTTCATTTCCATCTATCACAAAATGAAAAGAAATAAATAAATATGGTGTAAAGAACCCAACTATAAATAATAACATTTATTATGTTACAAAAATTAAAGGTAAGCATGAAGTGTCCAACATACCATTTTGAGGGTCCATTTCGATGGGCACAACATCATTAAGTTCAATATGTGTCAATGAACAATCATCTTCGTGTTGTGAAATCAAGTCCAATTGTGATAAATCCATTTAAAAATTTCTGTAACAAATAAAGATTCATATCAATGCATTATCATTTATAATTGGCCTCTAGAACTTTCTTCCATAATGAACCATTTGATTATTATATGATCTATCACATTGCCTGATCATGGCCAATTAGACAGGACCATTTCCAGCCTGATCAACACAATATAAAGAACTCTAGCTCATCTAAAAGAAACTAATAAAAAGTGCTAGAATATTATTCATAACCATAGTAGCCTGGACATGGTACAAGCCATGACTTTAAAAAGAAACCAGATATCTTCACAGCAGAGATGAAGAAAGAAGCTGAAAATAGTTCTGCCAGGTTTTGAGATTAGTTAATATGTACAATATATGTCTATTTTAGTTAAAATGTATGTAACAATGTAGATTTTCTAAAAAAACAAAAAAAGGGGGGGAAAAAAAAATTAATGTAATAAGTTTTAAGTACAATCATAACATTAAAATAGTTTCTTGTTTATACAATATATATTCAAGAATCGTGCAAAACGTCTAGCTAATGAAATCAGAACTTTATAGGGAGGATTCAACCCACCAAATCTGTTTTCTTCTATGAAGAATTATCGAGTTTTCATTCCACATGTTGTTGTAATTTGGAATAAGATAAGATTAATAGTCGTAAGGCGAATAAGTCACAAACCATGTGTATTACATAGCACTCAATTTGAAATTACATGATTCATTTTAAATAATGAAGTCAATTCATTATCGTTGCAGTGTGGTCTAGTGAGAAGCTAAATCTACAAGCACTATAACACAACCTTTCCATAAATCAGAAATCAAAAAAAGATGGAATAGAAGATGGAGCAATCAACACACAAATCTCCTATAAGATTTCACACACGAGCAATTCACATGAACAAAAAATGGAGCAACAGAAAGGAGAGCAGATTAACCTAAAAGAAAATGGGCGAACCTGCTCTTTTTGGCCGGAGGTGGAGAACGAAGGTGGAGAACGAATGGTCGCGGGTAGTGCGGTGGCGGGTCGTGCGTGGAGAACGGCGGTGGCGGGACCAGCAGTTCCCGAATTTGGGGGGAAGCCGGAACTGGAATACGGCCGGAGATGGAAGAGGGCCGCCACTGGAAGACGGCCGGTGGGTGGGCTTTGGCCAAAGATGGAGAACGACGATGATGGGTCTGGCAGTCGACGGTGGGGGACCTCGTCGGAACTGGAAGAATGACGGTGGCTGGCTCGTGCGAAAGAACGACCGAGCTCGGAACGTTGGCGGGCAGAACGACGGTGCTGGGCTTCGAACGATGGTCGACGGTGGGAAGATTTTGGGTAGACGGAGAGAGGGAGGGAAAATTTGGGGGAAGCTCGGGGAAGAAAAGTGCGAAAATGAGAAAGACGAGCAGGTTTTGTTTTCAAATTTTGAAAATTTTTAATTTCTAATTTTTTTTTAAATTTTTTTTTTTATAAAAAATCAAAAAAAGAAAAAGAAAAACTGGCATGGCCCTTTCCAACGTGGAAAGGGCCGGGCAGGGGCCGGCAGGATGGCCCCTGCCTATCACTACTCAAATTTGTATGTTTTTTTTTTTATTTTTTCGCCCTTTCGCGGGAGTAGATTAAAAATTTAGAAGTCATTGCTTGACTTAGACCGCAAGTTTTAGAAGAGTTACCAAATTAACCACAATTATCCGTATATGTGAATACAATTAGCAAAAATTACTATATAAATATAAAGCAGTTTTAAGATATGCTAAATAATTATATCTGCATACCCTTTATATATAATTAATAAATTTACTAAAATAATATCGTTTTGAATTTGATATAGGGTTATGTCTAAACTCAAAACACTAAAAATAGACTCAAACTATTTCAAAATTATTTAAAAAAGACCATAATAGAGACTTAAAGAATGCCCAAAAAACTAAAATAAACCCAAAATATCAATTACTTGATATGCGAATAACAGATAATAGCCGCATTCAATAACCGCGCTAATATAGTTAATAAGCATAATACGGATACAAATACCTAAAAGTGATAACTGCATCCGTGTGTGCAGCCCTGCATGTGTACAATCATTGTTTTGCTTCAATAAAATTGTATTGTCCTTTGTAAAAAAGAGAAAACTAGATAAAATAAGGACATAAAGAAAATGAGTGGTTTAGTTAGATTCAGCTCGCCCTGACAAATAGATTACAAACTTTAGAACTTCAAAAGTTTAAAATAATCTACATGATTTCAAGCTCCTTCAGTGGAGGTTTCTTGCACAACAACAACACATAAGCAATACCAAAGTATCAATGGAATTGTAAGGAAAATCCTATGGCCCCCAGATCTAACATCTAGCTTTGGCACAGTCACTGCTCGAAGTGGTAAAGATGGACAGGCATCAACTTCACCATCCATGACCAAGCCCGTAAGCATCCATGTAACCGGCACCATGAGCATGACTATCATGGTGGTCATGGCCATCATCATGACCATGATGATGGTGATGGTGATGGTGATGATCACTGCTTTTTGCTTCATCAAACATCTTCTGAATATGCTCCGGTATAACCTCTTCCTCAACTTTTCTGACAGATTTAGGTAACGAGGACACAAATTGAACAATACTTTCAGCTACCTCATCAGCTGCATCCTCCTAAAGATCATCATCAAAACAAAGAGCTTACTGGGATTTCAAATGGCAACAGAACATTATAATAGCAAGACATCGAAACCATATGCCGTTATCTTCACCCTACAGGCTACACAAACTCTCAATGAAAATACTCCAAGAGATTATAGAATCCCAAGAGTAGTAGAAAATATGCTGATAAATCAGATAATAGAACAAGATAAAGTCGTACAGCAGGAACGCGATCAACATGTTTCTTAATTTACCACGTACGGTAAGCAACAGCATTACTTGAGTTTCAATTTACGATTAAAAGATCATCATAGAATAAGCTTTATTTCAGCAGATTTCAAATCATCCTTAATCTTTCCGGTGATGAGCCTAAATCATCCTGCAGTACTCCAAATCATTAACTATGATTGGCATTTTCATGTACTGTAATATAAAATATATATATATATATGCTTGGTTCTGCCCTGGGTTCATGAAAATGATGCTAAACAGTTAAAACTTGTACGGGAAATTAACAATTTACTTAAAAAAGTAATCACATTATTTCTGATTGAAGAAAACATGAGTCCTCGTCATGGCAAGAAAAGTACACATGTAAGAGTACCAATAACAGGTTTAGCCATCTCCAACTCTACCTTCAAAAGGTGAAAAGACAAATTGAACACCCTCCACCACCTAAACAGCCAAGCAGCCTCTAATATGAATCACTTCCTGAAAAAATACAAATTGTCACAACCAGGCAGCTAGCTATAGCCAAGGTAGTAATGCATGGCTTCTTTTCAAGCTCATGCATCTGTCCAAGTTGTCAAAGATTGGTAAAATAATTTTTTTGAGAACCCTTCCCCCAACCCTTTCTTTCTTCATTGTATGATATCTTAAGAAAAAGCTTAGGGGGGGGTATAACACCCTAGACCCCCCACCCCCCCCCCCCCCAAGGGCAATTTTATGATGTTTATACTGTTTTAGATTTTATTTTATTTTTTTAAATAATAAAAAAAAAATTGTTGTGTAATTTTATTTTTTTTGATAAGTTAAAAAAATTGTTGTGGAATGTTAGACTGAAATAGACTTATAAAGGACAAAAAAAAGGTTCAATAATTGTTAAGTCCAAAACCTAATAGAATCTGGCCAGATTTAATTTTCTCCAAAAATGAAAATTTTCTTTGTTAAAACAAGCTCTAATTTTATGCCAACTCCTCCCTATTTTCACCCCTTAGCTGTCAGTTTACAGCCCCAAAACACCTGACGTTAGTTATTTATTTATTATTTTTGTTTTTAATAATAATAATAATAAAAAACCTAGCTCTCTCTCTCCAAGCTAAAACCTAAAACCTAGATCAATTTGCAAAAAAAAAAAAAAAAAAAAAAAATTCACAGCTGCAACCAGAACAGGTAGGATTTTCCAGGTTTTTTCTCCAACTTTTCTATTGAAAACTGAAATTCAGATTTCATATAGCCTACCTAAAATTTTCGTATTGTTTTTATGCAAAATCAGTTGCAATTTGAGCCCCAAAAACCGATTCCTAGAAGCTGTCACTTGCTGTCTAGCTTCTACTCAAGATTTTGGTAAGTGTTCTCAACAATCCTTTCAAGTTTTTGAGAATTCCCTTTCAATAAGATTTGAGAAAAGCTTCCTCTTTCTGTTTTTCTTAATTCTTATGTCCTAAATCTTGCAAAAATAGTGCAAGATCCGTGTTCTTACACAGAGAACTGTTGCTGCCCAAAGAATAATAGATTTGGTCTCTTGGTTTTATCCTACATTCGCGGCTGGATTTTGCTTAGGTATGGGTTCTAATAAGCCTTGTAATTGATATTTAGTTATGTTATTATGAGAACCATAACAGAAACCTACTAAAGTATGAGTAACAACATTAAAGTTTGGCGTTTGAGTTTTCTATGCATGCTGCCAGCACTAAGGAAAACCAGTTGGATCTGATTTCTTCTCTTACATGACATGGATATGGTTTAGACAGCATGATTACATGATTTCCTGAGTGTTTGACATTACCATAACATGTTTTATGACTAATTGATTGTGTTGTGTTGCACCGAAGAGGTCAAATAACAAAATTAGGTTTCTGCAGCACTGCAATCACCAAGAAAGGTGGGCTGTAGGTCCTTTTCGAAAAAGTTGTTTTGCAACGAAGTGCCCATAAAATAAACCCTCTGAGTTGTCTTTCCAATGATCCAAACCATGCAATCATTGGACACATGTAGGGCTTACAGCGGATTAATCTCCGCTGACACGTTGCTGGAATTATAGCACACGCACACACAAACGCATTAGTTGAACATTGAGATCAGCCTATCTTTTTTGCCCAAGACCAGACATATTTAGGAGAACTTAAGGCTCCTTTGATTCGCGGAATAAACCCCTGGAATGGAATGGCTATTCCTATGGAATAACCATTCTTTTATTTGGTTGTACACCATTCTTAGGAATAGCTATTCTCATGCGAATAACTATTCCTTTACAAAAAAAAGGAAAGGAAAAGCTATTCCTTGAGGAATGGAATAGGTTTTCCAAAAAATCCATTAATTTTTGTTTTTTTTTGTTTTTCTGTTTTTTTTTGCTGCAAACCTATATATATATATATATATATATATATATATATATATATATATATATATATATATATATAAAATCACAAAACACTTATGGGTGACCAACCACCCCAAGGGGTGGCCGGCCACCCTGGCATAACGCCCGGTGTCATTGGTAACACCGGCATCTCCCATACATATCAACAAGTGAAGAACAAACAACAAGATTAGATTGAAAACCCAATGTTTCGACATGCGTGTGAATTCTTCAACCTACTTCAAGATTAGCAAGGACCGAACAAGCATTAATCACAAAGAGCCAAATAGCCATTTTGGGTTCACCTGCATCGACGTACCCCGCCATAAGCAAAGTCCACGACACCACATTGCGTTCATGCATTTCATTGAACAATTGGGGGCCCGTCAGTGGTTCTGCCATGGTGGTCGGCCAACAAACAAATTTTCCAGTTTTTTTTTTCAATCATTGTTATTATTATTTTATTTTTTAATGTATTTTACTATTATTATTTTTTTTTGGATTTTGGTACAATTCCAATAAAAGCATATATGTTGTCACCAAACTAAGAAATAAAAATAGCCATTTCATTACACCTTCTTTCATTTTCAGTAATAACTATTCATTCTCCTAATGAAAAAGTCATTCCACGTACCAAATGAGCCCTTAAGGTGACTTAAAAACCTTATAAAGACTAGATGCAAGTGGTGTTGGGACCTACACTCTAAAGAGCAAGGGAAAAAGCTCAAAATTGCATGATCCATGTGTAGTAAATTGAACATACATGCATAGTGTCAACATTCAAGAAAAAGCAATGTTCAGGAAAATCAAACAATGGAAAAGAATAAATGATATACGAAAGCACTAACAATAAATAATTGTTCGTAAATGTTTACTTAGGTTGCTAAGTGAAGTGTATTGAATTCTTGAAGCTAAGGAACGAGGTAAGTAGATATGATCATACCTTTGCTTATCAAGTATATGATACAATGTTAACCTTTATTTGATAGCCTTGTTATGCATCCAAAACTATATGTTTGAAAACATGTTAAATCTATGATTAAGCGCATGCTTCTAGTATGTAATGAATATGTCATAAATATGTTATGATGCTTGATGAGAAGTAATGAAAAGAAAAAAAAATGAAGTAATTGTATGAATGCATGAAAAGGCTTCTAATTGTTTTTCTTGGTCATATGAAATGATGTGAAATGGTACTGGAGCTAATGGGCCCTCGCCATCTTGTGTGGTCTGCTGGGAATGGCTCACTCGAGTGCACCATAGCTTATCGAGTGATGACCAATCCTAAATGCAGCTTCACCTGTGGCCATGGGAGTGGAGTCGAGATCCTTGTGATCGCCAACCCTTACACATAGGACATCATTTGTATTGGCTGTTCCAAAGATTAAATGAAAAAGGTTTATGATATGCGTGAATGTTGACTTGTATTTTTTCATGTTTATGAAATGAAAGTTGTTTCCAATTGCATTTACTGTATGTTGTATCTACTTACCAAGGATTCGACTTACCCTTTGTTTTTATGTTTTAAAACAACCTAGATGATGTCGTGAATGGTTTTACAAGCCAGGAAAACTAGAGACAGGAACCTTAACCTAGAAGAGGATTAAATAAATGCATGAAGCACATTAGTTGGTTTTGTTACAACATGTTTTCTATGTTAAGACTAAGGGTTTAGAGGTTAAGTTTTAATGGAGTGAGTTGTAATAATAATAATACTATGATTTAAGTTTTAATTTTTATGAGACATTTGGTTTGCTTTGATTTTTCAGTTTATGGAATTCTTATATCCTTATGTTTTTATTCGAGCGATGCATAATATCGTCTTCCTATGGGAATGGTGTGTTACACGGGGTTGTGGGGTTGAAGATCAGGAAAAAAAAAAAAAAAAGTTTTGTCGCAGTGAAACAACTCTATACCTTAGTCCAATGGAAAATTATTTCTCGGAATGGAATTTGAGTTTTTGTAGGCCATGTCATTAAAAAATTAAGATGGACTCCATCTTCTTTGCAGCTTGTCCCATGATTTGGTAGTTTCTTCTTAAATACCTTAACTTTACATTGTATACTCTAAATATTTTTTAAGATAAAATGTAATCAGTTAGGCACAACACCTAAAATATGCCACCAGCTAACATTTTCCTTAGTGGCAAGGCAGATCTAAAAGCAGAATTAAAACTTGGTAATTCCGGTCACAAACTAAATACTAGTCAACAGCTCCATTCACTGACAAAGGACTGCACAATTAGTCAGGCATGTCTAAGATTTTTGCAACCTACTTCGTATAGTCTACAATACATTTAGCAGTAATAGTCTGGTTATTCTGATTGTCAGTCAGGGCCAAATTTAGAGACTGCCTCCCCCATTAGTCGAACAAACCCTACCTCGTAGAAAAGTTTACATGGTAACCACAAAAAGTTGGATAATACTATCTTGCAATCATATAGAGCTCAAAGCTCCATTTGATGTGCCAGACGAGGCTTTTTTTGGTGTTCTTGGGGGAACAATTTTAAATTGCTTAACTAGTGTCAAAAGCATTCCACCAATTATTATTTGAAAAAAGTCTTCTGAAACCCAACCAAGTGCAAGCTACATTCGAAACTAATGGTCTCATGGCATACTTCAATTAAAGAAAAAAAGAAAAAAAGGCACAACAGAGTTCCTAGAGATACAGAATCGTTACCTGAGGCCACCGCCCGCCAGAATGCATGACAAGAGCTGCCTGAGGAAGTGCGTCCGCAACACGGCGTCCCTCTTCACTCCATTCTTTGGACCAACCATCAGACCAGAGCACTTGCATTGGCGTATCTTTTAACCCATCCGAACCACCCCACTCAGCTATATCAAAGCTGTTATTCATCTTCCTTCCCATACCCACAACCGCTCTCCTGCCATCCCTCCCCCTCAAAAGAACTCTATGTGTCTCGGCATCCAAAACACTAATCCCCTTCGAACAACACAAGTTAATCAACCTTGTATACAAAAACGAAACCCCCAACACGACCTCTCTAAGCACCGGGATTTCCAAAACACACAAAGGCAATGCCCCTAACCCTCTAGAATCAGTATCAATAAGCGTCACACTCCTCACTAACCCCGGATTCTTCAAAATCCAATTCGCGCCGAACCCCAAACCCGAATCGTGCAAAACCAAATGCACAGGAGCCAATCCCATTGTCTCCACCACTTGCCCCAACACCCTCCCAATCTCCTCAGGACCCAATTCAATTGGCCTAACAACCTTCCTCTTTGAAACTCGGTTCCCAATTTCCTCATAAGGAATCTGCCCAGTCTCAATCACCTTATCAAACGCCCAAAACAAACCCTTTTCTTGAATTTCATCATACACATCCAAAAGCCTCCCTAATACCCCATTCCCTCCCTCAACGACCTCTTCCACAGACTTATCAGAAAACCCATTTCCGGGTAAATCAATAGCAACCACATGAACCCCTTTTGAACCTAAAACTCTAATAACTTCACGAAAAGAGTAAGAACTAAGACCCAGACCATGAACTAATACAACATTTTCAGACACCACCGGACCGTGTTCTATAGTGAAAACCTCAATGGGTGCTTGGTTTGGGCTCGTTTGGACCTTGACAATGCGGCCCTTTGAGTAGTGCTGGCGAAGATTATTGGGTAGGCTCAAAAACCAAGACTTGGGGTCTTGATGAGGGGCTAGATAAGAGAGGGAAATGAAGAGGAATGTGGTGAAGGAGACTAAGAGGGTGAAGTAGAACCAGAAAGTGAAGGGGTTTGGAGATGGGGATTTGGAGGTGGGTTGTGAGATCGGTTCGTGGGCTTTGGGTGATTGGGTTTGGGAGTGTGATTGCTTGGGAGATTGAGGCTGGTCTTCTTCTTCGGTTATGATCGCCATTGATGGGGTTTCGGAGCTTTGATAGCAATTACCACGATTAGATGGCAGTCGCGGCAGACGGCGATTGGAGGAGGCCGGTGATACAGTGGTCTTGAGCTGCTGGCACTGGCAGTTGCCGAGACTTCAGTTCGATGCCACAAATTACCCAAATGAAGCCTAACTCGTGCGCAGCGTTCGGGCTACGCCCATTAAAACGACCGAAAAAAAAAAAAAAAGAAGAAGAAGAAAAAGCGTCCCTCTGAAAACAGTGTTGACACTTGTCAAGTTGTCGTGGCGCAAGGGTCGCATGTAAAAGCAAACTTCAGCTTTATAATATTCTTTTTGTAACAAATTAAAGAAATAAAAATGCTACAGCAGCTCTCAAATGTACTCGTTAGAGTATCTCCGGCCAGGAAAGTTAAAATAACTATTCAAAAATTATAAATATCTACTTTAATTACTTAATTATTTTAAATATACTTCAACAATTATTCTCTAATTTTTGGAAATATTATATTTTAATCTTTTTCATAATTTTTTTTTTTCATTTCTCTCTCACTCTCCGGTCTCCCCCCAGTGACTCGAAATTTATCCTTCGGCAGCCCAAAAATCCCACCGCCAATTTGCCCGTAATTCCGAGCCCGACTCGGTGAATCGCTGTAAGATCGTCCAAATTCTTACTCTCTTGTCGTAATTTTCGAGCTCACAGTGTAGAATTCTGGTATTAGATTGGTGATCTGTTCGACTTAGGGATTCGTTTTCCTACTTGTTTGGTTGCTGAGAAAAAAAGTGGGAAAGACAGAGATTGTGGAATTCCGAGTTTTAGATTTTTTGTAGTTTGTAGGAAAAGAAGGTTTGTTGGTTTGGATTAGCTTCGGCGAATGAACGGACGTCTGGGGGCGTCAGAACGGAACCTGGGACCGGTGAAGAGAACTCCAGAGAAGACGAGGCAGAAGGGTCGCCTGAGTCCGGAGAGGGAGAAGCTGGCTTGGATGACGCGGGCTCCGGTGATCTGGGCTGAGAAGGCGAACGACCGGCAGGAGGTGGGAGACCGACGACTGAAGCCGGTGACGACGACAGCAAAGTGGACGTTGAAGCACAAGAGAGAGATCGATTGAGGGGGGAGAAAATATTAATAAAAAAATGTAAACAAATAAAACTGTTAGGAAAAAAAAAAAAAAAAAAAGCTAAAAGAACAGCTATTAAAAAAGAATAGCTATTAAAAAATAAACAATTTTCTACTTTAACCAATGTTTATCCTATTTTCTCTCTAAACAGTTCACTCTCTACTTTTTTAAAATATTATTTTTTAATCATTTTCTTTAATTTTTGTTTTCATTTCTCTCTCACTCTCCGGTCTCCTCCAACCCCAACCCCAACCCACTACACTACGACGAAGAAGAAGCACCCACCGCACCACACTCTCTACTTCAATACCGCACCACTCAACCACCGAATCAACGCCGTTCAACCACCGCACACAAAACGTCGATCCACCCACGTCCAGAGTAACGGAACCACCGATTAGCATTGATCAAAACCGATCCACCGAAAAAAGGGCACAGCTGAAGCCGATCAAGACCCTGGCAGAATCCACCTCCAGCATCACTAACGTCGACTCATCCACCAGACATCACCTATCGTCAATCCATGGAAGATCAGGGCTCATATTGCCGATCAAGACCCTAGTGGAATCCACCTCCAGCTTCATTGGCATCGACCCATCCACCGAACGTCACCCATCATCGATCCATGGAACATCGGGGCTCATACTGTTGCTTCCATTGTTAGATGAGGGACGAAGAGGAATCAGAGAGGGAGAGAGAAATTATTAGGCTGGCAAAACGGGTCACCCGACACGACCCGTTTACGACCCGTTAAGACCCGCGACCCGTTTAGCCTAGACCCAGACACGACCCGTTATGTTAACGGGTCGGAGCTCCAAACACGACACGACACGATAATTTCACGGGTCACCCGACACGACCCGTGAGACCCGTTTAACATAATGGGTCGAATCGGGTCGACACGACCCGTTTGACCCGTTTAGCATAAAATTTAATTTTTTTTATATATTATTATTATTATTATTATTTTGGGGGGTTTTTTGTTGGTATTTAAATGAAATAATAATAATTTTAGCAATTCATCTCTAAACTCCTACTCCTAGTCTCCTAGTAGGCTAGCACCAAATCACTTAATATGTTTAATTGTCTAATCAAATAACAAAAAAAAAAAAAAAAAACACTACATCATCATTACAAATTTACAAATACAACAAACTGCATTATAATTGTCCACTCTTGAATATTGATTTCTTGAATGACCTACATATGCTCATTGTCCATTAGATTGAGTCCAACGCAGGTTAGTTTGACATGCCCATCTTTGTCATTCAACTCCAATACTTAAAAGAAAAAAACAGAATAATTACATTGGGAGGTGAAAAAGTTTAAGATGTCAACTAACATCATTTACTTTCTACAATTCAATATCGATCTAACAGATTGTACCATTCTGCCTCACATGCTAAAATACAAACAATAACATAAGAACAAAAGAAAGAATAGGAGATCTCACAGGAACTGCTACTATCCAATGTCAAAACATCATCTTTTTCGTTATCCACCTTCATTGAAGTTTGTTCTATATCAAAAGATAAAAGAAATTAATTTCATTAAAATAAGATGAAAAAATACAAGTAAATGAAGAAATTAAATATGCAAATAACTTATATTACCTTGCTCTCCATATAACCAATTTCTAGTGCAAACCAATGCCTCAACAATATCAGGCTTGAGTAAACTCCTATATTGATCAATCACACGTCCACCAATACTAAAAGTAGATTCTGAAGCAATAGTAAAAATAAGAATACTTAAAACATCACGAGCCATGGCAACTACTTCAGGATAACGAAATTCATTTCATTTTCAAAATAAAAGGATGTCAAATGTCGTGTTCTTCTCCAAATACTTGGGTTCATCCAAATAAAGTTTCAATTGAGTCTTTTGTGCATCAGGATCGACTCCATCAAATGCTAGAAAATTCTACATAAAAAGAGATAAAATAAACATAAAATTAGTTAGTGATTATGAATATATATATTAAGTTACTACTTACTAACAAGCTAAGAGTTTAAGAAACTTGTGATATTATTTAAGAATTTAAGAATCTAAGAATATATATATATATATATATATATATATATATATATATATATATTTGTTTGTGTTTTCACTGTTTTGATTCTTTTGAGTTTTGAATCTTTTGTTTTCAACTTTTCACTTTTCAAATCATTCCCCCCAATTTGACAATTTCCCATGAGGCCAATCTCCTTTTTTTTTTTTTTTTTTTTTTTAAAAAAAAAAAAACCCAAAAAAGAAATAAAAAAAAAAAAAAGGAAGAAGTTAATCGTGTCTGGCGGGTCGACCCGACCCGCTAAACAAAGATAAACGGGTCATAAACGGGTAGACCCGTTTATGACCCAAACCCGTTTAAGGTAGACCCAAACCCGCTAATTTCGTGTCGTGTTCGTGTCGGGTTGTCGGGTCGTGTCAAAATTGCCAGCCCTAGAAATTATTAATAAAAAAAGTCTAAACACATGAACAGTGAATAGCGTCATTTGTTTAGAGAAATGGTTAAAATAACCATTATGTTGGAAAATAAAATTTACTAATAAAAGTCAAATTTGACTATTTTGAAGGAAATAGCAAGTCTGCTGGAGATGGCCTAAAGAAGCTAATATACTGGAGAGAAAAAAAAAATGACAAAAAAAGTCAAATTTAATTTTTTTTTTTTTTTTTTTATTTTTTATTTTTATTTTTTGGAGGAATTTAGCTCTCCTACTGGAGATTCACTTACAGTTAACAGTAAAATCACTTTCAATATTACGGGAAGTTTAGATTTGCGATTTCAAAAAGTGCGATTTGAAAATAATGATTTTAAGGATTTGTTTGGTTTACGATTTTAAAAAAGTGCCATTTAAAAATAGCGATTTGAAAATGTGATTTTTAAAAACGCAATTAAGGGTTTGGCAAAATTGTAGTTTACCCTTCAAAATCACATATTAGTTTCTAAAATTATGTGTTTTAAAAAAAAATCCCCTTGGTTGTGTTTTGAAAAAGCGGTTTTTTATATTTTTAAATCGCAATTTTTTTTAAAAACACAATCCTAACTATTCATTTTTTACAATTTGGTTTAAAATCGCACTTTTTGTCTATGAAATTATAATCTTAAACGCACCCTTAAATATTCGATTTGAAAAATTGATTTTTAAAAATACAGTTGTTTGTAAAATTGCAGTTTGCCCTTAAAAATTATAAGTTAGTCTTTAAAATTATGCGTTTTTAAAAAATTACCACTTTACCTGCGATTTGAAATAACAATTTTTTACGTTTTCAAATCGCAATTTTTTAAAAACATAATTTCCAAACGATATTTTTAAAAAAATTTGGTTTAAAATAATATTTTTTTTTCTTACAAAATCGCAATCTAAACTCAGCTAGATTTATTTTCATTTATTATTTCATTCAACAGTAATTTTAGAACGTCAAAAAATAGCATTCCTCTTTTGCTAAAATGGAGAGGATGGTGATACGATTGTCGTCGGACCTTTATCACCAATGACCAAACGTCACCGTTTCGGAACATCCCAAGACCCATCTTCTTCTTCTTCCACAATCAGTGGTTCTGGTTGCCCGCCCCCCCCCCCCCCCCTCTCTCTCTCTCTCTCTCTCTCTCACTCTGAAGATGGTTACCATGTGTTCGCTAACATCAACACTGGCGTGTACTCACTCGCACACTCGCCACCTCCGTTTCCTCTCTGTCTCACTCCCAATTTTCCACAAATTCAAAATCCACCCCAAACTTTTCACCAAATCACCAAACGCCCCAATCCTCACTGTCCGAAATTGCAGTTCCATTACAGCCAAGCCCTCGTCCGAAATCAAGAGGAACCGCACCGGTTCAGAACCCGACGAGAAGCTCCGTAGGCTCAGGGAGCTCTTCTCGAAGCCCGGGGTTAACGTCGACGCGTATATCATTCCCTCTCAGGACGCTCACCAGGTTGAATTCTCGGGATTTAGTTGAATTTTTGGTTAGTTTTGCATTAAATTTGTGGGTTGTGGGCTGGGAATTGTTTGTTTGGGTTTAGAATTCAATTGGGTTTTGTGCGTTTTGAGTGGTTGTGATGCAAATTTGAGTTTTTGGTACGGTGTTTTTTCCCTAAAGTTTAAGTTTGGTGGTTTCACTGGTTTGTGCTGGTGTTATAGAGGAGAGAATGCAACTGGATTTTGGATGTTTAGGCTGAATTCCTCGGTTTTGGTCGAGTTTTTTTGTTAGTTTTGATTGAATTTGTGGTCTGGAATGGTGGGTTCGGGTTTAGAATTCAACTGGTTTTTTATTTTGGAGTGATTGTGTTGAAAAATTTGAGCTTTTTGGTTCAGTTTTTGGCTGAAGTTTGTTTTGGTGGTGTGACAGTGGAGAAGATGCACCTGGGCTTTGAATGTTTTAATCGAATTTTTCTTGAACTTTGTTATTGCTGCCTTTTTCTTTTAATGTGGGATGGTGCGTTGGCTTTAGAATAAATTGGGTCTAATGTGTTTTGGTCGTCTATTGTGGATACGGTTAGTTGGTAGTATAATGATCGTGCCTTATTTGGGATTCGGCTGGGTTTTTATTCAAAAATTGCTTTCCTTGGACAAAATTCATAACTGTTTCAGCATATTTCCTTCATACTGTTTTGGCACCAAACATTATTAGGAATTATAGGGTTAATGTTTCTTTGATATGTGACTAGGGGTTAATAAAATTTCTGCATTGAATGTTGCCTCCGGCATATTTTAATTGCCTTCATTTTGGATTCCAGAGTGAGTTCATAGCTGAATGTTATATGAGGAGGGCCTATATATCAGGCTTTACTGGTAGCGCTGGTACTGCTGTTGTCACAAAGGATAAAGCAGCTTTTTGGACAGACGGGCGTTACTTTCTCCAGGTTTGAAAAAAGGATACTCTTTGCCTATTCCAACTCTTCAATTTCCGCTGTCCTATATGCAAGTCAAAACCCTTTTTTTCCCTCTTATTTTCTCGTTGGTTGGGCCAAATCATTATGGTATTATTAGGAAAGGAAATTTATGTTTTGATATACACCATTATAGGTAATATACTTATCAAAAAATTAATACTTCTTTTCTCTCTATAATGATTAGGCTGAGAAGCAGCTGAGTTCTAGTTGGATTCTCATGCGGGCTGGTAATCTTGGAGTTCCTACCACTAGTGAATGGCTTAATGATGTTTTGGCTCCTGGTGGTCGGGTTGGCATTGATCCTGTGAGCAATACTCTGCTGCTTAAGATGCCTTCACTAATCTTCTTGTTCTCGTTTTTCCGTACTGTGCAATCCATTCTATCTTTCACTGATTTTAAATTCTCGTGTGTTCTTTTCCTTTTAAAATTCGGATTTCTCCCATATTTTCCATTTGTAAACATGGAGCATATGCTGAATATTTCCTTTTTGTCGTGATTTATGGGATATTCAAAAATGATATAAAATGATCTTTTAATAATCCCATTCACATTCTGACTTACTTCGTAACTTGCACTTTCTGTTAATATGTACTTTGCTTGTATTAAGTTTGTTTCATTGTTCTTTGTTTTCTCCCTATGGTCACTATAGCTTTCTTTGTACTTGCCTTGCTCTGATGACACGCTGTCTTTGGTATTGTGAAGGGAGCAGTTTCTTTTTTCTTCCGATGCTGCAGAGGAACTGAAGGAGGCCATTGCAAAGAAGAATCATGAGCTGGTTTACTTATATGATTTAAATCTAGTGGATGAAATTTGGGGAGAATCACGGACTAAACCTCCAAAAAAACCAATCAGAGTACATGACCTAAAATATGCGGGTTTAGATGTAGCATCAAAGATGTCTTCCGTGACATCTGAACTTGTTGACGCTGGTTCAACTGCAATTGTAATATCAATGCTCGATGAAGTGGCTTGGCTGTTGAACTTGGTAATATTTCTGAACAGCTTTTTCAAAGTGAAGATGGTGCATGTAGACCATGTTTATCAAAATGTGTTCGAATTTTTGCTGCTTTGTTCTTGTACAAGGGACTTCCTCTAGAGCTTTTTTTATTTTTTGAAAAAATACAAAATCAGTTCCTATAGTTACACCGATTTGCAATAAGCTCCTTATGGTTTAAAAAATGGCTTAAAACTTCATATAGTAAGCATAAGTAGCAAATAATTCCTCACATTGACTTGCCGTTTGAAATCCTGACACGTCATCCCCAATCCAAATTAGACGTGTGTCTTCTATATTATAAAATATAAAATATAAAAAACAAAAAACAAAAATTATAAATATAAATATTAAAAAAAATTAATTTTCTTTTTTTTTTTTTTAAAAAAAAAAAGTAGGGGTGGGGGGTCAACTACGTCCTTGCCGGCTAGAGGGGATGGCCGAACCACCCCCACCCCATATTCCCCTAGAAGGGGGTGGTTTTTTTTGGCCCCCCTTTGGCCGGCCTAAGAGTGGTTGACCCCCCCCCCCCCCTTTTTTTTTCTTTTTTGTTTTACGAAGATTTATAATTTTGTGTTTATATATATATATATATATATATTTATTATTATTATAGGAAACATGTCTAATTTTGATTGGGGATGACATGGCACATTGATGATTTCCATTAGGATTTCAAACAGCGAGTCAACGTGGGGAGTTATTTGTCACTTATGCTTACCACGGGGATTTTTTAAGTCATATTTTAAATCCTAAAGAGAGCTTATGCAAATCGGTGCAACCAGAGAGACTGATTTTGTATTTTTCCTTCTTTCTTCTTTTTTCTTTTTTCTTCTTTTTTTTTTTTTTGGGGGGGGGGGGGGGGGGGGGGCCAAAGAAAGCTGAACTTGTAAAGATCTTTGAATCGATACTTAAATTTTTGTTGTGCAGAGAGGAAGTGATGTTCCACATTCACCTGTTATGTATGCATACTTAATTGTGGAGATTGATGGAGCAAAATTATTTATAGACAATAGTAAAGTCACACCAGAGGTGATGAATCACTTGAAAAATGCAGGCGTAGAGTTGAGGCCATATGAGTCTATCCTTTCTGAAATAGAAAGGTAAGTTTGGGAGCTGTCTCTCTCTCTCTCTCTATTTCTCTCTATATACGAGTGTGTGCACCCCGTGTGTGCATAGGTGTAGCGTTTCATGCAGTATAGGTGAATGTTTCTACGCTATCTTTCTAAAATTTACTTTCTAGTTTTGTTTTTACAAAAGCAGTACATGTTGCACAAGTACAAATAGCAGTTATCAATATGCTCATATGGGGCCATATCAAACATGCATAAGAATGTACAGCCCCTTTTAAATGGTGAACTGGCTTTGTTGTTGATCGATTACACTGTAGGAGATTCAGACTTATAGGCTTTGAAAATAAGGTGAACCATGGTGAGTTTATTCACGTGTATAATGCTGCAAATGCAGACAACTTTCATCTTTGTCTGAGATAGGTACCAACATATTGGAGACTGGGTCACTAGAGTGCCTTAGGCATGCTGTTACATGCATGCTGGGGGAAACTTATTTCATCAGCAGTGAATCTGAAAAATTACAACATTTCCTTTTTCAGTTTGGCAGCGCAAGGGACTCACCTTTGGCTGGATACATCATCTGTTAATGCAGCCATTGTCAACACCTATAAGTCTGCCTGTGACAGATATATGGGAAGCCTCAGGAATAAAACTAAAGGTATGAGGAAGATGCAAGATAGCTCCAACGGTCAGTCTGGTGGACCTGCTGGAGTGTATAAGTCATCCCCTATCTCTATTGCAAAGGCTGTGAAAAATCATGCAGAGCTAGAAGGGATGCAGAATTCTCATTTAAGGCAATTAATTGCACCCTCCGTGATCTTTTTTATAATTGCACCCTCCGTGATCTGATATCTGTCTTGATAATTTAATGTGGCTGTTTTACATTTTATTATTTAATTGCAATGCCTTAATGATAATCTTGAATCATTTATGTAGACAATAGAATGATTTAGAATGTAGCTTTAAGTTTGGCATGATCGTCGTTTACCCAATGATTTTAGTTAATTTTTGAAACTTATAGAAATAATATGAAGGAATTAATTGTTGTTGCCATTTCAAAATGGACTTTCATTGGTATCTCATTTGTTCTTTTTTTGGAGTGCCACAAATTATTCATTGGAAAGAGCTTAAATGGAATTTAGTTCCTGAATGCAGATTACTTCGTTCATTAATCCAATTGAGTATATCCTCTATTTCAAGGAATTTTCTCTTAAATACAGATTATTCCAAATTCTTTTCTTTCTTCGTTTTTTTTTTTCATTAGAATTGCTGAATTATTTTTCTTCCCGTGTGCTGTCCATTGTTTCCTGCATATGGGCAGATTTTTTACTCCCATGTTTGTGATATGGGTCAATGATCATATCACTTTATATGTAAAAGAGGAGGGGAAATAGACTCTGAAATTAGGATAAAAATTGTTGATGCATGATTAACTATTTCATTAGTCCATACATAAAAAAACAAAAAAAAACCAATTTCATTAGTCGATCAGACTTATTACCCTTTACTAAAATGCCCTTATGTATCTCTTATGTGACTCTGGATAGATTATCTGTGGAATTCTTGATGAGAATAATATTTTCTCACAGCAGTGAGATTGAAAAAGAAATTGTAAGCAAGAGCAGGATAATAGTCAGTCTCCATAGGCATGCATGAAGGTGCTCTGTTTTTTTTTTTTTTTTTGGGTGGGGGGGGGGGGGGGTCAAACTTATTTTTGTTTTGCAGGGAAAGCTTGAGTCTGTATGGTCACTTACCAAGATGAATTTCATTAAGAACTTTGGGGAAGATGTGACTGATATCTTCTGTGCAGGGATGCTGCTGCTCTGGCACAGTTTTGGGTCTGGCTGGAAGATGAAATTCATAAGGATGTGAAACTAACAGAGGTGGAAGTTGCAGACAAACTTCTTGAATTTCGTTCAAAGCAGGCTGGTTTCATTGATACAAGCTTTGATACTATAAGCGGTATATCAAATTACATAATTTTCATTATAAGTTTTTTACTTATGAAGATTTTAGATCAAGTTCATTATAAGTGGCACATCGACTTTACTTATCAAAAAAAAAAAAAAGAAGTGGCGCATCGACTTCTGTAATTTTGACTAACTTTTGTCAATTTATTGGGCTGAATTTCACTGCAGAAACTTATTCTATACTTCTAAACTTCTGTACTCTCTCTCTCTCTCTCTCCCCCCCCCCCCCCCAAAAAAAAAAAAAATCGGTTAAGGATTTGGAGAGTATTCATCTTTGTAACATTGTAACATGCTTGCCCATGACTTGAGATTTTTGTTTTATTCTTTTCACTTGTTTTAGTTTGAATTGATTTGTATAAGTTACAAGCTTGTGGTTTAGTTGCATTTTGGTGCTTATTCAAAGAATATTGTCAGTCTCTTTGCAAATTGTAACTAATAATATGCACAGATGTTTTCTCTGTTATTAAACCTCACTGCTCACAGTTACGATGTTCTTCCAGCTTCTGGTGCAAATGGGGCTATAATACACTACAAGCCAGAAACAGAAAGTTGCGCTATTGTGGATGCAAAGAAACTGTTTCTATTGGATAGTGGAGCTCAATATGTTGATGGTACTACTGATGTAACCAGGACAGTACATTTTGGTGAACCTACTGCTCGACAAAAAGAATGCTTCACTCGAGTTTTACAGGTAGCTAAAGTTTTTTTTTTTTTTTTTTTTTTTTTTTTTTTTTTTTCATTTTAAGAATTCTAGAAATTTTAATTATGTAGATGGCCTCATGTTTGCGTAAAGTGATTTACTTCAATGGATTTGGTCAGGAAGTGTATAATAAAGATATAAAATGATTTTTCTTGAAGGTTGCCTGCTGTCTTATTCAGGTGCTAGAAAAATTAGGGTGGGGTTGCTCTAGGTCTTAAGTTCAAATATTGCTTAGAAAATGTTTTCCTGTGGTTGTTTTTGATAAGTAATTTTTTGTCCCAAAGGGGAGGGGGAAGGGGAGATTCGAACTACTGACCTCCAGTTCAATGAGGTGTGATCCCTAGCCGATTAAGCTACCCTTTAGAGACGTTTTCCTGTGGTTGTTGACTGTAGTGATACTGCTTACAGCCGACTGCTATTGCATTTCTTACCAATCTACCATCCTATTCTCTCATGGTGGGAGAGAAATATATACAGCATTTTCGACTTAGAGAAATATAAATCTTTTTCGTCATTTCAAAGTATTGTCGCATCTTATGTGAAAGTAATCTGCTATTTTATGTATCTTGGTTCTGGGTAACGTCCCTCAGTGCTCTCTTGGGTAAATAATCAGTGTGAATAATATATATTGTTTGTAGCATGTGTAGTATGGTTTTTACTTTTATCCTGTACTTCTCAAGAGCTAAGATGGCTAATTTTGGCTTTTATGAACATTATTTTTGGAATTTTCTGATGGTGTCCAATTGCAGGGTCACATTACTCTTGATCAGGCAGTTTTCCCTGAAGGTACCCCTGGTTTTGTACTGGATGCATTTGCTCGTTCTTCCCTGTGGAAGATTGGACTTGATTACCGGCATGGTAAATGTCTGAGTGTCAACTATCTTATTATGTGGTTGTGAAGTGACCATTGAAATGAATCTATTTAACTTAATGAAATTATTTCCTTTTCCCTTCCATTTTAAGGAACTGGGCATGGTGTGGGAGCTGCATTGAATGTCCATGAGGGCCCTCAAAGTATTAGCTTTAGATATGGAAATATGACCCCCTTATTGAAAGGCATGATTGTCAGCAATGAACCTGGCTACTATGAAGACCATGCCTTTGGTATTCGAATTGAAGTATGCTCTTTCAGCTACTCTTTTATGTTCTTGAAAATTCACTTCAGCTGCAAATTCACCGGATCGTTTACTATCTGTGATGAGTTCTTTTTATTAGGTTCTAGTAGATAAAATTGGGCCCGAGTCGAATGTTTTCATCATTTCATGGATCATTGGCTAGACCAAAATCAATACATGGTGCTAAAGAAGAAAATATATAAGAGCTAAGTAAATACAAATGTTTAGGAGGGTTTGCATTACCTTCTTAGTGCAAAGGTGGTGGTTGTCACCAGGGTCTGCTTAGAAATTTTTTGTAAAACTTGATTGCAGTTGTTATTTTGTAAACTTTGCTGACTGGACATCTAGATGCATTTCAGATGTTAAAACCTGTAAGAGGTATTTTAGAAACTTGTAGTGATTAAATGAGTAGACTCATTTGTCAATTTACAAGATGTTCAGTGTGGCATTGTTCTCTTTTTCTTTTCTGTAATTTTGTTTCTTAAAAAAAAAAAAAAGATGCAAGAAAAATGGCTTGGTGGTTGGCCTAACCGGTCATGACATGTTCTTTGTTGATATGTCAATTTACAAGATGTTCACTTGTTAGTTGATGCACAAAACATTGTACCTCTCTCCGCGGTTTTTTATTTTAATTTTTATGCTTTGCTCTTCGTTTAAAATGTTTGTTGCTCTTCTAGATGATTAAGATGTGACATTTTTTTGCTTATCGTTCTGGCACACAGTTGTTGCATTATAATTTAGGTTTTCTTTCTTCTCCAGAATCTCCTTTATGTGAAAGAGGTCAACACAGCTAATCGTTTTGGAGGGGTTGGATACCTGGGATTTGAAAAACTCACATTTGTCCCCATTCAGGTATGCTAATGTTTGCCCGGTAGTTGAGGTTGTTTGAGAAATCAACATGAGTGCACAGAGTTAAGCCTACAATAGAAAAATTAACTTCAAAGTGGAATAAAACCTGCTATGTTTACCATATAGAGATATCGGCTGTGGTCACATCCAGCTGTTTCGGTATTCAGTTTCTTGGCCTTTGTTGAGATTTAGTTTACATGACATCATGATCACATATACTGGGTACTGTGGCTTTAGGGTCTTCACAATAAGTTTAGTGGCAACGATAATTTTTCTGCCAGTTAGAGGAACTTTAGTCATGCTTTTAAGTGCATGGTTCAGTCAAATAGAGATGGTCTCCCCATGCATGCATATATATTTGAATTAGATTCCCCAATAATCTTTTTCAGCCATACTTCTCAATAATTTTGTGCTTGCCTACTGGTTTTCTTGCAGTATATTTGACTATTACAGAGGAATTTTCTGATTCTTTTCATAAGATTCCACTACCTTTGTAGCTTTCTTTTCCCGAATAAAAGAATTTTATTAAAAACACGGGTGGTAGAACTGAGTGTGAAGTTTCCTATCATAATTTTATTCTGCCATCATTCTAATTAGCATCCAAAATGGATAAGTGGCACTTAATTGGTGAATATACAAAAAAGTTTATAATATGTTTATGGCAATCCGTGTATTTTTGGAACTCTGGATCATACTAATTATTAACATAAATTTTGAAATAATTCAGAAAGCATTTTGAAATTTCATGCTAGCTGCCTCTTGTAAGAGGAACGACTGAGTTCTTTGGGAGTTTTATAAATGAATTAAAAAGTATCTACATTGATAAGACTGCCTTCTATGTAATATTTTATTTTGTCCACTTTTTGAGCTACTTTTTTTTTTTGATAAGTAAGTAAGTTTATTAAAAAGCGTAAGGCGCCCCTAGTACACCGGAGGTATACACGAGTAGCCAAAGCCAGCACAAAAAAAAGAAAAAAACCCCAAGAGGACCAAGCCCGAAACCCACCAAAAACCCCAAAAGGAAAACCCTAGACCCCGAAAAAAAACCCAAAACAAACCACAAAAGAAACCAAGAGACAACCCAAAAGCCCTCTAAAGAACACTACCCTACAACTTGAGGCCCTTTCCTTTCCTGCGCCTAGAGGAGTCTGAAGCACCACCATAGTTAACGGAACTTTGAGCTACTGCTTTGAGTTTTCTGTTGCAGCTTCAGTTGTCTGTCTAAAACAAGTTAGTACAGAGATTTTTTTTTTCTTTTTGGATGCTTACTGATTTTGCTGGTTTTTTCATGCAGAGTAAATTGGTTGACATATCTTTGCTCTCTGTTGCGGAGGTTGATTGGCTTAATGAATACCATTCACGAGTTTGGGAAAAGGTATATGACACGTCAAGAAACTGTTTCCATTCCTATGTACTTTTGGCTTTGGTGTGTACTGTGTAGGAAAGAAGTCAGTCATGGTGACAATTCCTGGAATATGTTGTCTAAAGATCTCATATCGAAATGATGCTATCTGAGAACCAAAAATCACTCTTTACTTTTGCAGATCTTTACATAATATGAGAGAGAGAGAGAGAGAGAGAGAGAGAGAGAGAGGGTTTCTATGGACATTTTTAATGTCATGTTACTAGTGGTTTAGAATCCTAGCTTTAAAGACGTTTTTTTACCAATTTCTAGGTGTATTTAGAGGGTTAGAACTTGCATATTCTGCGCATATTAGAAGGTAGAAGAGAACTGTTCTGTTATCTTACAGTTTTGCACATACATCCTCATGTATAATTAGTAATTCTCACATACCTTGCTTCATGTTTATGATTACTAACCTAGAAATTTTGACAGGTGTCACCACTGCTGGATGGTTCTGCTCGTCGGTGGCTTTGGAACAACACAAGGCCACTTGTCAAACAGTGATTCTTAGCTCATCTTTATTCTTTGTTGTACTTTAGTTTCTCACTAGTTGATTTGCTTATTCCTTTATACACAATTTTGAAAGATTGTAACTTGTACTGTACATACACTTTAGTTGCAAGTTCTTGCTGTTTGAGAAGTAATTGGATCGCATTCAAAGGTTTTATACTCGCCAAAGTTAGGGCCTATTTAAGACGTAACAAGATCTGTCCAATGCTATCTTCCATCACCTGGGTCTTGAGGCCAAGCAGAAAACTCAAGATAAAAAGTTAATGTCAAAGATTGCACACTATTATAAACTATCAGGATTGTGATACCGGATTGGGATTGGTGGCAATTGCCTATCCGAATTGTAGCCTGTCCGACTACAATTGAGAGAGACTTCTGATGTGACCTACCTACGAAAGAAGCGAGTATAGCAAACACATCTAACCAGCTATGACGGTTCTCACCTTCAACGTGCGCCCATTTCCTGATAAGCAACCAATGCAGTTTAAGTTCAGGTTCTTCAGGAATGGAATTCCATAAACGTTAATGTCGTCTTTGTTACGAAAACTTTGCACGTTTTCCATAACAAAAAATGTTTGACCCCATGTAGGGCTAGAAGTAAATAAATAACAAATCAGAATACCTATAGGTTCCATACAGGACAAGTAATGGAAACCACATTTCTTCAACAAGTATAAATCCTTAAGAAGCATGGCAGATTACAACAATCAGCCTTGTGATCACAGAACCTGGGAGTATGATTCTTTTTCCTTTATGCTGCTGCTTAAATGGGCTTCAAGTCATGACATTATTTGTGGTGCTGGATCCGATTTAGAAAGCTCAGCATACATGTCTGATATTTGTTTGGCAAAGTATGCCTTTGCTTGAGGCCTCTTGATCTGCAACATAATTCAGGTCAATATAGTGATACACTATTTCCCTTCTCATTATATGCTTTGTTTGTAGCAGACAGAGGTGCGGAAAACACGTGTCCAATTTACTTTCCCTTCCGTCTTTTGATATTTAAATGGTGCATTAGGGTTATCAGGGCCTAAGGTCTTCTGAAGAAAAAGAATCAGATGCTTACTTTGAATGTTGGAGTGAGAAGGTCATTCTCCAAAGAGAACGGTTCAGGCACCAAAGTTACAGCTTTTACAAATTCGAAACCTCTCAACTGCAGAGCCAAAAGAAAAACATCAAAAACTAACTTCAAAGATTAAATAGTGTACGTATCTCAAAGCATTACCTGAGCTTCCCTTCCAACATTATCCATTTCAGCAAGAACTCCAGCTCTCGCTCGTGGATCATTGCACAATTGTCCTAAATTTTCATACTGTGAAAAAATGCAATAAGAGAGAACCATTAAAAAGAGGAAAAAAAAAAAGAAGGTAAAAGATACTCCATTGTTGCCAACGAAGCTTCATATGGAAGCAGAATGACACTGGCACAGTACAGAAATTAATCATCAGTTAAGAAGCTGGCCACCAATTCATGTTTAAGCACTCACACGAGCTGAAATCAGCTTTTTTAAGAAACAAATAGGGAAAACAATCCTTGTATATACAAAATGCAGAATACACATTGACGTTGTTCCCTCGTTGTTGACTGAACGGGCCTTGAAAAACTTAAAACATGCTTTCTAAACCAACTAAAATCTAAAAATCCAGTGCTGGTTCCTCGATCAATGATATAAAATTATCATGCTGTACATAATGGTTAGAGATGACAAGCGATGGCGCCATGTGGTGCCATATGGTCGATTTCTGAATGGCCTTGAAAAGAGAAATGTTTCAACCAACCAGGTCCTATTCCAGACCTAATGAATAAAAAAAGCAGCATGATAATAAATCTTGCAGAGTCAACTTAACTACCTTGATTCCTTCTGATGCCGCCCAATCTTTCATTACATCTGGTTCCACTGCAACTACAGCTACTAGGTTCGAGTTCAAGCTATCACCTAATAACAAATTAAGTAGTCAGCATAGACCATTGCTGAAGAGTTTATTATACGAAGTAACTTCCATTTCCTTACCATATATGAAACATTGAGAAACAAATTTGCACTTGGCATACACGTTCTCAATCTTCTCCGGTGCTATATACTCACCCTGTGCCAACTTAAATATATTTTTTTTCCTGTTATAAGTTGACAACAAAAATTCAATGAGATGCCAAAAATTCCAGATTCTGTATAATTGCCATACATATAATCAAATGATTTCCAGTCAGAAGACCCTAAGAGAAAAGGGGGAGTGTCATATTATTTTTCTCAAGGTTTGAACTTTCCCCAAGGACACAGTCAAAGCCAAAGCCCTAGTTATCTGGATCCCTCAAAAGATTTCTTTTCTCTACTATGGTGAAGTATTAAAAACAGCCATCATAGGGTTTCTAATATATATAAGTTGGCCCGTATCTACCAGTGTTTATTTGTGTTCTACTTTTACCTACAAGATATTCAGAGGCAGGATCGGTTTATACCTGATGGAAGCGCTCTTATATTTTTTGTATTGTGCACCTTTTTCCAAGCATGCGGTTGGGACTTGGATAAGTTTTCTCCCCATGCTTGTCATGTGTGACGTATATCAAATTGTTATTGAGTGAGAAAACAGCCTACCCATTATGGTTATCCAAATTATGACATTTTAATTTTTCTTTTTTCTTATAAGTAACATTTTAAAATTCGATATGTGAAATTAAGGATGTCTAGTGGCACTTAATCAATGTGATTTTTAGCATGCATGACAAGCACAGGAGGATATTTAGCAGTGGCATGACAATAGATAGGCTTTTATGGAGGACAGAAGAAAGGTTGTTTTACTGTTACTTTCAATCATCCCCTATAAAATTAGTTGTGTATGGCCATAAGTATAGAAATCTCCCACAAGCATTTACAATGAATCTCCCAAAAACCTGGTCCTTTTCCAGTGAAGTCAGGTCTAGTCATTGAAAATGATCCGAGATGTAGTTTAAAAATCACTTGTCACAGTTCAACTGGCAATCTTCAGAATTTAGAGATATTAGATCTTGACTTTACGTTGCAATTAGATGGGGTAAGTACTACAAGCACTGTTGTTGATTCTCTAATGAAAATCCAAGCAGTGCCAGTATCAATTTTTTAGATAACATGATAGAAAAATAGTAAAATCTTACCTATCAATAATCTTAAGGCGGCCTCCAGGTAACCACAACCCAATGTCTCCTGTGTGCAGCCATCCATCATTATCAATTACTTCTCTCCTGTTTAATCCCCTTTATAGTCAGATAATTAAAGTAGTAATGTATTTTAGTTACATAAAGTAATAATATGCAAGATGAGTACGTTTGGACTTCGTCCTTGTAGTAGCCTTGAAACGCAATGGGACCCCTCACACAGATTTCGCCACGAGGATGAGGCTGATCTTCGGAGGTATAGTTCATCTCAGGAACATCCACAAGTTTGATTTCTGAAAGCAAGAAAGGGAAATACAGTTGAGCACAAATCACGGCAAACATACTGAAAAGGAAAATCTAAATCTGGTAACCAGAAACTAAAATCCAATCAAGCATAAAGGTGTGCCATAATTTCATTTAGTTAATTTCAATTGCACTACTCAAGAACTTACCACAGGCAGCATTAGGGGATCCAACATGACCAGATAGAGTATCACCCTCGTCCATTATGCTTATGACACAAGAAGTCTCGGTCATACCATATCCTTCAATTACTGGACAGCCAAAGCACCTGTTATTTGGGGTTACGTACAATAATAATGTAAGTTGTCCTTATTAACATCCAAAGAGACTACCATTCTACATTTTATAGTCCACATTCCAAGACATATGACTTACACCCTCAAAAAGTCCATGACATCAGGAGACAACGGTGAAGCACCCGATCCCATAAAACGGACTCGTCCTCCAAGCTTTTCCTTTATTTTATTGAATACCAATCTGTCCCATATTGGTGATGGATTCCGACCTGAAATGATTGTATTACATGAATCAACAAAAGACCAAAAAGAAATAGCAGGCCACATCAGTAAACTTATGTTGTATAGCCTGGGGGGCTGTATAAGATTGGGATTTACAATTTATTTCTTTAATCTTGTAAGATCAACAATGCTCTTGAATCTTATCATACTTGATGGTAGGAAATTCCTGCTAAGACGTGAGAAGGGTCGCTATTTTAGCACACATACCGCTCATTATGGCTTGCTTCTTGGAGTTGTAGGCAACTCTAAATAGTCTCTCCTTCAGCATTCCAGAAGCCGTTACAGCATTTGTAATTCTATCACAATAAACTAAATTAGACCTGATGGATTTGCAGTACAAATAGCAATCAAATGAGCAATTTAAACAGCACAAAGTCATGCTTACCCAGTGTACATTCGATTATACAACCGAGGAACACTGCAAAATATCGTTGGCCTAAGAGCAGCCAAGTCATCCATCAATTTCAGATTGTCCTGAAAATAAGAAGAGAGACATACGTAAAGCTTGTACAAAGAAAACCCATTAACATTATTTAAACTTGTTCAACAGCCAAAAGTGTACATTATCAAGAGAAACTTGCTGTCTACTGTGTTCAACATTAATAAAGCACTGAAAACTTACTTTTTAACTGTGAATCAACCTATATAAAACAATCAGAGCCACATTAACTCCTTCAGAAATCTATGCAAAACAGAGCTATGCTGTTATGCTATATTTAGATATTCATTGCTAGGAAAAGTTCAATTATTTTCAGTTAGTGTACGACTTTGAGCATCCAATTCTTGTATGGTCATAAGAACAGAAACTACAATAGCTAGTTTTATTTAAAAGCTGCACCAGAAGTACTAAGCTGTTATACAACCTCAGGCACTTACGTTAATGCTGTATGTAATACAATAGAAGTTGGGCACCGGTTGCTAGGACCAACACTAGCTTGAAAATTAAAATACTACAAGTCTTTCCCTCTTTTTTTTTCTTGTGGGGACGTTTATCAACTCAAAGTTGAGAAAGTTTAAATTTTGAACATCTTATCTCTATGTTGTGTAATGCAAAAGGTCTTTTAATGCTAACATCACAGTCAAACAATGAACAGGAATCTACAAATAGATGCGATAAGCTTCACATACTGTAATATGTAGTTCCTGTATTTTCTTATTTGACATACTAGAATGCCAAAATGGAGTCCACATGCTAAATCCAAGTAACAGGAAAAAAGACATGAGCATAAAAAACATTATTTGACTCCCATTTCCTATATTTTGATGATAGATATAATGTATGTAATTTGACAGATATTAACAATTATATGCTCAAGGTTCTCAAACACAACTTATTAAACTTAATATTCAAATGTAACACATACCCCTTGAAAGAAACCAATAGCCACACCATAGTACACTGAGACAACTTGGTTTGTTCGTTCATAGATGTGTGCCAAAGGAAGATATGACATGTAACTGTCAAAAGTAACATGTTGTAAAAAAGTATTTTGAAATTTAAAAGAATAATAGTAACTTTCAAATTGATGGTATATTCTGTAATCAATAATGCACTCACATGTCAGCGGCATTGAATTTGATTGCATGAGAAAAACCAGCAGCACTTGAAATCAGATTTCCGTGTGTCAATACAACTCCCTTCCAGAAGGATAAACGAAAAGAAAAATAAAAACGTAAAACTATGCCATTTAGTACATGGTAAACGGTGTAGGTGAAAAAATCAACATAGAAAGCGCTTTGTTCGTACAAAACACATTACCTTTGGCGTTCCAGTAGTACCACTAGTATAGCATATGGTTGCAATATCTTCAGGCTTAGGAGGGCAAAAAGGCAGCAGACTACTGCGGCCCTAAAAGAAAATCAATTGTAAGGTGATGAAACATATAAACTTCTTCACTTAAATATTCACCGTCAGAAAAAGAAAGAAAGAAAAGATTTGGAATCTTTATTTTGCATTTACGATCAATAATCACAAGACTAGTTATAGATTGAGAATGGAGGTAGAAGATAATCAGGTTATAGTATTTCATAACAGGTTAGCGTCAAAAGAATCAAGAAATATATAAGAAACACTCTGTGCATGAAGTAAAGGATTTGGATGTTGTATATCAAGACCAAAGGGCCAAATTATGACCCTATCAACTTAGTTGTGTTCAACTTTAAATGCGTGTGTTGTGCAATTGACCACAGTTACGGTAAATAAAAAATAATCACACACAAGAACACTATAATTTACATGGTTCCCTCAATGTGAGGTATGTCCACAGGCGGAGGCGATCACAGAAAAATTCATTAACCAAAAATGAAGTAAAAAAATAGTGAAGAAAAAAACACTCAAAACCCAAAGCCCCAATACACCCCATATCTTACTCTCACACAAAAGAGATTCTTCCCCATAAGAGAGAACAAAAGAGAAAAGATGGGGGCTTGCAGCTCTCTCTCTTTCTCAAATAACAAACACAACAAAAGAGTTGAACTCTTTTTCTAGCCGTTGCATGCAAGACCGTAACTGAGAGATGCAGTTGTTTTGTCTTTCAAAAGCCTCCTTTTATAATGCATGAAAGTCTGTGCTCAAGTGGGGAAAAAGAAAGACACAACTTCGGTTTGCTCAACAATTACTCTCCTACTTGGAGAAGGAGAAAATAAACTGGGGCCCACGAGCATGAGTTGGTGGTAAAAGTCACATCAACAAATTTTCACCTTGACTTGAATCTCATCAAGTTTAATAATATGAATCTCCTCAAGATGTCTCCATCAAAGCTCATAAGGACAATTACAATCTACAAGTACCACTCAAGTTCAAGCATTTCTTGAACTTGAGCATAGGAAATGATTTAGTCATAACACTACGTTTGTCTACCAGTCTTGTTGGCCACTAAATTGTCTCAGCTAAGTCTATTTCCCTGTAGACCCATTTGCACCCTATATCCTTCTTTCCAATGAGCAAAGTTTTACTTCTTTTTTTCTGGTGACTCTCTCCTTTGGCATAGTTGCTATCCAACTATTATTGTCTTTCCCGTTGATAGCATCCTGAACGCATGATGGTTTTCCACTACTAGCTACTAAAGCAAAAGAAACCATATCCTCAAATTCATACCTCTAGTGCTTTTCAGTCACATTCTTCTTTGCCTTTTGCTAAAGAATAAGGCTCTTCTAAGTGCTGTGAGCCTCTGAAAAATTGTTCATCATCACTCTTGTCTATGAGTGAACTTTAATCATCAAACTCCACCTCCACGACTTTTTTTTTTTTCCTTTCTGGCTATCATTTGATACTTAATCTTCACATTTTCTTAGCATATAGGCCTCATCAAATACTACATCTCTACTAACAATTTTCTTTTTTGAAACTGGATCTCATAGCCTATAGCCCTTAACACCAATCTGAAAACCAAGAAATATACACTTTCTCGATTTTGAGTCTAATTTTGATCGTTCTCCACTTTGCACATGAACATATGCAGGGCAACCAAATATTTTCAAAACTAAATAGTCAACTGGTTTACTTGTTCATGCTTCCTCTAGAACCTTGAAATCAATCACTGCAGATTGAGATTGGTGTGTGATAAAGCATGCATAATTAACTGCCTCAACCATAGCTTCTTAGCAATTTTGCATTCAACCTCGTGCATCTCACCTTTTCCAACAATGTTATGTTCATCATTTCAGCAACTTTGTTATGTTATAGTCTCTTTAATCGTGAAATGACGAGTAATGTCTTCTATTTTGCATAACTCCAAAAATTCAGCGTCCTTATACTCCAATTCATTATCGGATCCAAAATGTTTCACTTTTCTTTCAGTCTGATTTTTCACTTGTGCTTTCCACTGCTTGAAGATGGTGAAAACCTCCGACTTTAAACCCAAACCTTTCTTGAAAAAAATCAATGAAACTGACAAAATAAAACACCCCCCAAACATCTAAATGAACATAGTCAACACCTTTGCCCGTAAGAGATTTCACCTTAAAACTAACTATTTGTTGCTTCCCACACAGCACTTACAAAAATCTATTTTTCATGATTTCACGCCCTTCAACAAATTCCGCTTGTAAAGCTCAAAAACACCGTGTTCGCATCTACCGAAGTGAATATTGTAACTCCACATGTAACTGTGTTTCCGAGTAACTTATACAAATTTCCAATTTTCTGACCTTTCATTACCACCAAAGCACCTTTATCAAACATCCTGAATTTTATGCTACATATTCCAATAGCCTTACACATAGCATCATTACCCATCAAAACAGAACTAGAATTACAAGATGTAAACGTCTCATACCACTGCCTTTTCAGACATATATGATATGAGCAAGCGGAATCCAAAATCCAAAACTCTATAAGAGAATCTATACCTAAAGAAACTGAAAGAAGATTTGTGTTAACCTTGCTGTCTTCAGACTCGTCATTGGCAACACTTACTAGATTTACAAAACTTTTCTTATTCTTCTTATCTTCCAAGTCTTGTTTTAATACCCTACAAAATCTTCTATATTGCCCTTCTTTGTGACAATAATATCACTCCACATCTTTTTGCATCTAACAGAGATTCTTCACCCTTTGCCGATCGTAACTTTAATCAACACTGCATACCTCTGCCATTATTCCTCTCAGACTTATCCCTTCCGTGCTTTGGCTCAAACCTCGCCACAATCCCATCAGCCTGATCAATGATATGTTTTCTTGTCATTTCATGTGACAAAAGAGCTTCAGTCACCTCTTCCAATTCTAGAGTTTCTTTCCCATACAATAATATCATAACCAGATGATCATACGAATGGGGAAGCGATGTTAACAAAAGTATCGCTTTATCTTCTTCAATTTTCACTTCAAAGTTCAATAAATGTGTATTCCTTATGTTAAATTTGTTGAGGTGCTCAAGCAAATTTGTGTTTTCCTCCATCTGCAAACCATATAATTTCTTCTTTACATACAACTTATTCGTCAAATTTTTTGCCATATATACACTCTAATTTCTGCCAAATTGTTTCGTCCTTTTCTTCATCAATCACATAATGAATAACTTTGTCTGACAGATTTAAACGAATGACACTGGCAGTCTTAGCATCCATCTCTTCCCACTCATCATCGACCATCTTTTAGGGTTTCGCCTTACCCAATAACGCCTTGTAGAACCCCTGCTGAATCAAAAGATCTTTCATTCTTCTCTGCCAAAGAGAGAAGTTGTTCTTACCATTAAACTTCTCCACTTCATACTTGGTACTCGCCATATTTGCCGTAATCGTCAATCTGAATATCGAACCTTAACTCTGATACCACTTGTTGTGAAATATACCACAATTATGGTAAATAAAAATAATCACACAAGAACACCAAAATTTACGTAGGTCCCTCAATGTAAGGTACTTCCACAGACAGAAGCGATCACAAAGAAAATCACTAACCAAAGATGGAGTACAACAATAGTGAAGAGAAAACCACTCAAAACCCAAAGCCCTAATACACTCAAATCTCACTCTCAAACAAAATATATTCTTCCCCAAAGGAGAAAACAAAAGAGAAAAGATGGGGCTTGCGGCTCTCTCTCTCTCAAATAACAAACACAGCAAAAGATTGAACTCTTTTTCTAGCCGTTGCACGCAAGACCATAACTGAGAGATGTAGATATTCCATTTCTGAAAAGCCTCCTTTTATAATGCATGAAAGTCGGTGCTCAAGAGGGAAAAAAGAAAGCCACAACATCGGTTTGCTCAACAATTACTCTCTTACTTGGAGAAGGAGAAAACAAACTGAGGCCCACGAGTTGATGGGTGAAAGTCACATCAACAATGCGAAAAGTGTCCAATTGAATAAATGGTTGTCCATGTTGAAATTTTATATGATTTGCTCATACAATCCAACCCAAATTATGTAATTAAAAGGAACTTTAAACACATCATGATTCTTGTCAAAAACCATCACCCAATTGGATAGATATAGAAGTACAACCATGCAAAATCTATGATTTTATTTGTCAGGCCATGAGGATATTAATATGCTCAAAATTCCATTCTTAGAGGAAAGGAAAAGTGAAAATTCCAATTTTACCTGACTGATCAATTTCAAATATGATATAACCTTCATTCCAGATGCTGACGGAAGAGAAGGTAAATATTCATCCATGCCTCCCACTACCTATGTCATTATGGATGCAGGGGAAAAATATCAGAAAACTGGCTGACAAGCATCTACCATTCTTTTAACTTTATAAAAAATACTGCAAAGAGATTTTAGGAGTACACACCACTATAAGACGTACGGATGGAATCTCAGATAGGAAGCTCAACAACTGCAAGTTCCAGGAGAAGGATATAGGATAAGTTGCAAATGGGGAATCAAATTCAGTTTATCGATGATGAAAGTAATAGAAAATGTAGATCTCTGATACGGACAAAAATAACAAGCAATATGAAACTGAAATGGGATTGCACTTCCAACCAGATCATTGAAGCCCGTAAGGAAGCATGGTCATAAAACTTCAAATTATCAGGGACAATTCTGTTATATGGCCAAAAGGGGTACTACAAACCAAACCTTTGACAAGAAATGCTGAAAGAAATCTTAAACAATCGAAAGACACTATGCTTCTTAAGAGATTAAAAACATTGAAAAATATATATATATATATATATATATATATATATATAAACAAGTTACACATGCGAGAAACCTGATTTATCAGGCAATCTGTTTGCAAAGAGCAACCAAAAATCCAAAACATGGACTAGCATTTTCAACTCAAATTGGAATTTCCTGAAAGGTCCTCACATACTGAAAATAATAAAATAAAAATTAGTGTATGCCAAGTTTTCATTAATCAAAGAATTTATGTCCACAAGATGTCTGGATGAATGCACTATCACACATGGTTTAAAATCTCACCAGTATATCGCAATGCATTGAGAATCGGAATAGACATATTAAAATATCCTTCAGAAATATATCGGTCGAAATATCAGAAAATATTACCAAAAATAGCAGAAATATCTAAACTATCAAAAATATATAAAATTTATAAGGAGGAAGAAAAAAAAACTGAAATATATCGGGTGTGATATCAGATTTTTATCAGTGATATATTGGAAATTATCGGAAATTTATTGGAAAGTATCAGTCTAATAAACTAATCAAATATAGGTTGCAAAAAAAAAAAAAAAATCAGCCGATATCTCAAAAATATTGGAAAATATCATTTGCCAAACCTTTCTGACATCACCAATATTTATTAAATTCAAAACCTTGTTTTCTTATCCACTGTCTCTTTCAAAATTCATGTCTGGTTCATTATTATTTCACAAGGGTTGTTTGGAATATTGACACATTGTTTATCACACAAATATAAGGAATTGATTTGGTTAAAATAAAAGAATCTATAACAATTTACATCTTTCCCACTTTATATTTCCATCACTATTTTTTTTTTCTTTCCCATTTTGATGTCTGGAAAAATGCTGAAATGTATTAGAGTTCCTTCTCAAGGACAACAAGTTAGCAGCAATACACACACCAATTTAAATACCTGTCTCTACCTAAGCACAGTCCCCCTAATATATAAGCAAAGCTGAAACAAGTAAAGATCAAACTCACGCTGTTCAAAGTCTGTGGGACACAAAAAATAGCCTGTATACCAGCATGATTCACAGCAAACTTAACAGCATCTGGACCTGCACAGAAAAATATACTGTCAGAGCAGGCTCAACAGACTAGGAAGATACGTTTAGACAATTAGATACAAACCAAGAGTGTCATAAAGGGGAACCGAGATATATGAATAAGCTGAGCAGGCATGATCCACAATCAGCCACTCCGGTCTATTTATAAAATAAAGTCCAATGCAAGCTCCCTGTTCCATGAGAGACCAGACGAAGCAAATCATATTTGCAGTACTAAAATATTTCGTGAAATGACAACTTCTAAACTAAGAGGTCCCTAACATAGACTGAATTTGGCATACAAGCTAAATACCATAGAAGATAACAAGAGTTATGAGCTTATCCAATTGCAACTACATTGAGGATTATAGGGGTCCTTAAAAAAAGAAGAATCTAAGTACTCTTGAAGTGACTAACCTTTTGTAACCCATGATACTGTAGGCCAGAACCTATTGCTTCGCGAGCAGTTCCTGCTTCCCCATATGTCATCCACTTGTACCTTCAGTTATAAAGAACATGTCACACATTCCTTTATGGAGAAGGCTAATCAACAGGTGATACATACTTAAGTAATTGATAACCAACTTACTCTCCAATTGTACCATCTATCCGAATTCGTGTACCCAAGTATTTGTAATCATGGAAAGTTTCAACGGCATGCCTGTATTCAGAATATTTTGAGAAATATCTTATCTCTCCCGTTATGTAATAAGCTTAGGCAGAAAACTCGAAGCACATATAGTTGCAATAGTTCTCTTCAAAGTAAATTATATAAACAACAAAAAGTGCATTCAAGTCAGGGCATATTTACAACAAACACAAAAGCCTTAAAGCTAAGTGCAAGTTTAAACAAAGGAGTAAGGACCCTCACACAAAATTATCATGAAGTGTCCCAATTGCAGGATGGTCAGCAAATCTACTTATGAGCTTCAAAGGAGAACGCACTGATCTGCCACCAAAAAGTAACAATGTTCCATATTGTCCTAGAAAAGAAAAATGGAAACAGCATACCTACAAGTAACCAACTGAAGTAGAAACAGAAACAAGAGTAGTGAGTACCTATGCACATTCCACTTGCCTGTTTGCAACTTTTCTGGAAGAACTACACTGTAACCCAGCCCTGCTCAGAAATTGAACCCAACATTTTGATGCCCAATAACATAAAATATAATGAAAATTCACACATATAACCAAAAAGAGAGTTGACAAATTTGATTAAGTCCTATTGAGTAAAACAAGTTTCAATTAGCCACGTGCAGGATTTTAATTCAAAGAATTATAAAGCAATATGAAGATCTAAGATTTGTACTCCTTCAGCTAAAAAGAAGTGGTAAAAGCGTTATTAACCGCTTCCTCCCCTTGTAAAGAATAAATGGAAGGTACTTACTGGGTTGCGAGTGTAACTTACTAATACTTTAGAAAAGGCGTATCAAGCTTCTAATTTCTCAAGGTATAAGGTATGACACTCAATTTAGGTAGTGGTAAAAGCATTACTCGTTCCAAGAGAAAAAACAAAAAACAAAACATAAGTTAAAGTCCAATGCAAACGTGTTGAGAACGCGGAAAACAGAGTAATTGATCAGTTATTGAGTCTCTGAGAACTGTTTTCAGGAAGAAAAAAAAAAATCGTAGAAACGATTTTTTCTTTTTTCTTTTTTTGTCCACGATTTTTAGATACGAAAACGCAATTAACAATATAAAAAAGAACAACCAAAACGGCGAGTTTTCATTGTTTTCGCAGTAAATCAGTTTTCGGAAACAGTTTGAGAAAATCAATATGGTCTTCCAGAGCTACCAAACAAACGTGTCCTACGAATCACAATCACAATCTCACATAAGCTGCAGAATCACAGCCGGCACAATATCTACTACGCAGCTCCAAATTTTATCTGATCAGATAAAGCTCCCATCGCTCAATTGCTCCTTATGCTTATATACACGCGTACAAGTTTATATATTAACTTATACATACATATATTATTATACGTAGAGAGAGAAAGTACCATGAACGAACTCTCCAGCGGTGAGGTTGGCTTGAACAAGAGACTGGGGATCGTCGGAGGCGGGGAGGAGGTGGCATTGGATGGCATGGAGGCGACGCTGCGCCGGTGATTCCATGGGAACAATATTTTCTCGGGAAAATGATCGCCAAGAATTTTCTCGGGAAAATTATGGGTGGGCAAGGTTGGTCGAGCTTGGTCTTTTCCCGTTGCTTAATCTGAAAAATTATGAGAAAGCGAAAGGGGCACGCTTTTTAATGTGATGATGATGATGATGATGATGAGAGAATGATAATTAGGATAAGATCAGAGCCGTTGCATTCAGCTTAGTATAATACGTTGCGTCTCGTCAGCAGGTGAGATAGGTGAGCTACGTGGCCTTTCCCGCTAAAATTCGGTCCACGTACTTTTACCAACTTCGAAAGCTCAAAAAATTTTACCAGCTCCAAAAAAAAAAAAAAAAAAAAAAACAATTAAAATAATCTCTAAGTAAGAGGAGTTTAGAATCGTTTATGGCCAAAAAAATACTATTCAATTAGCATTGTTTACTGTTTAAACTGTACTAATTATCGTTGATATTGTTCAAACCACACTAACTTATAAAATGAGAAAAAAAAAATCAGGTATATATATATAGGTATATATATTATTTATTTTGTGCAAAACCTGATTTACAAAATTCCAAACATTCTTATATTCAAAACATCATATACACTAATTATTTCAACAATCAAATAATCTCAAATCTAAACTGATAAAGTCTCAAAAAAAAACGACACGTACATCAAAACTCAAAGTCAAACCCTAAATCAATAAACGCCAAATCAATACTCAAGTCCAAAACCTGATTTGAAGATGATTACCATCAAATCAAAACTCAAGTACTGCGACAGTTGAAGTTCATTGAAAAATATGCTCCTTCTTCTTCTTCTTCTTCTTCTTCTTTTCTTTTTTTTTTTTTTTTTTTTTTTTTTTTTTTTTTATATATGAAGTTTACAATACAAAACACTCGGATTTATTAGAAAAATTATAAATAAACTTAAAAATAAAAATGGTAATCGAATCAATTGCTATCAATCTGATTGCTACCTATTACTACTAGGGAGGCCCTTTTGGAGACATGAGAAACAAGGGGCTTAGTAATTGTGATTTATTGTAACCAGATATCTCTCTCCGAGTTTAATAGGTTTTTGTAATGATCTGCGTGGCTAAAGGGTAGGAGACGAGACGACATCGTAGAGGCAGAAGCTTCTGAGTTGTTCTTTGGAAGATTCTTAAGGGTAAGGAATTTGAACAGGGGAGATGAAGAGTGATGAACATCTGGGATGGTCTTGGGGTGAGATAAAGTGGTGCGTAATTTTTTGGTTTGGGGAAGTATTGCTAAACTGTAAAATTGTAATATGTGCACCGGGGGCTATGGCTCTACATGCATATGCGAATGCAATTTATAACTAATATTGCATAAACAATTTATCACTTTTACGTAATTGCATTTGCATCATACGATTATTAACTGATTTCTATCTGGTTATTGTGGTTAGTAAACAGGTTATGAGCCTATTTTAGTATTTGGGCCTTTATCGAGGCGTATATTAAATGATTTTGAAAACGTTTTAGGCCTGTTTTTAGCGTTATGAGCCTATTTTAGTATTCTTTTTTAAGCCCTAATGTTTTAGATAAAATCTATATTTTAATTCCACATTCTAGCTTTAAAATAACCAAAAAAAAAAAAATACAAATACCACATAATAGGTTCATCTAAAAAATATAAACATAAGAATTACAAAGAGTGGTTGTTTAAACGTAAATCCAACAACGTTACAAATCCAACAAACATTATAAAAAAAAATTACAAATCATCAAAAAAAAAAAAACACATAAATCAAATCTAAATATAACACATTCAAAAGTGAATATGGATTGCAATAACACGTTTTGATTAATTAATTTATGTATCGGCTCTACCCCAATGTACCTTGGTATTGTATACTTGTAATGCATGTATCATCTCCTTTAATTTATATATTTATCTTAAAATTGTTATTTGTAATTATTTTTGTTACTTGCATTCGCAATCAAATACATAAGTGAATAAGGGGTTTTAGGTGCATAATTTGTGCACAACAATTTATATGATTAATGATATTTTATAATTTTTTTTTAAGAGTTGTGATTGGTGCATAATAAAGTCGTACAACACATGTACAATACAAGATACATGTGTAAGACTTACATCACATGAATCTCACTTATATGTCTTGAATTGTGCATGTATTGGATGCGTAGAAATCTATTCTTTTTTAACCATCAACCATATGAAAAATTGTGCAGAAGTTGTAGAAATATCGTTAGATAGGGGTTATCTGCCGCTGTTCCGCTTGTAAAGCCCAACTTGTGAGTCTGGACAAAAGTCAAGCAATAAGCACTCACAGTGGTTTATGTAAATTTTTATCTAAAATAGCTAACGAAAACTCACTTTTGTTAATTTAGATAACCACTTTTCAACACCTTCTTCCATCGGCTTATCTAAATTTCTTCTCTATTTTATTAAAATAATCAATTTTTATTTTTATTCATTAAATAAAACACCAGAAAATTATACACACACCGCACCACGCCCAACCCAGCCCACATAAACTTCTACACAACCATCACCCCATGGTTTCCAAGCACAGCAGGAAAAAAAAGGGAGTTGGATCCTCATCTTCCACGGCCAAGATCACACCTCACTCTGCCGTTAATTTCCTCATACACAAATACAGACCAAGCCCATGGTTCTCAAAACACAATGAATTTTTCGGTGCTTTTCTGTGGGTACCAGCAGAGGGTCGACAGTTTCGGTGGGTGCCGGGTTTCCGGTGGGTTTATGGGTGACTGCCGGCAATCTTTGTTGAGGTGATCTCCGGCGATTTGTGGGTGACGACAGTCAGGTGGTCTTCGGCGATTCGGGGTTCGCTGTAAAGGAAGCGCAGGTGGGGCATTCGGTGGCGTACGAGTTCAACATGGAGAAGGGAAAAGCAGAAAAAGAGAAGGAGAAGAAGACGAGAGAGAGACGCGGAGAACAAGAAGAAGTGAAGAGCTGAAAGAAAAGTTGAGGAAAGTGTGTGAGAGAGAGAGAGAAGGAGAGAAAAGGAAATAAAAAAGAGAAATCCTTCCTTTTCGGAAGGTGTAGCGTTTGTGTTCACAACGCTTCATGTAGCGGCACAAATTACGGAATTACGAAAAGAGCAATGCTTAGGAGAAGCATTTTTTCCGGATTTCATCCGGGAAAAATGGTTCTCCATGGCATTATTGTAATATTTTAATTACAATAATGCCACTTTTAATTACAATAATGCCATGGAAAAGCAATTTTTCCGGATGAAATCCGGAAGAAATGCTTCTCCTAAGCATTAGCCTTAGGAAAAATGTATTCTAACTTTTTCTTTAAATAATTCAATGGAGTGTGTTTTTAACATTTTGTTTGGTTATTTTAGTTTAAAGTTGTAAATAGATAATTCATTGGGAATGGTATTGGGGAACAAAAACGGCGTGCGTAACGTAACTATAAGGGATAAGGCGGTAAAGAAACAAACGGACACATCCACGTGGCCAATAGATGCCCCGAGCCCACCTCCTACCTCTCTGTCTATCTCTGCCGCACCGACACAGACAAAGTCCTCACTGACTTGGGAGAAAAGACTCACGGTTCCTCTCTTGAGCCAGACAGCTTTCATTCGTGAGCGAGTCAGACTCGGTCTAGGGCTCTACCAATGGCGGAGAACGGGACGACTCGGCTCGACTCGGGATGGCTCGCCGCGAGGTCCACGGAGGTTTCCCTCAGCGGGACCCAGCTCACCACCACTCACCGTCCCTCCGGGCCCACCTCCCCCTGGATGAACGCCGTCGTTCCGGGAACGTAAACACCTTTACTCTCTTTCTTTCTTAATTTTTTTGATCGAAACGAGCATCAGATAATTATAGCTAGAAACCATGTACCTGGAATTCAGGTCTTGGTTTCGAATGGCGGTCCATCATTTTCATTTATTTATGCCTCAGTTGACCATACTCATAGAATTTAGCATCCAGTATAGTTCCTAGAATCCAATACTGGAAAGAAATTGTTGTATCTGCATATACCCACTGTTATGTCGTAGCTGTTGAGGAACTAATAGAAAAATAAATAAATAAAAAGAAAGTTGTATTGTTCGAGGGATCGGGACTAACGGTTATTTAATTGACAGTGTTTTGGCAACCTTGGTGAAGAACGAAGTTGTTCCTGATCCTTTCTATGGGATGCAAAACGAGACAATTGTAGATATTGCTGATTCTGGGAGAGAGTACTACACATTCTGGTTCTTTACAACTTTTCAGAGTAATCTGGTATGCAATTTATTGACATAAAATATGTCCTTGAGGTTTTATTCACTTGAAATTACTTTTTTTTTTTTTTTTTTTTTGCAATGGGTCAGTACTTGGGTAGTTGGCTAGTGAAATTGGGTCAAATTTTAACCAAAGATGGTCTGATAATTTTAAATTTTCTGGAAATTGTTATTTGATTTTCAAATAGTGTTGGAATTCCTCAAACTTGTCTAGAAGCTGGCAGTTTCCAAGCCTGTTTGCTTCTTGGTCTCAAATCTGATCCTCTTTTCTTTTTTCTTTTTTTCCCTCCCCTATTGAAAAAAAAAAAGTCTAATTGCTTGACCTTTTGCAGTCAGGAAATCAGCATCTGGATCTGAATTTTCGTGGAATCAATTATTCTGCAGAGGTGTATTTAAATGGGCACGAAAAGGTCCTGCCAAAAGGGATGTTTCGGAGGCATTCTCTTGATGTCACTGATATTCTGCATCCTGATGGTCAAAACTTGCTTGCTGTTCTTGTTCACCCGCCAGATCATCCCGGGAGAATTTCTCCTCAGGGGGGGCAAGGTGGTGATCATGAGGTTTGTAGCTAAATCGACAACCTATTCAATTCATTTTATATCCTTTTATTAATTACTATTTTTTCATAAATACATTAATAATTTGGATCTCCTGCAAATTGAATGACAGAGTAAAGAAATAAGTTCTGCCATGCTTACAAAACATGCAATCTAACATTAATTTGCTTTCATGGTAGATTGGAAAGGATGTTGCCACACAATATGTTGAGGGTTGGGATTGGATGGCTCCTATAAGGTGACTGTACTGTTACTTTTGAGTTTGGATCATGGGAGGTGGTTATTATCAATATTGTCCTTTCTATAATGATATTGTTTCCACTAGTTTCTCATTGGATTATGGGAGATGGTAGCGGCAGATGGATGATAACGCTATTAGAAATATCTTACAACCAAGCTGCCAACCAAAGTATTATAAAGTAACTCGTGGGATGAGCACTCACATGGAAGAATGAATTATAGACATGAAATATGTTATTTGATTTATAAGACTTCAAAAGTAAAACATAATGTAACACCCCGGTTCTATATTGGGAAGATGAGTAACCCACATAAAGAGTAAGAAGTTTATAAAGATACTCATTGGTGCTAAGTCCCAAATTGCTTACTTACTAGATGAAACTGGGTTTTATAAGTGATTTTAGGAAAACTCCAAATTGATTAGTCATTTTGGAATGATAGCGCAAATGTGGCTAGCTCTTTTGCCTAAGTCGTTACACAAAATGCCAGCACTTCTACTTCCTCTGCTGCAGTGTGATTTTCACTTTTAGGATGTGTTTTGATCTTATTATCACTCATCCATTTGTTCACCTGCCAGCTGAGTGCAACCCTATATTTATAGATCATGTCAAAACAGAATATTTCTGTTTTAATATACTTGATCTTTGTGCTATTACAGGGATAGGAACACTGGCATATGGGATGAGGTATCTATTTCTATAACCGGGGTGAGTTATATTTCAAATGATTAAATTCTTTCCATAACAGTAGATATGTGATTAATGTTAATGACATCTGGAATTTCATCTTGTCATACAAGCTAATCAATGCACGGGTGCAGTCATAAGTAGTAGTGCCCTCATGAGCTGTAGATATGCATGCTTATAAAAAGTTGTACTGCATATTCCTTTTTCCGTCATAGTTCCTTATAACATTGATTCTTGGTCATGCAATTCCTGCAGCCGAATTATTCCATGATTAAGTTTCAGATACTGATGGCTTAGTTTTTGGTGCAGCCGGTGAAAATAGTTGATCCCCACTTGGTTTCGTCTTTTTTCGACAATTACAAGAGGGTATATTTGCATGCTACGACAGAGTTGGAAAATAGAAGTGGCTGGGTTGCTCAGTGTTCTTTGAATGTTCAAGTGACAACGGAACTTGAGGGAAACGTTTGTCTAGTAGAGCATCTTGAGACTCAACATTTGTCAATCCTTGCTGGATCACGAGTGCAATATACATTTCCTGAGGTCAGTGATAGTATCCATTCTTACTAATCTTAGTAGACAATAGACTTCTTTCTGCCTGCCTCTTTGTAAAGCATTTCAAATTTTAAGTACTGTTGTTTCAATAAAAATTTACTCAGCAGTCAAGGGTAAACTTCTTTTATTCTTGTATCTTAGTTTCTAAATTTATGCATATCTGGATTTCCCACACGTAGAAAATCAAGAAAAAAAGATTAGATTGGGTTGGAATTCTTGCACAATTGGATTTCCCAGACATGAAAAAGATTAAAAAAGAAGAAGAAGAAGAAGAAGATTACACAGGGTTGGTGTTTAGGCCAGCTTGGAGTTTGTGCATAGGAACTGGGCTATATGAGTTATCTACATCCTTCGGCCAATTGAAGTGAAGAAGACTTGTTAACTTATTCTAGCATCTTAGGCAACCAGTAATTGTACTCACCATAGAAATCTGTTCGGTAATTTTCGCTAACTCTTTTGGTGCTAGGACAATCTTCCTCATTCTTCTGACTCTGGATTTTTACTCTAGTTCCTGTTATTCTGCTGTCAGGTAAAGGATTGCTTTTGTTCCCGCTCATTAATACACTCTTAGGTCTTATCTGTTTGATGGGTTAATCCTGTTATATATAATTCTCAGTGCAGCTCGGTCCACTAACTGATTTTTGACTGGATATGTCCTAAAATGTGACTATCTTTTGGTTTCTGCAGTTTTCCTTGTTGGTCTGTATGTACACTGTTTATGACACTCGTATCTTGCAGTTACGATTCGGTAAAGTTAGATATCAATGTCAGTGTTTTATTAAATATTAATGTGATATTGTACACTTAGGTAACAAACTTCCTTCTTAGTTCAGTACATTGATATTGTACATACCATTTTAAGGAGGCAAAATCATACAACACCTTTACAAATTACCAGAAAGAAAAGAAAGAAAAATTAAAAGAAAAAAAGTAAAAAAATTACATATTTGCCCTAAAAATAGAAGGAAAATAGCCTTTCTTTCTAATCCATGGTGTGTCATTTAGGATGACCAAGCATTTGGAGCATCCATTTATTATGGACTCTGATAAGTTGCATTTATCTAGTTTTTGGCTGTCAGTACTCCTGTCAATTTGCTAATGGTATGGTATTAATTTGCAGCTTTTTTTCTACAAGCCCAACTTATGGTGGCCAAATGGTATGGGAAAACAATCCTTGTACAACGTTCACATTACTGTTGATGTGAAAGGATACGGAGAGTCTGATGCGTGGAGCCATCCATTTGGATTGCGGAAAATTGAGAGCCATATTGATAGTGCCACTGGTGGAAGGTACTTTATACATATAATTCATAAATGGCCTAGCTTCCCCTACCCCCCATTCCCCTGTTTCTTGGTTGCCTTCTACAATAAACATTCTACATTGGTTTCGATTTTTGATATTATGATCTGTATTCTATACATTTTTTATATAAAGGTTGTTCAAGGTCAACGGGCAGCCTATTTTTATTCGTGGTGGTAATTGGATATTGTCAGATGGGTTACTACGTCTGTCAAAGAAACGTTACAAAACAGACATCAAGTTTCATGCTGATATGAATTTTAACATGCTTCGTTGTTGGGGTGGTGGATTAGCCGAGAGGCCAGAATTTTATCATTATTGTGACATTTATGGTCTTCTGGTAAGCTATGCCTCTCTCTCCTCTCTCTCTCTCCTCTCTCTCTCTCTCTCTGTGGCATGTTTTCTTCCCTTTGTGCATATTAGGCAGGTTGTGTTTTTTTTTTCCTTGGGGGGGGGGGGGGGGGGGGGGGGGCAGGGTGGTGGGGTTGAGTGAACTTTGGACAAATCCTGGATCATCTATGTGTGAAGTATACTGAAGGTTTCATTACTGGACGCTTGCAGCATAAGATGCATACAATGCTTAGAGATCTTTTCATTTTATCATGGAATTGTATTACCAATGCCAAGAATACTTTTACACATCAGTTATCTGGAGAAAATTTGTATAGACTAAAAGAACCTAACAACTATAGTCTGAAGTACTTTTCTACGAACACGGGTATTCTTGCGACTGTATAAGGTGAGGGTATGTTAATCATAAAAATAAGTCACATGATAATGGTTAAATCAGTCAAATAGCAATGAAAATAACCATGAAGCGGATCTTTGCATTGTTGATTTTTGTAATTATTTTCAAAACTATTAGGGTAACTTAAAAACTATTAGGGTATCACTGATCTAAAGTTTCTGCAAATGTTTTACCTTTCAAATTTGTTTCCTTTTTTAATTGTGCAAAGTTGGTTATAACCAGTATAATTTTTGTTGTGGGAAGAAGTAAACATGCAAGCAACCCCCGTCTTGTGAGCAAATTCTTTATTTTCTTTCCTATAACTCAACATTACTTGTATTTCCAATTTCTCTTGCTAAATACATGGATTACCACCACCAACATCATTATTATTTGACGTTGATCCCCCTTTGGGCCATACACCCTGTTAGATAGTTGGCTCTTGTATTTCGGACTGCCTCTACCTTAGATTAGACCTGATATATTTCTAGCCACCTTCTTGTTCTTGCAATGCGTATTCAACTTTAATGAAGAATTCATTACCATTGAGGTCAGTGTTCTTTGTTTCCATAACCAAACCATCTTAATCAAATTCTTTTATCTTCTCCTTAACTGGAGCTACCCTTAGATTTTAGTGAATGCAATCATTTTGTATTCTATCTTTTATTGCCACTACCAATTATTTAAACGGGGACATGGTCTCTAGATAGAGCTAAATGGAAATAATGGATTCTTGTAGCCAACTAAATTACGTAGGATAATTGCTTGGTTGAGTTCAGTTGTATTTTTAATTGCCAATAATCTATTTTAGCATCCTTCTTCTAGAAAAAAGTTATTTGATCATTTTCTGCTGTTTTATGTAGTGCAGTAGGATTCTCTGGCACTTTAATTTTGGTACATCTGCGTAAATGAAGCTTTGAAATGTTCCTACAAGAGCGAATTCTTTGTTGCATTGTGTTATACTACAGCTTCGCCAAACCTCAAGATTCTAATGTGCCACTTTGGATTTGATATTTTAAATTAATGCACCACACTCTGGTATAACTTGATCCATGTGCCCGATCTGATTTTGTAGGTGTGGCAAGAGTTTTGGATTACTGGAGACGTTGATGGACGAGGTGTCCCAGTATCAAATCCAAATGGTCCCCTGGATCATGATCTTTTTTTGCTATGTGCAAGAGACACTGTCAAGCTTCTCAGGAACCATCCTAGTCTTGCTCTTTGGGTAGGTGGGAATGAGCAAGTTCCACCAGATGACATCAATGCAGCTTTGAAAAATGACCTCAGACTCCATCCTTATTTTGAACTTCCCAATGAAACCAGCAAGTCTTTTGAAGATTCATCCCCAGTGAAGAAGGATCCTAGCCAATATCTTGATGGTACACGTGTTTATGTCCAAGGATCCATGTGGGATGGGTTTGCAAATGGAAAGGGGGACTTCACAGATGGCCCTTATGAAATCCAAAATCCTGAAGACTTCTTCAAAAGTAATTTTTACAACTATGGATTCAATCCTGAGGTTGGTTCTGTCGGGATGCCTGTTGCGGATACTATCAGAGCAACAATGCCTCCAGAAGGCTGGAAGATTCCGTTGTTGAAGAAGCTTCCTAGTGGGTACACAGAAGAAATTCCAAACCCCATGTGGGAATACCATAAATACATACCCTATTCAAAGCCAGAAAAATATGTTCATGATCAGATTGAACTTTATGGTACCCCAAAGGATCTTGATGATTTTTGTTTAAAGGTAAATCAAAATCTTTCTGTAGCTATTCCAGTAGACTTGTGCATTGTCTCATCTCTGTTCTTGTAGTGACTAACTTGAAATGGTCATCTTAGGCCCAACTGGCTAACTACATTCAGTATAGAGCTCTGCTGGAAGGCTGGACTTCCCATATGTGGAGTAAATTCACTGGTGTCCTGATTTGGAAGACACAGAATCCTTGGACTGGTCTTAGAGGTCAGTTTTATGATCATCTCCTTGACCAAACGGCAGGTTTTTATGGCTGTCGCAGTGCTGCAGAACCTATCCACGTCCAGCTGAATCTGGCTACGTATTTTATAGAGGTAATATCCACACCAATAGAAGTTCTAATTCATTTAGTACGAATTGTATTTTAAATTCAATGCTTATTTATTGTATGATAAGATGTTTCCCTAGAACACATTAGCCAAAAAAACTCCAGAGTTCAAAACCAATATATTTCTGTGGACAGAATAGGTGTGAATGGGAATAAATATAAAGATAATCGAAAATTTGTAAATAGGCTCATAATTCATTTTCTTTGGTGTTTCTGTGTGGGGCTACGAGTGGGGGGGGGGGGGGGGGGGCGTTGTGCTTTGGTATATAATTTGCAATTGTTTTCTCATCCTGCCCTAAACAGGTTGTCAATACTACATCAGAGGAACTATCTAACATAGCCATTGAAGCCTCAGTCTGGGATCTGGAAGGTTCATGTCCCTACCACAAAGTTTTTGAAAAGCTCTCTGCGCCACCCAAAAAAACAGTGTCCATTGTTGAAATGAAGTATCCAAAGTCTAAAAACCCAAAGCCAGTATACTTCCTTCTCCTCAAACTCTATAACACGTCAGACTATGGCATTATATCTAGGAACTTTTACTGGCTGCATCTTCCAGGTGGAGATTACAAGCTGCTGGAGCCCTACAGAAGGAAAAAAATACCCCTTAAGATTACATCTAAGGCTTTCATCAAAGGGTCCACTTTCGAAATTGAAATGCATGTTCAAAACACATCCAAAAAAGCTGACTCTAGAAGTTTGACCTATTTGAACAATTTCTTGGCTAGGCAAGGTAATGGTGATTTTGATATGGCCTCGTTGGAACCTGTACATAGTCAGACTGACGAAAAACATGAGGTTGGCTTGTTTCGGAGGATTTACAGAGTTTTTGCAAAGGAAAATGATAGTTCAAGGGTTTCCGAAGTAAAAGGGGAAGATGTAGGAGTTGCTTTCTTCCTTCATTTTTCTGTTCATGCTTTGAAGGCAGACCACAAAGAAGGAGAAGACACGAGAATTCTTCCTGTTCATTACTCGGACAACTATTTCTCACTAGTGCCTGGTGAGGTTATGCCCATCAAACTCACTTTTGAGGTCCCTACAGGTGTCACCCCTCGAGTTTCTCTGCATGGCTGGAATTACCATGGTGGGCATACTGTTCATTGAGCTTGGTAAAGAGTATTTATTATGTCTTGTCTGCAATCTTGTGAAAGCAATAACTCTATCGAGGTCAAGTTTTACACAGTACCCCCAGTTACACAATTGTTTCATTGTTTGATTTGAGAGACTTTTGTTACTGAAAGTTCCACCGGAGAACCTTCAAATCTTTCTACCAGTCATCTAGTTCTTAAGGGAAATTCCTCTATACACATTTTGTTATTAGATATGGTCTTCTTTTGTTTTGTATTGTCTTTGTTAATTCGGAGTCTTGATTCAGGGAGTGATACAGACGGAAGAAAGAGACACAGTTGTATAGTCTTGGCATTGAATTAGTCTCACCTGAGTTTTATGTGAGAGTCTGAAAGACCTTACTCTTGTTTTGCCTCCACTATGATGATGATACCTGGAACTGAAACCTGGGTTAAGTGAAAGCTTGCTTGGTTGCACGTGCACATTTTACTTGATACTTAACTTAAGGTCATCTGTAAAATGAAACTTGATCTTCAATATAAGCCTCGCCTGCCTGTTCATCTTACAATTTTGAAGGTCTGGCTCTGAACACGCACGAAACATTCCTCTCCCCACCTTTTCGGCCTGACATAAACAGAAGAAAAACAAACAAATGTTACCCTTTTACTCATAGAAATTGGAGTTCCGTTGATGAAATATGTTTGGAACTTTGTCGTGCAAACCAAATCGTGGGTTGTTATTATTTGGCTGAAAAAAAAAAGAAAAAAAGAAAAAAGAAAAAAAGAAGTCAAATTACGGTTGTTATGGTTTATTTACTCCTCAGGCCGAATCAGAAAACCAGATCCTCTATTTCAAGCCCAAAATGGACCCCAAAAAAAAAAAAAAAAAAAAACAACGGAAGATTCTTTGTTATTAGGACAATCAAAATTTCAAAAAACAAAAAAAAAAAATCGTAGGGCTGCGAAACTTGTCTGTCCCAAGAGTAATGCTACACATCATTCCCTTGTCCTCTTTTTGTCCTTTCAAATGTGATGTGGCTCTTAAAATCACCATTGAATTTATGATAGATCATTATTGAATTTTGATCCAATGATGATTTTAAGAGCCACATCAATTTGAGAAGGATAAAAGGTGGACAAGAGGATGATGTGTAGCATTACTCCTGTCCCAAATAACTTGGGATGAAGATTATTTGTTATTATAGACGGTCAAAATTTTTAAAAATTTCTGATAGTTTAAGAGAGGGGTTGCCAAACTTATCTATCCGGAATTAACTTAGGGTGTGAAACTCGTTAATCCAGAATAAGTGAGCTCCTTGTAGGATTCACAATCCCAACCAAAGTCTCTAGCACACGCCCACACGCGTACAGACGCGCATACAAACGCACCTGTGGAGTGTGGGAACGTTCAAGGCCGTCGCTCCTATACTAACCAAAAATAAAAAAACCGTTGCTCCTACACACAAGAACAGTTGGTGTCGGTGTCCCATTTTCATGGATGAAATCCAAATGGATCTTCCACAAACTCAGCTCCAACCTTCCCTCCTGGGCTTCCAGTTTCCTCTCTCTCTTCGAAACCCCATCCCACGGAAACCCATTTTCAAAAACCTCAATATTTGCCCTCAACCATGTTGACATAACGCTCCTCTTATCCGTTTGTGGAAAAGAATGTCTCCTTCATTTGGGTTCTTCCATTCATGCCTCCATCATCAAAAACTTTGAATTTTTTGGTTCGGAGAACCGGGCTAATATCCAAAATGCTCTTTTTGTTTGGAATTCTCTCCTTTCTATGTACTCCAAATGCGGTGAACTGTCAAATGCAGCTAAGCTGTTTGATCGTATGCCTGTCAAAGATACCATTTCGTGGAATACGATTATATCTGGGATTTTGAGGAATGGGGAGTTTGATACGGGTCTCGGTTTATTTAAAAGAATGCGTGAATCGGGTTTTTATCAGTTTGATAAAGCTACTTTGACTACGATTTTATCAGCTTGTGATGGACCTGAGTTTTGTTATGTGAGTAAAATGATCCATGGATTGGTAATTTTAAGTGGGCATCTGCAGGAAATTACCGTGGGGAATGCTATGATAACATCATATTTTAAATGTGGGTGTTTTAGCTCAGGAAGGCAGGTTTTTGATGAAATGCTCGAAAGGAACGTTATTACTTGGACGGCTGTGATCTCAGGCCTTGCACAGAATGAGTTCTATGAGGAGAGTTTGAAACATTTTGTTGAGATGCGTTGCGGATCGGTGTGTCCGAATTCTTTGACATATTTGAGCTTGCTCATGGCATGTTCAGGTTTGCAGGCCTTAAAGGAAGGGCATCAAATTCATGGGATCCTTTTGAAATTGGGAATTCAAACAGATTTTTGCATTGAGAGTGCACTAATGGACATGTATTCAAAGTGTGGAAGTGTAGAAGATGCATGGAAAATCTTTGAGTCTGCAGCACAGCTTGATGGGGTTACCTTGACTGTTATCCTTGTGGGTTTTGCACAAAATGGATTTGAGGAAGAAGCTATACAACTTTTTGTTAAAATTGTTAAGGCAGGGATTGAGGTTGACCCAGACATGGTTTCAGCTTTTCTTGGGGCATTTGGGGTTGGTACTTCTATGGCCCTTGGTACACAAATTCACTCCTTCGTTATCAAAAAAAGCTTCAGTAATAATACTTTTGTCAGCAATGGCCTTATAAACATGTACTCCAAGTGCGGGGATTTGAAGGATTCAGTCAAAGTCTTCAGTCAGATGCCTCAAAGGAACTCAGTCTCATGGAACTCCTTAATCGCAGCTTTTGCCCGTCATGGGGATGGCTCCAAGGCACTACAAATGTATGAAGAGATGAGATTGGAAGGCATACAGCCAACGGATGTTACATTTCTGTCTTTGCTCCATGCTTGCAGCCATGTTGGCTTAGTTGAAAGGGGCATGGAATTGTTGGAATCCATGGCCAAAGATCATGGGTTGAGACCAAGATCAGAGCACTATGCATGTGTTGTTGACATGTTGGGTCGGGCAGGACTTCTTAATGAAGCTAAAAACTTTATTGAGGGATTACCTGAGAATCCTGGTATAGATGTTTGGCAAGCATTGCTTGGGGCTTGTAGCATTCATGGTGATTCAGAGATGGGAAAATATGCTGCAGATCAGTTGTTTTTGGCAGCACCTGAAAGCCCAGCACCATACGTCCTATTGGCCAATATATATTCCTCTGAAAGGAGATGGAAAGACAGAGCCAGGACAATTAAGAGAATGAAGGAGATGGGGGTGGAAAAAGAAACAGGTCTGAGTTGGATTGAGATTGAAAAGAAAGTCCACAGCTTTGTTGTTGGGGACAGAATGCATCCACAAGCTGAGAACATATATGGGGTTTTGGCAGAGTTGTTTAGACACTTGACAGACGAAGGATATGTTCCGGATAAGAGGTTCATTCTCTATTACTTGGATCAAGATGGGAAGGAACAGCCATCGGTTTGATTTACTAGACACTCAAAGATACACTTTCTGATGTTCTGTCTTCGGTCTTATAATCTCTCGTATATAATTAATCTTTTGGATTATTAGCTGTTTAGCATGCTTGGTAGACAATGGGAAAATAGGGAGGGAAAGAAACTAGCAGAAAATGCAAAGATCATTATCTTTTAAGTCCCAGAATTCGATTAACAGAATATTCATCCCGTTTCAACTTTTAATAAAGGGGCGTTGAACAACCTCCCGGGTAAAATAAAGTCCAAAAGCCAACTGCAACTCCAACTCCTTCAACGCAGAATATATAGTTTGAGAAATGCTACACAACTTCCACTCCTACACTCCTATTTTCATACTCTTTGATTTAACTTTTAGAATTACCCGCAGATCAAAATTCAATAATGATCTATCATAAATCCAATCACATGATTGTGAGAGAGGAGCGTGGGAGTTGAAGTGTGTATCATTGGTGTCATGCTGCTAGAGATGATGACACGTAAGAAGCTCGCCAGTGAATTGTTTTCAGATGGGCTTGGTCTAAGGAAATCGGTGGCTTCTACATTTCCAAACCAAATTATAGATGTTGTGGACACCTCATTTTATGGTTAAGATTAGATTTTATAAATCTAATGATTATATATTGTCACATGGTGAATAACTATACATGTTGAATGCAACAAAATAAAAATATTAACTATGAAATGGCTCCTCTTCAATCTTAATCTTACTGGGCCGAAATACTTTGAATCCACAAAAACGAGCACGTGTGTGAAAGAAGATATAGGTGGTCTGTGTTTGAGCTTCCAATTCGGTCTTGCAATTATTTTTCTTTTTCCTCTTCTTCTTCTTTAATCATGTTAAAAGAAGCCTACATGGTTGGAAGGCTTGGAAAGATTCTCGGTTTGTGTTCTTTTTGTTGTCAGCAGTCGCAACAATGAGAATCTCTCTTATCCCTTAAACTATGAGTTGGTTCCATGAATTGAAAAAATAATTAATACATGCATACTCTTGGGGGTTAATGGTTTAAATCATTAGGAAATTGTTTTAGAGTGATTATAATATAATACAGGGAGGGACATCTATCAGCTCAAAAACTTAAACTAACGAGTTTAAACGCAGTTATGTTAAATTAACCACTCAATATCTTTTCAATGTGAGAGTTAATTCTTTTTTACTTATATGTATATATACTTAATATTCCTCACGTGTGAGTCCATCGCCACATCGACGATACTCTCCCTCGAAACAGAAGTTTTCTACTAAGTATTCATGCTTTATCATCAAGCGCCCAATACTCACAATTATGAATGTAAATAAGTCGACTTTTTAATTCACTCTATGATGGGTAACCAGTAACAATAGACCAAGAACCTTATTGGAGTCTATCATATAGATGTACACAGGACTTTTGAAGGCCTAAATCCAAAAAGTTATGGACTAGGCTTCCAAAAATTATTTCTCTTTCTCTTTCTCTTCCTCTTCACCTCTTTAACTCTTCATCTTCGCCGTCTTTCTCTTCCTCCCTATTTTTCTTCTTTTTCTCTTTAGCCATTCTTATAACACCCCGCTTGAGAAAAATACAAAAATGAATATATATATATATATATATAGAGAGAGAGAGAGAGAGAGAGAAAAGTACAATAATATAAAGAATGTTCATAAGGTAAATCGCGAGGGAGCATTTGGGCTTGTAGGCACTTGATTATTAAGGAATTAAAGTTAGGTGTTCAACTGAGATAATTAAGATCTGTGCGAATTTGATTGATCAAACTTGGTGTTCATTTGATCAAAATGGTATCTCCACTTTGTAGTGCTACGTGTGTGATTAGGTAAGATTCAACGAGAAATTTAATGCAAGTCGTCATGTTTTGTTTGATCAAAATGACATTTCCAAAGGGTTGTGTCTCGCACGCGGTAGTTGAGATTGAAATAGATTTGTTCAATTGAGCTAGGGTTCACGCGTGTGATTAGGTTAGATCAAAGTAAAGTGGATTTTCTTGGACTCTTAACGGATCATTCCCCATGAGAAAAGCCATAATTTCTTTGCAACCTTAAGAGTCTCGTTCGAACGTTTTACCAACGGTGTTTTAACAGAACAATATGTGGCTAACACCATTTGAAAAGGTTCAATCACTGCGATTAGAGCTCTATGAGATTGTTACTCAATTTGAACTGAGTTTGAATGCCCCAGCAACCAGAGCTCCCTAGTTCAACCATGTTCGAACGAGACCTACCTCATTAGAAGTTATAACAGGAATACTTAGTTTCGAATATTTTCTATGAAAAACTACTCCAATTCCCAATTTTTCTTCCATAACTTCCCTCTCTCACTCCATCCTAGCTGAATATACTATTCCATTGACTTTTTACGTTTAAAAAAAAAATAAAAAAATCTATTCTTTTGATTAAACTCTAATCTCCCACTTTCACTCTTTAAACAAACTCCAAACTTACTCCTAATCACCTCAATAACTCCACAAATCCCACAGCAAAAACAATCAAATTTCGTAACATATAGACATCCATCCATCTCCAAAACGAAATTTTACTGAAATTATTTTTAGACATCCATCCATTTGGTTAGGGAAATAAATAAAATAATTTCAAAACCAAAACGAAATCTAAAAACAGAATAAAAGGACAAAGCACAAAGTGAAAAAAAGAAAATAAACAATTAATAATGTCTTTACAAAACGCACCGTTTTGCTGTCTCAGAGATACTAACAAATTAACAATCCACCGCTTATGAACCATGTGGCACTGTAATGAACTTGCTCTGTTCCACAGAGAGAGAGAATGGAATGTTTGTGTCTCTGCAGTTCAACCTCTCAAATTCTTCCATTCCGAAAGACAGTTGCATATCATAACGGTCACAATTTTCCCTCCAATTTTAAAAACCCAAAATTACTTTGCCCTTCTCTTTCTACTCCTAAATATACAGCGAATTGCAGGGAGAGAACCGGTGAGGAGTACGCTCCTCCGTCTTGTATTTCGGCTTACGCTGTCCTCGGCGTCGACCCGGACTGCTCGGCCGCCGAGCTCAAGGCCGCTTTCCGAGCTAAAGTAGATTATTTTTAACTTATTTGAATTAGTAATGATTTTTTTTTAATATATGTTTGGTTGCCAAGAAAATTGAGGAAAAGAAAAAGGAAATGGAGTTTTGAGTTATGGTTTCTTTGATGTTTTGAGATTTGAGAATGGAAGAGCATGGCCAAGCCAATTCGGTTCAGCTTGGTAGCGTATTTTTCTTTTCATTGGGTCCCAAAAATTGCCAAATTTCAAGATTGGTTTTTTCTTCTTCTTTTTTATTTTATTTTATTTATTTATTAATTTGATATATTTTTATCAAATTTCTTAGAAAAAAATTTCCTTGATGTTTATTGGAGAGTACTTAAAAGATAGAGAAGTGGGTTTTAATGATATAAATAATTAACTATAGTATTAATACTTGTAGACCTTTTTTCTTTTGTTATATAGGTCAAGCAATTCCACCCTGACGTGAATAGAGATGGAGCAGATTCTGATACAATGATTCGCCGTGTAATTCAGGCATATGAGGTTCTACTATTTACAAAAGGCTATTCTATTATGTTTGTTATTTTTTTTAAAAAAATATTTGCATATGCGTAAAAAATGAAAAGGCAAATATGGTTTGATTTGCAATGTTGAATTGTGAGAGTGTGAGGAAGATACATTCTTTCATTCAATTCATAGAATTGGTCTAGAAGTTAGTTGATTGTGTCACTCATCTCGAGTTTCATCATGATCAAGTTTTGAATTTTATGTCTCTTGTGGTTTGTCCTGGCTGATTTTCTAACATATCCAGTATCATTGTTTAAAATTTGTCATTTTAAGTAATTTTTCTAAAGTTCATATTATATAATCGAAGAGGAACCGGCTTGTTTTTTTTACTTTTAGACTTGTCGCTAATGATTATACCTATTGACTGTTGTGGGATGACAACGTGTGCAGATGTTGTCTAACCAAAGCCGATCGGAGATCATTGAGAGGTAAACATGTCCCTACATTTTTAGAATTTTGTAGCAGGGTTATGGTTGTTTTATTATTATTATTATTATTATTATTATTATTATTATTATTCCTAGATTAGTAATATCAACTCCAATTGCTGATTCGGAATAGTTACTTGCTGATTCATGTACTCGAGCATTCTAATAAACTGCTAACTTCTGAAAATAACAGTTATTATTAACTTACTGTTCTCTACTCTTGATAATGTATCTGGTGTCTGGTTTTAAGTATAACTGATTCATTTTAATTCTATTTTGCTACAATAGCATATTTATAAGGTGATTACCAAATATACATATTTCTGAAAGATTTGGTGGAGAAAATGTTTTGTCAAGTTAACCAAAACAGTATATGATCATGGACTTATATAGTAGTTTACACATTTTGTGTTTGATTACATCTAATGTAGATACAGAAACAGAAAGATAAAGAATAAGTTCAGCTACTGTAACAGAATTTGAAATACAAAAGTGAAAATGTGTCAATGAGGATCTGAGAGGATCAATGCTACAATAGAGACTTTGCTGCTATCATCTTCTTACCTTGATATTGTTGGGCAAAATCATGATCTGCAGTGTTATCACTTTGTTCAGCTTTATCATTTTGTTCTCCATCTATATCCTTATCAAATGCATTGTCTGAATCTGGTACATTGACTGTTGCACCTTCACTGACAATTTCCTAGTATCTGAGTCAATTTACTTTGTATGAATCCTGTTCTTTTCCCCTAAGACCTTAATGAATTAATTTATTTGTACTTCATTATTTATGTGTTGTTTCTTTCATTGTACAATTCATCTATCGCTCTCATTATTGAAGCTGCATTTGTAGGGAATGTTTAGATCCCTTCGAAAAACCAGAATGTGAAGCATTCGATCTCTTTGTCAACGAGGTTCTCTGTGTTGGCAAAGGTACTGCTGTATTTGTTTTATTATACATTACACTTTCCTGGTCCATTTTACCATATTTCTTGCACATAGATACCATCAAAAGAGAAACCCTTTGTTATCATAGCTGAACAATCTGAAACACATATGCGCCTGCTGCCTTCCCATTTCCCCTGTTATAAAAAAAAACAAAGAAAAGTGTGTGTGTGTGTGTGCGGGGAGTCCCACATCGGTGAGGAATGCAGTGTGAGGTGGCCTTATAAGCTCCTTGCTCTCTTCAAAGGTTAGGCCATTTTGAAGAGATGTCCTGGATTCCGCTTGTAAGACTATCTGTGACTGTTTACTCCTCATAATTATGCCGATGTGTTGTGACTCCTTCCCATTTCCCCTTTCCCCTGTTATCAAAAAAACATATGCGCCTGCTGAGGATATCCATAAAATATTAGAAATACTCCCATTTGAAAGGGTTCATATAAATTATTTTCCAGTCAATTCGTAATATATATCTTAGTTTTTGCTCTCCCCCTCATCTATAATTTCTAAATCATCTGCAGGCTGTCCATATTCATGTGTAAAAAGGGCTCCTCATGCCTTCACATATGCTTCTACTGGAACTGCTAGGGTATCTTCCCAAGGTTGGTTACCTCACTAGTAGTAAGTCTTGCTTATTTTCTCATACTTTGCACGCGCGCGTGTGTGAGAGAGAGAGCTTGTTCCTAAAAAGAACAAATGAAAGAAAGATGGAGCGGGAGACGTTGTATTGGATTGAAGTTGAGGATATTTTAAAACAAGAATACAGAAGAATAAGAAGAAAGGCACAGGTTACCAGTTTGGTATTTATATTTATATTTTAAATTTCTAGTTTAAAGCCTCTGTGCATTTTATTAGGACATGGTGAAGATTACCAAGTTCATCTGGCGGTAGGTCAGTGCCCAAGAAGTTGTATCCATTACGTTACACCTTCACAGAGAATTATTCTAGAGGAGCTACTAGACAGGTAGATAGTCATATTTTATTACTTCCTGGAAATAAGTCTTGATAGCTGTAGAGGCTGAAATTGATCCAAATGAATTTTATAAAACTACCTCCTGTTGCAATAGTTGTGAAAGAAATGGATTCAGCTTGTGTTCTTGATTCAGCTTGTTTAGCGTATAAACTGCAATCTGATGCTCCATATCTTTTACAGCCAACATTTTAGAATACACTGATTTGTCGTGTGAATAACCTTGATGTTGTCACATATCACTAGCATCTTACATTCTTGGGTTATATCTTATGCCTTTTCACTGTCGTTTGTATTTCTTGTTTATTTTGGTATTGCAGTATCTTGAGCATGCCTTATGATACATCAGCCGAGGCAGAACTGCTTTATTCTCTTATAGTTAAAGCCAAGTTTGAGAACAATCGATACCAAAGGCCAAAGAAGCAACCCAAAACTTCAACAAAACATGTTGATTGGTTTTGAGATTTGGATGGCAGTATTTGTATGCTGCTTCAAACTCACCTACAGCACGCTGATTTGATTGGAGAAAATGGAAGCTGATACTGCTTATTGCCTTCAATCATCTATGTGATTTATGGACTTCAGTGATGCCAATATAAGGCCTCGTTGCTCTGGTTGGCTGCTTGAAGAAGCCTTCTCGTCCATTGCATGTACATAAACCAAAGAGAAAACATCCATTCCTTATGCGTAAGATTAGTCTTTTTCCTCTTTATTTTTGTTTAATGGACTCATACCATATTGTTCATAGGAAATTTGGTAAATACTGAACATTGTTGTGACTCCAATATGTAATGCTATATACTCCTAGAAACAGTTTTTAACCTACTAAACCTACCTTAATGATGAGTATTTAGCCTACTAAACTGTTTATCCAGGGAGTGTTTATTCAACTCTTCATCTGCCTCAGGAAGGGTAACCCTCCTGCTTTCTAACCTGTTTCTGTGAGTGAGGTTCTGTGCTTCAGGAAGTGCTGTTCGGTGAATGGAAAGCGGATATGAAAGCCAAACATACTGTAAGACGTATTGACGTGAAACCTTCTATTGAATTAGCGTCTAGGGAAAATTACTAAATTGGTACGTGATATGAGGTTGTGACAAATAGCTTCTTATGATTTAAAAATTGACTAAACACTCTCTGGGTAAACCTAAACAAACAAACAATCAAACAAAAAAGTTTCTTGCCACAATAAAATTGACAAAATCTGTTAATGAGCCAATCAAATTGTGACATGTGTCACTTACACTAAAAAAATTAAAAAAGAACAGAAAAAAGTTGAGGGAGTATCCAAACTACTCCATGGCCATTGGAGTTGATTGGACACTAACATAAATGCTCAAAGGAGGTTTCGAAGCACCCCAATGCCGTCCATAAGGGTAGGGGGTAGTCGAACCACCCCATGGCCTTGGGGGTGGTTTGGCTACCCCCATTTGGCCAATATATATATTTGGTTTAATTTTTAATTTTAAGTTACATATATGACTATATGATTAGAGCTTATGTGATTCATTAACAAATTCTGTCAACTTTCAATGAACTTTTTTGTTTTAATTTAGCAATTTTTTCTAGTACCTTGAGACCGATGCGAAAGGTTTGGAGTTTTGTGTCTACTTTTCTACATGCATGCATACATGTGCTGATGTGCAGTGGTTTTGCTGTGAAACCCAATAGCTGAAGATAGAACATTAAAGTCCCGAGCCACGCCTGATATATCGTTATTCAGTGGAGATTTCAACCAATGTTGAGGGAAATAGTAGTTTAATTCAAATATAGGACCTTAGGCTTAGAGAGATGGGAAAAAAAAATGGGGAGAGAGAAAGAGAGAGGGACAAGAACACCAGTTATGCTTTAGTTTTGTGCATCTTGTAGCAGCATTTCTGCTGTCATTTGAAAAGAACAAAACTTGAGATTGTGTCATATAAATGTATGTATTATGGGCTGCAATGTAGAATTCAAGCTACAGATTTTACAGAGAAATGTAGGATTGAAATACATTGATCTTGAGCAAATGCACGGAAAAAAAAAAAATGATTATTTCGAAATGATCTTCATGAACCGATTTAGAGAAGAGAAGATGCTTGCAGCTTTAGTAAACAAAGATGGGCCTTGCTCTGATTTCTCCTCTACATTTCCAAATATTATCTGCAAAAATCAGAATACAATTTTCACTTAACATAGCAATTCTTAGAACTAACATTTTGTTTCTGTTCGTGTATGGTCACTTCAATAGTCCACTCATGCAGGATTAACAATTCAAATAATAAATAAATAAACAAACAATAGAGAGAAAACAGGGAAACTACACTTACCCGCCTTAATGTACCACACAATTTGCAATGTCCCCCCCTGCCCCCAACCAATTTTTGCGCTCATAGAAAGAGGTATGTTTGTCACGTTAGCCTTTGTTAGAATTTAACAGAAAATTCTAACATAAGGAGGCATTGCAACCAGCATGGTAGATTAATATGGTACATTGAAAAAATTGAAAAATTAGGAGACATTGTAAATTAGGTGGTAGATTGAGGGGGGTGAGTGTAGTTTCCCCGGAAAAAAATTATGAATCCATCACCATAATAAGGTGTGGGCTCCGTTACTTAAGTTCCTCTCACATTTTTCACACGCTTTAATGATCCTGCTCAAATTTTGTTAATTAGAGTAGATGCAGATTTCTTTGTATGATACATGTTGCACATGTTTTAATGAAACATTCTAAAAATTTGGCAACAACCTACCTCAAGATCCTCAGCATCAGGACGGCTTATGAGTTCCTTGGCAAGCAGGTATCTGTTTGGCCTATCCTTATCATCAAAGAACACCTTCCATGATCTTGTGAATGATCATAAAACAGATGCAGAAGTGGAGTTAGTCGACATGGGAAGTAGGACCAAAAATGAAAATCAATAGTTGGGATCTGTTTAAAGCTTCGTGCTTGAATTTGGTTAACTGTTTGACTTTGGATTATTTTGTGGCCTTGATCTATCATGCGTATAACCACATACAAATATCACATACCAATACATGGATCATGAAGCATATTGTTATTAATATACAACTAGAAAAAAAGTAAAATCTAAAATGCAATTCAGATTATCATCTGACTGGATACGTTCATGTGCAAAATCTATGGCCAGAGTGGCAGCGTAAACCTACCTCAGCCCAGTGCAGTCTAGTAGTAACCATAGACTAAAGGTGCCTCTCGGATGTTAGGAACTCAGTAAGATAGAAAATGGTCCTTACCCTGGATAACACCTAAAAACAGCACCAGATGGCAGAGGTCTCATTGAGTAGACTGTTGTAAAGGTTCTGCACAAACAATGGCATAGAATTGATAATTTGTTATGATTATGAACATGTAGAATATTGATAGGAACATTTAATCTGAAGAGTTTATGCAATGCTACCGATCCTTAAACAATTCAACATGTCAGCTAAATACGCTTAACTGAAGGGAGAACACTGAAAGGGAAAATGGTCAGCCAAGACAATATAATCGTGAAGGGAAGTTTTGCTTCCGGCCATGGCTGAGGCAGTTATAGCAGGAATGATTATTTCTGGTATGGCATGGTCCTTAACATAGAGTCAGCATTGATCGAGGATGAGAAGAGGGAAACTTGGAATTAACTGTCCATGCGGCCAAGAACTGCAACATTAAATGGCAAGCAGAACAGGAGAGAGAGGTAGCTAAAAAGATATATGATGGGCCAATCATTTACTGAAGACACAGCTTGCATAATTGAGCTGACCTGAGTTTAGCTGGACAATGTAAAATATATTTTCTAATTAACTAAAGCAGATGGAAAGGCTTTATTCATGTACTGAGCTTGTAACCAATTGAATGAGCTTAAAAATTAAGGAACAAGCTTGTTTGAAATGTAGAGAATGCAGAGTATACCGTAGAAAATACCGCCTTAACTTCCGAACATTAAACCCAACTCCGACATCCTCACTGATGAGACGTGGGTTCCACATGATGAGAGGCCTCGGCTGCCAACATATGAGATACTGTGAGAAAAAGCGTTCTTCCAAGCTTGAGATAGAAAAAAAAGGAAAATTATGACATTTACCTAATGATGGTTTTAGAAAATCTTCCAGAAAGTATAGGTTTTAAGAAATTTCCATCACCATAAAAATAAATATGAGCAATTAGCTCGTGTATACAAATCAAATACTCCTAGATTAAAAGAATTAAAAAATAATAATAATATTAGACTAGAATACACAGGAAGCCATTGTACAAAACAAATAAAAGCTTGAAAAAATGGTGCAATGATGATATAGAAGAGTCAAACAAAATATGCAGCAAATTGTAGTATAGCACTATAGCTTGAGTATAAACAATCCATTTTTATTTGATGTTCATCATCAGACATCAACTATACACATAGAGATAGGTACTTTCGGTTTGTCAGTGTTCAAAAGCAATGACATGAAAATGTGTTTGTTGTAGGCATACGCATCCACAAATGTTAATTCAGGTGTTAATCACCCTACGATGCTGTAGTAAGAAGATATAGACAGTTTCATGTAAGAATTAACTGAAGAAAGAAACTTCTCAACATGCAGCCTTACAAGGATCTGACACTACAATAACGTATAAAAAAATGGACAAGATTTTGTAGTTATTCAAGCCAAAAGGAGCAAGAAATCTGGGAAAAAACTTTAGCATTTACTCTTGAGTTGTAAGTAATTTGCAATAGGATCTGATGCGATTATGTATCCAGCATATATAAACATAAAATAACTTTTTCATTTTTAATATAAATTCAGAAGTAAGTTTGTTTCATCATCATAATAGAATCTATATTTCTGATCATGAGCATCATGCTAATAACAGAAATGGGTGTATGGAGACCACTGCTTCTAATAAAGGACTAAGAAGATCAGTTAGGCACCGGATCATCTGAGAGATTAGATGCAATTCTCTCTACATATGCCAACATCTGATAATCAGGAACAACCATAACCACAATCTCGTCTTCACTCTCTACAGGCTTCCGATCACTTAAGCTGAATAAATGAGACAGAATATCACATATCTGAGTCATGAAGTTCAATTAATTAATATTTAAGTAATGCAGTGGAGCTTCATCAGTACAATGACCCTGTGGCAAGGAATCAACGGGTAGAAAAATATGAAGAACAAAGTGCCAGATTTGTTTTAAAAAAGATGATCAACCAAGCTGCCAAAATACATTTTTAGAGAACCTTCAACAGTATGGCAGACATTACCTAGAAAATCCAAAAGCAGCATCTTTCCACCGGTACTTTAGAAGTGCAGCAGCACCAGCATCAGGAAATATGGCTTTGATTCTCTAAAAATTATATTTACAGAAGTTAGTAAAGGTAGTAAAGGAGATCACGTATATTGAATACTAAAACTGAACTTACTGACCATAAACAAGGAATAAAGCATACATCATTAACCAATATAAAATACAGTGTTTCAAATTGTTGTCAATTCATTAAGACAGATTGCTTGCACAACGAGTGGTACCCTAAACAATACAAGCATCACCAGTCATATGTCCCCATAACGAGTGAAACTAAAACCGTTTGTTACTTTTCTTGGCCTACAAAAATTTCCAACTCCAAAGCAAAGGTTAGGTACAATTTATTGCGAACCCCCTTCTCATATTGATTTATTCACTTATACTGTATAGTTCCAGTAAGTCAATCCCAAACACTAAGTTTCTTAACTTAAGCAATTCTTCCAAATAACCTGAGATCCTGTTTCTGCAATTAATGTATCCAAGAAAGTCCTTGACAATTCCCAGAGCTCAGCTTGTGCACCTTCATCATCTAGAAACAGCAACTGGGGAATTAGGAGCTCAACCTGTAAAAAGATAACCAAGATATAAAACAAGAGAAAAGAGCAGACAAGCAACTGAAGGGGGTTTACCTAACTGAGCATGAGAATTTAACATCACCATTGTGACTATACTTTTCTTTTTCTTTTTAACAATTAGCTCAAAATTTCATGGATAATTTATATTTCAAAGTACAAATTTTAAACCTGCCCCCAGACAGGTTTAAGGTTGATTTTTGCAAGTCTTACATGGGGTAAAAAAAAAAGGTTTAACTCTGAAATTTTGACAAGCCAGTAGTAGAACTTGGAACATAATTTGCTAAATTAATCTACCTCATTTTAGCTAGGATATCCCTTTATGACAAATGCATCTTTAGAGAACAGTAGTACGTTAATACCGATTACTACTTTTTCTTTTTTTGGCCAAAATACCCCTTACTTCTGATACTGAGTCTTCAATAGAAAAGAAATAGTAACATCTTGCTTCAAGAGAATTGCTTTATTAATTCAAATCTTTCTCTTCTTTTCTTTAATAGACTTATTTAAGCTTCAAACTAATGGCCCTGGAGAAAACCAAAACAAGTAGAAGTTTCCATTTTATATCAATAAGATTACATTTTTCTTTGGCACGTACTATGGCTCTCGTTCCTCCTGAAGACAGAAATGAGGCAGTTGCTTGACTTGATTGCCGGACTGCCCCCTCCAAGTCAGAAGGCAAGCAGCTGAAACATAAAATAAATCATTAGTGGATTTCCTTTCACTTATCAGATTCAAGGCCAAAAAACAAGAAGTAACTAAATACAAATTCATCTACTCTAGTCTCGACCCAACCAGGAAAAAAGAACAAGAAGAAGAAGAAGTTAATGAGATTAACTAGAAGTTTGCATCTGTTGGCATATTTCAGGCTAAGGTCTTTAGTCTGTCCAAAGGCTAATTACTACCCCATGACATGAAATTATTTCCAATATGTTTTCCTTCCCATTTGATCAAACAAGTTGGTCGTGTCAAATAAATGATTGATAGATTTATCAAACACAGCAGGAAAAAAGAAAGGGAAAAAACAAAAAAGAATATAACGATTCCATCTATTCCATGAGTTCTTTTCTATTCTTTTCCATTAACTCCCAGACATAATGATAGTGTATATGTTAAAGACACATGGTAAGATTAACACAATAAACTGATTTAAAATGCCTAAAAAGCACAATGAGATGATTCAACCAATGGGTATCACCAAATTCCCTTCCATTTCATGATTTCAATATAGCCTTCTGATATATACCCTCCACATATTGTCTAACAATGGACAGTCACTCAGCTCGGAGGAAAAAAAAAGAAGCAACTTGACACCCAAAAAGGCAATACGCAGATAACTAAAAAATGAACCCAGATAACCTAAGTGTAAAGTGTTGGTAAGAAACCATACCTGTCAGCTTCTTCCTCTTCTACTTCTTCTTGAATTGCTTGTGGCTCTGCCGGTAAAGTAGATGGTGAGATGGCTTTAGGACTGTCTTGGGCAGGCTCGCCTTGGAAATTATCAAACTTGGCACATATCCTTGAGCTAGACCCAGCTCTGCTCAGTGAAATTCCGTTGTACCCACCAAGGATAGAGTGAGAAAAAGATAAGGAAAAGGGTGTGGTTGAGGATGGGTTGGGTACTGATGCAGAGGAGCAACAGAAGAAGAAGCAACAACTTGAATATGAAGAAGCCATGAAGTTGCTAGAGCTACTACAAGGCCTAAGCCATAGAACATACCACTGGTTTTATCAAATTGGCTGGTTATTGTTTGATTTTGATTGTTCATTGCCATTCGCCAGGACACAGCTTAGGATTTGGATACGGTGCAAGACAGGTTGCACCGGTGTAATACATTTTTTCCTGGCCGTTCATTTAAATTAACGGTCCATATCGTGATGGCAATAAAAAAAAAAAAAAATTGTTATATCAAGTACTTAATCTTTCGGGTAATAGTAAAAAAAAAATATTTTTGGATCTAAAATTTCAAGAAAAAAAAAATCATATTTAGAGTTTTCAAGTGATTTGAATTTAGTTTATGGATTTTCAATTTCAATAATAAGGCCTTTAGGTTTTGCCCAAATTTTAAATTGGTCTCTCTATCATTTTACCATCGATGTTAATGGTTTTTCATTTGCCACGTGTGTCTCAATTGACACACCAGGGTCCATGTCAGCACCCAATATCAATGTCAACATCCATGTCAGGCTGCCAGTGTCAAAGTTAACGATTTTTTCTCTAAGGCTCTAATAAGGGGTGGAGCCAACTTTTGCAATTTAGGAGGGTTAAATAAAAAATAAAAATAAAATTAGGGGTAAAATTTTTTATTTTTTATTTTTTAGATCTTTTTTAGAAAAAACCTTGGGACTTGGGGTGGCCCACCCAAGCCTCTTGCTACCTCCACCCCCGACTCTAATGCTACAAATCCATAAGTTTAGGATGACGAAATAGATGGTTTTTGATTATGGTGTTGGTCTTTTGTTTTTGCTTTTATGTTTTTCCTATGGATAACTTAACACTTAATGATATGATAATAATATTATGTGATGATATGAACGTTAGTGTGTCAATTGAGACACACGTGACATGGCACCATTAATTTTTAGGAAAATTTGACAAAGTAAGCTATTTAAAATTTGGATAAAACCTAAAGACTATATAATTGAAATTAAAAACTCAATAACTAAATTCAAATCAGATAAAAACGAGTAATTCTACATATTATATAAATGTCTATCAAATGATGAGATGATTTTTAAATTCACCATTAGGCGTGTGATTGATCAAACGGTGAATTTGATCAAATTGTGATTTTAAAAGTCACTTCATTATTTGATGAACACTTGATGAACATTTATATGACATGTAGAATTACTCGATAAAAACTTAGGGATAAAAATGATTTTTCTCAAAATTTTATGAAAGTCATATTTTCTTTAATTCTTATATTGGCCATAAATTGATATCTCATTGTTGAGTAATCCTATTATCACCTTCTATCACTTTCCATCTTCTTAAAGTTGTCTATGTAGCGTGAAGAAATTCTTCCAATTAAAAATTTAATTTTTCATGCACTACATCACTCCCTCGTTGTATAATCTTCTTCCACATAATTCATTTAATAATGGGTAATGCTATACGCACTCCTACTTCTTTACACTTTTAGGTGGTTTTTAAAACAACCATTAGCTTTGATATGAATCTTTATTAGATTTTAATCTAATGATAATTTTAAAAGCCATCTATAAGTGTGAAGAAGTGAAAGTGTGTGTAACATTACTCTAATTATTTGATATGTGTGAGACGAGAGGCTATGCGTGTTTGAATACCAACAAGACAAAGTCCCGAATATCTTGTTGGAAGAAAAAAAAGAATTGATGTTATTATATATGTATTCTTATTTTATTACATATGTTGATTACCAACACTTAATTTTATTAGCTTAATGATGTGGAGTGACTAGATGTAATATTAATATTATTAATAATCTAAGCTTCTTCTTTTTTTTTAAAAAAAAAAAAATTAATAATCAAATGGGAATTGTATTACTGGCTACAAAATGATGAATAACCCCCTAACCCTATGAATTGTCTCTACTTTGCAATTATTCCCATAAACTTTAAAAATTCTCAATCTAATATATTCATCTTTTATATTATTTTTTTTAATCTCACAATTTCGTTAAGATTTTCCTTTAAATCCTATTAAAAATCCCAAAATAGCCCTCTTATTTTTTTTTTTTTTTAAAATTATAAAAGATTTTCAAAGATTCAAGCATGGGTATTTTTGCAAATTCCATTAAATCCTGATTAACAACAAAATCCTTACATTTTGGTTTTTTTTTTCCCTAAAAAAAAGATGAGTATTCTCGTAATTTTGACACCCCTCATTAAGATTTACCGTTAAATCTTAACGGATTGGTAAAATTGAAATAAATTAAAAAATAAATACACTAAATTAAGACTTTTTAAAATTTAGAAAGTAAGTGCAAATGTGATGAAAGTTTTTAAGTAGAGTTTTTCCTAAAAGAGAAGTACGTCCTTATGACAAGGTTTGCTCATATCAATTTTTATGATAGAGGAATTTTACTCTTAATTTTCATTATGATTTACTGAAAAAATAGATATTCTTTCACATCATCTTAGATATTTTATTCATACTTTTGACTCAAAAAAATGCAAATTTCTAATACTGTTTTATATATAAAATAGATTAGAATCGTTGTGTTTTTTTTTTTTGGTCTTCTGAGCCAAATAAGCAAGAATTACATGGATAAAAAAAAATCCTAAAAAAGGGTATATTCTCCTAACAACAAACTCAAAACAAAAAACTATACCCAAAAAACAACAAAATAATAGAAAAATGATAAAAAAAAAAAAAAAAAAAAAAAACTTGTTCTCTGTATCTTGGTCTAAAATTTAAATATAAGCCACACAAAGCAGTAAAAGAAAAGATATGAATCTCGAAAGATGTATCAACCCTATTCGAATTACCTTCGAGGCAAAGAAGGGGCATGCATGGGGATTAGGATCCTAGTCCAAGGAGCCTGTTGAAGGAGGGGCACCGGTTGTGGTAACAGTTTGTGTTACATTTCAGTGGGTCGGGGCTACGGTGACTGCTCGGGTTGGCCTATTTCACCAAAAATATCAAATATGGGTAACGCTCCAAATTTTTTTGTAGCCGTTGGAAACAGCTCCTCTAGATTTTAATCTGACGGCCCATACTCATCGCAATTCAAACTTGAATCCAATCGAAACCCTCCGTGCCCGTTAAACGCTTCAAACACCACAACTCTCTCTCTCATAGGTCTTTGCGTTCTTCTTCAATCTCTCTCTCTCTCTCTCTGTCTCTCTCTCTGTCTCTGTCTCTCTCTCTGAAATTTACTGTTTTGCTCTGATTCTAAAGCCATGGAAGGTACTCTCTCTCTCTCTCTCTCTCTCTCAAACTTACGGTTTTGCTCTGATTTTAAGGCCATGGAAGGTGATCTCTCTCTCGCTGTCGATATATAGTTTATTGTATATTTAATTAATTCTTCTTCTTCTTTTTTCTTGTCCGTACCATTTGATTTATGGAAATTCAATTTGTCGCGTTCAGATCGAACGGTGGAAATTTTCTCAGAACAGTGTGGTTGCTTCGCTCCTAATTGCGATTTGAAGCCCTCGTCGCACTCTCCTTCAGGTTCACGTTTACACTGATTTTTCCTTTCATTTTCCCTCTTTTTTTTTTCTTTTTCAGAATCCGAAAAAGAAAATAGTTCTTTGAAAATATCTTTGATTTTGGGATTTGTGTGTTTCGTTTCAATTCAAGCCCTAGCAGATGCATTCTGTAAAACAAATTATTTGGTTTCCGTTGATTCTATTTGCATTTTGTTTGAGTTTTTGTTTTCTGACTTCAAAGAAATGTTGATATGAGGTTTATCTCTTTTGGTTTCAGTTCAAACCCTAGAGGATTCAACTTCGCACTCAGGTTCAATTTTCTCTGATTCTATTTTTTTAATTCTTTGTTTCTTTTTTATTTTTATTCCAGAATCCAATAAAATGTTAAATTTGAGTTCCGCTTACATTTCAGATCAAACCCTAGAAGCTCAAAGTTGTGAGGAAGGTTAGGGTTTTTTTATTCATATATTTCTGATTTCTTTTTGTTCTTTTGAACATTCAAGAAAATGTAGATGTGAGGTGTTTTGGATTTTTCTTTTTTACAGTGCAAACTGTAGAGACTGAAACCAGCGAATCAGGAATTGACAAAGGTTTGTCTTTTTCTTTCATTTTGCTCTTATTTTTTCTTTTTCTGTTTCATTTCCTTCTTCTTTTTTCTTACTAACAATGCATCAAAATTGGCGTTTCAGATTTCTAGTCTTCTTTTATATTAAGCGAAAAAAAAAATATTTTTTCTATGTTTTTGTTTAAACCCTCTGTTTGGCTGCTGGGAATATGGAAACAAAAAGTTCGATATCTATGTTCAATGTGGTTTTTGTTTCCTGAACATAAAAATTTCGCCAATTTGTTGTGCTAGAAAAAAGTTGAGTGACAATCGTTGTTAAAATTCGATATTTTCTAATCTTTTTCTATATTTTTCACCAATTAGATGTAGCAATCAGTTTACTACTTGCATAATAATGTATGTATCATATGATTCTGAGGGCTTTGAAATATTGCTTCAGAACAAATGGAGGTGAATTCCAGTTTCACAGATGAAAATAGCTTGTCAAATGGAATCCAAGAAACTTCTCCAGACCAGGGACAGACCCTTCCTATATTGCAGAAAATCATTGATTTGAGCACCAAAGTGCAGGTAATTATGTAACAGCCTTATTGTTTGTTTGGTTGATGAGAAAATTTGAAGATTGATTAGAAAACATTTTTTTCTTTTTCTTTTTCTTTAAAAAAAAAAAAATTGTACTAGTTACCAACACCTGGCCATCTATGTATTAGGTTTTAGTTAAAAGTTGATTTTTTTCCCCTACTTTCTTGGCTACCAAACGTAGGCCCTTATTTGAGAAGACATTTTTTGGTTGGTAACACTGGCTTCTGTTCTACATGTTTCAGGATCTCAAGAAAGAGCACACTATCCTGTCTGATCAAGTGAAGCTCACAACAAATTCCTTCCCAGGCTTTGAAGTTTTGAACACACTTCAGCTTCTCAGTGAGCCTCCAATATTGATTCTTGAAATCTTTGTCCCATCCCTTTTTCTTGATTCAATTGTAATTGGTTATGTTGCTGCTTTTTGTGGTATATCAGGTACTGAATATGAACTTTTAAAGAAGAAGTATCTTTATGAGTCATCTGAACGTAAGAGCCTTTACAATGAAGTAATTGAGCTTAAAGGCAATATCAGGGTCTTCTGCAGATGTAGACCTTTAAGCCAAACTGAAATTACAAATGGGTCTACTTCTGTAGTTGAATTTGACTCATCTCAAGATAATGAGCTGCAGGTCGTTTGCTCTGATTCTTCAAAAAAGCAATTTAAGTTTGACCATGTCTTTAGGCCTGAGGACAACCAAGGTACCTTGGAAATCATGACTGTTTCTTTGACTGCAAAGAATTTACAATTGCTGATTTTGTTACTCGACAGATCAATTGATAGGTTTTAACTGTTTTAAGTCTTTAATTCTGGGTTTTGATAATATGCAGAAGCTGTGTTTGCTCAAACTAAGCCTATTGTAACTTCGGTGTTGGATGGGTATAATGTTTGCATATTTGCCTATGGACAAACTGGAACAGGGAAGACCTTTACAATGGAAGGAACACCTGAAAACAGGGGAGTTAACTACAGGACTCTAGGGGAGTTGTTTCGAAGTTCTGAAGAGAGAGGTGGCGTTATGAGATATGAATTGTTTGTTAGCATGTTGGAGGTTTACAATGAAAAGATACGGGACCTATTGGTTGAAAACTCCAACCAACCTGCAAAGAAGTGAGTTCTTTATTGACTAGACCCTGCAAACCTGAAATCAAGCATTTGAATTAGACAGCGTGTGAATTTTATGGCTATGGTGCTACTAAATTATAATAGCAGCCCAAGATGAAAAATCATGCATTGGAAAAAACTTAATATCATGACCCCAACTGTGGACATGGTGATGTTATTGGATATTTGCAATCTGAATTTAATTATAGGATGAAATTTGAAGAGGTTATAATTATTAATGTTATGTGGATGAAGGTTAGAGATAAAGCAAGCATCAGAGGGAACACAGGAAGTCCCTGGACTAGTTGAAGCTCGTGTTTATGGTACCGAGGATGTTTGGGAACTGATGAAATCTGGAAGCCGAGCCAGATCTGTTGGATCCACTAATGCTAATGAGCTCAGCAGTCGTTCTCACTGGTAGCTTGTTATCTTAATTACCTGTTTCTTGTTTTCCATCTGTTAACAATTTTTTTTTTTTTAAAATGACAAAAATTTCAATTAAAGCTTATCTACAAAGCTAGTGCACTTCATTTGAATTTTTGAATCAGAGTGAATATTTAAATGTAATTTGGATGCTATTACAATGCAATCAGTGTGTGAGAGATATTATGAGATTTCCAATATGTTCCTTGAGTTGTAGTAATGATAAACTAAATTTCTTTTTCTATAGCCTATTGCGAGTAACAGTTAAGGGGGAAAATTTAATAAATGGACACTGCACAAAAAGTCACCTTTGGCTGGTAGACTTGGCTGGTAGTGAGCGTGTGGGGAGGATTGAAGTTGAAGGTGAAAGATTGAAGGAATCTCAGTTCATTAACAAATCTCTTTCAGCACTTGGTGATGTTATTTATGCCCTTGCATCGAAAACAGCTCACATTCCTTACAGGTATCTCTCTCTCTCTCTCTCTCTCTCACACACACACACACACACACACACACAAATTTATCAATCTTTTATTTACTTATGATGTCTCATTCGTTTGTTCAAAATCAGGAACTCCAAGCTCACTCATATGCTGCAGAGTTCTCTAGGTTCGGAATTTTTCAACTGTCAGAGCATTTTAGTTAATTGGAAGCTAATAATCCTTTGGTCCTGGAATTGCCAGATCAGCTGCAGAATCTCCAATAAAATATAATAATCTCATTAAGAACTCTTATGTGTTTCTATTTTCTTTCTTGCTCAATTCCCATGCCAACTAAATCTTGAATTGTAGGAGGAGATTGCAAAACCCTGATGTTTGTCCAGATCAGCCCAAGTGCAGCAGATCTAGGAGAAACTCTTTGTTCACTGAATTTTGCCAGTCGAGTCCGTGGGATTGAGAGTGGCCCTGCTCGCAAACAGGTGGACGTTAACGAGCTTTTCAAGTACAAGCAAATGGTATGTTTTAATAAGTCAAGTTTTGAAAAAGTTAAATTTCTTTATAGTTTCAAACTGCTGCAGCTAAGATATTTTAATTAACAGGCAGAAAAGCTCAAGCATGACGAGAAGGAGACAAAGAAATTACAGGATAATTTGCAGTCTTTGCAGTTAAGGCTTTCTGCCAGAGAACATATCTGCAGAAATCTTCAAGAGAAGGTAACTATTTTCCTATAATTATCAATGTTATAACTTCCTGATTTGTTAAAACACCCAACAATATCCGACTTCTTGTTGATCCTTGACCGGTTAAAAAACTGTGTTTTCTACAGGTTCGAGACCTTGAGAACCAACTGGCAGAGGAAAGGAAAACCAGACTGAAACAGGAAGCGAGAACTTCTGCTGCTGCTTCTTTTCAGCCCTCAGTAATGTCATCTTTAAAACAGGGAGCACAGAAATCTATAACAGAGAGGAAGCCACCATTGGTTCCTACAAAACAGAGGTTGCCATTGCGAAGGATTAATAGTTTCCTGCCCCCACAATCTCCCAAACCACCCCAAAAAAATGGAACAACCACTTCTATTCTTTCAGCAGCTGGCAAAGAAAACATAGCCAAAACAACAATGGTGGCAACAAACACAAAAAGCCTTATGAAACCGAGACGGTTTTCTGTTGCAGTCAGACCACCTCCTCCTCCAACAACAACAACGCAGGTTTTTCAGCCTAGGAGACGGGTCTCCATTGCTACCCTCCGCCCAGAATCCAACTCTTACATGACAACACCACTCCACACCTCTGCCTCTCGATTCAAAGATGGTAGTGCAATGGGGCGGCAGTCATTTGTGAAGGATCCGCGGAAGGCACGGTATTCAAGGTTATTCTCTCCATTGCCGGAGTCAAGGAGAGCAGCAGAGACAACACCAACTGCCATGAGGAGCAGTAGTAAGTTCATGGGAAGTCCTCCTACATGGAAATCGAAGCATCCAACAGTCGTTGCACTACAACGAAAGTCATTGGTGTGGAGTCCTCTGAAGTTGAGAGTCTATAACAGGAAGCCATCATTGTTGCCTTCACGACCTCCAACTGAGATGCAATGAACCATGTCTTCTCAGTCTCTATATACTCACTCAATACAACCCTGAAACCATAAGCCTTTTCCTTTTGCCTCCATTTTTTCCTTTTCTTTTTCTTTTTCTTTTTATTTCTTTTTTCTTTTTTCTTTTTTCTTTTTTCTGTTGGGATATTATTGCAAATGTATGCTTCTTGCTTACTAAATCATTCATGTTTCTTAGAGATTGGGCTGCATTTTCTTTTATCCCCCCTGTATCCAAGCATTTCTTAACCTGTATCTCCTAGCATTCATGTATCTGATCAAAACCTTGCAGCATTTTCCCAGTTGGATGGAAAACTCAGTACTCTTAAGGTCGCATCAGTGTCTTAATATATACCGCCAAGTGTTATGTAGGAAGTTACTTCTGTTTGAAGCCCTATTTCAAGGTTTGGCCAATGCCTTTTATACAGAAAGCTTTTGTGTGAAGATGTCCTTTTCATTGTTTCCCTCTCTCTCTCTTTCCCCCACCCACCCACCAGAAAAACCTCCATTTTGGAGTTTGCTTCCTTTAAGTAAAATAATGTGCAAAGGCTGCTCAGTTTGAATCAACAACTATATCATATTGCAACTATATATATATAGATGTGAATGGCCTGTTTTGCTCGGTATAGTGATGGATTTCATGGCCGACATCTAACCGGCACAAATACGCTGACATGAAACGAGTTCCCCGCAGAGCATTTTGTCTTTCGTCCTCGGACGTTTTGTTCGATTCCAGCACTTACGTTCTCATGCTCAAAACCCTTGCGATTGATTTGGAGAAAGAGCAAAAGCGAGAAACTTCTAATAGATGTTCTGTCTTTCATTATTAACATCTGGCGTGTGTGCGAAAGAGATAAATACTTGGTTTTTTAATAGGGTTATGTGATTTTTCATGTTCAAATGACACATGTAAATTTAGAAACATCCCATCCAATTTGAAGAAAATTTATATCCCTTCCTTTTATGGGTATTGCTTGGGTGGTGTAAAAAAAATTACAGTAAAAATCACGTAATTTTTTCAAACAATCCAAATTAAATTTCACTTTTTTTTTTCTCCTCATTAAAAATTTGAAATTAAATTTGTAGCATGAACTCTATAAAGATCTAGAGGAGATCCCGTCTATTAAAGTTGTTGCTATTATAAAAACATCAATAATGGACCATACGCGTGGCACGTGAAGTTCACATAGGGATGGGATTAATCTGGACTCTGGAGTCTACGGTCCCACCTTAATATATATATCACCGGTTACCACTCAGAATTTAAAATAAAATATATATATAAAAAAAAAATTGAGGCAAAAGAAAAAGCAATATTTAAGTTTAAAATAAAAGTAGCCGTTGGGCATGCGCTTTCGTAGGGTGAGGTCGACCGTTGGAACAAAAAGATCCGTTACCAAAAGTTCATGTTCAAGTTCCCCCCCCGTTTGACCTTGTCACTTCGGAAACGAACTGAGAGAAAAGGAAAAAGAGCTTGAGAGGGAGACAGATAGCGTGCGTAACTGAAAGTAATTGCCTGATGGGTATTTAGAGAGAGACACAGAGAGAGAGAGAGATCTTTGAGACCCACTTGGGGGTTTTCTTCTGTACTGCAAAAAAAATGGTTGCGAGAACCCCACCAAAGCAGAGGAAAATGGTAGCCCCTCTCAATCCGGTCCTACTCAGAGAAACAGTTATGAAGGTAGAGTACATTATATTATTCTCTTCTAAAAGAAAAGAGGAAATGAAATCCTTTCGATGGAAAATTCAGCTCCATTGAATGAACATAAGGCTCAAAGTCCAAATTTCTTTTCATTTCCTTCATTTTCTAAGCAGCCAATAATCTTTCAAACTGATGGGCTTGTGTGTTTTGATGGGTTTGTGAAGGTGGATAGGTGTATGGCTAGGCTGCAGGAGCTACAGTATACAGTGGCAGGAGGAACAAAAGTGATCTCAGGGGTGAATCTCAGCCCTCGAAGTACCCGAGGTTATCTGAGGACTAGTCTTAGATGCAAGCAAGAGTCAGCAAGGTACACTCGGATCTGCGTCGGTTTTGCTTGATTATGTCAAAACTCTGAGCTTCCTTTCTTCTTTATACCATTTTTTTTAGCAATATTTTAGATGGGTTTTTCTGTGTTTTTCTTGTTGATTTGAAGGATCAAGAATGCTTCTGCTAAGAAATCTCCGGTGGGGAAGTTCCCAGCTCATTCAGGAGGTCACTCTCTCTCTCCCTCTCGCTCACACACACGCACGCACACAGATTTTGAACCAATGGGACAAACGAGTTCTCATTTTTCATGGATTTTCCCAACATTTTGATTTACACTCCGTTTGGTTGCTTAGAAAACTCGGAAGAAGACACGAATTTAACATTTTTTACTTTTAATGTTTTATTTTGTTTGGGTTTCCCATCAGTTTGACTATCCTCAAGCTGAATAGGTGTTACGTGTCTCCGTGTAACTAGAATGATAAATTTTGGTAGGGGGAGGAATCTTGAGCCTCCTAATTTTACAGTAGTTCGAAGAACCCTAAACTTCTTAAAACAATTAATAGGGGAATCATAATCTACTCATATTTATTGATAAATTCTCACATTTAAATAAAAGATTACATAGTAAGAATATAAATAATGTAAATAGCAAATCTAATTCTAAAAGGAGACAAATCCTTTATTTTCCTACGGGGAGATATTGTTTCACGAGCAAGTCTCTTTATTTTCTTAATAGAGATAATAAATTCATTATTCTCCTAAAGGGGGACAGTACGTCTCTTACCTTATCTAATAAGAACCTTTAATTTATGAGCAAAAATCCTAATTCTAATTGAGCTATCTTTTCACTGGGTTATAGGGTCCGTTTGGGTTTACGATTTCAAAGAGTGATTTTAAATAACGATTATAAAATGTACGATTTGAAAAAAAATGATTTTTAAAAACGCAGTTAAGAGTTTGGCAAAATTACAGTTTAGCCTTTAAAATCGTAAATTAGCCTTTAAAATTCTGCATTTTCAAAGAAGCACCATCTTACCTGCCATTTGAAAAAATAGATTTTCTGCGTTTTCAAATCGCAATTTTTAAAAACATAGTTCCTAAACGATTTATGTTCTGTGATTTGATTTAAAATAACACTTATTATTTACGAAATCGCAATCCTAAACTCACCCATAGAATCGTAACATAGATTGTAATAAGCCCCCCTTTTGCAATGATGAGAATTCATTTTCTTGATTCTCAAACAATGAATCTGCAATTCAGAATTGTTTTCTTTTGTATATCTTTTTGTAAACCAAAATGAACATTAATAGGATTTTTACTGACAACTTCAATGTTTTCAAACAGGGGAGTGGCGTAGAATGTCATTACCGGCAATGCTTGTAGGTGAAACAGTTGGAGAAATTCTACAAGCAAGCCAATTTGCAAAACAAATAACCCTTGACGACCCCAAAACTCCACTATCTCAACGAAGAAACCATAAGCCACAACCCGAAAACACAGAATTAAAAGCCAGAAGGAAGAGGGAGAAGCAAACCAAGCTGCAATTGATTCGATCCGAGTCCGATTCGCCGTCGCTTCAAAGGGCTCGATCCCGAATCAACTTCAAGGTTTCACCTCCAAAGTTCAGAGAAATTGAAAAAGAAAACAACCGACACTTTGCAAATAGGGTGTCCCCCAAGAATAGGCCATGGGCTAAGAAGACTGTTCTATTCCCTAACCCTTTGTTCCTGTCCACAGCTTCCTCCTCTACACAGCAGCAGAAGTTTTGCAAGACAAGGTCTCCGATTATAGGAAGAAACAAACAGTTACAGACACCACATAAGTTCTTAATCAAGTCGCCGTCGTCGGCTTCTTCTAAGTTTCAGGTGAAGATCAAGAGCCCGCCGGTGGTTTCTCTTTCCCCCACAAGGCCTACAGGTTTGAACAAGAAGTCTCCAAAGATGTCAACTGCCTCGAAGTTGCGCCGGTCTTTCTCTCCTTCAAGACTGGCAACCAGATTGGTGTCTCCATTGAGGAGCAGAAAAGGTTTACAGAAGAGTGATGGGGTGATGAGTGGCTTGAAACAGCGCCCACTTTCAACACCATTGAGATTCTGAACTCTGGAATGTGTTTTTGGAGATAGTGATATGCTTTTTTCTTGATGTCCATAGTTGATTCTTTCGCTTGTGTGGGTGTGAATGTTAGGTCATTCCATAGCCATTTCTTGATGTACAAGTTTGCCATGGTATCAATAACTCATGGATTCTCCTTTAACTTGAAACTACTTTGGGTTCATACTGTTAAGAAATATGCCTACACCAGAACTTGCATTGCCTTCAAAATCTGAGACAACTTGAAAGTAAGGGCATAGTTGTATTTATGCCCTTACTTAAAAAAAAATAAAAAAATAAATAATAGATCAACACACGACCTGTCCGTGTCGGTGATGCCAGATCCTCGAGGTCAATTTTTTTTTTTTTTTTTTTTTTTTTACACCTTTTTTCATTTTTTATTTTAGAAATGGGTATTTTGGTTTTTATATTTTCTTCTCCAAAAAATCATAACGGACGGGATTGATTAAAAGGAGCTGAAAAATCAGAACATCTTTACTACAAATTTTTTAAGTTTAGTTCCACATTCAAAAATGCATAGTAGTTCAAGAAGGTAAGTGAAATTTTCCCTAAAAATTAAGAGACTCAAAAGCTATTTGCTGCAACGAGTTCACAACAGGCAACATATTCTAATAAAACTGGGTTTCAAAAGAGAGAAACCATTCCATTGCCACAAGATTCAACAAGATGCCCACGAGTATCACAAAAGAAAGTGACATGAAATTTTTTTCATACGCTATTGAGTTTATATGATCCAGGTTATTCTACATTAATAATACAATTTGTATGCTAGAGAAAAAAGTACCCACTCCCTCATCCCACCCACAAGAACCACCCAAGAATACAAAGGGAAAAAAATTATCGCCAAACATCAACAATGCTTTATATAGCACAAAAACATTCACTGGCCAGGCCCCTCATACAAGGACACATTCACATTATGAACAATGGGAGATTGGCTAGCATGTGAGATGCGTCATTGCTGTATTCCTTCAGAGCTTGCAAATTGGCCGTGCCAAGTATTACTTAACCACTTAGCCAAAACTAAAAGCTCTTGTGTTAACAACTCCTGATGGGAAAACTCAAGGGCCAGCATGAACACTCTGAAACAAATTTATTTGCCTGGGGATGCAAACCTTGTACGCTCTCTCTGCCGATTCAAAGCTCGGTCCTTTGGAGACGATGTTTTCCCTCCCACGCCTGCTTGCCGCATCATCTCTGCAATCAGATATGTAATAAACATATGTTTTTATGCACATCATGCACATAAATTTATTTGAGAACTCAACTTCAGACATACTAAGGTGCATCAGTTTAAGCACACAAATATCTGAAAACTTCTGGAGAATTTTGGCTAAAACAAAACAAAACTTAACGTTGGTATCTTTGAAATGAAGATGGTATGTCAAAAGTATTATCAGGTTCCTCACAAACTACAATAAATTAAACTCGGCAATGGTTTCTCTGAAAGTGAAGATGATACCCCCAAAAGTACTAGTATTTAACTGGCATTTGAAATTATACGAGGCAAGGCAAGAATTACTACCTCGCTTTCTCTCAAGTTCTTGGTCAAGTTCTTCTTTCCACTTCCTCTGTCTCTCCGAAAAGCTCATACTGTGAGTGGCACAGTATACAATTCCAGATTAATCAACAACTACCAGAAAATCATAGAGGCAAGCTAAAGAAACCAACAACTCATGAACTAACCTTGGGCTACTTGGCTCCTGCTGAGCATCAACTAGACGCCCTTTCCAATCATTAAGTGGGGGTGATGGGACGTCCTGTGAACTTTGATCACTTGCACTGCCAATATTTGACACACACTTGCTATTACTTCCTGGGCTTCCATTAAGAGCATCAACTGCCGGTGATGGACCACCAGTTGGACCTCGACTTGGTGACCTGCTTTTTGGGGGTAATTTCAAGTACTTTGGGGTAGTTTCATCACGTGTGCTCTCCACAAAGCTCGGCGAGCAAACTGGAAAACTGTTGAGAAATTCTTCATACAGAGGCGTTTGCAGTTTCTTCAGTTCAAGAGCCTGACAATTGATTTCCAGTACAACACACAAATAATTCAGAGCAAGACGAAATATATAAACATGAACAGCTAATTTTGACTCAAAACTGAAAACTGTACCTTCTCATCCAAAAAGGCTGTAATTTTTGACTCAGTAAGTTCATCATCATCCTCTGAAAGTGACGGTCTGCAAGGAAACGAAAAATCTTTCTCCCCCACACCAAAAGCTCCAGAGTGGGCAGCAGGCTCAGAAATTTGTCCGTCAGTGCCTAAACTTATACCTCTCTGTTCTGGTGCTGCACTGTCATCTAATTTGTGACCCCAGTCATCAGGGGGCTCACACATGGGGTTAAAACTCTAATTATAACAAAATAATTTGTAAAACGATTAGTTTCCGAATTTCCTAAGTACTCATACAAAGTCCAACCACGAGTACATTAAAGCAGTTACCTTAAAGTTCCCAGGCATAAGAGAAGAACAGGGATTTACTTCACCCACCGTAAAATCATCTTTGTCAATCATACACATATCATCATCACTGTTGTTCATTCCCCAAATATGTTTATTTTCTGAGGACTTCTCAGGGTATTCAGCCGAGCAATCCAGACTATCCAACTTACAAAGATCTGTTGAGCCAGGGCACGTTGACTTTTTACTGGCAACAAAGTTAATGCTATCATGTCAAGAAGACAAAACAAGTATCATAAAAGACACTATCTGAACTTTCAAATTCAGAAGAAACTAAATTGCAAAACTTACGACGCTTCCAGGCCTGTGGCACTTGACGGGGAAGGGGTTTTAGAATTTTCCTGATTGTAGCAAAGAAACCATTATAAAGAATTCAAAGAAACATATGAATAACATGTTCTAGGATCCATTTCAACAGTACTAACCGTGACAGAAGTACACAAAAGAGGATGACATTCCACTTGTTCACCAGTAACAAAGGGATGCTGCATATAATTAGCAAAGTAAGAACAAACCTTGGTGAAATATAACCTCTGAGTGGTCAACTTTTTGGCAATCACCAGAAGCACAAGTTTATGGTAAACTGGAAAAGTTACTACAACTACTGCAGCCTTCTATGTGCCAATTCAATATAGAGAAGTGCTAATAAAATTAAAACCACCTGGAGCAACTCAGATGCAGCAGGCCTCGAATTTGGTTCCCTGCCATTGGATGACACATCACGATTTATTTATTTAAAAAGAACAAAAAAAAATCTATAGTTTGAATTCTCTCCTACACTCAATCTAAAGATTGCACATCAAAATTATTCGAGAAATAATTTTGACCAAGAAAAAGATAGTTTTCCAGTACAACATAAATTAGAACATACTAAATTCAGAGCAAAACTATTTAAGGGAGAGAGGAGTTTGAAGAGAATCAAGATTACATACTTTTGCAAACATCTCAGCAGAAAATCTTTTGCTTCGACAGAGAGATGTTCAGGGATTGGCGGATGAGACTTGGTTGTCCCTATGTAGAAGAGAGCAGCAACCTGAACGAACATGTTGTTAGCACAATATATGGGAGAAAACCTTTAACAAATTATTAAATGTTAGCAGATACCTCTTGGTACTGTTGGCTCCAAGGAGGCTTTCCAGTGGCCATCTCAATTACAGTACATCCAACACTCCATATATCAGCAGAGCTAGAGAATGTTCCCATAGAATATCAGTAATTTTCAGTCACCAAAAGACCCATTATAAAGGATATAATACCAGTGAACTGCACCATGTATCTAGGACCACCACAGAATTATAGATACAGCAAGTGTGACCAATGATCAGAAAACGGTGAATGCATAAGTCAATACTGTGCATTGTTAGTATGCCACTCTTTACTAAAGATTACTCTGGGGATCAGATACAAAAACTCTTCTAAGCCGCTCTTTACAATAAATATCACAACAGGATATCATTCAAAGAAAATGACATTTTAAAATTGATACAGAGGCTACCTCAACAATCTCGACTCTCATGCTTAGCATGGCATGATACAAAAAAACTTCCAGGTCTGCTTGATGTTAGTTAACCCAATATACTGGTTTCTGAAGCATTTGGTTTCTCAAATCTATGGGAGCAGCTATAGAGAAGACTTGGCTAACCTTGCTATACCTCTCTTCATAAATCATGTAAAAATTTTCCGATATCTCTAGTGTAAAAAGAGAAATGAGATACAGATGAACTGTTAAAGTAAAAAAGGGATTCTTGAGGAAGAATATAGCTATAATTTCAATAAGTGGTTTGATACAAGGTGAATGGGGTAAACTTGATGTTAATCAAATCTTCTTGATGTAGCTATTAGGTTGCTCTTTAATGTCTGCACCTACATCTCCAATCCAGATGCAGATGCTTTAGCAAAAGCAGCAGTAACTTAGGAGTATTCAGGTAAATTGATGCCCTTAAACTTGTGAGTTCGTCAGCAAGGGATAAGTTTCATAACAGTACTTCTTAACTTCTTTTACGTATCTTGTGGGGAACCTCTTCCTCTTTACCTTCATTCTATTATCTATCAATAAACCCTCATGCTAAACAAAATAAAAGAAATTTCTTGCTTTTTTTTTTTAAAAAAGGCAGAGAAGATTGCCATTATCAAATTCTCTTGACCACCAGTGACCTAGTGCATATGTAGTTTAGAAATAAAATAAAATTTCCCATTGCTAACTTCAGGAGATACCATTTTTAATAAGCATATTGAAAATATAGCAGCATGCGGGTGACAATTTAAACATTAAGGAGGTTCTGAGCGTCCTTACAAGCTATGCCCAGTCTGGAGAATGACTTCAGGAGCCATCCAATATGGAGTACCCTTCATAGACTTGGCGCCTGAAACAGTAGCCTACACTAGTGTACATCTCTCAATTAGATGGTATACACAAAGTATAAGTGTTTCCACAAACTAAAAACTGTGTATCAAAATGGAAAGTGAAGGGAGAGACATACCAGCTCAACAACCTGCTTAGAAGCACCAAAATCTGCAAGTTTAATGCATCCTTTATTATCTACAAGAATATTTGCCCCCTGAAATGAAGAAAATAATGGGTTAAGAAAAAAGAATCCTTTTTTGCACTTATATCAATAGCAGGGTAAGGCAAAGCACCTTGATGTCCCTGTGCATGATTCCATTTTTGTGTAAATACTCCAGTCCTAATAACAACTGCTTGGTGTATGTTCTTATAACCTGCTTAACAAATTAGACCATAAGGTTCATATTAAACAATTAATTATATAAGTTGACTAAGCAAGAACTCACAGCCTCAGGGAAAGATCCGAATTTCCCCAGAAGTGAAGATATTGATCCACCAGGCACAAATTCCAACAGAATATTCAAGGTTTCTTCCTCCCTCACTGTACCCAAATATCTCTAATGAACCAAAAAAAAAAAGTGTACTGTCAGAAGAGTGATATGCTTCATCTATTTCATGAATAACAGAAGGTCATACTTACAACAATGTTCGTATGAGAGAGATTTTTAAGTAGCTTCACTTCTTCCTCGAGCTCCCTGATGTGAGCCTACTTATAGCATTAAAATGAGTACTCAGTGAATCAATATTGAAGATCCAAATAAGGAGATCAATCATCACAATTACCAATATCTTCACCAAACACACAGATCTGAAATTTCAAACGTCAAAATTACTATAAACCCCATTTGGCTGCTCAGAAAATTTATTGAAAAGATGATATTAGAAACTTCTTGTGTTGGTTGATGTCAAATTTTGGTCTTTAGAATGCATATTTGTATATCTTTTACTTTTATTTTTTTATTTTCTACTTCTCTTGGCTATTAAAATAGTAAGAAGTAAGTAGCAACACTTCCACTTATTAGGACCAAAGAAATTAATCCTCTATTTCTTAATTGTTGTCTTAAGCTTCAAAAGTAGACAAAAAAAAAAGTGTCATAAAAAATAAAATCAACAACCTCCACTCAGTGAGCTTCACACAACAAATGTGATAGTTGAGGTAAGTCTGCCATTCTTTGAAGAAAACAGTATAAAGTTTCAAAAGTAAACGTCATCTTTGAAATAATATTTTGGCAATATGACAGAAAATGAACCAAAACAAAATGCAGTGGATAGGTCAGGAGAAGCTGATCGAATGCAGGGAGTAGAAACAAACTAACATTTATGGCTGTTATGTACTGCATATCTAGTGACCTAAATGTAACACCCCAGTCCCACATTGCGAAGATGAATAACTCACCCCATTCTCGAGAAGATGAATAGTCCATATAGAGTGAGTAAATTATAAAGATATTCACGAGCGTTAAGTCCCATATTAGTTCCTTACTAGGTGAGACTAGACTTTTATAAGTGATTCTATGGAGCTCTAAATTGACTAGTTCTTTTGGAGTATAGTGTACTTGTGGCTAATGTTTTTCTTAGGTCATTTACACTAAAAGACAAAGGCTACTAGTCAAGTGAACCTAATACAGCTAAATCTAAATGCCTCAGACTGATAAATGAAGATGTTCAGCAGTAGCAGTCAGAACACAGTGAAATCTAAAAGTTTCGAATTTTGATCTATTTTCACAAAACCAAACAAAAAGAAATAAGTGACAAACGCAACAAAATTAATACCAGAATCATAATCAAAGCACTTGACATTCAACCCAGCACACTAAACACAGGAATTTTAAAATCATACCTGAGCTTTATCCTTTGAAGCAGTATTTGTTGCAATCAGAACCTGGAAAAAAAAACAAGCATAAAACAGCTAAAATCAGATTCTAAAAACCAAAATTAGTCAAAAACCAGAAACAATCACCAACAAACCATTTCATACCATAAGTTGAAGCCCAAAATCAACGAAAACAATAAGAATTAACAAGAGGCAAAAAGAACAAAACTAAAGCGAACTCCAAAACTGAAACTAACAAAAAACCCATTAGAAATTTAAGAAAAAGATTCAAAATCAAACTCCAAAACTAAAATTAACAAAACCCATTTTAATCAACTAGAAGAAAACCTAAAACCGAACTCCAAAACTTAAAATTAGTATAAACCCATTACAGTGCCAACAAGAAAGAACTCAGAATCAAACTAGTAAATATAAAATTAACTAAAACCCAGATGAAAATCAACAAGAGAAAACCCCAAAACTACCCTCCAAAACCAAAATCAGACAAAACCCACCAGAAACTAACAACAAAATTACACTCCCAAACCAAAATTAAGACCCCTAAACACAAAACGAAACAAGAAAAACGACCTGTTTCACCGCTAGGAGCTCTCCGGAATCAAGATTCATGCCCATGTAGACGTGCCCGAACGCGCCGCAGCCAATTAACTCGCCCTTCCGCCATCGGATCGGTGGCGGTTGCGGAGAGGGTCTGGTGAAGACTCTGGATTTGTGAATGCAAGAATTGATCCTGTCGACCAGAGTGGTTGGAGCCAAAGGGGATGGTGACGATGACGGTGATTCTTCATTGTCTGGTGAGGCTGTACGGAATACCAGTGATCGGCGGACCGATCCAAATATGTCTTGCATTTGTGATTGAGAAAGATAGAGAGAGTACTGGGGCTACTGGGGTTTCACCGTTTCAGTATGCGGGCAAGAGTGAGAAAACGAGAGAAGAGAGACACGGGGAGTGAGTGAGAGAGAGAGAGAGAGAGAGAGAGAGAGAGAAAGGAGGGAAAAAGGTGACGGAGATTGTTTTTCAAAATAAAAATTATACACAAAATGTCAAAATGAAATCTGGAAAGGAATGGGGCCAATGGGGCAATGGGCTAATCTTTTTCTTTTTCTTTTTCTTTTTCTTTTTCTTTTTTCACTTCACTCTAGTTCGCACTATAAACAATTCTAAAAATAAATTATATAAGTTTAAAACTTTTAATTATTCTTTTCTTTTTTTAAAAAAAAATGGATATAATTACACATGACATGATGACGTAGATGTTGATACACATGACACATTTTTATTGAGTCTAACTTGACACCCTCATAATTAAATGAAAAATGCTAGAATTACAACAAGTGCATTACAAGTGCACAACTCCAAGACCCATTGGGAGATCTACATGTGTCTTGGAGTTGTGCACTTGTAATGCATGTATCATTGCCCTAATTAAAAATAGACAGAAATTACATTCAAAACGACCTACCAAAACTCAAAATTGTAATTGTCAACGTTCATAAAAATACGTCTTTATTTGTTATTGGACAAAACTCCAAGATTTTTGGAGCAATTTTTTTCACTGTTTGAGATAAAATAATGTTACCACTCATTTATCACATACATTTTACATTCATATCTCAATTTTGTTACTAGACTTATAAATTGATAACATTACAAATAATATTTATATTAATATATAATTAAGTTATGGTAAAATCTACAATATCACTAGCATTACTCTAATTAGTATCTTATAAAATCCATTTGTTAGATTACATGTTCAAATATATTCACATTGGTATTTTTTCTACTCCGAAAATTAAAATAACAAGAACTCGTTAAGTTAAAGAGATTTCCAAACTTTTGGAAAAAATTTTGAACAACATAATTAAGGTAACTATTTCTTTTGATAAATTTTTCACCAAAAGAAAAATCCAAAAATTGACTCCCGATGGCAGCTTTCATGCCGGCCACTACAATATTATTTTCTGTTCACAAAAAAAAAAGTATGATTTTCTATTCAATTATTGACATCCTAAATTAATCATTCCACAAAATGTCGTCGTCTCAGATCGTTAACCTTAATTCTCCAATGCCCATCTGGCAAATTCGCATTTCTAGCTCTCCCTCTCCACTTCCTTACCCTTGCATCCATTTTCTCAGTGAGCCCACAAAAAGGTTTTAGCTTCTCCGGCATCGCCTCGTACACCTGCCACCACCGCCGGTGAGCCGAGTCACTAGCAAAAGGATGATGGTCCGACATGTCCCAGTTACAATCGTACTCCTTATAACACATCCACGGCTTGAGCCCCAAATAATGTATTGCATAAACATCTGCCGGCACCTCATGCTTTTCGTCGTTGTTCGGCCCTCCGTAAATTTTCAGATGATTAAGCTTTGTCGGCAACCGGTGCCACCACGTGAAAACTTCATTAAGAAAGCCTTGATCGCCGCCATTATACGATCCCAGCTTGAAACTCTTCTCCATTAACTCCTTAAACATGCACATCGACGGTTCAATCACCATGACGCCGGAGTTAAATATCATCTTATCATTCGGCGCCGCCGACAATTGTGGGTGGACAAAAAATTTGTCTATGTTCTTTAGGACTAAAAGATCGGCATCTATGAAGATGACTTTGTCGTACTCGGTGAGCTGCCACACGCGAAGCTTGCTGTAGTTCCACTCGTTGTAGGAACCCTTTTCGGCGAATGGGCTTAGGATGCGTTTGATGCGCTTGATCTTCCATCCGGCGGCTCTCAGGCCTCGGAGAGACTTGGAAGTAATGGAGTCGTCGGCGAGGAGGAGTAAGTCTCTGGTGGAGTTGGTCTGAATGATGCTTTGGGCCAAGGCTATTGCACCGCAAACGTAGGCTTCTGAAGAGTGGAGGACTGTTGCGTAGGCCTCCCTTTGGTGGTGGTATGTGGTGTGATTACGCTTCCGTGGTGTTGGCTGTAGGGAAAAATGTCTCCACATCTCTTTACCTACAAAATCAAAAGCCTGGTATTAAGGGAAACAACTCGTGTTTGGGGTGTTAGGTTTGAGTCATGTACCCGTGTTGAACTATTAATATAAGATTATATAAATCAATATTAACTCGACTCATTTAAATAGGTGTATGTGTGACCCGATTCAATCAGTATAACTCATTTAATAAATAAGTCATATTTGGTTTGACTCGACCTAACCCGTATAACTCAATTAGTTTACAAAATTCTCAATTATGGAGCATGAAAATGTCATTTTATACAAATATATTGACACAATAAATCTCACTTATTGAACATGAAATAAATTACACTATCAAAGTTATATCTTTATAACTAGATCGAGATGAGCCGGATCTGAATCTGGCATAGTATAACTGGATTTTGGCGACGGTGGCCGGACGTCACCAGATTCTAGCACAAATTGCCAGATTCCAGCCTATTTTGCCGAATTCCAGCGGCGGTTGCCGAATTCTGATGATGGTCGTCGGAATCCAGCCAATGCTGCCGAATTTCGGCAATCGAATATCAAAATTTGAAGACATTCAGAGGTAGATTCGAGTTACCAACAAACTCCAATGTCTGACGGTGGCAGATTCCCATAAACGTGCATGCAAGAATGAAGAGTTTAAATCCATAAAACGATTTACAGTTTTCAAAACTATAAATCGTTTTGTAAAAATTAAAGAGGCTTTTACGGTTAAACTCAGTGGCAGATCTATATGGGGCCAAGAGGGGCCCTGCCCCCCCCCCCCTTCCCCAACCCCCATAGTTTTTCCCAAAAAAAAATAAAATTTTGCACTTAATTTTGTTTATTTTTTAGTTTTGCCCTCTCAAATTTTTTTTCTTTCAATTTGGCCCTATCATATTTACAAGGCTGGGTTCGCCACTGGTTAAACTGAAAATAATTTTCATTGACCCTCATTTTTAGTTGCACCAATTTTTTAAAAATATTTTACTCTCAAACAAACGGATTATTAGTAGAAAATAGAAAGAAAAAATAAAAAATAAAATTGAGAGGTTAATTTATATTTGAGAGATTCTGTCGGGCGGGGCTATGCAAATGGGGCTGTTAATACTCTCAGGAGCAGTCGGCTCAAATCTAAATTGCCCAGTGCCAATATACTGCTGTCCAAGGCCCTGGCTCTTCGAATAATCAAGAAAGAGTACTGGATCCTCTACATTTTTAATTAAAATAGTTAATAAAAAATTACTTCTTTTTTAACTTAGCTAATTTAATTAGAGTACTAACTTGCACATATATTTTATTTATTTGGTTAATTGCTTAAAGAACTTGCCAAAAACCTACAGTAGAATTGTCATTAACTTCTCGGTGACTAAAACCCACCAACCCCCAGTTTGCTTTTGGTCAAAAGGAAAATTGAAAATACTTATAGAACTCAATCCTATAATATTATTCAAGAATTTTCAACACATGGGTTTCGACCTCCTAATTAGTTTTTATTTTTTTTAAACTATATTTTTCAACGGACCAAAATTAATTTTATGAGGAATAAGAAAGAATGAAATTAGATCTAAACCATTGAAAAAATCAAAAAAAAATATATCGTAGTTTTTTTTTTTTTTCATCACCTAAGCCAAAACCGAGTTCAAATCCATAGGAGGAAGCTAGTTTTGGATTTGGCAACGTTTGCCAGCTTAATTAGTATGGGAAAAAAAAAATACTTCCCTTAATTGCCAATTAAGAACTGTTAATTAGGAAATAAAATAATCTCCTCACCTAATACGTACCCACCAAAAAAACAATTAAAACAAAAAGAATATCAACAGAATTGCATGCACCAGAAAATGATCAGATTAAACAAAAACGCACCTGTCTCTGCATAACTAGGAGCAAGCTGGCATGTCCCAAAAGGCATGAACACCTTCTGCTTCAGCTTCCTCAACTCAGGCTTATACACCCAATAATTCCCACGACGCATCACTAGATCATCACATCTGAAAATCTCCACCATTGGCCCACAAGACCCTACAAACACCACGTACACCGTCCGATGAACATCCGGCGTCACCCACCCACTCCCCACCACCAAATTAGCCACCGCCAAATTAACTTGTAACCTAAACACATCCCTTATCCCTTCCTTCTCTTCATCAACCCTCCCACACGGAACCCTAGCTATAATCACGTCCAGGTCGGCGTAGTCCTCCGACGTCGGCATCGGTATCTCCGGGCACTTCAGCGGACCCCACTTCTCGTCTTCATCAATCCACTCGGGGAAGAAATCGTCCCATTTCAAATCCTCACTCACGCGATCGAAACCCACGTGGACAGTCCTTGTCTGTGACTGCGCTAATCCGAGTAATTCGTATGCTGTCTCTGTCGACATGTCATCTACATTAACCAAACCGACCTTAACTTTTCTGGCTGCAGAATCTGAGCCGTTTTGAAGCCGGCAAATGGCGGCGCGGGCGGTGAGGTTTGGTTGGGGCTTGAAGGATAGTACGAGGATGAAGAGGGCGAGAGAGAGGAGGAAGAGGGCGAGGACGAAGGGTTTTGGTTTGGAAGATGAAGAAGAAGAATAGGCGCCTTTGGAAGCCATTGATTGGCCTGTGTTTGTGTTGCTATTAGTAAGAGCTTTGAAGGATCGGCATTTATATTCGAAAGGGTTTAATTTGGAAGGTCGAGTTGTTTGCATGGATGCACGTTGGTGTACGTTGTCGTTTTATGTATTTGTTTATGCGCTTGCTGTTGGCTCACGCGCCATTCCTGTACCAGTGGTTCTTTTTTGGGCAAAAGATGGAGAATTAGTTCATTTTGTGCTCGCCACGTTTCATGTAAACTCTTTGTGTTAGGTGTTCAATTGATAAAGCAAAATTATTTGGCAAGAGAACACACAAAAATGGAATGATCTATATATTTTTAAGGTAATAGAGTCATATTCATAAATTAGATTCTACAAATTAAAGGTTCGTTTGAAATTGTGATTTCGTAAACAATAAGTGCGATTTTAAATTAAATCGTAGGACATAAATTGTTTGGGAACAGGTAAAAGGATGCTTTTTTGAAAACGCTGAATTTTAAAGGTTAATTTGTGATTTTAAAAGCTAAACTGCGATTTTACCAAATGCTTAACTGTGTTTTTAAAAATCATTTTTTCAAATAGCCCATTTTAAAATCGTTATTTTAAATCGCACTTTTTGAAATCACAAATTCAAACGGACCTTAAAATGCTTAATACTAAGTCGATTAGGTAAATATTGCATGCATTAATAAACTTCGCATCTACATATACATGAACATTTCAACCCTATGCCTTCACAAAATATCAAATATATAATTTGACTTGATCACTCACAAAGAAAAAAAAATTAATTAATTAAACGAAAAATCAAATAATTTGACTTAATCCTTGGAAGTCTCGGTGCATGGTTAATCCGTCGTTATTGAATAATTCAATATCTTGAGATGAATATTGGAGATATTCAAACCTTCTTTAATTTTCTGCTATCTGCTCCCAAGAAAAATATATATATACAAAATTTTATTGTTTATTTACTAAATGATAAGGGAAAAGGTTGCATGTAAAAATTAGCTACCTAGCTATGCTATTTTTGAGAGAATAGCATAGGTAGCTAATTTTTACATGCACCAAACTGAAACGTTTGAGGCAATGATAACTTGAATTTGAAATAAAAATATATATTAATGCTGAAAATTATTACATCAAAAAATTTAATTTTTTTTTTAATTTTAATATTTTAGTTTTTTTTTTTAATTACAATTTGTCTCACATTAAAAAGATATGAGTTTTTTGTATGCTTTATAAGCATTTATCTTACGTACTCTTACAATATATTGAATTTTGGATACGTACACACATGCTTGTTGTGTCACCCAATGTGAAGCACTAGCCGCCGCACGCATGAGTGTCGCATAGTCACTTTATACGCATGAGCCACGAGCTTATTATTTACATGTGCATTCTCTTATCTGTATAACTGCTATTCTAACCGTTATATTTTTTAAAATATTTAACTATTTTTTCAACAGTCATAAACTGCTATTTCAAAATTTTTTTTTTACAGTTAGAAACTATAATAAACTGCTTCTATAATTTTATTTTAAAAAAAAAAAAAAAAAATCAGCATATTTGATGCATGGTATCTTTTTTCTTATCTTCTTCCTTTCTGTTATTACAGAATTTTTTATTTATAGTAGTGTTAAGAATTTGTAATCTGCACACTACATTTCGACAGTATTGCATCCTGATGACAGAATCGTTGTATTCTCTATTGTAAAACTTATAGTTTAAATGGGAGGCAATATTTGGTTAAGGGACAAATTAATATTTACTTTATTGTCCAAGAGTTCATTGATTTTACATGCAATTTTTATTTTGCTTTTATTAATTTATGTAGTTCTCACATCTTTATTTATTACAATTACTATCGCTTTGAAAAAGTGAATAGTTAAAAAAACAAATTAGTTATTTAGTTAAATATTTGTTCAGCCGATGTGAATGATCTCAGTTGCTAAAAGAATTTTCCTTAACATGATCTTGTAGGTTACTCTGAAAGTGATTAAGGAATTATTAAGGTGATTTAAGAAGAACATGGTGGTGTATATATATATTAAATTCTGACAATTAAAAAAGTCATTGAGCCAAATATATGTATATATATTGTTAATGTGATTTACACGTACTCGAGCGCGTGGCAGTAGCCTCCTTTGAAAATAGGGAGTGATCAGTTTGAGATATGGGCATGTTTGGTAAGTAATTGTGTTGTGAAATATTTGTGTGTTATATAGTAAAAAGTTATTGATGTGATATAAAATTTGAAAATGTTTTATAGAAATGTGAAAAAAAATTTGTTTTGTAGTGAGTTTTTTTATTTAAATAGTAATAAAATATGATTGATGTGATATAAAAAATGTAAAAAAGTTAAAATGTTTTTGATTTGATTTTGTTTGAGAGAAGTGAAAAGAAAAAGATGGAGAGTTTGGAATGGTTTGTCAAACAAGCCTACGAATGGGACATTCGAACTGACGAAATCATGAAAAAACCGCGCAACCATTTCTATAAGGAAACACGTCGACAAGGGGTAACATTAAGGTTTTTATGCAAGTAGACCGGAGGCCAAGTCACGTTTATACTCTTGAAGCATGGAAAGTTCCATGGATCCCCCGGTTATGATAAAAATGGAAGGTTGAAAGTCAAATTTTACCCAATAAAGAAGAAAATAATTTTTGCATGCGCTCGAGTTGAGTATGGTCTTTCCTTTGATGCTCGTATTCTTGCAAAGCTTATTCTCAAAAATTTCTACCAACACTGTGCTGCTTGGTCGCACAAATTGGAACCTACCCCCGAAAAAGTGGATTCGACCGCCCTTGCATTGGCACAAGATTAATTTTGATACTGCTATTCGAGACTCATTTTCTTGCCTAGCAACTATTTGCAGAAACCATAATGGGCAATTGATCAAGACGAGCTCCCAAATACACTCCAAATGATCTCCTAATAAAGGTGAGGCTTTAGCCGCACAACTTGCTATTTCTCTAGCTTCCTCGCTCCATCTCAACAGATTCATACTTGAAGGTGATTCTCAAGTGGTTATCCTCGCTCTTCAACAGCCAACAATTGTTTAGGATTGACGTATCACTGACATTATTATCAATACATTAGACTTTATTCCTCCTGATGCTTCATGGTCAGTACGGAAAGTCAATAGAAATGCAAACTTCGATGCATATGATGTGGCACATTGAGCCACAGCTAGATTCAATTCCAGCAGCATTCCCACCTCATCCTTTTTCTGTCAATCTCTTGTTCCTTTTGTCGGTGACAATGATCCTCCGAACAATAGTGTCTCGCTTTCAGCTTCGGAATAAAATCCTTAAGTACCAAAAGAAAAATTGGCTGCATTTATTAAAAAATTTGTTTAGTCTTTTTATTTTTTCATCTTTAAATAAAAATATTAACAAACAATTTAAAACATATAACAATAAAAACTATTTTAACATTTATATTATATAAAAATAACTGTTTAAACTAAAGACAAAATACTTCTCAGAACACGTTAACAAAGACAAAAGAAGGGGATGGCCCGTATTAGCTATGGCCCTCCCCCTCTTTCGAAAAATTTATTTACTACAATATAGAAATAGTTAAATCTATATATTTAGGCCAAAATAATTAAGCTTGCAACTCAAATCTACCATCATGAGCAACAACTTAAATCTGTCATTCAATACCATCTTACAAGTTTGCAATTTTGTTTTATGACAAAGCTGCCATTGGGGCATGGTTTATGATCAGCTGTACAATAAAAGACTGTCCTCTCCCATTTTATAAAATCTATCGTTTTAATTAAAGGTCAATTGATCCATGTGTCTTGTACAACTTCCAAAAATAAATAAATAAATAATTGCCAAATAAATTAATTTAAGATCTTTAAATAGTTGATAAAAAGACAATATATATATATATATATATATATATATATATATAAGATAATGACCATTATACATGTTTTGGTGAGTAAAACACAAACAAGGTGGGTGTCACAATCAGTTTGATTGATTCGTCTCTATCATAAGTCATTGACTCCATTTCATAAAATCCCCTTTCTCCCTTTCAATTAAATTTTTTTTTTAAAAAAATAAAAAAATAAAAATTCCCCTATACTACCTCACTTTAGATCTTTGTGGCCTATTTTTCTTTTGCTTTTACTCCTAAGACCTTTTTAAGAGCAATTTTGTCAAGTTGATTACATTGAAGAGTAGATTTTTAAGAGCAATTTTGTCAAGTTGATTACATTGAAGAGTAGAGAAGAAGACATTTGAATTTATGTCAAGTTGAGTGTATTGAGCGTTGAGTATTGAACTGAATCTTAGGGTAGTCCGGTCACTACCTGTGAGTGGTTCAGCCACCCTTAAATTTTTCTTATATTTTTTATTTATATATATATATTGTAATTGGGTTGAAAAAAGTTTGAGATGGGTTGAAAAGAAATTGAGCTGAGCCAAACATGATTTCTTAAAAATAAAAACAAAAACAAATGAGTCAAATTTACCAAATGAGTCGTTTCACTTGTTTGCTGGTATCTTGGCCTGAATTGAAATTTCCATATATGGAGGGAACACTTTGGATTGAATGAATCCTATTATTTGGCAAAAAAAGGTAAGCAAATGTGATCTAAAAGCTTACACACTTTAGAGATGAACGGTTTAAATTTCCGGTCGAACAGGAGCTCCTAATTAATGGCACAGTGCCACTTACCAAATTACTTTTAAGTTCCTTTATCTTCCTTATATCTGGTTTATTCCCATGCCAAGCTTCGGCAAGCCCTATCTCCTAATAAAATTGTGTAGTTGTGCCTTTCACTTTATTTTTGTGCTCTAATTGTATCATTGATTAGAACCTTTTTTTCTTTTTGTCCCTTTTGTGCTGCATATATACCTCAGTATATACCATAATAGTGCCCCTTGATGCTTTAAGAAACTTGAAAGCTCGAGCAACAATGCCCAATTGGCCTAAGAAGAATACAATTCTTTAATCTCTTGTGTAATATATGTATATTCTTCCGTGAATAGAGACTTAGCCTCAAAGAAAAGAATGATTTTGACACATCTCCCTTATATTTGCTAACAATAAATAAACTCGCCGGAAGAACCATGCAACTTCAAAACAATTTTGTGTAGCCAGAAGGCAAGCATTTTAGATATAATAGGAACAATGGCACTCAAAAGCGAGGCAGTTGAATCGGAGATTTATGAATCTTTAGGATTAGACGGAAAGGAAAAAGGCGTTTCGGGAACTCCCAGAATTCTTTCAATTATTTCTTCTGTTCTTCAGAGAACCATTTACAACAACGAGAGATTATTGAAGACATCAAACAAAAGGGACGTTGTGACAATCTTCCATGGTACGAGAGCACCCAGTATAAGCATTCAACAGTACGTTGAGCGTATTTTCAAGCACAACAGCTGCAGCCCTTCTTGCTTTGTTGTTGCATATATATACCTGGAAAAATTCCTTCAGCGGACGGGTGCTTATCTTACTTCCCTCAACGCTCACCGCCTTCTAATCACGAGCACCATGGTTGCCGCAAAAACCCTCGATGATGAGTAAGCATTCATGAATCTGTATCTCTAATTTTCATCTTCGTTGTTGCATTCATTGGCAGCAAAGTTGATCCATGCATACTGAACTAATCAGTGAATTATAGGTGTTATAACAATGCCTACTATGCCAGAGTCGGGGGAATAAGCACTGCAGAAATGAACAGGTTGGAGATGAAGTTTTTGTTCAGTGTGGATTTTAGACTGCACGTAACTGCCGAGGACTTCTTGAACTATTCTCTGCAGCTTCAGAAGGAGGGTCTTCAACGCTACCAGAATGGCCACCCCAATTGACTGCCTTACATCAATTGTTTTCACTCGCTCACAATATTGACGCGACAGTCTTAGTTAGTCCTTAAAATTAGTCATTTGTTGAAAATATAACAATCTAAGGATTAATTTGAACCGTCCACAATCGTGACATAGAAACGTGTTATATATTATAGCATTACTCTTGTTTCACCAAAACCAATCAATTACAAAACACAAACAAATTAATGCATCGCTGCGTGTTTCTGGTTTTGTAATATGCTTACTGTCTACAAGAATGCTGTTTGATTCTTATTTCCTTGTTTTGGTTGTCACCTCCACAATTCACCACTAATAGACGACCATGAAACCCAAAGATGCAATTTGGCGACTCTAAATCAAACAAGATTATTACCAACAGAGGTCTAAGGATGATTGCTCTCTCAAAGGATGTTTGTGTTTTCCTAACCTTATATTTGCAAAACTTCTCATAATTCCATTGTATATATTTCGTACACTACTTTGAAAAAGCCTAATGTTGGGGGGGGGAGATAATCCAACAAGCAACACCAGAAGCGAAGGCCAGATTTAGCCTTCTTAGTACTACAATTATACAAGGGACAGAAAATGATAAGGGGCATGATTTAATTTTCGGATTGCAACTTCTCTACAAATGGAACTTGTCTCAAAAACCCAACAAGGTGGTTTTTGAAGACGACAAAACGTAGCACAACCCAACCGTAAATACGAAGAGAGGAAGAGCTAAACTAAGCTGATTGATGTGCAAACTTTCATCCCTTAACTGGAAGAATTCCTCCTTGCTGCATAGACACGGTAGGCTGCCAATCCAACAATTGCCACCGCAGCACCAACTGTCATTAAGGTACAAAATGATTTAGAGGCATACAAACAAAAACAATTAGCTCAAAGAGAAACAAAACTCTAGCTCGATTGTCACAGCAAAAATGATCATCCATTAGAAACAAGAAGCCAACAAATTCAAGGACTTCTATAAACCCAAAAGATGAACATAACATACCCGAAAAGACCATAAGTGAGCGGTTTATAAGTCTGTGGTATTGCTTGCGGCTTCTCCCAGCTTCAGTTTCAGGAATGCTCAAATGAGGGTGTTCTGCAGCACTTACGATCCTACGGAATATATTATTGAGATCACCCAACTTCGTACTGATAGGTATGGGAGCCTCTATTCCCATGTCCTGACTAACCTAAAAAAGCAAAATTGCATTGATAATATGTAAGACAGTTTAGGGCCAAAGGGACATTATTAACATATACAAGATAACAAAATACTGCAAACAATTAAACGTCAGCTGACAACAATATTACTCTCATAATCATCACCATCATATTTAATATCACTCAACATGAAGCAAAAGATAAACAGTCCATAAGTACATGTATTTTCATAGTTATGCACAAAACCACATGAACATATCTAAATATTTATATATCATTTTTTTCAACCAAACCCATTGAATGCCTGAAATAGGTAAAATGTTGTCCAAGTATCTCAAGTTGCAAGTTGAAACTAATATTACTCGAATAGATTTTATGAAGTTTATTCAATCATATATATATTTATAACCCATGGTACTTTTCCCAAAACGTTGAATTTAGGCCACCTTGTCCAAGTTTTGGAACTTCACCATTCAGCTAAAGTGTCTGACCAATTTTTCCTGCCAAATTACTAGCAAAAGCAGAAGGCAGATTTTACTAGTGAACAAACACTGGAATGTACTTTCTGCATATGGACCTGTTCATTGAAATTTGGAGAGTGCTAATTTTGTTTATTGTTTATACAGTTGAGAACTGTGATTTTAGGTAATCTTGCCTTTATTCATATCTGTCATGTAAACCTTTGTAATATTTTTGTACCAAATCTAGAACTGGGAAAAATCTTCTCCATGTATGTCAAGTTGCGAGTTGCAACTAATATTAATCAAATTGGTTTAAGGAGTTTGCCTAACAAATTTAGTATTATTACCACTAAGGAAAAAACCTACATGAACAAGCACTGGAACGCCAACAAGCGAACTATAGAAGCCATTATGTTTGGACCAAGCAAACAACTAAACACATTAAAAATAATTTGTGGACAATGGAGCTCGCATAATAGAACATGCATGATATTATAGTCACTGAAAAAGATAAATACCCTAGTAGAATTTTGTATGGCCATGGGAAATGAGTCCAGGTCATCTTTAGCTGCCACAATGAGGCAAGGCACCTCAAAGCCGGTATCTTCACCATGACTAGCAACTTCGACCAGCAACTCAGTTGCTCTCTCCCATGAAAATGCATTAGAACTGTAAAAGTAAAATGTATCAATCCTCAGAAACTCCAACATACAAATGCAACTGTGAAAATAGTACATGTTATACAATATACATATTGTAATCATGTTTAAAGCAGTCTTAAGTTCATTTGTCAATAAAATTAGTAGCTTCCAAAGTGACAGTCAAAACCCACAACATGCATGAGCCTAGCATGCAGAGAAGTTAAAAGGCTATTTCATTAAGACCTCTCTCATGTGCCTACAGGCAGCATAAAAATAAGTGAAATTTCCTATGGAAGTTAAAAAAAGAGGAGGGATAAAAAGAATAAGCTACAGCTTTCTGCCTTTCTCATCCATATACTTTGCAACCCTTGACTAAAGGCACCACAAGGTTGCTAGTAATATTAACAGACACCCCTAAATCAATATAAAAAAGACTAATATTAATATATGACTCTACATCGAAATATCAAGCTCAAAAAAGCCAAACCAAATTAGAGAAGAAGAAGCCGAAGTTGGAAAGTGAGAAAGTTAAACACTAATTTAACAAACAAGTGTCACTGTGATTCATGCTATAGTTAAATACAATAACAATAAGAGCCTTTTATTTACCTGTCATGCACAAACACTGCTACATCACAAGCAGCCAAAGATTCTTTATCTGACAGCAGTTTACCAACTCCGTCTTCAGGTATCTCTCTCAATATAAGGGTCTTTTTTGTCCCCTGTGAAGAAAATAACAAACAATTACTCAGACAAAGGGATCGGATATGAACAAGATTAGCAATTACAGCAACTGGCAGAGCATTTTGATTTACAGAAAAGAAATAACAAACATCAGAGAAGTGGAAAAACAAAAAATAAATTCCCAACTAGTGATAAACTAAACCGCAAACTCCAATTGGATATGGATTGGAGGTTACCTGGAGACAAAACCAATGATTTCATGTCGGCCCTGCCTCAAGAAACAACAACGAAAAGGATTCTTTGAAAAATAGAATCCACAAATCAGCCATCAATTAATTAAAGCTACAGAAATGCTATTCTCTTGCCTTCTAAAAAAGTTTATAAGAAATTTACATACTACCTATAAAAATGGACAGACAAAGAGCCACCATCAGCCTGAGTACACACGTTCAAATACTTAAAGCAAACAAATTATGGATTAACATAACTCAGAATCTAGGTTCATCTGTATCTACACAAGGACAAAACCTTATTGCAACTTCTACAGAATGCACAGCAAGTATTAGCATAGATTTTATTTGATAAGACCAACGCCCACACATAGCATGTGTTCAACAGGAATTTCAAGGTGCATGATGTAATAGTGCTCACCCTAGGTTCATCAACAACATTCACTGCATAATGCTCTTCAGCGGATGAAGTATATTTATCAGAAAAATACCTGCATTTCCCAATTCATCAACAACAAATGTTATATTACTTGGTCACAAAACTAAATTAATGGGAAGTATCAGATTTAAAAAGACGACTTCAAACACCTTCCAATAAAAGAATTCAACAATGCAGACTTTCCAGCCTTCTTGGGCCCAAACACAAAACACTGGAAAACATTTCTGTCTGTATGTTGCTTCTTCCGATCCAAACGCCTTTTTCTAGTCACGCGGAATGCAGATAAAGGATCACCAGGATAACCGACATATATCATATTTTCCATGCTCCAAGCTGGGTCTAGAAATGTCATAAAGGCCCACTGCAACCACACATATTTCTCACAAACTTAAGCACGGGTTACCAGAGAAAAGAAGAATCACAATTGTTTAAGAAGATTAAATATTTATAAACATGTTAAAAGCTGAAAAAAAAAATGTGTATATAGCATAAATGTAAAACTTTACATATTAATAGAAGTGTAAGATAGCCAGATTGAGATCTTAATTAGTTGTTAGACTGATTTTAAAAAATTCCAAACCCCTGCTCGGAAAATGAAAAAGGGGGGGGGGGGAAAGGGGGGGGAAGAGAGGGAGGCAAAAGAATGACAAGTGTGAAACGCATACCATTGACAAAAAGGCATCAAGAGATAACCCTCCAAATGCATTTTTCTGTGCAACATCGACGTATGGCTGTCTCTCCCAAGGACTGGCAAAAGAAGTACGTCAAACATCAAACACTTTTGTGGCTAATCATTCTAGTTCTTAAGAAAAAAATGAATTAAACACTTGGAATAAATCTAGACCAAAAATCGCATTAAATATTACAAAACCTCACAAGAGGCTCAAGGAAGAGGGAAAGGACGAGGATGAGAAGAGGGGGAAAAAGGGTGGGGGGGGGGGAATGCAGTCCCACAGATAATATGCATGGACATGTCAATGTCAGCATTATAGCAGATTGAAAGAGAGACTGAAGAACACAGCTTATAATTAAAAAATAAGAAAAGCAACAGGAAGAGAGCACCATAAAATAATAAGTATTGACAAGAAGCCTAAATTTACAGACGAAACCAAATTACCCACTCCTACTCGCTCACTTGTGAGATGACAAACTTCCCAACTGATGGAATTTTAAACAATAATTAGATTTTCACCAAAAGCTATAAAAGGACCAAGTAATTGCAAATAAATACATATAATAATAAATAGAAAATAAAAAATAAAAATTTAAAACAACTCTACATGACAAAAAATAAATAAAATTTTTCTTACCATTCATGAAAAACGTAAAGAAACATTGTATTTATTTTTGCCAAAAAATGAAAATAATACCGCAGCAACCAGGTTCCAAACATTAATATATTGATACATCAAATTCAAAAACTAAATATTTTGTGAAATTTCGAAATTTCCATTATAAAAAAGAAAAAACAAAAAAGATTTAAACAAAGACACCAAAAGACATTATCGACACAACAGATGGGCAGATTGTCTGCATATGCATGTTAATAAATAAGGCCTCTTGCATATATGCAAGGTACCTAATAAGTATTGTTAGCCACGCACCATCACTTTTTTTTAATAAGTAATTTTTTGTCCCCAAAAGGAGGAGGATGAAGAAATTCGAACTAGTGACCTCCACTTCATGAGGCGTGGTCTCTAGCTGATTGACACTTCAACAAATAACCAAGCCATGAAATAATAAGGTAACTACCTTACCCATCTTTAAACATTGTGAAGCTACTATGACCAATAATGACCTAAAATTGCCATAAGATGCATTGGTAGCAAAATTGACGAGGATTATCATGCTGAACCGCTTGATAAAGATAAACCAAAGGATGGAAAGCCATGCAGATTGATCAAAGTGAACATGGAGGAAAACAGGATTTCTCACAGCAAAGAAACATAAGAGTTGTGACAAAGTAAAACAAGCCAGATAATTTATTTTTTTATGAATAAAACAAGCCAGATAATATAAAAAGATATTAATGAAAACCAAAAATACCTTTCCGCAGCAGTAGAAAATATATCACCAATTTCATGAGGTCCCAGCTCCCCATCCTACTAGGGAAAACAAACATTGATCACGATTTTAAGATGTACGAACTTGATAAACTATTTAGCTACTTGAACTGTAGTCTATCACAGAAAATACTGATTACAGAAATTATATTACAAGCTTATTAACAACGAAATTGGAAACCAAGTACTCATAGAGCACAGAATAACACATACAGGACTGATACAATACAATTCAAAGATTCCCTTCAGATACTCAATGGCTTCATTTGTCAGCTCCACAGTCTACACAAATGAGAAGCAACAGTAAGCATTTCAAACAAACATTGTATGACTAAAGAAGAAAATGCAACAGTTTAATTTGCAGGGTTTTGAATGGGTGGGGTAATATATGATTTGTATATTAATACATAATACTGTGTGTGCTCGCGCGTGTTATATATCAAATCCGAATTGAGTGGTGTTTAATATAACATCAAACTTCATGCAGATGAGGGGATCATGGTGGGAAATTTAGGACCTGTCTACCTCATACCAAGCCTTACGCATGAAGAAAAATCCTGGATACCAATGCTGAACAACCAGATTCAGGAGACACATTTTATTTAAGGTAGGGCTCAGCCTAATCACTAATCGACCAGCTTGGCCATACTTGACAATTAATTTCATTTCAAGATCCAAGTCCAACAAACATTTACTCACAAGTAGACAGACAGAGAGAACTAAGGCTTTATATTGATCATAGAAATCAAATTTAACACTCTCCACAGGGGAAACCACTCTGAAGCAAGCTAAAATAGGTTTGGAGCAAGCCCAAGCCTCCAAAAGTTTTTCCAAGTGGGATCCTAGTATACAATTAAAACACAGAGAACTCAAGGTCAAACCAATAGCATGCATCACAGCATGATTTGAAGCCCAGCCCAGCCCCAGCTGAAGCCATGTCAACCATTTGCCATCACTAGAAAGAAGGGTAACACCAAATTCAGCCCATCTACAACTATGAAAACAGGCTGACAAATCATATTCCTTAAAAAAGGGCCTAGTGCATAAATGTAGTTAATGAACAGCACTAGCATAGTGACAGCTAATCTCATCCCTAGAAATTACATGACATTGCTGCAATTATTAAGTTAGCATAAGGATTCACATACACTTATCAATCAATATGAATATAAAGGTTCACATTAGCACCACCTGCAAAAAAAAAACATGTTTTGAAAGGGTTCTTACCACTTCTCAGAAAATCATTTTGTACTAGCAAATTTTAGTTGGAATTAAGGCTTAGTTGAGTTGAGTAAGGATTATTATCATAAAAATTGACAAGGCAGTGCAATGACAATCTTTGCAGTAGATAATTAAAAACTTCACTACCTTCCCTTCACTTCCCTAAAACAAATAGATTATTTCAGCACATAATGAATCAATTATCATTTCAGGTAAAGCCATTGCTATTATGGTAATTGTAATTTCCCCCAACGATATGTTACCTGATCAGGAGCTCGTTTGGAAGTTGATGGGATGAGATCCTCGGCAAGTTTGATATCATTGTTGTATCCAAATTTTCTTAGAACAGTCCATGTTGTCTCAAGACGCCCTTTTTCTATGAACAGTGCATGAAGAAAGAGGAAACCCGTCAAAGTAAGCCCACGATCATTGACTCCTTCAGGCAATTTTTCTGAGACAACCCTCTTAACACCTACTATTTCAGAAGGTTGTAATGGAGCATTGAAACATTTGACCTGTTTACAAGTATTATTAGATCCCTCATTTATCTTCAGAAGAAAATACCATGACTTGGATAGATGAGAAACTTGTTTGCAAGTATTACAAGATCATTCCTGAATTGTCAGGAACAGCATACTTGGACATAAAACTCAATTCAGGACAAAAGTTGCAAACAAGGAAGCAAAAGAAACCTGAAAATCATTCAACTCTGCATCACTGAGGGCACCGTCCCTATCATGGTCACAAAGAATAAATATCCGCTTCAAGGCTCGAACACATCTGGGCCTCAAAGTCTGTGTTTCCTGATCAAATAGTGGACCTGTTGGATGAAGCACAGCTTTTTGTGCATAGTAGAAAACTTCAGGGATCTACAAAATTAAAACATTTCAACATTAAACTCCAAAAACTAGAACGAGAATGCAAGAATCAAACATTGCTTCAGATAATCAGAGTCATCCAACTAAATGCAGGATATATTAAACCGAAATCAGATCCTAGTAATCACTAGCTTGAACTGAGTCCCTTATGCACAAAGTAAAACTTCAATCAAAACAAATCTATTACTATACAAAATCCACGTAAGGAGGCGCACCAAAAGGGAAAATAATACACAGGCATAACTGTATACAGTACAAGACTGCTATGCATAGCACATATAGAACCTATCAGATGCCGCTACAGTGTCCAAGCCAGGATCTTATCCTTGGGGGGGGGGGGGGGGGGGGGGGGGGGGCAGCAGTGCACATAATTAAAATTACATAATCAATATAAATTATTGCTACTTGATCTCAAACCAGATTTCGCAGAAGAAGAAAAAATCAATTTATAAAGATCAGACTAGTTCAGAATGTCTTGATATCTTCAATACCGAATCTTTAGGTCAAATTCTCAAGTTCAATCTCTTTTAAAAAGAACAGAAAGAAAGTAGCCAATTGTTCTTATTTAATATGGCTTCTATTTGAATTAAGAAGCCGGTCCATGTTCAAACCTATTGTAACCATGTAACTCTTAAGCCATGGGCATCAGAAAAAAAACTCAAGAAAATCAGAAAATAGTATTTGGCGTCATTTTAGTATAGTATTATAATTATATCCATGTGCAACTGTGGGGGCTTTCTGTGGGTTTTTGTTCGGATTTTTTCGGGTCAGCTTTGGCTCTCTTGTGTATACTTCCTGTGTACGTAGGGACGCCTTTACGCTTTTCTATAAAATTTTACTTATCAAAAAAATTATATCCATGTGCAACTGAAATAACAGTTGCTCAGTAGAAAACTAATGTTTCCACAGGCATTTTTGTTACACACAACAAATTATAGTTGCCTAAAGACCCCAAACGTTTTACCTTCAAAAATATTATACTTCTTGTGTACTTAAGTTGCTCCCCTCTACGCTTCATAACAAGATTGATTTACTTATCAAAAAATATATTTTACCAAATACCAAAAATGAATCATAAGTGTTGGAATTCAAACATAATGAGGCTCTGCTACTATCTCTCTAACAATAAACAAATGTAGTGTTATAACAATGCATCGGCAAGACTAGGATATTGTAAAAGAGTTGACAAGTATGAACCACAAAGGTAATCAACAACACACGTACAAAATCACTAAAAGAGAAAAAGAAGGCAGCCAGAAAAGAGCGCCAATAAACAATACCTGAATTTGTTTAAGTGCTGAACATTCAATGCAAGTTTCAATCTCACGAAATTGTTGCATTATTGGTGACATCACCTGCTCCAGGCTCACCTGCTGGTTCTCATCTCTCAAATCCAGCTTACAACCTACCACTATAACTGGGACTTTCACCTGCTCACAGATTTGAGTCATAAAAATAGAGTCAAGTCACGGTGGCCCCATATATTGCTAAGGGAAACAATTGCTGAAAACCCAGAAACACAAGAAAGCTAAAGGGCTCAAATCAATACAACGCATGATTTTATAGTCAAGCCTAGACTCTGCTTGTTTCGATGTGAACATTTTCCATATTTTCGGGTGTTTGGAGTGGAGCACACTCACCCACCACCACCAACCCCCCCCCCCCCCCAAGAAAAAAAACCCAACAAAGACACCCATAAATACCAAATAATAAAGAAGGATAGAGACCTCTAGTTTACGAAGTTTTGGAAGCCAGAAAGTACTCAATCGTTCAAGTGATGTAGGTTCATCACATGCATAAGTAAACACAACTGCATCAGCCCGCTTCAATTCTTCGGCAACTTTATAATCATCCTCCACACTGATTAGGAAAAACAAACAATCAAATTCAATATTAAACTGGAAAATTAGTGCAATAGCCGCAAAAATAAATAAATAATTGATATAACTGTTTTCTTTGTCATCCAAAAAGCAAGAAGCTGAAAGTTCTACGCTTTCTGTGCTTCCAACAAGCTAACTGTACCAGAGACAGTCAAATAGAAGCTATACTTTTCTAATGGCACAAATAACAATTCAGAAAACTAGCTTAATTTTCTTTTCTGCATTTTTTCAGCAACAAGTAGTAAACCTTTTGACTTCTCTACTCTATGCTTTTTGTTTTCTGAAAACTGATAGTTTCATTAGGAGGCCCACGAGATATCCACTTCTGAACATGCCTCAAACCCTCTTCGCTACTCCAAACTCTAGCTTAAGCCCAAAATTTGATTAGGACTCGGCTCCAAACTCTAGCTTAAGCTAATTTTCTCAGTGACCAACCAATGAAAAAAGTACCACTTAGATTTTTAGCCTTTCTAACCCATTTTCACATTCTCTCCTACATCATACACAAATAAAAGTAAAATAACATAAATTGATTATAACAATTTATTTCTACATCACAAGAGAGAGTTAACATATAATGTTTGCTTTCTGAAATGAGAAACTAAAACTGAGCTACAATTTCTTGCAGTTTTGACCATTTTCCCATGCACAAATAACGAAAATCTAGTCTCAGTTGAGATCCTAGTTTCTTTTCTTCTCAGTAACCAAACAGAGATTTCGAATAAAGCAAGAATAAACTGAATCCCACACTATGATATAAGGCAACATTTACAATTCAACATCATAATTACGCCTTTCTTTTCTTCTCTTTTCCTACACTTTCTAAGCAACCAACCAGAGCATACCGAGACGAAGTGTCGATGATCGTGATGGGCACACGGTCGGGGAAGAAATCCTCGGGCAGCCTCGTCGGCGGCAACACGGGCGGCACATTCGTCGGGAAGTTCTCGGCCGCCGCCGTCACAACCAGGCTCGATTTCCCCGTGCCTCGGTCCCCGGCAACCACGATTCTCACCCCGGACTTGGCGTACGGGTTTGTAGCTCCAGCTGAAGCTTTCGCCATTGTAGACGCTGCAAAGCAAAACCCCAAAAAAACCCTAATTATAAAACCTAGCGCAAATACGGTGGCAGAAACGTAAATATAACAGGCTTCAAGGGCGAAAAATCAGATTCAGTGAAGAGCTTGCGCATCAGAATCTTAAAAAAAAAACAAATAATAAAATCTTCTGGGAAGAGATTCAGGGTGGTGTGGTCAGTGATGCGATGAAACAAAAAAAAAAAGTGAATAGCAAGGGGTTGGGCCGTCAAAATAGTGAGGGAATGAGTAGAGAGGAAGAGAAGGAAAAAAAAAAAAAAAAATTCCTAGTGTTTAAGGAGGTTGACGACTGATGGAGGTGATGACACGGAGGTAAAAAAACAAGGACTCTGAGGTAGAAGATTATTGCTACCTTGCTTGTTCTGGTGGAGCTTGAAGAAGACCACCTGAAAACCCTAGCTGTCGCTGGTGTGGTAGGCTACAGAGAAGGCGTTTGGGAAATCCAAATACAAGGAAGCTTCAGACTGAGCGAAACTTAAAAGATACGAAACAGATCACTGTACAGTTTTGATCGCACGGCTGGGATTTAGAGGAGGGTGTGTTTGTACTTGGCTGCACGAAATTTTGGTATCTGTCTGCGTTGGAATTTTGACATTTACCACGCTTTGTCAAAATGAAAAACAATTCTCTTACGTATTTCATATATATTTCACACGTAACATATGTTACAAATCAGTTTAATAAAATGAAACGTATCTCATGTAAAAAAAAAAAAATTCTTTTTTTTTATAGCATATACTTTTTATATATTTTTTTAATAACAGTAATAAAAAAATATATATATATTTACTGTACAACACTTTGGTGCACAACATTTACACGTCAAAACTCATTGGTGTGACCTATACATGTAGGACCCACATGCATAGGTCCTACCAATGTGTCTTATTGTGTACCAAACACTTCTTAGGACCCATTCATGTAGGTCTCACGTGTATGGATTCCACCAATGAGTCGTAGTGTACAAATATTGCGTACCTAAGTATTGTGGAAAAATCTTTTTTCAATAAAAAAACATGTACTTCTCACATAATTTTAAAACGCATATCACTTTATTAGATTGGTTTATAGCTAATTGCTACAAACCGATTTGTAGCTAATTTTTGTCATTTCTCACACCTCGTTAATGTGGTATCCCTTTTTTTTTCTTTTTCTTTTTTGTTAAATACGCATGACCTCACGTAGTTTAATGGCTTTATTTTTTGTCCCATGTAATTCATTTTATATTTTAAATGGTACTTCATTGATCGGTTTGAACCACCTCCATACGGGACCATACCAAATTTATTTTTTTTCTTTTTTTTTTAAGTTTTCAATCTTTTTTTAAAGTTTTTTAATTTTTTATTATGCATGGGCACGTGTCAGTTTTTACTGCTTATGATGTAGATTTAAATAAAGTCGTTAATCTGAAGGGGGGCAAAAAATGAAAAAAAAAAAAAAAAAAAAAAAGGAGAAAGAATAAGAAGAAGAAGAAGAAGAAAGGTTTGTGTTTTCTTTTCCATTGGACTCATAGATTCTTTACGAATAATGAGAAGTTATTTTACACTTCAAATTAAATTTTATAAATTTAATATATAACATATTGTCACATTATTTAAAATTTGTATTAAAAAAATAGTATTATGTATATTATTAAATGCACTAAAATAAATATTTCTTAAAAAAAAAATAAGACTCCTTCTAAAAGTATGAAAGTCCCCTAAGGAATAAAATCTCCTAAAAATAAAAGTAAATTGTCCATAATCTTTAAAAATAACATTAATTGTGATATCAAGCTCATAAAAGTTTGGTTTCATTATCGTGTACATTTATTTTTCGTACAAGAGATATGTAAATTTACCATTAAACTTATAGATTTCACGGAATTCAATGATGAATTTAAAAATAAATGGGCAATAAATTGGATCATAATTCCCTACAATTCTAAAAAAATTGTAGATTCTCAAATTACGGAATTTAGGCCGTTTCTAGACGTCAAAACCCTTGAAAAACCTCACCTATTAAAAAGATGGCATGTTACAGTTGAGAATTAAGTATATTTTCATCAAACTATTGCTCTCTATGTTGTAAAAAAACTTTGAACAAAAATTGTCTTTTGAGTTTACGAACAAGAAACGCTTTTGCAAAAGTAAATAAAATGTATTTTGAGAGGGCAATTCTTTTGGATTAGGATCATATACAATTATTTGCCCGATTTGTGTCAAATTCTGGCAGGTGATTGTGAGATACCACTTATAGAACCACCTGACCAAATAAAAGTTGGGTTCCTCAATCACTTATCCGGTCAGGTGGGTCTCATAAGTGGTATCTCACAATCATTGCCCGAATTCTCTCAAATTCAGGCAAATAATTGTAGAGGATCCTGATCCAATTTTTTATGGCTACTTCGATAAAATGTTTCATTTTTAATTTGTGGCATTTTCTAAGCATTTTCATGCCTATAAACGGCCTAAATTCTATAATTTGAGAATCTCTAATTGTGGGGATCCTAATCCCAAAAAATGTGATTTTATTCTCTTGCACATTTCTTATGTAGGTCCATAAATTCAATGATAAATTTAAAAATTAAATGGACAATAATTGTACATTTGAGTATGCAATGTTTTTGCATTATTTTTTATTAGTTTTTATTGTATTCAAAATTGTGAATACTAATGGAATTTTTTTAAAAAAATAAAATTATATTTGGATGGTTTAGAGAATATAAAACAAAAGTGAAAAACAAAACAAATGTTTTGGGAGATGAATTTAAATTGAATATATTTGATAAATCTAAATTGTAAAAATGAAAAACTGAAATAAAAAAAATAAAAGTTGGAGTGGTTCAAGTGGCTCTGCCACCCCCCCCCCCCAAAACTAATGACCACCCCAACACCGCGCGGGAGCCACTTCATTAATTTCCGGGATTGTAATTCCTTAGATTTTTCTTCTTCATACTGTTAAAGTATTGATTAAGTGATTAAATTTACCTCTTCCTATCAGCTTAAGTTTTTGGGACAAGTGGTGATTTAACATGGTATCAGAGCCAAAGGTCCTGAGTTTGAACCTTGACTCCGTCATTTACCTCACATTTCAATTAAATATTCCACGTATTAGGTCTCACCTATTAAAAGGAAGTCCGAGCCCACACGTGAGGGGGAATGTTAAAGTATTGATTAAGTAATTAAATTTACCTCTTCCTATCAGCTTAAGCTTTTGAAACAAGTGTTGATTTAACACATACTTCATAGAAGCAACTTCAGTAACAACTAAAAAAAACTTCATGGCAGACCCTTGAAATTTAGGACGCCATATTCACCCTCTTTCGTTTTTTCTCTACTGCAGTGACCGAAGAACAGCGATGAAGTCCCAATTTATATGCAAATGAGAACTGATAATTCCTAATCCAAGCAGAAAAATAGGTTTTGTAAAATGTTATTATTCCTAATTGAGGGGAAAAAGGTTTCAGTAAAATATAAATAAAGAGACATTCCAGCAATCGTGTTTCGGGTTTTGTAGAAGGGTGATTGGTGCACAATAATGTTATGTAAATATCATTTTTCTTGTCATTAACCAAATATGAAATTTGGAACCGGTTTCAAACTCATATTTGACAGAACTTTGGGTGGTTCGACGACGACCAATGTTTTTTTTTTAACCTTTTCTTTTTTTTTAAAGAAAAGGTTCGAAGTTTTTATAATTTTATTTAGTTTTTGAATTTTTTTATTTGATGATATTTCCGTCTTTTTACTCTAAAAACGCATGTTTTGTCTGATTTAATCAGATTCTCTAGCAATGAGGTTTTTATTTTTTACTTTGGTAACAAAATAGTAATTATATGTGGTTGAGTGTGACAAGTGGTATAGTTCATAGGATAACTTGTAAATAAGTGATAATTCGAGGGAAAAAAATGTAATTAACCCTTAAAAGTTCAAGCTCAATCAGTAGTTGACCTTAACATTTGGGTTGTAACATATCAAAAAATCATTGCCTAATGTGATAATTTTTTTTTGAACAAAATAGCATGTGCTTTCATTAATACTGCAAATAGCCCATAGGCTTACAATTTGAAAGTAAGGGACAGGACCCCCTAACTCTCTAAACCAGAAGGATCTGGCTTAGTAAAATAGTTGCCTAAGCAGAAATACAAATTTTACAAGAAAGACATTTGAGCCTCTCTTACAATAACGCTCATTCTCTAAAGAAAGATGGCTAATCTAGCAATTAACCAACAGATATTCCCATAAAATTTGATCAAAACACAAGCAAGCTAAGACTAGAGAAACAAGAGAAAAACACATAGGCAAAAAAACACCCAAACAAGCTGCTGGCAGTGGGAGAAAAAGCCAAAGATGCCGGACGGCGGCGCGTGAGGATAATTAACTTTTGAGAAATGTTTGGCTATACACTCTCATCACACTCCTATCTCACCATTGTCTATACGAACCAATAATATTGTTAAAAAAATAAAGGTTCCACTACACTCTCTCTACTATCTCTCACATTATTGGTCAATGTAGACAATAATGTGATAAGAGTGAGATGTGAGTGTATAGCCAAACGTTCCTATTAACTTTATCAAACAATTCCATTAAATTCGAACATACGGTTTTTTAGACATCCTCATCAATCACGAGGGATGAAACTATAAATTCAATATTTAGGGGACCAGGCTGTATAAAAAAAAAAAAAAATACAAGGGCCAAAATAAGAAAAAAAAATACCTAATTTATTTTTTATTTTTTCTAGCAAATTTAAAGATTACAAAACCCTTTTTAATAATTTTATTAGATATGGGGCTGGCAGGGGGCCACGTAACTTTCTAAATTCAACTTCAATTGACATAAAATTTCTGTTGAAATTGTCCTCATTCACAAAAACACAACATATCCCAAAATAATTGCAAAAGAAAATAATTTGATACCTTAAAATCCCCTCGAAATTTCACTTCCTTGTTGGTCGAAAATCTTGTTTTGACATATGCACATTTGTTGGGTAAATTATCATCCCCAAGGCCCAACATGCCCATCACAAAGTTTTTGGCTCAACCGGTTTATCCGACCTGAGTAAACCCACAGCAGTCGGTGTACTCGACTCGGATAGGTCTAACTCCACAATGCTCAAAATCCAAAATGTCCATAACATATAGCAAGTGAGCCTGAAAGTCCAACTAAGACCCACCTACAATCAATAGTGAGCCTCACCATCTTAAAAGAAGAAAGCCTGTCAACCAAGCCTAATTCAAGCAAGGCCCAACCCATTTCAAGTTATATGTGAGAAGTCGTGAAAATCCGAGATATCCGAGCGTGTCTTGGATACTCAGGCCACGTTCCACGAAGCTGTTCCCAATCCGGACATGGATGCACACATTCCGGATTATCAGAAAGCACACGTTTCAGGATATGCGATGACCCACGTTCCGGGGCCACGATCAGAGAGACATTTTCCCTCATTTCTAGAGATGAGTCGTCTCAACCTTTCAATATAAATACATATCAAACCTCCAATTATTCTCTAGCTGAAATTATTGTTATCAAAGCAATACTCTTGTTATATTAGAGAATTGACTTAAGACAACAAGCACACTCACCGGCTTTCTTACCATTACTCTTTGAAGCTCTTGACGCCTAATCGGAAACTGTTTTAACAGTTTGAAGGAGACTACCATTACTCTCTAAAGCTCTTGACATCTAATTGGAAATTGTTTCAACAACCTTGTAAAAATTGGTCTAGACAACCTTACAGGTGCGTTTATAGAGACTCTTTAAAATAAAATAAGTAATATTTTATATTTGGTTATTTCATATTCAAAGTAGATTAAGTTATATATTCAATTTAAAGGACATTTAAAAAAACTATATCATATGAAGATGTTAGTTTTATATAATTTATAAAATTAAAGGAATTTTACATCACATAAATTTCCTTTAAACTGGGTTGAAAAACTTTATTTAAACCTAGTCTATAAATCTACTGTGTCTATAAAGTACATGCTTTCTAATAACTATATTCAAAATAATATGTTTTTCATATGCTAATTACAAAAATAACGTGCTTATCATATGCTAATGGAGACATAACACTTTTATATATTGGGTTTGAAAAAAAAAAATTCAATAAATTTTGGAGGAAATTTATGTCCATAAGTGTCACCTTCAAATTAGCCAAAATGATATGTATAGTTATTTTGGCACATTAAATTTAATATTTTTTTTTTTTTTTGGTTTTCCCAACCCAAGCAAATTCGTCTGGCTGAAGGTTTGAACTTTGAAACTGTGAATTGAACTCAAACCAAGTTTTCAGTTGCAGGCTTGCAGTCAAAACCAAGTGTAGCCCAATCTTATTCTAATTGGGCTAAAAGCTCAAGCAGGCCGCTCAAGATGAAGTTGGATCTACTAAAATGTGAAACCAAGTCCAGTTAGAACCTCTGCAGACCTGCATTTAAGCCATTCTTGGCTCTGTTCAAAAGCATATGAAGGCTTGTGCAAACACTCACACATTTCCTCTCCATTGGTCCCCTCCCCCTTGGTGTCTTTTAAGGTTAATTTTAATGGAGTACTAAACATCCAAATATTTTTTTTTTCAAAATTTGGTTTCAACCTAATATGTCACAATTTCATGAGATCTATCATTTTGAAAAGTGTGTTACAATCTCATAGGATTGTGACACATCAATTTGGAACTAAATTCTGGAATAAAAAATGTTGGGATGTTTTATGGTGTGTTTGGGTTTGGAAAATAATATTTATTCTTTTCGGATTTTTTCTAAAACCCGCCCACTCGCAAAAATGCCCGAATTTTGACTCGAATTCTATTCCAATTTAAAGCTGACAATCTGATTAATGACTGGGACCCACGCGCAGGACAAGTTGTCTCAAAAAAACGCGTGGGGGTGGCCGCGCGGCCTCCCCCGACCACTGGTTGGCAGCCACCCCTTTCATCTAATTTTTTTTTCTTTTAAATTTTAATTTTATTTTTTTTTTAAAAAAATTATTTATTTATTTTTTAATTAAACAACCAATATATAATAAATTATTATTATTTAAATTATTATTTCACACAACTTTTCACAATACCAATAATTATACACAACTTTTTAAACTTCCAATCATTTCTTACCATTAAAAAATAATATTTTTCAATCTCAAAATTCAACATTCAAACACATTTTTTTACCTCGAAATTTGTAAATAGAATTAGAATTCAATTATAATTCTAAAAATTCAATACCCAAACAGACCATTAGCACTTCTCATTTTAATGCGACGGTGTGTCTCTTTTCAATGTTGCCTCTGCAGTACACAACGACTTCCTTTCTCTGAAGCTTCATTCAGTGAGGCTTCAGTTGTTCTTCTAGCAATTTGCATGACTGCTTCCTTTAGCTGCTGCTCCATTTTTCTTGAAGGTGACTCTCTCCTCTTCATTTAGGCCTTAAACAAGGGCCACCTTTTCTCTTTACTGGTCGAGTGTTCCTGTTATTGAAGACCGTTGCCAGCAGCTCAACCTCTTTAGTGTTTGGATTGCATCTAAGAGTTCTAGATGTGCTAACTCCCATACACACTTAGTTGTAAAATGAGTCTCTTCTTACCTAGTGTTTGGAAGCATTTTCGATAATTCTCCATTCCTTTCTTCTTTTCTTCTTTAAGAATGACAAAATACCCTCATTTTGTGTAAGAGCATCCCTAATGAGCTCTTTAAATTTTCTCTAAATTTTAGATTAAGAATCTACTTTTTTGATTTTATCTATTACTTTTAAAAGGCTTCCTACATAAAACTCTCTAAATATTTATCTATTTCAACTAAATATTAATATTTTATTGGTTTTAAGCAACCACTCATAACAAACGAGGAGAGAGGAAAAATGAAAAGTGAAGTTAAAAGAGAGATAAATAATAAAATATTGAATAGCTCATGAAATTTGTGAGTTAAATTTGGGGTGAGATTTTGACAAGAGCCAAAATAGATAATTTATAGAGAGCTTATTGGAGTTGAGTTTTTTACCAAATTTTGGTGAAAATTTTGAAATGGATAGCTCACTAGGGATGCTCTAATAGTTTCTTCCATTTTCCAGAATTTACAAAAAAAGAAAAAAGAAAAAGAAAAGAAAAGAAAAAAGAAAGAAGGTCCAGTTAAAATCCAAATGCAGCACATTGCTTGTTTAAATCAGGCTAATCAGCCCGTTTTTTATTTGTCTATATATCCCCAAAGGTCTTATGTTCTGATTGGCGGGGCCTGATATAATATAAATAATGAAGACGATATTAGGGGAAAAAAAAAAGAAAAAGAAAAAAACAAATTGATGGGCCTTCTTAATGCTTCGTTTTACTAAGACTTTAAAGATGAATTTGTTAGATGAAACATGTTAAAATAGCACCTTTTTTTTTTCTTTCTTTTTTTTTTTTTTTTTTTTCTTTCTTGGATAAGTAATAATTTAACGAGTAATACTATAAGCCTCATTGTGTTCTTCTTGTCTCTCTAAAAATAATGTGAATTTTAAAATTAAAATTTGATTTGCGATAAATCATTATTCGATTTTGATCAAATGGTGTTGGAGGGACACAAATGAAACTTATAGCATTACTCTAATTTAATATGGTATCATAATATTTTTAAGGGTATTTTTTTTTTTATATTTTTGAAAGGCAAAAAAGGAGAAATTACAATTCATTTGGTAGATGTATTGGTAGAGCACATTAAACCAATTAATTAAAAGATTGAAGGGACATTACAAAGGAGGTGGTAGAACGGCCAACCAAGCAGCACACTTGTTGGCTATAGCTGGTTAAGCTACTCTTAATTTTTTTTTTTTTTTTTTTTTAATTTTTTATTGTGTTTGGATGGAGGCTTGTCCTTCCTACATCCAAAATGTTGTACTTGCCGAACAAGTTTTATTTTCTTGATCTATGGAATAGAGGTAGATTGAAGAGGATAAGTGTAGTTTCCATTTTAACATTTTATTGAATCATTCTTTAGGGTTTCAACTTTATCAAATCACTTCTTAAAGTGTGCTTTGTTATCAAGTCGCTCTTTTTGTACACCTATTGTTAGGGGTTTTAACAAAATTTGTGACACATAGTTGTAGGACTATGTCATGCCCAATAAAATAAGTAAACGTGTACGAAAGTGCTACCTCTGTTTGACACATTTTATTTATTATTACTATTATTATTTTTTTAAAGGAGAGAGAATTGGTTGGTGGCGGCCACCCTACCGCACCTTCTCCTTCTTTTGTTTTGTTTTGTTTTTTGTCATGTGTCGAGTTGATGTGATGTTTTTGTACATGTACAGTTAATATTGAGAAATGTTATTTTTTCTTCTTCTGTCCAATTCCCGTCTTACTTTATATATATATATATATATATATATATATATTCAAATCTAATTGAATCTTAATCTAATAATAAATTTGAAAAATAGTTGGACAAGAGTTAGAAGAATAACAATTCTCTATTTTTATTAGGTCTAACGTGGTTTTTATGCCCACATATCAAAATTTTTGGGGGTAATTACATTTTTCTTCCATGAACTACCGGCCATTGTCAATATGCTACCACAAACTAACACATCGATCATAAGAGAGCATTCAACTACTATTTTCGTACCTTTACCCCCTTTCGGTCATGGAATCTCATTAAATCTAACGGAATAGGCGATTTTTAGACGTTAAATTTTGTTTAAAGACAAAAATGTCCTTAAACAGTAAATTAATTAAAAAAATTGTTAAACCTAATATATATAAACAAAAAAGAAAAGAAAAAGAAATGGGGTGGCTCACAACCACCCTAGAAACTAGCGGCCACCCGCCTGTGAGCCACCCCAGAAAAAACCTTTTAGAAAAACCTGGGGTGGCTTGCAGGCCACCCCCTTAGTTCATTTTCATTTTTTTTCTTTTTTTAAAATTTTGAATGTATTTTTTTTTAAATTTTGATTTTAAGTTAAAGTATTTGAGTATTTTTCATGAATTTAACTGACAAAATGGGGGTAAAAGTATGAAAATGGCAGTTGAATGCTCTTTTACGGTCGATGTGTCAGTTCGTGGTGGCATGTTGACAATGACCGATAGTTCTTAGGAAAAAAGGTAATTACTCATAATTTTTATTAAAAATCATAATAGCAGTATATAGAGGGAGCAATTTGAAGATAGAGCATACTTTAAGGAATGATTACTCAAGTTTTTAAAATTTAAGTAGTAATTAAATAAAAAGTTCAATTTCACAATTCTTTGAAGTATTATTTTCCTTTATTTTACTCAAATTAGATATTAGATTTACATGTGATGTTTTTGTCTTCTCTTTTGAATAAACCTAGGACGTTATGTTGTACATGTATTATATTAGTAAATTCACAATGGGAGAGATCTCTAGCTGGAATTGCTTCCTATTTGGAAGTAAAGGTTGTGTCCACCCTTTTTCGTTTTTTATTCTTCTTACAACATTGTGAAAGCAATTAATGGGTTTGAAGAGGCTCATTCAACACTGGAATGGTCCACTTATGGATAATTATTAATTCTACTTTCCCACCTAATTATTAGGTCCTTTTAGCGCAATAAATTTGGTCCTAAAATCTTCTCATTAACATAAAAAGCAATGTGAACTTACAGTCCGAGTAAATAGTCAAAAACAAAAGTTACAACAACTTAAAGAATTATAAGATGATTTGTGTAAATTAAATTTATTGCATTTGATGTTAATGAAAAATAAAAGAGTAGTGTATTGTGTAACTTTCAGACTTTTTATCTGTAAATAAAGTATTGTATACAATCAAATAATCAATAAAAGATATAACAAAAAAAGGGCATTGATATGTGGACGTAAACTATAGGTCGAACTATCTCAATTCAGTGTCTTTCTTTCATGCTTTCATCTCTTTAGATTATTATGTGATTTTATAGATCTCATATAAATTATCTCACATAATCTATTTAGAATGTTAGCAATTTGAATAAGCTAATCGTGGATCCTTAACCAAACTCGCTACCCATAAATAGGAACCCTATCTTTTTATCATTCCATATAGGTAGGGCTCGCAAATTGGGTTGCTTGTCAGTTTTGGATTGACCCGCTAACCCATAATAGTTAATTCGAACCCGACACGCTAATATGCTGGATAACCGGCACAACCCATCTTGCCTGTTTAGTTAACGGGTCGTGTCAAGTATACAACCCATCTAACCCAATCCATTTTTCAAGAATATCCCTCGGTCGTCTCAAAATAACTCAATCTCTCTGTTTTTCTGTAAAAGAAAACTCTCTCCCTCTCTGAAACTAAGCCAACCTGTGCCTCTCTCTGTTTGAATCTCCAAAACTTTTAGTTAACTTGAAAACAATTGAGAGATAAAAAGCATACCCATTTGACACAATCCACTAATGACTGTCACTATGAAACCTTCAAAGCTCCACTCCCCACTCTCCAGATCAAACAAACTCCAAATAACAGTTTACCAAGTCCAACCTCAATCCACCATTTTCAAACCCAACCCTTCGCTTTCCCAATATCATATAATAATACGAATACCATTCTTTTGCTTATTAACAATTCCAAACAGAGGACACCCAGTTCAGAACTTAGAACTCAACCCATCAACGCCGGTGCTCCAATTATTTTTGGTAAATTCAAACGTTTGAAAATGGCGAGGATGTGAATTTACACCTTTTTTTTTTTTTTTTTTTTTTTTTTTTTAACGAGTTAACTCCGATTAACATGTTTATTAAATGGGTTATAAATAAGTTGACTCATTCATCCTCCGAACCTGTTTAACCTAAACTTCGTAATTGTGTCGTGTTTGTCGGTTGTAAAAAGTTGGCAACCCTTCGTATAGACATATTAAACTATGAACAACCCAAATCCTGTCGTATATGTGTAATGAGACAAAAGAAAGAAAAGGTAAGCCAAATATTGAAAAAGAATTATATCAATAATTTGCTTGTTTGAACTCTCACGTAATAATAACTTTTTTTGTTTTTTTTTTTTTTTTTTTGACTGTACGTAATAATAACCTTAAAATCAAGTGGTTGAAAAATTAAGAAGAAAAAAAGGAGAGAAAAAAAAAAGTGGTTGTAATTTTATTTTTTTTTATTTTTTTTTAAAAAACTCTCACAGTAAAAAAGGAATAGAAAAAGAAAAGAAAAAAAAAAGTTGGACGGAGAAAGGCGGATCACGTTTTTCATTTCCCAAGGAAACGCCAACCCAATAGTCTCCCCGCCACGCTCTCTGTGATAGACATTGTCACGTATACATACATTTCCCTTTCTAGCAACCTTAATGGACGCTTCTACTTTCTGTCCCTTTCTCTCAGTTCCACCTAATCCCGTCTCTTTCTCTATATATACGTAGATATTATATGTATTTTTGATCTTTTTGTGTTGTGGAATCTCGCATATCGAAGATGGGTATTGATCTGGAATCTCTATCAGAGGCAACTTCAGGGGCTATAGGATCCCTCTTGAGCACCACCATCTTGTACCCACTTGATACCTGTAAGACCAGGTACCAAGCCGAGGTTCGAGCTCATGGCCAGCAAAAATACAGGTTACCCATCTCTTTTTTTCTCAATTTACCGCTTCTTTCTTTCATTTTCCTTCATAATTTGTCCTTTCTTGATCTGGGTCTGTTCTCTATCTATTTTCCTCCTGTGATCATGGTTCAGTAATTCTTTATCTGGGTAAATCTTATTCCGTATTACTTGTTTTGATTTTATTGTTTATATATAGCCTCTATATGTCTGTTTAATTTGCTTTTGTCGTATAATTGCAATTGAGTTCTTATGCTTTTCTTTTCAATATTCGTTGTTTGTATGGTCGGTGGGTCAATGCACAACTCAATGCTATGTTTGTAACATTATAGGTCAAGGAGTTAGATTGTCTCCTAGATCAAACAAGGCTGGATTTGAATTTTAGTTATATTTAAAAGTGAATTGAAAGTCATATTGAATTTTATGATGCAGAGATTAGTCTAGCCTTTGTGGCACCTTTGATTGTTAAAGCTTTTTTATTGTCTGTCATCCCTTACTTTGGTTAATGGGCAGTGTTTAAATTATGTCCTATTTTGTGATTGTCGGTTGTTGGGCAACTCATAATCCAATTAGTATTTTTTTTTTCTCTTTCTTTTGTTCGTTTTTTGTGTTAAAATCGTTGAAATCAATACATGTTCGAAGTCATTTCGGAATTGGTTATAGCACCAAAATTTGGCATTCAGCAGGAGAATTTTTTATACAAATTGTTATTATCTGATTTCAGATAACTCTCCGTGTGAACTGTGGATCCATGATGGTTTTGTAATATTATGAGTTATAACATAACTCCTAGACTTTTCTCCTCCGTTCTTCTTCATGTTGTATCTTGTACTTTCATAAAATTTTGATACTTAAATATCATGTACCTTTATGTTACACAAACACAAATATAAACATTAGTAAATTATTTTTTTACATGCATGTATTATTCACCATCAAAAATTTATTTTTGGTGAAAAAAGAATGTTACAACTATATGTTCTTTTGTAACATAAGATTTTATTTTTTATTTTTTGTTATTATACTTGTCAATGGGTCAAAGATATAGCTACTCAAGATTTTGAAGCAATCTAAGACATTAGAACTGACTGTTGTGGTCACTTTGAAATTAGTTATTGGTGTGGGACGGAACCAGGATTTTTCATTCGGAGGGGCCAAAATATGAATGAGGGGTCAAATTTATGGGGGCCAAGCTGAATTTTTAAGCCTACAAATACATATATATTTAACTTAATAAAAAAAACTTTGAAAACCAAGGGAGGCCATGGCTCCCTTGGTCTATATGTAGTTCCGTCCCTGACCGGTAGGCATACTCATTTCATTAGTGGTATTAAGCTTGCTTTCTAAATTGTCGTTTGCTTGCCAATCTGTGTCATTTTCTACTTGCTCTTTTTTTTGGATGAACATTTTCTACTGGCTCTTATACAGTTGTATTAGCAAATGCCACCTAGTAGAAGTTTTATTCCTGTTGTTTACTTGGAATCTTGGAACAGCCTATAAGAATTGAACTTTTTTAATTGAGAATATTCTTTGTTGTATTATTATATGTTTCCTTAGGTGAATTGATGGAGATCATCGATCCTTACATGTTTCCTAATGATGCATCTACAAATCTCTGTTGCATGGTCCCCTATTATACTCATCTGGAATCTGGATCGTTCAGTAGTTTAAGCGTCGTAGGCAAAATATAGTTTAAAACTCAGACCAATTATCTTGTTTAAACACTGAATTCTTAGGTCAGAAGTTAGCTCTAATATTTGGCTGATAGTTTTGAGTTTGATTTTTCTGGTTTATACAGGAACCTCCTGGATGTCTTACAGGAAGCAATATCTAACCGTCAGGTTCTTTCGCTATACCAGGGCCTATGTACAAAAAACCTGCAATCCTTCATTGCACAGTTTGTCTACTTTTATGGTTACAGCTACTTCAAAAGACTATATTTGGAAAGGAGTGGTGCCAAAAGAATTGGAACAAAAGAAAATTTAGTTCTTGCTGCTGCTGCTGGAGCTTGCACTGCTATTATGACACAGGTGAGCCCATAAGAGCATCTCTCCCTGATTTTGGTTGAGAATCATTCCTTAGTACACAATGTAAAATTTGAAAGCTCTTGATATACAGAGGATGCACTGTTCTGGACATGTAGGCATAGAACTACATTCCTTATGTTAGCGTCCAAATTTGCCGAATATTCTATGCTTGATATTAGGGAATATAGAATTAGGGATTGGGATCTCAATTTATTATTTGAAGACATATGTATTCTGTTGCTGCATGATTGTTTTACATTTTCACAAAATGCTCCATTTTGTTGCTATAAAGATGGTGAAATCAGAAAGTACGGTGTCTTGTGATTAAACATGGTTGAATAACGAATATTGTGATTTCATTGCTTTAGTATATATATATATATATCTTTTTGTTTCCACTTCTATCATTCACGGCTAAAACATGAAGAAGTCTTGAAGATTAATGTCAGACTACCTGGTTTATCACTGTGTAGCCCCTGGATACAGCTTCCTCTCGGATGCAGACAAGTGCCTTTGGGAAATCCAAAGGGCTCTGGAAGACCCTTACAGAGGGCACTTGGAGTGACGCATTTGATGGCCTTGGCACCTCTCTTCTGCTTACCTCAAACCCTGCAATTCAGGTATTTGACCTGGCCTTTTGGCATAGACTTGTATTTTGTATCTCAAATCCTTCACTTCCAATTGGAGCCTGTTCTTGAGTTACCTTTTTCTACATTTGATTTGAAAGAATAAACCAGGCTTAGACGTAAATTCTGTACAATGCAGTATACAGTATTTGATCAGTTGAAACAAAGACTCCTGAAGGGAAATAGGGATAAAGCAGGGAATAGCTCATCCTCAGAAGCCCTTTCTGCCTTTTCGGCGTTTTTGTTAGGTGCAATTTCGAAGAGCATTGCCACATTTATGACATATCCTGCTATCAGGTGCATAATTTGCTCTCTCCCTCTTTTACTTATCAAGAGTGAGTCTTCTCTCTTACACTTCTACATGTTAAACCTTGGCATTTAGAACCATTTTTGGATTTCAACTGCATACAGGTGTAAGGTCATGATCCAAGCTGCAGACTCAAATGATGATGGAACTAAGAAAGCTGCGCGAAAATCCCAAAAAACATTGCCGGGAGTCGTCTATGCTATATGGAGAAGTGAAGGAGTGCCAGGCTTTTTCAAGGGATTCCATGCTCAGATCTTGAAGACCGTTCTGAGCTCAGCACTGCTTTTGATGATCAAGGAGAAAATCTCTGCAGCCACTTGGGTTCTTATACTTGCAACCAGAAGGTATCTGTTGCTCACAAGGAGCAGATTAAAAAGTGCTTGATGGTAATATATGGATGGAATTTACAAGAAATCTTATGTAGATAGGGTAAGTTTTTATTCGTTCTTGTTTGAACAGATGTATCTCATTGAGCTGGGTTTAATTTCCCGGGTTGAAACCTCTTGTTTTCTGTGACAAAGGATGATGGAAGAAATGCCAATCCTTTGTAGAGAAAATTTCAATTGAGATAAATAATGTAGTGCGGGAATATTTTTCTGCAAATACTGGTTGTAAATTTTGCTTTTATGTTTCCTTTCTTGTATTCTGCTCTTTCTAATAATATGCATTTACAGTTTCCTAAAGCAAGTTGTACCATTTGTTGAGCCTGAATATTATGATTATCTATTGGTTTTCCCCATTCACACTGAATTTGAAGAAAATAAAGCCCCAACAATAACTCATGACATCATTTTGTGGAAGGGAAGCAGTTGGTAATTAAATTAGGGATCATCAGTGGCTTTTAAAAGTCAACATGTGGACTTCTAATCTTTGGTTGGGGCCTTGAAAGTCCATATCATATGATGCTTAATATGGACTAATTTGCCTTTAACACTGTCTGTCAACTTAATCATCCAAGTTGAACTTTGTCAAAAACAGGAGCCTAACTTTAGCCTGGCTGCTACTTTTCTACTCAACTTTCCAACCCTCGAGTGCTCATGTCTCCCAGGTCCAATTAAACCATTTGATTCCTCGTGGTATATTGCAAACTGCGTATACTTTCTCCGATTCAAGCTTAAAATGAATTGATTTAATTAAAATGAGAAGTGAATGGCGGAGACAGGGTTTGGATTTAAGACTTTTATTCTTATACCATGTTAAGTAAGCATTTTTTTTCAAAAGTTTAAATTGATAGGAAATGATTAATTGAATCATTTAATTAATATTATAACAAAAATTGAAGGAGTAAGACCAAAAGATGGAAATACATGAGTTTGATATTTTTTTAAAATAAAATAAAATTGAAGAGATGTATATAAGGAGAGCACAGGGATGGGATAGATCCAGCACATTTTATGTTCCATAGAATACATGCCTTTGATATATCTACAAAATAATTGTTTGTTTAGTAAACACTAATAATTGCCAATTATGTGAAAAAATTAGCATAAGGTTTTTATTTTATTAACTCCAACAATAACAGTTTTTTTTTTCTTTGTTTTCTTAAAAAGCACGGTTACTAAAGCGGCATATTTTCATGAAAAACAAGGGCAAATTAGTCGGGCAAAAACGATTCGGACACACGCACTAGTCACGTAAGCGTGACATTTTCCATCGAAACAAATGGCCAAATCTAATACAGAGGATTACTCGAAATATTCTAATAGTTTGAAAGTCCGAGTTGCATCGAGTCATAGTCAATAAAATGATAAAAAAAGTTAAAAAACCTAAAAAGTGTGGGATATAGCTAATCACAAGACTTTATAAAGATTTAGTTAGAAAAATCCCAACATAAGGGATTAAAGAAGGGAGACCAGAATGTACGAGGTGTCATAAGCATATGAAAAATATATTAGAGGAAACCTAACCCCAACAAAGGCAATGCCAAAAGATTCCTTAACAAGATTGTGTTGTTGCTTCAAAAGGCAAGCACCGTAGTTTGTGACACAAAAACATAAAAAATAAATAAAACAATAATAAAAAATGAAAAAAAGAGGTACAAAGAACCCTAGAGAAGTGCATTAAGATGGACGGTAGCAATTTGGGGTTTAGAAGAGAGAAATATGTGAGGTAAGCGATAAGCAACAAGTAAAGGAAGAGTCAATCTGAGATCCTGAAATTGAGGATCTTTTGGAGACCAAAATTCAGGTCCCTTTTTGTTTAGACTATTCTTAGGAGATTCAGTGTATTATTGGGTGTTGAGAGGACTGGTTGTTGAGGAATTTGAACGCATTTCACATCCATGCACTTTCGGAGCTTATTTAAACAGAAAATTACATAATCTAGGATTCGAAACCGAAAGGAAAAGATATTATCTTGACAGTAATCCAAGTATCCAACCATAGCTTTAGAGGGGATTCTTAAAGGCGGAGAAGGTAATTGAGAATGCTTGTAATACCCCGGTCTCATATTGGGAAACACATAGAATAAGTGGTTTATAAGAGATGGTCATGAGTGCTAAGTCTCACATTGCCTAGTTAGTAGGTGAAACTGGGCTTTATAAAAAATTCTAGAGAAACTCCAAATTGACTAGTCATTTTAAGGTAATAGCGCAGATGTGGCTAGCGCTTTTTCCTGAGTCGTTACAAATGGTATTAGAGCTACCTAGTAATGCCAGGTCATATGATGGTCATGACGAGGATGTTAGGAGTTTAAGAGAAGGAGTTTGTAACCATCCGGTCCTATATTGGAAAGATGAGTAGCCCACATAGAGTGGGTGGTTTATAAAGATAGTCATGAGTGCTAAGTCTCACATTGCGTAGTTATTAGGTGGAACTATGCTTTATAAGAAATTGTAGGGAAACTCTAAATTGACTAGTCATTTTGGGATGATAGTGTAGATGTGGTTAGTGCTTTTCCTTGAGTCGTTATAATGCTACTAACGAAACTAGTTGTAGTGGCCCATGGTAGACGATGTGAGTATCAACAAAGAAAACTTATTTTAACTTAGCTCTTAACCAACTTATAAGGGAACTTGAGAGACTAAGATGTAGTTGTACAGTGGTGGATGAGAGACCATCTGAGGCGATGGGATAGAGAATCTCAAAGATCGAATATTTTTTAGGTTCAGATCTGGATTTGGAATTTTCTGGTGGACCAAAAAAACTCTACAAAAGAGAGCCAGATGTGTTGTGATGGAGGAGATATGTTACTAGAAATCAAAAGGAGCGGCGTCACGTGTAATGCATGCGCGCTATACAATGAGGCATGGGGTACACAAGCGAGGGAGGGGGCCGATGGATGGTTGAACGGCGACTGACAATGGATGAGGAGACGCGCTTGGGTAATCGAAGTCGTGGGCTTTCAATAGATATATCTCACATCAAATAACCCAAACAAAAGACTAGAAAAACTAAAGAGGAAGACCAAAAAAAAAAAAAGGTAACAAAGAGGAGATTGGTGATGAGGAAAACATGAGGGTTGTGGTAGGGAGGGCTCTTCCCTCCTCATAGATTGAGATCTGAGAGGCCGCGGGATAAGGTTTTTTTTAGAGAGCGTTTTCGAGAGAAATAGAGAGAGGGAGGATACGCGAGAGAAGTTTCATTGTCGTTGTTGATATTACTATTGTAATATTTTATATTAAAGGGGAGATAGTAAACAAAAAAGTCCAATAGTGTTAGGGAGTGAAAATTTGTTCACTTGTTAAATCATAAGAGTCACCATAGTTTGGGAGTCACCGACACATGCTTTTCAATAGCCTATCATCGTGTACCTAACACCAAGTATTGTCAAACTGTTCTGCCTTCAAATGGAACATCACCTTATTCCAAAAATTACTCAATTTTGTGATTACTATCCAATGTCGTCCTACTCATACTCACATGTATATACTCCAACAAAAACAATAACTTCCCCTTCACTCACCCATTCCCATTTCAATAATTACCCTCACTCCTCCCCTTTAAAACCGACCAATCTTCAATACTACAACTTCACCCCCCCACACCCCCCCCCCCCCCCCCCCACCCCTCTCTCTCTCTCTCTCTCTTTGTGCTTGGGAAATATTTGACCAAAACCTTTTCCCTTTCAAACACCCATTTGAATAATATCCATGCCTCCTCCCCTTTAAAACCAACCAATTTGCACTTCAAGTTCAGTCTTCTCTCTCTCTCTCTCTCTCTCTCTCTCTCTCTCTCTCCTTCTTTAGCTAAAAGAGAAATTTAAAGCAAGGAAAAGATCAAAAAGACAAACATTTTTCTAGATATAGGAAAGCCATGTTTATCTCAAGGAGTCAAGTTGTGTGTCTCCTACTGCTTCTTTCAAGTATTTCAGCTTTACACCATGAAGTTTTGGGGGCTAGACATCTAAAGGAGAAAGTGAAGAATTTAGAGAAGCCTCAAGTTTGGAAAAAGAGCTCTTCTGCAGAAGATGGAGGCATTTTTGCAACCGTCAAAAGAGAAGTACCCTCTTGTCCTGATCCCTTACACAACAGGTAAGTCTGCCCAGCTAGTGAGAATCTATTAGAGGTACTGTATATATATATATATAAACTGCTGTGCACATGGGAGATTGATGAAGACTGAATGATAGTAGAGACGTTGTTTGTGTTTCCTTATAATTTTATATTTTTAGTTTATGATGTTTGTTAGGAGACCAAAAAACTGTATTTGGTTTGGATAAAGTGTTATTTTTATCGAAAATAAGGTATTATAGTGCCTACACTTGTAGCTTTGGATCATTCTTTTGGTTGCTTCGATTGGGTTTTAAATTATACATGCAATCGAATCCTTAGTCAGAGAAGTGCAGAACTATTACAATTACCTTGTATCACTTGTGCAGTTTAGTAATGGCTTTCTTGAAATGGTTGAGTTCATAATCTTTTGTAAGGGTGCAGATGAATACACGGCTGTCAATTTTTGACAAGACTCGCGGACCCGACACGAATCATACACGAAATTAGTGAGGTTAGGATTGAGAGGTCTTACATGTTTAATTAAATAGTCTTGATTATGGTTTACCAATACAGTCTTACATTCGTGTTTCGACACGACCAAAATCTGACATGCGATATAAAGGTTAACAAATTTTGACACGACCTGCGAACCTGACATGAACCCAACATGAAATTAGTAGGTTAAGGTTAAGGGGTCTGACTCGTTTAATTAAATGTGTCTGGTTATGGTTGACCTATATAATATTGTACTTATGTCTCAACACGATCCACATCTAACACTCGAATACGAATTGACAACCCTTGGTGACTAGCTAGGTCGTGAATTGCGTGGGAGATTGGTGTAGGCACATCTACTGTTCAAAGCTCGCCAATCAGGAAAATAACAAAAGGATGAAGGAACCATAGCACATTCAAGTAATGTTGATTGGTTTGGACAAAAACAAGCAATGAAATATGCAAATTAATAATTGTCCAAGTGACGCAAGGCTGAGGAGATGAGAGCAATGTTTCAAAAGTTGTCTCATTCTTTGACCCTGAGAAAAAATACAACATAGAAAAAGGCATATGATTCTCGGATAGAGTTGAACCTAGAGCCAAAAGGCTTCTTTGTTGTGGACTCTAGTTCAAAAAGTCCAACTTTCAATAGTCGGCTGGAATTTAATCCAGACATTACAAAACTTTGCCCAATAATTTAAACCCATGCTTCCAAACCATGTTCCCCTTTTCAATCAGTTTCATAATTGAACTCAATTTTGAGCTTGTTTGACCTAATTGAATGGGTTTGCGTATCCTGCAAAAGATTAAAAAAACACAAATTTCAGAAAGTGGGAGTGTGATTAAAAGATTAAATAAACTAAATACGAGATTTAATCAATTATAATACTTTGCATTTGACTCGTGCTACGGCCTCGTAGATTACCAGAACATGCTCTTTATCAAATTCAATCAGTTCAGCATAACTTTATCATGTAATCACAATTAGTGCAAGTTTAATCAATTAGATTAACAAATAATTCTGTAACCATCCATGGATTATCACCAGATTTTTTTTTTTTTTATTTATTTTTAAAAAAAATTATCCAGTTCCCCAAATCTATGAAAGAGGAACCATTAAACTTTCTGCAAAAAAATAAAAATAAAAAAAAAATAAAAAAAAAGGAAAAAAAGAAAAAAGAAAAGAAAAAAAAGAAGCACGCTTTTCAGTGCAACTTTCCGTTGATATGCTTGAAAACTACATGAGTGGGTGCAACTCATCCTGTTGATACATCACAAGAAGAACCAAACCAGTCCATATTTACATACCATCAATCCTTAATTTCATTATTAGATACACAAATAACAAAATTGTTAAAATATCCAATAATAAAGTTAGGTAATAAATATGATCAACTTGAAGACGTTAATCACAAAATTAGGTTTTCCAATTTCTCAACAAAGCATCAAAACAATATAATTTCGTGTTGTTTTCGCCCATTCAAAGTTTTAGTTATTTTATAAGTAATTCTCAATCAAAGTTTAGTAAAATAATAAACTAGGCCTTCGGTTTCTTCCCTTTGGCTTCACTGGCAGGTTTGTTCTTGAAAGGTAGGAAGGACTTTCCACCCATAAATTCTCGTAAAGCTGTTGGTACCTCAACACCATCCTCCCTTTGGTAGTTCTCAAGAATGCAGCACATGGTTCTCTCTGTTGCTGTGAGAGTAGAGTTCAATAGGTGGACATATTTCTTTGCTTGCTCATTGTTCTGCAACAGCACAAAATAAAAGAACGGGCAAAAAAATCAGACATTTGAAAAGGCCACATCATATGAGGAGTTACTTGCAGTCGAAGCTGAAATTATTATCTGAGAGAGGAAAGGGTCAATCTAGATTCAATTGCCAATATAGATAATCCATTTTTTACCAGCAAAAGTATCCTGATTATTCTTATATTTGAGATGGTTTAAAGCATAGTTGGCCCAATAGAAATAGCTTTTCTCATTCTTTGGACAATCCTCATTCTGAATCATCCCAAAAAGTCCAAAGCATTTTAACAGCCAAAATTAAAAGTTTTTATGATAAGAATATAAACATAAGGAGGAAAATTCACACAGACATGCTGGATGATGAATAAGTTTTTATTATTCAATAAGAAAACCTTTCTACTAAATTGTAAGCTTCCATCAACTTCATTTCATTAATATACTCAATATTGCTGTTGATAGAGGCATCCTGATCAGTAATCAGGAATAATGATGACCCTATGGCTTGGCTAAGAGTAATAAGAGAGTTCAAAGGATATACCTTTTTCTGCCCACATCGAATTTCCAATCTTCTGGACTGATAGTCTGTACAGTTTGAACAGGACACCAGCTCTCTGTAAGTCTGAGATGCAGGAAACCATGCTTCCAAATCATACTTCTTTGAAGCTGCATCATTTAGAGCACCAGAAACGATGGCAACAATTTGATAGGGGAGGTTTAGCTGCATTATTAAAAACTATATCAGATGCCAGTAAAATACAAGGCACTATTGAATTGAGAATGATCATCATGTCACTAAGAGGAATTCGTATATAGGACCCCATGTCTCTCCCACATGAAGCCGGGAGAGAAAAAGAACCAACCTGTTTCACTTTTGCACACAAGCCCGTACTTGCACAAATATATAAGTATGTCTTGACTTATACATATGTCCGCACACACAAACACGTATTTGTATTTCTTACTTAGAAAACATAGAAATTGGAGTATCAAAACTCATCCCTGGATCGCCCAGGTCAGGTGGCATGTGCAGAGCTAACCTAGTCATCAATTTCCTAATCAAGAATTTTCCAATGAACAGAAAATTAAACACATTCTAGTATTTATGAAGGATGATACCGTCTGGTAGAAATCCTCAGAGTTTTTTATCATTTCCTCGTGCATGGCCCAAGATTCACCATTATCTGGGCCAGTAATGCAAAACTGCTCCACCTTCTCAAACTGATGAACTCTGAATATTCCCAGAGTATCTCGACCGTGTGAACCAGCCTCTTTACGGAAGCAAGATGAGTATCCAGCATATCTGGAAAACATTGAATATTCATGAACAAAAGGCAACAACCGTATTTTTCTTAGACAGGAAAAGATTCAAGAATATATTACAACCTTATGGGCAGCTCAGAAGGATGGATCCAATCATCCAAATGATACGCACAGAGTGGCTGTTCAGCTGTAGCAATCAGATATTTGTCATCTCCCTCTCCTGTCACCTATTACATGCCAATAACGTCAGTTAGCTCATGAACTGGAAGATAAATTGTAAGAAAAGAGTACAGAAGAAGTATTCCTCTTTCTCTGGTATAAAGATCCTCCCACCCTCTCTTTCTTTTCTTTTTCCGATAATTACTTGCACCAAAAAGGTGCCAAGGGGGTATAACACAAGAAGTATACAAGATGTAACTCCCAAAGTTAAAACAAAAACAAAGAAAGGAGAAATGCCAAAAATGCAAGAAATAAGTGGAGTCCAAGAAAGAAAAATGATACGAACAGATTAGAATTAGCCAGCCATGACAACAAAGTGCATAAAAAGTCAACATACTGAAAGACTTAATCCATGAAGAATTCAGACTTTACTAACAAGTAAAAAGTCAAACATAATATTGCATCCAAATACTACCAAAAAGATCAAAATCTTAAAATACAAAATAAACATGTGCACACATCCACTAAATCTTTTGGGTGCATAGTACTAGAGATATTTGCAAAATATGCAAATGTTACCTTGTAAAGTTCTTCATCAAATTGTGCAAGTTGAGCACACTTTGCCATGATATCTTTTCTCATGAAGAATGGAGTCTGCAATGCTGTATATCCTCTTTTCTCCAAAAAATCAAGACCAAAGTTAATCAGAGCTTGGTTAAGACGCACACCATCTCCTTTCAAGTAGAAACCTCTACCTCCAGCTACATCAGTACCTACAGATTTCAAGCATCCTGGGATTAGCAATCAAACGAATTCCATCACAGATTGAGCTGTCACATGAGTTTAATCTGTTGAGAGAGGTTTAATGCTATGAGGCTAGTAATCGCACTTTGTAGGAATAATACATCCAGGCAGTAAAAGTGAAGGGACAAAAGAACATTGAAATGAGAATGCGTATAGCTTAGAATGGCCAAATTATGCCTTTTTCTTTTGCCCCACTGAGTGAATTTGAATTACACAAACCCAAGAAGTTGATCCTATGAGATGGATTAGAACACAATTGAGCAAGTAGGGTAAATTATTGCACACTCTAGGACCCTAATCTTATAGAAGAGGAAAAACTAACCAGCTACACTAAGACTAACCTCTAATTCAGGTTGAAATGAAGAATCATATATTAGACTTTTGTGTGGTTATGGATTCATAAATCTTAGTAACCACTTGCTGAAGCTTAATGATTTTACTTTCTTTTTTTTCCTTTTTTTTTAAATTTTTTTTTATAGAAGTACAGATATTTAAATCTGAAAGCTGATCAAAGCAGAATGAACAAAATCAGACACTTCACATGGATATAGGCGCTTTACTAATTATTAACAATCTTTTCTAGTAAAAAAGTGTACAGCGCCATAGTTCAGTTGTTCAAAAATAGCCATAACACAAAGTGCAAATATGGTTTGCTGTTTCATTCATTAAAAACAATTGCAACACCCATAAAAAAAAAATGTTTGATCAGATCAATCAGTGTAGACTTGGAGCAACTCCAGTGATCAAAGACAGAGATACACCAATTGTAAGCTGGCATTAAATAAAATACCTTCAACACATACACAATAATCAATGTCCAACCAGTGTCATGCATCAATCAACTTATAAAATATTAGGTGCACCACAATATTTTCCTATATTTAACCGTAATGCTTTCAAGGCCAGGTGCAAAAGCTGTGGCCTTAAATCTGGATGACTATAATTTAATACCTTTCTTCAAATCTGCAATACCGAGGAGCTCAACAAGCTCAACATGATTCTTTAGTTTTGGCTCCAACTTTTTCTCACCCCATGATCTGACCACCGCATTGTTTGCCTACATCACATTCATAAATTCAGAATTCCAAATAAGCATTAGCACTATGAAAAGATATGAAACATGCCAAGTCATTTACCTCATCGTCGCTGACTGGAACTGAATCATGAACGAGATTTCCAATTATTTCCAATTTTGCATTCAATTGTTTCAAAACTTCCCGGACTTCAGCTTCTTTCTCTGCTGCCGACTTCTTATTATCCTCTGTATTCTTAATCATCTCAGAGGTGTCTTCACCCGCCTTTTTTGCAAAACAAATTACGCAATTCAGTTTCATACCAAATGAGCCCAAGAACAAATTAAAAAAGTTTCCAACAGAACCCGAATATATAAAATTACCAGAAGACTAAAAAGATCAAGCCAAATGTCTTTTGGCGCAGAGAATTAATCTGATACAATTTCCGAAATATGGAGTTCATCACTCTTCTACAGAAGAATAATGTTTTCTACATTTCCATATACATCCGCTCATTTGCATGCACACACCAGCCTGATGCCTATGTACACATGTGAACTTCTTCGATTTCTTATACAAAAAGCAAGCAAAAAACAATTTGAAACTGGAGACTCCAACCCGAAGTCCATTACACCAAACAAATCCTTGTACAACTTTTTTCTTGTTTCTTTTCCAGAACTCATGTAGTCTAAAAGCTTCAAATAAAAACCTAACAAGCAACTATAACCCTCAGTATTCTTACTTCAGAGTGTATAAAAATACACCTCAAGACATTGTTTTGTTTAAACAGGAATCTTTCCATACAGGAAAGGGCATGGCTTCCAATGTACATTGGTTCCCACCCTGTTCGAGCTTCATGTGAAAAACGAACCAAATTCTACCAGAAAATTTCTCTGCGATGAATATTTCGAGGCTCTATTACTGTTACAAATGGGTACTATACTCTCCCAACTATCTTCCTTTCTTTATTTTTCTTTTTCATGGAATAACATCAGATCCTGGCATAACATTATGCAGTTTTCCAACATCATCTGATAGCAAATCAAACAAATTTTCAAACTTTTCAACAACAAAAGCGCGCCTAAGTAACTTTTTATTTCCTTTGAGGCTCTAACATAATCACAAACGCGAATGTTTTCCCTTGAATTCGTTTTCCTTCTTAACCAAACAGATCCAACAACCAAAAACAATAACTAGGTATCCAGGAAAATGACGATGGTAAAGAAATGAAAAGGAGAAGGTATGAAACACTCACAATTCGAAGCTGAGCGATTTGCTTGTTGATCTTGTTGAAGTCCTTGCGAAGATTCTCGAGCTCGAATTGAACTGATCATCAACGCAATTGAATGAACAAAACAATTAACAAATTTATAACTTCAGAGAGAGAGAGAGAGATTACGTTGACGCCATTCTTTGTCGATCTTGATGACCTCGTCGACGAGCTCGACTTTGGCGAAACGACGCCGTTGAGATTCGCGGATGATATCAGGATTGCCGCCCTTCTCTACTCTGAACAAATTGATGTCCAACATTCTCTCTCTGTGACTGTGAGCGTGTGTCTGCAACAACGGAAATGGAGAGTAAAGCAAAGGAGCAAGGTTCTCCACTCGATAAACCCTAGCTATGGAAAGAGATGCTGTTTGGGACACGGAGCGAATCTACCCTTACCCTGGGCACGTTTCATGTTGGATTAGCAAGAGCATCTCCGACCATTAGTAATCAGAATAGCTATTAAAAAAATAAATAAATTCTCTATTTTAGTTTTTTTTTTTTATATATATTTTCTTCAACAGATTTTTTTATTTTACTTTCTATTTGTATTTAAATATTATTTTGTATAAAAAAAAGTGTGAAATAAATTAGGAAAAATAAAGTGAAAGAAGGAAAGAGAGATCAAATAATAAAACTAGGGCAAAAAAATTATCTATTTTGCCTATTCCGCTGGAAATACTCTAAATTTGTTAAAAAATGAATGCTTTCTGCCTTTTCTTTTGAGAATTTTACATTAAAAATAATAATAATAAAAGTTTTGGAAAATTTTGTATTTGACCAATTGTAGTTAAAGTCGAGATTAAATTAAAGATGCCAGTTTTTTATATGATTTGCGAATTCAATATTAACACGATACGAAATTAGTAAGATTGATTTATTATAACAATATTCAAATCAAATCGAGTTAACCCAACTAGACACGATTAATACACGAATAAGTTTCAGGTCAATTTACTTAACTGCAATTGACTACAATAACCCATATAAATTTAAATTATATTTCGACTTCCTCAACTTTCCATTATGCTAATAATTGATGTTGATGCTAAGTATGAAGACTTTATCATGTTATTGTTATAATGTTGTAATTTTGTTTTCTTTATTGCTATGTGTTTATTTATGTAGACAAATTCAAATAGACTATAAAATTATTTTTGATTAGATATTGCATTGAGAAGTTGATTTATGTATATCAAGTGTTAGCTTAATCGGCTGGAAACCACGCTTCGTGAAGCGAAAGTACTCATTTGAAACCCCTCTACTCTTCCCCTCCCTCCCATTGGTTGGTCATATAAAAAAAAAAAAGAGAAGTTGAGTTATGCTTATTAATTATGGTTATAGATAATTGGTTATCGATTATTAAATTGATTATTATAAATCTATGTGTATAATTAATATAATTTATGCTTATAAGATATGAAATTGTCCTAGAAAAGTATACCAAGTATTTAGGTCAACTATAATAAAATAAAAGGTATTTGGGTCAATTTAACCTATTTATATTTAACAAGTCAAAACGTGTTAAGATAAGTTATGTTTGGATCAACTCAACACAATTTGTTTATTAAATGGGTTATACGGGTCATGTTGTATCACTCATTTATTTAACGGGTTGTGTTAAGATTGAGGAGTCTGACATGTTTAATTAAATAGATCGAGTTATGGTTGATCTATATAATTGTATTCTTATGGCTCTACATAACACGGACTTGACCCATGAACTCGAATTGCCCCCTCGAGTTTAAATTGTTAATAAGTGGTGTAAAAAATTACACCTTACTCGTTTAATTACATTTACTTTTTATTTATGAATTTAACATATTTAAATTGTAATTATAGTGTTATTTGTTTTTATATTTTTATCCACGATGTGTTTTTTATTTTGGGGAAAAAAAAATAGTGATGTGATTGGTAAAGAAAGAATGCCATTTTCCCTTCACAAAACACATGCAAGTGAAATAAGTGGACATGATGCTTCTCTTCTTTTTTTTGAAGCATTTTCTTAAGATCCCTTTCTCTCGTCTATCTGGATGCAAAGTGGGATAATCCTCGCTAGTAGCCATTTTTTCCTCATTTAATTAGGAAAAATAAAAAATAAAATTGAACATGATATGAGATAGCTTGTCAAGTGTATAATCATACTATAGGATTGAGATATAGTACAATACATTTTATTTGGTTCATTCATTTTAAATGAATAGCTCAGATTTTGATAATAATAATAAAGAGGTTTGGGTGATTGCTAGGGTGGTTCAAGGGCGACCGAACCAACCCCTTGACCACGGGGGTGGTTTGATTAGCCTTGATAGCCAGTTTGAGGAGTGGTCGAACCACCCAACAACAATCTACGTCCATTTTTATTTTTATTTTTTGTCAGGATTTGAGCTCAAATATGAAGTATTGCACTAAATCTCAATCCGTATGGACAACTCCACGCAGTTCCTACTAATGCAAAATTTCCAGTGGCACAAATTATGTAGGACTTAACTGGAGTAATGTAAACAAAATCTCACTTTTCCGCACTTTCTTAGGTTGCTTTTAAAACAACCATTAGATCGAAATCCAATGGATTTTAATCCAATAATGGTTTATCAGTTACCCAAGAGAGTATGAAAATGAGTGAAGAAGTGTAAGTGTATCTAGCATTATTCAACTTGACTGTCACATGGGCTCAACATGCTCTACACGTGAAATTACACAAGAACAGACAATTTGTACCACGGGATGTAACTATATATAATATAACCAAGTACTTATGGGACTTATTTTCTATCTCCTACAATTTCATCAGATCTTTACTTCATTTTATGTTGTTCTGGTTTTGGACGGAAAGGCACTTGTACAGTGCAGTCTGGTCAAATGTTCCCAACCCTTGAAATGTTTCACAAAAGTCCAAACTTTTTTACCTCTTTTCCTCAATATAACAAACTGAAAAAGCATTGCAGCAAGCCATCTCCAAGAAATGTATCAGATGATGAGATGAACACTAGTTACAAAATTTGCTTTCAATTAATACATCTCAAAACAAAAGCAAAATTTTATCAAACGGTGGTCTTGACTGGAAATTCCACTTATGTTGAACAATGTATTACTGGACAAACAATAACATTTTCATTCATCCTTCTTAGTGACTGCGAATTCACAGTATATAATGGAATAGAAATAATTTATTATCCTCAAAGTTTCACAGCTCTATTTCTAGGTATATGGGTGTTTTCTTATCACCCACTTCCTGAACATACAGACTTAAAAACACAGTAATACAATACCTTCTACATCCAATTATTAGCCTATAGCTTCCACCAAAAAGAATGGTAATCAATAAAGTAAATGAAAAAGAAAGATTGAATTCTATACTTGTCCCCATCAAAACCGAGCACTGACGTCTTCAGCGAGATCTTGAAAATCAAACTGCGTTTTTTTCGTCCCTTGTGCGATTGTTATGGTCAAGCAACTGCAGTTAGCACTCCAAAAGCCTCAATCCCAGAGGAAACAATTCAGACTCTGATCAGAGCTGAAGGGCTCCAAAAAAGCTACCAAGCTCATCAGCTACCACTAATTCATGGCAACTTAGGAGAATCACAACTTATTAGATTTGCCCACAAGTTTGCAAGCGTGAGAAAGTAGTGCTCCCCATTCCAAACCACTAGTCTCAAGCCTGATTCAGGCACAATTCTAGAGAAGGTTAGAAAATGCCAAAACTTCAAAGTACTGTTTTTAGATTCATCAAAACAGAAATCTTGCATCAATATAAAAGAATTTCATTATTTCATTATTTTGATCCAAACTTATCACGGACAACCCAAGAATGATATATAAAACAGTGAGTGGTAATAATTCCGAAACCCAAATAGAGGAAAATGGTTATTTAATTGGCCTGGAATAGCTTAATTAACCTTTGAGACCTATCAAAACAATATCTCCATACCTGGCACAGTTCCTGCAGTTAAGGCTGACAATCGACACATTGGTTGTCCAGAGAAAACATGGTTTTGAAGAGCAAGTGCATCGATATTATGAATATAGTTGATAGATTCCAGTAGCACCTTTATAGTTCCATCATACTCAAAATCAATGTGATCAGAAATACTCTCGAGAGCATCTTCAAGTCCTGAACTTGACCATATACTATAACACTCACTTAGAAGACCAACCAAGCGATTGGTATCACCAGAATATAAAAATATCCATGGCTTGTAAAGCTTGGTTGAGGCTCCAAGAACTTCAACTACTCTGTAAATTTCTCCAAGGGCAAGGATATACCGCTTCCCTGAATTTTCACCCAAAAAAAAGCATAAAAATTGAGTAACGAGAAGACAATGTAACTTTGTTTTTGTTTTTTTTTTGCTGTAAGGACACGATAATGTTAAATAAATCTACCATCATCATGATAGTTATAGCCAATCGGTACCTTGAGGTTCTGATAATATTTGACTTTGTATGTTCTTTTGTACTGACTGCTTCCAAATTAAGGCTCCGTGTTTCAGCTCTTCGATACAAATAGAGAGTATATTAGACCATGCCGAAACATAATATTGTTGCTCCTCCATTGATCCCAATTTTAGAATCGTTAGTGTTGATTCCACATCTTTTAGGACTTCAATAGCTGACCTCACTTCCTTTTCTGCCTAATAAAACAAAATACACTTGGATAGGTGACAAGCTAAAGTCACTAATGAGCACAATATTATAAACGATTCAACATAGAAAGCAAAAAACTAGTTATTTTCTGAGTTTTCGACAAACATATTATTGCTCACCTAGAGATTTTGTGTTGAGAGAGAGAGAGAGAGAGTGTTCAAATATAGTTTGTTGGTTGCAATCATTGTTGGTAAGAATCAAGCTTAGTACCTCACTTGGAACTGTATTTATCCATTGCACTAAATTCAGAACTGCTTGATAAGATGCACAATTGTTTAAAAATCCTAAAATCTAAGTTCATCACTCCTTAAGGTCATATTGGATATTGAACTCCACTAAAAAACATAAGAAAAAGCTACTTAAACAATTAGAAAGAGAGAGAGAATGGAAGCAAACAACGTAAGAACATTTCCTAAAGCCAGCACATAAACAGTTCTGAACACTCACTCAACATCAGCACATAAACTACCGCATTAGCACATCTTATAATTGGCCTAGAAAAGAAGCCAAGCAGCTTATAATGGTGATCATATGCTCCAATTACTGTCAGAAGATCAAGCACAGTTTCAATTTTAGAGTTTAAAAAATTCAACATACAGTGACCATATTACTAACAAATTTTATGCACTCACAAGTATCTGACATTATTTATGTTAACCCATTGTAAATATCTAAATGCATGTTTTTTATATAAGTAAGTTTTCATGTTTTGATGAGAATAACTAAAAGGTGACTTTCAAATATGGAAGCTTTTAGCTGTAATTAGGATGTTTTCAAGTTCTTCAGGACAAATCAATGCAAAAGATGCATACCAATGACAATCTTCTTGATAACTGATATTCTGACTCAAGTGCTTGGAACTTTGGTTCCTGCAGAACTTCTAGAAAATTACTGAAGCAAATATCTCTTGGTGATAGATTCTCTGACTGCACTTCTTTAGAGATCAGATTATCTTTGTGCAGTTCCTCAGAGAATTCCTACAACAGAAAGCAACAATAAATATAGCAAAGTTAAGACCCCCCCACCAAAAAAACAGCTCATCAAAGAAGTTATATATAATCATAATCCTAAAAGACAAATTAAAGTGAATTAGAGTACTGAATTCAAAATAAGAAGAAAATATTCAATAGACATGTATTATTGATGAGGGAAGAGAGAACGAGTTATCAAACTGAAAGTTAAGATGATGAAAACAATATAAACTCCAGAACTGCTAATATGAATTCCTTAAGGAGAGAGGATCCAACCTCCAGAAGCCATGATCTTATTGAATTAATTTCTTATGCATTCAAGATAAACAGCCAACTTCACTTAAAATGTTTCTATACAAGATTCTCAAGCTTTTCCGCATTGCATACTCAAAGCCTAAAGCCAGACAAATTGTGAAAATAATAAGGAATGGCATAAAATACATGACCAAGTACAGTCACCAACCTTGATTTCCTCATCAAGAGATTTTGCTTTTGCCTCTTCACCAGAAAGAGTAGCAGTACTTTGAGCTCTCTGACAATTGCATTTTCAACAAATTCAATAAGATAAGCAACTTTAACATTTAAAAAAAAGAAAAAGAAAAAAATAATTTTAACAACTTTACCAACCTTCAGATTATCAAGATGACACAATACAACTGAGCACAATTCATCCTTTAATTTGCAATAGAAATCCACACAATCATTTAGCTCTAATGTGGTAGAAAGTTTTTTCTGTGAATCTCCAAGATCAATATCAGAACTTTGGTCGTCAGCTCTGGTACCTGAATCGGCAGCCTTAAAATCCCAGGAATCTTCATCAAAATCATCATCAATGTTGACTGAATCAGATTTAAACACTGTTGTGGGGGAATGCATCCCGTTGTCACTTGCTTTTGGTATATGATCAACAGAAACATTCTGCTCAGCTTGACTGTACAGACTTGATATGAGATCATTGATAGATACATTAGAACTGGGACTTTTGATGCTATTGCTTGGGTTGGAGGCGGGTGTAACAGTAGAAGCATCTTTAAGGATAAAGGGATCATCAGAATCCAGGTTTCTATCACTGAAAATGGCCATGGGCAAGGGTTCTCTGTGATTCTCAGACCTTACCTCATTCCTCTGGAAAAATAAGAATGGAAGATGGTATCAGAACAACAAGAAAAAGAATGTCCTAATGAGAGCATAAAACACTATCAAACTTTACTTCGTCAATTAAATACTAAATTTTCAAAAGACAGACCTAAATAATATTGGAAACAAGAATCAGATGTAAGGAAAGAGAAAACAGATCAACATCAGCCCAAAGCCCAAATCATCTTAGTCATGTTATGTTGACATATATAGTAAGAATTGCCTTTGTTCACCAGCATCATCAAAATCAACATCTATAACATTTTAAACAACCCCCCCCCCCAAAAAAAAAAAAAAGAAGAAAAAAAAAAAAAAAGAAAGAAAAAGAAAAGAAAAGAAAGAAAAGAGAAAGCAGAGTGAGAAGAATGATTCAACCATAGTTTATAAGCAGAACATTTTGAATTGCAGGAAACCTAATATATAAATTTTTTAATTTATGGAATAAGCATATCAACTGAATCACTACCTGGATTTCAACACTAAAAGCAGGTGCTTCTACACCATCGGGAGAATAATCAGCAACCTTGTACTCTTCCTACAACCAAACAAAAGCTTTTAGTATCCATGTTCTTTACATATCTTAAAATACAAAATGAATTAAAGAAATAAAATCAAAATGACACCACACCTCATGCTTTGATCCGGTTTCTGAAAGTGCATCCCTGAATTCCCCAAAGTTCTCACCAGATTCATCATTCTCATCAACTGGAGAGGAATTCAAACCATTCTGCTTGCTTTTAGGGTAAGACCCAGAGATAATATCATCATTAGTCACAGAAGTTGGATTGAAATTAAATCCAAATTCCAATTCTGCAGAATTGGGAGAAATCCCATCTGATGCTACCCATGAATCTTTAAGATTGCTTGCACAATTGACATCATATGTAAGTGCTTCTACACAAGCAGGAGAACGATCAGAACCCTTTGGCTCTTCCTACAACAACAAATATGTTTGAGCACATTCTTCCAGAGTTTCAACATTGTATACAAAATAAAGAATTCAAATCAAAGTGACTCACTGATTTATGTTTAGATCCAGATTCTGAAAATGCATCCTTAAATTCCCAAAAGTTCTTGTTGGCACCGACATTCTCATAAGAAAGAGATGATATCAAATCATTCTGTTTCCCTTTAGAGTATGAATCCGCGATGATACCTTTCATAAAACTTGGGTTAAAATTAAATCCAGAGTCCCATTCCCTAGAATTTTGAGAGACCCCATCTGATACAGCAAATAAATCAACAGATCCACCGACACCATCACCATCAAATATTTTTGCTTCTACGCCAGTGGCAGTGAGAGATGTATCAGCAACCTTTGGATCCTCCTACAGCCAAACTTAAAGTCTGACAATGCAAATTCTTTGAAATCTCAACATTATAACATAAAGAAACCAAATCAAACTGACTCACCAACTTATGCTGTGATCCAGTTTCTGGAAATGCATCCTTGAATTCCCAAAAATCTTTCACAGAATCAACTTTTTTATCAGCTGCAGAAGAGTACATCCCATTTGCAGTATCATTGTCCTTACTTTTGGAGAATGAACCCGAGATAAAACCATCTTCTTTAGTCATAGGACTTGAGTTGAAATCAAACCCAAAACCCCATTCACCACTTCTGTGAGAAGTCCCATTTGACACTAAAAACAAATTGCCAGGACCAGGCATACCATTGCCAAACCCAAATGTAGGCCTGGCTCCCTCAGTATTTCCCCATCCTTTCCCTTCAACCTTCAATCAGAAAACCTCAGATTTAGACCGATGAAATCCCCACAAAAGCACACATATCTATACTTTTAGCAGCATAATTAACTACACAAATACCATCCTATTTCAAGTTCATGAAAAAGTTTAATGCCAAATTAAGTAGCTTGAAGAAAGCAAATTGGTTCTAAACTCCAAAGGAAAATTCAAGTGTGCGACACAAACACTACCAAGCATCAACATTCAGATACAAAAAAATAAACAATACCCGCCTGGATTTCCTGGTCTATCTGTGCCGTTGCTTCCACTTTCAATCTTAATGATTCAAAAATCCCTTCTTCCTGATATAAACAGAAAAACAATTTAAAACTAAAATCATATCTTCCCTAATGCTCTTTTTAATCGTTAGCACTACACACACCACATCTACTCAATTGTGCCTCATCAAATTAAAAATCAAAACTAATACACCAAATTGATAGATCAACACTGATTAAGCTTTGGATAGCACAAGGGTTTGTCAATTTATCAGATCAACACCGATGCTTTGAAGATATTGGTAATGAGTATTTTATGGATTTACTTTGGAGATCAATCTTTCAAGAAGTTGAAATTGATGAGTATGGTAACATAATGAGATGCAAAATACGTGACCCCATGCATGATCTTGCCATTTCAGTGGCATGATCGTTGATCACCACATTAGATGATAAGGAGAGAAACATTCATGAGAAAACTCGTCATGTATCAGCTGGGTACGATATAGATATTTTATCAATTCTAACTTCATTGTGTAAAGCAAGTAGGATACGAAAATTTCTTTGCCTCGGTGGCCAAGGCTCTCAGGCTGAGATTGATTGTGATGCAATTTTTTCAAGTTTTAAGTTTTTGGGCGTGTTGGGTATTGTGACGTCCCACATCGCCTGAGTAAAGGAATGGGTATGTGCTTATACGTATTTTCGCACTCTTCTTGACACAACGCGTTTTAAAGCCGTGATGGTCATGAACCTATCAGAATTCAGCAGTTAAACGTGCTTTTGTGAGAGTAGTACCACGATGGGTGACCTCCTCAGAAGTCTGGTTTGGGGGAGCCAAAAGCAGATAATATTGTATCGTTTTGAGGCAGGTCGTGACAAATGGTATCAAAGTCATTGTCTAGCATGAGATGGGGGGAGCGTGAACAAGCCCATGAGGGTCGCCAGCGGGCACTCGTTGGGACACCAAGAATGGGAGGATCCCATGAAGCTCGCCAGCGGGGATGCTGGGTCTCAAGAGGGGGTGATTGTGACGTTTTGGTTATAGGAATGGGTATATGCTTATATGTATATTCGCACCCTTCTTAACACAACGCGTTTTAAAGCTGTGATAGCCATGAACCCATCAGAACTCTGCAGTTAAGCGTGCTTCTATAAGAGTAGTACCAGGATGGGTGACTTCCTGTAATGTCTGGTTCGGAAGAGCCAAAAGCGAACAATATTGTGTCGTTTTGGGGTGGGTCGTTACAGATATGCATCTAAGAAATCTTGATTTTGTGCCAAGCTCTAACGGTAAGTTGAAGCATTTAAAATTTGAGTGCAGTTGGAAGCTTTCCAATGACATTACATCATCACCAATTTTCGAATCATTGAAATCTCCTTGAGTTTCCCGTAATAAACGCAAAAAAGCATGAAGACGTTGTTTCTCCTGTAAATTACATTCCAACGAAACATCTCTCAAACCGAAAAATCTCGAACTTTTCCTCTCAGATTATTAGTCTGTTTAGTTCTTTTAACCCACCACTTTGCCTGGAAAGAGAACTCGAGTGAACCACAAATCTTGATAACGTCTGAAGATTAGGCAGTTGCCCCAATCTACGGGGCATATAAGTCAAAGCACGATATCCATCCATCTGAAGATGCCTGAGGTTGACTAATCTTTTAATGCCTCTCATAAATTTTTCTAGTTTCCAACAACTAGAGTCTTATTGTTTGCAAATTCTGCAACCTAGATAAAGATTGGGCAGCTTCTTCATATTGCCGTTTTCAGAAATATCAGTATATTTTAAATGCTTCAACTTACCGATAGAGCTTGGCACAAAATCAAGATTTCTTATATGCATATCCAACACGCCCAACAGCTTAAAACTCGACAAAATTGCATCACAATCAATCTCAGCTCCAAAGCCATGGCCACCGAGGCAAAGAAATGTTCATATCCTACTAGCTTTACACAATGAAGTCAGAATTGATCAAATATCTATATTGTAGCCAACTGATACATGACGAGTTTTCTCATCAATGTTTCTCTCCTTATAATCTAATGTGGTGATCGACGATCATGCCGCTGAAATGGCAAGATCATGCATGAGGTCATGTATTTTGCATCGAATTATGTTATCAAACTCATCAATTTCAGTTTCTTGAAAGATTGATCTCCAAAGTAAATCCATAAAATACTCATTACCAATATCTTCAAAGCATCGGTGTTGATCTGATAACTTGATAAACACTTGTGCTATCCAAGCTTAATCAGTGTTGATCTATCCAAAGCTTTCCTAATTACCAAAAAACAACTTGAAATTAATTATAGACTTCAACTATTTTTATTTTTTTTCATTTTTTCGTGGTAACTAAACAAAGAACTGAAAATTTACAGAAAAAAAGGTTATACCTTTACCTTAGAATTCCCATTTCCGATCCGAGATTCAAGTCCCGCAGCCTTGAATTCCCACCCATCATCATCATCTTCATCAAAATCATCAGAACCCACATTCCCTTTGAGCGAATCCGAGCCAAACCCATTCATATTTGTGTTAAACTCAGATCCATTTGAATTCAAATTCAACCTGTTGTGGGTCTTTATTGGCTGATTCTGGCCATACAAATTTGCAATCAAATCATTAACATTCAAACCCGATCCTTTTCTCTCAGAATCGCCTTTTTTGTTGTCAGAGAAAACGTTTCCACCATCACCAAATCTAGACTCGCCCGCACCAGATTCCTCCTCCTCTTTCTCTTCCTCTTCCAATTCCCCAAATATGGACAACGGCAGAGCTCCCCGTCGCTTCACCCACTGGGCCTTCACCGGATCAACCCATCCCGGCCCAAGATGATCGGTTTTAGAGTTGGAGTTGTTGGGGGGAGGGGAAAGGGTGTCTGCTGGACCACCGGAGAGGTTGGATTTGGGCGTGGCAATGAACTCGCCCCATGAATCGGAGGAGGAGGAATTCCTGACGCTGATTGGGGTGGGAACGGAATGGACGGTGAGATTTGGGAACGATGCGAAATGGAAGTCCCCGAAGCTCTCGTCTTCATCGTCCTCCGCCATAGCTCAGGGCTTCTCTCTCTCTCTCTCTCTCTCTCTCTCTCACGCGGTTTTGGGGATTAGTGCGAAACGGTGCGCACGTGGTGCACGTTAGATGTAATGCAGTCTGACGTGGACGGGACCCAACACAGGCAAACACTTTTTTTTTAAAAAAATAAATAAATAAAATTGTGTTTTCTTATATCAATATCTTAAAAAAATTTCCTGAGAAAAATGTTTGAAATTTTAGCTTTTACTAAGGTGCGTTTGGGATTGCGATTTCGTAGATAATAAGTGCGATTCTAAACCAAATCGCAGAACATAAATTGTTTGGAAACTGCGTTTTTAAAAATTGCGATTTGAAAACGCAGAAAATCTGCTTTTTCAAATCGCAGATAAGATGGTGCTTTTTTGAAAACGCAGAATTTTAAAGGTAAATTCGCGATTTTAAAGGCTAAACTGCGATTTTGCCAAACGCTTAACTGCATTTTTAAAAATCACTTTTTTCAAATTGCACATTTTAAAATCGTTATTTTAAATTGTACTTTTTAAAATCGCAAACCCAAACGGACCCTAAAATTCTTACCAAATTGATTTGACAATTTATAAGTGATTAAATAATTAAAAGTGTATAGCTGGAAAAAAAAACAATTTTTAACTAATTAAATGAAATATATATATATATATTTACCCTTTTAAGTTTTCATCCTTAATGAATTTAGTCATTTGAATTTTCAATTTTCAGAATAAAGTCTTTAAATTTTTTTAAAGTTTTAAATAGATTTATCTATTATTTTATTGTCAAAATTAACAGTTTACCATATGTCATGTGTGTGTCATTTGACACGCCATCATTTATGTCAGCACCTAATGTCAATGCCACGCAATTCGGTGTCTAAAGTCATCCATAATATATATATATATATCAAACTTAGAAAAACAAAAATCATATTTTTCATCGTTCTAATCTTTTAACTTTGTTGCATCAAGAACATTATGGGTGCGTCCTCTTGCAGCCTTGCTATAAATCTTGTAATGAGCCTAGTATTTGAGAGTGATAAATTGTAAATAGAAAAAAATAAAAACATATTTTGGCACTTCAAGAGGCCAATCTCTCATCTAGCACATGGCTATATAAGCTCACAGCTTTATATGCAATTACTTTCATTCCTTTCACTAGAACACCAACAAGCTTCAATATATGATAACTTCTACGGTTGAGGCTTACTAACATTTAACTTTTTTAAGGCAATTGACCATTAACAATAACTGCCCTTAAACAATAAACCTTAATTACATAACTCACAACTATTAACCACGTTAATTTTATAACTACTAATTAAGTACATTAACCATAATTGGCCCATAACACCTGTGAGCATCTCTATATATATTTATGTATATGTGTATGCTAGATATGGGTTTGGATGAGATCGATCTTAAATTTGTTTTCGTTTGTTTTGTCTAGGACCCCTTTTGAATGTGATTTACATAAACCTATTTTAATGTTGTTTTACTTAAGAATGTTCCTCATACGTAGAAAGTGCAAAAAAAATGAAATAGGTGGCCTATCTTTCATCGAAAATGAGATGAGGACGCACCCATGATGACCCTGATGCTACAAAGTTAGAAGATTGAAACAACGAAAAAGAATGTTTATGTTTCTTTAATTGGGTCTTTTTATTTTTTTTTCACTTGGCAATTGATGATGTGACATAGACATTAGGGTGTCGAATAAAACACATATGATAAATGGTAAATCGTTAACTTTAACGGTAAAGTAATAGCAGATCCTACTTAAAATTTGAGCAAAACCTAAAGACTATATTCATGAAATTCGAGACCCAAAGACTAAATTTAAATATAAAAGTCTTGGGATTAAATAAAATTTATCCCTAATTAAATTGATAAGTCAATTTTTTTAATTAATCATGTCATCAAATCTGGTATGCTATGTCATCGTAAGAAATTTGTAATAAAAACTTTGTTACGGGACAAGAATCATTTCCATTTTATTTGAAGTTTATAGATCTAACTATGTACATGAAGTTATATTATTTAATTTTTTTTAAAAAAAAACATGGTAATATTAACGTCATCTACACATGATTTTTAAATCCTAATTAATTATAAAATAGATAATACCCATTTTATTTTGAATGGCGAGAGTCCTATTCCGCCTCTTAAAGCCATTATCACTACTCATAGAGCGGTAATACATAGGGAACGGTTTCGTCCTCTTGTAAGTTTTTTTTAATAAAAAAATAAAAAAAAAAAAAAAAAATTATCCTTTAATGTCACATCAAATAACACTTTTTAATTATATTTAATTTTTTTTTTATTAAAAAGGGCATGTCAGGGACGGGAACCTGAAATCATTTTTCCTACTCATAATAACTGCTTAGTGCTCCTGGCTGACCCCTGCTTCTTGGAAAATGTTAGATTTACAACACCAATACAACAACTGCACAACAACTCTTCACATGAGGGTAGGCCCTATACACTGGGACCCACCATCATGTGAGGGATTATTATGCAGTTGTTGTGATGGTGTAGTGTAAGAATTAAATTCTTTACTTCTTTATTTTTTGGGATTTTGTGAAAGGTGGATGCTTTCGATGGTTTTTTTTTTTTTTTTTGGTTTGAACATCTAAGTTTTTAACATGCATGTGTCCCGTTTGACCAGAGTTGACAGAGATGAATGGAAAGATAAATTTTTTTTTAAAAAAAAAGAAATGTTAAAGTTTTAATTGAAATAATTAAAAATTCAAGATTAGATTTCTTATCAACCGAAAGTGGGGATGGATCGGAGTTACGTAATTTACACTAAATGTTTCTTAATTATGAGTAAAAAAAATAACCGTAGAACAAAAGGCACCGGCCAACAGTTTGAGCTTTGTATTGAATGCATCTTTTTTTCAAGTAGAAATAATTTAGGACAATCAATTAGATGTCAATTTTGCTTAATTCATAGATTACGTCTCTATAACGACGGACATTGTTGGAGAATAGGTTGGTGCAATCATTTAAATGACATGATAACATAAGTAACGTATATATGGTTACATACCATATTTAAAATCTAATTTAAATATTTTAAATGACATGATAAACATTTAGATACCGTAAATCTAATTTAGTCCATAAAATAAATTTACCTTCCATGTTCTCACAATGCTGAAAATCACATTTGTGAAATAAAGATCATTAATTACATCAAAGTAAGTCAACTTTTTCACGAAGCTGGTGGCTCTCTCCTCAATGTTCGCCGGCTTCTCTCTAGCGTCGGTGGCTATTTTTTAAGTTCTTAGATCTAATTTTTTTCAAAGCTACATCTACATTCCTCCGAAGGTCTCTGGCTCCCAAGCACGACTTCACTAGTACTATCATCGGCATCCTAGCTTCCCGCCGTCACTAACTCTCTTAATTGTGTGGCTATTTGAGAGGACCGGGTCATTTATATCTATTTTAACACTGTTCTAGTTCAATTTGTATCTATTGTTAGGAAGTTCACCTATTTTTCATTTATAAGATCGTCAACTTCTTCTTTCTTTTGGATTAAAAGTACCGAAAATGATCATTCCTTTTAACCCCTTTCCTTATTCAATTTAAAAAAAGCCATCACACACATTAAGACAGGCTATGCCATGCACCCTAGCCTGGCCTTCAAAACACCAAAACCAACTCTGCTGAAATAAATATTTGTGAAACGATCACCAACAAAAAGAGCTATTTGGGACCCTTCATTTGAATCTTGGAAATTAGCAGAAGCTATAAAAAGAAGCTTAAGATCATCAAATGAAAGGACAGAGTACTACTAGAGTAAGCATAACAATGAACTCCACATCTTATCAATATACTGCACCAGTTTGTTTTGCAGATCTTACTTATACACGTACAAATGCAATCATAATATGTTAAAAAGAAAGACCAATCACTCTGCAAACTTTACACAACCAAAGACAACATTAAGAACCTCATCCTCATGCCCAAAACAAAAGACAAAAAAACAAAGACAACACACAAATTAAAACAATGTAGACACCTGGAGCATGCAGTACTTCAGCACACCGAAAGAAGAAGCAAGGCGAGTAACAAAGCAACCATGCAGTTAGCCATACTGATGTTTGCAACCAAAGAAACTGCACCAGAAAAGGTTCCATGTCCATCCGATGAGGCAGTGGTCAGAATAACCACAATCCATTTACGTTTAGAGCCAACCGCAGCTCCGGAGTAGTTGGAATTTTTAATAAATTTTGCGTATTCAGTTTTCGTGTAGTTAGTAATCGACTCGGTTGAGTTGACTCCGGGGGCACAAGCGGGCAATATAACCCCATCTGTGGTGGTGGTGGCATCTATGTCACACTTGTCGAGGAGCTTTTCGAAGTTGGCGAACTTGGGCTCGGTGCCTGGAATATAGCTGTAGTCGTGGCCGGCTAGTTTCTTGTCGCAAGGTTTGTCCTTCAAGCCGTCGGCAATTTTATCGGCTAGGCAAGCTGCTTTCTCGTTTTCAGTGAAGTTTTCGAGCTTTAGTGAGTGCCTGTAAGTGTTAATTTCTTGGAAGAGTTTGTCTTCGTCGTCTGCACGTAGATGTAAAACTTGCATTGGTTAGTAATAATAATATCTTCTTTTTGTGGTTCTAAAACTACCCTTTCAAGAGCATTAAAATATTAAAAAACTTCATTTATTACTGTTGATATTTTATTATTTTTGTAATTATATTAATAAATTTTTAAAAAATGTCAATTTAGTGTATGCATTTTTTAAATTTTATTTTTTTCAATTTCTTTACTACGTTAGAATTTTTCGTTAAATCCTAAACGGGTGTCAAAATTCTTAAAATACTCATAATTTTTGTTAAGGAATAAAAGAATAAAATTGTAAGGATTTAAGCATTAGTGGATTAATTTAACGGAATTTGCAAAACTACTCACGCCTGAGTCTTTGAAAAAAATATTATATCTATTTTTTTAAAAATAAGGGTATTTTGAAAATTTTAATAGATTTTATAGAAAAACCTAATGAATTGATGAAATTGAAAAAAATTGGAAGATGAATATACTCAATTGAGAGTTTTTAAAGTTTAAGAGTATGATTGCAAAAGTGGTGAAAAGATCAGTAGTGATAAGTAAAGTTTTATCTAAAATAGGAGCAAGATGACCTGCTTCTCACTTAGCAATTTAGAGAAGAGTAATGCTATTTAGTAGGCTGTTATACGATTGTCATATAACTAGTATAATAAGCGTTTTTTAATCCCTAACATTATTTTTCATTTCAATAAAGAATAAAGAAATTTTGAGAAAGTATATTTAAATATAAAAGTGAAAGTCAATTAAGCTAAAATAGAGAGTCAGATATAGGCGCTTTGAATAACTGGGTAGCTAAAAAACAAAAAAGAAAAGACAAACTACTACTCTATTGTCAATGTGCCATCCAAACTATTAATTGTGTCAATTTCCTTCCCTCTAAACTACAAAAAATGTCAATATCTCCATAATTAAAGCCAACAAAAAGACAAAAATAACCCTAAAAAAGTTCTAATAAGACAAATATATCCTTATAAATTAAATATATATATAAATTTTTTTTTGAAAAGATTGAAAAAAGTAATTTTTTTTTTTTTAAAAAAAAAGAATAAAAGAGAGAGAGAGAGAGAGAGAAATCAAAATCCAAGGGGTGGCCTGAAATGAAAATTATATAAAACAAAATCTAAAAAAAAAAATTCAAAAAAAAGAAAGAAATACGTGTTTTTTTAATTTTTATTTCTTTTTTTTTTTAATTTTTAATTTTTTTAAAATAATTTTTTTTTAGTTTTTATATAATTTTAAATAGTATTTTAATCATTAAGGGACACTGGCTTGTTTGATAATTTAAGGTGAGACATTGACACAATTGGTAGTTTTGGCCTTTGTGGGGCACATAGGATAGTAGTTTTTTTTTTTTTTTTTGAAAGATCACAATTCGGTAGTAGTTGAAAAGGTATGTGTAATTTTTTTTTTTTTTAAAAAAGAGGTAATTTTTAATTAAATGAAAACAAAATAAAATAAAATTCCTAAGCTGAATGTGAAGATACTTTGATGAGGCAACAAGTTGAGCCAAAACAGAAACAGGAAAAAGACAGCAGAATCACTTTTAGTCTTCTTCTTCTTAAAAAAAAAGAAAAAAAAAAGAATCACTTTTAGTCTAACTTTAATAATTATATAAGATTATTTGGTTTGCATTCAAGATTTTAAAATATGCCATTTGGAGCTTGAAAAAGCAATCCTAGTCTGTCATCGATCAGTCAAATAAAAAGCAAAGGAGAAAAAAGAAAAAGAAAAAGAAAAAGAGAAAAAAGCCAGCTGGGGACCTTCCAATGGAAACAAAAATTATTCTGCTGTGTTTTCAGGAAAGCACCAAATGCTTCTGTAAACCCAGACACAAATATAATTCGCTAATCAAATATCATTCACCAAAATCCTTTTTCTTTTCCCCCTTTTTGGGATAAGTATCCTACAAATCAAATGATTTAATGTTGATATTGTGCACAATGATAAATAATATGAAATTAAAAAAATAAAATAAAAAACACAAATTTATGTGATTCGGCAATGTGTCTATGTCCACGGGAGTGCGGCTATATTCAATAATAATTTAGAGTTACAGCATAATATATATATAACAAAATCCTACTGTACGGACAGATATGAAAAATCTTAAAATACGCCACTATAATGATATTTTTGTATTACTCTTTATGCTCAAGAAAATATAAACCATTTGTTTCAACATTTAAGCACTATTCCAATCAAGTTATCATCTTTCCATCATGATTGTTCAAATGGAAAAAAAGAAAAAAGAAAAAAAAGAGCTAGAATTTGCTGTCTAATCATGGATTTCAGATTTTATTAGATTAATGCTCCGTTTGTTTCGACGTAAAATGGTTTCTGTCGTAAAATATTTTCGATGAAATCAATTTCAAAAGAAATTATTTTCTCGAAAATATTTTTCGGCGTTTGGTTCGCACGAAAAAATTACGAAAATTGAATATGCAAATGTTGCCGGAATCCGGCAACGACCGGTCGCCGTTGCCGGAATCCGGCGAGCATGTTTGGCCTAATCCGGCCAAAATTGCCAGATTCCGGCAGGACACCTCCGGGCCCGGTCAGATCCGGCCGGATCCGGTCATTTTGGCCGGGTCTCGGCAGGATCAGTGGCCGGATCCGGTCAGATCAGGCCGGATTCCGGCCATTTTGGCCAGATCCGGCCGGATCAGTAGCCGGATCCGGTCATATCCGACCGGATTCCGGCCATTTTGGCCAGATCCGGCCGGATCAGTGTCCGGATCTGGTCAGATCAGGCTGGATTCCGGCCATTTTGGCCAGATCCGGCCGGATCAGTGTCCGGATCCGGTCAAATCAGGCCGGATTCCGGCCGGTTTCTATCCATGACCGGATTCCGGCCAGATTCCGCCGGCATTCGGCGCAGTTGCCGGATGTCGCCGGATTCCGGCAGCCGGCAGTATTCCGGGGGTCGGATTCCGACGCCGGCATTATTGCAGTGACTTGATGATGCCGGATTCCAGTGCTGCCTATTTTTGAACGACCGACTATTGCCGGATTCGACCAACCAGATATCAAACGTGCTTGTAAAGACGAAGAATATAATTTTGGAAAACGATTTACGGTTTTTAAAACCGTAAATCGTTTTCCAAAAATTAAAGAAGGTTTTACGGTCAAACCGAAAATGGTTTTCGTTGACCGTTATTTTCGCCCCTACCAAACACCGTAAAATACCGAAATCATTTTTCGGAAATCATTTTACGCCGAAACAAACGGAGCATAAGTTCACAGGAAATTGGTTTAGTAACTCAATCAAAATCTATAATCTTTAATTAATCGTTGAGAAAACATTAATACAAAAGTTTTACTAATTGGAATTAAGCACATATATATATGCCTGTTCCAAAATTTTGTCTCCTACCAATAAAACTGAAAATCATGCTGCAGGTAAAGTAATTCACATATATGCCTAAAAAAGAACAAAAAGTAAAATTCACAATGAGTGTAACACTAACACTGACACATGCATCCACTCAAAGTTCTTATATTTCTTTGGAGCTATATTCAAGAATTCCTCGGCCAAGCAAAAATAAAACAGATCGAAAAAATAGATGAAAATCTTAACTTTTTGTCAATTGACATGCTTCAACTCAAAGAAACACTGAACGACTCTCACATGCATTCTCATGCACAAAGGAAGCAAAATCCAGGAAGATATTTTCCCCTCCCTCCTTTGGTGCCAAATATATCCACATATCCCGAAAGAAAAATAAAGAAAAAAATAGCAGAGAGAGAGAGAGTAGTACCATTACAATGCATTGGATGAGAAAGAAACAGCATGCCATGAAGAACAAGCAAAAAGATGGAGAGACCAGGTTTAAAGAAGGCCATGGTTTCAGTGTCAAAGAGATCAGAGCTCTATGATGGACGATATATAGAAGTACAAACAAGAATAAAGAAAAGATGATCTTAGCTAGGGCCGGGGCTTTCCTTTGAGACATATGAACTTTGAATCTATGCTTTTCGTGTGGGTTGCCTTGCATATCAAGGTGTTGAAGGTGCCATCTCTATTTCTTGTCTGATAATGCAGTGAATCGCATGGCCAACCTCAAAATAGGGCCTGTTGGAGCACAGATTAGTCGGCCGTCTAAGGCCTCTAATTTAATAAGGCCCGCAATTAATAAATATTAATGAAGATCTATTTTTAAAATAAGATAAAAATAAAGGCCTTAATTACCACAAATATTATTTAATTAAGATCACAAATTATGATAATTAAAAATATAACTAAGAAATGCATAATATCATGCCGTCCACCCCAATTTAATAAGGCTTCAATTACGAAATATTACTGGAAATTTATTTATTTTTTTAAAAAAGCTTTAATTACTATCAATATTTTTTAATTAAGCTCCCAAATTATAGTAAAAATATATTAAGAAAGACATTAATAGATATGGGGTTTTTTTCTCTTTCTTACATGTGTTGCTTTAGTACACCCACTACGTTAAAAAATAGTGTATCTATAATTGAGTCCAAGGTTCAAAATAGAATGGAAAAAAAAATGCTAAGAAGATGAAAAGTCTCTAAATATCTTATTTAATTACTGTTAATATTATTTAACTAAGGCCCCAAATTAATTATGGTAAAAAAATAATTAAGAAATACACTAATATCATTGCATGATATATGTTTTTTTTCCTCTCTCTTTTACGGATGCGTTTAGGATTACGATTTTGCTAAATGCTTAAAGAACCCTACATGTATTGCTTCAGTAAACACACAACGTTTAAAAATAATACATTTATGATTGAGTCCAAGTTCAAAATAGAATAGAAAAAAAATGCTAGAAAGATGGAAATTCTCTAAATTTTGTATTTTCTAGCATTTTTTATTTAATTACCACCAATATTTTTTAATTAAAGCCCCAAATTTGTTGGCAGGTTAAGGATGTTGCTTGCTAGAATCAAAAAAAGGATGTTGCTTGCTTTCTAGTTGTCCGGAATAGTTGGGGTGAAGTATCGGATCAATTATCCCATACGACGCGGCCCCCTTTTTGTCCCCTGGTTGGTTAATTCATTCGGCCCGATGGAATCTGTGGCTTGGGTCCAGTTATTCGGGCATATGGGTTTCTTGGGCCTGGGGTCAGTTCAATTATGAAAAGATTCTAAAAGTGCCTTAAACTGTTTTCAATTTAAGAAATTAAATTACTTTTTATTTTTTTTATTTAAGAATAGCTTTCTTTTCAAATATTTTTCTATAACATTTAAATATTCTTAAAATTAAATTAAAGAGAAATATAAATTATTTAAATATTATTTCAAATAAATGCTAGAATAAGAGAAGAAATATACATACATTTTTTATATTAAAATAATATTAAGAGTACCACTTTTGCTTCCCTAGAAAAAAATTTATAGTACAACTTTTAATTTTCTTGATCTTTTATTAGTTTAGAGACAACAAGTAAATAAATCTGATTTAAGAAATTTTTCTATATTTAAAACAATAAATAAAATTTTAAAAATTGCTAGTGATCTTACTTGCTGTTTTTACGCCGGGAAATGCTGGTGTTCCTACCAGCATCCCACCCCATCCCGCCACTCATTCGGGACCGCCGACCGTGGTTATAAGGTTGTACGGAAAAAGCGAACAGTTTAATTCGCTTTGACAGCTATAGTGTGGGGCTGTTGTTACAGTTACTTTACCGTGAGAAAGTGAGACACCCGCCAACAGAATTTTTTTTATCTATTTATTTATATTTCTCGACCAAGCATCCAAACGCATCTCTGTCTTTTTCAAAGACAATTTCAATTCCTATTTTTCCATGCACGAAAAATAGTCCATTACGATCAGAAGATGTCAAGGCATTAATTAATGGAAGACGCCGAAGTTCACAAATATAAACAACCAGAAATTAAACTAGATAAACATATACATGAGGCAAGGCATGTGATCATGATCGAGGGTGACAAAAAGAGAGCAATTTAGGTCTCAAAAAACAACAAACAAACCCAACAACAAAGACGCCAGGCACTGAGCCAAACCAATCCTCGAAACCAAAGAGACGGCGCTAGCAAAACTTCCACCCACGGTGTCGGTGCTCAAAACAACCACCATCCAATCATCCTCGGCACCGACGCCGACGCCGCTGTACTTCGAGCTGTTGAGATACTTGGCGTACGGAGTGTGAGTGTAGTTTGTAAGCACAAGGGTTGAAACCAATTTGGGCACGCAAACTGGCATTATGATCCCTTCTGCCGTGCTGTTGGGATTGATTTTGCACTTCTTTAAGTGCTTGGGGAGGTCGGGGAGTAGCGTTGTGGAGGTGCTTGGAACAATGCTGGCGCCGTTGGTGGCGCTGGAGCAAGGCTCGTCCTCTAATTCGTTGGCGATTTCGTCGGCAAGGCAGTCTGAGTTGCCGTTTTTAGCGAGCGCCGGAAGATTCGCCGAGTGCCGGAAACTGTTGATGCCCATAAGAAGATCATCTTCCTCTGTGTAGATAAAATGATACAGGAAGACCTCACCATAAGCAGCAGTTTATTAGCTAGAAGTAATGCCGCAAAAGTTAACCTCTAGTAACTTTATATCGGAAAAAAAAATTAAAATTAAATTAAATCCGAACAGTTAAAAATAAAAATAAAAAATAATTCTACAGTGTTTTGTTTTTACCGGATCGACCTAGCCAAATACATAATAATACTCGAACACCATAGATATTTTACAGTATTTTTACTGGAGTCTATCTATTATTATTGTAACTTCGTATATTATCATGCATTTTTTTTTTTTTTTTTTTGGGATAACTTCAAAAAATGGTAACAAATTATCGGACGTTTTGAAAAAATAGTATTAAACTTTCAAACATCTCAAATTAGGGTATTCAAGTTTTCAAAATACTCCTCATTTTTTAAGAAAAAAATTTGTTAAGATTTAGCAGTTAGTCAGAATTTAATGGAATTTGCAAAAATATTTGGGCCTGAATTTTTTAAAATTCTTATAAATTTTTTTTTTTAAAAAAAAATAAAAAGTACTAGGCTATTTTGAGAATTTTGGCAGGATTTAATGAAAAATCCTAACGGATAACCCTTTATTAAGAGGTTTAATTGGAAACTTGGATACCTTAGTTTGAAGGTTTAAAAGTATCAATACTCTAACATGAAGTTATCATTTATTTATTTATTTATTTAAGAATATTATCGTGCATTTCTACATTAGCTTGAAAAAAGGGGGGAAAAGAAAAAGAAAAAAGAAAGAAAGAAGAAGATGGGTGATTTTGGCTAGTAACTCGGTAAACTTTCAAGAAATTCATAGTCCAAACAATTAATAAAGAAAATAATGGGGACAAATGGCATGGGGTTCTCTTAAGTTATGCAACGGCATCGTTTTGGCAAACATTGTTGCCTTTTGATTATAGTTTCCTAAAAAAAAATTCAACATTCATTCATTCAAAACTGTTAACAACCAACTTTTTCTTTTTCTTTTTCATCTCACAAAAAATTCAATTCTCATTTCACGTTTCTCTCGCATCAATCACATTCTTTATTTCTATTCAAACATGAGAACCTCAACACAAAAATCATTATCATTACCAAACACAACGTTCGTCTTCCACGTAAAGAAAATCAAAGAAAATCAATTTTGACAAGAAACCTTTCGATCAATTCAACAGCAAATTGAAAAAAGGGGAGATTGTAAGTAATGCAAGCAGTTAGACTAGAGATAATACTCATCAACGTCCATTGTCAGATCTCTCCTACCCTCCTAACAAAAATAAAAAAGCTTCGATTCAATTGTAATCACATGTTTGACTTAACCCCGTGATATTCTGGTGTGTAAAAGTAAGGAAAAAGAAAAGGATAAATTTTATAGTGCTACAAGTATATATATACTTTACTCTACCACAACCAACTCAAATAATTAATATCATTAACTATCTCACACAAAAAAGACAAACGTCAAACAAAAAGAGAGGTAGAGAGATAGAGATAGAGGAGTACCATTGCAGTGCACTGTGGGAGGAAGCAAAACAAAGCCATGGACAAGCACAAAGAGAAAGATCAGACCAAGTACTTTGAGAGAGGCCATGGTGATCGGTGAAAAGGAGAAGAGAAAGAGAGATTTTCTGAAGATATATTGAAGAAGATAAGAATGCACTACGTACAGAATTGAAGGAAGGAAAAATAGATATGGTGTTGTAGTTTATATATATATAGATGGTTTTCCTTCAGTTTATTGAAATGGTGCCTTGGTTTTTGACAGCGGTTCCAGGTGCCACTTCGTGTGCTCAATCCATAACGGAAAACTGGTGGCAAATTGACAAGTATAAATTGATTGGTCTTGCACGTGGTGGACATGCAAAGTACCATGACCTATATGTACGTTTTATGTCGTGTATATATATGGACCTAACAATTCGGCAAAATATTTCCCCCACTCGGGATTCCTCTGTGTTTTTGCCATTAATTTGTTGGTGACATCTGACATGCAAGAAAGACGTCGATCTGTCGACAAACAGGACAAGGATCCTCTCCATTTTATTTTCTCCATTTAATTAAATAGAGAAGATATAGTTGCTTTTCATATTTTTCCAAATTCTGACAATTAAACACCAAGAAAAGTGAAAATAAAGTAGAATGCGATCGATTAATTAGGAGTTACAAAAAAAATTAATTAAATATAAATTTGATTCTTGTGATTTATACTTAATTTTAAGAGTAATAAATTAAGTCGATCTTCGTGCTTTCAACCTTTATTAAAATGGTCATTTCATTTATCTACCGTCTAAAAAGTTAATGAAATTTTTGTCGCTCTTACAAAATGAAGCATATGACCTATAAAACATTGCTACATATCCTTTTTGTCACATCATGCATCCATTTCATTTGAAAAAAAGGATGGGTGTAAGGCAAAAACACCTTTGTGGGTGTTGATAGGGTTCCTAACGACCTAACCCCATCCTTGCCAATGTAGTTCAAGGGAGACCTTCGATCCACTCCCTGGAAGTGATCGTGAGGGTGGAGAAGTCCCCCGCTACGTACTCACCCTAAAGAGTGGAAGAGGGTGGTTTATGGCCCCCCACCCCCACAATCACCTCGATTCTTTCATCCCACGGATTTAGTCGTAGGATGGGTACGTAATAAGTTCCTTGCAACCCACCTTCCTCTATATCGGTAGGTCGCAAGGGAGCCCATCAAAACCGGTAAAGGGTAATTTTGATTTTTTAATGGTCAAAATAAAGATATTTTTAAAAGATTTTGATCGTCAAAACACAACGGTCAAGACAGTCAAAATGAGGCTAAGTTATAATTAAATGATAGTTTGATGTACCTAAATGTGACACCAATCAATTCATGAGACTGAGTAACAAATAATTGTTAGTTCATGAGACTAAAGTATATTTATCCCCAAATTTTTAACTTCTAATGCTAGACTTTTTGGTTTTTATTCGATTACATCTCTAGTTCATATTGATAGATATCCTGCTTTGTTTTGTTCGAGTTTGCATTCTTCCTTTTTGTTTGGTTTTAGTTTTACCGAAGAAAGATAAAAAGTTAACTCAAAGTTCGGAGAGCTTCCAAAGAAGAATAGTCCCCAGTAGATCACCCTAGAAACTCCCCCACCCGCCGCCACCCCACTTCACATGATCAGTCCGCCATCTCAACCAGAATGTCCGTTAATTTCCACATACGTGTCCGCTGCATGCAACTGACCTGACACGTTGACAGCCCCTCCCGCCACGTATCTCCGCTTGCCCACATGCCAAACACTAGCTATAAAAAATCCACAACAATTTAGCAGCTGCCACTATGCACATCCAAACCCTCAATGTTTGTAAGCTCTCTCGCGTAATCTCTCTTTCAGGGGCCTTAGCAACTACACCACCTTGTTTTCTTCCAAAACCCACCTCAAAACTCAACGGAAGACTCCTTTTCTGGCGACTCAGAGACCCTTTAGACTAGTGTTTGAAAGAATGGCTTCCGGTGGCGAGCAATTTCCACCACAGAGGCAGGAGAGACAGCCTGGAAAAGAGCATGTCATGGAACCTGCCCCTCAGTTTACCAGCTCAGACTACACACCATCCAATAAACTTCAATTCGTGTATATATAATTTCTGATTTCATATTCACATGCATACATATATTTTTATGTACACAAGGTAAGGGTAGGGAAGAATGCTAGAGCTTTTTTTAGTGTTCTTTTGGTGTCTATCTAGAAGAATATAAAAATAATTAAAAAATTAAAAAATTGCATCTATGTCATTCATAAGGACATAGATGTAATTTTTTTTTTTTTTTTAATTATAAATGGACACCAAAAGAATACTAAAAGAAATTTTAGCATTCCTCAATGTCTGTGTCATCAATCGTGTCTCTGCGCATACCCTAAAGTTGGTCATTTGAATCATTCAAATTTTTGCTTTTCCATGAGGCTTAATAAGTAATTACCTTTAATTTGAAAAATAAAAAAAGTATTGCTTAGTACAATCATAAAAATAAAAAAGGAATTTCACTTTTACAATTTTACCCATAAATTTTAAAAAGTTTTAATTTAGTATATTTATCTTTTAATTTTTTTCAATTTCACCCATCATTAAAATTTTCCTTTAAATCCTAATAAAAGGGGTTTCAAAATTCTTAAAATACCTTTCCTTTCCTTCTTTTTAGAAATTTTTGATCAAGATTTAATGAAAATTTGTAAAAATATTAATGCCTAATCTTTGAATTATATATATATATATATATATATATATAGGGGTATTTTAGAAATTTTGGTCGGATTTAATTTCTTGAATTTCAAGAAGTTTTCTCTGAACTCTTTTCTCCTTTCCAAGCTTTTGACATAATTGATTATCACTAACTATATATTCTGTGATATATTTTATATATGGTAGTATTCTGCGATTTGCATGCATCCACAAGTATCGATCTTTTGCAGGGAAGGGTGGCGCTGGTGACAGGCGGCGACTCGGGGATTGGGCGAGCAGTGGCATACTGCTTTGCTCTAGAGGGTGCAACCGTGGCCTTCACATATGTGAAGGCTGAAGAGGACAAGGATGCCCAGGACACACTACAGTTGATCAAAAGGGCAAAGACTTCTGATGCGAAAGAGCCCATGGCAATAGCGGCGGACCTGGGATTTGATGAAAATTGTAGAAGGGTAGTTGGTGACGTCGTGAATGCGTATGACCGGATAGATGTACTGGTTAACAATGCGGCTGAGCAATACAAGTCGAGCTCAGTGGAGGAGATTGATGAGGAAAGGCTTCTGAGAGTGTTTAGGACCAATATCTTCTCTTACTTCTTCACCGCCAGGTGTATATAACAAAACAATTTGCTTTGAAGCTTTTCTCATAATTGGTCTTACTGAATTATGATGCTGATAGGCATGCTCTGAAGCACATGAAAGAAGGGAGCTCCATAATCAATACAACATCCGTGAACGCATATAAGGGAAACAGCAGATTGATCGAGTACACGGCAACCAAAGGTGCCATAGTGGCTTACACTAGAGCTCTAGCTCTCCAGCTCGTAAAGAGAGGCATACGCGTCAATGGGGTCGCCCCCGGACCCATCTGGACGCCATTGATTCCGGCATCTTTCAACGAGGAAGAGTGTGCTAAGTTCGGGTCTCAAGTGCCTATGGGAAGGGCTGGTCAGCCCATTGAGGTTGCTCCATCGTATGTCTTTCTTGCCTGCAACCATTGCTCCTCTTACATGACTGGCCAGGTTCTCCACCCTAATGGTAAGTTTTTCAGTTATCATAAAGCTGCAACTTCGGTATGTTTTAGAAGCTCATAGGCCTATGAGCCGATATTGATGACGGGTGACGGTTTGTGTTCGTGTGTCAAAAATTACTAACCCTAATTGATGTCCCTTTTTCTTCTGGGCAATTTTGTTGTGCAGGTGGAACTATAGTGAATGCTTGAGGGCCATGTGAAAGAAACGTCTTTGGCTTTCTCTGTTCTGTTATGTTGTATGGAAGAAAGAGTGGCAAACAGTGTCTACGGGTGCTTTTGTATATGGCTCAGCTGCAGCCTGCCTATGCACCTGGAGAGTGCTTATAAAGTGTCCAATGTATATACGGTTCAGCTAGGTTAGTATTTGGGAAGTTTGTATTTATTAAGCATCTGGTGTTATGCAGTCATCTGCTTGTTGCATGAGCAAGCCTGTAATTCTGTTTTTCTGGATGTTTTTTAAGTTTTCGAGCTATGAAAATGTATGAAGTTTGGTTTAGGGTTTGCTTGCTCATGGGGCAATTATTTTTACCTTCTTTTCTCCTTGTTCTTGTTCTTTTTTCCCTTCCTCTAAAGATAGAACCCTATCCCAAAAAAGAGGGTTGTGAGATATAGTATCGCCTGAAAAAGAGGAGGATATCATATTCAGGAGTGATATCATATGCTTTTCTTAATTCCATGAATAATGTCTGGTGATGTTCCATATGATAAAGGTCCAATTCCATGGATGCAAGAGGAATAGCTTAAGCCATGCACCAGCTTGCGACGACTATTAGAGAATTGGAATTATAAAAAAGTAATGGAAATTAGATAGCTAGAATTCGTTTTTATTAACTATATATTTATTTTCTTCAGGATAGGCATAGCTTAGGTAGAAAGTTAACCCATCAGAAGGGTAGGGAGTAAATAAATCATCTACAGCATACGCACAAGAGTAAATCCTAGGTTGTTCAATCGCTACCATGAATGTGATTAATTCGCCATATTGGCAAAAGGGTGACTTGCAAATGAATGGTTATCCATCCACCTGCAAAAAGAACATCAAAGGGTTTGTTATGATATGATAAACAGCATCTGTTGTTATCAGATGAATGATTATATGATATATCTTGCTGCACTAAGAGCAACTGCACATACAACTCCTATTTCATCATCTCATCACACCTAATTAAATCGCATTAAACCTTACAAAACATCCATTCGTTTGATAAACTTTTTAGAAGGCATTGTTGTTTTTTTTGGTTGAAAAAGCGTTCTTATGTAACATAAAGATGAAAGTAATTTAAAATGTTTTTGTGAGTGTTTTGTGTTTGAAGTTGTGCAAAAAGCATTGTCAAGTGAAACGTCCTGCTAAGAGAATCTTCAATCTATGCCTTTGACCATCTAGGGTGGTGGTTCAATCGCCCAAGAAAATCTCCAAAGTGGTTAGGTATACATAAGATCATGGGTTTGAATCCCACAATTGGAATTTCCATGCCTGATTAATGAAAACCACCTTAGTTTTCATTGATGTCTTGATTGGGCTGGGTCAGACTATGGTTTAGTTGGACTTGAGGGAGCATATGTGGTTCCTATCATATAGACCCATCTTGTGTAGCTCTCAAACGATAGGTGCTACTTATGGTCACGCCCAAATAGAATAGTCACAATTGATTTCCCCCTGCCCTTTTGAATAGAAAAAAAAAAAAAGTGATTGTGGCAAACTACACGGCTTCTATCAATATTTAAACTGAAGAGGCAAAATCAAGATAAAATAGGAAAGAGAAACAATTTTGGCATCAATTCTATCACCACTTTGATGAAATGAAACTTGGCGACAATGGAGTGGATGTGGATGTCTATCCCTGCAAGACTAGGCTGACAACACTACACAGAAGAATCTCCTGTGGGATTTCATAATGTACAATCCATAAATATGAAGAGCACTTGCATGCTAACCGTATCAAGTATCTCTGCCAAAGGGGCCAAATATATATATATATATATATATATATATATATATTTCCGTTTGTGTGAAATTGGCTACATCATGGAGTAAGCAAACCAGCATTCAAGATGTAAAAATTCCTGCAACTTTTTACATGTCTTAAATACCCGTGAAGCAACAAGATAGATATTCCCGAGACCTCAAAAAGATCTGAAATTAACTCAAATTAATTATTCTACAGATATATTAATTTGTAAGTAAAGGAAATTCATTTTATTTTTTTGTAAGTAAAGGAAATTCATTAGAAGTGCAAGGGGTGCAATCGAAGTACATAGGAACTATACAAGAGACAACACCCAGCAAATCAAAGACGAGAAAGACGGGGGAACACATAACCAAAAAGCAGACTTTTTCATGCTTATTATTTGACATCAAGGATCTTACTCTTATTCATCACTGTGAAGGAAAAATCAGGATGAACCACCAAAGCAAACCTCAACACCATTACCACCTATTGCAGCAATCAGACATTGGAAGCCGCACGACTCCAGCTCAGCAATTACCTTATCAACAACTGTTCCTGATAGCACTGATTCATGCGGTTAAGGGATCAACTGAAAGAATATAAAATTTAAGAGCGCATATCAATATGTTAGACTGTGTTCAGACTTTTATCTTATGATGCAGAAGTTTCTGATTTTGATCACATATTTAATAGTTGAAAATATCAAATTTTCCCACGCTAATAAATTTTCAAACCCATTACAGGAGTACCCTAATATCATTTTCTGTGATTGTTGCTTTCAATGATCAAAGACACTCGTATAGAGTTTTATAGGTGTTGCCAATGAGCTCTAGCTCCAGTGGCATCTCCTCACCGTGCAAGAACATGGTGGAGGCAAAGTGGTGACTATAAGTTACAACAAAAATAAAGAATAGATTTCTATAAGTGCACCGACCTGTTTTTACCTTAAGTTTTCAGATAAAGATTGTTCAAAGATCAATATTTTTCCATAAGAGGAACTTCCATTTGAAAACATAAGAAAGTATATAATGAAATTGGGATCCATTACAAAGGCCTGATACAAAGTTAAATCCTGCAAATGAGCTCTAGCTCAGACAGCACCTCGCCCCACCATCCCCTTCCCATGCCAACCTCTCCCGCTAAGAACAAGTTGAAACATGAAAGTGTAGGTTCAAGACCTAACAGATGCATCTATAACCTACCAATAAAAGAGACAAAAAGAAAAGAAAAAGGAAAAAACCCCGAGTCCCACTGGAACTTCTCCTATATAGTATATGCTATTAGCTCCTCGTAGTGGTGAAACAATTCAAGTTCTTCTAGGACAACCATAGTATAACATATAGGTAAAGCTTGGCCTATATCTACACCAAGACTTCCACAGCCAACCGATATATAAATAGAAATTAAAACAAGGTGATAGCATTCATCAGAGTATATGGATAAGAAACCATAGAAGAAACATAGAGAAAGAAAAAAAAAAGGCTTGAACGCATAATATATAAAAAGCATGAGGAAATGGATACGGGTTGGCAACAGCGTCAGAACACATCCTCCACCACCAGCTCCTGTCAATTTGGAAGCTAACTTGTACTTCAACGTTGTCCTAAGAACAGTTTCTATTGAAGCATGGCTGACTCCCATACACTGGAGGAGACCTTGATTCATTTCCATTAACTCTTCTATCTTCTCTTCCTTCTCTGTAATGGAGAGGTCATCAGGAGCCGGAGACTGTATAATGGCAGACAACTCTTTGCTGATAGAATCAACTGCATTAAACACAAAACTCATGGCATCTGGGTGCCTTAAGGTCCTCTCTGAAACACCAGCAACTAATGCCTTTGTATTCCTCCCAACCTTAGTGTTGGTAATGAGCATTCTGAGTGTCATATTTGACTTGAGACGTGTCAAATTACCTGACTTGAACTTGATCATGTTGCCTGTTGCATAAGAATTTCAGATTTTTAATTCATATTACAGAAACCCTCTTGCATTTGTGAGATAAAGGAAACAGAATACTCTATGGTGAAGTTGACAAACATACGAACCCAAATAAAATGTCCAAATATGATAATGATTCTTTCTATTTAATTCTTATTATTCCATTTTCAGCAGGAGGCACGTAGGGGGTGAAAATGGATAACAGAATGCTTTAAATTATTGAAAAGTCATACACAGTAACAAGTTTAATATGCGTGTACAGCCCATTAATATTCTCTAGATAACTCGTGACTTATTCAAGTTAAGTAGCCAAAATTTTTTTAGTAGATTAGGTGATAGTGAATAGAAGACAGGAATGTATGCCTGCTATACTAAAAATGGATTTCTTTACGTCAACTAATATTCTGCATTGAATTCATTCTCTGTTTCTCAAGTAAATTTTTCACGTTACCACTACTTTTACAACTTTTTCATATTACCAATAATTATCATGTTCCTATTCCTTGCTGGTACCCAATGATACCTAAGTCCTACTCATTATAATGAGCAACAGGGAAGGCAAATTCTTAGAGGGTACAACTTTGATTAAAAAAGTTAGATTTGTCTAGCATAGCTCACAAAGATCACATACCATATGTGCTTACAGTGTTGTCAAGTCCAGATGGCTTTCCATGAAGTATCTTTTCACCTTCAAAAGCCCATTTATTCACCAATTCAAGTTCACTTTCCCCAAAAACTGACCACCCCTGCTGGTTCATATCCAAACTTGCAGATTCTGAAAAAGCAAGGAGAGCAGCTGAGAGTGCAACGCAAAATGCAGCAGATGAACCCAAGCCCGAACCCATAGGAAGCTCAGAATTGACAACCACCGTAGCAGGCTTAAAGCTGATGCATCAAGAGGACATCAGAAAATAAAATATCAAGAAAAGAATAGTGAAAAATAAACTAATGCATATACCCTTGAATACAGGAGTATAGCCAGAGAAAAGCTGAAACTCCAGCAGCAAGGTCAACTTTTGCTTCTGGAATATTTTGTTCTTCAACTAGAGCTGCAATTGATTTCATGGACTCTATTGAGCATGATGTGGGAGTTGGAGAGAGCGAACTTCCAAGTTCACGTAGTGCTTCTTTGATTCTAGTAACTGGCCATGAAAATTCTAAAGCCATATCCTTGAGCTGGAGTTTTAGCGAGTCATCATTGTCTATGAAGAAAGCACAAAATGTTAGGGATAAATTCAACAGAGAACCTGAAGAGAAATGGACTAGAATTGTGTCAAAGAAAAGAAAAGGAAAAAAAAAAAAAAAAAGTGGTTAAATTCGTAAAAATCTCAAAAAGACCATCGCATTATTTCATATATTTAAACTGCCCGCTCGCTCTCCAATGCTTGTTGTGAGGATAAAATTCTTTGAGCTAAGTGTATTTAAATTGTGCTGTTAATTTCCAATGCTCCACACCTATTCCTCCTCTCTGTAAAGATTTATACTTTATTATTCAATGCATTTTACCTTCTAAAAGGAATCTACCCTAAAACAAAATCAGAAGTAAATTTTTAGCCCAGTTTTTAGCATTCTGGAACAGAAAAATGAACCGTTTTTGTTACCTTCATATCAAAATGTAGATTGTTTAGGTATTGAGTCTTTCTTGGTTATTTTTGTCGAAACAATCCAACAAATAAAATTTCATCTCAGCAAATTTTTATAAAATCATAATGGGCTCACCATTATCAGTTCATGCAAAGCCAGAAAAACTTAATGGAAGAAACGTCGCCTCTTCAAATTTAGCTCACAAATGGGAGTTTTTTTTCTAAGCTGCTCACAAATGGCAGTTGCGATAAGGGGGAAAATATCATCAACGAACTTTAAAAGGGTTTTTTTAAAAAATAAAAAAAATAAAAATAAAAATCCAGCAAACCCAAAAGAACGTAATCTAATTAGGGAGAAAAAAGAGGACCTTCATTTCTGCAAATTTAACTTGCTTAAAGATAGGCACTACCACCTAAAGCTCTTGCTAAATTAAATTATAGAATCAAAATCGGAAAAAGCTCAGAAGGGTATCTTGCCATCAAAGTTTCAAGTCCGACCCCCAAAAGAAAAACAAAGTTTCAACTTTCAAGCAAACCCAATGCAACCCAATCCAAAATCACAAGCGAAAGCAAACAACCGTACCAAATCATTACAACACAAGCACGCACACAGACAGACACTCACACACACACGCACAGAGCCGGAAGGTACAAATGCTTAAAAGGGTATCCTCCAATCAACAATCCAACCAAACACAATTCAATCCAATCCCCACAATCACAAATCCAAAGAAAACGGCTACAGCAATACATTGCAACACACAGCATAAATACACAAAAGCAGAAAACGGTATCCTCCAATCGACATTTCAACCAAACCCAATTCAGGCCAATACCAGAATCTCCATCTCTGCCAATTTACCACCCCCCCAAAAAAAAAAAAAAAATCCAATGGAAACCATCCAGCGAAAAATAACAACAAAGAGAGAGAGCGAGAGAGAGAGAGAGAGAGAGAGTACCAGAGGGAGTGGGGAATCGAAGAGAAACATGGGTGTAGAGGCCAATGGAGGCAGCCACGGCCGTGGATCCGTGCACCACAGCATGTTCTCCGGCGAGGATGATTTTCCCTGGAGCTCTAGCTTTCACTTCCATTGTTTCTCCCTCAAATTTCAATTTTATTCTTTTTTCCGCTTAAACTTTGATGCTCCTTGTTTCTTCTTACTCCCTCAGTCCCTCTGCGTTCGTTTTATTGATCCGTAGGAGAGTCAGTGATACTTTGAATTGGCGGAGAGAACAACAAACGACATCAACTGGCGGAGTATGTAGTCGTTGCTTTATTTGTTTTATGTTTCGTGTGGTGGCCTGGTGGGGTTGACAACGTGATTCAATCGTGCGTGGAAAATACTGCCGTGAGTGGGACCCGCGTTCTGTGGTGGATTGGATCAGGTGGTATTGGGAACACAGTTGGTAGGTGTCCGTAGCTCATTACCATTTTTTAAGTGCAATTTAATACAATTAGAGCATTCACATTCGCAAATTTACTCTCTAATTATTTTAGCTAAAAAAAATCACAAATTTTTATTTTAATTATTCACTTTTTCAAATCATTTCAATCATGCAAAATTTCACTTAAGAGTATTGAACTTTCACCATTTTTCAAATAAAATATCTGAACTTCGAAACGTCTCAATTTAGAGTATCATTTTTTTGGAAAGTCTCAATTAGGGTTCATCCTTTAAGATTTTCTGTTAAATCCTATTGAAATTCCCAACATACCTCTGTTTTATTTTAAAATATATATATATATATATATAAATTTTCAAAGATTTAGGTATGATTATTTTTGTAAATTTCGTTAAATTCTAACCAACACTTAAATCCTAACAATTTATTTTTCATAAAAAAATGTGGGGTAATTTGAAATTTTTTATAGAATTTAATGAAAAATCATAACGGAGAACCATAATTGAGACTTTCCGAAAAATAGATATCCTAAATTGAGACGTTTTGAAGTTCATGTATCTTCTTTGAAAAATGGTGAAAGTTCGGTACCTTTAAATGAAGTTATCCCAATCATTTATATTTGACTATCCATTTTAACTATTCACTTTTACTATTTTATTTAAATATTATTTATTAAGAAATTTGAGAGGAGAGATAATGTTAAAGATTAAAAAATGCTTTTGTTTTTACTTTGTAAGTGAACAGTACACTGTAGGAGCTCACCCAAAAAGAAATGTTCCACACAATTTCACTCACACTCTCAAGTGCACCCTCATTGACATGAAATGAAAATTATTATTGGATCCAAAATCTAATAGTGATCAATTCAAAATTTAATTGTGATTTTCACTGTCATGTTATAAAGTATGCACTTGAGAATGTAAAAGTAAGAGTATGTGTAGCATTTTTATCATCCAAATTGATCAGGCGGATGCAGTTCTTTTTGCTCCCATTTCAACATATGTGCTTGCTAAAATAATATTTGACTAAGCGGATGAGAATGCTCTTAATTGACTAATGAACTTTTAAAAAAAAAAATAAAAAATTAGATCAGATCTGTGGGTGGCCACCCATAGATCTAAGGTCCACACATTTATTATTATTATTATTTTAAAAATTTGAGTTTTTTGAAAAATAAGAAATTATGTAGGTTTTTTAGTAATTTTGGGTTAATTTTAATTGTGGTATACGTGTTATCACAAAACTAAGGAATTAGAATAATTATTTCATTTCACTCTTCTTCATTTTTCTAATGAAATACCTATTTCGCGAACCAAACAAGATCTTAGAGTCAATTGGTGAGGGAAACTTGGAAGTAAGATATTTTTTTTGTGTGTATAAAAATAGAGATACAAAAATCAGATAAACATGATGCCACTTAAACATTGTTTTGTGGAGAAGAAAAGAATCGAAAAACATGAATAAAAATAGTGAAGATAAAAAAGTGATAGAGAGACTAGAGAATGATAAGGAAAAATACAGATGATTATTTAGCCTAGTTGAAACATAACTCATTAACCTAAACAAACTCAATTAAGGGTGTATTTGAGATTACGATTTCGTAAGTAAAAAATACGATTTTAAATCAAATTGCAGAAAATGAACTGTTTAGGAATTGCATTTTTAAAAAACTGCGATTTGAAAACGTTGAAAATTATTTTTTCAAATCCCAGGTAAAGAATTGTTTTTTTGAAAACGCATAATTTTATAGGATAACTTGGGATTTTACCAAACTTTTAACTGCATTTTTAAAAATCACTTTTTCAAATTGCACATTTGTAAATTGTATTTTTTGAAATCGTAAATCCAAACGGACCTTAAATTGACTCGAGTTCAAATTATCTTATTTAACAGCATTATAGCAATCTAATTAACAAAGCATAAATACTCCAGCAGCAATAAATGATTTTTAGTGAATATAGCAAAGTTTTAGAGAAAATGAAAAAAAACAAACAAACAAAAAAATTATTTCTTCGTTTCTTTTGTAAATTGACTGCCATGCCCCTTCTACTCTGTCGTGCCTGTCTCTGATTGGATGTTCCACTTGAACATCCTGGGGCATCTCACATTCAAACTCCAGCCCCCTTAATACCCAAGTTCCCTTTGATTGGGTCGTGTTTCGCACGAGTTGGAGAGGCGCTTGGGATTTAGAGGCCCAAAAAAATGTAAAAGGTGTGTAAATTTTGAGCACATTTGTTTATTTCGGCTCGATGAAAGACGGTGCAGGGCGTCTACAATGCTCACTCACCTACCTTCGTCTTTGACCCAGGGGCTCCTGGGCCCCACCTTGGCCTATGCCCTTTCTTTCTTTATCGTCTGAGTCGGGGTTTTCATTAGTTTGGTAACCATTTCGAAAAGAGAGCTGCTACCATTACATAGAGAAGCTTACCAATAAATTTATAAAATGACGTGAAGTTTTATATAAAGCTCAACGTCAATTTAATGTAAAAAAAGTCAAAAAAAAAAAAAAAAAAAAAAAATTAGGACAAAAATACCCTTCTCTTTCTGATTTAATCAAGACACTGTCGAAAATCCAACACACCGGCCAACCACGACCTCGACCAGCCCAGTGGAAGCCCGACCAGTAGATCCGGCCGGCGAGGACGAAGTAAGGGAACTGCAGCGACAAGGGTGAGTTTCCAGCCTGATCTGGGTTCGGGAATGGATGGTCGGCTGGATCTGGGTTCGAGAAGGCTGGATCTCTAGCTGCCTGCCAGATTTGGCGAGCGTGGGTATCCCGGCAAGAGATCTGGCTGAATCTCATATCTGGCCGAGGGTGGGTTCGGTCGTATCTCAGATCCGGCTGAATTTCTCAAACCCACGTTGGCCAAGCTTGGGTTTCCGGTCAGAGATCCGGCCAGTCAATGAGAGGGGAGAGATGAAGTGTGCCGGAGAGAGGGAGAACGGCCGGCTAGAGGGGAGAGTGCCAGAGAGATTTTTGGACTGGTGAAGGGAAGGGTATTTTCGTCTTTTTAGAAAATGTCATGTCAGTTTGTAAACCTCTATTTGTAAAAGTGTAAATACCTCTAGCATTTTTCTTTCGAAAATACTTTTTATTATTTTTAAAATTATATTCAAAATTATTAGCAAATAATTCAATACACAAGTACATTTGTCACCCTTTCTCTCTCTCTCTCTATTTTTTTTTTAAATTTAAAAAAGTCAAAACATTAACAAATACGACGGTTAAATTCGCCGTAAAAACGACATGTAATAGTGTAGCTCATATACTTGCTAAATTGGGGCTGTTAAGAACCGGATCTACCAAGTCTAGGTCGGGTCCTATCCCTCTATTATTTCGCACATTGTATTTGAAGAAAATGAGTTCTCCTAATTGATTAATGACATTTATGACGGTTTTCACAAAAAACCAAAAAAAAAAAAAAAAAAAAAAAAAAAAAAAAATCCTCACAAAAATAAAAAATATTCAAAAACGCATTTCACTTTCACGTCACATCAACACTTTCTCACCAAAAAGCACAAAAATCAAGCGTTAAAAAAGGGTTATCAAACGCAATATTTAATACTTTGTAAACCTAATCAAAAATCATTTTTCGCTTTTATATAACATCAAAGTACTTGGTCAAAACCATTATCAAGCATGCCTCCTTTAAATTCAAAGAATAATGTTGGTGGCACATCATCGACCTGTGTTTGCCCGTTTGGTTTGCCACTAGAGAAAGAGAGAAGAATATAAAATTGTGGAGTTTTCTTCTGTTCCATTGTTTGGTTAATAAATGAGAAGAGAAAAGAGTAGGGAGATGGAATAAAATGATTCATAATTTTCCTATCTGACCCACCAGAATTTTCTCCAAATTAGATTTGAAGAGAAAGTTACCAAGATTTTTTTTCTTCTTTAAATTTCCCCCCACTTTTTCTACATAAACAATAAAGCAAAGAAGAAGAAATAATAGGAGTGTATCTTCTTCACTTGGTTGCCTGGAAGACCTTTGAACATGAAGCAAATATCAGACCTTACCACTTTTTAAGGTTTGGACAATGTGGGAGGATTCATACAATAAGATTCCACCTGTCTTTCTTTTCCTCTTGGTAACCTAATGAAGCATAGCTGATATTGCAGGTTCCCTTCCAACTAAAATGTGAGTGCTCTATGTTTAGGTAATCATGAGTAGGTTTTCAACCATATACTAAACTGCCATTATGCTAGCCATCATATTCAATGGCTATTATCTTTGTCCACATTACACTATCATGATAACATCCCCGGCCAACACTAATCAATAGACCTGGATAAGTTACTGTTTTAAATCTCAAATCTGCAATTGTATCTGTTACCACAAAAAGATCTCTAATGTCCGCACACAACATTCTTTGATCATCTCAAACTTAAGGTAGAACTGGTGCAAGTCTTGGCCTCTGAAGTTAATCCATTCAGCAGGAAATGGCTCTGCATTTTATTATGCAATAAATTGATAGTCAATTAGTTATTTGTTACATTTCAGAGTCACTTCGAGAATTAAATGTTTCAAGAAGAAATAGCTCATGTGGCACAAAATTGCAAGCAAGAACCTTTTCCAATTTTATACCTTTTAAATAGGATAGAGGACTTACTATGAAGTTTTGGATGAGACAGATTTCAGTAACTCCTTCTCTCAGCAATGAAAATCTCTTCTTTAAGAGTGTCATAAAGAGTCTCGACAATATTTAACAGGAACCCATCTGAGCCATGTTTCGCCAATAGGGAAATTGACACAGGAAGATTATCATACAACCCCAGTGGTATGCTTACCTGCAGATATAAACAAATCATGTGGTTTTCCAAAAGTCTTAACATAAACAAGCAAGGAAAAAGCAAGATTCTCGTGTCTCAAAACAAACAAACAAATACACACACAGAACCTGGCAGAATCCAGATACTCCAGCAATCGATAGCAAGCTAAAAGCTCGAGCACGGAAAGTTTCTAATGAAGTTGCTTCTGTTTGTAATTTTGGTGGAGGCCCTGGAACTGTAGGAACTGCTAAGACACCAAAATCCTGAATGATCATCATTCCCAGGTGTTACTTAGGCTAGTGGAAAAGGTGAATTCATAAATGAAAGATGGCATCACTATTTTTGCTGCTATAAGTTGCTCAATTTTGAAATGCAAAGACGGAGTCATAACCGGTAATGCCACTCTCACTAACCTCACCACTCTTGAAAAATTTAGGGGAAAACATTTTAAACTCATTTGGTACTTGTGGAAAAAAGATGACAAAAAGCATATTGGAAAACAACCATTAATAATGTTTTTGTAGCAAAACAATATAGGAAAAGAAACATTCCGCTTTTACTTTCGGATGGCATCTCCAGGAAATAGGCTAAATATACTAGCTTGATTTCCGTCAATAGCATAGAATCACAATTTATTTATTTCTAGGTTTTGTTTATCAAATAAATGAATTGAACCTCCTAGATATGGAATAACTAGAATCACATTACAATACTCCTAGTTCTGAAATCTGAATGAAAGCAAATTTGAGTCAGATGTGTGTATGTATAGAAAGAACAAAACTTAATTGTGGCATTACATTTTTAATGCATAGATTGCATCTTTGACTTTTTAGCATCTCTGTTGCCTTGATTAAAGGGATGTCTCCGTTTATGAGAGATAATGGTGTGTCGTATTAAGAGGCACATACATATAATCTCATAAAACACATCCATTATCACATATTAAGCTCTTAACTTATTTAAAGGAAAAATGTACACTAGTTCTTTTAATTATGGATTATGGAATCTCCATAAAGCAGAATCTTATGTTTCTGATACATTCAGAGGTAGAGATAGAAAGTACCCCAAGAAGAGCAATAAGAGCAGCGCGTAATTCAGTCTTCACAGAGTGACAGATATCCATGCTGTCATCTGTTGTCATAAGGGCTTCCCGCACCCGTTCTGCTATCCCAGGACCCAGATCAGGTTTGACAGTACTGACCCATTCACCATGGTTAATCTTGAATTCATACCTATGATTTTAAAGGTTAATAAGTTCAGGAGCCAATTTTTATATAAGAACAGTATCTTCATCTAACAAGAGCCAGACCAATATTACAGTTATCATTCAAGTCGATTGAATCAATTGAGAGAGTGCAATCTGAAAACCTTTGAAGCAACCGCATGGCACTTGAAAGAGCTGCTAAAGATGGTATATTATAATCTTGATCTGCATTCCCTTTACTCATAAATGGTTTCAAACTTGGAACTTTGTCCTTGACATAGTCCCCAAGGACTGCATGCTTTACAAGATGACCTGCATTATTAGTGAAAACATGAAGTGACATATCACTCATGAGAAACATATTGATCTAATTACATACAATGGAGTCATTGTAAATTTATATGGTGTATGAATCCACCCACATACAAAACTATACACATCACAGATTCATACAAATAATGCATTTACCGCCAAATAACTTCTCCACTGATTTAACAAGAGGTTGAGTAATTCGATCGGTTGGAATGGTTGAAAGCTGGAAACAATCTTCTGCAATAATTATCTGAGTGGGACTGACAGGACCACCATCAGGTAAATGCAATAGTGCTCGTCCAACTCTGTTCAAAATCACAGGGTCCCTAGCAAACCATCCTGGAAGAGAAGTTTTTTTCAAAAGAATGAGATGCCAAAAGAAAAAATAAATAAATAAATTCTACAACATTAGGGGGACCAATATACAGAAGACATTACTATACCACACTACTAAACAAAATAGCAGCAATTGGCCGGTCTATTATTCATAGAAAAATTGATGAGGAGTTTGTCATTTGAGACTTTGAGTGCAACAGAAAGCTTCTAGACAAAATGCTTCTGAATGCTTAAACTCTATTACTCAAACGTACCATAGGTTATTATGAACACACATAGACACACAAACAGACAGACAAAGACACATACCATAAAGCAGACACAGTTAACTGGCACGTGGATAATTCACAAGAAATAGAAGAAGAAAAATTTGGGCATGAGATGTTAGGATGAGTAAAACTGGAATAATACAGGTTTTTTGCTGCATTATTGTCCAAACCAGTGCGTCAATCTCAACAATGTATAATCACCATTCGGCCATACTTTTCAGGTGCAGAGTTGAGTTTTTCCTAGCTAAATTCCAATGTAAGATAAACATCTCAAAATCAAGCCATAAAATAGTTGGTTTCTTACCCACGGTATCAAAACTTTGAGCCATAGGAATAACTCCAGCAGTAGAAATGGCATTATGCGAAGGCCGAAATCCAAGAATTCCACAATATGATGCGGGTACTCTTACACTTCCTCCAGTGTCCGTTCCTATGATATCAAGAAGTTTTTGGTTCAATCTATTAAGGACGAGCAAAGAAACATAACAATTGTTCATGAAAGAAAATTACCTAAGGCAAAATCTACAAACTTTGCACCTACTGCAACAGCAGATCCACTGGAAGATCCTCCAGGTATCCGATCAGGCACACACGGATTTCTAGGTGTGCCATAATGTATGTTTTCTCCATTAATACTGCCAAAAGTAGTCAATCAATTATATGCCGAGTAACAATGATGTGACCATTCAAGCACCTATTTTAGCAAGATGAATAACTGAGAATCCTCAACTATTTAGGAAGCAATGGGGAACCGCACAGAAATATATCAGTTCAGCATCATGCTCCAAATCATTTTAAAGCGCAAAAACAATTCTTTAGACTAGAATACTTCATACATAGAGATACAATCATAACCATGATCGAATCGTTACCGTTTCCCAAAATTCTGATAATTTTCTAAAATACAAACTCATTTCTACTTACTGCTGGGAATCAACGTTAACTTCTTTTACCCAGAAAAAAAGAAAAAGAAAAAAAAAATGGAAGGATAATCAAGTTATTATTTTCTCAATACTAACCTGTATGCCATTTCATCCATGACAGTTTTACCAACACATGTGGCACCTTGACTTAAGACAGCCGAAACTGATGGAGCTGTTGATGTGGCAGCCGGATGAGTCCTCAACCAGTCAGGATTTCCAAATCCAGTCACGTGTTCATCCACATCAAATCTGTTTCCAAATTGAAACTTAAAGAGAAAGCTAATAGACACACATACACATACATGCAAAATCTGCAAAACAACAGATAAAAAATATCCAATCCTTGATATAAATACACGAGCTTGCACATACTGCAAAAGAATATAGATAATCACCCAAAAAAAAACTGAAATTGATGCATAAGCTTGGAAGCGCACTTCAAAAGTACAGATAAGCCCCAGTACCTGAAACTAATATATGAATTTGCACAGACACAAACACACACAAGTAGACACACAGATTTAAACTTCAAGAGCATGGACTATACCCAATAGCTAAATTGATCAATGAGTTCAAAGGAACATGAAAACAAGTAAGATAAATTTTCATGTACACAACTTGAGAATTGACGTGTTAAAAAAAAAAAATGTCTCCTTATTCCAAAAGCTTTAATCGATATACTAACCCTCCCCTCACTTGCGTGCTTAGACATCTCTCAACAAGTAAGACCAGTAAATGGAATATTTATCTGAATTGGAAAATAAATTATGGAGTCAGGGAACCAGGACCACTACTCTGATCAGCTTAACGTCATATACGATTTTGCACACACACACACCTGAAAAGAGAATAAGCAAAACCTATAATTGAACTCATGTTTCAGCACAAAATCAGATAAAAACAAGAACGATTCCTTGAAATTTCATGTACCCACCATGGGGTATTAAAAAAGAGTGACAGTATAATATAAGGAAAGCCAAAGAAATGGAACTGAAGTTAGGACTCACATGTCTTTGACGGCAAAGGTGAGGGGATTCAAGGGAAGCTTATGTGCTGAAGAGCTTGGTTGGAGCAGGAACTTCTCCATGAAAGCTCCATAATCTGAGTCTCTTGCCATGTCCGTTACTGAGCTCTCTGACTGAAGCTATCTCTATGTTCTAAACAGAGAAGTGGTGACTTGTAAAAAGGCGAAGACGCTATAGTAACATTACTACAGGGACGTACCATCTGGCATCTAGATAGGATAAGGGGCCCTCACGTGTGTGTATATATTTGAAAGGAAGAAAAAAAAGTTGGGACCCCAAAGTTGTAAAAAATTTTAAAAATTTCTCTTGTTTATTGTTTAAAATTAACTTTTTTATCCTTCAATTTTTTTTTTTTTAATCACCCCAAACCTAATTTTTTAGTCCCCCCCAAACAACACCATTGCAACATTCGGTGGTAGAAAGTGGATCAACAAAATTCATAGAGGGAGATATAACAGTAGCGCATGCTTGTTAAAGAAAGAAAACATAGTTTTAAAAGTTTTGATTACACTAAATTGGGATTTAACTCGTGATATTTAGGAAAAATTTGGAGAATATAGCACACAGGTCTCAGTTTCTTTCATTTGATTATAAACTCAATGGTGCAATCATGAACAGGAAGGCGGCTTAATGTACTGACATAGAATTGCAAACAAGACCAGGATGTTATGTCGCTTCAGCCATCCATTGAGTCAGTCAGACATGAATAAACTTGCAGGAGGCACCGGAAAATGGGTAAACTTCAGGCTTTTATATCTTGCTAGGGCTCTTTACTAGTCCACAAATTTGGGAACAAAACACAGTAGTTAAGAAAACTGGTACAGAAATATATTTATGAATGAGATACAAAGTTTTTATGTACTTCATCTAATTTGGTCCATCAGAGTCCTCATCAAAGATATACAAGTATGGAATTACAGTCGTCCGTTCATTAAGTGCTTCTTTAGAAGCGTCACTGCTGACTCCAGAAGAACTCCAGCCTAACCGCTGCATGTAAACTGCATCATAGGCTTCAATGTTCAAGCCTGAAGCAAGAAATAGTTCCAACTCATTTACAAATCTGTCTGTTCTTGCTCCCAGAAAAGGCCTTGCAGCATTGGAGACTAAAGCCTTGATGACCTCTTCTTGTTTTGTTTCAGGCACTTTTACATGATGTTTTTGCTCATTCCTGAAAAATGCGGTGCTCGGGGTGTAAATTCAGGTAGAGTGAAAATCATTGGAATGTCATTACCATCCAATATAATGATTCTTTTAGGTTAAATCCTTTCTGGTAAAAGAGAACAAGGAATAAATAGTGAGCATTAAGTGATTGCTTTACATGATCAACTCATTTTTCAAACAATTTAAGATGCAAATGGCAATAAATATTACCTTGTCAAGGACGAATCAATTACACCAAGTATGTGGTGCACAATAATATCAACATCTTCTTCCTACACCAAGTGTATGGACATGTCAAAAAAAGAAGAAGAAAAAAAGAGAAAAAGGTAACAGTTTGTCAACAAGAGACAATGATATGTAGTTTCATTATAAAACAGGTAATTAGATATCGTTACAACTTCGTAAGATGTAGTTGCATTATAGAAATTTCTGGCTGAAGATTCAATGAAAACACATTCACATGACTCATTAACCATCAGTTCAAACAAGGACCTTTGGTATATAGTGACAAATTTGAATTCATAATGGCTGAAATCAGCCAATGAATTCAAATTGGCAAAATAAAACAAATAAGCAAAAAAATCAGAAATTTCACCAACATTTGCAACCGCTTGAAAACAATACAAGGAAAAGAACTCTGTTTAAGCCATAAAATGTGAGGGTTGTCGGATTTGCCAAGTGTCAAAGGTACAACTACTAATGGTGCTTTGTACATGTCACTTCCAATTCCAAATTAACCATGGACTAACGTGAGAATGGACTTTGTACTGGGGTTATCGAGGACACAAAGAGGTAATGACTATCTTTGTTGTGGTTGATCGGTTTTCTAAGATGACTCACTTTATTGCTTGCAAGAAGACTTCTGATGCTGTCAATGTGGCTCAATTGTATTTCCGGGAAGTTTATCGACTTCATTCATCTAATGACGATGCAAATTCGATGGCAAATTGTCTCCAACCCGAGGAGGAATTGATGCAGGGTAGGTGTAGTGAGTCGCAAAAACCAAACAACACACAATTCACAACTCTTCCAAAAACCAAAAATTAAATCCAGGAATTGAGATAAGATAGAAGAAAACTCAACATTTGAATATTTTTTAACGAAAACTGAGAAAAAACAAACATAAACTGCGGCCAAGGCCGTCCTTATTAGGTTTATATAGAAAACACAGTCGTAAACCTACTAAAACACGTAATTAAAACATTTAGTTGCGATCTCGTTTGGACAAGACTAGTAACTCGTTCAGATGAGAATCGCAATGAAATTGCTACGAATATTCTCAGTTGGACGAGCTCCACCAGCCTTCCAACTGAACGTTTCAGGCTTACTACTCGTTCGGACGAGGAGTGACCATGGCACCAACTGAATACCTCGATTCCTCATTTGGTCTCAGTTCTAGACACATCGTTCTGCTTACCGAATGCCACTTTGACCAAGACTCCCTGGAGTCACATCAGAAACTCACCCAGAAGACTCGTTCGGACACCTCTGTCTTATCCCATTTTCATCATAAAATTAAATGCAACTTGATCTACATCAGTTTGTGTTACGGTTATTCTTTTTCTATCCTTCTCTCATTCAGGTTCCCATCACATTTACTATGTACATATAGGAAAAATTAAACTGGTTAATACATGTACCTGCATCAGAGCTTGAATTTCCCTTCTCAACCAACTTTGGAGCCAGTGGTTGGGCTGAAGATACTTATGAGACTTCCAATACCTTGATACATTGAATATGTCATTTACGATACCTGATTGAACAGACAGCTAACTGAAAAACATATATACAGGTAACTGTGGTGCTGTCAGAAAATAAAGTAAAAAAACAGATAGCCAACCAAATAAGACCTGGTTCAGTGTAGTAGCACTGTAATCTATACTTGTGTGCTCTTGTCAAGATAAAACTGCAGCACCATTACATAAAGTAACATAAATAAAGACTTCTCATAACATAGTGGAAGGGGAAACTCAAAAGAAAAGAAATTGCCAGGAAGATACCTATATCCAAAATCCTGATTAATGTAATGCTGTTGAAAAGAACTTCCATCATATCCATGTACTATAGATAAATTTTCAGTCTGCAAATTAGACAAAATGTCTAGTCAGTTATGATAACAGTCTTTCCCCACGCTCTGAACCACCCTTTGAATGTTTTTCAGCCAGACGAGCACGTCTATAACTTTTTGTAACATTTGATTGAATATTGCTTTCCTTGAATGAAAAGATTTTAATCATAGTTAATCCCAGGATGCTATGTCCAAAAAAAAAAAAAAAGGACTGGGATACAGTGGATAAAAGACTATACTGAACCTTGCAGAGAGGACATTTTACAGAAGAAGGTGGGCGAGAGTGCTTGCCAGCAACCACTTTCGTCCATTGTACAATGCAACTGTAACAAAACTTATCTGAAAACACAAGAATGGGAATACTACGCTTAATAAATGACTACATATGATTTACTGTAGCAATGCCATGCTTACAAGAAAAAGAAGAAGAAGAAGAAGAACTGCAGCATGTTCACTCCCCTCTCAATTGGAGAGTAGATCTATATCAAGCATTATAACTTCTTGAGCAATAGGCAACATAATAAATAAAACATATATATAAATGGCTAGAAAGATATTCAGAGTACCTTTTAACTTCTAATATTAATTTATGCTAAAGGGGGATTAATTGTTTTAGATAGGTAATCAACAAATATCATAAAAAGCGTAAGGCACAAAGCAAAACAAAAATAACCCAGCCAAGGACACCCGCAAAAACCCAAAAGCAAGGAACTACAAAGAGACCCTCAAATCCCAACAGAACTACAACAAGACACCCACAAACTGGCACCCGCACAAGAGCCTTGGGCTTCATCATAACACTTAAAGAACCCTCTTGCCTTTACCCCGGATAAAGGGGGATTAATTGTAAACAGTCACAATACCGCAATGAAGTTCTTATCTACCTTGACCTAAGTTCCCAAATGCTTATAAAACTATAATGCGCCAAATTGAGCCGAGTATTGGTTTTTTGAACTCTGCTCGAAAAATATATATGTAAGCTTGAACTAGGCTCAAGCTTGTATCAAGCTTTAGAAACCTGTTCGAATTCGGCTCAATAGAAATCAACCAAGTTTGAAGTCGACTTATATAAATTACTACATATATACATGTTAGTATATATACACTAGCACATTTTAATTTTGTATATGCATACGTTAATATTGTAGTATTATGTTATTGAATACATACTAGCCTACATATATGTATGTATATGAATATGTACATATGTTATTATGTTAGCGTATGCATATTTTAGTTATACACACACACACACACACACATGTCAGTATGTATGTATATATAATATGTTATATATGTTAATATATTCATACCAACATGTGTGTGTGTGTGTACAAGCTTAATGAGTCAAGTCAAGTGTATACAAGCATTGTTCACGAGCTTAAACCAAGTTGAACCGAATTTATCTGAGTTTGGCTCGTTTTATACATGAGCAATAATTATTGATTGAGCCAGACTTGTTATTAAACGGATTGAGTTCAGGCAAAGCTTATACGAGCCAACCTTGAGATGTTCATGAACAACTCAGTTCATTTACAATCCTATGCTTATGTTTCTTTAGTCAAGTGAGATTTTCTCCAACACCACCACCACCACAGAATGCACACAGTCGAATCTTCCCAATTATCCTTATTATAATTAGTAAGTAGGTGGAAAGCTTTCATTATATTGGAATCCTAACAATAACTTTTGCTTAGAAACAATAATTGGCGAACAGTTAAAATTATGCCAAGAATAATATTATCCAGTCTACCCTAGGTTCCCAAGCGTTTATTTTCTGCTTTTAATTATTTAAATAAAATTAGTTTATACATTATTTAAATTTTTATATAAGTTTAATTATCTGCTTAAGTTTCATTTTTCCCAGTATGAAAGAATTGCATGAAATAATCTGCAGAGTTTGATTCACGAAACTGTGAAAGTCATTGTGTATAAGAAACAACAGTCAGATAATACACTCATTCCCAAAAGCTATGTAGTAGAATAGAATGCGATTTCATGATCTTTATAGATTGTAAGTTTTATGATTTTCATAGTTTTAAAGGTTTCTAATTGGAAAGAAACTAAACACAGCCAACTGGTCATTGAATTGTCTAATGGTAATGTATTTCCGAAGTTGAACAACCCAACTCATGAAGTTGAACAAAAAAAAACAGTCTTTTAACTTATTACACTGATGATAGAGGAAATTTATGCTCCATTTTTTTTTTTTGAACAAAGTTTATGCTACATTTGGTTGCCGGGGAAACGCAAAGAGTAAGAACAAATTTAAAATAAAATAAAATAAAAACGAAATCTTAAATAAATGTTAAATTTTCATCACTTGGAAACTAAAATCAACAACCCCAATATATTTTCTTCCCCTTCACTTTTCTCGGCAATCAAACAGAGAGAGAGAGAGACGTACGAAAACATTTGTCAAGATAGGAATCTTGAACGATGGGTCCGAGGCAGATGGGGCAAGGGTTCGAGTCCCCTGAAGAGCTAGAGGTGCTGTTGTTGGATTCCTCGTTCATGGCGCTTCTTAGTCTTAAGGCGAAACCCATACGTTCATATCACATTTATAGCCTTTGCCCAATTATCTTTGACCCCCAAAAGATAAAGATTAAAAAGAACTTGCCCGGTACCCTCTCAAATTCCAATTCCAATTCCAATTATTTATTTATTTATTATTTTTTTAAGTTGATTCCAATATACATATAAAGTAGATACCAATTATTTTGTTACACACATATTCGGATTTCATGGCAATTCTTCTTTCTCTTGTTAGGTTTGAGTCGTGTTTAAGCCGCAGATATAATCTGATTGCTTAACTTAAGTGTTTTATGACTTTGAATAATTAACCAGGTGGATGATATTCAAGGAAATAAAAGATGGCGTCCAATTAGATTCAGGAAAAAAATAAATTATGTAAAAAATGAATTTTTGATTTTTTTTTTCTTTTATTTGTCTGGATTCGGTTTGATTATAATTTTAATTAAAACTAGATCTGTTGAGATTGAGATACGTGCTCCTTATTTCTTATTATGAGGCACATGTCCCAATCATAACAGTTTAGTTCCAATTAGTGTAAGTATTTGTCTCCGAACAAAAGAAGAAAAAAAAAAAAAAGATTGAATGGTAGTACATAATACTGTATGAGAAGTAGCTAAAATCTTAATGATAAGACGATTTTTAATCTATCTCTTAAAGACAAATATTATCTCCGATTACTATAATAAGTTTTGCAAAGAGAACACACCAATTTTGTCATTAGGATATAATATTGCCTAATATACATTAGCCTAAACAAGAAATGTGTAACAACATAAAAGAGAAGAAGAAGAAGAAAAAAAAACGTAGTAGTTCAAATTTTTGAAATTATATAAGAATTAAGACAATTATTTATAAAGCAATAAAAGTTTTTCTAACTTTCAATGCATAAAAGTGAAATATACGAACGGAGGGAAAGTTGAATATATATATATATATATTTTAGAAAAAGAAAATAGAAAAAAGGAGAGAAAAAATTACTTGATTGAAATAATCTAACAACAAGTATAAACTTCAGACAAAGAGAAAAAGAGAAATGAAAAGGAGAGACAAGATACAAAAGAAAAGAAAGTGCTAAAAACAATTAAATTAGAAACACATGGAAAGTAATGTTTAATTTCAATAAATTTATCTATATATATCAACTTGTTCTGCTTGACATGAGTTCTTTGCTTTACCTGTATCAATCTGCATATTGAACAATGCAAGAAATCGTTTCATTACTTGAAAATATCACATAATCAGCGAAAGTAGCGGGTGTAAAAGCAGAGGTTAAGCGAAGTTTGTTTTCTGAGAGACTCTTATGCTTTTATACATCAGCAGTGCATGTATATCTAATGTATGCAAATATGGCCAAAAGTACAGCAAACTTAATTAAGAGGGTCATGCCCCTACCCTCCTCTGTTTTGGTGTTTATACTGTTTTCTGCAGCTCATTTCTTGGTATATGCCCTAGGTCTAAAGGACCGGGACATTTATGACCCCTTTGGGATCATAAACACACCCATTTCTTATTTGTTGTTACAAATTCGGCATTGTTTCTTTGGTTTGGATTTGTTCTTGAGGAGCTCAATCCTGTTGAATTTTTTTTGTTGCTTGTAACCCTTTTCTCATTTAATGAAAGAAGAAATAAGAAATGAGAACCATCTCATCAGCCCTCATGCTTGTATGCACTCACTCACTTATGAAAATCTATCATATGTGTCTCTGTTGTTTCTTCCACTGACCTCTCAAATCCTTAAGCTGTGCAAATCCAACCTTGGTACATACAAAACTGAGAATTCCAACTTCTCAACACCTCTGCAACTTGACCATCGCAATCCAATCTCCTGGTTATAGTTGAGGTTCCTTTTCCTTACAATTTGTCTGAAAGGCTCAATCGAATAAACAAACTCTTTCCTGGCTTCTTCCAAGTCATAACAAGGCTGCTTCTTTATTGCTGCAGCATTAGGACAAAAGGGTTTTCCCTTTCTCTGCTTCTCATCAGAAAAGGGTTCAAACCAGAAGGACTCTTTCTTTGCCAACTTTACAGGGTAGGTTTCATCAGTGTCGACATCATAAACCAATATTTCGACAGCTTTCCATGCATCCAAAACTTCATGGCTATCCCTGTTCATGTTACCTAAAATGTGTTCTTCAAACTCCTTCGAAGGCGAAATCTTGAGGCTATCCCAACGCATATGATCTGTTGTAAGTTTGATTCTAAATGGCCATGAGTTGTTAGTTTCTGCAGGCAAAGTGCTACAGACTTCCTTACACTTTGTAGTTTCTGCCATTTTCTTCATCAGGGAAATGAAGTGTTCATGCCTTTTAAAGAGTCTTTTTATTCTTTTTAAGTTGTATCATTAAGTACATTTCCTCATCTTAATCTTATCCAACTATCAGATTTTGCTGTTACCCACATTACTGATATCAGGGCAAGTTGCTGTTATGTTGAATCCAACTCATTCCAGCTGCTCCATATATGATGGCTTCACACATCACAATAGCATCCTAATTAATGAAGCAATATCTGTAGTGCATGACAAAAGAATTAAATGCAAATATATAATGATTTGTAGTAATTAAAATTAAGTGGGCATTCTCTGACTTCATAATTATTTTTAAGAGAAGGTTGTTAAATCACTACTTATCTAGATAGAAAGTGGTATATTTAATTATTTAAATTAATATTTTAACACTTTTCTCGCGTGTGGACTCAAACTTTCAAACTGAATAAGTGAGGTCTAAACACGTAGAATATTTAATTGAAATTAGAGGTGAATGACATATACAATATTTAAACTTAGTACATTTACTCTGATATCAAATTAAGTTACTACTTATTCTAAAAGTTTAAGTTAATAGAAAATTGTACATTTAATCATTTAAATTAATATTTTAACAAAGTATAAGCACATATAAATTGACCCTTATTTTCTTGGAGAAATTGAGAAGAAAATAAGTTGACTTTGTTTCTTAAATTTTTTGTTGTCTTTTACTTTATCTTCTCAAAACAAAAATATTAACACAAAAATGCTTTTATATCCAGATTTCGCACACCTGGACTGAGTCGATAATCACCTGCAAAATAGAAAAGGGTTGTCAGGAAACTGGAGGCACTCTGACGCCTAAGTCAATTTTTTCTGTGCTTGAGGGGAGAAATATGGAGAGAGCTCCATAGAGGGAGAAGTGTGTTTTTTGCATGAAAAATGCAAAAAAAAAAAAAAACACCCAAAATTACACACCCATTTCGGGTGTTTTTCTAAAACTCCCCTTTTTGCATACATGAGTGTGGTAGAGGATGAGGCCTTATATTAGGCTTCTCACGGGCTCCTATTGGGCTTCTTTGGGGTTTCTTGGGCCCTAGTAGAAGTGATCATTTAACTTGGTCGGGTCCTGAGCCCTAAGGCTTGTATTTAATTAGGCTTGCGCCTTACATTAGGTTTCTCATTGCCTTGTGTTAGGCTTTTTTGGGTCCCTCTTGGGCCTAGACTTATTTCTATAACCTTTAAGCACAGTTTCACCTTTATCTCACACAAAAACAATTTAAACAAAAAAAAAAAACAAAAAATACCCTCCAAAACACATAATCAAACATATATAGCCACCATGTCCCCCCCAGTAGAGGAGACATTTCTCTGTCTTTTGTAGGAGAAGTTTTTGTGCAAAAAGTCCTCTGTTTTTTACTATGGAGAATAGATAAAGTTTCTCAGAAAGTTTATTCTAACTGGTAACGTCTCTGCAAGTTTGTGATATTCTTAGTGTACTAAAAAGTAAAAACCACCCACACAGATTTGTAGAGGTTTTTCACTCGTTTGGCAATCGATTGATGAAGATTATAATATGCCAGATTAATGCCAAACCAAGAATTTGACTGTTGATGGTCGTCTCGATCTATTGAAGGACGTCCCTGGAATGCTCTTCACTATGACTGTAATCAAGCTGAGTCGAGATGAATATTGAATGTTCAAGCTTTGTTTATTTAATTTTTCTCAAATACCAACCTTATCACTGAGCTAGATAATCTATTTAAACTATGTTCATTTATTTTTAAAACGAACTCAAGCTTGTTCACAAGCTACTCAATTAACTTATTACTACATATATAAAGTAAATGTTGTGATTGTTTATTTTTTTGTAAATTCATACTAATTATTAGTTAATTAATTATTCTTATAATTTTATTATTTTAGTTAATTATATAAATTAACTCAAATATTAAACAATCTAACCTCAAGTCTATATGTTTGTCTTATAGTATGTATATACATTCAATATACACATATATAATACATAAAAATACATGTATATTTAGATCAAGAGTCAAAATTACAATAATATAAGCTATATCTATTACCTTAAAAAGAGAATTCATTTTTACATAAAAAATACTATAAAAGATAATAAAATAAAGTTATACGAGTTTATACGAGTCCAGCCGAAGTTCAATTAGTTTAATAAACGAGCTTAAATTTATGTTCAAGCTCGGTTCATCTATTAAATGAACCAAACTCGACTCAAGCTCGACCTGTTTATGAGCAGCTCAATTCATTTACAGCCACTCCTCACGTTGTTCTTGATTTCCTCCTCCAACCGACTCTGATACAAATTGCTAGATCTTTGAATATTTGTGTGTGGATGGTTTCACTTGTTAGGGTGGAATGCAGGAGGAAACCAAAGCTAAGAAAATGGCAGAAAAAATCGAATGAGTAACCCACTGCCCCCATAGCCTATTTATAGGCTTCCATGCACCTCTTCATGAAGAGTTATCACCATCCATGGAGATCATAGGGTGCAGGGGGTGACCACCACTGTTATGGTGTAATCACCCTTCTACACTATTTTGTACTCTCTATTCTACTTATTGTTATCCCTAAGAACTACCATGATCGATTAGAAGGCCTAGAAAAGTATAGTGAATTTTGCTTGTTGTCCTGATACACTACAGTTGTGAAATAGTCCAACCTGTACAGGGGAAATGTCTGTGGTAATATTTTTAAGAACAAGTGATGGCTGCCAGCTGATATTGCCTGCACATAGTAGTCATAGACCATCCTCCACACACAGGAAATCTAATGGTTACAAAATCGAAGAGCCAACATAAAAGTATTTCGTACAAAGCTGAGTTTTTCCTTCTAATGAAGGCATCTTCTCTTCACTTGTTTTTGCAGCTTTAGCTTACACATCTGTAGTTCATTGAGTTGCACCTTCATTTTGTCAACCTCTTTCTTCATTATCTTTATCTCTTTCTGGGAATTCATCCATCTCCTCCCTAACTTAGTTAGTCTAAGAATTGAAGTCTTGGTTCTTTGATATTTTGATCCAAAAGCTGTCACTGACCTTGTCATGTTTACTTGCTCTAATTGGATGAATCGTGTCACGATTTTCAACGGCATCCGGTTGTTCTTCATCACGTGCTCACGCGCTTCTTGTGATAGTCTATGAGATTCAAGGGTTCTACATACACCTACTCTTTCTTCTTCTGTCAAGCTAGGGTGTGCCTGCACAAGTTACATGTTCTTGAGGTCTATTAATAAAATGGGAAAGCTTTCCTTACACCTTTTGAAGTATAAGGCAGTTTTGCAATCATATTTATTTTTTTAAAGAGGCATTTTGGACATTTTAACAAAAAAAAAAGGGTGAAACTAAAAAAGACTAAAAAACATGATATACCGACATTGCAAATTTTTAAACTTCGAGATTATTATTGCAAAACCACTTATATTTCGGGAGGTGTAAATGAAGAAATTGTTCTGCTGTGCTAAGCTTTGAGCTTTTAAAATATCCAATAAAAATCACATTACTATGCTGATTGTTTAAGTCAAATTAACTCCCTATTTTATGATGTTCCTGGTCTCAACAACTGAATTTTCAGCCCATGTTGATGATTGAGAAGGAAAACATTTCCGTACCTTGAGATACATGTCAATGGCTCCATAAAGGTTGTCATCACAAAACCGCGCATCTTTTGGCAATGCTTCTACAAGTGACTGGAAACATTTGGCACAAAGATTCTCATCCCTTGCAACCAGTGTAAGATAACCATCCACCAACCTTCCCACAACAAATAGTTTTGGTGTGGGTTTGCTTGAAACAAAAGAAACATAAGATTCTACCACCCTAACAACAATGCCCACATCATAAACACTGTCATCATCTCCATAGTTCTTAACTAAGAGATCTGGAACACGACACTGCTCCAACATGAAAGAGATTCTTCTTTCTAGCATATTCAGTAATTCAGAATTGATTTTCACCATTAAAGCTACCTTGAGAAGGTGTAGTAGAAAATTGCAAGAAACTGAATTTTCCTCAACAGGAAGCAGCTTAATCAAGCACTCAGTTGTAACTCTTTGTAACTGGTGTGTCATATGCTTGGGAGTCAAATTTTGAAGTCCAAAAGTGATTCGGGAAAGCCGTTTTGCAGTCCAATGTGCTATACATGATCCTACAAGCTCTGATCTCACCCCTTTACTTTTAATGGATTGAATCACTTCCATAAAATGATCTATTCGAAGGGCTGAAGCATCTTCAAACCACCAATTATGATGTCTGTCTTCAGGTACTGAGTTCTCGACATTATTTGCTTGAACATTCAAGGCGATGGCTTCTGAGCATCTCTTCACAATTCCCAACTCTTTGGCCCACGAAGAAACGGGTTCACAACTTTTGAAAATCTGAAATGTGTCTTTCCATGAGGTAAGGATTAGAAAGCTTAGAAAAGCCTCAGTTTTGGAAATGAGATTGCCTTGTTCAAGATCGTCAGTCATTTCCAAGAAATGTGCAGCACAATATAATGGAGCAATGTTGGCTGCTGTTAACTCAACCTTCCATCCGTAACAAAATTTCACTACTGATTCGAAAGTTTCTGTTCCTCCTGGAAGATTGTCTAGTTGCACGTCTGTCTTGCCATTGCTTCTTCTATCAAATACCAGTTTATTCAAATATATACTTCTTGACACCATAGGGAGCTGCCAACAAAACAAAGTTCTATTCAATTGAATTTTAATGAATCTGGACCTGATATCTTGTATGATTAGCAAATATATAATTATTTTCAGTTTGTAGCTGATATATTAAGCTAATCTAAGATTTGTATGAATTGAAAACAGAGTGATTGAGTGCACCTTGTGCAAGTAAAAGGTTGAATCTCCAACTTGTATGATCAGATCACTCACAAATTTTGTTCGGACAATCCTGCATGGAATAAATGGGAGTCGTTGAACATAATCAACAATCCATATAAATCTATAGATAGAGAGGAGGAGGGTGTTGTGTGTGTTTACCAATCCTTGTTTCTTCTTTCTAGAGCTTCGGCAACCATGCTGACATTTGCTGGAAAAATGACACATCGGTTGCTTTTCCTACCAGATATTGAGCTACAAATTAAATTCACTGTGTCAAGACTTTTCCTACCCATTGTAGGTTTAACATGTTCAGCAGGGATGGCACATCTGTATTGCATTCTTCTTTCGAGGCTTTCTTACTGAGATTATGCAATATTTGTTTTGCAGTGGTTATGTCACTAAGAAGGTTTGTTGCCTTTTGCCATCCCTTGAGTCATTTTAGGTACAGGTGAAAAGTGTGGACAGAATGGAGCCAACGCCTTGATAATATCATCCACTTATAGAGAGAGACATCGAACCACCTTTCTCCATCAGTGTCAGCTCTCATTAAAATGAAAATAATGAAAGAAAGTTAGCCTGCTCATTCAGTAGTTTCATTTTCTTCTTCTTCTTCTTCTTCATTCAATAGTATTTTCAAAGTTCTGCTCTTTTCGGTTCATCACTCACAACAAATCTGAACAAACTTCTTCTTCATTCAATAGTATTTTCAAAGTTCTGCTCTTTTTGGTTCCTCACTCACAACAAATCTGAACAAATATAATGGGGTCAGTGTCATTTCAACATCCTACTCTTTTTTGGCTCCTCTGTTTTAGTCCTATCACTCACAACAGATATTAGATACTTGATCAAGTAAAAGACAGTAAACCTTTGAAGTAAAAAAAAATTGTTAGGATCACGTGTTTATTAGAATTTAACAGAATTTACAAAAATACTCACACCTGAATCTTTGAAAATTTTAATAATTTTTTTTTTTTTTAAAAAAAAGAGGTATTTTAAAAATTTTGATAGGATTTAACGAAAAATTCTAACAGAGAACTCCTAATTGAGACTTTTTGAAAAATAAATATATTAAATTGAGACATTTTAAAGTTCATATATATTCTTTTAAAAATTGTGAAAGCTCGGTACACTAAAAATGAAGTTCTCTCGTAAAATATACTAATTTTTTTTTTTTTATAGGAGAATCTGATTATTGCCCTACAGGCCGAAAGAGGACATTTCCCCAAACATCTTGTTTTCAAATGGACGACCCGTAGTTTATAAATTGACCCAAGACCCATATATCGGATCTCATGGCTTTCGAACAAAAAATGGCCCACTGCTTTGCTCAGTAATAACGCTCGTGAGTCGTGAGAGAGAGAGCACCTTCTAACGGTCATTTCTTCTTCAAGAACACAAAGCACGAAGAAGGAGAGCACAATGCAGGAGACCTTTTACTCCAAAACCCAAACCCACCTGTCACATAAATTCTTTCTTTCATACCCAATTGCTGAAATGAATACTTCCCTTTCTAACACCAATATCTTTGCACCGAAATTGTCTTTTATTCGCTCATCGCTTTTCCTTTTGCATCGAACCCAGATACAAAACCCAATTATCTGTGCAAGAAAGGCCCAACAACCAGTTATATGTGCAAGAAAAAAAAGAAGAAGAAATGGGTCTCAAAGATTAACAAGGTACGCACTCGAATTGATATCAATCATGGCCTCAAAAATCAACATTTTACCACAGCCGTTAGATTTGGTTATTGGGGAAATCGGCTGCGGAGATGGAAATGGAGCGGGTGTGTGGCTTTGGAAGGTGTTTGGAGGAGGAGGATTTGATGGGTGGAGAGGGAAAGGGAAGATAAAAATGTTGCTCCTTGGGTTCTTGCTCATTTTTGGTTTGGGTTTGTTGTTTGGGAAAGAGTTAGAGCGCAATGTGCTTTGTGGGTGTTTGGGTATTGGGCTACTTGATGTTGTTTTGATTCAGTGGTGGGGAAAGAGAAGAAGTAAAGATTGGGTTTTGGGGTTCTGTGTAGGCGGGGTTTTGATGGGTTTTGGGTTAAGGAGGGAGCAGATGCAAAAATGGGTCGAGAGGGTCAGGGTTTGTCCTCCAATGATGGAGGTTGGCAGAAGAAGAAGAGGTAAAGGTGGTAGATCATTGTAAAAGAGCTCTATAAAACAAATATGGAGTTATTTTTCTGTTCTGGATTGTCATTGTTTAGTCTTTTTTCTTATCATAAACAGTGAAAAGATGATTCATTTAATTCTGTATGCTTTTTTTTTTTTTTCTTTCCTATAATCATACTATGTATTCTTTGATTGAAAATTTATATGAACTTGATGTTGCTAGTCCGATCAGTGATTGTCAATTTGAAATACTTTGCAGTCTGCATAGAGTCGAAAATCTTGGTATCTTGAAATGTGGCATTAGCACCCGAACTTTTCTCTAGGCTCCTATTGAAGTCAAAGTGGGTTTTTTTAAGGGCTATCTAGTTGTTTTGATGCTTAATTACATCCACAAGCTCTTGTATCTGCCCAGGGAAATTCCCCAAAGACCTTCCACCCTGTCTTTGTTAGATTAATTGCAGAACCATGACTGGGTTGAAATAGTTTAATGGGCTGATGATCACATCAGTCATAAAAAAATGTAATCCCCCTGAGGCCTGAGCAGGCTTATTGATTTTTGCACAAGTTCTGAAGCTGGAGACTTCAATTACGCAAACTCGATTTTTAACCAAATTGAAGTGCCTAGTTTATACATTTGGAACTCTATGATAAAAGGTTACTCTAACAGTAGAACCTAGATGAGGCTTTGTTTATGTATAGAGAAATGCAGCAAAAGGGTTGGTCATCTCGTTGAACCATTTTATGTTCCCTTCTGTGCTCAAAGCATGTTCAGTAGTTACTGATCCAATTTATGGAAAAGCAGTTCACGATCACATTGTGAAAACTGGGTTGAATTGAATGTGTATGCTTCTTGTGGTTTCCTCAGTATGTATGTATCTTGTGCAGATATTGAAGCAGGATTATAAGTGGTTGATTGTATACCAAAGTAGAATGTGGTGGCTAGGACTAGTTTAATAACGGTTGGCTTAGACAGCCATAGAGGTGTTTGAAGGAAGACATGGAGTTTTGGACCGTAGAGCCTAATGAGATGATTACCTTGGTGGATGTATTAGTTGCATGTGCTCATACCAGAGATATATAGATACTGGAAAATGGGTTCACATTCGTGTCTGCCAACTTGGATATGATCCCTTTGAATCAGACTTGAATTTCCAATGTGATACTTGCAACAGCCATTATGGATATGTGTCAAACGTGGCAGCTTCAGATACGCAAGGAACCTGTTCAGCAAAATGCCTGAAAGAAATATGGTTGCCTAGAACTGTATGATTGGTGCTTATAATCAGTATGGCAGGGTTGAGGAGGCATTAGGCCTGTTCTTTAATATGCTGATTGCTGGGTTTGAGCCGAACACAGCTACCTTTTTTAGCATCATAGTTGCCTATACTTGCTTGGGGCTCTAACATTGGCCATTGGGCCAAGCATTCCTGTTTTTGTATCAAAGACCAACATCAGCAAGGATATTGCTTTTGAAACTACCCTGGTGGATATGTATGCTGAAATTTGAGATGCAAGAAGTTCACAGTAGATCTTTTGTAAATTGAAAGCCAAAGATGTGATGGCATGAACTAGGTCGTTGGTTTAGCCATGCATATGGACATGGAGAGGAAGCACTAAGTACTTTCAAGAGGATGCTACTGTTATCCCTGACGAGATCACATACATTAGGGTTCTAAGTGCAGATAACCATGTTGGACTGGTTGAAGAAGGTCAGAGACAATTTACCTCAATGGCAGATGTTTACAGCATGGAGCCAACACTAGCACACTGTGGTTGCATGTAGGGTTGAGCTTTTGTGTCGAGCAGGTCATTTTGAAGAGGCAGAGAGATTAGTGAAGAAAATGCCAGCCAGACCCAAAATTGCCATATGGGATGCTCTTCTAAATGACTGTGACATTCATGAAAACGTGAATCAAGTTGACCATGTGAGAAGCCGCATAATGGGGTTGGAACCGGAGCCTCAGGGTAGTGGAGTTTATGTTCTTTCTAACATATACGGTTCATAGAATATATCATAATTATAACATATAAGGAACCTCAGGCATTAGGCCGGTGAATATAATGATAGAAGGATTGTAAAAAATCTTTGCATAGTTCGGTGGAGCTCATAATTATATTTTGTAATATGTCAAATTTACGTTGGATAATCACTACCCCTAAAAAAACAAAAAAAAAACAAAAAAAAACAGAAAGATTAGTGGCGTTTTCTTAAAAAAAAAAAAAAAATGCTAATTTTTATCGTTGTTTTCTAATTTCCTATAATACCAATGTCGAGAATGTAAATTTTGCAACCTTTTTTTTTTTAAAAAAAAGAGAATTTTAAACAAATTCACATCGTTTATAAAAAAAAGGACATTAAAAATTAAAGATAATTCTCTTCATTTGTCTTTATCTCCAATTTTGTAACGTCGTTTCTCCAATTTTCGACAAACTACGAGAATTGTCTCTTATTTTTAACGCCGTTTTTTTTTTTAAAACGTCGTTTTTCTTGTTTCCTAAGAAATTATAGGTGTTACTCAAAAAAAATTAGAGGTGTTAATTAATTTATTTTAAAAAAAAAATCACCGTTAATATTTTATAAATAAAAACAATATATCCTCTCTTTTTTTTCTTTTTTTTAGCACCCGTTAATTAGATAAGTTTGCGATTTCAAAAAGTATAATTTAAAAATAACAATTTTTAAAATGTGTGATTTAAAAAAGTGATTTTTGAAAAAAACAATTAAACGTTTGATAAAATTACAGTTTAGTCTTTAAAATCATAAAATAACATTATAAATTATGAGTTTTCAAAAAATCACCCCTTACCTGTGAGACATTTGTTTTTTTTTTTTTTTTTTTTTAAAAAAAATGTAATTTTCAAACGATTCATTTTCTGCGATTTGATTTAAAATCACATTTTTTGTCTACGAAATCGAAAACCTAAACCTACCCTTAATCAACCCAAATCTAGATTACATGAATATTCTAATTTCACAATTCAACTACCATTAGAACCACAAATCAAATAAAACTCCTTCAACTACTTCCATATCTATTAATTGTGAATATAAGCCACATAATTTACTCCAAACAATATAAAAACATAATCATTGTCTGAAAAAACTATTACATAGATAAAGAAAACATACCATGAATATCCCCAAACATTTGCTCAATACATCATTTGCTATAAATATCTAGAAAAATGGTCCGCGGCCAAAATATGTTCAAGTAGTATTTTTAATAGAAAAAATGATACACTTACATATTTTATATATTTTTTGTACATTTACATGCAATCAAATATTGAATTTATAGGGTTCAATGTGGATCCTATAAATATAAAGATAAATTTAAAAATGAGATGTATAAAAAATATAAAAGTATAATTTCTCCTCTTTAATAGCCATCATTGAAAAATAAGATCCACTTCATTTCATCGAGGAATATGTTACTCTCTATTTCATTAACTTCGTATACATCAATTTTCAATTCTAACCTTTTATTTAAAATAGTCCGTATCAATTTCGTTAAATGACACTATTGACGCATGTGATGCTTCTCCTTTCAAGAAAATGGGGAAGAGTGAGAAATGAAGAAGAGGAAGAAGCAGAAAAGTGGGGGAGAAAGGTAATAAAAAGAAAGAAAGGGGTTAAATTTTGGTTTAAAAGTTAAAATTTAATAAGGGGTTTACGTGGCATGTTCTTAGCCTTGTGTGTCAAAATTGCTGTCCGCGGCAATTTCTAGCCGTGGATCTGGATCCCTTGTGGTTTCTGCTCTGGTTTTTCCCTCTCTCCCAATCTCGCACCCCATCTCCCTCTTCAACTCACGTCTCTCTCTCTCTCTCTCTCTCTCTCTCTCATCTCAGTCCAGAACAAAGGAAAAACAAAATCCTCAAAAGGCTGAAACACATAAAAATTCACAAAATCCTCCAAACGCATATTCCAGAAAATCTTCAACCCAAAAAACACTGAAATCAATGGGGACGAGAGAGAGGGAGAGATTGAGAGACAGGGACGAGAGAGAAAGAAGACGGAGAAGAGAGATAGAGATTGATAGACAAAGAAGAGAGAGAGAGAGAGAGAGAGAGAGAGATTGAGAGAAACGATGCTATTAAAGTCACTTTACCATCTTCATCACCCACTGTAAAGTTTCATGGCCAAAGTCTGATCTTGATTTTCACATTCATTCCGGTGAGCATCTTTGAATTTCAGTCTTGATTGGGAGCAGGCAAAGAGAGGTACGTGGTTCTAATTTCCATCTTGCTATGCTTTTGTTTAATTTATTCTAGTGACTAGATGTACTAGTATACGAGTGTCTACTGCTCCTTTTCTCTTTAATTCCATTGCATTGCTTTGGTTGTTTTCTTCTTGCTTTTAGGTTTGTGTCTGCTCCTCTTTTCCTCTTCTACTTTCTCTTATCTTTACCTTCTTCTTTTTTGTTGGGGGGGGGGGGGGGGGTGTCTTTTCTTTCTTTCGTTTTTTCGTCGTGGGAAGATAGAAGTTAGATTTGCCGTTTTCCATTCATCTCCGCCACGCACATGGCCCTCCACTGACCTTGAGTCGCCACCCCGGATCCACCATGACCTACTTCCTGCAGCCTTCTCAACTGGCACAAAAAAAAGGTCTCATTGATCGCCATATCATTGTCATTATATCCTCTCCTCGGTCTTTTAGTTAAAGAATTCTAGGATTATATTATATAGATATCTTTGGATCTATTTTTGACTTTATTTCTAGCTTCAGCTTTAATTTCTTATAATAATCTTGGGATCTCATCCCTTCCTTTTGTAATTATTGCAGGTGTTAGGCATAGGGGAGTTTGTGTTCAAGAAAGAGTGTTAGAATATAATTTAAATCGCAAGCGCTGATTTAACAATTTTCAAGTCATCCATGGGGGAGATTGTCAAATATTCCAAACTAGGGAAGCAACCTGCAAGGTTCATCCCATGTGCTAATTACACTCCTATATGTAATAACTCTCATAACTGTTTTTTTCTTTTCAAGTTTAAAATAAAAAAGAGGAGGCTAAAACAGGGAAACAAGTCAAAAAGATTTACCTCTTCATTGATCAGAAGTTGCATAGCGATACGAGGGCTCTCATTTGCATTCATTTCTTTGAGTTTTTTGCTGGTTGTCATGCCCAAACTAACAGGTTTGGATATGAATGTCTTTAATTTAGGGCAATAGGCTATCATTAACACCTTCAAGGATGGAAATTTGATATTACTTCCTTTCGCATAATCTTTTTAGGATTGGAAGCTCTTCTAGAAACATGATTCTAGTCGAGGGAACAACACCTTAGGAATTGTTTCTTCTACTAGAATCCATCTTCCTAGAAGAGATTTAGGAGTAGTAGAAGAAACAATTCCTAAGGTGTTGTTCCCTCAACTAGAATCCATGTTCCTAGAAGAGCTTCCAATCCTAAAAAGATTATGCGAAAGGAAGTAATATCAAATTTCCATCCTTGAAGGTGTTAATGATAGACCATTGCCCTAAATTAAAGACATTCATATCCAAACCTGTTAGTTTGGGCATGACAACCAGCAAAAAACTCAAAGAAATGAATGCAAATGAGAGCCCTCGTATCGCTATCCAACTTCTCTTCAATGAAGATGTAAATCTTTTTAGTCTCCCCTTTTTTATTCTAAACTTTTTTGAAAAAAACCCGTTATACGAGTTATTACTAATATGTGTGTAATTAGCACATGGGATGAACCCTGCAGGTTGCCTGCCCTAGTTTTGAATATTTGGGAATCTTCCACATGGATGACTTGAAAATCATATGGTGGAACCAATTTGCCGTGGATTCCTTTTACAAGCTCTTACAATATAATAATGAACATCTTTTAATTTGATATGCCAACTGTTACAGAAATGCATGTTGTAACAGCCATTCAGTTGAAGATATTGTATTTGAGTTGGCTTCCCAATATGAGGCATGTATGGAGTAAAGACCCCAAAGCAATTTTCAGCTTTCAAAATATACAAAGTGTATGTGCTGCGGGATGTATGAGTTTGAAAAGTTTATTTCTGGCCTTTGTGGCTAGATGTCTGCAATGGGAGCAACTTGTGATAGTTGATTTAAGGTACCGGAGGAAATTGTTGCAGGGGAAGAAGCGGTGCAACCAATAGCTGGGTTCGTCTTCCTGCAAGTAACTGTCCTGCAGCTTGCAGTGCTACCAAGACTCAAGTGGTTTTACCTTGAAGTGCAAAATTCAGAATGGCCAATGCTGAAAGATATGTTGGTGGCTGGGAGTCCGAAAGTTGTGATATTTGCTTCTGAACTTTTAAGCTTTTAAGAGAGCCAACTTGAGATTAAACAACCCCTTTTCCTTGGTTGATGAGGTATGTAAGAGCCTTAACTAATCTCGTTAAATGTCCTCACATTTTGGTATAAGTGATAGAAGTGATAGAAGTGATATTGCTTATAAATGGGACGAACTACTTAATCTTCTTTACCATATCTAGAATTTTTGTAATGTCACAAGAAATTTCTTTGACTTTTTGTGTGCGGGCATTGAACAAGGATCGACTTTATAGGAATCATCGAGTAATTCTAGTTTCACAAAGATTCAAGTAATTTCTTATATTTATTCTTCATTTTGAAAATCAAGTTAAAGTTTGACTACTACAATAAAAAAGGAGTATCTGTGGAGATGAAGGTTTGTGAAATCTGTTAATTGGGTTTCTAAAATACTAGTTAGTTATTAACCAATTTATAATTAATTTTGAAGCCATATCACATCCTTAAGACACATAAATTAGCTAGTAAATACTACTACTACTCTGTGACATTTGAAACCCTATTCTTTTTTGGGTGGCTAGAACCTTAGAAAGCTCTTTCGAGTGTGCTACATTACCCAAATTGAAGAATCTTCCTTGGTTCATGATCATGCAATATCTGGTTCTTTCATATTTTTTATTTACTATTATTTGTTTTAATTATACACATATGTTATTACACATTGGGGGTGGTTCAATTCCGCACACCTTTTTCTTGGTTGAAGAGGTGAGAGCTTTAACTACTTTTTTAAGATGTCCAGCATTATGGTAGAAGTGATATTGCGTCTAGACAGAGTGAACCTAATTTTCGTTATGATACATAGAACGGGACCTTGTAGATGAAAAAGTTGACAAAATGAACTAATTAAAAGGAGAATCCTCATACTCTTGTGCAACCTCTCTTCTACAAAGAGAGGTTGTGCAAGAGGTGAGAGCTTTAACTACTTTTTTAAGATGTCCAGCATTATGGTAGAAGTGATATTGTGTCTAGACAGAGTGAACCTAATTTTTGTTATGATACATAGAACGGGACCTTGTAGATGAAAAAGTTGACAAAATGAACTAATTAAAAGGAGAATCAACCTCTCTTCTACAAAGAGAGGTTGTGCAAGAGGTGAGAGCTTTAACTACTTTTTTAAGATGTCCAGCATTATGTTAGAAGTGATATTGTGTCTAGACAGAGTGAACCTAATTTTTGTTATGATACATAGAACGGGACCTTGTAGATGAAAAAGTTGACAAAATGAACTAATTAAAAGGAGAATCCTCATACTCTTGTGCAACCTCTCTTCTACAAAGAGGTTGATTTTTAATTTTTTACCTTCTACTCGTTCCCTTGTTAAGATTACAAACTTACAAATTTTTGTCATCTTTACTGTATCTTATCTTCAATATGATGGTTGTATATGTCATTAACACATACCGGATGAATTCTGTAGGTTCCATTCCCTAGTTTGGAAAAATTGAGAATCTTCTACATGGTTGACTTGAAGATTATATATGGCATAACCAATTCACTGCAGATTCCTTTTGCAAACCTCAGATTATAAAAGTTGAGTTTTGTGAAAATCTTATTGTTCAAGAAACATGTGCTGTAACAGCCACTCAATTAAAAGAATTGCATCTGATTCATCTGCCAAAACTGAAGCATATATGGAAGAAGGACCCCCAAGAAATCTTCAGCTTCAAAATCCACTTGAAGTACATGCTATGGGATATGAGAGCATGGAAAAGCGGCTCAAAAGCCCCATTCCAGACTTTCCTGCACTTTGAGGATGTTTCGTTTGACTACAATGGGATCAGGGAAATTGTTTTGAGGAACCCAAACTGTGAGTATTTTCGTGAGTTTTGAGCATCATGGGTTCAAGGTCCAAGAAGTCCCTCTTGCCTCTCTCTCTCTCTCTCTCTCTGATATGTGCTTGTTTGTATATTGAAATTGCTATTTATTTTTTCTTTGTTTTCCTATTTTTTAGGAAGAGATGGAGGGGAAGGGTCAGGGACGGAACCACGGCAAGCATTGGGGTGGCCTTCGATGTGTTGTTGAAGAAGAGAAAATAGAGGGGACAAAGGAAGAACAAAAGAAAAAGATAGATAAATTGGACCTTTACAAATGATCTGTAATAATTTGAAAAATCAAATGCTGATTTGGTTTTCTTAACCAAAAACAGAGTATGCTTTCTTATTTATATTCAAAGATACATAAGTTATAGCTGCATGAGTATGCATTCTTAACGTTACCAACCGTCAAGTATTTACAGCATTTACAATACCTTGGTGTTGGTCTTGTCTACATTGTACATCAAGGTCGAAGTTGCATTTGTCACAATTGTAGGTGAAGCCATTACAAGGGCAACGACAAGCACAGCACCAAAAGAAGCTACCAATATAAGGTGCCTTTGGAAGGAGGATGAAAACATTTGGTTGCCCCCCCACATACGTACATCCCCTGCCACTCGTTCGAGCAGAATAAGAGGGTGTTTTGGGTGGGTGTAATGGGTGTTGCAACTCCAGGGGTAGTTGGGCACAAGATTTATGAAGAACAACGTAGTTGCACTCTTTGCAAAATATATAATGATAACCCTAGAGACTGGTTTACAGCACCCATAGCAATCGATTAAGTTACCGTCTTTTGGTTGTATTCCTTCTAAAAATTTATAATTCCCAAAAGTAGCAACACTTTGTAATTGTAAAATTTATCAGAAATAGCATAGACTTGACTTAACTAAACAAAGTCTTAAAATGATGCACTATCGCTTTTTGTCATTCAGCTCTATGTAGGAACGTATATCTACAAAGTTGCAGACAAACAGCACTCTGAACAACATCCTTTCTAAAGCTCCTCCTGTCCTTGTTATGCTCTCAACTAAAATTAAATCAGTCCATGCTCACCAAAAATGTAAGACTTGTCAATCACCTTTTCTTCACAACGCCTTCCAAAATCCCATCAATTCCAAAAGAACCAGAAAATTGTTGCCGGTCGACTGGACCTGGCAGCTGGAATGAGATAGAGAAGTGCCCTGGTGGGCATAGATTTTGTGTGTGCATCTGAAAGATTTGGGAGTTTTTGCACACTATTTTTTCACCAGTCGTTGTTACACCCTTTATTACTACTTTTCCATCAGGTTCAACATCACAACGGAAACCATCTGCAGTCAGAAAATGAAGACAAGGCTCAGTAAATGTTAGAAAGATGAATATTAGAAGCTGGCAGTATAATGGGAGAAATTAACCATGATTCTCGCATCATATGAAATTCTATGTTCATAACAAGTACATTAGCTAATTCGAGAAAGTCTTTAAGTGAAGGATTATAGAAACAAATGAAATAATGTTACAGAGAGCAGATGAAAGATCAATTTCATTTCATACCGATTTGAAAGAAAATCCATATCAAGAGTTGCACTTGAGCTAATGCCTAAATCACATGAATCAACAATGATTTCCCTCATATGTTATAAAATAACCAGAAAAGGCCAAACTAACTACTAGAGTTCCTGCAATATAATTTAGAAATAAAATTTGTTCCTAAGAATATTTAACTAGTAAGTAAAATGATTGAATTCAATAGTTGATCAAACTGTACCATGTGAATGGAACTCACTCTCATCCCTTGCTACCCCTGGCAGGGAGACACGAAAAAGGTAAGAATCTTTGGATTCGCCGATGTCCATTAGTCCTATAACTGGTCCAATCTTTCCCATAGCTGCACTCCCAGTCAATGCAACCCCAACTCTGGTGGCAACTTTTTCCAGAGTCTCTGTGTACCTTTTAGTTGGTGATGATACAGTATAGCTATGCGGTGTAGGTGGACCAATGTATGGCACACTATTGAGTGGTGCCACAGCCAGAATGGCTTGCTGAGGATTTATAGGCCCTGGCTCATTATTTTCTTTTCTTGATCTCCCACTCCTGGAAGGAAATAATTAATCCATCAGGGATTGCAAATAATGTGTAATATGTTCCCTATGAAAAATGTAGCACCATGTAGACCAAACATTTTGACTCTGCATTAATAATTTCAAAATTCAACTAAAAAAATAAAATAAAATATAGGCCTCCTTGATATCAAGATGTGTACCAGTTCTGGAAAGTTAATAGAAAATATCACCACAAAAGTGTTGAACAAGACTACTATCTATAGAAACAGGTCCAAGGTTCAATCCTGTGTGATGCCCACCCCCCCTCAAACAACATTATAAACTCACTTTGTGGTGGGGTTGGGGGGTGGAAGAGAAAAGAAAGACCCTCTAACAAGGACTATCACAATAGTGGAGTTAAACAGATCAAGACGTAGGCTGCAAAATACTTGGACAAATCACATAAAAATATCAATAATAGAAAAATCATGAACAGCTTAGTGCAGCATCTTTTTATTCATCTTCATCTTCTTCTTCTTCTTCTTGGCTAGTGACAACCAAAAATTTCATTACAGCTGAGATATGCTTTCCTTGGGGCAAATGATGTCCAAGTATATTTAACATAGACATAGAAGTGTTATAGGGCTAAAAGCTATAAGCTTGACTCTTATACAGATACAGTTCACATTATCAAGACACAATTTTCTCACCACCTTTATTTACTATGTCCTCTCCCAATTATTTATTTTCCCCTATTCATCATTGTGATCAAATATTATTGGTATTACTAAAACAAAAGTGCCAGTTTCATTTATTGAACAATATGAGAGCTTCCTTATTTCATAGGACAGATAAGCTTCCTTATTTAGTAGGACAATAAGCTTCCCGCTAAAGAAGTTGACACTCTCATTTGAAGCCAGAAGGGTATATGTGCCAATGATGCATGTCCAGGAAGTCAAAGGTGAGTGTGTGTGTTCACACACAGATATACCGCCCAGGATATAATTTTTTTCAACCTCTAAGATGGAGCTGGAGCCTTTCTACTTCTACCAAAGGCAACTAGTGCGTGCTTCTTCAAGGCTTGACTTCAAACATCCTGTTTTAGCAATTCCCTCAAAAAACAAATACTCACCATGGAAACTGCATATTGAATATTCCAAGGCAATGTAATAGAACTTTAGAATTATTGGGTTTTCAACCATGCTCAATAACATGAGCGTTCATTCATATATATAGACTGATTACAAAAGACTTTGAATCAAACACTAACTCTGATTACATGTACTCTCTTTACATTAGACTAGAACTCATCTAGCTTTATCTCTTAGGACTCTCACTGTGAACATAGAAGTAGAATACTAGAAGGACTCTCTCTTATCATAGAACTCTTATCATAGAACTCTATCTTATCAAATCAGCACTAGAATTTCGTATAGGAGATGTAGTCCTACCACTTGTCTTCCGAATAGATTGCAACGCACAAGACTCAGATTTGGATTGTGAGTCTTGTGCGTGAGTTGTGTTAATACCCTCCCGCAAGATCAACGGGGGAGAAGACACGTTGAGCTTGGAACATAGAAGTTGAAACCGGTTGGAGACAAGAGGTTTAGTAAGCAAATCAGCTAGTTGATCCGAACTAGGGATGAATCGAACATTCAGAGACTTATTAGCAACACGTTCTCGGACAAAATGGAAGTCAATTTCCACATGCTTGGTACGCGCATGGAAAATTGGGTTGACCGACATGTATGTAGCTCCAATGTTATCACACCACAAAGTTGGTGTAGAAGAGAGACCAATGCCAAGGTCTAGAAGGAGGGCACGAACCCAGAGGAGTTCGGCAATAGTATTAGCAACAGCCTTGTATTCAGCTTCTGTCGATGATCGAGAGACAGTTGGTTGTTTGCGGGAGCTCCAAGAGATCAGGTTGGAACCAAGAAAAACACAGAATGCACCTGTGGAGCGACGATCGTCTGAGCAACCAGCCCAGTCAGCATCCGAGTAACCTGCCAAAGATGTACTGGAGGTGCGATGAAGAAGCAGACCATGGGAAGGAGTATGCTTCAAATACCGAAGAATCCGTTTAACCGCCTGCCAATGAGGTTTGAGTGGTCTATGCATGAATTGACACACTCGATTGACAGCAAAGCTCAGATCAGGACGAGTGAGGGAAAGGTATTGCAGGGAGCCAACTGTGCTTCGGTAAAGAGAAGGGTCTTCCATAGGATCACCAGTGAAGGCCGAAAGTGTGGAGGAGGAAGCCATGGGAGATGTAACTGGTTTGGCCTCAATCATATTGGTTTTCTTCAAAAGATCCAAGATGTACCTGCGTTGGGAGAGTAGAAGACCAGATTTCACCTTAGTGACTTCAACGCCAAGAAAATAATGAAGATCACCCAGCTCTTTTACTGCAAAGTCATTACTTAGAAGCTGAAGTAACTCAGTAATGGCAGCAGGAACGGAGGCTGTAATAATGATGTCGTCTACGTAAATAAGAAGATACATAGTGACATCCTTGGTCCTATAAATGAAGAGAGAGGAATCGGCCTTAGAACCCACAAATCCGAGCTGCAATAGTTTAGTGCTCAGACGAGAAAACCAGGCCCGGGGAGCCTGTTTTAAACCATAGATTGCTTTCTGCAGTTTACACACATGTTGAGGACAGTTGGGGTTGATGAATCCGGGAGGTTGCACCATATAGACATCTTCAGACAGAAAACCGTGAAGAAAAGCATTCTAGATGTCAATCTGTTTGAGAGGCCAACCTGCTGAATGAGCAATAGAAAGGACAGTCCGGATTGTTGTAGGCTTCACAACCGGACTAAATGTCTCACCATAATCAAGGCCAGCTTGTTGATGAAAGCCTTTGGCAACAAGTCTGGCTTTGTGACGTTCAATTGAACCATCCGCCTTCCTTTTGAGTTTAAAAACCCATTTACAGCCAACAACATTATGGGAAGACTGCGGAGGAACTAAAACCCAAGTCTGGTTTTGAAGCAAAGCATTGAATTCTATCTGCATAGCATTCCTCCATTCAGGAACAGTAATGGCTTTGGAGAAGCAGGTCGGCTCGACACCTGCAGATTGAGTTTCTGCCAATAATACCCGAGGAATTGGATACCTGATGGTGCCGTCCGTAAGCTGTCTCTGCTGAATAATATTATTCATGGATCTTGTACACATGGGATGAGTCCGAACAGGAAGGTCATCCAGGCCAGAGAGGGAACTAGGCATGCTATGTTCTGCAGAGGAAGGGGGAGATTGACTGGAAGACGACATGGAAGGAGAAACTAGTACTGGATGGGAAGGCCTAGTGGAGACAGATGCTGGAAAAAGTATAGGAGGAAGAACAGAGGCTGGGGTAGGGGATACAGAATCTGTGGATGAAGGAACAGCAGCAAAGGGGAATCGATTCTCATGAAAGATGACATCCCGTGAGATATACATTCGTCCAGATTCAATATGAAGGCATTTATAGCCTTTGTGATGGGCACTATAGCCTAGAAAAACACATTCTTTTGAACGAAAGAGAATTTGTGGGAATTATATGGACGAAGGTTAGGAAAACAGGCACAACCGAAAACCTTAAGAAACTTATAATTAGGAGTACAATGAAAAAGTTTCTCAAAAGGAGATTTGTTTTGCAAGAAGGGGGTGGGGAGCCGATTGATTAGATAGCATGAAGTTAAACAGGCTTCATCCCAATACTTTTGAGGAACATGACTGTCGGCTAAGAGAGCCAAAGTGGTGTCAATTAAGTGACGATGCTTCCTCTCGACACATCCTTGTTGTTGATGCATGTGAGGACACGAGATGCGATGAGAAATACCGACAGATTGAAAATAGGTATGTAGATTTCGATATTCACCACCCCAGTCAGATTGAACACTTTTAATTTTGGAGTTTAGTAAGCGTTCAATCATGACTTGGAATTGAAGAAAAGTTGACATAACATCGGATTTGGATTGAATAGCAAACACCCAAGTATAACGACTAAAGGCATCAATAAAAGACACATAGTAACGATTTCCATTAAACGAAAGAGTTGGGGAAGCACCCCATACATCTGAGTAAATTAAATCTAAAGGTTGACAAATGCGGGAATTGGAAATAACAAATGGCAGTTGATGACCCTTGGCTTGAGGACAAGCAGTGCAGGGAGAGGCTGCCTTATTGGAAGTAACTGGAAGCTGAAATTGAGAGAGGACACGGTGGACAGTGCGAAAGGCAGGATGTCCGAGACGCTTGTGCCAGTGAGCAAGGGAAGTGCGTTCACCTAAGGAGGCTTGGTTTATTGGTGGAGAACTTGAAGAAGGAGTGAGTTGATACAACCCATCCTTAATGAGGCCTTGATGGAGGATGGTCCCTGTTTGAGAGTCCTTGATCACAAAATGAAAAGAGTGAAATTCAAAAAAGACGAAATTATCAGCAGCAAATTGTCTAACCGAGAGAAGATTTTTGCAGATTTGAGGGACACGAAGAAGCTGATTAAGAATACAAGACCGACGAGATAATGATAAAGACGCAGAACCAGTATGAGAAATTGGCAAACCTGTTCCATCTCCTACACGGATTTGATCATGTCCAGTGTATTCCTCATGTGACAGATTGAGATTCTGGAGGTCGTTGGTAATATGATGAGTGGCCCCTGTATCAGGGTACCATGTGTCCTCAGCAGGCAGCATCGGGGACGAGTAATAAGCCTGAGGAGAAGGCTGTGGAGAATCAGAGAAGGAAGATGACTCCTGCCTCTGATAACAGCGAAGAGCTGTGTGTCCAAGCTTGCCACAAATCTGACAAGTTGGGCGGGAAGAGGATGCAGCATCCTGAGAAAAATAAGAGCCTCGTCCACGATTGTTGTTGAATGAACCACGACCACCACGGTGATACGGTCGGCTACCACGACCACGAGAACCACGGCCTCTAGCCATGGGAGCCCGAGAGGAAAGATTGGCCACTGGTTGTTGGATGTCAAGAGTTGGAACCTGCTGTTCCAGGCGCATCTCATGAGCAAGGAGAAGGCCGTATAACTCATCAATGGAGAGAGGGTCAACCCGGGTAGTAACTGAGGTAACAAAAGGATCATATTCGGATCCAAGGCCCTTGAGAAGAAACGAGACACTCTCAAAGTCGTTGAGAGGCTGACCAGCAGCAGCCAAGGTGTCACTAAGGGTCTTAATAGTCTGGAAATACTTTGTAATGGAGGTATTGCCCTTCTTAACAGTGGCAAGTTGAAAATAAATCTGCATTACTCGGGCTAGAACCTGAGAAGCAAACATAGTGAGCAGAGTTTTCCATAAGGCTGAGGATGTAGCACAACCAACAGCATGCACGACATATGGTCCGGAAAGAGTTGAGATAAGGATGCTGAGAATCAGTTGATCTCTTTGGCACCACACGAGATAGTCTGGGTTGACAATAGTTGCAGCAGCTCCAGCTTCTGTACTGGGATTTGGGATTGTTTGAGCCGGGACTGGATTGGAGCCATCAAGGAATCCGTAAGAATCCTGTCCCTTGATATAAGAGAGGACTTGTGTCTTCCACGCCATGAAGTTTCCTTTAGAAAGCTTGATACGGAGATTGGGGTTCATGTTTGGGACGGTAAAGACAACTTGCTGGGGGGTTTGTGTTTGGGGTTGAGTGGCCGTGGAAGAAGGAGAGTCAGAATCAGAATCAGCCATGAATCAAGACGTTTGTCTATGAAAAGGCTCTGATACCATAATAGAACTTTAGAATTATTGGGTTTTCAACCATGCACAATAACATGAGCGTTCATTCATATATATAGACTGATTACAAAAGACTTTGAATCAAACACTAACTCTGATTACATATACTCTCTTTACATTAGACTAGAACTCATCTAGCTTTATCTCTTAGGACTCTCACTGTGAACATAGAAGTAGAATACTAGAAGGACTCTCTCTTCTCATAGAACTCTATCTTATCAAATCAGCACTAGAATTTCGGATAGGAGATGTAGTCCTACCACTTGTCTTCCGAATAGATTGCAACGCACAAGACTCAGATTTGGATTGTGAGTCTTGTGCGTGAGTTGTGTTAATAGGAAGGTACTCATATTTGCAAATACGTCCTTGATTGGCAATTTCCTAATTAGTTACCAATACAAATTGATGGCCATGCAAGTTAGGGAACTCCATCTCCTACAAACCATTCTGAATGAAAGAAACCATACATATACAGGGCAACATACAATGTCAACACTCAAAGTAATACCCCCATTGGCTTATTCTTTAGGCCTCACACCTTCGATTACAATGACATACAGAAAACACATTATAAAATGAAGCAGCCATGCCACTTAAGATGGAATGAAAAATCATACCCATGTATTTAGTTGTGCATTGAGACCAACTGAAATGGCAACAAGGAGATGGTCTGGTGACGGCAAGTAGCAGGGTAATCTGATTCAGAACTAAGGTACATGGAATCCATGAAATGGAGAAGTTCTTGATATGAACCCCGTCCCTTCACACCTAAGGCAGTGAAATCTTTATAGACCACCAAATGCATGCAAACATCCTTTTACAGTAAAAACTTGATCGTTGGTGTCACATAAGCTAACAGGAAAATAATGAAGCTGTTACCGATCGTTCTATGGCCAAGCGGAATTAGACCATATATTATTATTATTATTGGCCTGAAATCTACACAATGTTGGAAGCCAACAAACCACACAACATTACCCTTACATCCACGTCTGCACAGTGTCTAGCCTTCAAAACATTGCTCAATGTAGTGGTCCAGTAACAAGGAATCTAAAGCTTGAACCATATATTTTGGACAATCCAGTACTTCTGGTTGATTTTGAACAGATTGATTATGAGTACAGTCCACAAGTTTACTAAGCGGTAATGAAATTCCACACCATGTAGCTAGTGTTATGCTTTCATCGACATGGAATATATAAAGTGTGTTGGAATAAGTAACTCATATTCTCTTAGGCATAGAAGCGAAATACTGGTATAGTTGGCCAGTTGTCAGAGCAGAGTGTAAGCGAATGAACATAATGAAGAGGGGCCATAAAAAAACTAGTCTATAATCAGACTTCCTCATTTGGTTCAGGTCTCCTAAACAGGTTTTTACAAACACACTTTCCAAAAACTAAAATGATGAAAATCTGACAATCCAAACAGCAAATATTTATCGGTGCATCTGTTGACAAAAATAATAAACTGTATTATGTTTCCAAAACTAAATAATTGAAAATGGTATGAGGTACCAGTGCAAAAACAAATCCCGATTGGCTCGTTTGGTCACAAAAACAACAGCCAATTCAATTTCTGGAAAGCCCGGAAAAAAAATGAAAATGACATTGACATTTTTTACAATACTTGGTCGATTTAGTGACAAAAACAACACACTTTATGCTTCCGATAATGGGAAATGCATATTTATTGGTCTAGTCGGTGTCAAAAAAAAAAAAAAATACAAGCATTTTCTATGTTTCCATGAACAGAAAACTTCAAAAGTAGTCAGGAAAGCCATTTGGTAGGACATCTTGAAAAACTGTTTCCAAACTAATTTTCCACGCTACTGGTAATTTTCAGGATATTTCACGATTGTAGTTCTCTCGCATGAGTGCTTGTTGTGACCCATTGACCCAAACATTTACAAAACAAATTCATTATCCCTCACACTAATATACAATCCCTAAGACTCCCCGAAATTGGTCACTCTTTGTATAACTCTGGAAAAATCAGTTTCCAAAATCAATCAGCGGAAAAAACCAACTAATTCCTTTATAATAAATATAATGCAATATTCATAAAATATAGATGCCTTCTTCACAACCATAACACAAACAATTTTTAAGAAAGAAAACGACATGAATATCACAAGCGCGCATTTACCAAGAAGAAGACTTGCCTATAGAACAACCCCAAATTACAAAGAACAAATGTCTATTATGTATCTGCATTTTTACGCGCGAGCACGAAATTATACATTTGTGCATCATGTATATTTGCAGTACTTACCTGAGAGGGGAAGCCATTGGAGATGTACGACTTTGCTTGTTGCGGCGTCGAGTATTTTGAGGGGTTTTGTAAGAAATTGAAGTGGGTTTTGCTTTTCTCAAGCTCTAGTTAAAATAGACGGAGTTGGGGGGGTTTTGATAGTTATGAAAAAACTCAATATAAAGAGGAAGCTTAACAAAGTTTGGAAGGTCCCTGGCTTGGGGTTTGTGAAGGCTAATTAAATGTGGAATTGGCCATTTTGTGGAGGCAATTAAACAAGACACGTCATGTTTTTCTTCTTATTCTCGGGCTCATTGCTTTAGAGATTTTAATGTTGTTACCCATGTGAAGGCTAGGGAGGCTTCTTCTAAATGTATTTCTAAGACTTAGTTGGAGGAGATGCCTCACTTTATTTCTGTTGTTGTTTGTAGAGACCGTGAGGTCTCTAGACTTTAACTTGGTCATCTCTAATTGGAATAGAAGTATTTCTTTGTTCAAAAAAAATCTCAACCCTTTGGCTAATGGTCTTCCGGTATGGAGAGTAAAAAAAGGGTAGGGGAGAGTTGGTCACGAAAAAAAAAAAAAAAAAAAAAAAGGGGGCAAAATTTACACAATTTCTTTTATTTTTGAAAACTTTTATGATGTCCCCTCTTTTCCTCATTTTCTTCTTTTTTCCCTGTTTTGTTTGTAATTGGAAAGTCTCTGCCCACGCGCCACTCCTCTTGCACCACCGTCGTCCGATCTAGCACACGTGTAGCATGCATCACTTTTTTCCTGCCGGTTGTTGGTTTACTTGTCAAATCGTTGGCTTTCTTGTTCGAGCACTCATAGCCGCTTGTGTAAAATTTTATCTAAACTAGCTAACGAAAATCTATTTTTGCTAGTTTAGCTAATCACTTTTCAACACCTTCATCATCAATTTATCTAAATTTCTTCTCTATTTTATTAAAATAATCAATTTTTATTTTTATTCATTTTAATTAAAAACACATCTTCACCAAAAACACTAAAATAAAACACATCACTGTACCAAAAACTTCTACACACACCGCACCGGAAACTTCTACACACAACCGGCAACTGTCACCTTTGAACAGAACCACTAAGAGAGAGAGAGAGAGAGAGAGAGCACCCCCATAGAAACTTCTACACACACCACACCAGACCCACCAACCCACTACACTAGAAACTTCTACATACAACTGGCAACCATCACCTTTAAACAAGAACAACCGACCGAGCGAGAGAGAGAGAGAGAGAGAGAGAGAGAGAGAGAAGGGGGAGAGCACCCCATAGGGCCGCCGAACCGAACTGTTGAAGACAGGTGGCTCTTATTCGCAATCAACAGTCAGGACGGGCTTGTGAGCCGTCTGGACGCCTTCTAGTGTTCAGTGTTTGTCTGAATAGGTCAGTAGACAGCTACTACAAAGAGCTCGTGTTCGCATGAGCGTTCGGTTGTTAAGGGAACACCTACTCCCGAGACTACATGTTCAATGGGGTGTCTGGACAAGGATGCGATAGATGCAGACAGGGGTAGGGTTTTATGTAGCTGTCTGGACGGTATACTAGCATCCGGACGCGCCACAAGGAATATGCGAATACTTGTTGGGAACTGGGGTTTCGAGGTAGCTACATGTGTTTACTATTTTATTTTTTTATTTTTTTGTATTGTAACCCAAGAACGATTAAGATATAGAATATAACCACTCTTTCTCCTGTGGACGTAGGCAAATTGCTGAACCACGTAAATCTTGTGTCTTTCTCTCTTTTCTCTTCTCTTTTCTTCTCATATTATTCATCATTGGTATGTGCATGGTAACAGAAAATCACAACAATTGGTATCAGAGCCAGATTTCTCTTGCAATGGTTGGAGTTGCCACTTCTCTGCAAAATTCGACGTTATGAAGTTCGATGGAACGGGCAACTTCAGATTGTGGCAGCAGCATGTCAAGGATTTGTTGGTGCAACAAGGTATGGTTGGTAGCGTCAGGCTAATTCCGACTACTACGTGGATTTTAAATTTATAAGTTTGAACCACTCGCAATAGTACGAATCAATTGTACTATAGTAAAGGTTATCGAACCACAAGGATTAGGGGGTTATTTTGCATAACGAGATACTTAAAAGGCGTATTTAACTTAACTTTGAAAATAAAGATGAAAGTTGTAGAATTGAAGCTATAACAAATAAAGTGATAAAAACAAACTTAAAATGAAACTTAAGGTAATGATCGCATCAAATTCTCAACCAATGGAACGCCTAAAGTCTAAACAGATTTTCCTAACATGCATGATATGAGTGTGTAATGGGTGTCAATCATACGACGACCTCGACATAAATATACTTTAGTTAAGAAGAAATAATAACCAATCTAATTACATCTAAATCACCCACCTGACAACTACATGTGAAATGATCTAAACTCCATAGCATGGACTATAAAACCTCCTAATAATCATACACAATACATGAACACCCTAGTTAGGCCACAATGATAACGTATCTTAGTTTCACACCAAACTACTCCACAATGATAAGGTATCTTAGTTTCACACCAAACTACACCAAACAATACCATTGCAAATACATTGTACTAACAATCAAAGAAATCGAGAACGTTGGTTTTACTCAAGAAATCTCATAGACAAGCATAACTGTTTTTCATGAATAAATGGATTGGAATATTGATAACAAAACTTTTTAGCATAAGTTTTGAAATCCTCTAGTCTTACATAATCATCATACAACTCAAGAAAAACTCAAGAAAACTCCATGATTTTTGGAAAAGATCTTATCAAAACCCTAAGAGAAGATTTAGCTAGACATGATTAAACTAATCTAAGCATGAAAACAGTAAAGAAACAAGATCAAAATGATTTAAAAACAACTATATTAAACTTCTAAAAATTCGGATTACAAAAGGAAAGATAAGGAAATACAAAACCTACGCTATAACTTGAAAATTAAAGAAGAAATGCAAAGGAAACAAGCTCTCTGGATTTCGGCCCAGAGAATTGCATCAAATGAAAGCTAAAGCACAAAGAAATTAAAGGGATACACATGAGAAAATCGAAACCCCCAAAAGATGCATGAATTAAACCATAACCCTTTTCCCATGTATAAAGGAATTTGGATTTACAACATATATCATCAAGAATCAATATGAGCCACTCAAATTGGATGTCGACATCCCCCAAGGACCGCACAAATCAGATCAATTTCATCCGCACAAAATCATGTCGACATCATTCCAGATTTTTTCAAAAAGATCCCAATTCGATCGATTGAATTCGTGGCTGCATAGATAATTGATCGATCACATCTCGAATGATCGAGTTTTGTTCGACTGATGAATCGATCGATTGCATTCTTGGCTGTACAGATAATCGATCGATCGATTTGCCTTAGCCGATTCTTCACTTGGCAGGATCAAACTTGAACTCTGGAAATGACCAAATTGCTATTGATGTATTTTTCAGGTCTTATTCGGGTGTTTTGAATTAGATTTCAACTAAGACCTGAAAATAAGACAAAACACTAAACTACAACAAAACATTATATATACAACACAAACTATGTATAACAAGTGCAAATTAAGGGTTATTGAAAAGAATAATTTAAGACTTATCAATGATAAAGACGTTATATGGGACGAAACCAACTAAGATGACATACTTATATTAGAAGGAGCTTGAGGCAAAGGCGGTGACTACTATTCGGCTTTGTCTGGGAGATGACGTGATATATCATGTCATGGACGAAGAATCTCTAGGGGCAGTTTGGTTAAAACTGGAAAGTAGATATATGTCCAAATCGTTGACGAACAAGCTTTATCTGAAGCAGCGGTTGATGGGCTGAAGATGGCGGAAGCATCAGATTTGAGCCAGCACATCAATGTATTCAATCAGGTAATCGGTGATTTGAAGAGGCTTGATGTGAAGTTCAAAGACAAGGTGTTGATGCTGTTGATTTCACTCCCAACTTCCAACATGTACAACAATTTGGTTACAACTTTGACATGGGGGAAAGAGTCTCTGGGGTTAGAGGACGTTAAAAGGGCCCTGCTGGCGTTTCATCAGAGCAAGAAAGTCAGTGATGAGAATTCTCAAGGGGAAGGGCTACTTGTAAAGGGTAACCAGAAGCGTGGAAGAAGCAACAACAAGGGAGGGTCGAGTTCAAGAAGTTTTCAGTCAAAGTACAAAAGGAGGAAGGACGTCAATTGCTACAAGTGCAGAAAAAGAGGTCACATGAAGCGAGACTGTCCAAACCTGAAGAAGAAGGACGATGAGAAGGAAGGTTCCTCAAGGTCTACCAACGTGGTGGAGGATGATTCAGACGTTGTTGATGGTGATATGCTATCTGTTGCAAGTACTTCAGAGCATTTGGTGAATTCTTGGCTTTTGGATTCATCATGTTCTTTTTACGTGACGTCCAACAGAGGTTGGTTTGACACCTACAGGTCAGTAAATTCTGGTATTGTTACTATGGGTAATGGTGCACATTGCAAAATTACTGGGATAGGAAATATCAAAATTAGGATGTTTGAAGGTGTGGTTAGAGCGTTGTGTGATGTTAGACATGTCCAAGAAGTAGAAAAGAATTTGATTTCATTAGGCACTTTAGACTCTAATGGTTTTTGTTTTAAGTCTGAAGGTAGGGTAATGAAAGTGGTTAAGGGTGCTATGGTTGTAATGAAGGGAGAAAAGAATTCCAAAAGCACCTATAAACTGTTAGGAAACACAGTTGTAGGTGAAGCAGCTTCTGTGGAGTCTGAATGTGATGATACTGTTTTGTGGCATATGTGTATGGGCCATATGGGTGAGCGGGGCATGTTAGAACTTCATATGAGAAATCTGTTGAAGGGGGTTAAAACATGTAAACTTGAATTCTGTAAGTTTTGTGTTATAGGAAAACAAAGCAGGGTACAATTCAAGTCAACCACGCACAAGATAGATGGTGTTTTAGACTACATCCATTCCGATGTTTGGGGGCCAGTGAGGACAGCATCACAGGGAGGGAACATATATATTTCTGACTTTTATTAATGATTTTTCTAGAAAGGTTTGGGTGTACTTTATGCGGCACAAGTTATAAACGTTTCCAAAGTTCAAGATGTGGAAAGATAAAGTGGAGAACCATACCGGGAGGAAGATCAAGTGCCTCTGGACAGACAATGGGACTAAGTACACAAATGATAAGTTCAGAGTCTTTTGTGAGCAGCATGACATAAGAAGACACTTCACAGTACGTAGGACAACACAACAAAACGGTATAGCAGAAAGGATGAACAGGTCGATTGTAGAAAGAGTACGATGTCTCAAGTTGAATGCTTGACTTGCGAAGAATTTCTGGGCTGACACGGTGAGTATGGCTTGCTACTTGGTAAACAAATCAACAAGGGCATCACTGGGAGGGAAAGTTGTAGAGGAGGCATGGACAGGTAACGAGGTAGATTACTCTGGCTTGAGAGTATTTGGTTGTCCAACATTATGTGCATATTCCTAGTGAGGAGAGATCGAAGCTTGACTCGAAGTCTAGACAGTGTATCTTTCTTGGGTATGAGAAAGGGGTGAAGGGATACAAGTTGTGTGATCCTACGATAAACAAGGTGGTGATCAGTAGAGACGTGGTATTTGATGAAAATGCCATGTTGAAGAGTACTCAGGAGAAAGTGCAGCAGGTGCCAGTAGGGATGTAATCGAGCCGAGCCGAGTCGAGTTTGAAGATTTCAAGACTGGCTCGTTTATGAGTCGAGCCTAAATAGTCGAGCTCGAATTTGAGCCAAGCTATAAATTACATGTTCAAGCTTGGCTCGTTTAAAACTCGGGTGAGCTCGAGCTCAAGCTCGAGTTCGTTGAAAATGACATTCGAGCCGAGCCGGGTTACTGGACAAGCTCGGCTCAACTAGAGCTCGATGTAAACTATTAAATTTTTTAATGAGTGATCAAAGCAGAATTCAAGCCCAAGTTTATGAACAACCTCTATGCATTTATTAATAACATAAATATATAATATGTAAGTATATAATGCATATTATAAAAATATATTACATAACTATAGTTTATAAGTAACAAATTAATAATGTGTTATTATATATAACTACAGAGTATAAACAATGGTATATGTATAATGTGAACAAATAGTAAGTATAATATATAACTATTGTTAACCATGTGTGATGTGATATATGTGTTTATATATATATGCTAACTATTTAATATTGTTATATACTAACTATTAATAACTTAATATGTTAATTTAACATACTAAATATTGTTATCAAAGTATTATAATTAATATGTAATACTATATATATTATACTATGTTTACTATTTACTAATATATATGTAAGATATGAACGAGCTAACGAGTCGAACTAACGAGTCGGGCGAGCGATCCGGTCGAGCTTTAAACGAGTTGAGCTCGCGAGCCCTTATCGAGTTTTGTCGAGCGAATCGGGTATGTATCACTTACTAATCGAGCGAGTTTTAACAGTAACGATCGAGTTTCTACAGTATCGAGCTCGAGTTCGGATCGGGTTAAACCGAGCGGGTATCGAGCGGGCTGTCGAACGGACTTGCTTATTTACATCCCTAGGTGCCAGAAAGCAGCAGCAGTGATAAGCATATCGTGGAGGTGGAGTTAGAGACTCAGGTGCAGGAGAGAACATCTCAGGGTGTAGAGGCCTCTACTTCAAGTGCTGATGAGCAGCACACTATTGCCACAGATAGACCCAGGCGTACTATCAAGCCACCAGTCAGGTATGGATTCGAGGACATGGTTTCTTTTGCTCTTGTTATTAGTAGCGGAGATCCTACTTATTTTCAAGAAGCTATCAATAGCCAGGAGAAAAGCATATGGGTGGGTGCTATGGCGGAAGAGATGAAATCCCTGCACAAGAATCAGACATGAGATTTGGTGGAGGTTCTAGAGGGGAAGAGGGCGATAGGATGCACATAGTTGTACAAGAAGAAAGAAGCAGTATCATAAAAAGGTGGAAAAAAGTTCAAGGCTCGCCTAATAGCTAAGGGCTACTCCCAGCAGCAAGGAGTTGACAAGGAAATATTTTCCCCGGTGGTCAGGCATACTTCCATCAGAGCGGTTTTAGCGTTGGTAGCACACTTTGATATGGCACTAGAGCAAATGAATGTGAAGACAGCTTTCCTTCATGGTGAGCTGGAAGAACAAATTTACATGGTGTAACCAGAGAGGTTCAATAAACTTGGACAGGAGCACTTAGTCTGTAAATTGAAGAAGTCTCTTTATGGGCTGAAGCAGTCTCCAAGGCAAATTAGGCAATGGTACAAGAGGTTTGACTCCTACATGATCAAGATTAGCTACAACAAATGCGAGTATGATTGCAATGTGTATGTGAGGAGCCTTGTTGATGGCTCATATATTTTTCTGTTACTATACGTGGATGATATGCTTATCGCATCAAGGAGCATGAAAGAAGTCAACAAGCTGAAGGCGTTGTTGAGCAAGGAATTTGGCATGAAGGACTGGGGTGTAGCGAAGAAGATTCTTGGGATGGAAATTCGCAGAGATAGGGACGCCAGGAAATTGTGGCTATCCCAGGCCGATTAGGTGAAGGTGCTGGAGAGGTTTAGCATGAATGATGCAAACCAGTGAGTACACCTTTGGTGAATCATTTCTGTTTGTCTACCTCACAATGTCCAAGGTCAGTTGAAGAAACTGAAGGCATGTCCAAGGTCCCATATGCCAGCGCAGTGGGATGTATAATGTACGCAATGGTTTATACTAGGCCAGATATAGTTCAAGCAATCAGTGTGGATAGCAAGTTCATGGCAAATCCAAGAAGGCATCTTTGGAATGTAGTCTAGTGGATTTTTAGGTACTTGAAGGGTCCAACAGATTTTGGCATCACTATTGCAGGGCAAAAGGGTGATGTGTCAATTGCAGGGTAATTTGACGCAAACTATGCAGGCGATTTGGATGATAGGAGGTCTACCACATGGTATGTGTTTACTCTTGTAGGATGGCCTATTTGTTGGAGATCCACGATCCAGTCAACTGTTACAATGTTCACAACTGAGGCAGAGTACATGGCAGCGGTTGAGGTTGCGAAGGAAGCTTTGTGGCTCAGAGGGTTAGTCAAGGAGCTAGGTATTCAGCAAGGTGGAGTTCAGTTACATTGTGACAGTCAGAATGCCATCTATTTGGCGAATAACCAGGTGTATCACGTGAGAACCAAGCATATTGATGTGAGGTTCCACAAGATCAGGGAATTGGTTTTTACAGGCGACTTGTTACTGGAGAATATCCACACTTCTGAGAATGCAACAGATATGTTGACGAAGCCAGTTACCGCGGACAAGTTCAAGCATTGCTTGGACTTGATAAATGTCTCAAGGTACTAGAAAGGAGATGAGGAGAGGCGGCAGCCCCAAACTTACCAGTTATAGGTGGAGTACGATGGTGTCTATCTTCGAGGTGGTGAATACTTGCCAAGGTGGAGATTGTTGAAGACATGTGGCTCTTATTCGTAGTCAACAGTCCGAATGGGCTTGTGAGCCGTCTAGATGCCCTCCAGTGTTCGGTGTCTGTCCGAATGGGTCAGCATATAGCTACTACAGAGAGCTCATGTTTGCATGGGCGTCAGGACCATTGAGCGAACACCTACTCCCGAGAGTACATGTTCGATGGGGTGTCCAGACAGGGATGTGATAGACGCAGACAGGGGTAGGATTTTATGTAGCCGTTCGGACGGTAGGTCACTAGCGTTTGGACACGCCACAGGGAATACGCGAATTCTTGTAAGGAAATGGGATTTCGGGGTAGCTGCAAGGGTTTATTATATATATGTTGTATTGTAACCCAATAACAATTGAGATACAGAATACAGCCGCACTCTCTCCTGTGGACGTAGGCAAATTGTTGAACCACGTAAATCTTGTGTCTTTCTCTCTTTTATCTTCTCTCTTCTTCTCATATTATTCATCATTGGCGTGTGTACGGTAACACCAAATCACAACACGGACCCACCGAACCTGAACCCAGAGTATGCCAACAGCCTAGAGCCACTAAAATAGAACTACCGGCACAAGTTGATCCGCCAGTATTGGGCCGATAAAATCAAAACCCCAACACCAAGCCCCAAAACCATCAATTTCAGTAGGGAAATGAAGAGGAAAAAAAGGAAAAGAGTATGTGTGTGTGTGTGTGTGTGTGAGAGAGAGAGAGAGAGAGAGAGAGAGAGAGAGAGAGAGAGAGAGAAAGAGAGAGAGAGAGAGAGAGAGAGGAAGAAAGTGGAAGAAATAACAATAAAATATTCACTAGATCCGTGTACAGTGCAACGCCTCATGTGGTATTGCACTGTTCATAAATGGACGGCAACTCTATTTTAGGTTTGCTTTACATAAGCCGATAGAGGGAGGTTTTATGATGCGGTCAATTTCAAACTTCAATAATAAATACCACTCCCAATAGCATGAATCACTGTAGGATAGTGTCTATATTGAGGGTGTCGATCCTTAGGGATTGAGTTGGTTGCATCTATCAAGACTTAATAAAATCAATTCTTATTTATCCGTTAGAAAACGATTTTTTTGTTGATTTTTGTTTTATAAACTAAAAACTACACTAAGTGTTGGAAAATTAATTTGAGTTGAACTTAATGAAATGGAAAATAGGGAATTGACTTCACCACTTTCCTTGTACCAATGGCTATCACAATAAACATGGGACATTCATTCTAGGCATGATATTACTTGTGTGTGGTTGTCAAGCACACAACAAAATTGTCAAGAAAGTACCATCATTAAAAATAAGTGTAACCCATCTTCGACTAGCACGGATCGTCTACCTAAACTATGGTGCAGCATGATCCGTTTACCCTAAGCATGAGCTATCAAATTCATTAATTTGGTTACACACAAACAATAATTAAGTGTAGCTCATCTTAAGATTAGTATAAATCATCTACCTAAATTACTCTAACCTAAAGTGTAGCATGATTTGTCTATCCTAGGCATGAATTATCAAAACCTCTTGTTGCATGTTCAAAGAATACCATTGCATAACCATTACATTTATCATCTTTTGAACAATAAATATAATTTGAGCACAATCAAGATAAAAAGCTTTATCATAGAGAAGATAAGGAATTAATCAAGATTGCATTAGCATTAAAACCAATTACAATATAGTAATTATCATAGTTATACAATCATCAATGCCCAAAATTAAAATCTCAAAGAACAAAGCACAATTAAGTCATTGATACTTGGATAGGGTTTATCAATACCCTATGGAGAGCTTTAGCCACTCATGGAGGTCCTTTGATCCTTTGGAGTTGAAGTGCAATCCCCCATTGAGCTTCTGAAAATTTTACAAGAAATACTCTCCCTCATGTTCACTGTTTCTGTTCTCTGGAAAAAAAAAAAACTATCCTACCGCTACTCCTAAACTAACCTAAATCTAACTAAGAGAAGAAAAAATGGAACGTGGGATCCCTTATATAGACAAGTAGGAGGTTTCTTCAAGGTGAGGAAAGGCATCTCCATCATGATTTCGTGCCGCCCAGACCAGAAGAATCGCCTACCTTTTGATTTTTCTGTTTATTCCATTTTCAGAACAGCAGGTTTGCATTTCTGCATTTCGGCGCTTGAGCGCTCTTGCGCTCGATCTCAGATTTATGGCACTCGAACGCCTATGAGCTTGATTGCGGAATTGCGGCGCTCGATCCCACTTCCTTGGCAGAAAACATGTTGCTCATTTTAAGCTCGATTTTTGATGGCTTTTTGGTCTTTTCCCTTTAGTCACCTGAAAATGATCAAAACACTAAAACAAAGCAAAATGTTATATTACAATGAAGTTAAGGGTTTAACGATTGCAAATTAAAGGGCTTAAAGTAAGGAAAGATCTCACTATAGAATCACGCAAGCGCATTGTCCTTAAAAGTTGATTCGTGCCTATCAGAGTGCATAACTCAGTGTGATCGAATCTCTTGGTATGCAACCTCTCAGAATTAGACTATAACATTTATTTTCGTTAAAGACACTTTCAAGAACAATAATCACATAGAACAACCCTTAGATCAAAGTGGACGGGAGATTTTGGAAAAAAATATTTTTCTCCAAAGAAAAACTAATAATATAAACTATGGCCTCATGCCTTGAAAACAAGAATGTTGCAACAACAACACAGTTCAATCACATTTTTCTCCTTTATAAGCTATATATATATATATATATATATATATATATATATGTACGTGTATAAGTTGGAAAGCAATGAAAAAGAACTAATGATTACACGTGAAATTCTGGTGTAACTAAAGTTGTGTGATAAATTTTTGACCAAAACGGTAATGTTTGAAGAAGAAAACTGAAACAGAAAAAAACCATGAACCGTAATGGTACTTGAGAAATGCTAGGAGTATTAAAAATTTTACAAAGAGATGGGTATCAAGATGATGTGAAACTTATTTATTAGAGATGATCAAAACAATTAATAAAAAAAAATACTATGAGTATCAATGAATAAGCTTCACATCATATTGATACTTATCTCTTGATAAAAGATTTGGTACTTCTAGCATTTTTCATAGTTTTTTGTTGACCAAACGGTCATGTGACATTTTCAAGAGCAAAAAAAAAAGAAAAAAAAAAGACCGTTTAAAGAGCAAAACAAAAGCCATAAAATTAACTAAAATCCATGCATGAACGTTAACATGATAAGGTTTTTTTTTTTTAAAAAAAAAAAACCTTAAAAGTTAATTTTAATAACAAACGGTCAACATAATTGAAGAAAAAAAATAATAAAAACTTTTCAAGGCTTAATAAAGCTCAAATGTCAAAACAAAAGTCAGTTTAATTTTTTTTGCCATACAAACTTATGAATGTATTTTAATACCAAATGGCAAAACATTTAAAAAATGATTAAAAGAGAAATAATGTTTACAATACATATATTACAACAAATTACATGTCAACTCGTTTAACTCATAAAACTATAACCTGTATATATATATATATATTTTACAATTAAAAACAAAACCTTGAAATGCTAAAATTCATATGAATTTATTTTTAAAATTTATAGGCATGAAGAAATAGATTGAAAGAACGAGAATCAAATTGATTTGATTACATGTCACGGTAGTAGTAAGAATGAAGTACCATATAAGAGGAGACTCATGAATATATTAACATTTAAATTTATATACAGTAAAAAAGGGGTTTAACAGGGCTTATTTACAAACGTGCGTTTCACCCCAAACCCCAACCAAACAAACAAAACTAATATCAGTTGTTCAAAACGGTGCGTTTATACAATACCAGACGGTGCGTTTAAACCATTGCTTCTCACGCACGACTCACTCACTGCCCAACGTCTGATAACACAATACTTTGCCACATCACATCACATCACTTCACTGTCTTGACGCACTGCTCAATGTTTAAGAGCATCCTCATCAACCTCTCTAAAATTTTCTCCAAATTTAACTCAAACAATCTACTTTTTTAATTTTATCTCTTACTTTTAAAAAACTCCATACATCAAACTCTTTAAATATTTCTCTATTTTAACTAAATATTATATTTTATTAGTTTTGAAAATAACTACTTTAACTGTCAAAATTGATTTCCTTCATCAACTAATTTAAATTTCCTAACCTTCATCCAACGTCCAACATTAATTCCCTTCAACACTGTGCTTTAATTAAATTAATTGAACCAATTAACAATAAGCCTGGACTTTCAAACCACTGTGCTTTAATTAAATGAATTGAACCAATTAACAATTAGAGAGATGAATGTCCAACGTTTAACGTCCCTCATCCCTCAAACCACTGCACTTTAACGTCCAACAACCAACCAAAGAGAGATGAATGTCCAACGTTGTTGTTTTTTTTTTTTTTTTTTTTTTTTTTTTTTTTTTTTAGAAAGAACGTCCAACGTTGTTGTCTTGTTGAGGACACTGTTATTTAATTAAATTAATTGAACCGATTAACAATTAGCCAGGACTTTTATTGTGATGGACAACCAGCCATTTCAGTTATTTACTACACTTTAATGTCCAACAACCAGCCAAAGAGAGATGAACGTCCAACGATTTCTTTTTGCTTTTTTTTTTTTTTTTTTTGATAAAGAATGTCCAATTGTTGTCTTGTTGAGGATAATAAATTTGACATCGATAATAAATTTGACAAATACCAAACATCAAACAAAACTGAGCGTTCCTTTAAAACAACAAAGGAGAACATGAATTGATAATAAATAAGGCATGCCAATATCAAACAAAACTAAGCGTTCCTTTAAGAGAACAAAGGAGAACATGAATTAATTGATAATAAAGAAGACATGACTAATATCTACCAAAACTGAAACTAGGCGTTGCTTTAAGACAACAAAGGAGAAGAATTTATTGATAATAAAGGAGACATGACAAATATCAAACAAAAACTGGAACTGGACGTTGCTTGTAGACAACAAAGCAGAAGATGAATTTATTGATAGTAAAGAAGACATGACAAATACCAACCAAAGTTGATTGAAGTCTGAATTTTAAACGTAGCAAAACTCATAGAGAGTTCTTCAACTCAACCTTCTTGAAGAACTCGGTAGAACTCATCTTGACTCTCAATATTTGTTTTCTTGTTATGGCTCGTTCTTCTTTTTACAAAATGCTTCTTATGGAATCAGACTCTGATGAAGAGTTAGAGATAATTGCAAATCTTGCTATGGAAGAAGAAATATCAACATCACATGGTCGTCCTAAAAAATGTCGCACATTCATTCGGCGTGACCGCTTGCAAGCCGGGGAAGATCTTTTTCGTGACTATTTTGCTGAACCACCAATATATCCTCACAAATATTTTCGAAGGAGATTTCGAATGAGTCGTGATCTTTTTTGCCGTATTCAATACGCGGTTGAAGCCAACGATCCATATTTTGTCCAAAAAAGAGATGCTTCCCAAAGGCTCGGTCTTACTTCCCTTCAAAAGATTACCGCCTCACTTAGGATGCTTGCATATGGTGTTACAGCTGACTTTATGGATGAATACTTGAAGATTGGAGAAACCACTGTCGTTAAGAGTCTTAAAAGGTTTGTTCAAGCAGTGATTTCAGTTTTTTCAGAAGAATACTTAAGGTCACCAAACAATAAAGACATTGCTAGATTGCTAGCGGAAGGCAAAAACCGTGGATTTCCAGGCATGTTGGGGAGCATTGATTGCATGCACTGGAAATGGAAAAACTGCCCAACTTCATGGCAAGGTATGTATTCTGGTCATTATCACGAACCAACTATTATTTTGGAAGCAGTGGCTTCATATGATCTTTGGATATGGCACGCTTTTTTTGGTTTACCTGGATCTCATAATGATATAAACGTACTGGAAAGGTCATTTATATTTTCTGACCTTGCTCAAGGGCGTGCTCCTCCTGTTAACTACACCGTTAATGGTCATAACTATAATATGGGATACTACCTTGCTGATGGCATATATCCACAGTGGGCGACATTTGTGAAAACAATTTCATCTCCACAAGGAAATAAGAGAAAACACTTTGCTGCAGCCCAAGAGTCGGCAAGGAAAGATGTGGAGCGGGCATTTGGAGTACTTCAAGCACGATTTGCAATAGTACGTGGACCTGCACGATTTTGGAAACTTAAAATGCTCAAAGACATTATGATGGCATGTGTAATTCTACATAACATGATCGTTGAAGATGAGCGGACTAATAACAGAGACGAAGACTTTGAATATGAACAACTCAATGAACCACTTGAACCAGTGACACTCGGGGCTACAAATGACTTTAGTGAGTTCATTCAACGCCATCATTCCATTAGAGACAAGGAAACTCATTCTCAACTCCAGTTGGACCTTGTCGAGCACTTATGGCAACTACATAGCGAGGCATAAGAACTACATATTAGTTATGGATATTTTGTACTAGTTATTAATATTAGCATGTTATGTTTGCATGTTATGTTTTTATTATTATTTTTTTATTTTTATTTTTGGTATTATGTGTTGTAATGACTAAATATGTTTATAATGTTATTATGGGTGTCATTTCCTAACTCTAGTTATAGAAAAATGCAATCTCATAAACAAATTACTCTGTTGTAACGTGAATCTTGTAAGTACCAATGTGAATTTAAAATAAGCTGGATAATTTACTCTGGACACTGGAAGATTCTTGTAATTGTCCAAGATTATTACTTATGATGTACTTTGCTCTTCATGGGTCACGTATTAAAGTGTAGCTGCATTTATACTTGAAAATAAGCATTGATTGGGGTTATTAGATGAGAGGAAACCAAAAAGAGGCTACTGGATCGAGTAAGCCCACCGAATAGAATTGATTCTAGTATTGAATGAAGAATTAATTGTTGACTAGGAGAATTAATTGTTGACTTGTTGACTAGGAGATCACTTGAGGTTTATGTTGACATGCAACGATCAAACTTTCGGCCTAGTATCTCTACATTTGCTAGTCTGATTGGGGCTTGCTCTGTGTTGACAACATTTGAAATTGGCCAACAAGTCCAAAGTCAACTTATGAAGACTGAATATTTTACTGACGTTAGGCTGGGAAGTGCTCTGGTAGATATGTACTCTAAATGTGGACGAATAGAGGATGCAAGAAGAGTTTTCGACCACATGCCTGAAAAGAATGTATTTTCTGGACTTTTATTGTCTTCAACCAGCCAATTAATCAACTTATTTACTGCACTTTAACGTCCAACAACATGCCAAGAAACACAATAAAAAGGGCAAAAAGAAACATAATAGAAAAAAAAAAAAAAATCAGAAAATCAGAGAGTCGGGTTTCAATTTTTTTTGTTTTGAAGTCTCTCTTGTTAGACTAAATGCTTCAGCTGGTGATGACTCTACACCAGCTGACCAATCTGCCCCTGCCATAGCGTGCAGCTCACACTCAAATGGAGACAAATCCCCACAAATCAAGCTACTACCATACAGAGGCTAATATGTGCTGCCATACCGAAAAACAAGTGCAGAATTTTTCTATCCACTTGCTAGGTGTGAAAAACAAGTGCAGAATTTTTCTGACTCAGAATAAATACAAGTGCAGAATTTTGCTAGGTGTGAAAAACAGGGCAGAATTTATCTATCCACTTGCTTGAATGCTCACCAAAATAAATCTAACATATTCTTGTTGCAACAAACTTCAAATACCAAAAAACTAATGTTCAACAACATCACCATATTCCACCCACCAAAAAACTAATGTTCAACAACACCACCATATTCCACCCATATCATTTAAATTACATGAGGATTATCAAAAACCTATTCAAAGTAGTCATGGATATTAATTTCTAAGCATAATCCTAGTCAAAAGTACTAGCCTAGCAAAATAGGACATAATTTTGTGTGGTGCTTACACTAAAAGCATGGGCCACTTTAACCTTCAAGGATTGTGAATTTGACCTTCAAGGATTGCCTTTTTGCGTCGGCGAACATATTCTTGGCCATCTTCATCCAATTGACTTATATCCATCAACATAAGTTCTTTTATCTCTCTCTCTTCTTTCATTCGAAGCGCTTTTTCTCTAAGGCGCAATTCTCCATCTCTAAGGCGCACTTCCTCTTGCTTAAGAAGAAACATCTCTTTGTCTTGCTCACGTGCTTCCTCAAGCAGTTTCATTTTCTTCTTCTTGTCTTCATTTATGTCACTTAGGATCTCAATAACACTTGGATTCGATTTTTCTTTGCTCTTTCGTTTCTCCTTTTCGGCTTTCCGGCCTATTGGACGCTCTATGTCTTCAAAAGCTTTGTGAGAGGCTTCCTCGTCACCTAGATTTATCACAACTGGTTTTTTCTTCAATTTTACATTATCCATGTGAGCCATCCATTTTGGATGAAACCTCAAAACAAGCCACGAATGTTCAAAGTGAAAGGGTGATTTTTGAATATCTAAATACATTAGTCTTGCTTGTCCAATCTGAAATTCATTATCAAATACAACATAATTAGAATCTTTACAATAGGCATACTAAACATGATAATGTGACAGTATATGTCTCTTACATGCTCAATGTATCTACCATTTAACACACTCAAGACCATTATTAGAACATACATTGTCTTGCTCAGTCAAGCCACTTTGTGACCTCTTTTCAATTTGGGCTAAGAAGCCACAAAACTTGTTTACTGCAAGTTGAATCGTTGACCACCGATTCATTAAAGAGGTATGATTACGGTTGGCTCCAAGTACTTTATGTTCGTGAAAGTAGTCACGAATTCTTTCCCAATAAACCTTATGTTTTTGCTGATTTCCTTGAACAGCATCCATGGAAACATAAAGCCACGCCTCCACAAGCAAATTGTCATCGGCAATGGTGAAGTTGCTACCCCGACACGATTTTTTAATAGTACGTTCAACCTCAACTTGGGGTGAAGCCTCTTGGTGTTGACTGATTTCATTTGTGCATTCAAACCCAAGATCATCTTCAGTTATAAGATTGGTGTAGTAACCGGATTGAGGAGTTTGTGAATCCATCACTAATCAGCCCATATAATCCAAACCACACACCAAAATTTAGTTAAAACCTTAAACAATAAAACAGAGGCTAATATGTGCTGCCAACCGAAAAACAAGTGCAGAATTTTTCTATCCACTTGCTAGGTGTGAAAAACAAGTGCAGAATTTTTCTGACTCAGAATAAATACAAGTGCAGAATTTTGCTAGGTGTGAAAAACAGGGCAGAATTTATCTATCCACTTGCTTGAATGCTCACCAAAATAAATCTAACATATTCTTGTTGCAACAAACTTCAAATACCAAAAAACTAATGTTCAACAACACCACCATATTCCACCCATATCATTTAAATTACATGAGGATTATCAAAAACCTATTCAAAGTAGTCATGGATATTAATTTCTAAGCATAATCCTAGTCAAAAGTACTAGCCTAGCAAAAGAAATCCCAAGATCAAGAAAAGGAAATTATAAACTAGATGTTATCATGTTTAGGAAACCATTTTCTTTTTCTTCGGGTATATCTTGTTTATAATGACACTAATCAAGTTAATTCTATCAATGTAGCAGGAAATCATGACAGGCAGCTACACCTGCATGAGAAATGTGTGTAATAAACGTGTTAAGGCCATTCCAGTCAATGGAAGGCTACAAAGAGGGCTATTTTACTGTGAATTCCTAGCTAACTCCTGTGAAATCAGTGCATTGCTTGACAGCAATAGTCAAAAGAAAAGTAAATATGTCAATCCAACAATCAGAATGAGGCCACATTTTTCATAAAACTGGACCTAGTGAACAAATCTGTCACATTTGATTACTTATAATGTCAAACTGCACCAAAAATAATCCATAATGCACTAAAAATAATCCAATGGTCCTGGAGGATAACTTGCATTTTCAGCCATGTGTTTTTTTTTTGTGGAAATAACCAATCCCAAAAGCTTCTATTAAAAAGGCAATCTGGACTTTATTTGGTGGAGACTACAAATGATATCTGTTTACTTCATTCAGCTTTCTATACTCATGTAGTTGGGATTAAGGCCAATTCAACATGATCATACCTGAACAACACCCCACCCCTTCCCAAACAAAAAGACAAATAAAATCAATCAAAGGGTTACTAAGTCGGAAGGAAAACCCAAATCAATCATGTCATTTCAGTTTTATTCGTCTATATTTTGATCACAACTCAGTAAATGAAGGAAAACCCAAATTATACCTCTTTGGTTTGAAGAATTACTTGGAGATTGAAGAAGCTTTAGCCTTTGGAACCGTACTGCTAGCAATGAACTTGCAAGAGGAGACTCAGGAGAGAGAGAGATCTTCTGGCTATGGATAATTTCAGACAATCATCATACCTAGATGAAAAAAAAATTAGATTTTTGAACCTGAAATCAATACCCATGTGAAAAAAACCAAATCTTTGTAAAAAAATCGAGATGGGCCAGAAAAAATCGTCACCCAGACGTCTTCAAGTGCAAGAGAGCGAGATAGAGAGAGAGAGAGAGTCACCTAGTCACCCAGACGTTAATGGACTCTCTCTCGGTGTTGTATAGCAGAGAGAGCGAGAGAGAAGGAGAGACAGAGAGAGAGTCAGAGGGAGAGAGAGATACATGTACCATGAAGAACTCAGCTTTGAGAAGAGACAGAGTGAGAGAGAGAGGGAAATTACCGTGATTCTGGATTTTGATGAAGAAATTGGGCTAGTTGCACAGAGAGATGAAGCGGAAGACTGATGGTGCGGAGGAAAATTAAGATGGGCAAGAGATGAAGCGGAAAACTGATGGCGCGGAGGAAAAGTGTGATGGGCGGGAAGTGAAAAGGAAATATTATTTTATTGAATAGCGTGGGAAAAGTGTGGGTTATATTTGGTGAGAGTGTCTGACAGATATTAGTTTGGAGAAATTATAGCCATTTCAATGCATGGTGTTTTTGAGACTTTTTTCTAAATTTTGGTGAAATTTTTAAGTTGGAGAGGCCAATGAGGATGCTCTAAGACCAATTCAAACCCAAACGCCCAACACCTTCGATCATCTTCTTCCGACGTCTCTTCTCATTTCTCCTCTGCCTTGCTTCTTCCGTCACCTTAAATCTGCTACTGCCAGTGGAGTGAGGTGAGCGGAAACTATCCAACCTTTGTTGTTACGATCCTTTTACGCATTCTTCCTTAAGAAAGTCTTGTAGATGTTTTTTACTATCATGATCACATGTAATTTTGATTGCTTAAAATTTTCCTTAAGCATTCTTCCTTGTGAAAACCTTCGTTTGTAGCTCAAAATAATGCTCATCACGTGTTTAGCTGATTTCTTTATGTAAAAGTGTCAATATGTTTCTACAAAGTTTTCATTTGAAGCCTAAATATAGCCTTTTGTAGAGATTGTTGTGTCTCACAAAGTATTGGATGAATTAGGGGAACCAGCTGAATTATATATGGAGGCAACTTGTTTGATTCAAGAACCCCAAAAGAAGAAGAAATTGAACAAAGAAGAGGACATTAATGAGAACAGCAAATGCTTAGGTGACTTACCTGAGGAGGTTCTTCGACACATCCTGTCATTTCTTCCAACAAAAGACGCCGTTAGGACAAGCGTACTTTCTAAAAGCTGGGAATACAGATGGGCATCTATTCCCAATCTAGATTTTTGTCGAGAACTTTTGAAGCTGTCGTCGCCTGCTAAGAGAAGGCTTTTGATGAATTTTGTGGAAAGGGTGCTCTGTCTTCGTGACTCCTATGCTATAAAACGATTTAATCTCTCTTGTGATGTGCTACGTGATGCATCTCGTGTTAATACCTGGATCTCTGCCGCCGTGAGGCATAATGTTCAAGAGTTGGATATTAGTCTTGACAATTTCAAGGGAGAATTTTCACTCCCTTACTGCTTGTTTACTTGTAAGACACTGACAAGCTTACACCTTTATATGCCCATTATTCTGAAGCTTCCCACTGCAATTTGTTTCTCAAATCTAAAGACCTTGACAATCGAAAGTGTTACATTTTCGGATGAGTACTTAATCGAACAATTATTTTATGGTATGCCAGTCCTTGAGAAATTGTGTTTACACGATTGCAGCTGGGGAGTCTCAAGGTTGTGCATCTTTCTGCTCCCAAGCTTCATTCTCTGAGAATTTCGGAATTTGAGAGGCCAAATTCGAGTTATGGGGATGGTTGTCAGATTATGATTTTTGCATTTGGTCTAAAAGAATTTAATTACACTGGTGAACTGTTCAGCGACTATTGCTTATACAAGTCATTCTCACTGGAAAAGGCAGAGATTAGTATGATTTCTTATGATACATCAGCTCAAATTGCTCATCGCGTGTGTAAACTTCTTACAGGGCTCTCCAACGTTAAATTACTGTTACTTTCCGATGAGGTGGTTGAGGTATGGCTGCTTCTCTCTTTGTAAATTCAAATTTTACTGTAACATATCAACATAATTCTGGAAAAATCAACTCCTACTTGAACTGCTTGCATAAATGTGCTATGATAAAGCCAGTCCCATATAAAGGAAATTTACCCTTCTATGTTTTCATGCTATTTGAGTGATGGCAGATGTTAGACAAGCATTCTTGTGGATGAGAAAATGTCATGACACAAAGAGTATTATTGATAAGATCTTAAGCAATTTAAACTTTAAGGGTGTTCCCCTAACATTTGTATCATGCTCTCACTTGAGAAATTTCTCAAGTTGTTTCACGCCACTCCCATAAAAGATCAGGTAATTCTATACAACTTAAAAAGGTACAATTATATTATGGATTTTAGTTTATGTAAAATTTCAAAGACGGTTGTAGTTTCCTGATTTACCATTCGATTGTCAAGTTAATTACTTTAGTGATGAGAACTCTTGTTTTTGTGATTTTTTTAAGATGCTCACAAATCAAGTGGTTGAAGTTGAAATATAATCATGCAATACTCAAACTTAATAAAGATATCGAAGGAGAATGTATTCTATTCATAAATTAATTCATTCTTTTTGTTTTCTTCTTTTTTAGAAAGTATGCGACCAAATGGGGTTTGTATCTGTATAGCATTTAGAAAACCATTGGATAAGTGCTACTCTGATTGCTTCTATTGGAATGATAAATGTGACGTCCCACATTGCCTGGGAATGGAGATGTGCTTATATGTATAAACATATCATTCTTGACAATAACGCGTTTTAAAGCCGTGATGACCATAAACCTATCAAAATCTCGTAGTTAGGCTTGCTATTGCGAGAGTAGTACCAGGATGGGTAACTTCCTGAGAAGTCTAGTTCAGGGGAACTAAAAGCGGACAATGTTGGAGGTGGGTTGTTACAATGAAAGTTTCCATATATTGTTTATGTTCTACTCTTAGATTATGTTTTATTGATATTAAACACAATTCTTCTATTGCTTGGTAAGACCTGAACCTAAGTCTTACCTCGATCCCATCCAATCTCTTACTATAAAATCCATATGACTACCTACATTAGTGAATGATTGGAAATTATTGAATAGGTTTTTGTTTAATGGGTTGGTGTTGACGACTCTGTTGGGGGTTTTTCGGTTTGATGGGATTGGCCCAGTGAACTCGGTGTCGCCAATGAACCTATGACGGCAACTTCGTCGGATTTGATGGAAGATAAGTATAGCTCCAGATTCCACTGCATTCAGTTTCTTTGGCTTGGCCCTATGTTCCGACGAAGGGTTTAGGGTTATAATGCTGACCCCTAAACCTGTGAGGTGATATAACCGCAAGTTGAGGAATATCAAATTTTTGAATATGGAGGAGACCTTGATTGTCGAGGCAATGTCTACTGTCAGTGTCCTGTCTGTAGTGATGGAGAAGGTGACAGGCTTGGTTCAATTGCAAAAGTGGTTGATTGGATTTGGTCCGTCTCCAGAGGTTTTTGTTGGTGATGGGAGGATGGAGAGTTTCCGTACCCGTTGGGTGGTTTTCTCCTTGCTACCTTTTTAGATTGGACTTTGTTGGGGGATGAGGGGATCAAAGACTCAATAGAGGATACCCCTTGGGAGGTTAAGGGTAGAAGGGAGATTCTGAATTTGGAATGCTCTTATAACTATGATGCTAATGGAGCATCATCTAGGCATGGGAAAGGCAAGGCTCACGCTTGTTGGCGTTTGAAGTTTTGGGCTTTTTTGTCTTGTGGGTTTTGAGTTTGTGGGCTTTTTGGGTTGGTTGAGTTGTGGGTGTTTTTGCTGTTTTTTGGTTTTTGGGCTTGTTGGAACTCCCTCCTGTGTATACTGCATACGTAATTAGTGGAGCCTTACATTTTTCAATAATGCTTTTATAATGCATTTGTCATTTATTTTTCTTTGTTCTTGGAAGTATTTTAATTATGCTGCATTGCTTTATTTTGTTCTTAGGCTTTGAGAAATGCAGGAGAACGCTTATCTCATCTACCTATGTTCAATAACTTGACGGATTTAGTATTTTTTGAGGATTGGGCAATAGATCTTGGCTGTGTAGGACTGTTGAGGATATTACAGAACTCTCCTTGTCTCAAGACTATGAAATTTTTTGAGGTAACTTTATTGTACTTGTATTCCATCCTATTGCTGATTTATTAGCATGGCTAAAACTTTTTAATTTGTATGATAATTTAGGGGATCAGGTTGTGGGAGAACGATGATTGGATGTTAGACCCATTGCCTCCATGTTTCTTGTCCCATCTCAAGTGGATTGAAGTATGTGATTTTGATGGAGAAAGTGAGGAACTTTCTGCTATTAAGATTTTGCTCAAGAATGCTGTTGTTTTGGATGAAATAGTTATATTTTGCTCTGAGCGCTTGGCAGGGAACTTAGAGAAGCAAGAAAATCTCTACAAACAGGTGATAGAGATCCCTAAAGGGTCACAAAATTGTAAAATTGTTTTACAATGAGCCTCTACCTAAAGCCCTTAATTCCTCTTCCTTACAACTACAAACATGATGTTGTGAAATGTTGGTTTATGTTATTTGTGATAATTAGTTTTGAATCCTTTAGCTTTTTAGCTAATTTTAGGTGTTCAGTGTTTGTTTTTTCTATTTTTGTTTTTAATTTCTTTTTTAAACTTTTTTGGTTATTTTTCTTATTTCCCGATTTCTGATGGATTTTGGGTGACAACTTTTACCTTTCCTTTATTGTTCTGCTAAATGTATAAAAACATGGAATTATTCAAATCAGCCAAAAATGTCAGTGTTGTTACCTTTTTTCTCAAGCATATTGTGTTTTGAACATCTTAGTATATTCATGGAATGTTTCTAAAAGCTTTATTAACAGTGTGGATATCCGTACTATGTTGGTGAGCTGTTGGTTTGACATCATATTTGCTTAGGTTAGTTTAATGGCTAACATAATAAGTGTTATGTTATATTGTCACATTAATTTGTAAGATAATGTAATGAAAAACTTATCAAAAAAATTTGTAAGATAATGTAATAAATTTGATTTTTACTTTTTAAAGCAAGTAAAAAGTAGTTATGAATTTAATCATCCATCAAATAAAACACTGATAATCAAAATGAATTTCATCCCTTGCTACCCGAAAAACGGATCGTCTCCATTTTAAATGTAATGGAGAGGAATCGGTTAGTTCAATTGAGAAGGTAAAATGGTAATTTAAAAAATAAAATAAAAAATGACCATTTCATCCTCTGAAATATACTAACCGGTATCCTCTCCATTTCAAATCCTTCTACTCCTACCCGCGATAGAATGTCACCAAAGAAGTCAAATATCCTTATATTTATTGGACATATTTGCCTTTCAACTTGGGTTAAGGAATTCTCCAACCTAGCTAGTTAAGTGATTCCTCTAATCTAGTAAGCCTTAATATGTAAAATTACGTGCTTAAGTGATACAAGCCAATTTTTTATAAATCGATTTTATTAAAATAAAATAAAAAACAAGTAACAATTAATTTATAGACTAACTACAGAAAATCTTTGTGGATCAACACAACATGAATACATTATATGACGATTGACATCCTTAATTTCTACAAACACGACTTTTGGATATTGAAAATACACATGCAGGGAAGGGATGCAATTCCGGTCCGTTATAACCGACCGGGAAACCGGCTCCGGGCACTAACAATTGCTATTTATTTTTCTATCTTTTAGGAAGAGATGGAGGGGAAGGGTCAGGGTCAGGACGGAACCGCAGCAAGCATTGGGGTGGCAGTAGACGTGTTGATGAAGAAGAGAAAATAGAGGGGGACAAAGGAAGAACAAAAGAAAAAGATTGATAAATTGGACCTTTACAAATGATCTGTAATAATTTGAAAAACTGATTTGGTTATTTTAACAAAAAACAGAGTATGCATTCTTATTTATATTCAAAGATACATAAGTTACAGATGCATGAGTTATGAAGCTATACAAGTTCGAAGTTGCAGGCAAACAGCACTCTGAACCACATTCTTTCTAAAGCTCCTCCTGTCCTAGTTATGCTCTCAACTAAAATTAAATCAGTCCATGCTCACCAAAAATGTAAGACTTGTTAATCACCATTTCTTCATGTACAAGGCCTTCCAAAATCCCATCAATTCCAAAAGAACCAGAAAATTGTTGCCGGTCGACTGGACCTGGCATCTGGAATGAGATAGAGAAGTGCCCCGGTGGGCACAGATTTTGTGTGCATCTGAAAGATTTGGGAGTTTTTGCACACTATTTTTTTACCAGTCGTTGTTACTCCCTTTATTACCACTTTTCCAGAGAATGTTTCGCAGGGAGAAAAATCGCCAAGAAAGTCTGAGAAACTGATCAGCCGAGAAATTAGGATGACGACGTTTCGTCCTCAAGAACCCCAGAAACCAAATTCTCATACAACCCACCACGAATTACAGTCTCAAAACCCTAAAACCCAAATTAACCCTAAAACCCAAATTCTTTCCCCACCAAGAAACCCAAAACCCCAACATTAACGAAAATTCAAGCAAACCTAAACCCTAATTCCCCAAACAAAACACACTCAGAAACCCAAATCACCCAAAAAGCAAGCAGATTTATGTCTCTGGTAGACGCAAATCACGCAGAAACCCAAATCACCCAGCAACGAATGCGTCGATCTCCCTTTCCCGTGGATCTTCTTCTATCTCTGGTAGACGCAAAACCGGCGTGAAGGAGCTTTGAGGCTGAACGAGTACGCGGGGAAATGAAATAAAAAAAATGAAAAATAAGAAGAGACGATTGAAAGTCGTTCGGCTGAAGTGATGATGGTCTTTGACAATCGCCTGAATTACTGTAGCAATAACGAGTTTGCTGTAGACGTGAATTTGAGCAAAATCGTCTGATTTTGGTGATTTCGTTAGTTTGATGAATTCACTACAAATGATCTGAGGTTAACTAGCCTATTAAAACAAAAATTCAAATTCAAATTCAAAAACCAAAACGTGCGTTGGTTTCTCTCCCCCAAATTTTCTCTCTCCCCCAAATTCTTTCCTCCCCCTCTCCCACCAAGCAGCGTAGCCGCCACCATCCAGTGCCTCCGCCCACCACCAAGCAGTGCCACCGCCCACCATCCGGCCGATCTATCTCAACCTCACGCGGTTTGGTTGCCTCCGCCCACTGAACGACGCCCACCCACCACGACACCACCAATCTGTTTTTCTATTTATTCTTTGTATTTTTTTCGGGGTTCATCCATCTGGGTTTTGCATGTATATGTTTTTTTTGGTGCTTGATTTAGGTTGTGTATTCAATCGGCCATTTTTTTTTTGGATACCCATAAGATCTATAGCTCCCTTTAGCATAAACATTGATTAAATTGGTTAATAAGAGTGTATTTTGTGGATTGGAGATATAACCGAGTTATGGGTATTCGTTCTTTGGAGGATGTTTTCAATTTACAACAAGTTTTCCAGAACTATTTGGTGTTTTACTAAGTCTTATCTCTAGATTTTGTAGGTCGAATGTAATATGGAGTATTGGGTTTTCTCTTTTAAATAGTGGTGTTTGGAATATTACGGTGTTTTGCTTTATTATTATTAAGTAAGAAGCTTTATCACTCTTTTTACGTTCTTGTGTTTGTGGGTCGGGGATAAAATGTTTTCAATTTTGGTTTATTTTATCTTCTTCCGTCTTTATCATCTGATTATTGATTATTTTGTTGATTCTATTTTTTGGGCCATTTGATTCTCAAGAGTTTTTGTGATGTTAGATTCTTTGTGCTGTGAAAGTGTTAAGTACCTGAAAGCAAAGTGTTAAGTACCATGGTTTGTTTAGTTCTACTTGGAATGATATTTATTAATTTATATTCGAAGCATGATGTTTTAATGTGTGAAGCTTGATGCGATGAAATTTAGTAATGTTGTCATGTTTTCCATACTAGCATCAGGACACTGGATCACAGCTGCCAACAAATATTACTGCAATGCTCAAATATGGAATCAATCCTTTTCAAGCTGTGGGGTGGTTTAACGGTATGCCCAACCAAAAGTTTCCTTGTCAAAGCACATCAGTTTGTTTCAATGTCCTCTGTTAATACAGTGTGTTTTTTCTTCTCCTCTTTTAGGAGGGTTTAATAATGTTTGCAGTGAAGCTCCGTTCACCTTAAATGCTCTGCGTGCAACACTTCCACAGCTGGTGGTGGGCAGATTTGAGCTTGTATGGGAATTATCTGGTTGAAACCCATGGCATCTTGAAGCAATTTTTGTCCTTTACTGTAGGGCATGTTCATAGGGAAGGTAATTTTGCAGTACACTTTTTAGCAAAATTGGCTGTATCTCATCAGATGAATCAGGTGTGGTTCGACTCTTTTTCGCCTTGTATTCTGGGCGTGTCTTCTAAATTTGTTGTTTCTTGATTTATGAAATTACAAGATTTTTTCAAAAAAAAAAAAAAAGTCCTCTAATTCCAATGCTGACTTTGATTTGAAAATAATTTACCTACGGTTGGGAATTGGGCCGACATTGAAAGTTAGCCCACGTTGCATTATTAACCAAAGATCCTTGGGCCCAATAAAACCCAGAAAAGGATACATCAATCCAGTTTCATAACGCCATGCAAAGCAGGGGATGATCTCGTAGCAAAAAGTCAAAATCATACACAATCTTGGGATCTTGCCAACATCCCAGACTTTGTGGGATAATAAAATCTCGAGAAATTATATTACAAAACAAATTTACACAATTTTTACACAAAGCAACGTGAGAGTGTGTTGTGTAAAAATTGTATAAATTTTATTGTGTAAGAATCGTAACCCTAAAATCCCAATAAATAAGCCTCATAATTTCCCTTTCTTGCATGTGCAACTTGATTTGGTGTTCATTATGTTGAAAATTATTTTATGAAAGTTTAAGTTTATCTTAAATTTGAATATTTAAACATCCTTCTATTTCCTTTATTGAGGAATGGTAGAACTTCTCTTGGTATACATTTGAAATGACATAGATGTAATTAAAAAATTACATCTAAGTTCTTTTAAATGGCATAGATGCAATTTTTTAATAAAAAAAAATTATATTTATGCCATTCCAAATGTACACCACTCTAACATTTCTCTTTTTTTATTTCTCTTTCTCACATTGAAAAACTATGAGTATTTTGTGTGTTTTATAAGTATTTATCATGCTCTTATACTAGTTAACAGACGATTTTGGTGGACAGGGTAGAAAAAGATATTAAATTGTTTTTTTTTAAATAATAATAATAATTTTGCAAGAAATTAAGAGTGAAAGTTTATACTCTGAGTTTTTGTAGTTTCACTTTTCTTGAATTAGTGAAAAATGTTAAGACAAAAAAAAAAAAAAAAGTCAACGACCACCGATATGCCAGTTTACAGTGTGTTGTTCCTTTTATTTTATTGCTTTGACTAGTTTTTTTGGGCTTTTTGTTTTGGTTTTGTTGTTTGAGTTAACATCATCTCATTACAAAGTTAAAAATAATATTATAAAAATAACATTATACAAGTTTATATGAGTTCGACTTGTTTAACAAACTAACTTAAATTTTTGTTCAATCTCTGTTCATTTTATTAAATGAACAGATCTCGAGTTGAGCTTCTCTAGTCCAAGCCCAAGCTTGTTTGCTAGTACCTCTGTTTATTTAGGGCCTTATGCCTCATAAATTACCAAGAAGTTGTCAATGTCTCCCAAAACTAGTAAAAAGACAAAAATGACATTATTTAAATTTTCAATAAAACAAAAAATACTCCTAAATTTTTTTTTTTTTTTTTTTTTTTTTAAAAAAAGAGGCAAAAACCAAAAAATAATCAAATCACTCCCAAACTATTGAGGTTATTCTGCTACCCCCTAGCTGGCAGAGGGAGTGGCCAAATTAACCACGTCTTGGTTAAGCGATCAAGGCCTTGAGCCCAATGGCCACCCCAAACCACCCCCCAAACCCCTTGGGGTTAGCTCAGCCACCTCCATATCGGTCGTTGGGGGTGGTTGAAACCACCCTCAAAGCTCAAATCTTCTTTTCTTTTCTTTTTTTCTTTTTTTTTGACCTTTTGAGGGTGACCCAAAGCCTATTTGGAGTGGTTTGTCCACCTCAGATCGGGTAAAGAAGCCACTCCCTTGGCTAAAAATGGGGTTGTCGGCCACCCCTTTGCCAACTGGGCACCTCTTTTGTTTTTTTAGTTTTAATTCTTTTTTGGGCTATTTAATTATTATTATTATTTTTTATATAATTTTTAAGTTTTAATAAAGTTTTTATTATTAAGTTTTTAAAGCCAATTTTTTTAAGTAGAAAATGGTCCCGTTTAATGGAAAACAGTACCTAGAGCTTGCATGCGGTAGCGGAAATCCCCAGTATCAAAAAATCAAAATCATACACAATCTCAGATCTTGCCAACATCCCAGATCTTGTCTTCAATTTGCTTTCCCAAATACCATTATGACTATCAAGGGTGGACTAATAATTAAGCCTCATTCATCGTTAGATGAGCATGTGTAAATCATTGTATCTAGATATTTAAATATTCATTGTTAGATGAGCATGTGCAAATCATTGTATCTAGATATTTAAATATTCATTGTTAGATGAGCATGTGCAAATCATTGTATCTAGATATTTAAATATTGTATTAGTATAAATTTGGGGACAAATCCGTCTCTAGGGTATTTTCTTTTCTCTTTTTCCCCTAGCTAGGAAAATCAAATTATATAAAAGCATCCACAAAAATTGTTCCGTTTTGGACAAAAAATTAAAATAAAATAAAATAAAAATTAGAACCTGCTGGACCGTCCTAAATGGAAAAAAAAAACAATTGAAAGAAAAAAATCATAAACTTACTGTTAAAAACCATCCCGAACCTGTTGCGAAGAAAAAACTTGAAAACAAAAAAAATCTTACAATTAAACTCTTGGTCATCACGTACAAGCTAATTAATTAGAAAGATAACATATAAAAATAAAAAAGAAAAAAAAAATAGAGGAAAGGGAAAAAAACAAAAAAAAATTAAAAGAATTAATGGTCAGATTTTTTGAAAGAGATTAAGTTAGAAGAAGAAAAAAGTTTTTTTTAAAAAAAAAGGAAAAACTGAAAAGTTAACCCGTTATTAAACCAATTTGTCCTAATTTTTGTCCAGATGCTTGTAGCTTGAAGGTCAAAAGTCGCATAACACTTCACGTGATTGACTGACAGAATATGAGTTTGCTAATATTGAGGGATACTTTACGTGAACTTGAAATCCACTTTTCCTCCCTAAGTTTCCTCTGGCATGTTGTACGAAAACTGTTCAGTGCCCAGCGCCTAACGCCCAGGCTTTTTGGCAGATGGCCTGTCTTTTTATTTGAGCGTGTTGAACAAGCTTGCTTGTTCTCCTGTTTTCACTTCCTATTTTATCCCTGGTAGGATGAAAAATCAAAGCTGCAAGTCTTTAAGTTGTAATTTTTTTTTATTATGAAAAATTGAGTATCATATCAATATTTATATATAAAAAAAAAAAAAAAAAATCTAAAAATACACTAGAACGAGACGTATCATTTAGAGATTTATAAATTACTTGTACAATAAATTTGTTGAACCGGTCAAAAAAGTAATAAGTCCAGTACAGCCTAATCTTTTTCTTTGATACGATTAGAAATTTTCTTTTTGTTTGGAGTACTGCCTAATCTTTTTCTTTCATACGATTAGAGACAAATTTCTGACACGCGTAATGCGTGAAGGGGCTTTTTGCCGATGAATTGAGGTGGTCGTGTACAAATGAAAGTGGCTAGTCAAGGAATGGTCAAATGTCAGGTTATTTGCTTTGCTTACTGCTCTACAAATCTTGTCTGTCAGGTAAGGAACAAATCTTGCTGGGCGACGCTTTTGATTGTTTTGAAGCGTGATATATCTGCGCAGACGATTTGTTGGGTGAATCGTCTTGGTATTATTCACGAGACGCTTGTGACCCAACAAATCTTGTCTGTCAGCTAAGGATCAGGACATACATATGTCCTGTACGTACGTGGTGGTCCTTCAACAACCCACCCACGAGAGTTGTTGGTAGTATTTCAAGGCTGTGCGTTGTGGTGTTCACGCCCAAAAAGAAGAAAACACTTCCCTCGTTGCTGTATTAGACCTCCGATGGCAGATAGTCGGAAATTACTTTGGCCCAAACAAAATACCATGCATCTTACCTCGAGAATGAGCGGTTTTGGGAATATTAGGAATAAAGGTAGTACTTTTTGACTTAATCTATCATTCTCACAGATTAATGTTATCTCTCAATCTGATAATGTGGTTTGGTGATAGAACTCTTGTTTTTGTAATTTCATCATCATGCAATACTCAACTTATTTTTAGAAATTATGCGACCAAAAGGGAGTTGTATCTGTATAGCATTTGAAAAACCATTGGATAAGTGTTACTCTGATTGTTTCTATTTGAATGATGAAAGTTTGCATATTTCGTTTATGTTCTACTCTTAGGTTATGTGTTATTGATACATAATTCTTCTTTTGCTTGGCAAGACTTGAACGTAAGTCTTACCCTGATCACATCGAACCTGTTACTATTCAATCCATATGACTCTGAATGATTGGAAATTGCTGAATATATTTTTATTTAATTTGAAGTTATTCTTTTAGTTGTTGGTCTAATAATTATTAATCATGCTCCACCGTTGGATCCCAACATGCTTTTATAATGCATTTGTTTTTTTGCTTTATTCTTGGAAGTATTTTAATTATGTTGCATTACTTTATCCTGTTCATAGGTTTTGATAGATGTAGCAGATCACTATCTCATATTCTTATGTTCAATAACCTGACGGATTTGGCATTTTATGAAGGTTTGGCAATAGATCTTGACTGGGTAGGACTATGGAGGATATTGCAGAAGAACTCTCCTTGTTTCAAGATTATGACATTTTTTGAGTTAACTTTATTGTACTTGTAAGTGTATATGTTCCATTTTATTGCTGATTTATTAGCATGGCTAAAACTTTTAATTTGTATGATAATTTAGGGGATCAGCTTGCAGGCGAACAATGATTGGAAGCTAGACTCACTGCCTCTTATGCTTTTTATCCAATCTCAAGGGGATTGGAGTCCATAATTTTGAGGGATCTAAGAAGTAGCTTTATGCTGTTAAGATTTTACTCGCAAATGCCGATGTTTTAGATTAAATAATTATATTTTGCTCAGATAGCTTAGTAGGGATGTTGGTGAAGTGAGAAAATCTCAACAAATAGTTGATAGAGATCCTTAACGCGTCACAAAATTGTGAAATCACTTAACTTTGAGCAAGATATAACTAGAAGAGACTCAAGAAGATTAGTTTGTTTTAGCTGTTAAACTGTTAGTTCGTCTTTTCTGTTTTCTTCGTTATGTTAGCTTCATCTCTGAGTTTGATCTTGTATAAAAGATGAGGGAGAGATAGATAGAAATATCAAATTGAAATGTTAATTGTTCACTTGTGAACTTGGAGATTGGCACTATTGAACGTGTTGTATCATACTATCATGTCAGTTTTCTTGAATACAATTCATCTCTCTTTCCATTCTTTTCTTCTTGATTTCTTCTTTCTTTTATCTTTTTCCTTTAAAATTACATAGCCAAATGGGCAATGCTTTAATTACTAATGTTTTTTGTTTAGATATGTTAATCTGATAGGTGGTAGTGCTGGTCGTGCTGGAATGTTCCACAACTTTTGGCCTTTATATTTCTATCAAAACCTTTGATTCCCCTGGCCTTCTTAGCACAGAGAGAGCAAACGGGTGGAAGTTATCAGTTATTTGTGCCATTTTGAAATAACCCTCTAGATCCCAATGCTTACTATCTTTAACTTTTCTACCTAAATTGTTTACTTCTTTACTAATTAACTTTATCCTCCTATTCATCTACAAGACTTGTTCTAACCATCAAAAGTTACAATTTTTGGTAAAAGAAACAGAGTTAAATAACATGATGAAGATCTTGACACTTGGGTAACACTCATTCGATCTTCATGTAGAAAAAGTGTAGGATAGAGATGCCAATTGAGTAGCTGATGCCACAAATTACATCCCATAAAAGAGGATAACTAAACCTACAATTTCATTTATGTTTCCAAGTCCCTTTCATTTTTTTCCTATATAAACTGAAGCAGAGGCTATGGGAGGAGGTATAATCCTGTCAGATGAAATTTTTAAAGCTGGGAATAATAACAGAAAAGAAAAGGCATTAATTTTACCTGAAAATAAAGTCATGGTAAAATCTACAGTCTTAAATAAATACTCAAATGGTACAACAAAATATAGCTAGGACTCTCACCATATGTTTGACATATTTGAAATTGTCATAAAGAACACATAATATAGAAATAGTACAATAAATTCCAACGACTGTTCTTTTTTGTAAAACACCAATATCAAAGGATCACTTCGTAATTCAAATTTCTCCAATTTAATTCAAATTTCGCCCTACCTCAGATTTGTTTGAGGCATAAGAACCCTAAATTTGACACATCAATTTCGTATATAACCCATCAATTTAAAAATATGTATTTAACTCTTCAAAATCCCCAAAATTAAGACCCTATATGTTCAAATCTACCACACCCATTCATTTATTGAATGTTCATACTTGCAATTAAATCCTTCAGTATCCACACCCATTCTTCTTCTTCTTCTTCTTCTTCTTTTTTTTTTTAAAAAAAAAACATTTTCTTTACTTGATCTGAATATTATTGCAGTTCATCTGAAATTGAGTTGTGACGAATAAATTGTCCAATTAAAGGTAAACAAACTGAGCTACTATTCCTTGTAATCTTCTATGTCACTGTTTGTCACACTTTGCATAGGATAACATCTGTAGTCACCAATGTCATCTTTAGCAAACAAGTAAGCTTGAAAATCCAACTAAGAAGCAGATTCCACAAAGTACATCTCTATATGGTCTATGAATTTACTATCCATTCCATATATTCTCAAGACTTGCATCAGTTAAAAGTGCCAAAAAGGGGCGCTTTAGTTTTGTTTTGGAGCAAGATGCTTTTGATCATGTCCCAAACATCATAATTTGATTGTTTGTTTAGAGATTCAACCATGTTTTACCATTGAAATCTATCTCCATTGATTCATTATTTTGTGCAATATGTGCTCTTGAGTTTTGAGACTTGAGAGAGATGATTCTACTTATTTGATCAACACATCCAAGAACAATTTTGTTGATGTAGTCCCGACTGAAGACGTAACGACCTCAGCTGCTAAGGGAGGATGGGTAATACTCTGCAAAATGACAAGAACACGCTGTGGGTTTCCTCATGGTTCTCCTCCGAAGCTCAAATTAGTCTCACAATAATCTTTAAAGAGAGGTTTCTAGGGATTAAGAGAAAATAACCAAGAGATAGAGCCCTCTACCTTGTACCTGGGTCTTGCTATTTATAGGTCATTGTAATTATGGTTAGGTAAGGGTGCTCCGGCTTTTAAGGGACATCACTTCTTCTGACCTGAGCAGTGTTTCTGTACACTCCAATAGTGATTGACAAGCTGACTCATTACTGATATGGTATGAGCTTTCAGTGAATCCCAGATTTCTCGGGGTTTGGTCACCTAATCGCGTCCTTCCACTAGCTTTATACGTACTGCCTCCTGTCGGTTAACAGTGCATCCGATACTTGGGCCACTCGGATCTTTCTTGGTCGGTTACTGAAACTGTAAGGAAAGGCAGACTTCCCAACAAATTTTTTGTTCAACGAGATGAACAAGAAATAATAGATGTTTTAGAGTAATGATCAGTTGAATGTTTGGGAGAGCTATGTTTGGGAGAGCCAGAATGTTAAAATTGTGCAAACTTAATTTCATAGGGTTAAAGAATGTAGGAGCCTCTGTGCTAAACTCTTTCTAACAATTTCACTTAACAAATACATCATTTCATCTAATCGTTCAATGCCATGCTTTTTCTTAAAAACACTTTTACAAAATTAAAATCATTGTCTTTTTTTCTTTTTTCTTCTCTTCCTTGTTTGGATGCTACCCTCTGGATATGCAATTTCTACAAACATACAGAGATTACCAAATTTTACATGGTATAAGAGACCTTGTGTGACGTCCAAGATCACCCAGGTATATGAATGAATATGTGCTTATATGAATATTTGCACCCTTCTTGACACAACGTGTTTTAAAGCCGTAATGACCATGAACCTATCAAAACTTCAAAGTTAAGCGTGTTTTTGCGAGAGTAGTACCAGGATGGGTGACTTCTTAAAAAGTATGGATCGAAAGAACCAAAAGTGAATTATGTCATTGAAGAAGAGTTGTTCCACCTTATGAGTCACGTCTCTCCCTGTTTCCAACGGCTTTCTCTTCTTCTTATTCTTCTTCTACAACCAACTCCATCTTCTATCACCGTTGTTCATCAACTTAATACTCTCAAACTTATCTCCTTTTTAGTTTTGTTTTGGTATAGAATAATTTGTTACTTATGCATACTTCGTGAAGCTCTCAAAATATTTTGATACCATTGAAAACTTATTGAAAATCAGGTAAACTACACCGAATGATTTTACATTTTTTCAAAATACTAAACCACGTGAAGCGCTAACATTAACTTGTTCACACACAAAATTTAAGAAAAAAACGACATGAATATCACCAAGAAGACTTGCCTATATAAAACAACCCCAAATTACAAAGAACATATGTATATGTATTAATAATATCTGCATTTTTACACACGAGCACGAAATTGCACATTTGTGCACGTATACATGTGGTATATACCGTATATGTGAGGGGAAGTCATTGGAGATGTACGGAACAAACTTTGCTTGATGCGGGTCGAGTTTTTTGGGGGGTTTTGTAAGAAATTGAAGTGGGTTTTGCTTTTCTCAAGCTCTTGTTTTGGATGGAGTTAATTTCGGGTGGAACTGAAGTTTTAGGGGAAAATAAAATAAACAAAAAAAAAAAAAATCAGGAATTAAAATATTAGGAAAAAAAACATTTATTATTCCCTCAAAATTACCAAATAATTTTTAATGAAACTTTCAGCCATAGGGTTGAAATATCCCTCTTTTGCACAAAAATGACAAATAATTTTAATAAAAAAAAATTGATTTTTTTTTCCTAAATTTCACACACACACATAATTATTTTTGTTTGTATTTTTTTTTTGTTTCAATTTTTTTATCAGAAATAATTATTATTATTTGTTTCATAAAAAGAGAACATTACAACCTAATGATAATTAATTTAGAGAAGGGACATTGCACAAATTAAAAAGTCCAAAAAAAATTGCAAATTGTTTAATATAAGGAGTAAATTAATTTCTTCAAAGTATTTAAATGGTATTGGTAATAATGCTATGCACCACCCCTCCTATTTCCCTAAAACTTATGTGGTGTGATTTTCAAATCAAAAAAATCAATCTCCGTACATTAAATATTATGCATGGGAAGCACGCCACCTAGGCTTAAAAGAAGATGAAAAGAGGATGTGGGGTGATTTATCGTATTACTTACGAATATTACCAAAAGTTATGATTAATGAAAATAAGATAATTTCTGTTAATGGTAGGGGTACAGGTATGAATCTTTGATAGTTATGAAAAAAACTCAATACAAAGAGGATGTCCCCCTTCTTCGCTTGTTAAAATATCCCAACCCTTTGGCTAATGGTCTTCCGGTATGGACGGTAAAAGGGTAAGAGAGAGACGAAGTGCAAGACATTCATGGAGACATTTTTCTTACTAGTATTTTTGGTTGCAAATACCGAAGGAAACGGTAAGGTCGTAAGGAAATACAAAACAAGTCACATACGTACATACCTAACTGCCAAACACTTAGCTAAATGGTCGCTACCACGTAAGATTCCCAAAGATTCTCGCATTCTTGTGTATTATTTTTCTTTTTTTTAACTGCCAGACTCGTAACTAGTTCCACCGCCGATCCCAGCAGCTCCACCAACTCCACTGAATTAAGGGGAGTCCATTAGTAGCAAGTCCAGAAAAGCCGCCAACCCCACCATATGAGATGAAGTTCTTGGTCGTTGAGTCCAGAATCAGTGGACGGAGAGCTATCTGTAGTGTGAACTTACAAGTAGAGCAAGAACCGAACCAACCGTCATTATCAACCACGTTGCCATGTCTCTCTCTCTCCTTCGTTATAACTGTGTCGTCGTAGTACTGAACACAGCGTCTAGGGGTCCTCTTTTATCAACTTTTATCATTTTGCTTAACGTTTCTTCCATCTATTTATGCTTTGGGCTAATATTCCTTCTGCTATTTGTCTGTTTAATAATAGAAGTTTGGTAAAAATGATCGGTTTTCTTGGATTTTAAAACCTGCAAAATTCACGATGACAAATCCCTCTCAGCTCTCTCTCATTTCACTTGCCCCTCCCTTCATGATTCTGCTCACGTTAGCGATGGGGAAGAACCTGTCTTGCTCTCGAGTCGAGAAGTCGCTGTTAGCGTTGTTGCTATTGTTCGGCCCTCCTGAGTTGTTGTCCGAATTAGCCTTCGGCAGCCAAAAACTTTTCGCTCTATGGGTCAGCTTAAGCTTCACAAACTAGACCTAATTCAGAAACTTAACATTTAAATTTTTCTGGGTTTGATCCAATTCAGCAAAATGGACCAAATTTCACAACTTTCAGCTATGAAGTATTAAGACCAATTCAATAACTTTGAGCTAGAAAATCATATGGGTCTAACAAATCTCTCCTATGCTTTATTTCAAACCTTCTCTCTCTACTCTGTCCCAAAAATTTCCCAGAAGAATTCCAAAGCTCCACTAGTTCACAGTCTCTATAAATTGAGCAAGACCCATCTCTCTCAATACCAAAAGAAACAAAGAAGCAAAAAAATGAAGGAGTATCAGACCTCTTTGGCCTCCCTTATGGGAGTTTTGGCCTTCTGCCAAACTCTTCTCCAAGTAGTCTTCATCTACGTGGCATGTTCTACAACATTCGGGAATAAGGGTCGGGGGTGAATGCTTTTTCCAAAAAATTTGTTTTTTTGGCCCAGACGGCTTCAACGACTTAAAAAAGAAACGTTATAGCAAGCGTTTGCTTTAAAACCTAGATTAAATCTAGGCCATTCATTTTTTACAGCACGGTGCTGTAGTTTTAGACTATAGCACCTAAGCCGGATCCTGTTGTCCCATCAGCAACAACAAATGCTCAGCTTTTGTAATGGGTTTTTCTTGCCACCCAAGTGAGAGTGAACGACGTTGCCAAATGTGCCAACAATTACGTACACTGCCAAAATGCGAAAGGAAAATGATACAAACACTCTTGCTGCACAACTTGTGCAACGATCACTTCTCAATGCGAAAATCACGCTGCTCAAGGACAACTGAGGGTTGCCCCTGAGTCTGTCAATGAGAACAATGGTAAGTAAGCCCCGAGTATTATTTAAATAGCTCACAATGGACTATCTATTTTTATTTTTTTAATTAAAATAAATATTAAAATCACTAAAATATTCTTCTAATTGATTATATAAACCAAATTTAAAATACATTTTCTTTACATATGTGAACAGTACAACTCCACGTGACAAATCTATCTGTATTTAATTCTTTCTTTCACCTCCCTTCTTCATTCTTTTTGTTTTCTTCTTCATTTTTTTGGCTTTCTTTTTCTTTACTTCTTGTGCAATATATATTGACGTTATTATATAGACATAATTTACATGAAATTAAATGTTGTTGAAATACAACTAATATTCTTAAGAGTGTTGAAATGTTGTTGTAGAGAAAATTTATTGACATTAATGAAATTAGACAAGCCAAACCCACATCTTCTATCTCTTAAAAAAATAAAAAATAAAAAAATACAATAGTGAAAAAAGTAACAAAAAAAATAAAGAAAGAATATAGAGTTAAGAATAAATAATCGGATGTAAGGTGTCATTTAAAATTCATTAGCTAAACTAGATAAAGTGGGTTTTGATTAACTATTTTAAATTGAAATATACACGATCTGCTGTAAATGCTCATAGCAAAGTGATTTATGCACAATCCATATTGCACAACTATCCTACAACCAAGATATATGAGTGAGACTCATACACATGTGAGTTTTATCCAATATGTTTTAGAGTTGTAGAATAGTTATACAATGGTTGTAATTTTATCATTTCTCATAAATTTATAGTAGAAATAACATAGCTCATCATCTGGGCTTGTTCTAATCTGGAGAATAAACGGGTGTTGTGGGTGCAATGGGTGCTGCAACTTGTGGGGTTGTTTGCCGCATGATTTGTGAAGGAAGAACTCGCACCCTTTGCAACTTTAACTAAAACCCAAGATTTTTTCGCAGCACCCGTCACTAGTCATATATATATATAAAAGCTGAGTTTTTTCTTAGAATGACATAGAATAGTGACAAGTGGCATGAACCCATACTTTTCAGTGACTAAACCGGTCCTTTAAATACTGAACCGATTTTTTGAATAAAATTGAACCGGTCTATTTAATCTCTCCCTCTTTCTCTCTCTATTAATGATACAAATAGTCTCTCTCTCAATTAATGATATAAGTATGATTTTTTGGTATTTTTATATTTTTGGTTGAAATCTAAATATAACCGGTCTATTTAATCTCTCTCTCTCTATTAATGATATAAGTAGCCTCTCTCTCTCAATTAATGATATAAGTATGACTCTTTGGTATTTTTATATTTTTGGTTGAAATCTAAATATGTTTCCATTTTGTTTGTGAATGTTTATGAGATTTTTTTTTTTCGTTCATTTGTTTTTTCGAATGTTCAGAATTATATATGATTGAAATATAATAGGTATCACACCAACATTAAAAAAAATTTCTACTAATTTTCTATTTTATATTTGATAATCAAAATCGTGGTTTTTTTATTGCTGTTTTTCTTCTTCATACTTATTTTCATTCTAAACTACACCTATGAGAACAAATATTTTAACATGTTTTAATTTATATGAATTAAACTAAAAATAAGGGTCTTATGTATTAATTCATTTTCTTTTAAATAATTTTTATATTTTTGGTTGAAATCTAAATATGTTTCCATTTTGTTTGTGAATGTTTATGAGATTTTTTTTTTTTCGTTCATTTGTTTTTTCGAATGTTCAGAATTATATATGATTGAAATATAATAGGTATCACACCAACATTAAAAAAAATTTCTACTAATTTTCTATTTTATATTTTGATAATCAAAATCGTGGTTTTCTTATTGCTGTTTTTCTTCTTCATACTTATTTTCATTCTAAACTACACCTATGAGAACAAATATTTTAACATGTTTTAATTTATATGAATTAAACTAAAAATAAGGGTCTTATGTATTAATTCATTTTCTTTTAAATAAAATTGAACCGGTCTATTTAATCTCTCCCTCTCTTTCTCTCTATTAATGATACAAATAGTCTCTCTCTTAATTAATGATATAAGTATAACTTTTTGGTATTTTTATATTTTTCGTTGTATCTAAATATAACCGGTCTATTTAATCTCTCTCTCTCTCTATATTAACGATACAAGTAGCCTCTCTCTCTCTCAATTAATGATATAAGTATGACTCTTTGGTATTTTTATATTTTTGGTTGAAATCTAAATATGTTTCCATTTTGTTTGTGAATGTTTATGAGATTTTTTTTTTTTCGTTCATTTGTTTTTTCAAATGTTCAGAATTATATATGATTGAAATATAATAAGTATCACACCAACATTAAAAAAAAATTCTACTAATTTTCTATTTTATATTTTGATAATCAAAATCAAGGTTTTCTTATTGCTATTTTTCTTCTTCATACTTATTTTCATTCTAAACTAAATCTATGAGAACAAATATTTTAACATGTTTTAATTTATATGAATTAAACTAAAAATAAGGGTCTTATGTATTAATTCATTTTCTTTTAAATAAAATTGAACCGGTCTATTTAATCTTTCCCTCTCTCTCTCTCTCTCTCTCTTTATTAATGATACAAATAGTCTCTCTCTCAATTAATGATATAAGTATGACTTTTTGGTATTTTTATATTTTTGGTTGTAATCTAAATATAACCGGTCTATTTAATATCTCTCTCTCTCTATTAATGATACAAGTAGCTTCTCTCTTTCAATTAATGATATAAGTATGACTCTTTGGTATTTTTATATTTTTGGTTGAAATCTAAATATGTTTCCATTTTGTTTGTAAATGTTTATGAGATTTTTTTTTCTTCGTTCATTTGTTTTTTCGAATGTTCAGAATTATATATGATTGAAATATAATAGGTCTCACACCAACATTAAAAAAAATTCTTACTAATTTTTTATTTTATATTTTGATAATCAAAATCGTGGTTTTCTTATTGCTATTTTTCTTCTTCATACTTATTTTCATTCTAAACTACACCTATGAGAACAAATATTTTAACATGTTTTAATTTATATGAATTAAACTAAAAAAATAAGGGTCTTATGTATTAATTCATTTTCTTTTAAATAAAATTGAACCGGTCTATTTAATCTCTCCCTCTCTCTCTCTCTCTCTCTCTCTCTATTAATGATACAAATAGTCTCTCTCTCAATTAATGATATAAGTATGACTTTTTGGTATTTTTATATTTTTGTTTGTAATCTAAATATAACCGGTCTATTTAATCTCTCTCTCTCTCTCTATTAATTATACAAGTAGCCTCTCTCTCTCAATTAATTATATAAGTATGACTCTTTGGTATTTTTATATTTTTGGTTGAAATCTAAATATGTTTCCATTTTGTTTGTGAATGTTTATGAGATTTTTTTTTTTTCGTTCATTTGTTTTTTCGAATGTTCAGAATTATATATGATTGAAATATAATAGGTATCACACCAACATTAAAAATTTTTTGTCATTAAATTTTTTTGTCATTAAATCCTCACGAATTTGTTCATTAAATCCTCTCAATTTTTTTGTCATTAAATTTTTTTTCGTTCATTTGTTTTTTCGAATGTTCAGAATTTTTTTGTCATTAAATCCTCACTAATTTCTACTCCTTTCTCTTCCTTTAAGTAAAATCTTTTACTCTAACACCGCTTCCCCTCCCACTGAATGTCTGTTACAAACTAAACCTCAAAGATCAAATGTCAATTTTTTTATTTTTTTATTTTTATTTGGGAAATGTCAAAAGTCACTCCAATATCTCCCACTTTCTCAAATAAATATATGGAGAAGTAATAGTTTGTGGTTATGCAAAACTGCAATGTTGTTTACATTACCGGAGAGTGATGCTCAAAGCAAAGAGAGCGAAGTTTTTGCTATTGTTGGAACCTTTTTGTTTGTAATATTGCTATAGCTTTTTTTTTTTTTTTTTTTTTTAATTTGCCTTTCAAGTTTGTCGGGGTTGTGTTCAATAGAATTGTAAATAATATGTTTGTATTTATTTTATTTGCTTCTGTTTTTCTGATTTGATTTTATATCCTTATTTTTGCATTGATAATTTATATTATTTTATTTTTATTTTTGTTGTTTTGAGTACGAGGTATGATGATTTTTTAATTTACGTTGTTCACTGATTTTTTTTCCCTGTATAATGCACATTGTTAACGTGCTTAATTGATAGACAATATTGATTTTCAAAGTTTCATATGAACCGGAAAAGTATATGGAAAAGAAAACTCTAATTTATTCTTTATTTTTTATGTAATTAATATATTATTTTTCATTCATATTGCTTATTTTATTTTTTGTAAATTTTACACTAAATTCAAGAAAATGATGGTGAGAGAGAGTTTTCTATGGTTGTTTTTTGTACGAGGTATGATGATTTTTTAGGGTATTATGTTTATTAAGTAGTTTTTTATTACTTTGTGTAATACAAAAAAGATAATACTATTATATGGACAGAAATTTCCTACAAACCGGTTTGTAGGAAATTTCTTACAATCCACATATAAGATTGACATGTGTCATTTGGCATGTGAGAATCATATGTTATTTAAATAGCATGTACGAACATAGCATTAATAAAAAAACATGTGCTTCTCACATGTTGGATATGTGTCTTTTTTAATTGTGAGTCGTAGAAAATTTCCTATAAACCGGTTTATAAGAAATTTTTGTCCCTATTATATTATATTAGTGTTTTTCAATTTTCATTTTTTATCTATATTTTCTATGCTTCTCTTCTTCCATTTTATTATTATTATTATTATTATTATTATGAAACTAAATTATAAGGAAGAATCCCGTGCATAGCACGGGTTACAAGCTAGTAGATATAAAAACTGAATATACCTAGTAATGAACAGAGGTCAACAGATGGGGGTGGAAGAAATGCTGATAATTTAGAGAGGGGACATTGCACAAATTAAAAAGTCCAAAAAAAATTACAAATTGTTTAATAATAATGAGTAAATGTAACTTCTTCAAAATATTTAAATGTCATTACCAATAAAATATTAATAATGCTATGCTCCATGTCCTCATTCCTTTCCTATTCTCCTAAAGCTTATGTGGCGTGATTCTGTACCTAAATAAAAAATAAAATAAAATCAATCTCCATGAATTCCAAATTGTACTCTTATGCATATTACCGAAAGTTATGATTAATGAAAATAAGATAATTTTTGTGAATGGTAGTGGGATACAGGTATTAATTAATCTTTGATAGTTATGAAAAAACTCAATATAAAGAGGATCCCCCCTTCTTCGATTGTTAAAATATCTCAACCCCTTTAGCTAGTGTAGGGGAGAGTTGGTCATGAAATAAAAAAAGATAGGAAAATTTACTCAATTTATTTGATTTTTGAAAAGTTTTATAATGTCCCCTCCCCCCCCCCCCCCTCCTTTTTTTTTGCCTGCAATTGTGAAGGCTCCACCTACGCGCCACTCCTCTTGCACCATCAGCGTCTAATCTAGCGCATGTGTAGCATGTGCCACTTTTTCCCTGCCGGTTTTTGGTTCACTTGTCGAAACATTGGCTTTCCTTATTCTTTTTTCGTTGGATCTTTGAAGTTGGTATCCTATTTTTGCTTTTGGAGAATCCTGATTTAGTTGCATTTCTTTTGGGTACACTAAGCTCTCCTTGTCGGGTATTGTCCTTACTGGATACCGTGGTAAAGCTTCTCTTCAGCAGCTTCCATCCAACTTTTTTCAATGCTTGTTCTTTTGTTGTGGAGCATTTTTTTGCTTGACACAATTGTTGCTATGCAGGTAGTTTCATTCATGGAACACTCCCTCTGTAAAATCTCTCTTTGTGGCAATACTAGCTCTCTTAATGGGCTGAGTGATTTATTTAACCAATTCTTAATAGTTTTAAATTTTATTACATTGATTTCCTAATTGTTTGAGACTTTTGTTTGAGTTGCCAAACTTTAACTTTTTTTTTTTTTTTTTTTTTTTTTTAATGTTGTAATTTCCAATTTGTTTCGCCCTTAATTGAATAAAAAGAAGAAGAAGAAAGAACAGAAAAACAGGGAGAGATGATAGATAGGCAATGAGACAATTACAGAGGGCGTCAAAATAAAGAAGGCAGAGTATAGGCATGAAACTAAAAATTAAAAAATATTAAACAACTAAGGTGTTCACACACAACATTTCAATAATAGAGATTACATAGGATTGACATCATATAATAAAATTAATATAAAACCTACTTACTTAAACTGGTTTTTTTTTTTTTTTTTTTTTTTTTTTTTTTTTTTTTTTTATCTTACAAGCTCAATACAAATCCAACATAAAATTAATAGTTTAAGATTTTGTATAATTTAGTTTTAGCTAATTTGGTTCGTTTAAATAAACATTTCAATTATAGGTCAACTCGCTTAACTCATAAGTAGCTTATATAACTCGTATAATTTTTTTTTTTTTTTTTTACAATTAAAAACAAAATGCTAAAATTCATATGAATTTATATAACATTTAAATTTATGTAGAGTTGAAAACAGGTGAAACGAAATATAATCGAGGAGGAATGTTACATATCATCTCCTTATTCTTTTTTTGTCCTCCCAAAATTGATGTGGCTCTTAAAATTACCATTAAATTTATGATAAATAATTGTTGAATTTTGATCCAATGGTAATTTTGAGAGCCATATCAATTTTGTGAGGACAAAAAAAAAAGACAAGAAAATGATACGTAACATTCTTCGTAATCAAGTCAACTCAACACGAGCAAATTATTAAATAGTTTGTCCGGGTTAGGTGGGGTAGATTCAAAAAAGTCTATTTATTAAACTATTAACATGTCACGTGTGTCGCCCACTAATTTGAGTACACGTATAGTCTAGTTTGAGCTAACCCATATAAAATTGGCTTATAAATCGATCCCACGTACCAATACTAATTATCCTGGAGACTATTTAAACCATTTTGACTGAATTCGAATTCGGAACCGATCAGATCAGCCTTCTTCTCAAAGATTGATTCGTATAACAGGACGCCTTGTTCTGAACAATTGATTTGATTTGATTGTTTCAATCAAAGCTGACACACATTTTTAGTAAGCAGCGCCAAACCATAACGTTTCACTGCATCCTCGTGTTGTCCCATCAGCAAATGCTCAGCTTTTGTAATGGGTTTTTCCTGCCACCCAAGTGCATGAAGCTGCTCGAGGACGACTGAAGGTTACAAATTAAACCACGTTTCCCAAAGTCCGCCAGCCTCTCATATCAAGATCAGCAGTCTGACCTCATTCAAGAACCACTCGTGTCGGAGCACTTCGAGCGGTTTCTCACAGACCCATTAAAGACATTTCATCTACCAAATCGTATCTCTCCGTCACCGTGCTTCCTTTTTGCTTCTCCTCCAACTGGAACACCAATCCACACCCACGAGAAAAGACGTCGTTTAGTTCTCGCCAGTGACATGAGGTGAGCCATCTCAATTATGGAGACAAATTGTTTGATTCAAGAACCCCGAAAGAAACAGAAACCGAATGAAGAAGAGGGCATTGATGGGAGCAGGAAATGCTTGGGTGACTTACCTGAGGAGGTTCTTCGACACATCCTCTCATTTCTTCTAACAAAAGATGCTGTTAGGACAAGTGTGCTTTCTAAAAGGTGGGAATACTTATGGGCTTCTATTCCCGATCTAGATTTTGAACAATCCTTTCTAGATAAGAGAAATATTTTGATGAATTTTGTGGAAAGGGTGCTTTGTCTTCGTGACTCCTATGCTATAAATCGATTCACACTCACTTGTGATGTGCTACTTGATGCATCTCGTGTTAATACATGGATTTCTGCCGCAGTAAGGCATAATGTTCGAGAGTTGTATATTAAGCTTTACGACTTAAAGGGAGAATTTCCATTGCCTTGTTGTTTGTTTACTTGTAAGACACTGACAAGCTTACACCTTTGTATGCCCATTATCCTGAAGCTTCCCACTACAATTTGTTTGTCAAATCTAAAGACCTTGACGATCGAAAGTGTTACATTTTCGGATGAGTACTTAACTCAGCAGTTTTTCTCTAGGCTGCCGGCCCTTGAGAAGTTGTGTTTACAGGATTGCAGCTGGGGGAGTCTCAAGGTTGTGCGTCTTTCTACTCCCAAGCTTTATTCTCTGAGCATAACAGAATTTGAGAGGCCGAATTCGAGTTATGGGGATGGTTGTCAGATTATGATTTTTGCATTCGGTCTAAAAGAATTTGTGTACAATGGTGAACTGCACGGCGACTATTCGTTATGCAAGTCATTCTCACTAGAAGAGGCAGAGATTGATGCTATCCCTGATTATACATCAGCTCAAATTCCTCATCGCATGTATAAACTTCTTATAGGGCTCTCCAACGTTAAATTTTTAAGACTTTCCGGTGAGGTGGTTTGGGTATGGCTGCTTCTCTCTTTGTAAATTCAAATTTTACTGTAACATATCAACATAATTCTGGAAAAATCAACTTGTTACTTGAATTGCTTGCATAAATGTGCTATGATAAAGCTAGTCCCATATAAAGGAAAGTTACCCTTCTACTTGAATTTCTCAAGGTGTTTCACTCCCTTGTAACAAGTGTCACTCCCATAAAAGATGATGTAATTCTATGCAACTTCAAAAGTACAAATATAATATGGATTTCTGTTTGTCTTTGTAATTATTTTTTTATGATGCTCACAAATCAAGTGGTTGAAATAGAAATATAATCATGCAATACTCAACTTAATAAAGATATCGAACGAGAATGTATTCTATTCATAAATTAATTAATTCATTCATTCTTTTTATTTCTTTTTTAGAAAGTATATATGCGACCAAATGGGGTTTGTATCTATATTCTATTTTTTGCTGTTTCTTGGTTTTTCGGCTTGTTGGAGCTTCCAATGTAAACGGCACATGTAATTAGGGGAGCCTTGCCTTTTTCAATAATTTTTTCATAATGCAATTGACATTTATTTTTCTTTTGCTCTTGGAAGTGTTTTAATTATGCTGCATTGCTTTATCCTGTTCTTAGGCTTTGGGAGATGGATTAGAACGCTTGTCTCATATACCTATGTTCAATAACCTGACGGATTTGGTATTTTTTGAGTATTCGGCAATAGATCTTAGTTGTGTAGTACTGTTGAAGATATTGCAAAACTCTCCTTGTCTCGAGACTCTGAAATTTTTTCAGGTAACTTTATTGTACTTGAGAGTGTATATTTTCCGTTTTATTGCTGATTTATTAGCATGGCTAAAACTTTTTATTTGTATCACAATTTAGGGGATCATCCTGTGGGAGAACGATGACTGGATGTTAGACCCATTGCCTCCATGTTTCTTGTCCCATCTCAAGTGGATTAAAGTATATGATTATGGTGGACATAGGGAGGAGCTTTCTGCTATGAAGATTTTGCTCAAGAATGCCTTTGTTTTGGATGAAATAGTTATATTTTGCTCCCAGCCCTTATCAGGAAACTTGGAGAAGCAAGAAAATCTATACAAACAGTTGATAGAGATTCCTAAAGGGTCACAAAATTGTAAAATCATTTTGAAATGAGCCCTTAATTCCTCTTCCTTGCAAGATGTAAAAGTTTGGCTCCTTAGCCTTCTACCCTATCTAGGTAAGTAACTAACATGCTGTTATAGAATGTTTATGTTATTTGTGATAATTAGTTTTGAATCCTTTAAGCTTTTTATGCTAATTTTAGGTGTTCAGTGTTTTATTTTTTATTTTATTTTTTCTATTGTGTTTATTAATTAAATCCTTAATCTTGAAGCAGGGGAGGAGTCGGTGTATATTCAGTTTAGAAGTAGTGCTAGGTTGATAGAGTTTTAAGAACCATTTATCAATTTATTTTTTGGATATAGTTTTCCTGTACGTTGAGATTTGGTGTGATGATGGCAAGAATGCCAAGAATTATACCAGCATTACTTCGATAACTCATGATGATCATCAACACTTTCGTGTCACTCCCATTAAATGGATTTCCTACGAGAAGATGGAAAGATGCAACAACTAATAACGTACTAATAAGAGACCTGGGAAGAAAAGAAAAAAAGTAACTACTATCCGTTTTATTTTGAAGTGGAAAAGATCTTGTCCATAGAGTAATATGATATTTCTAGTTTCTCTTATCGTACTTAATTACCATTAATGAGATATTGTGAGAGTGATTGAGATATAGAGCTTTCCGTAAATGCATGCATGGTCAAACATTAATTGAAGCACATTTACATCTTTCTAATAAAGGCAAATTAATGTGCTTGAACCCGTATAATGTATGCATGGCCAAACATTAACTGAAATACATTCACGTCTCTCTCGAGAGAAAATCTTTGTCCCACAATAGCATACATGCACAGCTACACAGTGCAAGACGCAAGTGGATCAACCTAACATAAATACATAACTTGACGATTGACGTCCTTAATTTCTACGAACACTACTTCTCGATATTGAAAATACGCATACCGGGTTCACTCAAAATGCAAGAATCACCATAGTATGATGGTTGAAATGAGATGGGCAGCTACAAGGAAACATCTTCTAGAATTGTTGGGAGGGTCCTTTTGTGGACTTAATTGGTCTAAGTGGAGTATCTCTGCTTTAAACAGAGTTGAACAAGTTTATCAACAATTGACTCAAAACCATAGCATGATCATTGAAATGTCGAACATGCATGTCTTTTATAACATAATGAGCAATTGGGATCTGATTCACAACATGAAGATGAGAAACCTTAAACTTGCTCACTTAATTAACGATTAAAAGGTGGTAGATGCCAATTATTTTAGATAAATAATGTTTAGTTAAAATAAATAAATATTTAAAGAGTTTGTTGTGTGTGTGTTTGAGATGTGGTTAACTAAAATAGTAAAAATAATTTTTTCTTAGCTGAAATTTGAAAAATAAAATTAGATAGCTAGCTCATTGAGGATGCAAGTTATATTATGTAAGCTAACGAATTTAATAAAATAATTAAACCAATATTTGTTTTTTTTTTTAAATGGCACTCCCAAACTAACTATTGGGAGTGGCCCAATCACCCTTTTGGCTAAAATGTGTGATTCGACCTCTTTCAAAATGGTCTTCTTTTTTGGATTTCGTTGATGTAGTTGAAGTTTCTTTAAAGGATAAAATTTATTATAAAAAAGATAAAAAGTCAAAATAAATCTAGATTGTTGAAAATCTGAACCGATAATGAATGGTTGAGATAAAATATATTTGCATCCTTACAATACTTTAAGAATTGAACTGGATCACAATCCCTTGGGTATAAAGTAGTAGAACAAATTTAATTTTTGTGGAGATTTCTCTGGATTTACTATAGTTTGAGCGTAAATTCCCTATACGGCCATAAGTTTCATTTTTCGTCGATCCGTGTGTACATTTTCCAGCACTATAGAGTCTTCTCTAAGAAACGTAGCTGCTTTGCGAGGAGGGTGAGGAGGTGGCGTGAAATGGGTGTCACTTTTTTGGGGTACTTCTACACAAGATTTATGAATAAAAAATATGCATTGCGAACAAGTGTAGAAAAGAGGGAATACGGGATGCATACATCCATCACATTTTTCGTTGTTGATAAGAAGCTCATCAATAAGCTTTAAGTCATGTTGATGACAAAAATGTTTGATTTCTTCGGCTATTTCAATCTTATCCTCTCCGATCATGAACTTTTTGATAGCATAAGCTAATGAATCTATACAGTGAATATCAATTTTAAATAAAAAAACAACATGAATATCACAAAGCGCACATTTACCAAGAGGGCTTAGATATAAAACAACCTCAAATGACAAACAACATATGTCTATGTATTAATAATATCTGCATTTTTACACGCGAGCACGACATAATTATATACATTTCTACTGCATATATATATATATATACTTACCTGAGAGGGGAAGCCATCGGAGATGTACGAAACAAATTTTGCTTGTTGCGGCGTTGAGTTTTTTTTTTTTTTTTTTTTGGGGGGGGGGGGTGGGGTGTAAGAAATTGAAGTGGGTTTTGCTTTTTTCAAGCTTTTGTTAATGGATGGAGTTGGAGTGGAATTGAAGTTTTAGGGTAAAAAAAAAAAAAATTAAAAAAAAAAATTCAGGAATTAAAATATTAGGAAAAAAAAACATTTATTATTCCCTCAAAATTACCAAATAATTTTTAATGAAACTTTCAACCGGTAGGGTTGAAATATCCCACTTTTGCACAAAAATGACAAATACTTTTAATAAAAGAAAGTCGATTTTTTTTTTCCTAAAATTTCATATATATATTAATTTTTTTTTGAGTTGTTTTTTTTTTTTTTTTTTCGTAGAAGTTGATTTCTCTCTCTCTCTCTCTCTCTCTCTCTTCAGGAATTATTTATTTTCTAGGGTGGCCAAGGCTGTGGGTCGCTTGCGGCCACCCTAGAAAAAAAAAATAGGGTGGCTGCGAGCCACCTCAGAGGTCGAGGGTGGCGCCCGGTGGCAGCCATCCCCTTAGGTTTTTTATTTATTATTTTTTTTTTGTGTTTTATTTTAAAAATATATATTAATTTTCATATTTTTTATTAATTACAATGGAGGGCATTTTGTTCTTTAAATCAAAATTAACGCACAAAAATAGCATATTCCATCAAAGTTAACAGGATTTTTTGACGGAACTGGCCAAAGTATGTAATAATGGTAGTTGAATACTTTCTTTTGATCGATGTGTTAGTTCATGAAGTCATGTTGATAATGACTGATAGTTGATGGGAAGAAAAAGTAATTACTCATATTTTTTATGTTGTAATCTTCAATTTCTAATCCTTGAATCGAATAAAATAAAATAAAAATAATAATAATAAAAACAGATAGAGAAGAGAGATATTAGGCAAGGAGACAATTACAGAGGGCGTCAAAATAAAGTAGACAGAAGATAAGCATGAAACTAAAAATTAAAAAATATAAAACAACTAACGTGTTCAGACACAACATTTCAATGGTAGAGATTATATAGGATTGACATCATGTAAGAAAATTAATAAAGAAACCCACTTAAACTAGTTTTGAATTGCCTTATTTTTTCTTTTTTCTAATGCAAAATTGACGCTTTATGATTTTGTATAATTTGGTTTTAGTTAATCTGGATGGTTTAAAAACATGTGAATTATAGGTCAACTCGCTTAACTCATAGGTGGTGTGTATGAGTGTATAACCCATATAATTTTTTTTTTCCCAATTATACACAAAACCCTAAAATGCTAAAATTTATATGAATCCATTTTTAAAATTTATATATATAACATTTAAATTTATATATGTACAGTCAAAAACAAGTGGAACGGTTTGTGATTTAGTCAACCCAACATGATCAATTTATTAAATGGCTTGCTTGAGTCATCGGTCCAAAAAGGTCTTTCATTTATTAAACGATTAAAATGTCATGTTGTGTCGCCTACTAATTTAAATGCGTCGCTTAGAAATTTGACATGTTTAACATAATCAAATTTGAGCTAATCCATATTACATTGACTTAGAGCACTAATAGCAAATGTCGTATAAGTAATTTTCTTCTTTAAATATGAAAAAATTTGAAAAAAGTCACAAAAAACAACCCGCAGCAGTTTTCAGTTTCCTAATTTTCATCTACATGAGTATATTGGGTAGCAGTACTGCTATATAATGATTAAAAAAAAAAATTGACAAAAAATTGGAAAGTGAAAAAAGAGTTGGTTGATAAAGCAAAATGACAAAAAGTAATAATAGAGAAAAAAAATAAAATAAGAGTATTTAATTAATACAAGAAAAGATTAAAAAAAAATCTATTATAAAGTGTTTTTTTATAAGAAAATAAAAAATAATTTTCTACCCTAAGTCTAAGAAAAAATGTTAAAGTATCTAATGTTTCTCTCCTATAAATCGATCCCACGTACCAACACTAATTATCCTAGAGACCATTTAATAACATGGTTGAATTGAAATGGTTTAATAAGATTTGGATCCGAATCCGAATCTGGAATGGGTGGGCAATTCGGGTTCTCGGGTTGGGTTTGTGTCAACCCGATTACATAAACGGGTCTGACACGAACCCAACCCGGTTATTAATCGTGTTTTGACATGCGACCCGAACACGACTCGATTAATAATCGGGTAATCTGAACACGACCCGATGAACACGGCTAATAATCGTGTCACCCGATAACCGACCTGACCCAACATCAATTTCATAATATGCATGTTTTCATATGCTTTTGATATGCAAATTTGGTTATGAAAATCAATTACCATTGGTTACTGGTTGCATTCATAAATTAAATACCGAAAAAATGCCTTTTTCTGCTGTGTTTCAGTGTCTGGTAACTTTGGTTGGTTGGGAACTTGGGATATAAACTATAAAGAGTGCAAGACAGGCCAAATTGTCGTTCAGATGACAGCTCCTTAACCAGTGAAAACAGAAAAATCTCTTTTGTGCTTCATGCATGTATATCTATATGTACAATAGCCATATATATATTACATCTCACTAGGAAAAGTCTTCCAGAAAAGCAATGAAAACTATGTAACAAGGCAATGCTTTGACAATTTAAAATAGTCTTCAAGTTCTAGAATTGCCTCATCAAAAAAAATTAATCCAACGAATGAAATCAACCGATCACCAATATCAAAGTTAGGCTGAAACTCAATGAAGCTTTTCTCATAGCCATTCATTCATGAGAAATGCTAGCTACCTAATTAGCTAGCTAGGCATGACAAGTGTTTTCTTATGAATGAAATTAATAGTAATATTATGCATTAAAAAATAAACATTAGAGAAGTCCAAATCACAAACCATCAACTTAACATCACTTTACGGACAATATTTAATTATCTATATTCTGTTAAAATTTAAGAGGAATACAAAAAGAAAAATGCTAAGTTATTTCTCTCAAATTAAACTTAACTAAACATAACTAAAAATTTTACAACTAGTAAAGGCAAAACAGAATTCAGTTTCAGTCAATTAGTAAGGGCAAAACAAAACCCATAATTAAAACAAACCCCATAAAAAGAGCTCATCCACATATAAGCCAATGTTAAGGAATATTAATAGAATTTGTTCCTGATGAACTTGGAACATCATTGGAATTGAAATTCAAAGTCAAAATATCTTCTTCAGGCTCATCAAACTTCATTTGTGTCAATTCTACATCAAGAGATAAGAGGAATTAGTGTAATAAAAACAAATATAGAAGTTAATGAAAAAAAAAAAATATACAAATAACAAATATTACCTTTCTCTTCAAATAACCAATCTCGAGTGCATACTAGTGCTTCAACAATATCAGGTTTGAGCAAAGTCCTATATTGATCAATTATACGTCCACCAACACTAAAAGTAGATTCTGAAGCAACAGTAGAAATAGGAATGCTCAAAACATCACGAGCTATAGCAACTACTATAGGATAACGAAATTCATTTCCTTTCCAATATGAAAGAATGTCAAAATGTCCATCCTCATCAATTATCAGTCTGGGTTCATCCAAATAAAGTTCTAATTGACTCTTATTTGCTTGAACATTATTCCCACCAGAACTATGAAACGCCTACAATTGGAAAAAGATAACGTGAACATAATTTACTAAGTAGTTAGAATCATATATATTATATTCTAAGTTACAAACAATAACACATATATCACAAAATAAACATATAATTTTACCTTCATCGTTGCGGAAGTCCGCTTGACAGCCTTGACTTGTGGTTGGGGTACTTGGGAATTAACATGTCTTGCATAAAGAGATATGGCGCTTGAAGATGAGGAACCACCGTACTCCATAAAAAGATAGACCAATTTATCACGAACATGACAATACTCTCTAGAATTATTAACTCCATAAAGCCTCAAAAACTAGAAATTTACAAGTTCAAGCTTGTAACGAGGATCCAACGCAACTGCAAGAGCCAACACTATACTAAATTCTTACCAATATTTCTCAAATTTAGAGAGCATTTGTGTTGCCATTAATCTCTTATATTCATCTTCGCTCTCAACTTCTTCCTTCAAGATTACATAAATGTCAAAAATCACAGGAAAGTAGAAGTTGGTTGTGGGATACTTGGTACCAAAAAACTCACATGTAGCATGGTAAAATGGAGCCAAAAAACAACATATATGAGTCACTTGTTCCCACTTAGGTGCAGTAGGGCAATGCTTATAGTTTGAATCCATCATCTCTAAATAACTAAAAGCACTCCGATAATGAATAGCAGTTTCAAACATAAGATATGTTGAATTCCATCTGGTTGGCACATCTTGTTTTAGCCCATTTCTACTATCCAATGACATTTTATTCACAGCCAAAAGGAAATTTTGTTTTCTCATTTGTGATCCTCTAACATACTTCACACTATCACAGATCTTTTGGAGAGCACTATCAATCTCTTTCAAAACATCTTGAACTATCAAATTGAGAATGTATACACAACAACAAATGTGAAAAAACTCGCCTTCACAAACAAGGGTTTTCTTTATGTTCAATTGATTTCTTAATAAACCAACACAAACATCATTAGAAGAAGAATTATCCACTGTTATACTGAAAACCTTGGTCTCAATCCCCCACTCTTCTAGCAAATTATACGTCTTTTCACACAAACATATACCATTATGTGGTGGGGGTATGAATGAAAAATTTAACACCATTTTAATTAAGACCCAATTCTTGTCAATAAAATGTGCTGTAAGACACATATATCCATCAGTAGTCAAAGAAGTCCACAAATCAGATGTTAAACAAATCCTACCAGGACAATCATTCAACATAAATTTAACCTTTTGTTTCTCCCTCATAAGCAAATTTTTCACCTTAGCCTTAAGGGTATTCCTAGAGATAAGAGGTGCATCAGGATGCAAGTATTTTATCATCTCTCTCAACCCTTCATACTCAACAAATTGAAAAGGCAAATCATGCTTAATGACCAAAGCAACCAATAGTTCTCTAAATTTTTTGGGACAAAATTTAGAGTTACTTACAGACAGAGATCCCTGACTTCTAGATAAAAGCATCTGCCCAACATCACGAGTGTTTCTCCTCGGACAATTGTCTATGTGGTGCTTCAAATTTCCAGTTCCATAAGTACTTGGAGCCAAGTATACAGTACCACACAACTTGCATTTTGCGTTTAACTTCTCACCCTCCTTACCACAAATGGCATCAAAATGTTCCCAAACGGCTGAAGTCTTCCTACGCTTGTGACCTTTTCCCTCTTTCTCCACACAAACATAGTCATCTTCTTCTTCTATTGTAGTCAATTCAACCACATCATCCTCAAAGTCTCTAACAATATCATCACCAAGTACTTCATTACTTATATGCACATATAATTATTAGTAAATTAGTTCTTCAATCCAAATTAGATAGTACAAAAAATTTAGCTCACAAAGACAACTTGAAATTTAAAAGGCTAATAATCTTACCTGCTCAGGCTGCTCTTGATCTTGATTCATGATTGGACATAAGTCACCCAATAAATGAGTTGTGTATGCTGCTTCATTTGTCTCTAAAAGCTATACAGATTACAAAAGAGTATTGGCAATTAGCTCTATTATAGTAGCAACAATTTAAATAATTTCAACCGCAATCGTTAAATCGGTTAACACTTAACTGCAACCGAATATGGTTATTAATCGATAATTGCTTTCCATAAATTATTAATAAAAAAAATATCATGAATTGTTGATTTGTATTAATTTTCATTAGCATTGCCACAATGTCTTTGATTTAGAGATTAATTGAGAAGGGGAAGAACTATGAAAAATATGCTCTCAAGTTCATAAACAGAAATGCAGTAAAGTGGAACAAGTCACGTACAATGGTGAATTGGTAATACTTTGGTAACATTTTTTTGAGTTATAAGCAAGTGTGAGTGGGTGTCCCATTTTCCCTTTATCAAGAATTAGTAAGATGGAAGCTGGATAAGTTTGAGTATATAATAAACCAAGAAAAAAATTTGGTGAAGCCAGTGAAGTTTCAGAACCAGTACATCGGTGAGAACAAGGGGTGATTTTTCGTGTTCCTAATAACTTGTGGAATCAGTATAATAAATTTCTTTGATTTACAGAGCTCTGTGAAATTAGGCTTTTGGTTTGTCAAAAGACTGTGATAGAAACAAGGATTCAAAATTTATAGAGCTCTGTGAAATTAAACAAGGATTCAAAATTTTGTAATCTCTTATTATGCATATAGAGTTGTTTAGTTCATAACTAGGTTTTTGAGACCATAATGGCTTCTAGAAGCTATAGATGGTTATACTGTAACTTTGTCTCCTGTGGAGTGATTTGGCATTTTGGCTACCCCTAAATGCAGTGGTTGAATATTGAAGCAAGATGTATTTCAAAATAACATGTTTTGACAAACAAAACTAAAATTAATTTAATCTAACAAAAATTAGTTTTTAAAGGGCTAAAATTACTTTAATCTAGAAAGTAAAACCGAAAACATACCGGTTGTGGCGTCGTTCGGGGGGTGGAGCCGCGGAGGTGACCAAACCGTGTGAGGCTCAGCGAGAGATCTGCCGGATGGTGGGCAGCGACACTGATGGTGGTGTGGCCAAGTATATGGTGGTGGGTAAGAGAAGGGGGAGGGAAAAGTTTGGCGCAGAGACTGCTAGAGAGGGGGAAAACTGGAAAAGGCCGGATGGTTATTGGCGTGCGGGCGGCGTGCGGGATGGAGGCGGGCGGGCAGCGTGCGGGCTACTAGGCAGTGGGGCTAGGGTTTGCAGCAGAATCGCAAAATCACAGTTTCAAAAAGGGCATTTCGTGTTTCGGACCTTCGGTTCAGGTTCTGCTGTTCTGTAACTTCTGTTCTTTACTTCTTCTCTCTTTTTTTTTTTTTTTTAAAAAAAAAAAAAGGTCAGAATCGGGTTGACCCGATTTCGATCCGAACCTGATTATATAAAATCCAAACCCTATTTTTTCGTGTCATGTTCGTGTCGGGTTCGCAGGTCGTATCAAAAATTGCCAACCCTATCTGGAATCGATCATATGAGGCTTGTTATAAAAGATTGATACTTTCAACGCTTGCATAACAGGACGCTTCGTCTGAACAATTGATTTGATTGTTTCAATCAAAGCTGACACACATGTTCAATTAGCAGCGCCCAAACGATGACATTTCCCTGCATGCCTCGTGTGTTCCCATCAGCAACATCAAATGCTTTTTGGAGGGAACCAAAAAACACCCATTTAAACACATTCCCATCCACCAAACCGTCTTCGTGCTTCCCTTTTGCTTCTCTTCCAACTGGAACACCATTCCACCCACGAGAAACGCCGTCGTCTAAGTCCCGCCAGTGGAGTGAGGTGAGCGGTAATTATCCAACCGTTGTTTTTATGATCATTTTACGCATTCTTCCTTAAGAAAGTCTTGTAGATTTTGACTATCATGACATGTAATTTTGGTTGCTTTAATTTTTTCTTAAGCATTCTTCCTTATAAAAACCTTCGTTTGTAGCTCAAAATAATGCTCATCACGTGTTTAGCTGAATGTTTGTAACTTTTTGTATGTATGTGTCAATGTGTTTTTACAAACTTTCCATTACAGGCCTTTTGTAGAAATTGTTGTATTTGACAAGGTATTGGATGAATCAGGAACCATCAGAATTATATAAGGAGACAACTTGTTTGATTCAAGAACCCCAAAAGAAGCAGAAACTGAATGAAGAAGATCGGTACATTGATGGGAACAACAAATACTTAGGTAACTTACCTGATAAGATTCTTCGACACATCCTTTTATTTCTTCCAATAAAAGATGTCGTTAGGACAAGCGTGCTTTCTAAAAGCTGGGAATACAGATGGGCATCTATTTCCAATCTAGATTTTCGTCCAGAATTTTGGAAGCCGCTGCCACCTGCGAAGGCCATCTCCAGCAATGAAAGTTAGAATATCTATTAAAAAAAAACAATTCTCTACTTTAACCACTGTTTATCTTATTTTGTCTCCAACAGTTCACTCTCTACTTTTTTAAAATATTATTTTTTAATCATTTTCTTTAATTTTTGTTTTCATTTCTCTCTCACTCTTCGGTCTCCCCCAACCCCAACCCATTGCACTACGACGAAGAAGAAGTACCCACCGCACCACACTCTCTACTTTAATACCGCACCACTTAACCACCGGATCAACGCCGTTCAACCACCGCACACACGACGTCGATCCACCCACGGCCAGAGATATGGAACCACCGATTAGCACCGATCAAGACCGATCCACCGGAAAAAGGGCACAGCTGAAGCCGATCAAGACCCCTGCGGAATCCACCTCCAGCTTCACTGGCGTCGACCCATCCACCGGACGTCACCCATCGTCGATCCATGGAAGATCGGGGCCCATACTGCTGATCAAGATCCCGGCAGAATCCACCTCCAGCGTCACTAGCGTCGACCCATCCACCAGACATCACCCATCGTCGATCCATGGAAGATCGGGGCTCATACTGTTGCTTCCATTGTTAGATGAGGAACGAAGAGTGACAGAGAGAGACGGAGAGGGACAAAGAGTGACAGAGAGGGACAAAGAGGAATCGGAGAGGAAGAGAGGGAAAGAGAAATTATTAATAAAAAAAGTCCAAACACATGAACAATGAATAGCCAGTGTTGGCTATTCACTGTTCATATGTTTAAAGAAATGATTAAAATAGCCATTCTGTTGGAGAAGAAAATTTACTAATAAAAGTCAAATTTGACTATTTTGAAGGAAATAGCAAGTCCGCTGGAGATGGCCTAAGAGAAGGCTTTTGATAAATTTTGTGGAGGGTGCTCTGTCTTTGTGACTCTTGTAATATTAAACAATTCGATATCTCTGTCCCTTGTGATGCATCTCGTGTTAATACGTGGTTCGTTGCCGCTGTAAGGCATAATGTTCAAGAGTTGTATGTTAGTGTTAACAACTTCAAGGGAGAATTTTAATTGCCTTGTTGCTTGTTTACCTGTGAGACACTGACAAGCTTACGCCTTTGTATGTCCTATATCCTCAAGCTTCCCACTACAATATGTTTCTCAAATCTAAAGACCTTGACTCTTGAAAGTGTTACATTTTCGGATGAGTACTTAATCGAGCAGTTATTCTATGGTATGCTAGTCCTTGAGAAGTTGTGTTTACAAGATTGCAGCTGGAGGGGTCTCAAGGTTGTGCGTCTTTCTGCTCCCAAGCTTCATTCTCTCAGCATAATTGAATTTGACAGGCCAAATTCGAGTTATGGGGATGGTTGTCAGATTCTGATTTTTGTATTCGGTGTAAAAAAATTTTATTACGTACTCTGGACTGTTCAGCGACTATGTGTTGTGCATGTCATTCTCATTAGAAAATGCACAGATTAATGCTATCCCTGAATCTGATAATTGATCAGCTCAAATTAGTAGTCGCATGTATAGACTTCTTATAGGGGTCTCCAACGTAAAAGAACTAACTCTTTCCTATCAGGTGGTTAAGGTACAGCTACTTCTCTCTTTGTAAATTCAAAATTTTACTGTAACATATCATCATAATTCTGGAAAAATCAACGCCTACTTGAAGTGCTTGCATAATTATGCTATGATAAAGCTCATCCCATTTAAAGGGAAAGTTACCCTTCTATGTTTTCAAGCTAATTGAGTGGTGACAAATGTTAGACGGGCATTCTTGTGTATGAGAAAATGTCATGACACAGAAAGAGTGTTATCCTTGAACTGCCTGCATAAATTAATTTGGTATTATGGAATTCAGTTTATGTGAAATTTCAAAGAAGGTTGTGGTTTGGTGATAGAACTCTTGTTTTTGTAATTTTTTTATGATGCTCACAAATCAAAATGGTGAAAATTGAAATATAATCATGCAATACTCAACTTATTTTTAGAAATTATGGGACCAAATGGGATTTGTATTTGTATAGCATTTGGGAAACCATTGGATAAGTGCTACTCTGATTGTTCCTATTTGAATGATGAAAGTTTGCATACATCGTTTATGTTCTACTCTTAAGTTATGTGTTATTGATATTAAACACATAATTCTTCTTTTGCTTGGCAAGACTTCATTTATTTTTGCTTTGTTCTTGGAAGCAAGTATGTTAATTATGTTGCATTGCTTTATACTGTTCTTAGGTTTTGACAAATGCAGTAGAACACTTATTTCATATGCCTATGTTCAATAACCTGACGGATTTGGTATTTTATGAGGGCTCGGCAATAGATCTTGACTGGGTAGGACTGTGGAGGATATTGCAGAACTCTCCTTGTCTCAAGACTATGATATTTTATGAGGTAACTTTATTGTACTTGTGAGTGTATATGTTCCATCTTATTGCTGATTTATTACCATGACTAAAACTTTTAATTTGTATGATAATTAGGGGATCAGCTTTCAGGAGAATGATGATTGGAAACTAGACCAACTGCCTCCATGTTTCTTGTCCCATCTCAAGTGGATTGAAGTCTATAGTTTTTAGGGATCTAAGGAGCAGCTTTTTGCTGTGAAGATTTTGCTCAAGAATACCGTTGTTTTGGATGAAATAGTTATAAATCTCTCATATAGCTTAGAAGAGAACTTAGAGACGCATGAAAATATCTACGAACAGTTGGCAGAGATCCCTAAAGGGTCCCAAAATTGTAAAATCATTATACATTGAGCAAGATATAACTATTTCATCAAGAAAGGCTCATTTTAAGGGGTTGCATTTCACAAAATTAAAATGAGCCTTTCTTGAGCTCTTTCTTAGTAAAAAATCCTTTAATTCCTCTTAACTACTAACTTGCCATTACAGTGTTTGTGATAATTAATTTTGAATCCTTTAAGCTAATTCTAATTTTATGTCTTCAGCGTTTGTTTTTCTAGTTTTTGTTGTTTGTAACTCCGAGTTGGTCTTATTTTTGTGTCATTTTTGTGGTTATGTGTTTCGTGTGCATTGGTAATTTTACCTCAACAAGGAGAAAATCAAAGTAGAAACGAAGGCCAATTGGGCAATGCTTTAATTACTGATGTTTTTCTTTAGGTATTGTTAATCTGATATTTGGTAGTGTTGGTCCTGCTGGAATGTTCCACAACTTTTGGCCTTTATATTTCTATCAAAACCTTTGATTCCCCTTCTTAGTACAGAGACCAAATGGGTTGATGGAGTTTTACCATTTTTCTCAAAAATTTCACCGTTACCATTTTTCTCAAGCATATTGTGTTTGATTGATCCATACTTTGTTACATTTTCACGCTGCTGATCTATTACATTGCCAGCAGTTTAGAAGTGCTAGGTTGATAGAGTTTTAAGAACCTTCGTATAACATCTCCCATCTCTTTTATCATTTTTCTTTTTTTTTGGATATAGTTTTCCTGTAGAGAGATTTGGTGTGCTGATGGCCCCATTTCATTCCTTCCATGACCTCCTTTCTTAGGCCTGCCCTAAATTGAAATTATCCCATAACAAAGCTAACCCACATGTTGAAAAGTTTTTCCAAGAAAATACTTAATGATGCATTGTGCCTAATGCAAAAGCTAGTAAGGGAAACCCTTTTTCTTTTTTTGGGAATCTTTTTGATTGCGAGTTAAGACTGGAAATGGCAAATCTTCAAACCATGTTTAGGTTTCTCTTTTATATTTTTTGAAAAACTTCACTTATAATCCATTATTTTTCATCACTTTTATTCAAACTGTAAAAAATATTAATTTAGGATATTTATCTTTCAATTTTTTTCAATTTCAACCATTGGTTAAAATTTTTCGTTAAATTCTAAAAATACCTATCATCATCAGAAAAGTTAAGACAAGCAAGTCCTCTAGATTCTAATGTTGACACCATCCAAAAATACTCTACCTAGATTGTTTAAGTTTGCATATCTGCTTCTGATTACATTCAAAACAATTAAGACAAGCGGGTTGTCTAGATTCCAATTCAGACTCCATCCAAAAATATTTTACCTACATTGTTAAACTTTGCATATTTGTTTAAGTATAGCGTTGAAACCAGCATTGAAAAAGTTAAGACATGCAGGTTCTCTAGATCCCAATGCTCACTATCTTAAACTTTTCTACCTAAATTGTCTACATCTTTACTAATTAACTATAGGCAAAATCTATGATAAATTGTTGGGTAAAAATGTGATTTGAAATCAATCATTCAATTTTTATTTTTGAATTTTAAACGCCAAAGTTTTCGATTATTTCAAATTGGTCTCTCCGTCATCTTTTTGTTTAAGTTTACTATATACCGTTAGTGCCATATCAGCCTTTTTGTTTAAAATAATAATTTTTCTATTTTATTAAAAAAAATCTGAAAAATAATTTTTATTTTTTAAAAAAAGTTAAAAAAAACCCACTATTCATCTTCCATCAATATAACCCCCTACGGCAACAAACCCTATTCACTCTCCCACTTTTCCTTCACTCCCAACCAATCCTCCTCTGCCACCGCCTTCTCCGTCTTCATCCTTGTCGTCGGGCCGCCTTTCTCTTCATTCTTCGCATCCTTCGCAAACACCTGCACAAACAGAGGATTTTGCCCGACCAGCCTGCCAGGATCTGACAGTTTTTGATTATTTACGGTGAAAGGCATTTTCGTCTCTATATTTGTGAGTTTATTTTGTCATTTATTTCATTTGACAACTGGCACAATCTAAAGCTTTAGATCAAAAGAATGGATAGTATTTAACAATTTGAGATCTCAAATTGTTGAGGGGATCATGATCCTTGTAACTTTGTATCTAAGCGTCAATGTGTTTTTACAAAGTTTCCAATCCTGGAGTTCGGGTAGCCTTTCGTAGAAATTGTTGTATCTAACAAAGTATTGGATGAATCAGGGGAATCGTCTGAATTATGGAGACAATTTGTTTGATTCAAGAACCCCTAAAGAAGCATAAACTCAATGAAGAAGAGGACAATGATTGGAACAACAAAAGCTTATGCGACTTAGTTGGGCCGTTCTTCGACACATCCTTTCATTTCTTCCCACAAAAGATGCTGTTAGGACAAGCTTGCTTTGTAAAAGGTGGAAATACCTATCGGCTTCTACTCCCAATCTGGATTTTGAACGATCCTTGCATGCTAAGGGAAATCATTTGAGGAATTTTCTGGAAAGGGTGTTTTGTCTTCGTGATTGTTGTGCTATGAAACATTCACTCTCTATTGTGATGTGCTATGTGATGCATCTCATATCATACGTGGATCTATGCCGCTGTAAGGCATAATAATGTTCAAGAGTCATATATTAGGCTTTACTACTTCACGGGTGAATTTCACTGCCTTTTTGGTTGGTTACCTGTAGGACACTGACAAAGGTGGTATTATGCACTCTTTCAAAGGTGGCTACTTCTAGGCCAACCACTTGGTTGTCTCTACACCCCTACTTGTTTTGGATTATTTACGGTGAAGGGCATTTTCGTCTATATATTTGTTAGTTTATTTTGACATTTATTTCATTTGACAACTGGCAATTTTGAAGCTTTATATTTAAAGAATGGATAGGATATAACAATTTGAGATCTCAATGTGTCTATGGAAATTTGAGGGGATCCTGATCCTTGTAACATTGTATATAAGCGTCAATGTGTTTTTACAAAGTTTCTATTATTGGAGTTAAGGTAACCTTTCGTAGAAATTGTTGTATCTAACAAAGTATTGGACGAATCAGGGTAACCATTTGAATTATGGAGACAACTTGTGTGATTCAAGAACCCCGAAAGAAGCAGAAACTCAATGAAGAAGAGGACATTGATTGGAACCACAAATGCTTAGGCGACTTACTTGAGGCTGTTCGTCGACACATCCTTTCATTTCTTCCCACTAAAGATGCTGTAGGGACAAGCGTGCTTCCTAAAAGGTGGGAATACCTAGGGGCTTCTACTCCATATCTGGATTTTGAACGATCCTTGCCTGCTAAGAGAAATTTTTTGAGGAATTTTATGGAAAGGGTGTATAGTCTTTGTGACTGTTGTGTTATGAAACATTCACTCTCTATTGTGATGTGCTATGTGATGCATCTCGTATTCATACGTGGATCTCTGCCGTTGTAAGGCATAATAATGTTTAAGAGTTAAATATTTGGCTTTACTACTTCATGGGTGAATTTTCACATCCTTGTTGCTTGTTTACATGTAGGACACTGACAAATGAGGTATTACGCGCTCTTTCATTGGTGCCTACTTCTAGGCCAACCCCTTGGTTGTCTCTACACCCCTACTTCCTTTATCAGATCCTAGCCACCTGGCTGAAATTCGGCCAATCTGGACGGGAAATTACCAGATCCCAACCAGCCGGTCAGGATTCGGCAGTTTTAGATTATTTACTGTAAATGACATTTTTGTCTCTATATTTGTGAGTTTATTTTGGCATTTATTTCATTTGATAACTGGCAAATTTTGAAGCTTTATATTTAAACAATGGATAGGATTTAACAATTTGAGATCTCAATGTGTCTATGAAAATTTGAGGGGATCCTGATCCTTGTAACATTGTATATAAGCGTCAATGTGTTTTTACAAAGTTTCCATTATTGGAGTTAAGGTAACCTTTCGTAGAAATTGTTGTATCTAACAAAGTATTTGACGAATCAGGGTAACCATTTGAATTATGGAGACAACTTGTGTGATTCAAGAACCCCGAAAGAAGCAGAAACTCAAAGAAGAAAAGGACATTGATTGGAACCACAAATGCTTAGGCGACTTACTTGAGGCTGTTCGTCGACACATCCTTTCATTTCTTCCCACTAAAGATGCTGTTAGGACAAGTGTGCTTCCTAAAAGGTGGGAATACCTAGGGGCTTCTACACCATATCTGGATTTTGAACGATCCTTGCCTGCTAAGAGAAATTTTTTGAGGAATTTTATGGAAAATGTGTATAGTCTTCGTGACTATTGTGTTATGAAACATTCACTCTCTATTGTGATGTGCTATGTGATGCATCTCGTATTCATACGTGGATCTCTGCCGTTGTAAGGCATAATAATGTTTAAGAGTTAAATATTTGGCTTTACTACTTCATGGGTGAATTTTCACATCCTTGTTGCTTGTTTACATGTAGGACAGTGACAAATGAGGTATTACGCGCTCTTTCATTGGTGCCTACTTCTAGGCCAACCCCTTGGTTGTCTCTACACCCCTACTTCCTTTATCAGATCCTAGCCACCTGGCTGAAATTTGGCCAATATGGACGGGAAATTACCAGATCCCAACCAGCCGGTCAGGATTCGGCAGTTTTAGATTATTTACTGTAAATGGCATTTTTGTCTCTATATTTGTGAGTTTATTTTGGCATTTATTTCATTTGATAACTGGCAAATTTTGAAGCTTTATATTTAAACAATGGATAGGATTTAACAATTTGAGATCTCAATTTGTCTAAGGATATTTGAAGGGATCCTGATACTTGTAACTTTGTATCTAAGCGTCAATGTGTTTTTACAAAGTTTCCAATCTTGGAGTTCATGTAGCCTTTCGTAGAAATTGTTGTATCTAACAAAGTATTGGATGAATCAGAGGAATCGTCTGAATTGTGGAGACAACTTATTTGATTCAAGAACCCCTAAAGAAGCATAAACGCAATGAAGAAGAGGACAATGATTGGAACAACAAATGCTTATGCGGCTTCCTTGGGGCCGTTCTTCGACACATCCTTTCATTTCTTCCCACAAAAGATGCTGTTAGGACAAGTGTGCTTTGTAAAAGGTGATAATACCTATCGGCTTCTACTCCCAATCTGGATTTTGAACGATCCTTGCATGCCAAGAGAAATCTTTTGAGGAATTTTGTGGAAAGGGTGTTCTGTCTTCGTGACTGTTGTGCTATGAAACATTCAGTCTCTATTGTGATGTGCTATGTGATGCATCTCGTATTCATACGTGGATATATGCTGCTTTAAGACATAATAATGTTCAAGAAATATATTAGGCTTTACTACTTCATGGGTGAATTTCACTGCCTTTTTGGTTAGTTACCTGTAGGACACTGACAAAGGTGGCATTATGCATTCTTTCAATGGTGGCTACTTCTAGGCCAACCACTTGGTTGTCTCTACACCCCTACCTCCTTTATCAGATCCTAGTCACCTGGCTAAAATTCGGCCATTCTGGACGGGGAACTACCAGATCCTAGCCAGCCGGCCAGGATTCGGCTGTTTTGGATTATTTACGTTAAATGGCATTTTTGTATCTATATTTGTTAGTTTATTTTGGAATTTATTTCATTTGACAACTGGCAAATTCTGAAGCTTTAGATTTAAACAATGGATAGGATTTAACAATTTGAGATCTCAATTTGTCTAAGGAGATTTGAGGGGATTCTAATACTTGTAACTTTGTAACTATGCGTCAATGTGTTTTTACAAAGTTTCCAATCCTGGAGTTTAGATAGCCTTTCGTAGAAATTGTTGTATATAACAAAGTATTGGATGAATCAGGGGAATCGTCTGAATTATGGAGACAACTTGTTTGATTCCGAAACCCCTAAAGAAGCATAAACTCAATGAAGAAGAGGACTATGATTGGAACAACAAATGCTTATGCGACTTCCTTGGGGCTGTTCTTCGACACATCTTTTCATTTCTTCCCACAAAAGATGCTGTTAGGACAAGCGTGCTTTGTAAAAGGTGGTAATACCTATCGGCTTCTACACCCCTACTTGTTTTGGATTATTTACGGTGAAGGGCATTTTCGTCTATATATTTGTTAGTTTATTTTGGCATTTATTTCATTTGACAACTGGCAATTTTGAAGCTTTATATTTAAAGAATGGATAGGATATAACAATTTGAGATCTCAATGTGTCTATGGAAATTTGAGGGGATCCTGATCCTTGTAACATTGTATATAAGCGTCAATGTGTTTTTACAAAGTTTCCATTATTGGAGTTAAGGTAACCTTTCGTAGAAATTGTTGTATCTAACAAAGTATTGGACGAATCAGGGTAACCATTTGAATTATGGAGACAACTTGTGTGATTCAAGAACCCCGAAAGAAGCAGAAACTCAATGAAGAAGAGGACATTGATTGGAACCACAAATGCTTAGGCGACTTACTTGAGGCTGTTCGTTGACACATCCTTTCATTTCTTCCCACTAAAGATGCTGTAGGGACAAGCGTGCTTCCTAAAAGGTGGGAATACCTAGGGGCTTCTACTCCATATCTGGATTTTGAACGATCCTTGCCTGCTAAGAGAAATTTTTTGAGGAATTTTAAGGAAAGGGTGTATAGTCTTCGTGACTGTTGTGTTATGAAACATTCACTCTCTATTGTGATGTGCTATGTGATGCATCTCGTATTCATACGTGGATCTCTGCCGTTGTAAGGCATAATAATGTTTAAGAGTTAAATATTTGGCTTTACTACTTCATGGGTGAATTTTCACATCCTTGTTGCTTGTTTACATGTAGGACACTGACAAATGAGGTATTACGCGCTCTTTCATTGGTGCCTACTTCTAGGCCAACCCCTTGGTTGTCTCTACACCCCTACTTCCTTTATCAGATCCTAGCCACCTGGCTGAAATTTGGCCAATCTGGACGGGAAATTACCAGATCCCAACCAGCCGGTCAGGATTCAGCAGTTTTAGATTATTTACTGTAAATGGCATTTTTGTCTCTATATTTGTGAGTTTATTTTGGCATTTATTTCATTTGATAACTGGCAAATTTTGAAGCTTTATATTTAAACAATGGATAGGATTTAACAATTTGAGATCTCAATGTGTCTATGAAAATTTGAGGGGATCCTGATCCTTGTAACATTGTATATAAGCGTCAATGTGTTTTTACAAAGTTTCCATTATTGGAGTTAAGGTAACCTTTCGTAGAAATTGTTGTATCTAACAAAGTATTGGACACACGCTTACTTTGTTAATAATACACACGCTAACAGATAATATGAATAAATAAAAGGCTTTATGGAGAATCACTGTAACATTGCCTTGGTTTTAAAGATTCTGGAGAGAATCTATTGGAATGAAATTTTGAGTCTTATTAGCTAAAATGTAGAGAATTTTATGTTTTAGACAATATGTTAGAGATGCTATGAAGATATTCCTATTCTCCTTTGTGATTTTCAATTTCTCTATTTTTTTTTTTCAGTTTTTTATGTTGGTTCTTTTTCCCTTCTATGATGTTTTTGTAGTTCCTTTTTATGTAGTTTCTAGTTTTCTTTGTAGTTCTATTGTTGCTGTAATATCTCATTTTTATTTTATTTTTTTTTTAAAAAAAAAGGTGAAATTTTTGTCCATGGCTACCTAGGGAAAGAAAGCTGGACATTAGAAAAAGCAACCTTATTTTTTTTTTTTAATAATAATTTAATACTTTTATGACTCAATTTATAGATATTGAGCAGATTGTTCTAACAAAACAATTTCATATATATATATTTTGAAATTCATCCAAACATGATTTATAAATTAGTTAACGGCAGTCTTAACTAAACTACGACGCATGTATAGTTATAATAAAACAGTAAAAAAAAAAAAAAAAAAAAACATTAGATTTTCACAATTGACAGTTCATATTCATGTGGCATTGGGGTCTCCCTTTGTTATTTCCTCTGTGTATCCCTTGCGTGTAGCACAATCAAGGTGGGCAACGAAATTGCATTTTGGGCAATAATAAACTCTGTCAGTGTCTACCTTTTTAACACAAAGACGACAACGTTGACAATCAGATTGGTTCACCTGAGAACAGCCGGTGAGGTTGAGAGCGTGCTGGTGACCTGTATGTTTGACAATCAATGGCAAGGCAGCACATTTTCGGTGGACCATGAGTGAGTATGTGAGACTGGTACATAAGTAAGAGTACATGTCTTTATCTTCTTTCACCATGCCTCGAAGGTGAAGGATACTGATTTCCGTAGGAGCTTCAATGGGCGGTCGTGAAATTCACCTTCTACGGTGAAGGGTATAGAGGCGCGTTTAAGATGAAGGTTAAAATTACAGTTAGAACAATGGTAAGCGTAGCCCTCGTATATATGCTCATCGCAGAAATGACATAGCTTATCATCTGGGCTCCCTTCGAGGAGAATAAGAGGGCGTTGCGGGTGCAATGGATATTGCTGCAACTCGCGGGGTTGAAACTGCACTCTATCTCTGTGCAACTGTAAAAAAAAAACCCGAAATTCTTTTGAAGGACCCAGAACAACGATGTGAAAATTAATACGAATCAATATGGTAAAAATTCAAGGTCAATGGATGATCCTGTAAGAAATGCTGAAGCTCCATGCACGTACGTGTCTTTCTCTTTCCGTTCCACACAAAACTAGTATTATTCCTATATACAAACAAGGCAACTTTTTGAATTAGAAATATGCATGCTTTGTTTTATGGATGTGACAGATCATCTATTAATTGTTATAATTAAAGAAATTTTTAGGTGATTCTCTCCTAAACTTACCGCCACATATCCGGTAGGTCCAGTTGTTCCTACTCCTAATTAATTTGTCTCTCTTCAACTATGCCCTACACCAAAACGGGACAATTAATTATCTTCAAACTAACAAAAAGAAAATAAATAAATAAAGGACCCAAGCATTAATCTCCCAGAGTTCCAGACTCCCAGTTTAGTGAACGATTCAATATTATTAGGGAAGAAGCTCACAAAAATGCATCGCAATTTTAAGTAAAAAATAACAACTAAACAGGACCTTTTCTAAAATACATGTTTTTCGGAATACAAAGCTTATTATTAGGGAAAAACATATTTTAACTCCAAGTACGTTGTACCCTTTTTTTTCTTTTCTTGTTCTTTCTTTCTTTAAAAAAAATAATAAATTAAATTTGCCTACAATGTTTAAAAATTAATAACGAAATGGCTATAGCGGCAATTTCAGAAACTTGGTGAAAATACATTACTAATTTTTAAACATTTGAAATTTAAAATAAAAAAAAATAAAAAAGTGGTACAACTTGGTGTAAAATGAATTATTCCCTTCTTACTATTTTGCTGAAAGAAAAAAAATCACTAGATATCAATCATATCATAACCAGTCATCAATACACACAGGCTCACAGCAAAGCATCTAATTTTAGCTTCGAAAGGTAAGATCGGCTAGAAGCACAACTCTTACTTCTGCTGTTCCAAGGGAAAGACTAAGGAGTTGATGGGTTTGAGTTTGCGAGGATCAATAACGTGATCTTTATATAATATAATATAATCAACGGAAAAATAAATAAATAAAGGGAAAGACTAAGGAGTTGATGGGTTTGAGTTTGCGAGGATCAATAACGTGATCTTTATATAATATAATATAATCAACGGAAAAATAAATAAATAAAGGGAAAGACTAAGAAAGAAAAAAAGCAAGGAACATTGAAAAAGACAAAAGAAAAAGAAAAGCAACAAGATTAATATTCTTGTTAAGCAAAATTCTTACGTTTCACTCAATTGCAAGATACTTTTACTTGCGTTGTTAAATCTTGCAAATATACTTTTCTATTGCCTTCAAACCCATAATCAGAAAAGTTAAGACAAAGAAGGTACGGTGGGATTCCAATAATGTTAATTCCATTCAAAAAATACTTTGATCATGTGTTCTTAAACATTGCATATATACTTCTGAATATTGCATTCAAAACCATCATCGAAAAAGTTATAGCAGGCAGGCTCTCTAAATTTTGATGCTAACTCTATTAAAAAATGCTTTACACGTTAAACTTTGCATATATGCTTTTGTATCGTGTTCAAAACCATCATCGAAGAAGTTAAAGACAACCAAGTCTTCTATATTCCAATGCAGATTCCATCCAAAAATAAGTTATCTACGTTCTTATATTCAAATCTAAGTGATCTAAATTATATTCAAATCGCTCCATGTCGTTTTAAAGTGAATTCAAAGGTTATTAAGGCATGCCAAAAAAAAACATAATTTAGTCTCTAGATTCAAATTTCGTTAAAATATTTGACGGATTCCGGTAGATGCCACATCAGCACCAATAAAATAATGATACGTGTCATTATAAATAAAAAATATAAATATATAAAACTAAAAAAATTATTATTTTTTTAAAAAAAAAAAGGAAAGGGGTGGCCACCCTCAAATTATTTTGTAGTCTTATATATTTATATTTTTTAATTAGAAATGACACCTGTCGTCTTTTTGTTGGTGCTAACGTGGCACTTAACGAAATTCACAAATGTTTTAATGAAATTTGATTTCAAAGATGAAATTATTTTTTTATATACCACAGGGGCCTTCGAATTAGCTTTTATACGACGTGAAGCGATTTGTAATTTAAGATAATCATAGAGATGAATTGATTTTACATTTTTTCGTTAAAATTTACATATGTACTTTTGTATTGCGTTTAAAACTATATTCAAAAAAGTTAAGACAAGCAAGTCCTCTAGATTCCAATGCTGACACCGTTCGAAAAACTCAACCTACAGTGTTAAAACTTTTCATATCTGCTTCTGAGTTGCGTTCAAAACTATCAATGTATATCATAAATTTTTTTATACAAGCAGGTCGTCTAATTCCAATGCTGACTTTGATTTACCTACGGTTGGGAATTGGGCTGACATTGAAAGTCGGCCCACGTTGCATTATTAACCAAAGATCCTTGGGCCCAATAAAACCCAGAAAAGGATACACCAATCCAGTTTCATAGTGCCATGCAAAGCAGGGGATCATCTCCAATAGCAAAAAGTCAAAATCATACACAATCTTGGGGATCAGGATCCCCTCAAATTCTTTACTCGAATTTGATACAATTCGGGCAGGTTGTTGTGAGTAAGCATTTATGAGATTTACCTGACCGGATAAGCAGTTGGGCAGCCCAACTTTTATTTGGTCAGGTAGGTCTCATAAATGCTCACTCACAACTACCTGCCCGAATTCTATCAAATTCGGACAAAGAATTTGAGGAGATCTTAATTCCAATCTTGGGGTCTTGCCAACATCGATATCCCAGACTTTGTGGGATAATAAAATCCCGAGAAATTATATTACAAAACATATTTATACAATTTTTATACAACACACTCACATAAGATGAAATTCATGTAAGTAGGATTCACCACATAAGTCCCACCCCTTATGAGTGTGTTGTATAAATCTTATTGCGTAAGAATCACAACCCTAAAATCTCAATAATTAAGCTTCATAATTTCTCTTTCTTGTATGTGCAACTTCATTTGGTATTCATCATGTTGAAAATTATTTCATGAAAATTTAAGTTTATTTTCAATTTGAATATATGAAAATTTAAGTTCATTCTTAATTTGAATATTTAAACATCCTTCTATTTCTTTTATTACTCTTTGTCCTACATTGAAAAACTTTGAGTATTTTATGTGCTTTATAAGCATTTATCATACTCTTATACTAGTTAACAGAGATTTTGGTGGACAAGGTGAAAAAAGGTATTAAGATGTTTTTTTTAAAAAAATAATAATTAATTTTGCAAGAAATTAAGAGTGAGTCTATAGTCTGAGTTTTTGTAGTTTCACTTTTCTTGAATAAGTGAAAAATGTAAAGACAGAAAGAAAAAAAAAGAAGAAAAAAAAAAAAAAGAAGTCAACGACTGCCGATCCGCCAGTTTACAGTGTGTTGTTCCTTTTATTTTGTTGATTTTCCTAGTTTTTTTGGGGGGTTTTGTTTTGGGTTTTTTTTTTTTTTTTTTTTTTTTTTGGTGTGGTTTGGGTTAACACGATCTTCTTACAAAGTTAAAAATAATATTATAAAAATAACAAAAATAAAATTATACAAGTTTATACGAGTTGGACTTGTTTAAGAAACTAACTTAAATTTTTGTTCAATCTCTGTTCATTTAATAAAATGAACAGATCCTGAGCCGAGCTTATCTGGTCTAAGCCCAAATTTATTCGCAACTCTGTTTATTTACAGCATAATGCCCCATAAATTACCAAGAAGTTGTCAATGTCTCCCAAAGCCAGTAAAAAGACAAAAAAGACCATAATTTAAATTTTCAATAAGACTTAAAATACTCCTAAAAAAAAAACACACAAAAACCAAATAATGATCAAACCACCTCAAGACCATTAAGGTTATTTGGCTACCCCTTAGCAAGCAGAGGGAGTAGCCAAATTAACCACGTCCTGGTTAAGCGATCAGGGCCTTGAGCCCTATAGTCATCTCGAACCACCCCCTAAAAGCATGTGGGAGTGGCCAAAACCACCCTCAAACGCCTTGGAGGTGGCCATATTAGTCATAGGGGGTGCTCGAAACCACCTCCAAAATTCAATTTTTTATTTTTTTGGCCTTTTTGTCTGCCCCAAATCGACCAAAGGAGTCACTCCCTTGGCCAAAAATTGGGTGGCCGACTACCCCCTTGCCAATTGGCCACCCCGTTTGTTGTTTTAGTTTTAATTTTTTTGTTGTGCTTTTTAATTCCGTCCACCTCCAATCGGCCAAAGAAGCCACCCCCTTAGCCAGCCGGCTACCCCCTTGCCAATTGCCCACCCCTTTTGTTTTTTTAGTTTTAATTTTTTTGCTGTGCTTTTTAATTAATTTTATTTTTATTTTTTATAATTTTTAAGTTTTAATAAAAAATTTATTATTAAGTTTTTAAATCAAATTTTTTTAACTAGAAAATGATATCGTTTAATGGAAAACGAAAAATGCTCTATTTCGTAAATTTTTATCCCCAAAAGTAGTCTCTAAAGATAATAACATATTTTTTTAAATGTTATATCACATGAGATTATACCACATTATTTGAAAATCAAAATTTAAAAATAAAATTAAAATGTGTAGCACTTTCTCATGAAAAACGGTACCTAGAGCATGCATACGGTAATTTTCCACTGCCGCATGCAAGCCGCATCCCATCCCAAATACCATTATGACTATCAAGGGTGGACTAATAATTAAGCCTCGTTCATTGTTCGAATTTAGATGAGCATGTGTATCTAGATATTTAAATGTCGTATTTGTATGAATTTGGGATGAATTCGTCTGTGGAGTATTTTCATTTCTCTTTTCACCCTAGTTAGGGAAATCAAATTATATAAAAGCATCCGCAAAAATTGTTCCGTTTTGCAAAAAAAAAAAGCCTGGAAAAAAATAATAAAAAATAATTACTTCGTTTAGGATAAAAAGAAATTAGAACTTGCTGGAACATCCTAAATGAAAAAAGAAAAAAAGAAAAAAAAATACAAACTTGTTAAAAATCATTAAGAACCTGTTGCTGTGAAGAAAAAACTTGAAAAAAAAAAAAAAACTTTTACAATTAAACTCTTGCTCATCATATGAAAGTAAATTAATTAAAAAGAGAACATATAAAAAAAATATTTAAAAAGGGAAGTGCTATAATTCTCACTCCCATCCCACTCTAATCCCACTAACCCTAAGTGTAAAAAGTTGAAAATTGATTTATTAAATAAAAAAATTAAAACACTTACCGTTGGTGGGATTAGGGTGGGATAAGGGTGGGAATTCTAGCATTTTTCATTTAAAAATTAATGATCAGATTTATTTGAAAGATATTAGGTTAGTAAAGAAAAAGTTTTAAAAAAAGAAAAACTGAAAAGTTAACCCGTTATTAAACCAATTTGTCCTTTGTCCAGATGCGTGTAGCTTGAAGGTCAAAAGTCGCATAACACTTCACGTGATTCACTGACAGAATATGAGTTTGCCAATTTCAAGGGACGCGTGCCCAATAAAACTGTAGTACCTGAGATTTGCTTGATTTTTTTTTTTTTTTCGACACACATTTAATGAATCTGTCTCCTTCTCTCATATAATTTTTTTTAACTTTTTCTCACAAATTTATTTTACTTTAAATCATATTTATATTTTTTATTAATTTTAAAATTAACAGTTTACTATTATATTATGCACAAATATACCTTAAGTTTTTCGGGAAAAAAGTACAAATTTTAATACTTCAAGTAAAGGTGGGCAAATTATTCGCTTACCGACCGCTTACCGAACCTTCATCGACCGCTTACCGACTAATTTCAGTTTGGTAGTCGGTATAAAATTTTGTTCCGAAAGGCGGAACGGCAACCGAACCGAACAAAACCGACTTTTAAGCGGTAACCGAACCGCCTTTTATTTCGACAGATTAACCAGACCGACATAAAACGAAAAGACGTCGTTTTAGTAAGAACGAAACATTTGATTTTTTTTGTTTTTTCTTTTTTTTTTAAAATCAAAACGACGTCGTTTGATTACCAATTTTAACCGAATGTTAACCGACTTAACCGACCGCCTATTAACCGCTTTACCGACTTAACCGACTGCCTATTAATCGCTTTACCGACTAAACCGACCGCCTATTAACCACTTAATCGACTTAACCGAAATAAATTCACTGACTGCATTCCGACAAAAATCAGTTAACCGACCGAATTAACCGACTTAACCGCCTATCGAATCGACTCTCACCCCTTCAAGTCTTAACCTGTTTTAAAATTAAAAGTACAGATTTTATTTCGGTTTGAGTGGTTTACCAAACAACTCTTTATATTTAAGTTTCTCTTCTCTTTAATAATGACACGTATCCTTAAAGATGGCCGAAGTTTCGCCCGCTTTTCCTCATTGAAAGGGCATAATCGTCAAATTCAAGGGAAGACCGACTTCTCACTCGGCAGAAAAAGCATGTGAATACACTGTACATATCACAGTACACTGTGCACAAGGACAATGAACAGTGGAGCTGCAGGGGGAAAGTGCGGGGAAGGGAAGCAACTTCACGTGACACTGGGGTTTTCAGCCTATCCGATCACCAAGTTCACGATTTTCTCATGAATGTCTGACATGAAGAGAGAGAGAGAGAGTACTGTAATTGGGGGCATCTTCTTGCGATTTTGAAATTTGAAACTCAGCAAAGCAAGACTTCTTGGAGCTCCACATGCAGATGCACTGTCCTGTACGTTGTGAACCAAATCCTGGTAAATGGTCAATCTTCCCTAAAAAGTCTGACACATTTTATAAATAGAACACCCTTTACTGTGATTCTTCTCATTATCCCAGACACTTGACAGACTTCACCCTAGCCTCTTCCATTCTCAACATTTTTGATTTTCACATACCCGCCCTTGCGGCCCTTCTCCAGCATTTTCACCGGCCACCAGACATCACCGTTCCGCCACCATATATACACCACCACCGTTACACCTTTAGACCCAAAATAGCGGCCATACGAAGGAAGGCGCTATATGCTCGGTGTTGTACAGTGGAGTGGCCAGGAGCTGTTGCCGTACGGTGGTGGTCGTTCAAGGCTTTGCGCTATTGGTAGTTCACGCCCAAAAGGAAGAAAACACTACGCTGGATTAGACCTCCGATGGCAGATAGCCGGAAACTACTTTGGCCGGTTGGCCCAAACAAAAATACGGTGCATCTGACCTCGAGAATAAGCGGTTTTGGGAATATTAGGAATAGAGGTAATACTTTTTTACTGAATCTATCATTCTCACTAGAAAATGCACAGATCAAGTCATTCTCACAGATTAATGCTATCCCTGAATCTGATAATATATCAGCTCAAATTAGTGGTCGCATGTATAGACTTCTTACTAACTCTTTCCTCTCAGGTGATTGAGGTACGGCTGCTTCTCTTTTGATACATAATTCTTTTTTTGCTTGGCAAGACTTGAACCTAAGTCTTGCCCCGATCACATCCAACCTGTTACTATTCAATCCATATGACTCTGAATGATTGGAAATTGCTGAATATGTATTTATTTAATTTGAAGTTATTCTTCTTGTTGTTAATCTAATAATTATTAATCATGCTCCACCGTTGGATCCCAACATGCTTTTATAATGCATTTGTCATTTGTTTTTGCTTTATTCTTGAAAGTATTTTAATTATGTTGCATTGCTTTATCCTGTTCTTAAGTTTTGATAGATGCAGCAGAACACTTATCTCATATTCCTATGTTCAATAACCTGACGGATTTGGTATTTTAGGTTTTGATATATGGAGCAGAACTCTCCATACCTCAAGACTATGGCATTTTTTTTTTTTTTTGAAGAAATAGGATATTTTTAATGCTCACTATGAAGAAAGACACTCTGCTTCTACAATACTTTCAATAGCAGGACATACCCCCACCCAAGTATTGTTCCACAAAAGAGAAATCGCACATTTAGCCAATTCATGAGCCGCCGTGTTTGCTTCTCGACGAACATGCCTCACCTCCACTGCTGAGAAATGGGAGAAAGACGATTTAATATCATCAATTAACTGTCCGAAAAACCGATTACATGGATCCACTGTCCGCAAACCTGAGACGACCACCAAAGAATCCCCCTCCAATACTACTCGAGCGGCCCCCAGTTCCCTGCCAAACTCCACAGCAAACCATGCTGCCATAGTTTCAGCCGCAGTAGGGTCCACTATGTAAGGGACTGTCTTTGTCTTTGCTGCAACCAGACGACCTTCAGCATCTCGGATAATTATTCCCACTCCCATCTTCAATTTTTCCTTCGAGATTGCAGCATCCCAGTTGATCTTCCAGCTACCTTCCGATGGTTTTTTCCATCCCATTCGTTGCACAGGCTCAACACTGGTTGAAACTTCATCCCTGTCATTTGCAGTTTTAAAGCCTTCCATAGAAATCTTTGCTGCTTCCATAGTCTGGGTCGGGGGAGTGATGACTCCGTTAAAGACAAAATCATTCCTCCTCATCCAAATCATGCGAGCCACAGTCCAAGCCCCTACGAATTCCTCCGGATCTAACCTCTCCATTAGGTACAGGAATAATCCCATCCCATCCGTTAGAATACAAGACATTTTCTGGAACCTTATTACTCCCTCCTGCCAAACAGCAACAGCAGCTGGGCACCCCCAAATGCTATGAAAAACAGTTTCGGGTTCACCTGTACAGAGAGGGCACAAAGGATCAACAACTATCTTCCTTTTATGCAAATTCGCCTTGGTAGGGAGGAGGTTATTACAAACTTTCCAGCAAAAGTTTTTAAGCACAGGTGGGGCATGCATACCCCAGATTGTCTTCCAAACCTCAACATGGGCATTGGCCCCCGATCCCTCTCCTCTATCTTGAGCCAGCCTATTCAGTTCCATGTAATAGGCGCTTCTCACCGTGAAAGTGCCTGCTGTGGTACCTCTCCAAATCATTTTATCCTCCTGACACAGAGGACTAATCAGCACACTACCTATTTTAGCCACATCACCTGGGTCAAACAGTCTTCTCACCAGATTGAAATCCCACCACCCGGTAACTGGATCAATCAGCATATTAACTCTAGCTTCAGGGTGCAAACTAGTTTGTGATGGAGGGAGAAGTCTAGCATGAGGAGGGGATAGCCATGCATCCCCCCAGATTTTGATATTTGCTCCATTTCCTACTCTCCACCCCATTCCATTCTGCAGTAGATGCTTGGCATTGATGATACTTCTCCACACGAAAGATGGTCTCCTGCCCACAGTAGCCTCCAAAAAGTTTGCCCGAGGATGGTACTTCTCTTTCATTACTCGAGCTACAAGGGAGGACGGATTTGTGAGAATCCTCCACCCTTGTTTTGCAAGCAATGCCAAATTAAAAACCTCCAAGTCTCTGAAACCCATCCCTCCTCTATTTTTCGGTGCTCCCATTCGTTCCCAACTCATCCACTGGACTCGTCCTTTATTAGTTTTTTGTCCCCACCAAAAGTGACTGATAAGAGAGTTTAGGGACTTACATAGTGATTGCGGCAGCCTAAAAACACTCATACAGAACGTAGGCAAAGCTTGGACCACAGCTTTTATTAATACCTCCTTCCCTGCCTGGGACAGGAACTTTTCCTTCCACCCATCCAATCTTTCCTTCACCCTACCGCATATGTAAGCAAAAGTCCGCTTCTTTGATCTGCCTACCAAGGTCGGGAGGCCTAGGTACTTCTCAAAACCGGTCATTGTAGCTACCCCCACTGAGTTCCGGATAAATTCTTTGAATTCCTCTCGGGTATTTCGACTAAAGAAGACGGATGTTTTTGCCATGTTCAATTGTTGGCCAGATGCTTTCTCATAAGTTTGTAGAACTTGGGCAAGATTTAACCACTCCGGGAAGTTGGCCCTGCAAAAAAGGAGAGAGTCATCCGCAAAAAATAGGTGACTCAAGCGAAAACCCCCTGCTGCTATTGGAACTCCTGTGATGCGGTTTTCAGCTTCAGCCTTTGCCATCAGAGAGCTTAATCCCTCTGCTACAATTAAGAAGAGATAGGGCGACAACGGGTCCCCTTGTCGCAATCCCCGAGATGGAACTATCTTCCCATATGGCTGACTATTGACCAAAATCGAGTATGTCACACTTCTAACACAAGTCATCACAAGGGTAATCCATCTTTCTTCAAACCCCATTGTTCGCATCATAGCCTCGAGAAAAGGCCACTCCACCCTATCATATGCCTTTCTCATGTCAATCTTGGCCGCCATAAAACCCTTCTTCCCCTTCATCCTAGAGTTCATGGTATGAAGAGCTTCATAGGCAATCAATATATTGTCTGTAATAAGGCGACCCGGCACAAAAGCACTTTGATGCTGTGATATAATTGAGGGTAACACCAGCTTCAGCCTGTTAGCAAGCACCTTTGACACTAACTTATATATCACATTACAGAGGCTAATCGGCCTAAAATCCGCCACATTGGACACCCTTTCCATTTTCGGGATCAAGGCTATGAATGTTTCATTAATAGAAGTGTTGAAATTACCCCTATTAAGAAAATCCAACACTGCACCACGTACCTTAGCCCCAATGGTACCCCAGTGATGTTGATAGAAGCTTGCTCCGAGTCCATCAGGGCCCGGTGACTTCAACGGATGCATCTGGGACAAAGCTGTGTTGACCTCTTCATGTGTGAATTCGCTAGTAAGCATGGCATTCAGCTCTGGTTTAACCCGAACTTGAACAGCCGAGGTGCACTCCTCAATCCCTGTCACTCCTTCAGTTTCAAAGAGATTCTGGAAGTACCTAGTAAAAGCATTTCCCACCTCCTCAGGCCGGGTCCACTCATGTCCTTCCAAATCCCTTATTGATCCAATGAAATTAGATCTTCGACGTTGGTTGGCCCATGCATGGAAAAACTGAGTATTACGGTCCCCTTTTATGAACCAATTCGTCTTTGCTCTTTGGCGCCACTTAACATCCTCCATTTCAAGGAGTTTATTCAGCTCTCCTTTAATCTGCTTGATAGATTCTAAATTCCCTGGGATCTCGTATCTCTGCATTCTCCCCAATCTCCTCGAGAGGGAATTTATGGTTCTAGTCACAGCCCCAAATTTGTTTCTACTCCAGCCATTAAGTGTTTCTCTGCTTCGATCAAGGTTCTGCAGAACTTCCTCCATAGAGTCTCTACCGGTATCAGCCTCATTCCACAACTGTTGGATCACCTTTTGACACTCCTCATCCAGATTCCACTTTGCCTCATATCTAAATAGCCGATTAGGCTTCCTGTAGTCGACCTCCATTATGAGCAAAAGTGGTTTGTGATCTGAATTGCTGACAGAGAGAACTTCAACAGCTGCATTTGGAAAACCTTCACACCACCTCGGAGTTGCTACTGCCCGGTCTAGCCTTTCCTTAATGAACTCCTCTGAATCTCTGCTATTACTCCATGTAAATTTTGACCCTTGAAAGCCTAAATCCCCCAAGTTACAATCAACTAGAGTAGTCCGAAACCGCTCCATCTGAGCTTCACTTTTCATGGCTCCCCCATACTTTTCACTATGGTCAACCACTTCATTAAAGTCTCCCATACATAACCAAGCGTCATTACTCAGCGACTTTAAATGGGACAGTAGGGACCATGATTCATCCCTAAGGTCCCGGTTGGGGTTTCCATAAAAACCAGTAAAGGTCCAATTGAGAGCTTTCTTCCTATCCCAGATGTTTGCAGATATGTGCCGAGGGGAATAATGCATAATCTCCACCCCTGAGTCGGATCTCCAGAAAAAAGCTAAGCCACCACTACGGCCCACCGGATCAACATGTATCATTCCTTCATAGCCTAGCCGTAACCTTATTCTCTGTAGAGCTCCAGAGTAAACTTTTGTTTCAATGAGAAACAAAAAATTGGGTTTCTTATTCTTCACTAAACTGTGAAGCTCCCGGACTGTCCAAGGGTTCCCAAGCCCCCGGCAGTTCCAACAAAGAAGATTCATGGTGAGTGGCGGGGCTGCTCCTCAGCCACCGCCATTAAAGACACGCCCTTTGAAGTGCTCAATTCATAACTCTTGGGAGAGTCAAAAAATTGAGTCTTCACGGGTGAGTTACCTTCATCCACCTTTGTAATAGTTCCCATCATCTCAGACGACTCCATTCGGTCCACATCCTCTATCCCCATTCTTTCCATCACTGAACCACGCCCAGTCGTCACATTTGCAACTTCTCGAGCTAATTTCTTCCAGCTCCTACATCCTCCCCCCGACTTAGGCTTTTCCAGAGGACTCCCGTTTAGCTTCATCTCAACTTCCGGGTCTTCTCTATCCTTTCTCTTCCTGTAGTGTGTAAGTGGAGGGGAAGTATCTTTCTGAGTAAGAATCTCCCGGATGGAAGTATCTGGAGGGTTTTCTTTTGCCAAATGAAGCTTCTCTGGACCAATGTCGTTCAACAACTTTCCAGATGGACTTTGGGGGCTTCCATTTTTGGAACATACCTGGGCCCTCCAGTTATCGCCCGTGGGCCTAACAGGCTGTCTGGGTTGGCTCAATGAAACTTTTGGCCTACCCTCATCACTCATTTGCCCAGTTCCTACCTTTTGGGACCCAGCAATCAGATCTGTTTTCCGTACATATTCCTTTTTCTTTCCATTCTCACCCGATCCTCCCCCTTTAATTCCACCTTTCTTTCCTTTAGCTACTCCTTTCCTTAAAACAGGAACGCCCTCCACGGGATTTTGAAAGACATCCTTCCGTTTCTCTTCCTGCATATCTCTCCTTTCCGTTTTCCTCTCTTCATTTCCATACTGGTGTAACCCAGCAACATCCGTTTTGCCTGAAAACCGGGATTCCAAATTTGAATGAGCATCAATATTCTCCGGATTTTTTGCTTTCTGCGAACTTTCCTTTTCAGGAAAATCTTCCGTCGACTTCTCTTCCATCGGACGATGATCGGAAACAGTCGGCGAAGAAGGTGGATCCGCCTTCCTCCCCTCATTGCCTCCTAGCCGCTTCGGATAGTCATCAGCGCGCAGCCATTGACCCCATCCTTCAGATCCTTCCCCATGGTTTGGTTTCCTCACAGAGACCTCCAAACATCCTTTTGGACCGTGAATAATACAACCACACCGGAAACAGAAAATTGGAAGCTTCTCATACTTGAAATTTACCCAACACGAACTCCCAGAAATGGACAACGTTCTACCACGCTCCAGGGGTTGAAACAGGTTAATCACCACTCTGACTCGAAGATACCTTCCCCATCCCACATCATCCTCCGCCACTGCTACGTCCTCCACTTCCCCAATTGTTTGGCCTATTTGGGCTCCCACCGCTCGGTTCATACACCCAAGTGGCATATTATGAATTTGGACCCATATAGGAGAGCACGAAAATTCCATCTGGGAGGGAGCAAGTCGACCATCATATTCATTGACGATTAGGAGAGTGCGGTCATACGACCATGGTCTTCCTGCCATAACTTTCCGTTTGTCACCATCCTCTTCAAACTCAAACAGCCATAGACTTTCTTGGACCTCGTTAATCATCAGTTTTCCGGCTGGTCTCCATATCCGCATAAGAACGGCTTTGAAGGCCTCCTTATTGAGTTTTTTTGGCACCCCTAACCGGCCAATGAGACACTTGGAGCCCTTGATCCGAAGATCCTGAACTGTCTCCTCGGCAATCTCAATTCCTTTTTTTTCCCCCTCCGTTAGAGGGAGTCCTCCCAGCACATTCCCTTCCCTTGCTGCCATTTCCACCTTAGGAAGTCCCTGTTGAACAGCAGAGAAATCCACCGGAGAAACCGCCAAAATTCGTCACAGGGTCGCCGGAAATCGTAACCCCCGGGTCGCCATAGCATAATACTTTATATAATATCGTACTTAAATGATAATAGACTATGGCATTTTTTGAGGTAACTTTATTGTACTTGTGAGTGTATATGTTCCATCTTATTGCTGATTTATTAGCATGGCTAAAACTTTTAATTTGTATGATAATTTAGGTGATCAGATTGCATGAGAACAATGATTGGAAGCTAGACACACTGCCTCTATGCTTTTTGTCCCATCTCAAGCGGATTGGAGTCCATAGTTTTGAGGGATCTAGGAAGCAGTTGTTTGCTGTGAAGATTTGCTCACGAATGCCGATGTTTTAGATCAAATAATTATATTTTGCTCAGATAACTTAGCAGGGATCTTGGTGAAGCAAGAAATCTCTACAAACAATTGATAGAGATCCCTAAAGCATCACAAAATTGTGAAATCACTTCACTTTGAACAAGATATAACTAGAAGAGACTCAAAAAGATTAGTTTGTTTTAGTTGTTAAACTGTTAGTTTTTTCTATTTTCTTCGTTATGTTAGCTTCATCTCTGAGTTTGATCTTATATAAAAGGTGAGGGAGAGAACTATAGATTGAAATGTTAATTGTTCACTTGTGAACTTGGAGATTGGCACTATCGAACTTTCTATATCATGTCCGTTTTTTTGAATACAATTGTAACATTCTGGGGTCTTATATTGGAAAGAGATGAATTGCTTACATAGAGTGAGTGGTTTATAAAGATACTTAAAGGTATTAAGTTTTAAATTGTCTAGTTACTAAGTGAAATTGGAATTTATAAGAAATTTTAAAAAAGTTTCAAATAAATTAATACTTTTTTCTTTTTTCTGGTTTTTTTTTCTTGATTTCTTATGTCTTTTTTATTTTTCCTTTAAAATCAGTAACAGTTGAAGGCAACTATTACGTAGCCAATTGGGTAATGCTTTAATTACTGATGTTTTTGTTTAGATATGTTAATCTGAAAGTTGGTAGTGCTGGAATGTTCCACAACTTTTGGCCTTCATATTTCTAACAAAACCTTTGAATCCCCTTCTGTACAGTGAGAGCAAATTGGTTGAAGTTATCAGTTATTTGTGCCATTTTGAAATAACCCTCTAGATCCCAATGCTTTCTATCTTTTAACTTTTATACCTAAATTGTTTACATCTTTACTAATTACTTTATCCTCATTCATCTACAAGACTTGTCTAACCATCCAAAGTAAACAATTTTTGGTAAAAGAGAAACAGTGTTAAACAACATGATGAAGACCTTGACGCTTGGGTAACACATTTACAGCCCATAAAAGAGGATAATCAAATCTACAATTTCATTTATGTTTCCAAATCACTTTCATTTTTTTAGAGTCAGTACAATAAATTCCAAGAACTGTTCATTTTAGTAAAACACCGATATCCAAGGATCACTTCGTAATTCAAATTTCCCCCTACCTCAGATTCGTTTGAAGCATTAGAACCCTAAATTTGAGACCTCAATTTCGCATATAACCCAATCAATTTTAAAACATGTATTTAACTCTACAAAATCCCCAAAATTAAGACCCTATATGCTCATTATACTCAAATCAGCCACACCTATTCATTTATTGAATGTTCATACATGCAATTAAATCCTTAATGGTGCGTTTGGGTATCGAATATTTCGAATATGAATAATATTCTGAATCTTCTAAATCTGATCATGGATTTCAAGGCAATGAAAATGTGTTTGGATGTTGAATATAATTTTAGATTCTTTTGAATATGTGTTTGGGTGTTGAATTTGAAAGATTGGAAAAAAGTGTTTTATAATAGTATAAAGTGATTGAAAATAATTGGATTGTATGAAAAGTTGTGTATAATGATTAGTATGGTAAAAAATAATAATAAAAAATATATGATGGGTTTTAAAAAAGTGTTTTATAATAGTATAAAATGATTGGAAATGATTGGATTGTATGAAAAGTTGTGTATAAGGGCATCTCCAACAGAGGTGCTATTTTAACCAGAATTGTTAAATTTGATTTTTTTTGCTATTTTTTTCAATCCAGCAGAATAGCTTCTTTAAGCTTTTTTCCTTAACAGTGAACAGTGAATAGCCAACACTGGCTATTCACTATTCATCTGTTTACACTTTTTTATTAATATTTTTTTCTCTCCCCCTCTTCGTCCCTCTCTGCCGGGCATGAACAACCAACCAAAATCGACCATGAACATCCAACAAAAAATCATGAACAAACCAACCAAAATCAACCATGAACAACCAACCAAAATCATCAAAATCAACCATAAATATAGCTTTAGCCGTGATACATATAACCGAAACAGGGGAGACATTCAAGCTTCAAAATCAGATGGGTTCAACTAAAAATCATCAACCAAAATCATCAACCTATTTTACCAGTCGTCGGAAATCACCTCTGACTCGGCCGGATCCGCGCCTAGCTCAACCGGAACTCGTCTCAAGCCACCGAAACTCGACTCATGAAGGATCGGGTTGATGGGTTTCGTCTGGGTTCGTCGAGTTCAGCGGTTGTCTCTCGGAAATCGCTCATAATCACCGGAAATCACCTCTGACTCTGCCGGATCTGCGCCTAGCTCAACCGGAACTTGTCTCAGGCCACCGGAGCTCGACTCATGGAGGACCGGGTTGATGGGTTTCGTCTGGGTTCGTCGAGTTCAGCGGTTCTCTCTCGGGTCTCTCCATCTCCAGCTCTCCCTAAATCCCTCGATCTCTCTCTCAGTGTTTCAGACGAAAAGAGAAAGGAAGAACAAGAAAGAAAGATCGGGAAGGAAAAATGAGGAGAATAAAAGAATAAAAAAAATATAATAAAAAAGAATAAGAAATAATATTTAAATGTAAGTAAAGAGTTGAATAGTAAATCTGTTGGAGAGAATATTGGAAAAACAGTAGTTAAAGTAGAGATTGATACTTTTTGAATAGCTATTTTAACTCCAACTGCTGGAGATGGCCTAATGATTGGTATGGTAAAGAATAATAATAATAAATATATGATGGGTTTATTCAAACTATTCAAACTTTATTCAAGTGACCCATGAATTTTATTCAACTTGGATCCGGGTATGGGTTTTTGAATAAAAACCCGGTTCGAATATTGAATAATATTACGAACCAAACGCCTCAACTTGAAGCAATTAGAATTCAAAAACGGAAATCCCTAATTTTCATGAATAAACAACGACAAATTCTGAAACTTGTCAAATTAGTCGAAATCATTGCAAACTGAATGAACCTACTTGACTATTTTAAAGTAGTCAATTTCGAAATCATTGTAGGCTCATTCACTTTGCAATGATTTCGAAATATTAAGGCTGAACTATTTTAAAGTTTTGCTGCATATTTCCTTCTTTTTTCTTTACTTGAATGTGCATATTATTGCCGTTAATCTGAAATTGAGTTGTGATCAATAAATTGTCGAACTAAAGGTAAACAATCTGAGCTACTATTCCTTGTATGTCAACCACTTTGTATATGATAACATCTCCATGTTAAAGCATTTTCAAAATTAATACGTGGATATATTTATTTCGTGTCTTGGGAATGTTTTAAAAGAAATGTGTTAAAGAGCATTAAATGAAGATAGTCCCACATTATAAAAAAAAAAAAAAAAAAAAAACTGTAATTGGCATTTATTAGGCCCAACACACTTTAAGTATTTAAAGTAATGCTTTGGTGTATACTCGTTCGTGTATACTCTAGTACGGTGCGAACCACCGGACGCACACGCGCGTGCGTGTGGCAGTGGGCTGAAGGGCGCACTTGGCACTTGGTACTGGAGCGATCTAATCGTGACCTTTCAATTTTGGATGGTCATGATCAATCGATCTGGTGGTTTAATCTAAACCATAGGATGCTTCTTAGGTAGATCCAGTGGTTGGATTTACTGGACCATCACTAAAATAAACTGTAAGGTCAAATCACATTTGATCTAATAGATGAGATTAATTAATAACGATCTAATGGTTATTATTAAATAATCATAGACAATTATTTGATCTGATGGGCAGATTTAAGTGTCTGTTAAAATAACAGTTTACGATTGTTACCTAAGTAGTTATGGACGGTTGGATTAGCAGTTATTTCAATATAATACAGAAGTAACTGTTGTCCAGTTATAAAAAAAAATACAGAAGTAACTGTTGTCCAGTTATCAGAAAAAAATACTGAAGTAACTGCGTGATTAAAAAAAAAAAATGATAACAAAATTTCTTTTATCTTCAATTATTTTCTGATACCTTCTGGATTTAAAATTAAAAAGTCTCTATGTGTCTCTTGATATAATAGAAAAATCTGAAAGTGTTCGGGTTTAATTTTCTGTTTGTGCAAAACGCAATTAAACAAATACAGAATTCTGGGCTCCATTGTATCATGGAGAAATATTTGTTGTTACCCTTTACATACCTTTCTGGTGGGGATAAATAATTTCTTAAAGAAAACGACATTATAACGCGTCTTAGGAGCATTTTCGTTTTTCTGCTTTCGTTTACTTTTTCTAACAATGCAGTCACTAGTGTCATCTTTAGCAAACAAGTAAGCTTGAAAATCCAACTAAGAAGCAGATTCCACAAAGTACATCTCTATATGGTCTATGAATTTACTATTCATTCCATATATTCTCAAGACTTGCATCAGTTAAAAGTGCCAAAAAGGGGCCTTTTAGTTTTGTTTTGGAGCAAGATGCTTTTGATCATGTCCCAAACATCACAATTTGATGGTTTGTTTAGAGATTCATCCATGTTTTACCATTGAAATCTGTCTCCATTGATTCATTATTTTGTGCAAAATGTGCTCTTGAGTTTTGAGACTTGAGAGAGATGATTTTACTTATTTGATCAACACGTCCAAGAATAATTTTTTGTTCAACGAGATGAAAAAGAAATAATAGATGTTTTAGAGTAATGATCGGTTGAAGGTTTGGGAGAGCAATGTTTGGGGGAGCCAGAATGTCAAAATTATGCAAACTTAATTTCATTGGGTTAAAGAATGCAGTAGCTTCTGTGCTAAACTCTTTCTAACAATTTCACTTAACAAATACATGAATTTCATCTAATCGTTCAATGCCATGCTTTTTCTTAAAAACTCTTTTACAGAATTAAAATCATTGTATTTTTTTCTTTTTTCATCTTTTCCTTGTTTGGATGCTACCCTTTGGATATGCAATTTCTACAAACATATAGAGTTACAAAATTTTACATGATATAAGAGCCCTTGTGTGACGTCCAAGATCGCCCGGGTATAGGAATTGATATGTGCTTATATATATATTGTAAACCCTTATTGACACAACGCGTTTTAAAGCCGTGATGACCATGAGCCTATCAGAACTCCAAAGTTAAGCGTGTTTTTGCGAGAGTAGTACCAGGATGGTTGACCTCCTGAAAAGTTTGGTTCGGAAGAGCCAAAAGTGAACAATATTATGTCGTTGAGGAAGAGTCGTTCCACCTTGTGAGTCACGTCTCTCCCTGGTTTCCAATGGCTTTCGCTTCTTCTACAACCAGCTCCATCTTCTATAATTGTTGTTCATCACCTTAATACTCTCGAACTTATCATCTTTTTAGTTTTGTTTTGGTATAAAGTAATTTGTTACTTATGCATACTTCTTCGTGAAGCTCTCAAAATATTTTGATACCATTGAAAACTTAATGAAAATCATGTAAACTACACTGAATGATTTTACATTTTTTTCAAAATATTAAGCGCTAACATTAACTTGTTCACACACAAAATTTCAGTAGCAAAAGGTATATAATATTGACATTCTAACAATTTTGCTCTTTAGATTGCTAACAATTCGAACAAAATTAATTAATATAAAACCCACTTACTTAAGCTAGTTTTGAATTGCCGGTAGACAACAATTTTGACATGACTTATGAACTTGATATGAATTCAACACAAAATTAAAAAAAAAAATTTATAATAGTAATAATAAATAATGCAATATTCATAAAATATAGATGCCTTCTACACAACCATAACACAACAATTTTTAAGAAAAAAACGACATGAATATCACCAAGAAGACTTACCTATATATAAAACAACCCCAAATTACAAAGAACATATGTCTGTGTATTAATAATATCTACATTTTTACACGCGAGCACGAAATTACACATTTGAGCACATATACCTGAGAGGTGAAGCCATTGGAGATGTACGGAACAAACTTTGCTTGATGCGGCGTCGAGTTTTTTTTGGGGGTTTTGTTAGAAATTGAAGTGGGTTTTGCTTTTCTCAAGCTCTTGTTTTGGATGGAGTTAATTTGGGGTGGAACTGACGTTTTAGGGGAAAATAAAATAAACAAAAAAAAAAAATCAGGAATTAAAATATTAGGAAAAAAAAAATTCATTATTCCCTCAAAATTACCAAATAATTTTTAATGGAACTTCCGGCCGATAGGGTTGAAATATCCCTCTTTTGCACAAAAATGACAAATACTTTTAATAAAAAAAAATTGATTTTTTTTTCCTGAATTTCATAGGTATATTTTTAATTATTTTTTGTATTTTTGTTTGTTTCAATTTTTTTTTTATCAGAAATAATTATTATTATTTGTTTCATAAAAAGAGAACATTACAACCCAATGAAAATTTAGAGAAGGGACATTGCACAAATTAAAAAGTCCTAAAAAATATTACAAAATTGTTTGATATAAGGAGTAAATGTAATTTCTTCAAAATATTTAAATGTTATTGGTAATAATGCTATGCAGCACCCCTCCTATTTCCCTAAAACCTATGTGGTCAAAAAAATCAATTTCCGTACATTAAATATTAATAGGAAGCTCGCCACCTAGGCTTTAAGAAGATGAAAAGAGGATGTGGGGTGGTTTATCGTATTACTCTTATGAATATTACCGACAGTTATGATTAATGAAAATAAGATAATTTGTGTTAATGGTAGTAGGGCTACAGGTATGAATCTTTGATAGTTATGAAAAAAACTCAATATAAAGAGGATGTCCTCCTTCGATTGTTAAAATATCCCAACCCTTTGGCTAATGGTCATGAAATAAATAAATAAATAGGAAAATTTACTCAATTTCCTTGATTTTTGAAAACTTTTATAATGTCCCCTCTTCTCTCCATTTTCTTCTTCTTTTTACCCTGTTTTTGTCTGCAATTGGGAAGGCTCTGCCCACGCGTCACTCCTCTACTCTTGCACCATCAGCATCCGATCTAGCAAGCGTAGCACACGCCACTTCATTTTTTTTTCCTCAACTTTATACTACATCATTTACGACCCAAACCGATATGTTTTTTCATTTACCAATATCAGTTACAAAATATGGTGGAGAGGTGATTCAAATATGAAGCTGCCACTGTCAGATCTCTTTTTAGATAAGTCAAATCTGAAGCAGCCCCTGCAAGTAGGGGTGTGCATGGGTGGGGCGGGCGGGTTTTCGCCTTTTTTGGCCCCGCCCCGCACCTATGTGGGTTGAAAATTTTCAACCCGCAAACCGCACTTGATGAAGACTAATTGTGCGGGGCAGATCACTGCGGGGTGGGGATTGCAGGGCGGGGCGGGTATTTTGAGTGGCATTTACGTAATTTTGATTTTATTTTGTAAAAAATAAAAATTCAAAAAAATACTGATTTTTTAAATAAAAAAATTAAATTCATATTATTTTTTCACAGAATCTTATGAATGCAAAGTCATATTTTTAGGAAATCCACTCTGTTTCATTTAAGAAATTTAGTCCTTCAACGTGTTGACACATATCTTTTAATTGTTCCTATTTCCATTCAACAACATTTTCCATGGAATTAGCCTTTTAAACTAAAAACCCTATTAATTATAAGTAAAATTCTAAGAAACATAATTTTTATTTTCTCCCATCAACAAAGCATAATGAATAAATGTCAAGAATAAAAAGCTATAATATTTCACTATTCTATGTCATCAATTTTCTTGTCTTTTCCAGAAGTAATGAAAAGATTATTTCAAATAACAATACAATAAAAATGTGTACACTTTAACATCCCATGAAATTGAGCCATAAAAATTGTATTTCTCACACAATGAAATGAGTCCACTAGTTTGTAAACAACTAAATATGCAAAAATATAACAGTCCATTGGTTAGTAAACATGCAAATGTTTTTTTTTTTTTTTTTCTCCTTTGTGCGGGGCGGGGCGGGGACCTGCGTTTTTTAAAAGGCTAAACCCGCCCTGCCCCGCATAAATTTCTCAAATTAAGATTCTAACCCGAAAAAAACTCGAAAACCCAGTCCTCTGCGGGGCGGAGTGGGGCGAATGCTGCGGGGCAAGACGGGTGCTGCGGGTTTTGCACACCCCTACCTGCAAGCTATCACCCATTGCGTGGAAAGGCTGATTTGGTGGAGGAATATTTTGGGAGAAATGCATGAAAGAAGTTTGACCAATTGACTTGCCTATTATGGCTGATGGGCAAATTAGCATTTTCTGCCAAAAGACTGTGCTTGCAAGGCATGCACAATGAATATGTTGGGGGTACTGTACGTTGCGGTCCTTCCTTCAACAACCACATTTCCCCTCTCCTTCTCTTTGAATTTTTTTTTTTGAATGATTAGAAAATAGAATTGATGTGATATAAAATTGAAATAATTTATATGAAAAGGTGAGAAAAATTTGTATCGTAATGAGTTTTTTATTTAAAAAAATGTTAATGTAATATAAAAAGTGAAAAAATTAAGAATATTTTAAAATTAATGTTTTTTTTTTTAGAAAAGTGAAGGGAAGGGGAAGGGAGGGGAAAGTAGATTTCAAACGGGCCTTTATCAAAACCAAACAACATGTGTACAATGTCCTGGTAAATAGTCAATCTTCTCTAAAAAAGTCTCGCACATTTTTTTAAACAACTTTTCGTTGGGTTTTAAGTAGTTTTATGGGAAAAATCATATTTAGTCCTCATGTTTTTATCTTATTTGAATTTAGTTCTTGAGTTTCTAATTTCAAAAATATGATCCTTAGGTTTTGCACAAATTTTAAATAGGCCACTCTGTCACTTTTTTCTTCAAAATTAATAGTTTGTCATATTTTATGTGTCTCAATTGACACATCAATGTCCATATCAACACTTAATATTAATCTCACATCAGTAAGAACTAAGAACCAAGTCATCCATAGAAAAAAAAAAAAAAGAAAAAAAAAAGGAAAAAGAAGAAGATCTAATTCTAAACAAAAACCATTTTTTCGTCATTCTAATCTTCTAGGTTTGTAACATTAGATAAAAAACAGTTAACTTTGATGTTGACATGGATATTAACATTGTATTGGGTGCTAACATGAACCCTAGAGTGTCAAATGAAACACATATGAAAATAAAAAATTGTTAACTTTGACGGTAAAGTAATACAAGGATCAATTTCAAATTTGGGCAAAACCTAAGGACTTTATTTTTAAAATTAAAAACCTAAGGACTAAATCCAAATCAGAAGAAAAGTTAGGGCTAAATATAATTTTTTCCTAGTTTTATTGATTTGAATTAGAGTATAATATTTGGAGAATCGGCTTATAAATAGAACACTATTTATCCCAGACACTTGACAAACTTCACCCTAGCCTCTTCCTTTCTCATCATTTCGATTTTCTCATACCCGCCCTTGCGGCCCTTCTCCAGCATTTTCACCGGCCACCATACATCACCGTTCCGCCACCATACACCACCACCGTTACACCTTTAGACCCAAAATAGCGGCCATACGAAGAAAAAAAACGGAGAACCCTAGCCCTCGCAAAGGTTCAAACTAATCTTCAGTGGCGGTTTCAGAGGAAGAGTGTTCCTCCGCCAAGTCCCGATCGTCTTCGTTCGCGTCTAGCAGCAGCACTCACTACCTCGCAAAGTGCGTCCTCCAGGTCCTCTACGGTCACATCCGCTCTGAAAGGTTTAGTGTTTAGTGAATTCTCTGCTTGGTTGAATCCAAGTGCAGAGTTTAGGTTCTCATTTATAGATGGATATTTTACAAGTGAGCTCAAGAGCTAAGTACAAATAAACATTAAACAAAGAATCCTAAAATCAAGCAGCTGATTACAACAGAAAACAAGGAAACAGAAAACAAAGCAATGCTGAGTTTGAGGTGAGTCCGCAGGAAACATGCAGCCAGGAAAACAGGAGAGAGCCTGCTGTGTGTGCTTGACAGTACTAGAGTCTGCTATAGGGTGTTGTTGATTCAAAGGTACTGCAGCTAGGATTGTTCTCCTCTAGTTGGATGGAAACTGAATTTCTAGTTTAGGAAGTTCAAGGAAGAAAATCCTGGATCATGTTGAAGAGAGAAGAATTCTTTAGCTGAGTAACGGCTACTAGCCGTTACTCTTTTTCTGGGTTCTGATTTTCCTCAACACCCCCCCGCAAACTGAGGGGAGGGATGACCTTCAGTTTGGCTCGAAGGAAACAAAATCGGTCAGCAGAATGACCTTTAGTAAAAATATCAGCAAGCTGGTCTATAGTGGACACATAATGCAATTGAATGTCACGATTTGCCACTTTCTCCCGAATGAAGTGGACATCCACTTCAATATGCTTGGTCCTAGCATGAAAAACAGGATTTGAAGCCAGAGCAAGCGCACTTGAATTGTCACACCAGATGACAGGAGGTGAAGGAAGAGAAATCTGCAATTCCTTGAGAAGCATGCGCAGCCAGAAGAGTTCTGCAGTTGTAAGAGAAAGAGACCTGTATTCTGCTTCTGTACTTGATCTGGACACAATGTGTTGCTTCTTGGCAGACCAAGAGATTAGATTAGGGCCTAGAAAGACTCCATAGCCAGTAGTTGAACGTCGGTCATCTGGATTCCCTGCCCAATCTGCATCACAGAATGCAGTGAGAGTGATGGGGCCTTTGCAGACATAAAGTCCTGAGTTGAGGGTGCCTTTGAGATATCTTAACACTCTTTTAGCAGCTGTGAGATGAGTGGTTGTAGGAGCATGCATATGTTGACACAATTGGTTGACAGAGTAGGCTATATCTGGTCTTGTGAGTGTAACATATTGAAGGGCACCCACAATATGTCTATAGGCAGCTGGATCAGAGAGAGGCTCACCATCATACTTGGACATCTTGGACCCGGCAGCACAAGGTGCTCTATAAGGCTTGGATTCTGCCATGTGGGTGCGATTTAGGAGATCAAGAACATATTTTGACTGCCTGAGATGAAGTCCCCCTGAATCTTTAGTTGCTTGGATACCTAGGAAATACCCAAGTGGCCCAAGATCCTTCATGGCAAAGTCATGTTTCAATTTGTCAATAAGCGATTCATAGTACCTTCATGATTGCCTGTGAGAATAATATCATCGACATACACTAAGAGATAGATGTGAACAGAGGCAAGGTGATAAACAAAGAGAGAGTGATCAACTTGTGATCCACAAAAGCCAAGATTTTGCAAGGCATGAGATAGTCGAGTAAACCAGGCTCTTGGAGCCTGTTTTAGTCCATAAATGGACTTGTGTAACTTGCAAACATAATCTGGAAAAACTGGATCAATAAACCCTTGAGGCTGTTCCATATACACTTCCTCATCTAGGATGCCATGAAGAAAGGCATTAGAAACATCCAATTGTTTGATTGTCCAATCAAACTGAACAGCTAGTGCTAAGATGAGCCGAACGGTGGCGGTTTTAATAACTGGACTAAATGTTTCATAATAGTCTACACCACTCAATTGTTCATAGCCTTTAGCAACCAACCGAGACTTAAATCTGTCTATACTTCCATCTGGCTTCTGTTTGAGTTTAAAAACCCACTTGTTTCTTACAACATTATGGTGAGAGGGCCTAGGACAAAGTGTCCAGGTTTGATTTGAAACAAGAGCATTGTATTCAAGAAGCATGGCTTGAGTCCATTCTGGCTTTGATGCGGCTTGCTTATAAGTGGAAGGCTCGGGAGGTAACTGCACAGTATGAAATGCAAGGAGAGGATATTTGATGGTGTGGAGCATTTTGAAGCCAGGGTACTCCTTGGGTTTTAAGTGTCCAGTTTGGGACCTGGTCACTATACGGTTTGGAGTGGCAACTTGAAGAGTGATTGTAGAATGAGGAAGGAAAGGTTGAGGAAATGAATGAGATGTCTCTGGTTGTGGATCATTGGATTCTGCAGATTCAGGTTGGAATTGAATATTAGAGGAAGAGTCATTGGTGTCAGGAGAAGAAGATTCAGATGTAGAGGCAGAAACATTGGATTCTGCAGAATCAGGTTGAAGTTGAGTATTGGAGGCTAAGCCTTCGGTTTCAATGGGGTTGGTGATCAAGGGTTGTGTTGAAAGTGGAGGAGGAGATGAAGATGTTGGCAAAGGTAGTTGTGGAAGGCTAGCAGTGATAGGTTGAGTGTGAACTGAGGGAGTTACATGCTGCTGAGAAAAGTGATCAGTAGAAGATAAATTCAATGAACTGAATTGAGAATTAGGTAGAAGAGCTAAAGGATTACCTGAGGAAGCAGTGATTTGATAGGACCCTTGTGAGATGGACTTAGCTTTAGCAGGAAATTGTGTCTCATCAAAGATAACATGTCGAGAGAGAAAAACCTTGTTGGTTGTGGGGTCTAGGCACCGGTATCCTTTATGACTTCCTCCATAGCCGATGAAAATACAAGGTTTACTACGGAATGAAAGTTTGTGAGTAGCATATGGCCTAAGAAGAGGATAACATAAACACCCAAATGCTCTAAGGACAGTGTAATCAGGAGATCTCTGCATGAGTTTGGAAAAGGGAGATTCATGTTGCAACACAGGAGAGGGCAGCCGGTTAATGAGGAATATGGCTGTTAAGAATGCATCTACCCAGAATTTTGGTGAGAGTCCAGATTGAGCTAGAAGAGTAAGGCCTATTTCCATGACATGCCTATGTTTTCTCTCGGCAATACCATTTTGTTGGGAAGTGTATGGACAAGTCAGCCTATGGAGTATGCCATTTTGAGTGAAGAGATGCTTAAACTGATTTGAGGTGTACTCCCCACCATTGTCAGATTGAAATTACTTAATTTTAGTAGAGAACAGATTTTCAACAAGCAACTTAAACTTCACAAAGCATGGATAAACTTCACTTTTATTTAAAATAGGATATAGCCAAGTGAACCGGCTATAGTCATCCACAAAAAGTACATAATACCTACATCCACTTAGTGAAGGAATAGGAGAAGTCTAAACATCCGAGTGGATGAGTTCAAGGGGATTAGAGGTACACCGAGTAGATTCACCAAAAGGAAGTTTCTTGGATTTACCAAGTTGACAAGCTTCACAAATCCTAGTCTTGTCAAGAGAACCAGTTAAAGGAAGATGCTGGTTTTTCAAAAGATGTTGAACAATGGAAGGAGAAGGATGTCCAAGCCGTTGATGCCAAACTGAATCAGTTGTCTTGACTCCAACATAGGCTGCAAATCCTTTCCATTTATTTAGGGATAGATGATGGAGAGGAATGGGGTAGAGTCCATTCTCACTGGGGCCCTGGAGCAGCACCATTCCCGTTAGGTTGTCCTTCACAAGAAAGTTAGAACCGGTTAGAGCAAACCAACAATTGTTGTCAATACAAAATTTATTTATGGAAAGAAGGTTAGCTGAAGCTTTGGGACAATGTAGGACATCTTTGAGCAAAAGTTGTGGACAATTTGGTAAAGAAGATTGAACAATGGAATAGCCAAAGTGTTGGATATTCAAACCTGCACCATTACCTACTCCCACCACGTCTGTACCTTCAAAGGGTTGAGGATCTTGAATGTTGGCTGCCTCGGCTGTGATATGGACATTAGCTCCAGAATCTGCCAGCCACTTTTGGGTACCAAAATCCTCATTCAAATGTGCTACCAAGGCAGCCAGTTCATTAGGTGGATGTCGACCTTGAAAGGCATAATCCATTTTGTAGTAACAATCAAGGGTTGTATGATTGTTTTTGCCACAAATTTGGCAGACAGGCCGAGTGACAGGAACAGCATTGTCATTGAGAATAGCTTGCTGTGGTATGGTATTTCTGTTCAGCAGAGGAGCTTGTTGATGAGGATGCTGATTAGGAGGAAATGGAGGTCTGATGGGAAAGCCAGTGTGATTTCTAGGAGTGTGAGATTGGTTTGCAAATCTGCTTCTGGATGAGAAGTGTTGAGACCGAAAGTTGGGCCTAGGAGAAAACTTGGGCTTGTTGAAATTAGTCGGACTTGAATGGATGAGGCTTGACTATCCTGGCTTGTTGGTGTAGAGAGCAAAAGAGCCAGTTTCAGCTGAAATGGCATGCTGCTGTTGGCTTTCTAACAGCATCTCATGATTAAGAAGCTCGGATTGGAAATCAGCAAAATTCATGTCCCTCTCTTGTGTAGTGAAGGAGTGGACAGTGACAAAGGTGTTGAAGCACGGATTGAGACCACCTATCACATAGGAAATCATATCATCATCATCTACAGGTTTCCCTGCAGCAGACAGTTGATCAGCCCATTGTTTGGCTAGATGAAGATATTCTGTGCAACTTTTGGTTCCTTGTTGCAGTGTTTGAAGTTGTCTTTTGAGATGAGAAATACGGGACTTGGACTGGGAAGCATATTTGGTTGCAAGGGTTGTCCAGGCTTGATAGGAGGTATTGACTCCATACATAGATGACACAATTGAAGGAGAAAGTGAGCTGATAATCCAACTGAGAAGCAGTTGGTCCTTTTTCTGCCATGTAGCATAGGCAGGATTGGAAGCTTGAGTATTACCCTCACTGGAAAGAAACTGAGGAGGGCAGCAATCAGAGCCATCAACGAGTCCTTGGAGGTCATTTCCTCGAAGGATAGGCTGAAATTGGGACACCCAAGCCAAGTAGTTGGGTCCCTCTAACTTGAACAGTTGAGACAGATTTGGGAGAATGGAGAAGGTTGATGTGTTATCAGTTGGTGGGATAGTGGAGGCATTTGATGGGATGGTAGTGGTGGAGTTTCTGGTTGAGGAGCTGGGGTTTGAGGAAGTGGAGTTTGCCATGAGATAAGCGTAGGCTTTAGTTTTGCTCTGATACCATGAAAGGTTTAGTGAATTCTCTGCTTGGTTGAATCCAAGTGCAGAGTTTAGGTTCTCATTTATAGATGGATATTTTACAAGTGAGCTCAAGAGCTAAGTACAAATAAACATTAAACAAAGAATCCTAAAATCAAGCAGCTGATTACAACAGAAAACAAGGAAACATAAAACAAAGCAATGCTGAGTTTGAGGTGAGTCCGCAGGAAACATGCAGCCAGGAAAACAGGAGAGAGCCTGCTGTGTGTGCTTGACAGTACTAGAGTCTGCTATAGGGTGTTGTTGATTCAGAGGTACTGCAGCTAGGATTGTTCTCCTCTAGTTGGATGGAAACTGAATTCTAGTTTAGGAAGTTCAAGGAAGAAAATCCTGGATCATGTTGAAGAGAGGAGAATTCTTTAGCTGAGTAGCCGTTACTCTTTTTCTGGGTTCTGATTTTCCTCAACACGCTCCCCAACCTCCCTCGACGTCGTTTTCGGCAAGGTCCTCTTCTTTCTTTAAATTTCGTTTCTCAATTTCTGTTGATATCATGTAATTGTTTTTCACTGACATTTTACAACAAATTGCTTCAATTAGACTTTGGTTATTGCCCGGTTAGATTTTAGTTTTGACTCATTACTTGAACGCACTCTGTATACTTTTCTGATTGGTAGTATTGTTGGAAAGGTAATTTCTTTGCTACGCTCTGCTATTTTAATGAATGTAATCGAGACCTACTTCGCGTTTATTGCTTCTTATTTTCCTCTAATCTGGTTTGAAGAGCGTACCATTTTGTTCCCCGTCACCCCCCTATTTGAATAGTTTTGATAATGTGTAGCCTTACTTTTTTTTAGTCAGTAATTGTCGTACGGTGGTGGTAGTTCAAGGCTGTGCACTGTTGGTATAGTTCACGCCCAAAAGGAAGAAAACACTACGCTCGCTGCTGTATTAGACCTCCGATGGCAGATAGCCGGAAATTACTTTGGCCCAAACAAAATACGATGTATCTGACCTCGAGAATGAGTGGTTTTGGGAATATTAGGAATAGAGGTAATACTTTTTGACTTAATCTATCATTCTCACTAGAAAATGCAGAGATCAAGTCATTCTCACAGATTAATGCTATCCCTGAATCTGATAATATATCAGCTCAAATTAGTGGTTGCATGTATAGAATTCTTACTAACTCTTTCTCTCAGGTGGTTGAGGTACGGCTGCTTCTCTTTTGGTAAATTCAAATTTTACTTTTAACACATCAACATAATGGTGGCAAAATTTAGCCTTCCTTGAACTGCCTGCATAAATTAATTAATGTGGTATTATGGAATTCGGTTTATGTAAAATTTCAAAGGAGGTTGTGGTTTGGTAATAGAGCTCTTGTTTTTGTAATTTTTTTATGATCCTCACAAATCAAGTGGTGGAAATTTAAATATAATCATGCAATACTCAACTTATTTTTAGAAATTATGCGACCAAATGGGGTTTGTATTTGTATAGCATTTGGAAAACCATTGGATAAGTGCTACTCTGATTGTTTCTATTTGAATGATGAAAGTTTGCATATATCGTATATGTTCTACTCTTAGGTTATGTGTTATTGATACATAATTCTTCTTTTGCTTGGCAAGACTTGAAACCTAAGTCTTGCCCCGATCACATCCAACCTGTTACTATTCAATCCATATGACTTTGAATGATTGGAAATCGCTGAATATGTTTTTATTTAATTCGAAGTTCTTCTTCTAGTTGTTGGTCTAATAATTATTAATCATTCTCCACCGTTGGATCCCAACATGCTTTTATAATGCATTTGTCATTTATTTTTACTTTATTCTTGGAAGTATTTTAATTATGTTGCATTGCTTTATCCTGTTCTTAGGTTTTGATAGATGCAGCAAAACACTTATCTCATATTCCATGCAGCCATGGTCCTCGGTCCTCACCCATCTACATAGCTCTGCCCCTGGGCTCACGAGCTCCCCAGTCTCCAAATAATGCGCTCCTTCCAGTGCCCCCGTTGTACTGCCTGCAATTCTTCGGAAATACCCCAAACGCCTCTCTGTCTTTTTTGAACAAAGAAGCCCATGAAGAAACACTACACCTCCATCCTCTCTTTGTTAGATAAATGCAAAACCATGACTGAGTTGAAACAATTACATGGGCTGATGATCACTACATCTGTTATCAAATATGTAATCCCTCTGAGCAGGCTTATTGATTTTTCCACAAATTCTGAACCCGGAGACTTCAATTATGCAAACTCTGTTTTTATCCGAATTGAAGTGCCTAGTGTGTACATTTGGAACTCCATGATCAAAGCTTACTCTAACACTAACAACCCGGATGAGGCTTTGTATATGTACAGCGAAATGCAGCGAAGGGGTTACACGCCAAACCATTTCACGTTCCCTTTTGTGCTCAAAGCATGTTCACTACTTACTCATCCAAATTATGGAACATCGGTCCACAATCGCATTGTGAAAACTGGGTTTGAATCGGACGCATATGCTTCTTGTGGTTTACTCAATATGTATGTATCTTGTGCAGATATGGAAGCAGGAGTAAAGGTGTTTGATTTAATTCCCAAGTGGAATGTGGTAGCTTGGACTAGTTTGATTGCCGGGTATGTTAACAACGGCTGGCCTAGCAGGGCCATAGAGGTGTTCAAAGATATGGAGTTTTGGAATATAGAGCCTAATGAGATTACCTTGGTGAATGTATTAGTTGCGTGTTCTCATATGAGAGATATAGATACTGGAAAATGGGTTCACAGTTGTGTCTGCCAACTTGGATATGATCCATTTGAATCAGATTTAACTTTCAATGTGATACTTGCAACTGCCATTATATATATGTATGGAAAATGCGGCAGCTTCAGATACGCAAAGAATCTGTTTTACAAAATGCCTAAAAGAAATTTGATTGTTTGGAATTCCATGATTGGTGCATTTAATCAATATGGCAGGGTTGAGGAGGCACTAGGTCTGTTCTTCGATATGCTAATTGCTGGGTTTCGGCCGGACACAGCTACCTTTTTGAGTGTCATAAGTGCCTGTGCTCAACTGGGGGCTCTGGTATTGGGACAAAGTATTCATGCTTTTGTATTAAAGACCAACCTCAGTGAGGATACTGCTATTGGAACTGCCCTGGTGGACATGTATGCTAAAATTGGAGATGCAGGAAGTTCGCAGCAGATCTTTTGTAAAATGGAAAAGAAAGATGTGATGGCATGGACTAGCATGATTGTTGGTTTAGCTATGCACGGGCATGGAGAGGAAGCACTAAGTACATTCAAGAGAATGCAAGAGGATGCTGCTCTTATTCCCGACGAGATTACATACATCGGGGTTCTATGTGCATGTAGCCGGGTTGGATTGGTTGAAGAAGGTCAGAGACACTTCACCTCAATGGTTGATGTTTACAACATGGAGCCAGCAATGGAGCACTATGGTTGTATGGTTGATCTTTTGAGTCGAGCAGGGTACTTTGAAGAGGCAGAAAGATTAGTGAAGAAGATGCCAATCAGACCCAATATTGCCATATGGGGTGCTCTTTTAAATGGTTGTGACATTCATGAAAATGTGAATCTAGTTGACCAAATGAGAAGCCGCATAATAGAGTTGGACCCTGAGGGTAGCGGAGTTTATGTCCTTCTTTCTAACTTGTATGCTAGGGCTGGTAAATGGCAAGAAGTAAAACTGGCTAGAGAATTGATGGCACATAGAAGGGTGGAAAAAACTCTCGGGCATAGTACAGTTGAACTGAAATTGCTTAATTCGTAATTATATCATAATTCACTTTTAATTTTATTTCACATTGATGTAGGATGATTCTTGCTAAATGTTTGTATAATTGTAACATTAACCGTATCATCTCATCGTTATTGCAAATTCAACTATATATAAAAATTAAAGCCAACCAGAAAATATTGTAAAACAAAATAATTCTTTGCAAGCACCTTGAACCCCCAGCAACCTTTGATGCGGCATTGAGATATACAGAACAGACTTTGCTTGATGCGGCATTGAGTTTTTTTGGGGGGGTTTTGTAATAAATTGAAGTGGGTTTTGCTTTTCTCAAGCTCTTGTTTTGGATGGAGTTAATTTGGGGTGGAACTGAAGTTTTAGGAGAAAATAAAATAAACAAAAAAAATAATCAGGAATTAAAATATTAGGAAAAAAAAACATTTATTATTCCCTCAAAAATGACCAAATAATTTTTAGGGTTAAATACCTTTAAGGTCCCTGAGTTTTGACAACTTTATTTTTTAGTCCCTGAGTTTCAATTTGCATCACAGATGATACATCAATTTTGGGAAATGACCAAATTAGTACCCCGGTTAACTTCTCCGTCCAAAAATTAACGGTCCGCCACGTGTCAACCTCAGAAGTTGACACGTAGCACTATATAAAAAAATAAAAAATAAAAAATCTTTAAAAATTAATTAAAAAATTTAAAAAAAAAATTAAAAAACTAAAAAAAAAAAGGGGGTGGCCGAACCATCACATGGGGGTGGTTCGGCCACCCCAGACCGGCCGGCCACCTCCCTGGCCAAAATGGGGGTGGCCGGCCACCCCCATGGTGAGCCACACCCTTTTTTTTTTTAGTTTTTTCAATTTTTTAATTAATTTTTAAAGATTTTTTATTTTTTATTTTTTTATATAGTGCCACGTGTCAACTTCTGAGGTTGACACGTGGCGGACCGTTAATTTTTGGACGGAGAAGTTAACCGAGGTACTAATTTGGTCATTTCCCAAAATTGATGTATCATCTGTGATGCGAATTGAAACTCAGGGACTAAAAAATAAAGTTGTCAAAACTCAGGGACCTTAAAGGTATTTTAATGGAACTTCCGGCCGATAGGGTTGAAATATCCCTCTTTTGCACAAAAATGACAAATACTTAGAATAAAAAAATTTGATTTTTTTTTCCTAAATTTCATAGATATATTTTTATTTACTTTTTGTATTTTTGTTTGTTTCAAAATTTTTTTATCAGAAATAATCATTATTATTCGTTTCATAAAAAGAGAACATTACAACCCAATGAAAATTTAGAGAAGGGACATTGCACAAATTAAAAAGTCCTAAAAATATATTACAAATTGTTTAATATAAGGAGTAAATGTAATTTCTTCAAAATATTTAAATGTTATTGGTAATAATGCTATGCAGCACCCCTCCTATTTCCCTAAAACCTATGTGGTGTGATTTTCAAATTAAAAAAAATCAATTTTCGTACATCAAATATTACGGGGAGTAGGGATGTAATCGAGCCGAGCCGAGTCGAGTTTGAAGATTTCAAGACTGGCTCGTTTATGAGTCGAGCTTAAATAGTTGAGCTCGAATTCGAGCCGAGCTATAAAATGTGTGTTCAAGCTCGGCTCGTTTAAAACTCGGGCGACCTCGAGCTTGAGCTCGAGCTCGTTGAGAATGATATTCGAGCCGAGCCGGGTTACTCGATAAGCTCAGCTCAACTAGAGCTCAAGGTAAGCTATTAAATTTTTCAATGTGTGATCAAAGCGGAGTTCAAGCTCGAGTTTGTGAACAATCTCTAAATAACTATTAATAACTTAATATGTTAGTTTAACATAGTAAATGCTATTATCAAAATATTATATTTAATATTTTTTTTTTTGATAAGCAAAGAAGTCTTATTGAAAGCGTAAGGCGCCTCTTAGCACACTGAAAGTATACAAAAGGAAGCACCTAATTAGAAATTGAAAAACGAACAAGAAAATCAGCAAAGCTGACAGAAAGAGGGTACAAAAAGGCCATCGACCAATTATACAAAGTAAGCAAAAACGACTCTAACACCTCCTCTAGGGAACTCTTCAAGTTTTCAAAACACCTTCGATTCCTTTCTCTCCAAACACACCAAAAAATGCATGTAGGAACCATCTTCCAAATTGTAGCACTCAAAGGTCTTCCCGACTTCCACCAGCCTGCCATTAGGTCTATCACTCTTCTAGGCATGACCCAAGAAATACCAAACCGAGAGAAAATGTTATTCCACAGAGCTGAAGCCACGTCGCAATGTAGAAGAAGGTGGTCCACAGATTCCCCATCTCTCTTTGCATAAGCAGCATCTGTCTACAATGATAATATGCCTCTTCCTAAGATTATCCATAGTAAGGATTTTACCTAGAGCTGCAGACCAAGTAAAAAAGGCCGCCCTTGGAGGTGCCTGAGTCTGCCACACACACTTCCAAGGGAACCGAGAATCCCCAGAGCAAGTCAAAGAACTGAAGAAAGACTTAACCTTGAATAAACCTTTCTTGGAAGAAACCCACCAAAGTCTGTCAGCCCGATCTCTGTTTACCCTGCTTGAGTGTAGGACCTGGAAGAAAGAAGCAAAAACATCCACTTCCCAATCATGCGCCTCTCTGACAAAGCTCACATTCCACTGAGTGGAACCGCCCAAAACCTCCATATTGTCTGCCACTGACGCATCCTTTGTTTCCAGTCATGAAAAAATATATTACGTATATTTCTTCTTCTCTGTTTACAATGACTATGGGGTGATTTTATACAAGAGGCTTTCTATTTTAGCCTACGTAACTTTGGGCAAGAATCAAGGCTGACCCTTGTAACAGGGGATATACAATCAGAGATCTTCCTATAATCCCTCTTCCTAGAATCCCTCCTAGAATATCTGATTCTTTCTATAATCAACTCACGCCAACACTCCCCCTCAAGTTGGTGCATACAGATCTTTCATGCCCAACTTGTCAAGTGAGTTGTAAAAGTTCTTGCTGCATACTGCCTTTGTGAGAATATCTGCCAACTGGTCTTCGGATTTGACGAACGGAAATCGAATTATCTTATTCTCAAGATTTTGCTTGATGAAATGTCGATCCACTTCCACGTGTTTGGTCTGGTCATGTTGCACAAGATTGTGTGAAATATCAATGGCAGCCTTATTATCGCAAAACAGGTCCATCTCGCCATTTGGGGCAAACCCAATTTCAGTTAATAGCCTCCTAAGCCAGAGAAGCTCACATAGGCCTTTAGCCATCCTGCGGAATTCAGCTTCAGCACAAAGCCACCACATTATGTTTCTTACTTCTCCACGTCACCAGGTTCCCTCCAACAAACGTGAAGTACCCAGCGGTGGATTTTCGATCAGTTATATTTCCTGCCCAATCTGCATCTGTATAACCCTCGACTCTAAGATGATTGTTCTTAGAGAACATAAGCCCTTTCCTTGGAGATAATTTTAAGTATCGAAGAATTCTGAGTACCGCATCCATGTGGTCCTCGCTTGGACAATGCATGAATTGGCTTACCACACTCACTGCGTAGGCAATATCTGGGCGAGTGTGTGAGAGGTAAATGAGTTTTCCCACTAACTTCTGGTATCTTTCTTTGTTGGTTGGTACCTGGTCTGGGTATTCTCCCAATTTGTGATTCTGAACAATTGGTGTGTCTGCCGGCTTGCATTCTAGTAGTCCAACCTCTGATAGGAGGTCTAGAATATATTTTCGCTGGGAGAGACATATACCCTACTTGGATCTAGCAACTTCAATCCCCATAAAATATTTGAGTCCTCCTAGATTCTTCATCTCAAATTCAGTTGCCAACTGTTCTTGGAGGCTTGATATTTCTTTTGAATCATCTCCCGTAATGATCATGTCATCCACATAGATTATTAAAGCTGTGACTTTGCCCCTTTGACGCTTTAAGAAGAGTGTATGATCTGAGTGGCTTTGTTGATAGCCATATTTTTTCATAGCCAAACTGAATCGTCCGAACCATGCTCTAGGTGATTGTTTCAAGCCATACAATGCTCGTTGTAGTTTGCACACCACCTCATCTCCAGAAGTAGCTGTGTAGCCTGGTGGAAGATCCATGTAGACCTCATCTTCCAAATCACCATGAAGAAAGGCATTCTTTACATCAAACTGGTGTAGTGGCCAGTCAAGGTTTGCTGCAAGGGATAACAACACTCTAATTGAGGTCAATTTCGCTACCGGCGAGAATGTCTCTTAGTAGTCTATCCCATATGTTTGGGTGTAACCCTTTGCTACGAGTCTTGCCTTGTATCGGTCGATCGAGCCATCTGCCTTGTGTTTAATGGAGAACACCCATTTACACCCCACCGTCTTCTTTCCTCTGGGCAAGGGAACAAGAGTCCATGTGCCATTTTTCTGTAGTGCCTCCAGTTCTTCCTTCACAGCCTGGGTCCACTTAGAGTTTGTCAAAGCTTCATGTATATTGGTGGGAACAAGGCACGAGGAGAGTTCGTGCACGAATGCCTTGAGTGGTTCAGAAAGGCTTTATGTGGATACATAGTTGGCAATTGGATACTTTGAGCTCCGTTCTCCAATATCTGGAGAGTATCGATTCGGTGGTTTGCCACGATTATGCCTGAAAGGTAAAATATAGCCAACATGTACATCTATATCATTAGAGTTTGAAGATATAGTAGGAGAGTTTACCTCAGGAGTATTCCCAGGAGATGGGTCATCGGGTACTGTTGAGTGGGGGGGGTCTTCTGTTTCGGCTTCTGTTTCAGGAGATGTACCCTGTTCTGTATTGACTTCCATCTCGGTGTTGTTAATGTCATTGTCTTTCAAACTCAGCCAGTCAAATTGTAGCCAATTCGGCTCGTCATTCCTGATCTCCCCTTGACGAGGAGAATTGGGTACTGAAGAAGAGAAAAATGTCTCTGATTCCAAGAAGGTGACATCCATGGTCACATAGGTGCGTTTGGTGGCTGGATCATAGCACCGATATCCCTTCTGATGAACAGCATACCCCAAGAAGAGACACCGAACAGCGCAAGGGTCAAGTTTCGAGCGCTGGTTCTTATGAAGGTGGACAAAAGCCACACAGCCAAATATCCGAGGAGGAAGCAACAACATCGTGGGAATGGAGAAATACGTGGACAGGGTCTGTAACGGAGACTTGAACTCCAAGACTTTTGAGGGCATCCGATTGAGGAGGTGCACGGCTGTGGCAACGGCATCAGGCCAATGTCGACTAGGGACATGAGCGCCAAGTAATAAAGCACGAGCAGTTTCAAGTATATGGCGATTCTTTCTCTCGGCAACACCATTTTGTTGAGTGGTCTGTGGACAGGAGGTCTCATGGATAAGGCCATGTTGCTGAAAATAAGCCTGAGACTAGTGGTTCACATATTCACCGCCATTGTCCGAGCGTAGGACCTGAATCCTAGCTGAGAACTGAGTTTGCACCATAGTATGGAAGGACTGAAATGTAGTCAGTACTTCGTTTTTATGTTTCAACAAATAGAGCCACATCATGCGAGTACAATCATCTATATAAATGACAAACCAACGGAAACCAGATATAGTAGTAACCGGGGAAGGACCCCACACATTGGAGTGGATTAGAGCAAATGGAACAGTACTTTTATTCAAACTCAAAGGATAATTAGCTCTATGGCTTTTAGCAAGAATGCAAGTTTCACATTTGAGGTTACAAGGTGAAATATTTGAAAACAAAGCAGGAAATAGGTACTTCATATAACCAAAGGACGGGTGTCCTAACCGACGATGCCATAGCCAAATATGTCGCTCGTTCTTGTCAACCGGAGGGCGCATGTGATGTGCTCGCCCCATACTGAAATCATCCACGTAATAAAGCCCCCCCCCCCCCTCTTAGTACCACGCCCAATGATCTCCTTGGTAAGAATATCCTGAAGTAGACAAAAGGTAGCATACATTAGAACCACACAGTTTAAAGCCTCTGTCACTTGGCTTACAGAAAGCAGTTTATGGGACAGAGAAGGAACAAGCAAAGTATGAGTTAGTGATAAGGTGGGTGACAAGTCCACAGTGCCAGCCCCTGTAACCTGTGATAGGACCCCATTGGCGTTAGCAATACAGGTGCGCCGTGGTGGGGATTTTTTTGAGAAATCTGCTTCATCAAATGTCATGTGGTCGGTGGCTCCCGAGTCAACTACCCAGGATTTTTGATCACCCTCTTGAGACGAACCACACAGATCAGTACCTGGTTTAGTGTTGGGTAAATCACCCTGGGCCGTCTCCTTGGTCTCCTTGGTCTCTTCGGCAGCGGCTACTGCAACCTGACCTGTTCCTCCATCAGTGGCCTCTCGACGTTTCCGGGCCTGAAGTTCGTTCCACCAGTCCGGGTAGCCGTGTAGTTTGAAGCAATTGTCACGGGTGTGTTTCAGGTTGCCGCAGTGGGAGCACTTCGTCCCATCAAAGGAAGACGCACGCGGCTTTGAGGCGGTACCAGCCTTCCCATTAGCCAGAGAGAGAGACCGGTTAGGACTTGGAGTTGAGTGTCCAAGCTTGAAGCCCTTTGAGGCCAAAACGGCACCTGGATTGTCGGAGGGGCCATTGTTGCTCATAACAGTTTGTCGGACAGCCTCTCAGCGGACGTGAGCATATGCTTGCTCAATTGTAGGAAACGGTCTCATCTGTAGTATGTCACTTCGAATATTATCAAGCTTATCATCGAGGCCATCCAAGAATGAGTAAACTCGGTCTTCTTGCAGCATGTCATTATAGCACTGAATATCACCAACGCATTCCATTGGGTTTGGGCGACGAAAATCGATCTCGCGCCATAACCCTTGGAGATCAGTAAAGTACTTCTCAAGAGAACCACCGGCTTGTTTCAGACGGGTCACCCGTCGCCGGAGATCATACACCTGAGACGTATCGCTTCCATCAAAATAAGTAGTAGCAATAGAATCCCATACCTGTTTTGCAGTCTAAAACCGAATAAAGTTGCTGATTAGTGATGGGTCCATGGAGTTAACAAGCCATCCTTTAACAATGGCGTTGTCTGTGCGCCATTTACGGAAGGATGGATCATTCGGAGGAGGTTGAACGATGTCGCCGTTAATGAATCCCAATTTGTATTTGCCGGAGATGTACATCTCAACAACTTGGGACCAAAGAGCATAATTGAAGCTGTCCAATTTGATGCCAATTGGAGCAGCAACACTGTCGAGGGTCTGGGTAGGGGCTAAAGTTTTGTTCAGAACTTCAGTCATTCGGGTAGTTAACTCAGTGATGATGGCTGTGGAGTGAGGATCATTGGTTTGACTGGATTCTGCATGGGGTGCAGTGGTAAGGGTTCTAGGTTCATCCATGAGTGCAGAGGCTGGGGTTGCGGCGGCAAGTGGTGAAGGATAGTAGGGTTAGAGAAACAACTTGGGTTGAAGAGAAAAATTGCTTAGGATCGCAACACGCTCTGATACCATGTTTCCAGTCATGGAAAAATATATTACGTATATTTCTTCTTCTCTGTTTACAATGACTATGAGGTGATTTTATACAAGAGGCTTTCTATTTTAGCCTACGTAACTTTGGGCAAGAATCACGGCTGACCCTTGTAACAGGGGATATACAATCAGAGATCTTCCTATAATCCCTCCTAGAATATCTGATTCTTTCTATAATCAACTCACGCCAACATCCTTCACCCGAGCAATACCAAATAGATCAGGAAAAACTTCTTTCAAAACTGAATTTTCGCACCACAGGTCATGCCAAAATCTAGTGCTTTCCCCATCCCCCACCTCAAATCTGGTAAATCCAGAAAAGGTCGCCCACCCTTTCCTTATATTCTTCCACAACCCCACTCCAAAAGCCCCTACAAGCTCCTGGGAGCACCATCCACCCCACATGCTACCAAACTTGGAATCTATCACACCTCTCCACCAAGCATCTCTCTCCAAGCGAAAGCGCCATAACCATTTCCCTAACAATGCTCGATTGAAAATCACCAAGTTTCTTATACCCAGACCTCCTTTTGAAATAGGTGTACAGACCTTCGCCCAACTCACCAAATGAAATTTAAACTCTTCACCCAACCCACCCCAAAGAAAGTCTCAATGCAGCTTCTCGATCCGAGCAGCAACACTCCCCGAAATAGGGAATAAAGACATATAGTAGGTAGGAAGATTGGAAAGGGTATTTGATGCAGGAGGAATTGCAAAGGAACGTAAAATAAATAAAAACCTTACGTTAATTTAGAGTCTCACCAAATTAACGAAGATGATAGAACAAACCAGAGTCTCACTGGCCTTAGCAGCGTCTCACCACCAAGAAAGAAGAGAGGAGTCACACCTCAAGGGAACAAAACTGTTTTTCATAATATCATTAACTGTATGTTACAATAAAATATCATGTTTAAATAGGCTCCTAGACTAAACCCTAACCCTAACATGACTAACTCTGGGCCAAGGGCCAAGCCCAGTATTAAATAACCAATAACCTAAGCTAATGTGACTCATTTTTGGGCTAAATCCATTATTGAACAACAAATAACTTAAAACTTTAGGCTAAGCCCATAATTAAATTCAAATAAAACTAATAATTTAAATAAACTAAAATAACAAATTTATTCTTGTTTCACCCTGCATCATTCTCCCCCTCTTCGAAAAGAACTCGACCTCGAGTTTAAAATGAGAATGCTTCGAACGAAGCCTAATTTGACAATTTTGAGTCGGGCTTTCCTTTTGATTCCTGAACTTTCTATTGAATATGGGCCAAAGAATAATGACCATTGTTGTAAGAAGCTCAATAGAAATTTTGTCTTCTGTTTGCTCTTGCTTTTGTGAAACCTGCGGGCTTTGACCAGCTGAAAAGTCTTGAAAAGAATTTGAAGCTACAAAACCTTGAAACAATGAAACATGCTCCCACTTTTTTTTTTCTTTTTTCTTTTTTGTCTTTTGTCTCTTGCTTTCCTCTGACAGCAACTTGGAGAACTCCCACTTTCTTCTTTGCTTTAGTCCTCTTTGACCAGCCACTTGCCTCTTGGACCATCTGAACGACAAGAGCTTTTGAGTGTTTTAATTTCTTCTTCTTCCTCTTTCTAAACCAAACATAAGAAATTTCCGTTCTTTTCTCTCCTCTCGCAAGTTCTCTTTCTCCTGTCTCTGTCTTGTAAATCAAACAGAAAAAGATTCGGCCTTGTTCCTTCCCTGCAAGCCAAAAAAAACAGGAGCTTCTTGACTCTTCATCCGAATCTTGTGCAATACAGTGGGAGAGGGGTAGCTCTGCGGTTGGGGTTGAGAGTTTCTGGATGGTGGGGACGGAGTGCCGGTTCGGTGTAATGGTTTTGTGGCCGGCGTCAAAGCCATCCGGTGGTGGGTTGATGACGGCGACGCAGGGCAGGTGTGATGCGCTGGTTCGGTAGTGGGCACGACAAAGGGTCGGCGATGGGTTGGGTTGTGCGACGGTGGGTATGGGTTCTTTTGTGTGTTCTTGTGCAGTGGGGGTTTGTGGGTCTTTGGGTGGTAACGGCGGTGATTTGGGTGCTGGAAGAGGCAAAAATTCTAGTGTGATAGTAGCTTGTCGGGTTCGGATGGGTTTTCGAATGGTTGTTGAAAGATTCGAGTCTTGGGTGTCTACCCGTGGGTGTGGAATGAGGGTGGGCTGTTTGGGATTTTCTGATGGGATTTTCTTTGGGTTTTGAACGTCTGAGCCTGATGATTCGAGGTGGATTGGGGTGTTTGGCGGAGTGGATATCAAGGGCGGCTGGGATTTGGGTATTGCCAGTTTCGGGTTTGCTTCAGAACAGTCCCTGATTTCTGCAAGAAGATGGAGGCTTTGTGGTTTTGGAGTAGTCAATGGTTCGGGTATGGTCACTCATTGAGTTTGGGAGTCTATTTGATTTGTGGGGATGAGGGGTGGTGGAGCGATTGGCAGACCGAACGCTCGGTTGTGTGTCGGCAGTGGCTGGGATGGTTTGTGTGGTTTATGAATGGCAGTGATTGCCAGTTTGGGTTTGCCAGAAAAAATGCGTGTGAAACCATCATCTAGCCGTGCAGTGCAAAGGCGTACCTGGTTCAATACATGGTTTAGGCTTTGTTGCTTTGTTTGATTTTCGGCTTCCTTTGTTTGCTCTATGGTGGTGGAATCTGATGTGGTTTGTAGGGAGATGGCCTGTGACAGTACCAGATTGGGTGCAAGGTTTAGACTTTGGGGCTTTGTGTGATTTTCTGTTTCATGGTGCTCGTTGGTGGTGGTGGAGGGATTAACAATGTTCCTCAGAAGGACAGTTTTGTAATCGGGAGTAGATGGGGGTTGGGGGTACTGATCATACCTGTACGAAGTCCAACGATGGTGCCAGCGACTCATGGCAAATACAAGAATTGGATCATGCAATTGTTGATAGAAAACAATCGCAAATGCTTTGATACCACTTGATGCAGGAGGAATTGCAAAGGAACGTAAAATAAATAAAAACCTTACGTTAATTTAGAGTCTCACCAAATTAACGAAGATGATAGAACAAACCAGAGTCTCACTGGCCTTAGCAGCGTCTCACCACCAAGAAAGAAGAGAGGAGTCACACCTCAAGGGAACAAAACTGTTTTTCATAATATCATTAACTGTATGTTACAATAAAATATCATGTTTAAATAGGCTCCTAGACTAAACCCTAACCCTAACATGACTAACTCTGGGCCAAGGGCCAAGCCCATTATTAAATAACCAATAACCTAAGCTAATGTGACTCATTTTTGGGCTAAATCCATTATTGAACAACAAATAACTTAAAACTTTAGGCTAAGCCCATAATTAAATTCAAATAAAACTAATAATTTAAATAAACTAAAATAACAAATTTATTCTTGTTTCACCCTGCATGATACCACTTGATGCAGGAGGAATTGCAAAGGAACGTAAAATAAATAAAAACCTTACGTTAATTTAGAGTCTCACCAAATTAACGAAGATGATAGAACAAACCAGAGTCTCACTAGCCTTAGCAGCGTCTCACCACCAAGAAAGAAGAGAGGAGTCACACCTCAAGGGAACAAAACTGTTTTTCATAATATCATTAACTGTATGTTACAATAAAATATCATGTTTAAATAGGCTCCTAGACTAAACCCTAACCCTAACATGACTAACTCTGGGCCAAGGGCCAAGCCCATTATTAAATAACCAATAACCTAAGCTAATGTGACTCATTTTTGGGCTAAATCCATTATTGAACAACAAATAACTTAAAACTTTAGGCTAAGCCCATAATTAAATTCAAATAAAACTAATAATTTAAATAAACTAAAATAACAAATTTATTCTTGTTTCACCCTGCATCAGTACTCTTAATAAGGGTAACTCTACCACCCTTGGAAAGATATAACATTTTCCAACTAGCCAAACGCTTCTCTATCTTCTCAATAACTCCGTCCCACATGCGAGTGGACTTATAGGAAGCCCCCAGAGGAAGATCGAGGTACTTCACTGGCAAAGAAGCAACTCGCACCCTAGGATATCTGCTAGTCTTTCCACTTGATCTACATTCCCCACTGGAATTAGATTGGATTTTGCCAAGTTGACCTTCAAACCTGAAACTGCTTCAAACAAAAGGAAGAGACTCCTCAGATTCTGCAGCTGAGAAGTGCGCGCACTATAGAAGATCAATGTATCATCGGCAAACAATGTGAGACAGAAACATTGCCCACTAAGAATCCTTCCATCAAACCCCCACTGACAGCCGCTGATATCATACGGCTCAAAGCCTCCATAACAAACACAAATAGCAGGGGTGACAAGGGGTCCCCTTGTCTCAGACCTCGAGAACTACTGAAGAAGCCATTGGGAGAGCCATTGACTAAAACCGAAAACCGCTCTGAAGAAATACAACGAGCTATCCATGAGCACCGTTTTCCCCCAAAGCCACATCTCCTCAACAAATACAAGAGAAAATCCCAGTTAACATGATCATAAGCTTTCTTCAAATCCATTTTACAAATGACACCTGGCTCCCCCGATCTGATACGACTATCAATGCATTCATTAGCAATAAGGATTGGATCGAGGATCTGTCTCCCTTTGATGAATGCACTATGAGATTTAGAAATAACCTTCTCCAAAACCCCTTTCAATCTGTTTGCCAACACTTTGGCTATAATCTTGTAAATTCCTCCCACAAGACTGATGGGTCGGAAGTCTTTGAGAGAGATAGTTCCAGGAATCTTTGGAATAAGAGTAATAAACGACGCATTCAGAATCTTCTCAAACGAACCTCTATCATGAAAGTCAGAAAAAACCTCCATAATGTCTGGACTCAAGACTTCACAACAAGCTTGGAGAAAAGCCATAGAAAAACCATCAGGACCTGGAGCCTTGTCTCCCTTCAAAGTGAACACTACCTTCCTAGCCTCCTCCTCCTCAAAGGGTCTTTCCAGCCAGCTGGCTTCTGACTCCAGGATAGTGTCAAAGGATAGATCATCCAACAAAGGCCTCCAACTGTGCTTCTCAGAAAAGAGAGTTTGATAATACTGAACCACGTGGTCACCTATCTCTGTCTAATTGGAAGAAAGTGAATCACCGATCAATAAAGAATCAATAGAGTTGTACCTTATGTTTGAGTTGGCTATAGCATGGAAGAATTTAGTACATTTATCCCCTTCCTTTAACCACGTTACCCTCAACTTTTGCCTCCAACTAATCTCCTCCAAAAGAGAGACCCTCTCTAACTCGCTGACAATCTCTGACTTTTTAAGTAGCTCCTCCTCGCCCAAAGCCCTACTAGCTTCAATAGAATCAAAGGCCTGAAGCTCTTCAAAGAGCTTTCTCTTATTTCTCTCCACATTACCAAAGACCTCTTCATTCCAAGTCTTCAAATAATGTTGTTTATGAGCCTTAAGCTTGCAAGCTAGAACAAAACTGGGGGTACCTTGAAACGAAAAAGTATCCCACCACTGTTTCACCAGCCCCACGAACCCATCCGCCTTAAGCCACATATTTTCGAATTTGAAAGGCCTATTTCTCTTGGTAGTGTCGCTACAATCAAGAAGAACTGGAAAATGGTCAGAATAAAGGCGGGGAAGTCTCTTCTGGGAAGTCACAGAAAACCTAGATTCCCAGTCAGGGGAGACAAGAAAACGGTCAATCCTTGACCAAGTGGGGGGGTCACAAGAGAGCGACCAAGTGTAAGAACCTCCAGGGAGAGGAAGGTCCATTAAGCCCTGATCAGAGATAAAGTCACCGAAATCCCTCATGCTAGACACACTGCCTTCTCCAGATCGTTCACTAGGAAACCGAGTTATATTAAAATCCCCCCTATACACCAAGGCATGTTCCACCAGTTGAGGATCCCAGCCAGCTCATCCCAGAGCCTCCTCCTATCAATAAGGGAATTCGGGCCATACACCCCCGCAAAAGCCCACTCAAATCCATCTACAATATTCCTGAAAGAAACTACAAGCGTGAACTCCCCCAAGCATACATCAACCTTCTCCACCACCCTCTTGTCCCACATGATCAGGATGCCCCCTGAAGCCCCACAAGAGTCCAAGCAGCACCAATCCACATAATTGCACCCCCATATGCTGCGTACAAAGCTTCTTGACGGATTTTGAACTTTGGTTTCTTGAAAACACATAATATCCACCTTCCAATCTCTGAGCAGGTTGCTAATCCTTAGGCATTTAAACCTATTGTTCAACCCCCTCACATTCCAAGATAGAATCTTAGGCTTCATGGCACGCCTATGAGACCCCTAGCCCTCCTTTTACCACGATTTGAGCACGAGCCCTTAGCATCATAATTTATAGAACTCGCCAAATTCTTGATATCCCTCTTGGCCTTCGAGCTTCCATCTCCATTGCGGCGATCTCCTTCGATGCAAGTCAACAAAGCCAACAGTTGCAGCTTGTGTCCCATATACGTCATCCCCACAATGGGGTAAATATCATTCGCATGCTGAAGAACCCAATCAGAATACCCCTCTCCCTCCGAAACTGGAGAGTAAGCGTTGAGAGGAGGCACCCTACTTGTACCCACATCTTCTACCTTCTCACCTTCCTTGAACAACACCAATTCTGAATCCCCCTTGAGTTTGCTACTGGAACCCGAATCCTCCTCTATATTCAGAAGCCATTTTTCCACCAACGGTTGCTGCGAAGATGCTGTCCCTGTCGGTGTCCGTGGCACCAATGCAAAAATGTCAACCGGCGACTGAACCTGCTCCGTGGACCCCTTTTCCATTGCTGAAACGATCTCTGGCGTCTCAACCGGAAACATACAGCTGTCCGGTGAAGACCTCTGTGCGTGCTCACAAATTTTCGGGGGAGGGCCTAGATTTGCGTTCTCCACAGCTTTCACGAGAGCTGCTGTCTCACCCGAGCTCCTTTTCGACAGTGAACCCAAACTATCCAAAGAAAAGTTGGGTGCCACGACCGCCGGTGGAGGAACAGTTAGCTTACCGACATAACCGTTCAGCAGCTCCGGAACAAGGTTCGAAGAGAACGCCTTCAGAAGAGGAAGATCCAAACTGGTTCTCTTGGTCTCCGAAGCTCGGGGCTGAGGAAGATCCCTAACAGCTTGGAATGGAGGACCAGCGCCTTTTGCGGCGGTGGCGTCTCCGGCGTCGAAGAGGAAGGGCCGGGATCACTTGAGCCCAATGGAACCGGGCTAGGACACAGGCCCACGAGCTCCTTGGCCTTGAACACGAAACTAGGCCTGTTGACAAGGGTTGCCATGGGATTCTTCCCTTTCAGGTCTCGGGTAGATTTCAAGGAAGCTGGATTTTTTGGATTGGGCCGGGTTCCTCGGAAGCCCATGGCTTTCCTGACTATGGGCCGAAACCCGGTCACCTTTGGCCTGCCATCCACAAATCCACCCTCTACCTTTGCAAGACCCGTCAGACAAAGACCGATTTCTTGTTGTATCCTCTGCAGCGTGATCCTGATTTTGTCCAGTTCAAGACTGACGCCTACGTGGGTTTTGCGTGCTGCAGGGGGCTCAGTGTCAGTCGCCGTTCCAGACTACTTCACTTGGCATTGTGCGTCAGAGTTCATTACCGTTAGGCCTTTGGACCTTTGGATCGTACACTAAGCGTCCGAATTCGCAAAGACCGATGGGTCATGCATGGATGGAGTTCTCTTCAAGATCTTCTTGCCGAAAGCCGGGGCTTGAGCCAAAGTTTGAGGGACGACAGTGGTCTTGGAAGCACCCGCCGGGAGGTTTTTCAACCAAATTGGCACCCGAGCTACCTTCCCTAAGCACACGCCCGTATTTATCTCCAATGGTGGCCCTGTGTTCTTCAAGACTTCCGCAAAACTCCTCCTTCCCCTCAACGCCTGAGACTGAACCTCAAGCCGAGCGTCCACCCTACTTCCTCCGTCTCTGAGATACTCATTGACACAACGTAAAGCCGAGCCAAATAAGTCCCATCCCTCTCCGCGTCTTCCCTCTGGAACTAAAACCACTCCGCTCTTCCTACTTCCAGCGTATTCCTCAACCAACAAGAAACTACCGTGTCTGTTGAAGCATCGTTGAGCAATGACTCGAGGAAAGCCCAGGGATGCTTGATTCCAAAAGACCCGAGAGTCATCCACTATCACTAGCTCCTCAAAAATGCGTACTAACCACGCTATCTCATCTCTCTCCAGAAAAATTGACCTCATCTTCTCCTTGCAGTTTTCTCGGAATCGGACCCATGTCTCGCCTCCAGCTACCACCAACTCAAGGTCCTTAGACTCCACCGACCATCTTCTTGAACACGACATGATTCTTGATTATAGAACCTCAATATCCCTCAAAACCCAAGCAAACCAGACTATCACGGGCAAAGCATGTTATATTTAATATGTAATACAATATTTACTTAGATAGTGTACTATATACTTATTTAGTGTGTGTGTATATATATATATATATATAAGTAACATATAGTTAATTACATTTACTTAGTATATGTTAATAAATTAGATAATATGTTAGTTTATGAACTAATTACTTAGTATGTTAACTAATATACACAAACATATATAACATATATTACTTAATTACCAATATACATACTTAAATTTATATAACTCATTTTTAGTAATATATAAGAGATATGAACGAGCTAACGAGTCAGACTAACGAGCCGGGCGAGCGATCTAATTGACCTTTAAACGAGCTGAGCTCGCGAGCCCTTATCGAGTTTTGTCGAGCGAGTCGGGTATGTATCACTTACTAATCGAGCGAACTTCTATAGTAACGAGCGAGTTTCTACAGTATTGAGCTCGAGTTTGAATCGGGCTAAACCGAGCGGGTATCGGGCGGGTTGTCGAACGGACTGGTTTATTTACATCCCTAATGGGGAGCACGCCACCTAAGCTTTAAGAAGATGAAAAGAGGATGTGGGGTGGTTTATCGTATTACTCTTATGAATATTACCTAAAGTTATGATTAATGAAAATAAGATAATTTGTGTTAATGGTAGGGCTACAGGTATGAATCTTTGATAGTTATGAGAAAAACTCAAAATAAAGACGATGTCCATGCCACCTTCTTCGATTGTTAAAATATCCCAACCCCTTGGATAATGATCTTCCAGTATGGACAGTAAAAGGGTGGGGGAGAGCTGGTCATGAAAGAAATAAAAAAAATTACTCAATTTCTTTGATTTTTGAAAACTTTTATAATGTCCCCTCTTTTCTCCATTTTCTTCTTCTTTTTTCCCTGTTTTTGTCTGCAATTGGGAATGCTCCGCCCACGCGTCACTCCTCTTGCACCATCGGCGTCCGATCTAGCGCAAGTGTGTTGCACGCGTGCATGCGCCACTTTTTTTTTCTTTCTTTCTTTTTTCTTGAAAGAAAAAATATTTCCTTTCCTATTTCCTTTTATTTACCAACATCAATTACAAAATATGGTGGAGTGGTGATTCAAATCTGTCAGATATCTTTTTAGAATTGGTGGGGTATGCCAACCGAGAAATGTTTCCCTTACAACCCCCACCTAACTCCTACACAACTCCCATCTCACATTGTGTGGGTCCTATATGTAGAACTCACATACATGAGACCCACACAATATGAGAGGGTTGTGTAACAGTTGGGTGAGAGGAGTTGTGAAGGTATCATTACTCATGCCAACCACCCGGTTAAGGGGCCCCTCTTGCTTGACAACGTAAATTCTGAGTGAGATTGAGACCATCGTTTATAGTCTCAAGGCTTTGATTTGTTTCAAACTTTGGGATTGAATAAAATAATCTGAAGCAATATAATTATGAGTCTTATATATATATATATATATATATATATATATAGAGAGAGAGAGAGAGAGAGAGAGAGAGAGAGAGACGAAGTGGAATGCATTCATGGAGACATTATTTTTCTTACTACTATTTTTGGTTGCGAATACCGAAGGAAACGGTAAGGAAATACAAAACAAGTCACACGCATACAACTGCCAAACACTTAGCTAAAAATGGTCACTACCACGTAACATTCTCAAAGATTCTCCCATTCCTTTTTTTTTTTAATTGAACTGCCAAACACTAGCTCCACTGCCGATCCCAGCAGCTCCACCAACTCTACCGAAGGGGAGTCCATTAGTAGCAAGTCCAGAAAAGCCGCCAACCCCACCATAGGAGATGAAGTTCTTTTGGTCGTTGAGTCTAGAATCAGTGGACGGAGATCTGATCTGTTTGCCAACAGAATTTTAGAAACAGAATATGATTCTGATTCTACTTTTTTAAAAAATAAATCATATTTTATTCAACTTTTAAAAAAATAAATCATATTTTATTCAACTTTTTCTAAAAAGTCAAACCTCGAAATTCGCAAACAGAATAAGAATTCAATTCTAATTTAAAAAATTCAACACCCAAACAGAGACACTCACTGAACTACATCTAGAGCAAGAACCGAACCAACCATCATTATAAACCACCTTGCCATGTCTCTCTCTCTCTCCTTCACTATAACTGTGTCTTAGTAGTACTGAACCCAATGTTTAGGGGTCCTCTTTTATAGGACCAGATCCTTTCCAGATGAGAGCCGGTCCCTTATGTTGAGGGGCAATTTTAATTGGCCCTTCAACATAAAGGACCCCTCCTCTCAAATCCAATCGGAGAGGATCTGATGCCTTTTATAGGCAAAAAGAGATGTGGGTGACAGTTGAGGGCAGTAAATGCCTAAATGGGGTTAAATGCGAGTTCAGAGCTTTTTTGATTTGTGAGAACACGTCTTAGTCTAGGGTTTTTTTTTTTTAAATAGATTAGTCTCGGGCTTGAGAACACTTCTTAAGCATCCAAAATAGATTAGAGCATTCCAACATCATCCAAAAATCAAACGGAGGCAGGTTCTCGTTTTCTACTCTATATATATATAATCTATCTTGCTGTGCAATGAGGTTACTATAAGGATTCAGATTAGAAATTAAATCATTTTTTACTTGAGCTTTTGGCTATTTTATGTTTTCCTTTTAATCCCTTTAATTAATTTTCTGTCATTTGCTTTTATTTTTGTCCTCTTTTCAAGTTGGTACATAACATTTAAATTTATATACACTTAAAAACAAGTGAAACAGGCTGTGATATCGATTGAGTTAACCTAACACGATCAATTTATTAAATGATTTGTTCAGATCGGGTTGAGTCAATCCAAAAATATTTATTTATTAAATGATTAACTTGTCAGGTGTGTCACCCATTAATTTGAGTAAAAATTTGACATGTTTAACATAGTCTAATTTGAGCTAATCCATATAAAATTGACTACCAACCATAATTAGAGACCATCTAATAACATTTAATAAAAATGGTCATCCTCCACCTTACTCTTCAGTCGAAATGGTTTGATAACATTTGGAACCAATCAGATCAGCCTTCTTCTCAAAGTTTGATTCGTATAACATAACAGGACGCCTTCTTTTGAACAATTGATTTGATTTGATTGTTTCAAAAAGCTTTGTATAACACGGTTTCGTCCTCAAAGCTGACACACATCTTCAGTTACCAGCGGCGCCAAACTATGATTTTTACTGCATACCTCGTGTTGTCCCCCATCAGCAACAGCAAATGCTCAGCTTTTGTAATGGGTTTTTCTTGCCTCCCAAGTGAACGACTGTGATGACTCATTTATTTTATTTTTTATTTTATATATAAATTTTTTGCTTGATCATTAATCTCTTAAAATACAAATGGGTCCTTACAGTGGCACGACGATGTGTCGCAAAGCCAACATATGGTACATACCCCATAATATGTACCTGGAAAATTAGAGTACAACATCTAACTATTATGCAGCGAAAAACATAAACTTAATAGCGGAAATCTCATCTTAAACATCCATCACAAATTAATAACAAGAAGAGTCATTTAACGTCTATTTATTTAAATCTTTCCTCAATATAAATAAATACATAACAGAAATGGCTTGACATAGATTAGGTGACACAAGCGTCACAAGCCATAACAAAACTTATAAAACTGAAGATGCCCATGGTCCTGCAATTATGACTGTCGCGGCGAGCTTCGGTCATAATATCTCACGTGCACATCTATAACACCATCACTACGACCGGAGTACCTGCAGCCAGAGGAACATCATCTATACGGTTGTGGGGGTTTGCCACATCCGTATAGGTGAAATGATGAGTTCACCGCCTCAGTACATAATACCGAGACCTCAGTGATATTAAACTAACTGAGTTTTCCAAATGAACCAACTTTTCTTTTTAGTCTCGCGTACACTATAACAGCTACCAATTTATAAAATTTTGTTTGAAACCCCCATAGCTGATATAGCAAACACCAACTATCAGAAAACATTTAAAACATATTATGTAGTTGGACTTATACGTAGAAGTTCCATTGGCTTGGAAGCAACCACGTATAAACTCACCTACAATAATACTTTTATGTTGGTAGCTCAAATGCACATAGGTCTAACGTTATTAACTGTGATAACACTGTGCCTCAGGGCATTACAACTTCATGTCAAAGCACATAGTTGTCCATGCAGTTGCTAGAGTAAGACTCTGATATCCAAGCACTTCTTACTGATGTGCCACGACAATCTATCTACCTACTCCCAAGCCACACTGATATCGCAACCAATAGCATCAAAACCAAGCACACTAAGCTTAAAACATACTATCTCGCTCTTTAGTACAAGCTTACTATCATTTTCCGAACATGGTTAACACGGAATCCTAGGGCATTACAACTTCATATCGAGTACGTAGTTGTCCATACGGTTACTAGAGTAAAATTCGGGTATCCAAGCACTTCTTACTGACGTGCCACGACAATTCATCTACCTATTCCTAGGACGCTGTATTACTCATACCGAACCATGACAATATTCTTGTTCGTCCAAGCTTAATGTTATATAATTATGCAACTAGACGATAGCAGTATACATAAGCTCTTTTGCCATTAAAACTCTTAGGCATACTAGTACGTCTAGCATAAAAACTACAGTATTCTATATCATGAAAACATCACATAATTTAAATCATGCTATGTATGCTATGCATGCTGATGTGCTGCCGATAAACTGTTGAACTGAGCTGTTACTAGGCTACTGCTGGGTTACTGTATGCTTATGCTCTATGCTACATGCTTTATGCTCTTTGCTTGACTGATAAATATTGTCTTACTATATTTTGCTGATAAATCATGTTTTTCTAAACATTTTAATATTTCATCCAAAACATGCTACACACTGTACTATATTCTGAAACTATCCTTGATATATTTGAACTTACTCTAAAGTACTCAAAACAAGTAAAACAAATATATTCAACATACAGTTGGTTCAGATTTATAAAACATATATATTTTGCAATTCTATAATATGTAAAAATAACAGTTGCTCAGTCAGTAAAATATCACCTTGGCTGCATAGGACTCATGACTCTAGCATTTCTCCCGTGTTCTAGTTAATTGAATTCTAGATTGGAGAACACATTGAAGTCTCCAATCCGATCGTATGCCTGCAAACATTTGAAATGTTAAACTATGTTATTGAACTCTATACTCTATGACACATAAACTACCGGCGTGCTCACACGTCGCGTTACTCGCTTCTGACGCTAGCTTGATACCTTAAGCTATTATTAGGTTAATTATTGTTTCTCGATTCTTTTTATCTTGTTTATTAACCCTAAATATATTTTCTATTTTGTTCACCTACTATTATTATTACTAACTTATATTTGTTGTGTTAAAGTTATTTTAAGCTATTTATGATTCTACGACATTCTCATTTTAACCACCCCATTTAGTACTTTTTCTCTTACTAGTTTCTAACTATTCAAGTAGCTTAAGTTATAGAGCTTAATTAAATTAATAGGTTATGAACCTAATTGGAGTAAACTATAAATCCCACTACATTTCATTTTCAACTATTCTCTTCAACACTTTATTCTTGATCTTATTTCTCATTTAGTACCAAGGTGGGGACTTAAACACAAATTGATCATTCCTTCTTTTTAACTCCAATAAAACATGCGAAAGAACCTAACTTTAATTGATTCAATTTTATCCAACACATAGCCAAAATCCTTATTTACATATCAAGACCAATCCCTCGCTCAAGTGGGAATAACCTCATTCATTTACCCAAAATATCATAAGTATCATCATTAACCTCCATTTACTTTATTTGCTCATTCTCTTACTCACTTGTCATGTTGTCTTAATACACTCTTTATACACTAATTCTTCATCATGCTTTCTCTAACAATCCATCATAAGCATTAACCTTATTCCTTAATAGTTAATCATAACTAACATCATCCACTTACCAATTCAAAAATCCAGATTTGAATCCATTAAAACACTCGTCAAAATCAGCCCATACATTCCTCAAAAACTCAAACTATTAATCATCAAGTTAAGCCCTAAAATACATCAATGGTGTCAAGATTTCCCTTCACATCAAACTACCAAAATTTCTCCAATCACAAACCATAACTATCCACCAAATTCCTAACAAATAATCATTAAGTATCCCTCATTAAACTACCAATCCAAACCAGATTTGGGTTTAACCAAGAACACTCCTCAAAATCAATTTCCAATCCAACATCAATAACGTACAATAAGCATTAATTATAAGCTAACATAATCGTCAATTAAAAATCCCAAAACTATATTTGAATTTCACCAAAACCCATTCCTAATGCATAATCAACATATCCATACAAGTAAGGAATCCAACCTAGTCACATCTCATACACATATGCCCAAAATTCAACATTTGGCAGCAAATAAGCTCTATGGAAACTAATCCTACAATGACCCAATTTCAATATCAATCCAACATAGCAAAAGCCCCAAGTCCAACCTCAAGACACAACCCATCCAAAACTCAAACTTCATCAACAAGGCTCAAGAAAACATCATCAAAGAGTAATAAACACCCAACAATTAATGACTCAATAATTCCATGAATTGCCTAATGGAAATTTATCAAAATCAATCACCTATAGTTCAAGTCATAATCAGCCATAGTTCAACCTCAAACACTAAATCTCACAACTAGTCCATACAAAAGAGACAACCCTCAAATCACACGGCTACATAGAGCTATCAACCAATCTACAACAACTCTAGGCTACCAAAATCGAAACCATACAAGGAGGAAAACATCATCCGGTCCACCCCCAATGAATACATCATTTGGCCACCAATGAAGGAACCCCAAATCAGCCCTACAATACCCAATAACCTCCATTCAGATTTACAACAAAAAATCTTAAACATCAACCATTGAAAATCAACCCAAATCAAAACCTAAATATCAAACTCATAAAAATCTAGCTTCAAGAGCACCAACCCAAAAGAAATCACCTAAACAGAAAATTACAACCAAATCCCTAAACAAATCGGTCCAATAATCGACAATCACCAAGGCAGAAAATCCATCAAAATAAAATCTAAAAGCTAAGGAAAAGATGATTTTTTTTACCTCTTGCTACACATAGCCGAAACCCCCATTTTTTTTCTTCTCATTTTTTTGCAACTCGCCTCTCAACCTCAATCTGCATCTTCTAGCTCTCACGGTAGCTCATTGTACACTATTCATTCCCAACCCCCTCATCTAAATATAGGGCATCTGCTGTAGGAGGTTTTTTTGATGTTTTTCATGAAATTTTTCCTAAATATAGGAAAGGAAACCAATATAGAGTAACTGCTACTAGTGCTCTTACAGCTTCCTTTTTGCTTCCCTCCAACTGGAACACCAATCCACCCACGAGAAACACCGTCGTTTAGTTCTCGCCAATGGCGTGAGATGAGCTGTAACACTTAAAATGGTGAGATAATGGATATCCAAAAGGCTAAGTGATGTTAAGACAAAACATCTTATCATGGCAAGAGCAAAGCAAGACTTCTTGGAGCTCCACAGACGCACTGTCCTGTATGTTGTGGTCCTTCAACAACCATCTCACGACTTTATCATGAACCAAACAACAGGTGTACAGTGTCCTGGGAAATGGTCAATCTTCTCTAAAAAGTCTGGCACATTTTTAAACAACTTTTCTTTGGGTTTAAGTAGTTTTATTGATTTGAATTAAAGTAATACATTAAGAGAATCAACTTATAAATATAACACCTTTTGTTGTGATTCTTTTCATTATCCCAGATACATGACAAACGTCACCCTAGCCTCTTCCTTTCTCATCATTTTAGATTTTCTCATACCCGCCCTTCTCCAGCATTTCACCGGCCACCATACATCATCGTTTCGCCACAATACACCACCACCATTAAACCTTTAGACCCAAAATAGCGACCGTACGAAGGAAGGCGCTATATGCTCGGTGTTGTATAGTGGAGTGGCCAGGAGCTATTGTTGTATGGTGGTGGTAGTTCAAGGCTGTGCGATGTTGGTAGTTCACGCCCAAAAGGAAGAAAACACTACGCTCGCTGCTGTATTAGACCTCCGATGGCAGATAGCCAAAAATTACTTAGGCCCAAACAAAATACGATGCATCTTACCTCGAGAATGAGCGGTTTTGGGAATATTAGGAATAGAGGTAATACTTTTTGACTTAATCTATCATTCTCACTAGAAAATGCAGAGATCAAGTCATTCTCACATATTAATCATGCAATACTCAACTTATTTTTAGAAATTATGCGACCAAATGGGGGTTGTATCTGTATAGCATTTGGAAAACCATTGGATAAATGCTACTGTAAAGACCAAGAAAAATTAATAGGAATATAACATTTAATGATGAAACTAATAATTATATTTTATTTGATATTATTTATATTAAGGAAATAAAATAAGTCTAAAATAAAATAGTAGAATTAAAATAATTAGGGGTAATTACCTTTTCCCCCCATGAACTACCGGCCAATGTCATTTTGCCCCCACGAACTACCACTTCGACTAAAAGAGAGCATCAAACTACCATTTTTATACACTTTGCCCCCTTCCGTCAGGAATTCCGTTAATTTTGAATGAGGGAGCCACCCCTTTTCCTTCAGTCCTTTTTTTTTTTTTTTTTTAAATGAGGGTATTTAAGTCATTTTTAAAATTGAGTTAGGGCATTTACGTCTTTGCATGAATTAGACTGACAGAAGGGGGCTAAATGTGTAAAAATGGTAGTTTGATGCTCTCTTTTGGTCGAAGTGGTAGTTCGTGGGGGCAAAATGACATTGGCCGGTAGTTCATGGGGGGAAAAGGTAATTACCCCAAATAATTATTATAGTGAGTCCTAGTTGAATAAATATTCAATAATTAATTATAAGTGTAAGTTTTAATGGAATTAAAATTGATGGGCTAAACAACAATTTATAAATGATAGAAATAGTGTAAAGTGAGGGTCCTGGTGTAATATAAATAAGTTGGGGGCTTTTAATAAAGAGAATCTCTCATTGCCACGTGGCATCATCTTATTGGCTAGAGAGGATATTCTTATCTTCTCCCAACCACTCACCTCGCGTCACGTGTCCCACCTTTTCCCCTTTTGTTCTATTATTTTTCTCCCCCTTTTCTTGTTTTTGGACCACCCGATCTCTCCCTCTCTCTCCCTCACACCCGACGCACCCCTCTTCCCTTCCCCTTCTCTTCTTCTCCTCCCTTCCTCTCCCTTTGTCACGCACAGATCTGTCCTTCCCCTTTCTTTCTTTTCTGTTCTTTCTTCTTTCTCTCCTCTTCCTCTCCCCGTGCGCTACCATTCCTCTTCTCTTCGGCTCAGTTGATGAACACCCGAGTGGGACCCGACCAGTGGGTCGACAACGGCAGAACCAGACGACGTCAACGGGGTTGAGGGCGCGATTTTCGGTGAGTCGTAACCGGTGAACCCTGGAGACACGATTTCCGGCGATGTGAAGCGATTTCTGATGAAAATCGGTCGGGATTTCCGGTAGTTTTTCGAGAAGCTCTCAAAGGTAAAATCCCTAGCCCTTTTCTTGTATTTTCGGATTACCCACTGCCTAATAGCACGAAAATTTCATGGTATTGTTAGAGCTTTGTTTGAGTTGTGGACTTTGGTTGGGATTTCGATTTTGTGATTCTATATTGGTATTTGATGATTATAAAATAGGTTTTGGATTTGTATTTTAGAGTTGTTGATTGGGTGCTGGAAATTCTGGATTTAGTTGATGTTTTGGTGGTTTTAATCTATGATTTATACTCTATTATGAGTTGATTTTGGGTTGAATTCATGATGGATAAATGAAATTCTTGATGGCCCCTTTGTGATGGCCGAGCGGTGCTCTTTCTTGGGGTTTTGGTTTTGTTGATTCAAGCCCATGTATAATACTCTAAAATGGATTGTTAGATTTTAGTTGAAATGAAAAAGTAATGTTTTGATAGAAATCTAAATTTGGTTTGTGTTTGTAAATTAGGGATAATTATGTCGATTCATGATTAATGCTCCATTATTGATTGTAAAATGTTTGTAGCGTCCCAGATTTTAAGTAATTAAATAAAATTTCTTAAATTATAATTTAAGACTGAATAAAATTGACAAGTTTAAAATTGACGTTCGATTTCCAAGACTTGGCATTCGAACAGCTTAATATTGTAGGAGACAATATTCACATCCAGTAGTCAATAAAATATGTGGCTTTAAACACGGTATTTTAATCCCCTATTAATAATAAGGAATGCATGAATGTTTATGAAAATAAATATTCATTGGTCTTATTCTTTATAAACCGTAATTTTATAAATAAAGAATAATATTATTAGACTTTAATAATATTACAAGATTAATAAATAGACAGACTGAATTATTCAGTGGGCCGATAATATTGTTGAATAATATTATTGGGTAAATTAAATATATTTGGTATATATTTATGGTGCGATAATATTATTGGGATAATAATATTGACAATGAAACAAACTAGACCCAGAACAAACTTAAATTATAATTTTAATGAATTGTACATAATGATAAAGACCTAATGAAAAATATCAACAAATAAAGTATCTCAAGATATTTTTGAGAAAGATATATTTTATAGGAGATATTTTTATAAAACCTAATGATGAAGAAAAAATAAAGAATAATGCTAGAGGTACTTACAAACTTCTACAAAGATAAGTTTACAAACTGACATGGAATATGAGGTGACATTTTATTAATTAAAAAACTCATTAAATCTTCCTCAACCGCACTGCTCTAGCCATGGCACAGAGATTCGGCAACCATAGGAAACCGGCGACAAAAAAAATCCGGCCACAGAGATTCGGCCACAGAGAAAGAGAGAGAGGAAGAGAGATTCGACCGGATCTCTCTCTGACGCCGGTGGTGTCTGGGTCAGGGTCGGGAGCGCCGGATCTCTCTTTCCCTCGCCTGATCTCTCTCGGTAGTCGGTGGTCGAGGACTGGGTTGGGAGCGCCGGGTCTCTCTTGCCCTCGCGGGATCTCTCTCTTTCGCCGATGGTCGGGGTCTGGGTAGATGACCGGATCTCTTTGTTGCTAGTGTTTGGGGTCTGGGTCGGGAGCTTCGGTCTGGGTAGACGGCCGGATCTCTCTGTTACCGGTGTTCATGTTCGGGGTCGGGAGCGCCGGATCACCACGTCGCCGACCACCCCGTGAACTCGTCGGATCTCTCTTTCCTTCACCGGTAAATTATGATGTCAAGTTTATAAATAGGCTTATTAAGTTTTTCAATTAAAAATACGCCACATCATATACCTTGTCAGTTTGTAAGCCTTTTTTTTTAAGTTTGCCTTTGTACATGTAGCCGCTCTCAAAAATAAATATCCTAGGGCTAGTTTGACAAACTATTTTCATTCTCTCTCTATTTCTTTTCACTTCTTTCAAAAATATCAAATCAAAAACATTTTAACTTTTTTACACTTTTTATATCAAATCAATAATTTTTTATTATTATTCAAATAAAAAAATTCACTACAAAACAGAACTTTTTCACTTTTCTATAAAATATTCTTAAATTTTATATCACATCAATCACTTTTTACTATACAATACACAAATATTCTCTAACCCAATTACTTACCAAACAAGCCCTATATTTTTCTATAATAGCCGATCTCTCTATTCAGTAATTCTCATAACCGGTTCCTGCTCTTCTTTCTTATTTCTTTCTTTCTTCTTCTTATCTTCTTCTTCCTTCGTTTCTCTTCTCGCCCGAATGCACAGAGAGAGAGAGACGAGAGAGTGAGATCGAGAGAGTGAGAGGGAGATCAGAGAGAGAGTTGAGAGCAGAGAGTGAGATCGAAAGAGAGATTGAGGGAAATTAAGAGAGAGGATCCGGTGGATCCGTGAGCTGGAGTACCCGTGGCCAGGGGAGGTCCGATCCTCCATGTTTTTTGGCGGTCTGGAGGCTGATCTTCCGGTGGATGTCGCCGGTGAGCCCGCAACCCGCCAGATCCGAGAGAGAGAACCCGGGCGGTTCGTGGACCCGTGAGCCGAACCCGATCCTTCCGGAGGTCCATCCTCCATGTTCGGCGGCCAGAAGCCGATTTCCGGCGGGCCAGGTGTTGTTCCGGCCGAGCCCCGAAGACCCGTGACCCAGAACCCGTGACCCGTGACCCGCCGAACCCGTGAGGAAGACCCGGTCCTCCATGTACGTTTTCCGGCGGAATCAGTGGCTAATTCCGGTGGATTTGCTGAGAAAATCCTTGGGGTAATTTCTAGTAAATCCGTTTGATTATTTTGGGTAATGATTTATGTTTGATAAATTGGGTTTGGTTGAATTAGGGTTTGATGATTTTTAGGGGTTCACTTTGGTTGGTTGATTTGGGGAAGTTATTGTGGTGGTTGATCTCTGTTTCGTGTTCTTGATCGGCTGTGTGTGGTTCCGGCCAGTGAGTGCTTGTGTGGTGTTCGGTTGCTGTGATTTCCGTGAGTGTGTTATTGATGAATCCCCTGTTTTGGCTATAGCGTGTACTGGTTTGGGGATCAATTGATAGGTGTTTTGATGGGGTGATTTTAGTTGATATTTGTTGATCTTTTGGATGTGTGTCTACTGTGCTAGCCGGATTTGTGTATAGCATGATGTTTCCTGTTTTAAGTGTATTAATGATTTTGAGTTTGGATTCCTATTACTTGTGTTTAGCAAGAATTTCCCTGTTTTGTGGTTGGACCGATTCACCTATTGTTGGCTAGATTTTGGAAGCTAAGAATTATTGATGATTTTAGGTGTGTGTGTAAATGCTGATTCGGTTTAGACATACTTGAATGGATATTAGTTTTACTAGTTGTTGGATATATATTTTATATGGTCTATAGGGAGTGGCCGAATGGGTTAGAGGAGTTTTATGGTGCTTTTTGGATTGAATTGTTAATTGAGGATTAACATATTTAATAAACGTTTTGTTAGTTGATTGCTACTGAGTTGGCTGATTTGGGTGATTTGGTGAGTGTTCGGGTTGTGTTCAACTATTAGAAGTTTAGTGGTGTTTGAAGACTGGATATTGAGATGATTGTGGATTAATTGAGTTTTAGATCATACTCTATGTTTTGAGTGTATTTCTTTCTACTTTAGTTGGAATAGTCGAATGCATGTATTTTGGAAATTGTCACATGTACCTCGATTATGATCCATGTTGCCATATGTAGTTTTGACAAATTATGCTTGGTTGCTAACAATTTGATATTGATGTTTTAAAAAGGAATTCTTTTAAAATGAAAATGGTTGAATATTATGTAAATGAGTTTTATAATCTAAGGAAAATATATGATTATTGTTGTTGAGTTATATGATTTGATATGAAATTAATTATGGAAATCGAGTATGCTATTTGCTGTGATTTCTAATATATGTTTGTTGAAATAATTATTAGAGTTAATATGTTTTAAAACGGATGTCTTTGTTAATTGATTTGGTGCTTGGATTGATGTTCCCTAAAAATAATTAGGTTTTGTTAGAAGTGTTGATATGTTTGCAGAAAATAGGTTTAGGTGTTATTGTTGAAAAGTAATATTGGAACTTAACCATATTATGTTAAGTAATAATTAATGTAGATGATTGTTCCTATGTGTGTGTGTGTATATATATGTGTGTGTGTGTGTGTGAAAATTCATGTTTAGGGATGATGAATTTAGACTGCACAAAAGGGCTGTAAGTATAAATTACTTACCGAGGGTAGTATTGGATTTTAATAGTGTTATGTTTATGTTTTATTTTAATTGGATGCGTGTGAATGATTATTGCATACAGTTAATAATTAACCTATAAATATTGGAAGTGATGTCTCCCAAAGATTCAGGATGGGAATAGTGCCTGGAACTGAAAACATAATAATTCATATTGATTGGGACGTCTTTCAAAGTGCTAATAGAGTGACGTGGAACGTACTCTGCTAGTGCGAAAATAAGCTAATCAAAATGTAATGTAGAGGGGACGGCCTTGAGAAAGACGTTAATCGGGTGACGGCTCTAAACGAGAGGAGTGCAATGACTATATTGAACTGTTAAACTTTGCATAGAAAACTCTCATGTCAGCATTATGTTCCTTAAATAACGCATAAATCATGATGTTGTTGAATGACAGTTAGTTCACTTATGAAACTATGGGGTTGTGGTTATAACCACCGTCTCATAAATGTTTGAGCAGATTCTGAAGATTATGGATTGGATTAACTGCTAGCTTAAGAGATTTAAAGCTGTTGTAGTTAGATTTTAGTGCTTTGTACTTATAAATGTTTATACTATTTTGTATGTAACATATTTAGGAATTTACTTGTATTTAGTAAGTTTCCATGTATGCTTTCGTGTCATATGAGACACGTTTCTTTGTAATTAGTGTAAAGGAATTTTAATATATGTTTGTCAGCGTGTCTTTTCGTTTGGTACTCCGGTTTTCGAGTTTCCGTTTTGCTAGTCTGTTGGGGTGTGATTCTCGCAGGGGAGTCTGTTAGCCTGCTCTTTGGTTTGGGTGGTTCTTTTTTCGGCGATGTAAATTTTGGCTTGGCTTGGTCGCCGGTGCTCCGGGGGTGTTGTGAGATGGATAAGAAATTTTTAGTGGAGTCGAAGTCTTTTGCTTTCTCTGTTTTGGTTGGGGCGTCGGCGCTGAGGGTGGAGGAGAAGAGGAAAAAATTCGTGGGAGTAGTCATTTTGAATTCTCAAGAGCTCTGAATGGCTTGCGTCGATGTTGGAAGTGTTGTTGGGTTTATCGGAAGAGCAAGAAATTGTAAAGTCGTTCAGAGAGGGATCGAAACTTCTGATTGCTTGAAGAGGTAGGAACAAAGGTGGGCGCTTTTTAGAGGTTTCTTCATTCGGGTTGGGTGGTTGATAAGGGTTCATTGTTATCCCCGAGGGTTGTGGAGGGTGGGGTTGGATCAAATTCTCTGATGAGCCGAGAAAGGTTGTTGATTTTCTCTCTGGCCCGGTGGGTTGTGGGAGTGGTTCCTCTACTTCTTTAGAGAAGAAGGAAGTGAAGGCTGTTCAGCCGAGTTTGGGTTTGGCTTCGAAGTGGACGAGACCCTCTTTTGCAGAGGTGTTGAGGTCGGTTTCGGCCATTGCTGCGAAGGAGTTGTCCATCGTGGGTGGCGGTTGTTCCAGGTCAAGGGCTTCGTTGCCGGAGCCTTGTGAGCTTGATCTTCCTCTGACGGTGTGGCATGCAGAGTCTGTACAGAGAATAGCAGTGGATTGCTTCTCGGTGGAGTCGCATCAGCTCAACCTGTTGGACAAAGACCGTCCTCTTCGTCCGCGGGTAAGAAGCGTCCCTCTTGTTCAAATTTGAAAATCGAACGTTCGAGGCTACGAACGTGGCGTAAGTTGGGTTCCGGGTTTTTTTTGGCTTTGGGCCGGGCCGTAAGGAATCTTCTGGACGGTTTTCCGGGTCGGGGCTAAGTCGTAAATCTTCTGGCTTCCGCGTGGGTCGTCTCATGCCGAAAGCTATAGTCTCCCGTCCGTCGAGTTCGCCGCCGGAGACGACGTCGAAGGTGTCATTTGGGCTGATTCTGGCTCGACCTCCTCCTGGGGGTTTGGAGGTTGTTGCGTCGGTAGCCACAGAGGGCGCGGGTCCGGTGATCTCGGTTTCTGTTGGGGGTTCCATTAGGTCGGAGCCCTCGTCGTTGGCAGTTACAGGGACGACGTCGTTTATGCCTTCCACCGGGGGTGAGTCGAGCAACGTCCTTACGGTGCTTTCAAGCCAGACTCTAGCCTCTAAAGAATCTTCTGAGGGTATGGGTATGGTATCATCGGGTTATTTGGGGTTTTGTTATCCTCCTCTGCCGGCACCGGAGTTGTTGCTTCCGGTGGCTCCGGCAGCTTCTCTAGGTTCTGTCTCCTTGTTGGTCGGTTCTGAGTTGAACTCTTCTCCGGTGTCCTCCTCTCTAGTCCCCTGCGGTTCTTTTTGTTCAAGCCCACGCAGCTTCTTCTTTACATGTCTCTGCAGATCCAGTAGAAGAGAAGAAGTCTGCTGAAGATCCTCGTCGGATTTCAGAGTTATCCACTGATTCGACTTTAGGAGAGAAAGTCCGAGATGCTGTCTATTGGTGGAAGGAGGAGGTATCAAAGCTTCAAGAGAAGAAGGATCAGCCTATTGTTTGCGATCAGAATTGGGAGAAGGATTGTTGGAGTATCGAGCCAGAGCTCTGGGGGAAGATCTCCGAGGTGTATCCGTTGGTGAGTAAAGAACAAAGACAGAAGCATCGAGAGATTTGGGGTGAGATGATTGAGAACAAGAAACGTGAGAGTAAGAGGGAGCTTCGGAATCTTCAAAGTTTCGTAAATTACGGAGACATCAAAGCTCTTCGAGGTGTAGGAGAGACAAGGCCAATAGGTCGTAGGGTTGGTTGCTTTGAGGGTTTTTTTGTGGGTTGTTCTCAGGTTTTCTTGGTTTTTTGGGTGCTGTTTGGTTTCTTTTGCGGGTAGTATTTTAGTTGGTTCTTTGTTTTCTAGGTTTTGACTTGGGGGCTGTTTCCTGGGTTTTTTTTTTCGGGTTTTTCGGGTCAGCTGTGGTTCTCTTGTGTATACTTCCTGTGTAATTAAGGGCGCCTTATGCTTTCTTTTCAATGAAATCTACTTGCTTATCTATCTATCTATCTATCGATCGATCGATCCATCGATCCATCCCTGATGTTTGTAAAGAAAAAAAAAAGATATTTGTATTTTTTCGCTGTCAGATTTATCATCTCTGAAAAGTTAATGACACGTAATTATCCAAATATAATTACTTAAAGCGGTTCGTTACAATGTTTGATTGAATTGGGTTTAGTTTTGAAAAAAATTTGGTAGATGATTGTGGCTTATGATTATTGGAATTTTAGTGGTTTGATGTGAGGGAAAACCTTGTTATATTTGATGTTGTATTTTAGGGCTTAACTTGATGATTAATAGTTTGAGTTTTGGAAATGTATGAATTGATTTGGACGAGTGTTTTAATGGATTCAAATATAGATTTTTGGATTGGTAATTTGATGATGTTAGTTTATGATTAATTGTTAAGGATTAAGGTTAATGTTTGTGATGGATTTATGGATTTAGTTTTATGTAGTGTCTAATGTTTGTGGTTGATCCTTGGTAGTCCTTAATGGCTATGGCCCATTGTATGTAAAGGAGGGGTTTTGATTGATCTTGATGAAAGGCTATGGATATTGAAGGTTTGGTGGTAGGAGAATCTTGGCTTCTTGTTTGAATAGAGATTGTAATAATGGCGATTGGTATTTTATGGATTCTAATGGGCTGTTTTGGTAAGGTAATTGGTGCCTTGGGGTAGGATAAGTTAAACATGAGTTAGACGTAGAGCCTAAGTATGATGCTTAGTTTTGAGGACGATGTATAAGCTTTAGTAAACGAATGTATATTCGATATGTGATTATAATTTAATTTAACAAGATGTACGAAATTAATAAGTTAAATATGATTAAGGTCTTAAAGTCTAGACTACTTAGATGATTAGTAACTAATAGGAATAAAGCATTAAATGTAATGATAAATTATTCATGTAACTCTTAGACAACATGTATAAATTGGCATGGTGGTAAAAGTACACAAGTGTACTTTGAATCCAATGTGAGGCAACTAAGTACCTAATCCACCTATCCGTGTGTACTAAGTATTTTAGTGTATCATCGGATTAGGTTTAAGCGTGTATATATATATATATATATGAGTTAAATATATATTATTGAGTTAGTAAATAATCAACAAGTCATTAAAGGGATTATCAATGATAATATGATGTAATAATAAAGAGTAGGCAAATAAATTGTAAATGCATCTTAAAGATAATAAGCGAAATAAGATATGAACCAAGACCTAAACGTTAACTTAATAATGGTTAAGGATACTTAACGAGACTTAGAAGCGGGTAATGCGACGTATGAGCACGCAGGTAGTCTATGTGTCATAGTGTATAGAGTTCCATAATATAGTCTAACATTATAAGTATTTGCAGGTTCGTGTCATAATTGAAGTCAATAGGTTCTTCAATGTAATTTGAGTCATGAGTCCAATGCATCCAATGTGAGTATTTTACTCACTATGCATACATATATTATGGTGTGTTTGTGTGCTGCTTTTATGATATATATATTTCTAGTTGCATGATTTGAATGCATTGAGTTGAGAGTGCATGGATGGTTGCGTTGTCTAGATGTAGAGATACCTGCATTTATGTAAGGCCTTGTGAGTTGTCATTGTTCTTCAACTATCATATTGACGTTCAAAGACAATTTGCTAGAAGGTTTAGGCTTGGTATTATGGGATGCTAACGTCTATGTAAGGCCTCACGAGTTGTCGTTGTTCTTCAGTTATGACATGCTAGCATATTAGAGTCTTAACTCTAATACTCGCATGATCATATTGACATTCAAAGGCAATCGGCTTTGAGGTTTAGGCTTAGTGTTGCCTATTTCTAGTAATGTGGATGTCTTAGTACCGATAACCAAATGCCATTTTTAAGCTTATGGGTTATGTGCATACAAATATTCTCGCGTATATGTAAACCTAAGCAAACAAATCATAAAGTATTATTGTAGGTGAGGTCGTACAGAGTTGTTTCTATAACATAACTTCTATGTACAATCTTACCTGCTTAGTATGTTTAATTGTTTTCTATTAGTCGGTGTTTGCTATTTCAGCTATGAAGGCTTTCAAATAAAAGTTCATAAAATTGGCGGCTGTTATAGCGTACGCATGACTAAAAATGAAATGTTGGTTCTTTGTGAAAATTCAGTGAATAGTATACATTTGAGGTCTTAGTATAATTATTTATGCTAAGACGGTGAGCTCATAATACAATCTATACGGATGTGGCAAACCCCCATAACCGTATAGATGTTCTTTTGGCTGCAGGTATTCCGGTCGTAACTGATGGTATTATAGAAGTATACTTGGGAAATTATGACTGAAGCTCGCCGCGACGGTTGTAATTGTCGGACCATGGGTTGTTCACTATTTTATAGGTTTGTTTATAGCTCGTGACGCTTGTGTTACTTATTATTGTATAAAGCAATTCATGTTATGTATTTAATCCATATGACTGTGAATGATTGGAAATTGCTGAATATGTTTTTATTTAATTTGAAGTTATTCTTTTAGTTGTTGGTCTAAAAGTTATTAATCATACTCTACCGTTGGATTTCAACATGCTTTTATAATGCATTTGTCATTTATTTTTGCTTTATTCGTGGAAGTATTTTAATTATGTTGCATTGCTTTATTCTGTACTTAGGTTTTGATAGACACAACGTAACTTATCTCATATTCCTATGTTCAGTAACCTGACAGATTTGGTATTTTATAAGGGTTCAAAATAGATCTTGACTGGGTAGGACTGTGAAGGATATTACAGAACTCTCTTTGTCTCAAGACTGGCATTTTTTGAGGTAACTTTATTGTACTTGTGAGTATATATGTTTCATCTTATTGCTGATTTATTAGCAATGCTAGAACTTTTAATTTGTATGATAATTTAGGGGATTAGTTTGCGGGAGAACAATGATTAGAAGCTAGACCCACTACCTGTATGCTTTTTGTCCAATCCCAAGCGGATTGGAGTCCATAGTTTTGAGTGATCTTAGAAGCATCTTTTTGCTGTGAAGATTTTGCTCACGAATACCGATGTTTTAGATCAACTAATTATATTTTGCTCAGATAGCTTAGCAGGGATCTTGGTGAAGCAAGAAAATCTTTACAAACAGTTGATAGAAATCTTTAAAGCGTCACAAAATTGTCAAATCACTTTACTTTAAGCAAGATATAACTAGAAGAGGCTCAAGAAGATTAGTTTGTTATAGCTGTTAAACTATTAATTCGTTTTTTCTATTTTCTTCGTTATGTTAGCTTCATCTCTAAGTTTGATCTTGTATAAAAGGTGAGGGAAAGATAGATAAAACTATCGATTGAAATGTTAATTGTTCACTTATGAACTTGGAGATTGGCACTATCGAACGTTATGTATCATGTCACTGTCAGTTTTATCGAATACAATTCTTCTTTCTATTTTTTTCTTCTTGATTTCTTCTTTTTTTGTATCTTTTTCCTTTAAAATCAGTAATAGTTGATGGCAACTGTTATATAGCCAATTGGACAATGCTTTAATTATTGATGTTTTTTGTTTAAATATGTGGTGTTGTTTGGATGGAACAAAATAGTTGGTTGTTAATTTTGAAAGTAGTAATTTTAAAATTAACAACCCGCTAACTACTCTGTTCTATACATGTCTTTGCCAAACAAGAACACATATCTAAATAAAAAACATCAGTAATTAAAGTATTGTCCAATTGGCTATGTAACAGTTGCCATCAACTGTTACCGATTTTAAAGGAAAAAGATAAAAGAAAGAAGAAATTAAGAAGAAAAGAATGGAAAGAGAGAATAATTATATTCAAGAAAACTGACAGTCTGACATGATACAACACGTTCGATAGTGCCAATCTCCAAGTTCACAAGTGAACAATGAACATTTCAATTGATAGTTCTATCTATCTTTCCCTCACGTTTTATACAAGATCAAACTCAGAGATGAAGCTAACGAAAAAAAACAGAAAAAATGAATTAACAGTTTAACAGCTAAAACGAACTAATCTTTTTGGGTCTCTTCTAGTTATATCTTGCTCAAAGTAAAGTGATTTCACAATTTTGTGATGCTTTAAGATCTCTTATCAACTGTTTGTCAAGATTTTCTCGCTTCACCAAGATCCCTACTAAGCTATTTGAGCAAAATATAATTATTTGATCTAAAACATTGGCATACGTGAACAAAATCTTCATAGCAAAAAGCTGTTTCTTAGATCCCTCAAAACTATGGACACCAATCCGCTTGAGATGAGCATAGAGGCAGTGGGTCTAGCTTCCAATCATCGTTCTCCTGCAAGCTGATCCCCTAAATTATCATACAAATTAAAAGTTTTAGCCATGCTAATAAATCAGCAATAAGATGGAACATATACACTTTCAAGTACAATAAAGTTGCTCCAAAAAATGTCAGTCTTGAGACAAGGAGAGTTTTGCAATATCTTCCATAGTCCTACATAGTCAAGATCTATTTCCAAAAATGCCAAATCCGCTAGGTTATTGAATATAGGCATATGAGATAAGTGTTCTGCTGCATGTATCAAAACCTAAGAACATGATAAAGCAATGCAACATAATTAAAATACTTTCAAGAACAAAGCAAAAATAAATGACAAATGCATTATAAAAGCATGTTGGGATCCAATGGTGGAGTGTGATTAATAATTATTAGACCAACAACTAGAAGAATAACTTCGAATTAAATAAAAACATATTTAGCAATTTTCAATCATTCACAGTCATATGGATTGAATATCAACAGGTTGGATGTGATCGAGGTAAGACTTAGGTTCAAGTCTTGCCAAGCAAAAGAAAAATTATGTATCAATAACACAACCTAAGAGCAGAACATAAATGATATATGCAAACTGTCGTCATTCAAATAGAAACAATCATAGTAGTTGTGACGATCGTTTTTTTATTTTTTTTCAAAACATTTCATTAACATTAGTCTCTTGAAATAAAAACGGATCTTCACTGTGGCAAAACGATATGTCGCAAAGCCAACATATGAACATACCCAGGGGCGGAACCACGTTTATGGTTAGGGGGACGAGTGTCCCCCCAAAGATTTTTGAAACTCCTTAAAAAACACTAATAAGTCCATTATTACCCTTCATAGTTCACTTTTCGTCCCCCCAAATGATTTTTTTTTCCCTTAAAGTCAGGTTGAGGTCTACTCTCAAGTTAAATCTTTTCTTAGTTAATGATGAACGTAGCTTTTCACACTGCACAAATATATTAAAATTATTAAAAAGTCAAATATATAACATTTCTTTTCACACTGCACAAGACTGCAGCTTTTCACACTACACAAGCTGCACATCCTGTAGAGCTTGTGCAGTGTAAAAAAGCTTTTTTTTTTTCATTTAAACCGTAGTAATAAAATGGCTTACGAACATAAAATGGCTAATTAAGAGAGAAACACTATCTTTTACTTTTACATTGCAACAAGTTTTATTGTAAAAAAGTTTCTTTCCTTTCTTTCTTAGGAAACAAGTTTCTTTCAGACGGACCTAGCACAAGGCTTAGGGGAGTCCCCCAAAAATTTAAAACATTCATAAAAAAAAATTTCAAAAATTACTTTCATCCATCTCCACTTTTTTTTTTTTTTTAGTTTCGTCTCCCCTCACTCAAAGTTCTAGTTCTGCCCTTGAACATACCCTATAATATGTACTTGGTAAATCAGAGTATAACATCCATCTACTATGCAGTGGAAAACATAAATCTAATAGCGGAAATCACATTTTATACATCTATCACAAATAACTATGACAGAGCCATTAAATAATTCTATAATTAAATCTTGTTTACTAATTTCAAAATTAACAACCCATTATTTTGTTCCGTTCATGTTCTTGCTAAACAACATCACATATCTAAACAAAAAAATCAGTAATTAAAATATTGCCCAATTGGCTACGTAACAGTTGCCATCAACTATTATTGATTTTAAAGGAAAAATATATAAGAAAGAATAAATCAAGAAGAAAAGAATAAAAAGAGAGAAGAATTGTATTCAATAAAACTGACAGTGACATGATACATCACATTTGATAGTGAACAATTAACATTTCAATCGATAGTTCTATTTATCTTTCCTTCACATTTTATACAAGATCAAACTCAAAGATGAAGCTAACATAACGAAAAAAACAGAAAAAACGTATTAACAGTTTAACAGCTAAAACGAACTAATATTTTTGGGTCTCTTCTAGTTATATCTTACTCAAAGTAAAGTGATTTCACAATTTTGTGACGCTTTAGGGATCTCTATCAACTGTTTGTAAAGATTTTTTCCCTTCGCCAAGATCAATGATGGTTGGTAGTGCTGGAATGTTCCACAACTTTTTGCCTTTATATTTCTATCAAAACCTTTGATTCCCCTTCTTAGTACAGAGAGAGCAAATGGGTTGAAGTTTTCAGATATTTGTGCCATTTTGAAATAACCCTCTAGATCCCAACGCTTTCTATTTTTTACTTTTCTACCTAAACTGTTTACATCTTTACTAATTAACTTTATCCTCATTCATCTACAAGACTTGTCTAACCATCAAAAGTAAACAATTTTTGGTAAAAGAGAAACGGTCTTAAACAGCATGATGAAGACCTTGACACTTGGGGTAACACTCGTTCGATCTTCGCGTAGAAAAAGTGTAGGATAGAGATGCCAATTGAGTAGGTGACGGCACAAATTACATCCATCCCGTAAAAGAGAATAATTAAATCTACAATTTCATTTATGTTTCCGAATCACTTTCATTTTTTTATGTAGTACAATAAATTCCAAGAACTGTTCATTTTAGTAAAACACCGATATCCAAGGATCACTTCGTCATTCAAATTTCCCACTACCTCATATTCGTTTGAAGCATTAGAACCCTAAATTTGACACCTCAATTTTGTATGTAACCCATCAATTTAAAAACATGTATTTAACTCTTCAAAATCCCCAAAAGTAAGGCCCTATACGCTCAAATCAGCCACACCCATTCATTTATTGAATGTTCATACTTGCAATTAAATCCTTTAGTTTCACAATAAAGGCATCAACTTGAAGCAATTAGATTTTTTTTTTTTTTTGATAAGTAACTTGAAGCAATTAGAATTTAAAAACCGAAATCCCTAATTTTCATGGATAAACAACCACAAATTCTGAAACTTGTCAAATTAATCAAAATCCATTGCAAATTGAATGAACCTACATGTAATTCTAACGTCTATAAACAAGACCCATTCATCAATTTCGAAATATTAAGGCTGAACTATTTTAAAGTTTTGCTGCAAGTTTCCTTTTTTTTTTTAAAAAGAAAAAAAAATCTTATTCTTTACTTGAATGTGCATATTATTGCAGTTCATATGAGTTGTGTTGAATAAATTGTCCAACTAAAGGTAAACAATTTGAGCTACTACTCCTTGTGTGTCAAACACTTCGTATAGGATAACATCTGCAGTCACCAGTGTCATCTTTAGCAAACAAGTAAGCTTGAAAATCCAACTAAGAAGCAGATTCCACAAAGTACATCTCTATATGGTCTATGAATTTACTTTTCATTCCATATATTCTCAAGACTTGCATAAGTGAAAAGTGCCAAAAAGGGGCGTTTTAGTTTTGTTTTGGAGCAAGATGCTTTTGATCATGTCCCAAAAATCACAATTTGATGGTTTGTTTAGAGATTCATCCATGTTTTACCATTGAAATCTATCTCCATTGATTCATTGTTTTGTGCAATATGTGCTCGAGTCATGAGACTTGAGAGCGACGATTCTACTTATTTGATCAACATATCCAAGAACAATTTTTTGTTCAATGAGATGAAAAATAAATAATAGATCACTAAAAAAAAAAGTGCAAATTTTTGACGGATTTTTTCCCGACGGTTTTAAAAACCATCTAGAATTAAATATTTAATAACGCTTTTCTGAAAAGTGTTAGAAATTAAAAAATTTACAGACGGTTTTTTGAAAGCCATCAACAAAAAAAAGAAAAGAAAAAGAAATTGAGATGGTTTCAAAACAAACCGTCATGAAATTTGTTGACGGTTTGGACAAAAACCGTCTATAAATGTAAGTATGAAATGATGTTGTTAGTGTTGTTGAGAAGCTCTCTCTCTCTCTCTCTCTCTCTCTCTCTCTCTCTCTCTTCTAGAGCTTCTCTATCTAAATTCCCTCTAGGCTTTCTTTCAGGATTTCAGTTTTGTCGGGGGGGGGGAGGCCGGCTTCGTCGTTCTCCTTAGCCTTTTTAGGCTAAGGTAGTTTTTTGGTTCTCCTTGGTTTTCTAGTGAAGGTTAGTCTCCCAACCATTAGGGTTGTGGAGTTTTTGTCCCCCCGGTGTGGATCCGGTGGTGGGTGTTCTCCTCCTAGTCCTTTTGGACTATGGAGGCTTATTTTTCTATTTTTTAGTTTGTTTTGGCATGTAAGCTCACTGGAGAAGGTGCTAGAGGGGAGTCGCTGTCCTGGGCGTGTTGACGGTAGAGATCTTGGCCGAGCTTCAATCATCATTTTCTTGGAGGCCAAATCTGTTTTTCCGTCGTCTTTTGTTGGACACGCTTCCTCCAGTCTCGTTCGTTGTCGTTTTTTGGTGCGGCAGCCGCTTCTCACGGCCATGCAGAGACTCTGTGGCCAACACATGATGGTTTTCTGTTTTGGGCAGCATGTGATGGCCATGAACTGTTTGTTGGCCGTGTCTGGTTGCCATCAGAGGATTATGGTGAACGGCAACTGTAGGGAGTCTTATGGAGGCGGATCTTCTGAAAGGCAGTTTCTGTATTGATTTTTCCAGTGTTGTTTGGCAGTTTGCTTTGTGCTTATTAACCTAGTCATTGCTTTTAGCCAGAATGTGTGACCGACTCCCTATTCAAGGAAAGTTTTATGTCAACGCAGAGGCATCATTCTGTTTGACTAGGTTTTATTTGTAGCATTCTTTCTGTTATGTTCTGAGTCTTTTAGGCTCAGGTGGGGTACACACCTTGATGGTGGTGTTGTGTCCACCTTTATGATGGTGTTGTGTACACTTATATGGTGGTAATGTTATGTACCCTTATAGTTTTTATTTTTATTTTGACATGTCTACACAAGAGGGGGAGGGAAAATTCGAACTAATGACATCTGCTTCATAAGGCGTGGTCCCCAACCGATTGAGTTATTCCTTGGGGATGATGTATCCTTCTATTGATTAATGAAAGATTTATCTTTCTTAAAAAAAAAAAAAAATGAAATGATGTTGGCATCAGTTCCCCATAGCCATATTTGTATTTCTTCTAAAAAGAAGTGCCCAAACGAAAACCACATTGATTGCAAAGATTTCTTCTCTCACTTGATAACTGATGTGCTCGTCTTTCCTACTGTCCTAACTGTTAATTTACCTTAAAACCCGCTAATATAGAGGGTAAGTGGACAGTGGAGATTTTACTATGAAAATCTCAAGAAACAGCTTCATTTTTATTTTTTTTTTGGCTTTGGGAAAGTTCCATCTTATTTATGAGAAATGCTAAAAATACTACTAGTGCACAACCCCAAGACACATTGGAGGATAATGTGTCTTGAGGTTGTGCATTAGTAGTGCATGAATCATTCCCTCTTATTTATTGAGGAAATGCTAAAAATACTATTAGTGCACAACTAGTGCACAACCCAAGACACATTTGGGGGGATCCACGTGTGTGGATCCCACTCCAATATATCTTGGGGTTGTGCTCTAGGGATCCGGCTTGTGTGCTGTAGTTTTTTTGCTGTAAAAATAAGCATCGGCCCAGATGAAGTTAAATTATTTAGTGGCTTAGATCTAACAAAAGAAAATGTTTTTTTTCTAAAGCCTCACCAATGCAAATAGCTCGGTCTTCCCTCGCCGGAGACCATAATCTCCGGCTAAAATCTAGCCAGAGGCCTCTCTAGCCTAAGAACTCTTCAGCGAACCCCTCCGCGATTCCGCGCCCATCACCAAGCTGAAGCCTAAGCCAGAACCGATCGAGACCTCCCATAGATTAAACACACCCTCTTTATAGCCCAAGAAACTACACACTCCAACATGTCTCGTTCCATTCCACCACCCCACCATCTCTAACACCCACTTCTTTGGTGAGATCTCTCTTCCCATGGCACCTCAGTGACCGCAATGCTCCCTACTGACCTTTCCACTTGATCTCACACACCATAGCCTTCTCTCCTTCAATTTGAGCTAAAATTAGGCCTTCAAGCCGGCGAACAACAATTATAGCTTCGAATTTCTTCGACAAGAGTGGTGGCCATGACGACCACCGTATCGGCTTCAACACCAGTTGCTAAAACTCAAAATTGAGGCCAAATTTCACTAAATGGGTTGGTAGAAAAAGGAATTTGAGGAACTGGGTATTTAAAATTGGGTAAAGCGAACAAAGATTTTGAAAGAAAGTTAAGATCTTTAAGGAAATGGGTATTGAAGATTCACTACAGAATAAACTAACAAAGATTTTGTCACACAGTTTGAAATTGGGAATGACCAGTGTATGAAAAAGTTGCAAGCTTTGTGGTTTGGAAGGGATAGATTAAGTGGAGATAGCTGGATTTTGAAAGTTGATGGGAGATTAAAGGAGAGAATTATCGGAGAAGACGACCAAATTTTAGTTGGAGATTCTGGTCTTCGGCGAGGGTTGACCGAGCTGTTTGCATTGGTAATTTGGTGAGGCTTTAGAAAAAACAAATTTTCTTTTGTTAGATCTAAGCCGTTAAATAATTTAACTTCATCTAGGCCGTTGCTTATTTTTACAGTAAAAAAACTTCAGCACACAAGCCGGATCCCTAGAGCACAACCCCAAGATAATTTTGAAAGTTGATGGCCGTTGCTTATTTTTATAGCATGTGTGCTGTAGTTTCTAATTACAGCACACAAGCCGGATCTGTGCTCTAGTTGTGCACTAGTAGTGCATGAATCATTCCTCTATTTATTGACTTCTCGAGCCTTCCGCCACTCTGCTACCCTCTGGATAGGCTGGGTTTTCTTTTGAGTTGTTGAAAATTTATTTGCCTAATTTAATTATCCTTTATTTAAAAATAAAAAATAAAAAAAAAAACTTTTTTGGTTATTTTTCTTATTAGATAAATGATAAAATTACAACTCTTACACAATTATTTCACAACCTCAAGACTCATTGGGTAGAACCCATATATGAAACTCACATGCATGAATCTCACCTAATATATATTGGTTGTGGGATAATTGTGCATAAATCGCTTCCCTTCTTATTATTTGTGTTAATTGTGTACAAGCTCACAAAATATGTCGATCATTTGAATTTGCCCAATTTCTGATGAATTTTGGATGACACCTTTTACCTTCCCTTTATTGTTCTGCTAAATGTATAAAAACATGGAATTATTCAAATCAGCCAAAAATGTCAGTGTTGTTACCGTTTTTGTCAAGCATATTGTGTTTTGATTGATCCATACTTATTATCTTCACTTAAAGGATGCTTTGAGGATTGATAGGCAATTTATTCTGCATATCTCATCTACGAGTACCTGAAATCTTGTTCTTGAACATCTCAGTATAATCATGGAATGTTTCTAAAAGCTTTGTTACAGTGTGGATATCCGTACTATGTTGGTGAGCTGTTGGTTTTTCATCATATTTGCTTATGTGGCACTCTCAAGTTAAGTGGACTGCAACATTAATTTAGTGGCTAACATAATAAGTGTTATGTTGTATTATCACATCAATTTGTAAGATATTGTAATAAATTTGATAGAACCTTTAGCAGCACTAACGTAAAAATCACAAGGTTGATGACCAAATATATTTCACACCAAAAGATTACTATAGTAGGGAATGTAGATTTAATAAAAGAAAAAAGAAAATGAAAAAAAATTCCTGATCATTGAAATATGGAACATGCATGCCTTTTAGAACATACTGAACAATCGGGATCTGATTCACAACATGATGATGAGAAACCTTAAACTTGCACAAGTAATTAACGATCTCAAAGTTGTCACAAGGAGGTGGTAGATGCCAATTATTTCTTATCCGTACAGGGGTTCATCCAAGAATGCAATAAGGGTGAGCATAAACACTTAGATCGGCACAGTAATAGAACCAGTGCTTTGGATTTCGCTCTTCTTCACATATATCACAATAATATTCACCATCATAATCATATTCAGTGTTATAACATAGTTTGAAGGGTTGGTCAAAGAATTGATACCTCACAGTAAGTGGATGTGTTGCACATCTGACATCCAAAATGAATTCACAATCAGCACACCTAAATACATTTCCTACGCGATCACAACAACTACACTTCTCATGATAGGGTGCCCTTGACAGAATAAGCGGGTGGTCGTGACCATCATGGGTAAAGATATCTAAGATCAAACTACATTGGACATCTGCATCAAAATTGCATATATCACAATGGTAGGTGAAGCCAGCACATTCACGACCACAAACATTACAACCGAAGCTGCCACGAATATAAGGCGCCTTTGCGAGGAGGGTAAGGAGGTGGGAGTGAAGTGGGTGTTGCTTTTTTCTGGGTAATTCAACACAAGATTTATGAAGAAAAAATATCCATTGAGCACAAGTGTAAAATGGAGGGAATATAGGATGCATACACCCATTACATTTTTCGTTGTTGATGAAAAGCTCATCAATAAGCTTTAAGTCATGTTGATGACTAAAATGTTTGATTTCTTGGGCTATTTCAATCTTATCCTCTCCCATCGTGATCTTTTTGACAGCATAAGCTAATGAATCGTTAATGGATTCATCTAGTACTTTGGAATCTTCCTTTTTTATTTCCTCCGTGTATCCCTCGCGTGTAGCACAATCAAGGTGGGCAACGAAATTGCATTTTGAGCAATAATAAACATTGTCAGTGTCCACCTTTTTAACGCAGAGACGACAAACTCGAAGGTAGGATTGATTTAGTTGAGAAAAGCCAATATGTTTGAGAGCGTGCTGGTGACTTATATGTTTGACAATCAATGGTAAGGCAGCACATTTTCGGTGGACCATGAGTGAGCATGCATGTGAGAGTATTGGTACATAAGTAAGAGTACATGTCTTCATCTTTTTTCCCACATGCATCACAAGTGAACGAGATTGATTTCCGCAGCAGCTTCAATGGGTGGTCGTGAAATTCAGCTTCTATGGTGAAGGGTATAGAAGCGCATTTAAGATGAAGGTTAAAATTACAGTGTAAACAATGGTAAGCGAAGCCCCCGCGTATATATTTATTGCAAAAATAACATCGCCCACGAGTTAGTCTTTTTTTGATATGGAGAATAAGAGGGTGTTGCGGGTGCAATGGGTGCTGCAACTCGCGCGGTTGTTCGCCACATGATTTGTGAAGGAAAAACTCGCAACTTTTGCAACCGTAACTAAAACCCAATATTTCTTCGCAGCACCCGTCACAAGGATATTTAAAATTTGAATATGCCCAGTAATGAAGAAACGTCAACGGATGGGAGTGGAAAAAATGCTGAAGCTCCATGTGTCTTTCTCTCTCGATCTGTTCCACACAAAACTAATTTTCCTACATGCAAGACCACTTTTTAATTAGCAATATCCACTCGGTAAATTAAATTATCATAAAACTAGTGAATTTTTATGGTGAGCAGTGAAGGTCGATCCGCTGGTAAAGGCTAATCTAAAACTTTAAGACAAAGCATCTTTTGTAATAATGAAATATTTAGATGATTTTCTCCTAAACTTACCCGAAGAGATGAGCACAAATCTGGATGGGTATATTTTGGACCCTTGATCAGCTTCTTCAAAGAGATAGATTACCCTACACCAAAATCAGAAATTTATCTTCAAAATAAAAAGGACCCAAGTACTTAACCAAAAAAATAAAAACATATGATTGTCACATGCTCAAAAATACACTATATATTTTAAAATTTTGGTTGAAGGAAATTCCAACAACTTTAGACGAAATTTCTGTTTTCGTGAACTCTTGAATTGCTTTTTCAGGAACATTAGTTAGTATCATCTTTTGATTTGTAATTTCTTTCCAATGCAATTTTAAAGCTAAAGGAAATGGAATGGATCGATAACACCCCATCACTACTTTATGCATGTGCAGTGCAAATCTCAGCATTAATTACTAAGCCCATATGGATTATGCAGACATTTTGATGCATGCAGAAGCTGGGAATAAAGTTGTTGCTCCATTTGTTAATTTTAAAGGAAAAAGGGCAAACGACCAATTCTTTTTTGGTAGCCATCTTACTAATAAATATATGGGATGAGCAGGAAAACTAAGAAGGAATATTGGAAGCAAAACATCGGAAGAAAAAAAAGGGCATTGAGCATGGTTTTTTCAATCTTATCTTCTCTTAGCTTGAACTTCTTGACAACATAATTCGATGAGTCGATGGATTCATCAAGCTCCATCTCTCTTTCGTTAGGCATACCGCAAAGGTAGCTAAGAGACAAAGATTTAGAGTGCGTTTGGCACTGCTATTTTACTGACAAACTTAGAAATATGTGTTCTCAAATCGCAAGTAAAAACGCACGATATTTTTAAAGGGTAAATTGCATTTTTGAAAATCGTAAGCACATGATTTTAAAGTTTTTTTTTTCTTCTTAATTTTATTTTTTTAATCGTAAGTAGCAATAGGGCGCGTTTTTAAAAATGCAGAATTTTAATGACTAAATTGTGTTTTTAAAAATCGCGTTTTTAAATCAAACATTTTAAAATCGTTTAGGGACAAAATATCAACTTGACGCATGATTTTCCCAAAATGTCCCATTTTTTAAGCGGGGGAAGGGGGGGGGGGGGATTGATTGGAGTCGCCATAGCCACTCCTTGAGTCATTTGGGGGTGGCTCAAACCTTTTGAGGGTGGTTTCAGTCACCCCCATCAGGCCCTTAAGGGTGGCTAAGCCACCTTTTTTATTTTTTCAAGGCAAATGAGGGCATTAGAACTTTTCGCCTCCTAAAAATTCACGTGCGCCACATTGTACATGTTAACCTTCATCATTTTTTTAAAAAAAAACAGACGAATTTTGTTAACGACATGGATACCTCGACAATTTCAAAAACTTGATGAACATACATTGCCAAAAGGAAAAAATCACATACTAGATCGCAGAACCAGTCATCAATACTCACAGCAAAGCATTAATTCGGAAGGTAAGATCGGCTAGAAACACATCTCTTACTTCTGTTGTTCGAAGGGAAAGACTAAGGAGTTGATGGGTGTGAGTTTGCAATGATCAACAATGTGATCTTTATATAATATAATTAACTGGGAAAAAAGAAAAAAAAAAAAAAAAAAAAAAGAAAGAAAGAAAGAAAAGAAAAACCAAGAAGATAATTGTGAAGCAAAATTCACACATTTCACTCAATTGCAAGATACTTTACTTACGTCGTTAAACTTGGCATATATGCTTATGTATCGCATTCAAATTAAACCATCATCGAAGAAGTTAAGACAAGTAAGTCTTCTAGATTTCAATGCTTACTCCATCCAAAAATAGCTTATCTACATTGTTAAAACTTTGAAAAAATGCAAAATCAGTCTTTGTAGTTGACCTAAATTATAAATTGTTCCCTGTCATTTTAAAATGAATTCAGAGGTTCTTGAGGTATGCCAAAAAAACATAATTTAATTTTCTGGACTGAAATTCCATTAAAACATTTGATGGATTCTGGTAGGTGCCACATCAACACCAATAGAATGACAACATGTGTCATTCTAAATAAAAAATAAAAATATATAAAACTATTTAAAAAAAAAAAAAGTGGAAAGGGGTGGCTGCCCAACCTACAGCCACCCCTAAATCAGACTGGAGGTGACCCGTTGGCCAACCCTAGATTAGATTGGGGGTGGCCACGCGCCAATCGGTAGTCACTCTTTTACTTTTTTTCTTTTAAAAAAAAAAATTATTTTGTAGTTTTATATATATTTATATTTTTTTATTAGGAATGACATGTGTCGTCTCTTTATTGGTACTGACGTGGCATCTAACAGAATCCTTAAATGTTTTAACGGAATTTGATTTCAGGGACGAAATTGGTTTTTTTTTTTTTTTGCATATCCCAATGACCTTTAAATTAACTTTGATATGACATGTAGCGATTTGTAATTTAAATCAATTATGATGACTAATTTTATATTTTTTCTTTAAAATTTACATATTTATTGTTGTATTGCGCTCAAAACTATCACCGACAAGTTAAAGACAAGCAAGCAAGTCCTCTAGATTCTAATGCTTACACCATTCAAAAATACTCTACATAGAACATATCCATGTACTGGTTTATCACTCTTTTCTTCGGTAACACTCATTGGCTCTTCACGTAGAACATATTCATGTACTATTGTACTGGTTTTATCACTCTTTTCTTCGGTAACACTCATTGGCTCTTCACGTAGAACATATTCATGTACTATTGTACTGGTTTTATCACTCTTTTCTTGGGTAACACTCATTCGATCTTAACGTAGAAAAAGTGTAGGATAGAGATGCCAATTGAGTAGGTGATGGCACAAATTACATCCCCCATAAAAGAGGATAACTAAATCTACAATTTCATTTTGGTTTCCAAATCACATGCATTTTCCTGACAGATGAAATTACCAAAAGCTGGGAACAATTACAGAAAAGAAAAGGCATTAAAAGGAATAAACTTTTGTGAGCTCAATCAGATGCTTGGCTGGACCCACAAATTGAGTGATGTAATATATATTATGCAGAAAAAGCATTAACAAGTTGCTGTGACTATCTCTATCTTGATTAACAAGTTTGATGATCGAGCATGTAACACGCAAGAATGTTCCTGATTAAAGCAAGGAATCATCTTCTAGAATTGGTTTAAATTTAAATGGAGCTGGACTATGTTAATAGGACTAGTGCATGGGCCCTTTAATTAACTTAATAGGACTAGTGGGCTTTTCTTAAAATATGTCAGTCTTTAATAGGCCTTTCTGTTAGAGCACCAATGTTGAGTTCTTCGATTCAAAAGTTTAAGCAAATTTGAGAGAAAAACTCAAAAATCTTCCGTGCATCAAACTCTCCAAAATTTCTTCAAAATGGGTTACGTTAAAAACCCTCTCCAAATTTAACCTCCCCAAATCCTTGAGCCATTTTTTTTTTTTTTTATCATTTTCTTTCATTGGGAATGAGATAAAGAGGATGGGTTGTTAAAGTGGTTGGTGTCAAAACTAATAAAAAATAATATTTATTTAAAATAAAGAAATATTTAGAGAATTTGATGTAGGAAGCTTTTTAAAAATAGAAGAAAAAAAAAAAAAAAAGATTTTTGAGTTAAAATTTAGAAAAAAAAAAAAAAAAAAAAATTTAGAGAGTTTGATACGTATAATCTTAAGGAATTGGGATTGTGGGATGGCCCTTCCAATCAAAAAGATAAAAATCTTCTAACCAGACCGATATCAGATATGATTTGGTGTTTAAACAAGCAGCTACTTATCAGAATCTCATACCAAAGAATAGTATTCAGAACCAATTACATTAGTTTTTTTTGCTTTACATATTATTGCAAGATGATTGCTTATTTATTTTTGACAGTATAGAGAGTAATTTGTTGCTTATGCATATCCCATGAAGCTCTCCAAATGATTTGATACCACTGGGAACTTATTGAAAATCAAGTAAACTATATAGAATGATTTTGCATTTTTTTTCAAAATATTAAACAACGTGAAGTGCTAACATTAAATTGTTCACACACAAAATTTCAGGAGCAGAGGTTATATAATATTCAGATTCTAATAATTTTGTTCATGGATCACTAACAATTCTAACAAAATTAATATAAAACCCACTTACTCAAGCTAGTTTTGAATTGTCTAATAGAGAACAATTTTGACACAACTCATAAGCCTGATACAAACTCAACACAAAATTAAAAAATTATAATTTTATGTGATCGAGTCAGGGTTAATTTGGGTTGATCTTTATAGACCACCAAATGCATGCAAACATCCCACAACAAACATCACTTATAAGCTTGTTGTGGCCCATTAACCACTGCATGAGACCCAAACATTTACAAAAACAAATTCATTTCCCCCTGGTATAAAGGATTCTTCATTAAAAATCATTATTCTTCACACTAATAAACAATCCCTAAGACTCCCCGAAATTGTTCACTCTTTATATAACTCTGGAAAAATCAGTTTCCAAAATCAATCAGCGGAAAAAACCTACTAATTCCTTTTATCTTTTTCGGTTAAGTACAATTTGCAAATTGCTCGATATATATAATTAACATCGACATTAATAATGGTAATAATAAATAATGCAATATTCATAGAATATAGACGCCTTCTTCACAACCATAACACAACACTCTATAAGAAAAAAACGACATGACTATCACCAAGAAGACTTACCTAAAAAACAACCCCAAATTACAAACAACATGTGTCTATGTATTAATAATATCTGCATTTTTACACCAAGCGCGATATTATACATTTGTGCATGTCTTTATCTACATACCTGAGAGGGGAAGCCATTGCAGATGTACGGAACTGACTTTGCTTGATGCGGCGTCGAGTTTTTCTGAGGGGTTTTGTAAGAAATTGAAGTAGTGGGTTTTGCTTTTCTCAAACTCTTGTTAATGGATGGAGTTAATTTAGGGTGGAACTGAAGTTTTAGGGAAAAATAAAAAATAAACAAAAAGTTTAGGAATTAAAATATTAGGAAAAAAAAAACATTTATTCCCTCAAAATTACTAAACAATTTTTAATGGAACTTTCAACCGATAGGGTTGAAATATCCCTCTTTTGCACAAAAATGACAAATAGTTTAAATAAAAATTTTGAATTTTTTTTCCTAAAATTTGAATATATATATATAAAATTATTTTTTTGATTTTTTTTTTGTTTCAATTTTTTTTATGTCAGAAGTAATTATTATTATTATTTTCATAAAAAAAGAACATTACAACCCAATGATAATTTAGAGAGGGGGCATTGCATAAATTAAAAAAGTCCAAAAAAAATTACAAATTGTTTAATAATAAGAAGTAAATGTAATTTCTTCAAAATATTTAAATGCATTATCAATAGAATAATGCTCTGCACCACCTCCTCGTCCTCCCTCCTATTCCCTTATGTGTCTTGGTTTCTCAAATAAAAAAAAAATCACTTTCCATGCATCAAATATTATAGAAAAACACGATACATAAACTTTAGAAATATGGGGTACTGTATAGTATTATTCTTATGAATATTATCGAAAATTATGATTAATGAAAATAAGATAATTTTTGTTAATGGTAGTGGGCTACAGCCATACTGGTATGAATCTTTGATAATGATGAAAAAACTCAATATAAAGAGGATGTCCCCCTTCTCCGACTGTTAAAATATCTCAACCCTTTGACTAATGTATTAGAATCCTTTCCGGTTCAAATAAACATGAGAGTATCCAGTTCTTTTAATTCCTCTTCCTTGCAAGATGAAAAAGTATGGCTTGTTTGCCTTCTACCCTACCTAGGTAACTACTAACTTGCTGTTATAGAATGTTGGTTTATGTTATTTGTGATAATTGGTTTTGAATCCTTTAAGCTTTTTTTATGCTAATTTTAGGTGTTCAGTGTTTGTTTTGGGTGACAACTTTTACCTTCCCTTTATTGTTCTGCTAAATGTATAAAAACATGGACTTGTTCAAATCAGCCAAAAATGTCAGTGTTGTTACCGTTTTTCTCAAGCATATTGGTGTTGTTTGGTAATTGTCATGCCTTTAAAGAGTAGTGGATTGTTAGTAAGTTGTTAATTTTGAAATCATAAAAAGTGATAGATTTGATATAAAGTAAAAAATGTTTTTATAAAAAAGTGAAGAAAAAAAAATTTGTATTGTACTGAATTTTTTATTTGTATAGTAAAAAAAAATAATATTGTTGTGATATAAAAAGTGAAAAAAGTGAGAATGTTTTAATATTAATTGTTATTAGAAAATGTGAAATGTGAGAAAATATGTGTAAACAGTGCAAAAATACTAGTCTCGCCTGTACAAGGCGTTGCCAAACAACGCCATTATGTTTTGATTGATCGATACTTTTTATCTTCACTTAAAAGATGCTTTGAGGATTGATAGGCAATTGATTCTGCATGTTTTATGCACGTCTCATCTACGAGTTCTGAAACCTTGTTTTTGAACATCTCAGTATATTCAATGAACAATATTGTATACTTGGGTTTAACCCTTTTTTTTTCTTAATAAAATCTGAATTATTCATTTAAAAAAAAAAAAATGAATGTTTAAAAGCTTTGTCACAGCGTGGAAATCCGTACTATGTTGGTGAGCTGTTGGTTTGACGTCATATTTGGGAGACCAATGCTCTGCCGATTCGGAATGCAATTGGCTACGGTGACAAAGCATATATTGGTTGGTGCAGTGCTTAAAATTTTACTCCCTTTAGTAGTAGCTGTGCACTTCGATACGATGGTTTGGTTGGCCGAACAAACCCAATTCCATGATGGCTCATGGGAGAGGTTGTGACCACTTTGATGGCCATGGGGGTAGACGCCAGTACCTTAAACTTGCTCACATAATTAACGATTACAAGAAGGTGGTAGATCCCAATTATTTCCTATACGGCTTTCTTCCAAGAATGCAATTGGGATGAGCAGGGAAATTGAGATCAGCACAGTAGTAGAACCAGTGCTTTGGATCTCGTTCTTCTTCACATATATCACAATAATATTCACCATCAAAATCATATTCAATATTATAACACAGTTTGAAGGGCTGTTCAAAGGATTGGTACCTAACTATACGCGGCAACGTAGCACATCTGACATCCAAAGTGAATTCACAATCAGCACACTTGAAAACATTTCCTTTTCTATCACAACAACTACACTTCTCATGATAGGGTGCCCTTGACAGAATAAGCGGGTGGTCGTGACCGTCATGGGTAAAGATGTCTGAAATCAAACTACATTGTACATGTGCATCAAATTCGCATTTCTCACAATGGTAAGTGAAGCCATCACAATCATCACGACCACAAACATTACAACCGCAATTAGCATAAGGTGGCTTTGCGAGGAGGGTGAGGAGGTGGGAGTGAAGTGTGTGTCTCTTTTTTCTTGGTAATTTAACACAAGATTTATGAAGAAAAAATCTACATTGAGCACAAGTGTAAAACGGAGGGAATATAGAATGCATACACCCATCACATTTTTCGTTGGTGATAAGAAGCTCATCCACAAGCTTTAAGTCATGTTGATGACTAAAATGTTTGATTTCTTGGACTATTTCAATCTTATCCTCTCCCATCGTGATCTTTTTGACAGCATAAGCTAATGAATCGGTAATGGATTTATCCACTACTTCCGAATCTTCCTTTTCTATTTCCTCCGTGTATCCCTCGCGTGTAGCACAATCAAGATGGGCAACGAAATTGCATTTTGAGCAATAATAAACTCTGTCAGTGTCCACCTTTTTAACACAGAGATGACAAAGTTGACGGTCAGATTGGTTCACCTGAGAAGAGCCGATGAGGTTGAGAGAGTGCTGGTGACCGGTATTTTTGACAGCCAATGGTAAGGCAGCACATTTTCGGTGGACCATGAGTGAGCATGTGAGAGTACTGGTACATAAGTAAGAGTACATGTCTTCGTCTTTTTTCCCACATGCATCACAAGTGAAGGAGACTGATTTCCGCAGGAGCATCAATGGGTGGTCATGAAATTCAGCTTCTACGGTGAAAGGTATAGAAGCGCATTTAAGATGAAGGTTAAAATTACAATGAGAACAATGGTAAGCGAAGCCCCCGAGTATATATATATTTATTGCAGAAATAACATAGCTCATCATCTGGGCTTGTTCTGATCTGGAGAATAAGAGGGTGTTGCGGGTGCAAAGGGTGAGGCAACTCGCGGGGTTGTTCGCCACATGATTTGTGAAGGAAGAAGTAGCAGCTTTTGCAACCGTAACTAAAACCCAATATTTCTTCGCAGCACCCCTCACAAGTAGCTGTAAAAGGTAAATAGGCCCAGTACTGAATATAGGCCAACGAATGGGGGTGGAAGAAATGCTGAAGCTCCATGTGTATGTCTTTCTCTCTCGATCGATCCGTTCCACACAAAACTAATTTTCCTACAAGTCTACTTTTTAATTAGCAATATCCACTTTTTAAAGGCTATAAATGAAAAGGATTGAAACAAGAGGAGCCTTAAATTATCAAGATTAAGAAACAAAGAAATTAAAGTCATGAAGGGGAGTTCAAAGTTTTTACCTCACTTTCAACTGCTTTGGTCGCCGAAACTTCCCAAATTCTGATGGTATAGTGATGGGAGCTAGGGAGTGATCGGTCTCAAGGGTGGTTAAGATCGGTGCAGCGCTCTAAAAGAAGAAGAAAAGGATAGCGATGGGAGCTAGGGAGTGATCGGTCTCAAGGGTGGTTAAGATCGGTGCAGTGCTCTAAAAGAAGAAGAAAAGGGAGAAATGGAGAAAGGATAACAACGCAACAGGCCTTGTAAAGCCTTGTACCAAAATGCCGACCAGGCAAAATGTCTGTACCAAAATCACTACCATCGGGAGACACAAATTTCTGCTACCCCACAGCTTCAATTATTCAAGATCTTCTGTCATAATGTAACCAATCTTGAAAAAATGCTAATCATATATATATCTGTGATATTTTTTTAAAAATTGTTAGTTAATTTAAAAAAAAAATTAAATTTTTTATAAAGTCCAATTTCACCTAACAATTAAGCAATATGAGACTTAACACTTATAACTATTTTTATAAACCACCAAGCCTATCTCTTATATTCTTAATAAAAGATCATAGTGTTATAAACTCTCCACTTAAACCTCTAAAATATCATCGCCAGGGATCAGGTCTTACAGGGTTCCAATACCTTATGGCATTATAACCGGCCTTGTTATCATTTGTAATGACTCAAAAATAAGTGTAAATCACATCTACCTTATCGCTCTAAAATAACTAGTGAATTTGAAAACGTGCGGCTACAAAGATTGAAGCTCACACCGGTATTGAAACTAAGGTCTTGGAGATTGCTAGTGATGGATTCAGTATCATTGTTTTCACCGCTCTGGGCTGGTTTTTTCATGTCTGAGTCCATAGGCTTTGTAAGTGTTTAATAAGTCAAAGAGAGACGGACCGTAGAGAGAAAGGGGAGAGAGACAGTGTTGGTTGGCCCGTTCGTCTTGGTGGGCGGTGCTTTTTTGGACTGTGGGCGTGGCCTGTGTCAATGGGCGTCGCCGGATTTCGAGCTGGTGCCGTGGGTGGGTGTCGCCGGTGCATTCGGTGAGGAAGTGGTTGGTGGTGGGCGAAGGAGGATAGTGGGAGGGGGAGACAGAGCAGCAGCAGCGTGGCTTATTTTGAAAATTTTAGGGCATTTGGGGGAAGAAATGGGGGAAAGGGGAAGTGTTTCACGCGTGCAACAGTTTTTGTTTTTGATTTTTTTTTTTAAAAATATATATATATATATATAATATATTAAATTTCATGCCACGTAAGACGAGAGTCGGACGAGCATCTGACTCTCGTCCTCCGGATAGACGAGTTCTTCCTTCTTCTTCTCTTTTTTTTTCTTCTTCTTCTTTTTTTTTTTTTTTTAAAAAAAAAACATTTTCTTTACTTGATCTGCATATTATTGCAGTTTATCTGAAATTGAGTTGTGACGAATAATTTGTCCAACTAAAGTTAAACAAACTGAGCTACTATTCCTTTTATGTCAAACAATTTGTATAGGATAACATCTGCAGTCACTAATGTCATCTTTAGCAAACAAGTAAGCTTGAAAATCCAAATACTGTTCCGTTTGTTTCGGCGTAAAATGATTTCTGGAAAATTATTTCGGTATTTTACGGTGTTTGGTAGGGGCAAAAATAATAGTCAACGAAAACCATTTTCGGTTTGACTGTAAAAGCTTCTTTAATTTTTGAAAAACGATTTGTGATTTTAAAAACCGTAAATCATTTTCCGAAATTATATTCTTCGTCCTTGCACGCACGTTTGATATCCGATTGCCAAAATCCGGCAATAGTCAGTCATCTGAAACCAGCAGCACCGAAATTTGGCAACATCCGGCCACTGGAATAATGCAGGCATCGGAATTTAGCCACCAGAATACTGCCGGGGCCGGAATCCAGCGACATCCGGCCATCGTCGCCGGATGCCGGCGGACCAGATTCCGACAGAATCTGGCCGGAATCCGGTCACTAATCCGGTCGGATCTGGCCAAAATGGCCGGATTGACCGAATCCGGAGGAGTCCTGCCGGAATCCGGCCAACCGTGCTCGCTGGAATCCGGCGACAGCTTCATTTTCACTTTTTGTAATTTTTTCGTGCGAATCAAACGTCGAAAAATATTTTTGAGAAAATTATTTGTTTTTGAAATTAATTTCGTCGAAAATATTTTACGACGGAAACCATTTTACGTCAAAACAAACGGAGCATAAGATGCAGATTCCACTAAGTACATCTCTATATGGTACGTCTATGAATTTTCTATTCATTTCATATATTATCAAGACTTGCATCAGTTAAAAGTGCCAAAAAGGGGCGTTTTAGTTTTGTTTTGGAGCAAGATGCTTTTGATCATGTCCCAAACATCACAATTTGATGGTTTGTTTAGAGATTCATCCGTGTTTTACCATTGAAATCTATCTCCATTGATTCATTATTTTCTGCAATATGTGCTCTTGAGTTTTGACACTTGAGAGAGATGATTCTACTTATTTGATCAACACATCCAAGAACAATTTTTTGTTCAACGAGATGAAAAAGAAATAATAGCTGTTTTGGAGTAATGATCGGTTGACTGTTTGGGAGAGCTAGAATGTCAAAATTATGCAGACTTAATTTCATAGGGTTAAAGAATGCAGGAGCCTCTGTGCTAAACTCTTTCTAACAATTTCACTTAACGAATACATCAATTTCATCTAATCGTTTAATGCCATGCTTTTTCTTAAAAACTCTTTTACAGAATTAAAATCATTGTCTTTTTTCTTTTTTCCCCTTTTCCTTGTTTGTATGCTACCCTTTGGATATGCAATTTCTACAAACATACAAAGTTACAAAATTTTACATGGTATAAGAGCGCTTGTGTGACGTCCAAGATCGCTCGGGTATAGTAATGAATATGTGCTTATATGTATATTTGCATTATTTTTGACACAACGCGTTTTAAAGCCGTGATGACCATGAACCTATCAGAACTCCAAAGTTAAGCGTGTTTTTGTGAGAGTAGTATCAAGATGGGTGACCTCTTGGAAAATCTAGTTCGAAAGAGCTAAAAGTGAACAATATTATATCGTTGAGTAAGAGTTGTTCCACCTTGTGAGTCAAGTCTCTCCCTGTTTCCAATGGTTTTCTCTTCTTCTTATTCTTCTTCTACAACCAACTCCATCTTCTATAACTATTGTTCATCACCTTAATACTCTCAAACTTATCTCCTTTTTAGTTTTGTTTTGGTATAGAGTAATTTGTTACTTATGCATACTTCGTGAAGCTCTCAAAATATTTTGATACCATTGAAAACTTATTGAAATCAGGTAAACTACACCGAATGATTTTACATTTTTTCAAAATATTAAACAACGTGAAGCGCTAACATTAACTTGTTAACACACAAAATTTAAGAAAAAAGGACATGAATATCACCAAGAAGACATTGGAGTATACCTGTGAGGGGAAGCCATTGGAGTCATGGAGATGTACGGAACAGACTTTGCTTGATGCGGGTCGAGTTTTTTGGGGGGTCTTGTAAGAAATTGATCGAAGTGGTTTTTGCTTTTCTCAAGCTCTTGTTTTGGATGGAGTTAATTTGGGGTGGAACTGAAGTTTTAGGGGAAAATAAAATAAACAGAAAAAAATTCAGGAATTAAAATATTAGGAAAAAAAACATTTAATATTCCCTTAAAATTACCAAATAATTTTTAATGAAACTTTCAGCCGATAGGGTTGAAATTAAATATCCCTCTTTTGCACAAAAATGACAAATACTTTTAATAAAAAATTTGATTTTTTTTTTCCTAAATTTCATATATATATATATATATAATTATTTTTTTGTATTTTGTTTGTTTCAAATTTTTTTATCAGAAATAATTATTATTATTTGTTTCATAAAAAGAGAACATTATGACCCAATGATAATTTAGAGAAGGGACATTGCACAAGTTAAAAAGTCCAAAAAAAAATTACAAATTGTTTAATATAAGGAGTAAATGTAATTTCTTCAAAGTATTTAAATGGTATTGGTAATAATGCTATGTACCACCCCTCCTATTTTCCTAAAACCTATGTGGTGTGATTTTCAAATCAAAAAAATAAATCTCCATACATTAAATATTACGGGAAGCACGCCACCTAGGCTTTAAGAAGATGAAAAGACGATGTGGGGTGATTTATCATATTACTCTTATGAATATTACCAAAAGTTATGATTAATGAAAATAAGATAATTTGTGTTAATGGTAGGGCTACAAGCCTACAAGTATGAATCTTTGATGGTTATGAAAAAAACTCAATATAAAGAGGATGTCCCCCTTCTTCGATTGTTAAAGAGAAATGATAGAAGGGGGACCTTTAACCGGTCCTCCTCCCCCCTTCACAATAAAAAATGTAAATTTATTTAAAAAAGTATACTTTTTGATTGTTTTGTTTTTTCTTCCCAATACAATTGCATTTTTTTACTGTAAAGGGGGAGAAGGGGCCAGTTAAAGGTCCCTCTATCATTTCTAATTGTTAAAATATCCCAACCCTATGGCTAATTGTCTTCCGGTATGGACGGTAAAAGGGTGGGGTTGGTCATGAAATAAATAAATAGGAAAATTTACTCAATTTCTTTGATTTCTGAAAACTTTTATAATGTCCCCTCTTTTCTCCATTTTCTTCTTCTTTTTTCCCTGTTTTGTCTACAATTAGGAAGGCTCCGCCCACGCGTCACTCGTCGTGCACCATAGAGGCGTTCAATCTAGCGCACGTGTGTAGCTCGCGCCACTATTTCTCTGCCTGTTTTTGGTTCACTTGTCAAATTGTTGGCTTTCCTTATTTTTTTCTTTGGATCTATAAAGTTGGCCGGTGTCCTATTTTTGCCTTTGGAGAATCCTAGATTTAGTTTCATTTACACCAAGCTCTCCCTGTCGGGTATAGTGAAGCTTCTCTTCGGTAGCTTCGATCCAACTTTCTTCAATGCTTGTTCTCTTGTTATGGAGCAATTTTTTGCTTGACACAATTGTTGCTATGTACGTAGTTGCATTCATGGAACACTGCCTCTGCCCAAATCGTTCTTTGTGGCAATACTTGCTCCATCAATGGGCCGGGTCATTCATTTAACCAATTCCTAATGGTTCAAAATTTTATTGCACTGATTTCTTGAATCTTTTCTTTTCTTTTTTTTCTTAACTTTATACTACATCCTCTACTACACAAACCAATATTTCTTTCATTTACCAATATCAGTCACAAAATATGATGGAGTTGTGATTCAGTGATTCAAATCTGAAGCTGCCACTGTCAGATCTCTTTTTAGGTAAGTTACAATTGGTGGGGTATGCCAACCACCGGTTAAGGAGCCCCTCTTGCTTGACTACGTAAATTCTGAGTGGGATGGAGACCATCGTTTATAATCTCAAGGCTTTGCTTTGTTCCAAACTTTGGAATTGAATAAAATAATCTGAAGCAATATAATTATGATTAAGAGGGAGCAAAAACATGCAAACCCGCTCCTATTCAAAAAATGTGGTTTTTAATATTTTTTTGCGAGTACGGGTTGAATTTTAACCAACCCATGCCGAGCGAGACGGGACGGGACGCGGGTCTAATCCTTTTTTTTCCCAGATCCCCACCCCGCCCCTCCCCGTGTAAAAAAAAAAAAAAAAAAAAAAAAAAAAACCCTAATTTTTAGTGCAGCTCCACCAACTCCACCGAAGGGGAGTCCATTAGTAGCAAGTCCAGAAAATCCACCAACCCCGTCATATGAGACGAAGAAGTTCTTTTGGTCGTTGAGTTCAGAATCAGTGGACGGAGATCTAGCTGTTGTGTGAACTACAACTAGAGCAAGAACCGAACCAACCATCATTACAAACCACGTTGCCATGTCTCTCTCTCTCCTTCGCTATAACTGTGTCTTGGTAGTACTGAACACAGCGTCTAGGGGTCCTCTTTTATAGGAGATCAAGAGGAACTTAAGCCGGTCCCTTATTTTGTAATTTCATATGATGTGAAATTATAAAACTGCCGCTCAACATAAGGACCGGCTCATTCCTGGATCTGATGCCTTTACAGGCAAAAAGAGATGTGGGTGACAGTTGAGACTTGAGAGCAGTAAATGGGGTTAAATGCGAGTTCAGAGCTTTTTTGATTTGTGAGAACACGTGTCTCGGACTTTTTTCTTTTTTTTTTTGAATATATTAGTCTCAGGCTTGAGAACCCCTTCTTAGAGCATTCCACCAGCATCCAAAAATCATACCAAGGCAAGTTCTCGTTTTCTTATATATATATATATATATATATATATAAGAGGACAAATTTTTTTTACAAATTAATTTCATAGAATATATATATAAAAATGATAAGTGTTCTTTAAACATGTGAGAAGTATATACTTTTCTATTAATGCTATTAAAATAGCATGTGAGAAACACATTTTATTAAAATAACATGTATTTTTTACATTTAAGGGACACATGCAATGAGATTACCATAAGGATTCAGATTAGAAATCAAATCATTTTTTACTTGAGCTTTTGGCTATTTTATGTTTTGTTTTTAATCCTTTTAATTAATTTTTGTCATTTGCTTTTATTTTTGTTCCCTTTTCAAGTTTGTATATTACATTTAAATTTATATAAAATTAAAAATAGGTGAAACGAGTTGTGATTGAGTCAAGTCAACACGATCAATTTATTAAATGGCTTGTTCGGGTCAAGTTGAGTCGATCCAAAATGGTCTATTTATTAAACGATTAACATATCATGTGTGTCGCCTACTAATTTGAGTAGAAATTTGACATGTTTAACATAGTCTAATTTGAGCTAATCCATATAAAATTGACTTAAAAATCGATCCCACGTACCAACACTAATTATCCTAGAGACCATTTAATAACATTTAACAACATGGTTGAAATGGTCATCCTCCACCTTACTCTTCAGTCGAAATGGTTTAATAACATTTGGAACCGATCAGATTAGCCTTCTTCTCAAAGATTGATTCGTATAACAAGACGCCTGCTTCTGAACAATTGATTTGATTTGATTTGATTATTTCAATCAAAGTTTTATATAACACGGTTTCATTCTCAAAGCTGATACACATCTTCGATTAGGGGCAACGCCAAACTATGGGCTTATTTGATAAAGAAATATATAAAATAAGGTAGTAAATTATTAATTTTGAAATTAATAAAAAAATATGATGTGATATAAAATAAAAAAAATTTATATAAAAAAGTAAAAAAAATTTGTATTGTAGTGAATTTTTTTATTTGAATAGTAATAAAAAATTATTTATGTGATATAAAAAGTGAAAAAAAGAATAAAAATAATTTGATATTAATTAATATTAGAAAATATGAAAAATAATAATAATAATAATAATAAATAATGAACAGTATTCTACATTACTGTATAACATTCCGTGACAAACAAGGCCTATGATTTTTACTGCATACCTCGTGTTGTCCCATCAGCGACAACAAATGCTCAGCTTTTGTAATGGGTTTTTCTTGCCATCCAAGTGAACGACGCTGCCAAATGTGCCAGCAATTACACTGCCAAAATGCGGAAATCACGCTGCTCAATGACGACGGAGGGTTGCCCCTGAACCAGCCAGTGAGAACAATGGTAAGTAAGCCCCGAGTATTATTCACATCACTCACAATCGATTATTTATTTTTATCTTTTAAGTTCAAATAAATAATAAAAACATTAAAATATTCTTCCAACTGATTATATAAATCAAATTTAAAATACATTTTCCTTACAAATGTAAACAGTGCAATTCTACACGACAAGTCTATCTATATTTTTGGCTTTCTTTTTCTTTATTTCTTTATTTTTTATGCAATAAATATTGACCTTATTATATAGACATAATTTACATGAAATTAAATGTTGTTGAAATACAATTAATGCTCCGTTTGTTTCGGCGTAAAATGATTTTCTAAAAAATAATTTCGGCATTTTTCGGTGTTTGGTAGGGGCGAAAATAATAGTCAACCGGAAAATGATTTCTGTTTGACCAAAAATGCTTAGTAAATTTCGGAAAATGATTTACGCTTTTTAAAAGCGTAAGTCGTTTTCCGAAGATGCCAGACGCAGTCGATCTATTTTAAACGGCACAGTCGACCTTCAAGTTCAAGCAGCCGACCACCATCGAAATATTGCCGGTATCGGAATCCGACAACATCCGGTTAATGTCGCCGGAATCTGGCGAACGGAATCCGGCCACCTTCGTCAGAATCCGGTCAGCCAGATTCCAACGACCAATCTAACCGGAATCCGGCCGGATTCCGGCCATCTGGCCGGATCTGGCCAGAGAGGCCGGATCCCGGCCGGCCCTGGCCAGAGAGGATGGTTCCCGGCCGGCCCTGGCCAGAGAGTCCGGTTCCCGCCCGGCTCTGGCTAGAACGGCCGGCTGGCCGGACGGATCTGGCCAGATCTGGCCAGATGGCCGGAATCCGGCTAGCCCAGATTCCGACAAAACTGTCCGGATTCCGGCCTTTATCTCGAATTTTGGTTATATTAGCCGGAATCAGGTAAAAATTGTCAGAATCTTGTCGGTCAGTGACCGAATCTCGTCATCGATGATTTTTATATTATTTTACATTAATATTTTTATGTTGTGAATAAAAATTGATTTTTATAAGTTAATATGATTGAATAAAAATATAAAAAAATATTTGCGATTTTTCGTACACGCCAAATACCGGAAAATGCTTTCGACGGAAAATGGTTTCCTGAAAAATGTCTTCCCTGAAGCCATTTTACGACGAAAACCATTTTACGTCGAAACAAACGGAGCATAATATTCTTGAGAGTATTGAAATGTTGTTGCAGATAAAATTTATTGACATTAATGAAATCAGACCAGATAGACAAGCCAACCCCACATCTTCTATCTCTTAAAAAAAATAAAAATAAAAAAATACGATAGTGAAAAAAGTAATAAAAATAAATAAATAAAGAATATAGAGTTAAGAATAGATAATCGGATGTAAGAGCATTCACAGCGGTTTATGGGAATTTTGAGCCAAAATAGATAAGCAAAACCTCTTTTTGCTATCTTAGCTAATCAATTTTCAGAAACCCATCCATCGGCTTCTCTAAAATTTCCTCTACTTTATTAAAATAATCATTTTTGAAGACAGGACCAACTGCCAAGAATTCGCAAATCCCTAGCGGGAGCCGAACGATGGTGGAGACCCAGCCGGCCTCCTCAAGCCACCCGCCTTTCCTCCGTGTGCACGCGATCCACGCACTCCCACTTGGGCACTGCCACCGATCCCAAGCCCAAGATTGCCTTCCTCTTCCTCACAAACTCCGACCTCTCTTTCGCTCCCTTTCTCGAGAAAATTCTTCTATGGCAACCAACCGGTGAATCAAAATCAAAATCAACCAACCAGTGAATCAAAATCAAAATTAACCAACCGGTGAATCAAAATCAAAATCAACCCACCGGAAAATCAAAATCAAAATCAACCCACGGTGAATCATCTTCGTCGGCGGCCCATGGTTTCCACCGACCCCACAGCCACTCTAAGCTCTGACCACCATCTCACTGATGGCATCTCCATCAACTTCAACGCCCAGTTCCTCGACGACGACGAAACCCTCGTCTTCGTCTCGGAACGTACTGGGTCTTCTACCTAACCCGACCTGGACTCCCCAGCCCGAAACCGCTTCCTTCTATCCCCGCCAGCCTCTTACACGACCGCCCCGTGACCGATCCAGGGCGTCGATCTCTCCGCTCCAATCTCTCAAAATCCCCATTTTCACGCTACCCTTCGTTTGACCGATCCGGCAGCAGATGCTTCAACCGTTCAATGAAGATGATGGAAAGGTAGAGGCTGGCGTCTGGCGTCGGTAGGGAAATGAAAAGGAACAAAAAGAAGGAGAAAGCAGAGAATGAGAGAGAAATGTGCAGACTTTTAATAATAGAATATTCATACATGTGTGAACAGTGCGACTCCACATGTGGTGTCGCACTGTTCACCAATGTCCATCAAATCTATTTTACATATGAAGTAGCGAATCAGATGGAGGAGGTTTTTTCAATTATGTTATGTATTATAGATATACAGTGGGTTATACATAACCCACTGTGAATGCTCTAAGGTGTCATTTAAAATCCATTAGCTAAACTAGATAAAGTGTGTTTTGGTTAGCTATTTTAGATTGAAATATACGCGACCTGCTGTAAATGCTCTTAGCAAAGTGATTCATGCACAATCCATATTGCACAACTATCCTACAACCAAGATATATGAGTGAGACTCATACACATGTGGATTTCACCCAATATGTCTTGGGTTGTAGAATAGTTGTACAATGATTGTAATTTTATCATTTCTTATAAATTTATGGGATAATTGCACCGTTGGTCCCTGTGGTATACCATAATTATTTTTCACTCCCTATGGTTTAAAAAGTTCACTGGAGGTCCTCGTGATATGCAATAATTACAAATCGATCCCTGGCGTCAAATTCTGTTAAAATTTTTAACAGATTCCGTCAAATGCCACGTCAGCGCCACGTATCGTCATCTTATTGGTGACACGTGGCGCTGACATGTCTAATTTTAATAAAATAATATAAATTTATTAAAAAATAAATAAAAAATACTTATTTTTTCTAAAAAGAAAAAAAAAAGAAAAAAACAAAAATGGGAAAGAGGGTGGCCTGGCCACCCCCAAAAGGGGTGGCCAGGCCACCCACAGCCCATGGGGGTGGCCGCGCGCCACCCCCAGAGGCCGCCGGGGGTGACGCGCGGCCACCCCCTGGGCCTTGGGGGTGTCTGCGCGCCACCCCCGGCCACTGGGGGTGGCCGCGCGTCACCCCCTGCAGCCACTGGGGGTGGCGCGCGGCCACCCCCAGTGGCTGGGGGCGGCCAGGCCACCCCCAAAGGGGTGGCTGGGCCACCCCTTAAGCTTTTTTTTTTCGTTTTTTTTTTTGAATTTTTTTTGAATTTTTTTTATAAAAAAATAAGTATTTTTATTATATTTTAATAAATTTATATTTTTTATTACGATAGACACGTGTCGCCATCTTATTGGCGACACGTGGCGCTGACGTGGCATTTGACGGAATCTGTTAAAAATTTTAACAGAATTTGACGCCAGGGATCGATTTGTAATTATTGCATATCACGAGGACCTCCAGTGAACTTTTTAAACCATAGGGAGTGAAAAATAATTATGGTATACCACAGGGACCAACGGTGCAATTATCCTAAATTTATAGTAGAAATAACATAGCTCATCATCTGGCCTTGTTCTAATCTGGAGAATAAACGGGTGTTGCGGGTGCAATGGGTGCTGCAACTCACGGGGTTGTTCGCCACATGATTTGTGAAGGAAGAACTCGCATCCTTTGCAACCTTAACTAAAACCTAATATTTCTCCGCAGCACCGTCACAGGTAGATATAAAAATTGAATATGCCTAGCAATGAACAAAGGTCAACGGATGGGGGTGGAAGAAATGCTGATAATTTAGAGAGGGGACATTGCACAAATTAAAAATTCCAAAAAAAATTACAAATTGTTTAATAATAATGAGTAAATGTAACTTCTTCAAAATATTTAAAATGTCATTACCGATAGAATATTAATAATGCTATGCACAATGCCCTTATTCATTTTCGATTCCCCTCAAGCCTATGTGGCGTGTCCTCTAAATAAAAAATAAAACAAAATCAATCTCCATGCATTCCAAATTGTACTCTTATGCATATTACCAAAAGTTATTATTAATGAAAATAACATAATTTTTGTGAATTGTAGTGGGATACAGGTATTAATCTTTGATAGTTATGAAAAAACTCAATATAAAAAGGACGACCCCCTTCTTCGATTGTTAAAATATCTCAACCCCTTTGGCTAATGGTCTTTCAGTATGGACAGTAAAAGTGTAGGGTGTAAAAGTTCATGGGCCTTACTCACCCTCAAAAGACTTCTTAGGAAAAGGGGATACTTAACACTCCTCCTCACGTGTGGCACTATTGTCCAATCACGTGTATTGCATCAGAGTGGCAGCGGGAGGGAAGGCCCAATCCTCTCTCTAAGACGCCTTAAGAAAGGAGAGGATATCATGGCTTATAAAGTGCCCAGGTGAAGGAAATCTTTGCAATGTGGGACACTTCAACACGCCCCCTCATGTGTGGCAACTAATGGCCAAACACGTGGATAATAACGGGAGGGAAAGACCCATCATCGCAAGAAACATGTGGCTCTGATATCATGTAAAAGTCCATGGACCTTACTCACCCTCAAAAGACGCTTTAGGAAAGGGGGATACTTAACATAGGGGAGAGTTGGTCATGAAATAAAAAAAGATAGAAAAATTTACTCAATTTATTTGATTTTTGAAAAGTTTTATAATGTCCCCTCCCCCCTCCCATTTTTATTTTTTTTGCCTGCAATAGCGAAGGCTCCACCCACGCGCCACTCCTCTTGCACCATCGGTGTCTGATCTAGCGCATGTGTAGCATGTGCCACTTTTTTCCTGCCCGTTTTTGGTTCACTTGTCGAAACATTGGCTTTCCTTATTTTTTTTCGGGTTTAATACCCTAGAGGTACCTGAGTTTTACGTGTTTTTAAATTTAGTACCTCAGTTTCATTTCGTATCACAGGTAGTACCTGAATTTGGAAGAAAAAATCATTGTGCTATTTCTCGTCCAAATTTCAACTTCTCGCCACGTGTCAACCTCTGAGGTTGACACGTGGCACCACATAAAAAAATTTAAAAATTAAAAATTAAAAAAATGATTAAAATTAAAAAAAAAAGAAAAAAAATAAGAAAAAAAAAAGAGGGGTGGCTGAGCCACCCCCCTTGGCCACCATGGGGGTGGCCGGCCACCCCCATTTTGGCCAAGGAGGTGGCCCAGCCACCCCCTTGGCCGGTCTGGCCTATGGGGTGGTTCGGCCACCCCACAGTTGAAAAAAAAAAAAAAAAATTGGAAGGGTTTTGGCCCTAGGGGTGGCCGAACCACCCCTAGGGCCACGGGGGTGGTTCGGGCACCCCCATGGTGGCCAAGGGGGGTGGCTCAGCCACCCCTCTTTTTTTTTTCTTTTTTTTTTTAAATTTTAAACATTTTTTTAATTTTTAATTTTTTTTATGTGGTGCCACGTGTCAACCTCAGCTGTTGACACGTGGCGAGAAGTTGAAATTTGGACGAGAAATAGCACAATGATTTTTTCTTCCAAATTCAGGTACTACCTGTGATACGAAATGAAACTGAGGTACTAAATTTAAAAACACGTAAAACTCAGGTACCTCTAGGCTATTTAACCCTTTTTTTTCCGTCGGAAGTTGGTATCCTATTTTTGCTTTTGGAGAATCCTAGATTTAGTTGCATTTCTTTTGGGTACACTAAGCTCTCCTTGTCGGGTATTGTCCTTACTGAATACCGTGGTAAAGCTTGTCTTCAGTAGCTTTCATCCAACTTTTTTCAATGCTTGTTCTCTTGTTGTGGAGAATTTTTTTTGCTTGACACAATTGTTGCTATGTAGGTAGTTTCATTCATGGAACACTGCCTCTGTAAAATCTCTTTTTGAGGCAATACTAGCTCTCTTAATGGGCTGAGTCATTTATTTAACCAATTCTTAATAGTTTTAAATTTTATTACATTGATTTCCTAATTGTTTGAGACTTTTGTTTGAGTTGCCAAACTTTTTTTTTTTTTTTTTTTATGTTGTAAATTTGTAATCTCCAATTTTTCCTCCCTTAATTGAATAACAAAAGAAAGAAAGAAAAGAAAAACAAGGAGAGATAATAGATAGGCAAGGAGACAATTACAGGGCGTCAAAATAAAGAAGACAGAGTATAGGCACGAAACTAAAAATTAAAAAATATTAAACAACTAAGGTGTTCACACACAACATTTCAATAATAGAGATTACATAGGATTGACATCATATAAGAAAATTAATATAAAACCTACTTACTTAGACTAGTTTTGAATTGCCCTATTTTTTTTTTTCAATTTTTTATACAACTTACAAGCTCAATACAAATTCAACATAAAATTAATGGTTTAAGATTTTGTATAATTTAGTTTTAGCTAATTCGGTTCGTTTAAATAAACATTTCAATTACAGGTCAACTCGCTTAACTCATAAGTAGCTTGTATAACCTGTATATATATTATTGGAGAAATAATTAGCACCAAAGACATGTGGGCCTAAGGTAGTATCGGGGGCCGAGCCCATCGGGTTGGCCCGGCCAGACCAGACCTAAGTACAAGACCATTTGTTATCTCCAAAAAGACGGATATTCAGAATATATCAAAATAGGCTTCTATCACATCAAATATGGGATAAGGTACCTAATAGAATGACATTAGCTAAAGAGAGTGTCATGTCCAGTTTGGACTCTACTACCCAATTTGAATTCTATGAAGATAAGATTAAAGACTATATGATCTAGGACTCAGACTCCTAATTAGATTATGCTCCAAGCACTCCAGTAGTTTTATAACTGCGAACTGTGAGTCTATAAATAAGACTACTGCGTCAGGTATTTTGAAACAAGCAGATTCTCTGAGCTTTTGAGATTACAAATATTCTCCAGAAAATTAGTTTGAACTGACTTAGGCATCGGAGTGGGGGTCCGTTCGGCACCCCCATAGTCCGACGAGCCGTTTATTATTTTGCAGATATCGAGGAGAGCGAAGATTAAGGAAGGCAACGAATCACAAGGCAACACGTCACCGTACCGGAAACTGTACCAACAGTTTGGCGCCGTCTGTGGGAACGATTATTCGTTTCTCATAAAAAAAAATCCGCAACGGTGACTACGCGATCAGATCACGAGGAAAGACGATTCTCGTCTTTAAAAATCACGGCTCAAATTGGTTGGATTTTTCTTTCTTGAAGATCCTCAATATGCGTCCATTGACACAAAATCAAAGTTCTTTATGGACGTGGGAGTCAGATCTGAAACTATGAAATTCGAGAGTTTTTGGATGTTTCATGTACTATCGCTCTGATCGTCTCCTTGGACTCTTGAAACGACGCAGTCAAAGCATCCATATTCTGTCTTCATCGGAAAATTGAGATAAGTTCATTATGCAATTACTCAGCAACTCCTTTGTTTAATTGATATTCAAGAGATGTCAGATCCAATCTCAAGAATAATAAAAATATTCTGATTAGGCATGTCTATCTCTTTATTGTGATTCACAACAACCAATTATGTCAAAAATAAAAAAGGGCACGTTACTGCTTAGCTTTAGCAGTTTAGTATACGCAGGTGCTTTGCTATTTCCTTTTTTGCAAAGATAAAAACAAAAGGTAGTAGCATTGCGTTAGAAAACTTCCTTTCAATTCATGTTTTCTAAAATCAAATAAAGTGATATGGAATTGAAGACCACGTCAAGATCCCATATCAAAAGCAAAAAAGAAAGTTGACCAAGTCTTGGCGCTATTCTACTTATTTTCTCATATTCATGGTTATTAATTGTTAAACCCTGTCATAACATGACCAAGAGCCTTAAAATGAAAGATTGCATTTAATGTTTTTGAATAGAGATCTCACCAAAGTGATCTGAGTCAAAAAATTCTGAGAAAATATCTGCTTGTGAGAAAATATCTGTGAGCAAAACATGAGACGACCTCTCCATGCCCATGCTTTGTTAAGCTTCCTGTGCAGGTTGATCTTCTATGGCTACAGGAGTCAGGAGCCCATTGAGGAATTTTTGCTGGCAACCAACTAAGGAGCTAGAAAAAGGAGACGAGAAGAAATAAGAGAGAAGACAGAAAAGTAGTTGCAGAAGAGTGGGCTAGCTTCTAGTACAGAAAATTGAGAAGAAAGGCTGTGACGTGATTGAGAGAGAGAAAAAAAAATATATATAAATAAATAAATAGAAGGGTTTGAATTCTGGAAGGAGAAGGATATTATGAAGACGTGCTATGTTTTATTGCAAGCTTGGTTTCAAGAACGCCAACGACCGAAGTTCGCTATCTAGACCTACACATACACAGAGTCAAAGAAGAGAATGACACTGAGACCGAGTCATTAGGTTGAAGGATCGGCTTATCTGTGTCCCAAAAAAAAAAAAAAAAAGAAGAAGAAGAAGAAGAAAAAGAAGAAGAAAGAAAGGGTATACTTCAATGGTGTTTTACCGAGGAGAAAAGTTAGATCTGAGGTGTTCTACCGAGGAGAAAAGTTAGATCCGAGGTGTTCTACCGAGGCGAAAAGTTAGATCCGAGGTGTTCTACCGAGGAGAAAAGTTAGATCCAAGGTGTTTTACCGAGGCGAAAAGTTAGATCCGAGGTGATATACCGAGGGGAAAGTTAGATCCGAGGTGTTCTACCGAGGAGAAAAGTTATATCTGAGGTGTTCTTCCGAGGAGAAAAGTTAGATCCGAGGTGTTCTACCGAGGAGAAAAGTTAGATCCGATGTGATTTACTGAGGAGGAAAGTTAGATCCGAGGTGTTCTACCGAGAAGGAAAGTTAGAACCGAGGGTGTTCTACCAAAGAGAAAAGATAGATCCGAGGGTGTTCTAACCAAGTGAAAAGATAGATCCGAGGGTGTTCTACCAAGGTGAAAAGATAGACCCGAGAGTGTCATACCGAGAAGAAAGTATAATCCGAGAAGTTTGATCCAAGGGTGTTCTACCGAGGCGAAAAGTATGTATCGAGATGACACATACCGAGAGTATTATTCCGAGGGTACTATCCCAAGGAGACTATGCCCGAGCTCCTAGTTCCAAATGGCACACTTTGAGGACCCCTCTAGATTTGCCATCCTCCTAAGTGCACAGTCACGTGCCGAGGGACAAATCCGAGCCGATGGTCCAGTTTGAGAAACTCTCCCAAAGAGCACCATATCGAGTGGCGTGCAGGATAAGGAGCTCCAAGTAAGACGGTCCATCTTCATTGAATTCACCAGATAAGTTCATACTCTTCTTTTACAACTATGATTTATGTTAAAGTGAAGATAAATGTCGGTTTTTATTTTATCAACCAGGAAAAATATATATATATGTATGCATGCACTTGTACGCTTTGCCGAAAAATATATATATATATATATATATTGATAAAATAGACTCATGTGTTGAGGCCTCACTCCTGTCGTGAGTGAAAGGATCACAAAATCATCCCGATGGATGAAAAGGATATCTAGTGCTACTGTGCATTCTGCTATTTTGTTTTAGTATATGCAGTGCTTTGTTAACCCTTTTCGCAGAAAAAATATGGGGAGACAACCCCTACAACAAATTATACAAAGAAAGTCTCTCGGTCAGTCCAACACCGAGAGCCAGGGAGACAACCCTGCAGAGAAAACAAGGAAAGTCTCTCGGTCAGTCCAACACCGAGAGCCAGGGAGACAACCCTGCAGAGAAAACAAGGAAAGTCTCTCGGTTTGTCCAACACCGAGAGCCAAGGAGACAACCTTGCAGAGAAAACAAGGAAAGTCTCTCGGTTAGTCCAACACCGAGAGCCAGGGAGACAACCCTGCAAAAAAAAAAACAAGGAAAGTCTCTCGGTTAGTCCAACACCGAGAGTCAGGGAGACAACCCTGCAGAAAAAACAAGGAAAGTCTCTCTGTTAGTCCAACACCGAGAGCAAGGAAGAACAGACAGTCCCCAGGTATTAATTGATCTCTGCTAAGAATAAAGCAGCAGTCCGAGACAGAATGGAAGCACTTCTTCATCAAACTTCTCCAAAGATGATCAAGCTACATCAGCGTCCATCTGACTCCTCCCCTCGAACGACTCGAAAAAGTTATGGTGGGGATGCTCAGGAAAGAAATCCGCCCGAATCCTTTCCTCGAACAACCCGAAAGAGTCATGGAAAGGATACAAAGGGTTGAAATCCCTCGGTTGGGGGTTTCCGAAGGATGAGGACTAGGATCCGCCCGATTCCTTTCCTCGAACAACCCATAAGGGTCATGGAAAGGATACAAAGGGTTGAAACCCCTCGGTTGAGGGTTTCCGAAGGATAAGGCTAAGGATATCCAGAAAAGAATCCACCCGGATCCTTTCCTCGAACAACCCGAAAGGGTCATGGAAAGGGCACAATGGGAAGAAACCCCTCGGTTGGGGGTTTCCGAAGGGATAAGATTAAGAATTGGCCCAGGTCCTTTCCTCGAACGACCCGAAAGGGTTATGGAAAGGATACCAAGGCAAGATTAGAGATCTTCAGGAAGGTAAAGCTCAGCGACCTGACTACCGACCTCGAACAACTTAGCCTGCGGTCGCAGACTAAAGTTATGGGGGGAAGCTTCAGGAAGATAAAGCTGCTGCAAAGGAAGGTAAAGCTCAGCGACCTGACTACCCAACTCGAAAAGGTAAAGCTTCAGTATAACAGAGCTTCAGGAAAGATTCAAAAAGGTAAAGCTTCAGAAAGATAAAGCTTCAGAAAGGTAAAGCTTCAAGATGACAGAACTTCAGGAAAGATTCAAAAAGATAAAGAGGATGTAAAGCTTCAAGAAGGTATGAGGATAAAACCTTTTTAAAAAATCATCAAGTAAGACTCAACACTTTGATGCAAATAGTTTTTTTATTCTCCTCTGAAAAAAATTTCAACAAACCGATTGTTTGTTCAAAATTTTTTGGGGTAGCTTAAATTTCAAAAAATTAGACCAGTTCTTCCCTCGAAAAAAAAAAAAAAAAAACTGACACAAACTGATTGTTTGTTCAAGCTTTGGGGGTAACTCTAGTATAAAAAGTAAGATTTATAAGAAACCGAGATATGTCTCGGAAGAAGTTTTTGAGTGAGATACTTTAAACTTTTTTCCAGGTAAAGATGTTCAATTCAGTTTGAAAAATTATGATATTCTACGGCTAATAAGATAAGGAAAGTGAAAGTCAAAATGTCCAAGACTTCCATTCATTAACATTGAAATTTTGTTCATTACAAAAAAAAATTTTACATAGAAAGAAAAGATACATTTGAAAAGGAAAGTTCAAGTATTTAAAGGCTGAAGCCCCGAGACTCACTCCGAACTCCAAGATCTCTTTTACAACATCGTCCAGGATACCAAGAGGACTTGACTATCCGCCTCGAACGACTTAGCCCGCGGTCGCGGACTAAAGTTATGGGGGGTAGCTCGACAAATTTAAAGCTTCTACAAAGGGAAAATCACCGAAGCTACACCAAGCTCTCAGATTAAGATCTCTCAGGAGCAGCTCGGACAAAGATACGGGGAGACAATCCCTATAACAAACCATACGGGGATATCACCTCTACAAAAAATAACCAAATTAGAAGATTCGGTGCGACAAGCACAAAACCTCAGGCCAGCAGAAGCCCCTAGTCATTATAAGTCTCGGACAACCAAAGCCTCAGCGCTAGTCTGGGCCTCCGAAGCCCCAAGAGAGATTTTTGTAGAAGCGGTCTACGAAGCGCTACCGATGAAGAAGCTTCGGGTATGTTAAGCCTTTTCTTCAACGGTTTACCATTTTTTGTCAGATAGAACCTTGATCTTAGGAAAGTTGTAGGCAAAGTGTTCTCTCAGAGTGGCATTTCACCACAATCTTGGTGAAATCAACTACATCAGTCCGATCCATCTCCTACTGAGAGTAGGAAATCATTTTTACAACTTTGGCCCGACCGACAATATTATGTAGAGGCATTTATGAAGAAGATATCTATGAGAAGTTGCTATTAGTACTATGACAGATCACAAGTTGGATCCACTCAACCCGATCCAAGGAGGAGATAAACATTTAGCAACTACTTCAGGGAAATCAGGTATCAATTATCCCTGGTAGAATTGGGATAGGACTTATGGTCCAATCAGATAAGAAGAATGATCAGATCAGAAGTCTAAGAAGATATCAGATTAGAAGTCTAATAAAAAATCAAAGTCCAATTAGAACTCTGACATCAATTCTAGATCTCGATTAGAACTCTGACAGCAGTTCTAGATCGACAAGGAGCAGGAATTCTAATCTTTCCAGAGATTCGAGGCATTATTCGTCATAATTACTTTGAAAGAGGCGGCAATTGTCAGATACAGATTATGGAAGATCCAGATTTAGAAATTGAGGTTCTTAATTCTTTTACATTCTAAATTCAAATAAGAGAATTAGGGGGGTAACTGTTGGAGAAATAATTAGCACCAAAGACATGTGGGCCTAAGGTAGTATCGGGGGCCGAGCCCATCGGGTTGGCCCGGCCAGACCAGACCTAAGTACAAGACCATTCGTTATCTCCAAAAAGACGGATATTCAGAATATATCAAAATAGGCTTCTATCCTATCAAATATGGGATAAGGTACCTAATAGAATGACATTAGCTAAAGAGAGTGTCATGTCCAGTTTGGACTCTACTACTCAATTTAAATTCTATGAAGATAAGATTAAAGACTATATGATCTAGGACTCAGACTCCTAATTAGTTTATGCTCCAAGCACTCCAGTAGTTTTATAACTGCGAACTGACTACTGCGTCAGGTATTTTGAAACAAGCAGATTCTCTGAGCTTTTGAGATTACAAATATTCTCCAGAAAATTAGTTTGAACTGACTTAGGCATCAGAGTGGGGGTCCGGTCGGCACCCCCATAGTCCGACGAGCCGTTTATTAGTTTGCAAATATCGAGGAGAGCGAAGATTAAGGAAGGCAATGAATCACAAGGCAACACGTCACCGTACCGGAAACTGTACCAACATATATATAATTAAAAACAAAACCTTAAAATGCTAAAATCCATATGAATTTATATAACGTTTAAATTTATGTAGAGTTGAAAACAGGTGAAATGGGCTATAATTGAGTCGACTCAACATGATCAAATTATTAAATAGCTTGTTCGGGTTAGGTCGGATCAATCCAAAAAGGCCTATTTATTAAACCATTAAAATGTCATGTGTGTCGCCCACTAATTTGAGTAGAAATTTGACATGTTCAACATAATCTAATTTGATCCCATCCATATAAAATTGACTTATAAATCGATCCCACATACCAATACTAATTATCCTAGAGACTACTTAAACCATTTCGACTGAATTCGAATTCGGAACCGATCAGATCAGCCTTCTTCTCAAAGATTGATTCGTATAACAGCTTTTGTAATGGCTTTTGGTTTTTCCTGCCACCCAAGTGAATGACGCTGCTCGAGGACGACTGAGGGTTGCAAACCACGTTTCTCAAAGTCTGCCAGCCTCTCATACCAAGATCAGCAATCTGACCTCGAGCCAAATGCCATTTCAGCTAAGCCTTTCCCAAAAATCATCCATCACGTCTTCCTCTTCCCATGTCTGACGCTTATCACAAGTTACAAAGACCTCCAAGTAGTCATCCTTCTCTCTACTCTTCATCACCATTGCCAAGAACTGTCAAAACCAGGCGAATCCCAGCTGAGTTTTGCCAAACCAACCCTTCCTCATTCAAGAACCACTCGTGTCGGAGCCGGTTTCTCACAGACCAATTAAACACATTCCATCCACCAAATTGTATCCCTCCGTCTCCGTGCTTCCTTTTTGCTTCTCCTCCAACTGGAACACCAATCCACCCACGAGAAACACCGTCGTTTAGTTCCCGCGAGTGGCGTGAGGTGAACCATCTGAATTATGGAGACAAATTGTTTGATTCAAGAACCCCAAAAGAAGCAGAAACCGAATGAAGAAGAGGGCATTGATGGGAATAGGAAATGCTTAGGTGACTTACCTGAGGAGGTTCTTCGACACATCCAGGTGGGAATACTTATGGGCTTCTATTCCCAATCTAGATTTTGAACGATCCTTGCCTACTAAGAGAAATATTTTGATGAATTTTGTGAAAAGGGTGCTTTGTCTTCATGACTCTCTCTTGTGATGTGCTACGTAAGGTATAATTTTCAAGAGTTGTATATTAAGCTTTACAACTTGAAGGGAGAATTTGCACTGCCTTATTGCCCATTATCCTGAAGCTTCCCGCTACAATTTGTTTGTCAAATCTAAAGACCTTGACTATCGAAAGTGTTACATTTTCGGATGAGTACTTGACTCAGCAGTTTTTCTCTGGGCTGCCAGTCCTTGAGAAGTTGTGTTTACAGTATTGCAGCTGGGGTCTCAAGGTTGTGCGTCTTTCTACTCCCAAGCTTCATTCTCTGAGCATAACGGAATTTGAGAGACCAAATTCGAGTTATGGGATGGTTGTCAGATTATGATTTTTGCGTTCGGTCTAAAAGAATGTGTACAATGGTGAACTGCACAGCGACTATTCGCTATGCAAGTCATTCTCACTAGAAGAGGCAGAGATTGATGCTATCCCTGATGATACATCAGCTCAAATTGCTCATCGCAGGTATAAACTTATTATGGGGCTCTCCAACGTTAAGTTACTTGGACTTTCCGGTGAGGTGGTTGAGGTATAGCTGCTTCTCTCTTTGTAATTTCAAATTTTACTGTGACATATCAACATAATTCTGGTAAAATCATCTCCTACTTGATCTGCTTGCATAAATGTGCTATGATAAAGCTAGTCCCATATAAAGATGCATGGTATATTGGTATATTGGTAGCCTATGTCCTTCAGATTAACTCATGATGATCATCATCACTCCCATTAAATGGATTTCCTATAAGATGGAAAGATGCACAACCAATAAGAGACTTGGGAAGAAAGGAAAAGAAATAAAGGCTATCCATTTTATTTGAAATGGAAAAGATCTTGTCCATAGAGTAATATGATATTTCTAGTTTCTTTTATCGTCCTTAATTACCATTAATGAGATATAGAGCTTTCCATATAATGCATGCATGGTCGATCATTAATTGAAGCACATTTACATCTTTCTAATAAAGGCAAATATTGAGCTAACAATATTTATACATACATCATATACACACTTATGTTGGGTGTGGTACTCATTCATGTTGAATGAGTCTTTACATACATGAGTCTCACACTCACAGTGTGTGTACAAATAACACATATCTTAATTTAAAAAGTTCTATTATTTGTATTTTGTACACACATACTTTGTACATACATTGTATACACACTTATTGTGACGTCCCACATCGCCTGGGAATGAGGATGTGCTTATATGTATAAATGCACCCTTTATGACACAACGCGTTTTAAAGCCGTGATGGTCATGAACCTATCAGAACTCCGCAGTTAAGCGAGCCGCTGCGAGAGCAATCCCAGGATGGGTGACCTCCTGGGAAGTCTGATATGGGGAGCCAAAAGCGGACAGTATTGTGTCATTGGGGGTGGGTCGTTACAAATGGTATCAGAGCCATTGCCCAGCCTGAGATGGTGGGAGCGTGCACAAGCCCAATGAGGGACGCCAGCGGGGACGCTGGGTCCAAAGAGGGGGTGATTGTGACGTCCCACATCGCCTGGGAATGAGGATGTGCTTATATGTATAAATGCACCCTTTATGACACAACGCGTTTTAAAGCCGTGATGGTCATGAACCTATCAGAACTCCGCAGTTAAGCGAGCCGCTGCGAGAGCAATCCCAGGATGGGTGACCTCCTGGGAAGTCTGATATGGGGAGCCAAAAGCGGACAGTATTGTGTCATTGGGGGTGGGTCGTTACACTTATAATTAATGGGTGTGAGACTTGTGCATGTGAAAAATTATACACTTTGCACGAGTAATATGTAAAATTACGTACATAAGTGATACAAAGACAATTTTTTATAGACAGATTTTATTAAAAAAATAAAAAACAAATAACAATTTTATAGACTAATTAGAGAAAATCTTTCCCTCAACGGCATACATACACAGCCACACGGCGCAAGCGGATCAACATAACATAAATACATAATATGACGATTGACGTCCTTAATTTCTCCAAACACGATTTCTAGATATTGAAAATACACCTATAAGGTTGATCAAGTTCATCAACAATTGACTCAAAGTATTATAACATAACATGATCATTGAAATGTGGAACATGCATGCCTCTTAGAACATACTGAACAATCGGGACCTGATTCACAACATGATGATGAGAAACCTTAAACTTGCTTGCGTAATTAGCGATCTCAAGGCTGTCACAAGGAGGTGGTAGATGCCAATTATTTCTCATATTGATAAAGGTTTCTTCAAAGAATGCAATGAGGATGAGCGGAAAAACTTAGATCAGCACAGTAGTAGAACCAGTGCTTTGGATTTCGTACTTCTTCACATATATCTCAATAATATTCGCCATCAGAACCATCTTCAGCGTTATAACATAGTTTGAAGGGTTGTTCAAATAATCGGTATCTCACGGTAAGTGGCAGTGTACCACATATGACATCTAAAGTGAATTCACAATCAGCACACCTGAATACTTTTCCTGCACGATCACAACAACTACATTCCTCATCATAGAGTGCCCTTGACAGAATAAGCGGGTGATCGTGACCGTCATGAGTAAAGATGTTTGAGATCAAACTACATCGAACATCTGCATCAAATTCGCATTTCTCACAATGGTAAATGAAGCCATCACACTCCCAACAACAAACACTACAAGTGCAGTTGCCCACAACATAAGGCGACTTTGCGAGGAGGGTGAGGAGGTGGGGGTGAAGTGGGTGTCGCTTTTTTTTTGGTAATTCAACACAAGATTTATGAAGAAAAAATCCGCATGGAGCACAAGTGTAAAACGGAGGGAATATAGGATACATACACCCATCACATGTTTCGTTGTTGGTAAGCAGCTCATCAGTAATCTTTAAGTCATGTTTATGACTAAAATGTTCGATTTCTTCAGCCATTTCAATCTTATCCTCTCCCATCTTGGTCTTTTTGATAGCATAAGCTAATGAATCGTTACTGGATTCATCCAGTATTTCTGAATATATCTTCGTTTTAAGCATACCAGTCGACTCGAGAGGCTGATTTATTTCCTCTATGTCTCCCTCGCGTGTAGCACAATCAAGGTGGGCAACAAAATTGCATTTTGAGCAATAATAAACTCTGTCAGTATCCGCCTTTTTAACACAGAGAAGACAAATTCGATGGTCGGATACTTGAGAAGATTGGGTGAGGTTGAGAGCGTGGCAGTGACCTGTATGTTTGACAGTCAATGGTAAGGCAACACATTTTCGGTGGACCATGAGTGAGCATGTGAGAGTACTGGTACATAAGTAAGAGCACATGTCTTCATCTTTTTTCCCACATGCATCACAAGTGAACGAGACTGATTTCCGCAGTAGCTTCAATGGGTGGTCGTGGAATTCAGCTTTTACGGTGAAGGGTATAGAAGCGCATTTAAGATGAAGGTTAAAATCAGAGTGAGGACATTGGTAAAAGTAGCCCATGCGTATATGTTTATTGCAAAAATTACATCGGTCACCATCAAGAAATTCCACATAATATTGGCTTCTTTTCTGGAGAATAAGAAGGTGTTGCGGGTGCAATGGGTGCTTCAACTCGAGGGATTGTTCGTAACATGATTTGTGAAGGTAGAACTTACACCTTTTGCACCAATAACCAAATCCCAATACTTCTTCGCAGCACCCCTCACAAGTGCTAGATATAGATTCTATAAATGCCTGGTAATGAATAAAGGTCAACGGATGGGTGTGGAAGAAATGCTTAGGCTCCATGTGTCTTTGTCTCTCGATCCGTTCCACACAAAACTAATTTTCCTGTAAGCAGGGACGGAGCCAGAAGTTTTTATGGGCAGGGGCCGATGGCAAAAAAAAAAATTTAGTAGGGGCCAAATAAGCTAAATTTTGATTTTTACCTTATATTTTTTTAATTTTTTAGAGTTTTTTTTTTCTATCTAAAAAATATATATTTTTTTAAGGAAATTGTGGGGAGGGGGGGCCATGGCCCCTGCCAGCCCCCCCCTCTCTCCGTCCCTGCCTGTAAGACAACTTTTTAATTGCCAATATCCACTTGGTAAAGTGCATTATCATAAAACTAGTAAATTTTTATGGTGAGCAATGAAGGTCGATTCGCCCGGTAAAGGTTAATCCCAAAAGTTTAAGATGTTACGTACGAAGGGATCGATTTGATCGACACTAGAACATGTTTTCTTACGGTTAGTTCAAACACATTCAACACGTTAAATATTTTAATTAAATTTTTCTAGCTTTGATACCTGTAGCTTCCTTTAGATTTTTCTTAAATTTAGAGAATTAATTTACTTTTTGTTTCTTTATTCAAATAAGCTCTACAATAATTTTCCTTATCATTTTTATTTACCGTTTAAATATTCTCTCAACTAAAATGTTACGGAAAAGAGAGAGGAACGAAAAAGTCATTTAAACATTCTTTAAAACAAATGCCATGGGAAAAAAAAAATTGAATAAAATAATGGATAAGGAACCAAAGTACTACCGTGTAGGGAACTTGGGCTTTTCTTATTTTAGAGAACGCTTAGAGTGTCTGTTGCAGGATTTTTTAAGAGTTTTCTTAATATTTAAGGAAGATAATGAAATTTAGGGAGTCTGTTGTTAATACCCTTAAATCTTTACTTATCCATGGGCACACAAAAAAAAAAAAAAAAAACTCTACTTAAGTCTAAGCAATTAAGAAATGATAAATTTTAGTCATTTAATCAACACTTTAAGACAAAGCCATCTTTTGTAATAATGAAATATTTAGATGATTCTCTCCTAAACTTACCCGGAGAGATGAGCACATATCCGGATGAGTATATTTTGGACCCTCATCAACTTCTTCAAAGAAGATAGATTACCCTACACCAAAATGGGACATTTATCTTCAAAATAAAAAGGACCCAATTACTTAACCAAAAAGAAAAAAAAACACGTGATTCTCACATGCTAAAAAATACACAATATTCTAAAATTTTGATTCAAAGAAATTCCTCCAACCTAATTTGGACCAAATTTCTGTTTTGGTGAACTCTTAAATTGCTTTTTCAGGAACATTAACTAGTATGGTCTTTTTATTTGTATTTTCTTTCCAATGCAATTTTAAAGCTAAAGGAAATGGAATGAATAACACCCCATCACGACTTTATGCATATGCAGTGCAAATCTCAGCATCAATTGCTAAGCCTATTTGGATTATGCAGACATTTTGATGCATGCAGCAGCTGGGAATAAAGTTGTTGCTGCATTTGTTAATTTTAAAGGAAAAAGGGCAAACGACCAATTCTTTTTTTGGGAGCCATCTTGCTAATAAATACATGGGATGAGCAGGAAATTAAACTAAGAAGGAATATTGAAGAAGAAAAAATAAAAGGGCATTGAGCGTGGCTTGTTCAATCTTATCTTCTCCTAACTTGATCTTCTTCTTGACAACATAATTCGATGAGCCGATGGTTTCATCAAGCTCCATCTCTCTTTCATTAGGCACACTGCAAAGGTTGCTAAGAGACAGATTTATAGTGCGTTTGGCACTGCTATTTTTGAAAATCATAAACTCACGATTTTCAAGTGCATTTTTAAATATGCAAAATTTTAAATGCTAAATTGTGTTTTTAAAAATAGCATTTCAAATTGGACATTTTAAAATCATTTAAAGACAAATATCTCCAAATTATCCTCAACTTGACGCATGATTTCTCAAAATGCCCCTATTTTTTTTGGGGGGGCGGTGGGGGAGGGGGTGGGGGAGGGGGAATGATTGGACTGGCCATAGGCCCATAGCCACCACTTGAACCATTTGGGGCTGGCTCAAACCTTTTTGGGTGGTTTTAGCCACCCCCATTTGGCCCTTAGGGGTGTGGCCGAGCCACCTTTTTATTTATTTATTTATCTTTTTTCAGAAAATGAAGGCATTTTGAACTTTTCGTCTCCTAAAAATTTATGTGCACTGCAGCCTGCATGTTCGCCTTCTTTCATAAAAAAAATAATAAAATAATAATTACACAAAAGACAAATTTTGTTAACGAAATGGGTACATCGACAATTTCATAAACTTGGTGATGAACCTACGTCGCTAATTTTTAAACATTTGAAACAAAATAAAAAAAGTAGTAAAAACTTGGGGTAAAATGAATTTTTCCCTCATCAATACTCACAGCAAAGCATCTGGTTTTGGCTTCGGAAGGTAATATCGGCTGCAAACACGTACATCTCTTACTTCTGTTGTTCGAAGAATCGAAGGGAAAGAGACTAAGGAGTTTGATACTTTGATGGATGTGATCGAGTTTGCAATGATCAACAACGTGATCTTTATATAATATAATTAACGGAAAAAAAAAAAAAAAAAAAGAAAGAAAAGAAAAGCAATAAGATACTTGTTAAGCAAAATTCACACATTTCACTCAATTGCAAGATACTTTACTTGCATTGTTAAACTTGGCATATATGCTTCTGTATTGCATTCAAAACCATCATCCAAGATTTTTATTTTTATTTTTTATTTTTTGACATGTCTACATAAGAGAGGAGAAGAGATTCGAACTAATGATCTTTCCCAGTCGATTGAACTAACCCTTGAGGACATCATCGAAGAAGTTAAGACAAGCAAGTCTTCTAGATTCCAATGCATACTCCATCCAAAAATAACTTACCTACATTGTTAAAACTTTGAAAAAATGCAAAATCAATCTATGTGGTTGACCTAAATTATAAATCGTTTCCTATCATTTTAAAGTTAATTAAAATGTTCCTGAGGTATGCCAAAAAAACGTAATTTAGTTTTTGGACTCCAATTCCATTACAATATTTGATGGATTCCGGTAAGTGTCACATCAGCACCAATAGAATGACGACATGTGTCATTCTATATTAAGAGGTTCCTGAGGTATGCCAAAAACAATAATTTAGTCTCTGGACTCAAATTCCATTAAAACATTTGATGAATTCTGGTAAGTGCTGCATCAACAGTAATAATATGACAACATGTGTTATTCTATATATATATTTTAAACAAAAAAAAAAAAAAAAAAAAAAAAAGTGGAAAGGGTTGGCTGCCCAACCTACGGCCACCCCAGATTAGACTGGAGGTGGCCCACTGGCCACCCCTAGATTAGATTGGGGGTGGCCGCGCGCCAACCGTTAGCCAACCCGTTACTTTTTTCTTTTAAAAAAAATATTTTGTAGTTTTATATATTTATATCTTTTTTATTAGGAATGACATGTGTCGTCTTTTCATTGGTGTTGATGTGACACTTAACGGAATTCGCAAATGTTTTACTGGAATTTGACTCCAAGGACGAAATTATTTTTTGATATACCTCAAAGACCTTTGAATTAACTTTGATACGACATAAAACAATTTATAATTTAAGCCAATTATAAAGAATAATTTTACATTTTTCCTTTAAAATTTACATATCTACTTCTGAATTGCGTTCAAAACTATCATCCGTAAAGTTAAGATCGACAACCAAGTCCTACCTACAAAACACATTATTGCAATTTTGTATGAATTGATTCTAATGCTGACACCATTCAAAAATACTCTACCTAGAACATATCCATGTACTGGTTTAGCACTCTTTTCTGCGGTAACACTCATCGGATCTTAACGTAGAAAAAGTGTAGGATAGAGATGCCAATTGAGTAGGTGATGGCACAAATTACATCCCCCATAAAAGAGGATAACTAAATCTACAATTTCATTTTGGTTTCCAAATCACATGCATTTTCCTGACAGATGAAATTACCAAAAGCTGGGAACAATTACAGAAAAGAAAAGGCATTAAAAGGAATAAACTTTTGTGAGCTCAATCAGATGCTTGGCTGGACCCACAAATTGAGTGATGTAATATATATTATGCAGAAAAAGCATTAACAAGTTGCTGTGACTATCTCTATCTTGATTAACAAGTTTGATGATCGAGCATGTAACACGCAAGAATGTTCCTGATTAAAGCAAGGAATCATCTTCTAGAATTGGTTTAAATTTAAATGGAGCTGGACTATGTTAATAGGACTAGTGCATGGGCCCTTTAATTAACTTAATAGGACTAGTGGGCTTTTCTTAAAATATGTCAGTCTTTAATAGGCCTTTCTGTTAAGGAATCGGGCTTAACAATTCTACAAGTGGGATTGTAGGAAGGTCCTTCCAATCAAAAAGATAAAAGTCTTCGAACCAGACCGATATCAGATATGATTTGGTGTTTACGCATGTAATTCTAACATCTATAAACAAGCAGCTACTTTTCAGAATCTCAAACCAAAGAATAGTATTCAGAACCAGTTACGTTAGTTTTTTTGCTTTACATATTATTGCAAGATGATATATTGCTTATTTATTTTTGACAGTATAGAGAGTAATTTGTTGTTTATTCATATCCCATGAAGCTCTCAAACTGTTTTGATACCACTGGGAACTTACTGAAAATCAAGTAAACTATATAGAACGACTTACAAGCCTGATACAATTCAACACAAAATTAAAAAATTATAATTTTATGTGATCGAGTCCGGGTTAATTTGGGTTGATCTTTATAGACCACCAAATGCATGCAAACATCCTTTTACAATTAAAACTTGATCGTTAGTGTCACATAAGCTAACAGGAAAATAATGAAGCTGTTACCGATCCTTCTATGGCCAAGCGGAATTAGACCATATATTATTATTATTGGCCTGAAAACTACACAAGCTTGTTGTGACCCATTAACCACTGCATGAGACCCGAATATTTACAAAACAAATTCATTTCCCCCTGGTATAAAGGATTCTTCATTAAAAATCATTATTCTTCACACTAATAAACAATCCCTAAGACTCCCCGAAATTGTTCACTCTTTATATAACTCTAGAAAAATCAGTTTCCAAAATCAATCAGCGGATAAAACCAACTATTTCCTTCATCTTTTTCGGTTAAGTACAATTTGCAAATTGCTCGATATATATAATTAACATCGACATTAATAATGGTAATAATATTCATCCAAAAAAAAATAATGGTAATAATAAATAATGCAATATTCATAAAATATAGATGCCTTCTTCACAACCATAACACAACACTTTTTAAGAAAAAAACGACATGAATATCACCAAGAAGACTTACCTAAAAACAACCCCAAATTACAAACAACATGCGTCCATGTATTAATAATATCTAGTTTCGAATTGCCTCTTTTGTTTTTTTGACGATTTTTTATATGATTTACGAGCTTAATACAAATTCAACTCAAAATTGATAGTTTAAGATTTTGTATAAATTGGTTTTTAGTTAATTCAGGTCATTTAAATAAACATGTCAATTATAGGTCAACTCGCTTAACTTATAGGTGGTTCGTATAACACGTATAATTTATTTTTTTTCCAATTAAAAACAAAACCCTAAAAATACTAAAATTCATTTAATTTATTTTTAATATATATAGTTGAAAACAGGTGAAAGTTCTACAATTCATTTAATTTATTTTTAATATATATATACATATATATTTAAATATAGTTGAAAACAGGTGAAAGGGTCTCTGATTGAGTCAATCCAACGTGACTAATTTATTAAATAGTTTGCTCAGATTGAATCTACCTAAAAAAGTCTATTTATTAAACAGTTAACATGTCATGCCGTATTGTCCAATAATTTAAATGGATGATGTAAAAATTTGACATGTTAGTAGAATTTCAACCAATCCATATCAAATTGACTAATAAATCGATCCCCCGTACCCACACGGCCACACTAATCATCCAAGTGACCATTTAATAACAAGGTTGAAATGGTCTTCCTCCACTTTTTTTTTTTTTGGTAAGTGGTTATCCTCCACCTTACTCTTGAGTTGAAATGGTTTAATAAACATTTGGATCCGAATTCGAATCCGGAACCGATCGGATAAGACTTCTTCTCAAATAACATTTGAGAAGAAGTCTGATCTGATTCTTCAATGCTTGTAGGACCTTCTTCTGAACAATTGATTTGATTGTTTCCAGCAAAGCTTATATAACACGGTTTAGTCCTCAAAGCTGACACACATGTTCAATTGGCAGCGCCAAATCATGACATTTTACTGCATACCTCGTGTTGTCCAATCAGCAACAGCAATTGCTCAGCTTTTGGAGGGAACTAAAAACTGTAAAGGACTTTCTTGTTTTTGGAAAGATAATACGACCTGAACCAAGAGGAAAAAACTCCTGCGTACAATTGTTGCGTAGGAATAGAGGGACATGAAATGAGTCTCGCGTTAGATTTAGTGGAATTTATCATTTACGTCTTACCATGTCTTTAAATTTTTATACAACAATTACACACGTAAGTTTTATCAATATTTTTATATTTTTGTATAATAGTTACACAATTGTTATACATGAATAAGTCTAGAACAAGAAACACTCAGAGTTTACGAACTGAAACTCATTATACAACTTTGATACTCAGCCCAACAATCCAGACTAATATACACTATTTTTAGTGAGTCTTTTATTTCAAATTTTTCATTAAAATTTGATTAAAAAAAAAAAATCAAAAAAATCCACTTCAATAAATTTTTTATAATTTTTCTATTTTGGTTCTTATCATAATTTCATTTCAAATTTGGCTTGCAAATTTCATAAGCTATTAAATATTTTATTATTTTTTCTCATTTCATTTCACTTTACTTTTCACTTTTCTTCTCTCCTCATTTGTCAGAAATGAAAGCTTAAAACTAATAAAAAATTACTATTTAATTGAAATAGAGAAATATTTGAAAAGTTTAGTACATAGAGTTTGTTAAAATTAAAGATAAAATAAAAAAAGTAGATTGTTTAACTTAAAGTTAGAAAAAATTTGAAGAGCTTACTAGGAATAATCTTAAGTCTGTTAACTACCGAACAGATAAGCCCAACAAAATACCCTTTAACCAGGCTTATTTACAAACGTGTGTTTCACCCCAAACAAACAAATTAAAATTAGTTATTCAAAATGATGCGTTTATACAATACAAGACGTTGCGTTTAAACTATCGCTAGCTGTCAACCAGCATTTGTCCAGTTGTTTCAATCTGCTTTAGTCTTTTCACTCACACCTAACTCACTGTCCAACGTCTAATAATGCAAAATATATATTATAGAGAGCCTCTTTTATACGGTAGTGACAAAAAACAATGGGTTTATGCCTACCAATAACCACTTGACACATTAGCTAAAAGAAAAAAATGAAAATTTTGGTGAAGTAGCAATCATTCCCTCTCTTCTGATGAAGTATCCCACGATTCCAAAAAAAGAAAAACCCCATTGCCCAAATGACATCCGCTGGTCCACCGGCCCGCTGGTCCACCCCAAATCACTATTTTCACGATTTTCATACCTGTGTTAACAACAGAGCCTACAATAACAACACATTGGTTGAGACATTTCATCAAACACCTTGTGTACGTGCATATTTGCATTTTTGTTTGCTTTGGGTTACACAAAAATATTTTGTTTTTTTTAGATTATACAACAAATTCTCCCATAATCAGGATTAAAGAATGAATTAACAAAAGAAGAAAAAAGAAACACAAAAATCTAACTATCACCAATGGAACTCATCTTCACCATTTTCACGCCCATCAGCATTTTGTGGTAGAACAAGACAGTCAGACAGAGAGGACCCCAACGTTGGCTCTGAGAATCATATGTGAGCTAATTGTGAATGTGGGGAAACTAATCAAAGAGAGACAGAGAGAACACAGATGGAGAAAGAGACGGAGTTAGCGGCGTGGGCGTGGGCGTGGGCGGACTTCGTGTGGTTTCCTCAGAAGTCCTAGTGTGGCGAGGGCGGCGACGTGGGCGGCGGCGTTCGAGCCTAGGCAGCATTCGTGTGTTTTCTTCACCGCCTATTCAGTTTTTGGAATGGCAACGTCTGTGTGTGAGTTGAAGAAGATCGGGTGTTTTTATTCTATTTGGGTTTCTTGCTCAGTGCTTACGCGGCAAAATGTTGCTGGTTTCTGCCATAACTTGATAGAAGTTATTTCCTATGTTATATGTACATCAGCTATACATCTTTTGTAAATTATTTTTTTAATTTAACCATTAAACTTATAAGATTCACGTATAAATTCTTGTGCTTACAAATCTAATAGTTAAGTTTGAAAAATAATGTACAAGTGCAAGAATCATTTCTCATAATAGCACTAGTAACAGATGCTCTATAAGTGGTTCTGTTCCCTAAAATAGAGAAAATTTGAAAAAAAGTTACAAAATACAGGTCACAACAGTCTCCTCATTATCCATGAACTTGCTTGGCTAGCTACATTGCTACCTAGGGCCGCAATTTTGACACGACCCGACAATCCGACACGAAAATGACACAAAATTAGCGGGTTTGGGTCTACCTTAAACGGGTTTGGGTCATAAACGGGTCTACCCGTTTATGATCCGTTTAACTATGTCTGGCGGGTCGGGTGGCGGGTGACCCGCCAGACACGATTAATTTTATTTTATTTTTTTAAAAAAAAAAAAAGGAAAAGAGAATAGATATAAAATTGTATTGAGATAAAATAAAATATGGCAAAATTGTAATTTAAAAGAGAGTAAAGCTAATAATAAAATAAGACATACTTGGTCTTATGACTCTTATCCACAGCCACACACGTGGCTGTGGATTTTTTTGGCCAAAATTGTTTTGGCTTTATTCCCTTGAATCCTGACGCAGTGACGCCTCTCCCCTTTTCCTTTTATTTTCTTTTCTTTTTTCCTTTTCTTTGTTTCTTCTTCTTATCTCCTTCTGTCCTTCTCCGTTCTTTTGTCGCACAGCAGATAGAGTGAGAGAGAACAGATCTGTGAGAAAGAGAGAGCTGATTCGTGACTCTGTGAGAGAGATGCAAAAATTAGAAGAAAAAGAAGAAGAAGAGTATGAGTTTTCAGCAGAGATCAAGAAAGAAGAGGTCAAAGCTAGCTAAATCCCTCTTGTCTCCAATAGCCGATCTATGTAAACCTATTCCATTTTTTTTATTTTTTTCTTTTACAATGGCAATATTTTCTTATTAATTTTCGTTATTACAGATTTGATATTTTTGTTTTTAATTTAGTAGTTTTTTGTGAAGAATACTTCATTTTTTTGTCATTTCATGGAAGATTTTGTATTTCCTTATTTTATTTTTTTCCTCTCTAGTGCAATATTGCTCTCATTTGCAGCCTGTTCTTTGCAAAAGGTAGTCTAGCTTTCTTTTTTTGCCGTGAATGATGAAGTTTGTAGTTCATTTGAGGGTTAGAAGTCTAAACGGGTCAAATGGGTCGTGCCGACCCGACACGACCCATTATGCTAAATGGGTTTCACGGGTCGTGTCGGGTGACCCGTGAAATTGCCGTGTTGTGTTGTGTCGTATCTGGAGCTTCAACCCGTTAAGATAAACGGATCGTGTTTGGGTCTAACTTAAACAGGTCACGGGTCTTCACAGGTCGTAAACGGGTCGTATCGGGTACCCGTTTTGTCAGCCTACTGCTACCCAATACATTGGGTAGCACTGTTGCTACCCAACACATTATTTTAATGAAATAAAAGAACACGTCTCTCTCCTTTCTCCTTCACGCCCTTGTCCTCGTACATCTGTGTTACCTGTTCTTCTCCTTCACGCCCTTGTAGACCATTTCTACAGAATTTCTCCCTCTTCTCCAAGGATATACAAGAGAAGTTGTGAATGAAGGGTCATTTGTCATAAAAACAAAGAAATCCACAAAGCAACAAGCCAGCAAGATATCCAACCCAGGACTGTAAAAGTGTATTTCTAGAGAGAGAAAGTAAGAGAGATGGATTGGTACCAATGGTGGCTGGGAAGGTGAGAATGGCAATGGGGCTGTAAAATTCGCCGGTGCGTTTGAAGCAAGAAACGCCGCCTCCAAAACCATCGTTGCCGTCGCCGAGCTCGACCAAGGTACCCCAAAAAGGCGGTGGTCTCACATCCATTCGGCGTGTACTTCCCACGCTCCTCCGCACAGGTCCAGCCCCGCCCGCTCGACGTCACGGAGCTGCTTCGTCTGGTGGAAGAGCTCCGCGAGAGAGAGTCGCTGTTGAAGATCGAGCGAGCTGCAAAGCAAATCGACGGCTTGGAGGTGGAGAACCAGAGTTTGAGAACGGACGGAGGAGATGAAGGAGAAGATGGGAGAGAAAGAGAGAGAAGAAAATAAATGAATAAAAAAAATTAAAGAAAAAATTAAAAATATTATTTTAATATATAGAAACAGATAAAGAGAAGCTATTGTGAAGTGTTTTTGTACAGGAAAAGAAAAAGTGGTTTAATTTCTTAAATTTTTCTTAAATTATAAAAAATAGTTGGAAAGCTGGTGCTCTAAGAGCATTACTAGCAGCTTCCCTACATGGGTTCCCTTCCCTACATTTTAGGGAAAATTTTAAAAAAGTCAAAAAAACCAATCTTACAGCAGTTTCCCTTCCCTTATATGTTCCCTATGATTGCTACAGTGCTTCCCAATGCATTGGGAAGCACTGTTCACATCCCAATCAATTGTTTATTCTAAAAATATAATCTTTCTCTTACTTTATCTTTTTCTTTTCTTACTTTTAATTAAAGTAAAAGTAACAAAATAATATTTTAATGATATAGGGAAAAATGAAGGGAAGCTGTTGTGGGGTGTTTTTTGATAGGGAAGCAAAAAGTAGTTTTATTCCCTACATTTAGAAAAAATGAAGAGGAAGGGAAGGGAAAGCATTACTAGCAGCTTCCCTACATGGGTTCCCTTCCCTACATTTTAGGAAAAATTTTAAAAAAGTCATAAAATCCATACCACAGCAGCTTCCCTTCCCTTTTCCATTCCCTGGAAAGTGAACAGTTCTTCCCAATGCATTGGGAATAACTGTTCACTTCCCACTCTATTATTTAATAATAAAAAATGCACTCTCTCTCTCTGCACGCCTTCCTTCTCTCTCTCTCTGCACGCCTTCTTTCTCTCTCTCTACAACACGCTCAACACTCTCTCTCTCTCTCTCTCTCTCTCTCTCTCTCTCTCTCTCTGTGCAACGTCGAGCCTACTGCCGAGCCCAAGCCACCGGATCATCAGCGCGTGCCGCCACGGAGATCGGTGCTCTCACCTCTACAACCGGCCCATAATCTCGCCGATGATCCTCCTCTCCAACATCCAGCGGCCGGACACACTCTCCACGGGTCTCAACCCTTCAAAATCAAACAACCCATCGACTCCAACCTCCTCCATGTCGGAACCCACCGCATCACCACCAATCAACCATCAACGACAAACAAAAACCCAATCCAAACACAACACCCTATTCCACCGGAAACCACCACCAAAATACACAAAGAAAAAAAAAATCCCCAATCAATCCAAACGCGCCTTCACCTGGCATCTCAAACGCGCCACCGCGCGTTCACCTTCCGGCGTCCACCAGTAGCCCACGACGAGAGAGGCGAGAGTGACGGAGATGAGAGAAAGAGTCAAGAGAGGCGAGAGTGCGGGCGAGAGAGGAAGAAGACAAAGACACTGAAATAAAAGAGAAAAAAAAAAAAGTTTATGGAATAAAGTAAAGTAAAATAAAAATATATATATTATTTTAATGATATAGGGAAAAGTAAAAGGAAGCTGCTGTGGGAAATTTTTTGATTGGGAAGCAAAAAGTGTTTTTGTTCCCTACATGTAGGGAAAATGACTAGGAAGGGAAGGGAAGTTGCTAGGAATGCTCTAAGAGCACTAGTAGCAGTTACCCTATATTGGTTCCCTTCCCTATATTTAGGGAAAATTTCATGAAAAACATCAAAAAACCTTCCACAGCAGATGCCCTATATTTAGATGAGGGGGTTGGGAATAAATAGTAATTCCCTATGTATACATGTCTATTATTCATTCCTTATGTATTATTTTAATATAAAAAATATATATTTAATTGATATAGGGAAGAGAGAAAAAGTAGGATAGAGATAAAAAGAATAAAGTAATGGTAAAAAAATAATATTTAATTGATATAGGGAAATGTAAGGGAATCTATTGTAGAATTTTTTTTATAGAAAACAAAAAGTAGTTTTGTTATCTAAATATAAAAAAATGGTTGGAAATCTGCTGCTAGTGCTCTAACACAATACTTGCCACTTCACTCCATTTCACTTCACTGTCTTGACGCACTGCTCAATGTTAGACCAAATTCAAACCCAACGCCCAACGTTCGTTCATCTTCTTCAGCGTCTCATCTCTCCTCTGCCTTGCTTCTTTTTCCTCCTTACAAAAATACACCAATTAATGATTAAACACATTCCAGCCACCAAATCGTATCCCTCCGTCTCCGTGCTTCCTTTTTGCTTCTCCTCCAACTGGAACACCAATCCACCCACAAGAAACGCCGTCGTTTAGTTCCCGCCAGTGGCGTGAGGTGAGCGGTAATTATCCAACCTTTTTGTTTTCATGATCCTTTTACGCATTCTTCTTTTTCGTCTTGTAGATTTTGACTATCATGACAAGTAATTTTGATTGCTTAAATTTTTTCTTAATCATTCTTCCTTATGAAAACCTACGTTTGTAGCTGAAAATAATGCTCATCATGTGTTTTAGCTTAATGTTTGTAACTTTTTGTGTCTTAGTGTCAATGTGTTTCTACAAAGTTTTCATTATAGGCCTTTTGTAGAAATTGTGTTACTAACAAAGTTTTGGATGAATCAGGGGAACCATCATATTATGGAGACAACTTGTTTGATTCAAGAACCCCAAAAGAAACAGAAACTGAATGAAAAAGAGGACATAGATGGGAACGTCAAATCCTTAGGTGACTTACCTGAGGAGAGTCTTCGACACAGCCTCTCATTTCTTCCAACAAAAAATGCTGTTAAGACATGCGTGCTTTCTAAAAGCTGGGAATGCAGATGGGCATCTATTCCCAACCTAGATTTTTATGGAGAACATTGGGAGCTGCGGACGCGTGCTAAGAGAAATCTTTTGATGAATTTTGTGGAAAGGGTGCTTTGTCTTCGTGACTCTTATGCTATAGAACTATTCACTCTCCCTTGTGATGTGCTACGTGATGCATCTCGTGTTAATACGTGGATCTCTACCGCAGTAAGGCATAATGTTCAAGAGTTGTATATTGAGCTTGACAACTTATTGCCTGTTTACTTGTAAGACACTGACAAGCTTACACCTTTGTATGCCCATTGGCCTCAAGCTGCCCAATTCAATTTGTTTCTCAAATCTAAAGACCTTGACTATCGAAAGTGGTACATTTTCGGACGAGTACTTAACCCAGCAGTTTTTCTCTGGTCTGCCAGTACTTGAGAAGTTGTGTTTACGGGATTGCAGCGGGGGAGTCTCAAAGTTGTGTGTCTTTCTGCTCCCAAACTTCATTCTCTGAGCATAACGGAATTTGAGAGGCCAAATTCGAGTTATGGTGATGGTTGTCAGATTAGGATTTTTGCATTCGGTCTAAAAGAATTTGATTACACTGGTGGACTGTTCTGCGACTATTCGTTATACAACTCATTCTCATTAGAAGAGGCAGAGATTGATGTTATCCTTGATGATACATCAGCTCAAATTGCTCATCGCATGTATAAACTTCTTATAGGGTTCTCCAACGTTAAATTACTTAGACTTTCTGGTGAGGTGGTTGAGGTATAGCTGCTTCTCTCTTTGTAAATTCAAATTTTACTGTAACATATCAACATAATTCTGGTCAAATCAACTCCTACTTGATCTGCTTGCATAAATGTGCTAAGATAAAGCTAGTCCCATATAAAGGAAAGTTACCCTCTATGTTTTCATGCTCTTTTGAGTGCTGACAGATGTTAGACGAGCATTCTTGTGGATAACAAAATGTCATGACACAAAAAGAGTATTATCGATAAGATCTTGAGCAATTTGTTTAAACTTTTAGGGTAAGGTGTTCTCCTAACATCTGTATCATGATCTCATTGAGAAATTTCTCAAGGTGTTTCACTCCCTTGTAACAAGTGTCACTCCCATAAAAGGACAATTATATTATGGATTTCAGTTTGTTTTTGTAATTTTTTTTTTTTTTTGATGCTCACAAATCAAGTGGTTGAAATTGAAATATAATCATGCAATTCTCAACTTAATAAAGATATCGAAGGAGAATGTATTCTATTCATAAATTAATTAATTCGTTCTTTTTATTTCTTTTTTAGAAAGTATATATGCGACCAAATGGGGTTTGTATCTATATTCTATTTTTTACTGTTTCTTGGTTTTTCGGCTTGTTGGAGCTTCCAATGTATACGATATATGTAATTAGAGGAGCCTTACGTTTTTCAATAATTTTTTCAAAATGCATTTGACATTTATTTTTTCTTTGTTCTTGGAAGTATTTTAATTATGCTGCATTTTTTTAATCTTGTTCTTAGGCTTTGGGAGATGCAGTAGAACACTTGTCTCATATACCTGTGTTCAATAACCTGACGGATTTGGTATTTTTTGAGCATTCGGCAATAGATCTTGGCTGTGTAGTACTGTTGAGGATATTGCAGAACTCTCCTTGTCTCAAAACTTTGAAATTTTTTCATCTTGTGGGAGAACGATGACTGGATGTTAGACCCATTGCCTCCATGTTTCTTGTCCCATCTCAAGTGGATTGAAGTGTGTTGTTATGATGAACATAGGGAGGAGCTTTCTTGTAACGACTCATTCCCAATGACACAATATTGTCCGCTTTTAGCTTCTCAAACTAGACTTCTCAGGAGGTCACCCATCTTGGAATTGTTCTCGCAGAAGCACGCTTAAGTGCAGAGTTCTGATAGGTTCATAACCATCACGGCTTTAAAACATGTTGTGTCATAAAGGGTGCATTTATACATATAAGCACATCCTCATTCTCAGGCGATGTGGGACGTCACATTTCTGCTATGAAGATTTTGCTCAAGAATGCCGTTGTTTTGGATAAAATGGTTATATTTTGCTTGGAGCCCTTAGCAGGGAACTTAGAGAAACAAGAAAATCTATACAAACAGTTGATAGAGATTCCTAAAGGGTCACAAAATTGTAAAATCATTTTGAAATGAGCCCTTAATTCCTCTTCCTTGCAAGATGTAAAAGTTTGGCTTCTTAGCCTTTTACCCTACATAGGTAAGTACCAACTTGCTGTTATAGAATGTTGGTTTATGTTATTTGTGATAATTAGATTTGAATCCTTTAAGCTTTTTATGCTAATTTTAGGCGTTCGGTGTTCGTTTTTTCTATTGTGTTTGTTTAAATCGTTAATCTTGAAACAGGGGACGATCGAGTCAGTATATATTCAGTTTAGAAGTAGTGCAACGTTGAGATTTGGTGTGCTGATGGCAAGAATTATACCGGCATTACTTCCGTTGATTCCTAACATCAAATCTAGAACGGTATCCTATGTCCTTCGGATTAACTCATGATGATCATCAACACTTTGGTGTCACTCCCATTAAATGGATTTCCTATAAGAAGACGGAAAGATGTAACAACTAATAAGAGACTTGCATTGTAACATAAAGATTAAAAAGAATTTTTGGAAAGTCAACAGCCCTTATATATTGCCACCTACTGACTTCTAGGAGTAGGTAGTCGAAATAAAAAATCGTTTTGAAGTCTGTTCAGTTCGATTAACCAATAGAATTTTAGGGAAGGACTTGTTAATAATAAGAATTTGTAATCATAATTTAAAGTTTGTGCATCTAACAATGTATATGAACAAGAATGGAGCCAAACATTTTAATGGGAGGGGCCAAATAATTTTTTTTTCTTAAGTAGGGGTTAAAGTATATACATAAAGGCAAATTTTAAATAAATTAAACATAATTCAGTTTTGATATTTTTATTATTCCCTTCAAATTAAAAATCAATAAACAGAAGGAAAAAAAGTTTTTTGTAAAAAAAAATAAATAATGAAAACTGATGTCCAAAGATTCAAATTTTTTTTTTTTTTTTTAAAAAAAAGGGTCTCAATTTCTGTACTAAAATTAAGAAATTTTAGTTGAATGAATTGTGTGCTTCTAGGCCTTCTCAGAAGGTTTTACCTTAATGACGTGGCTCTTGAAGCTAATATTCTCTTACTCCTTTTATTATAACAACCCACTCTAACTAATACAATAGCCCACTAACTGTTATACAAAACACACTATATTCTACACAAAACAAATGAAACACATATCTTCTATACTTTTCTAATGCCATCTTGTTATTTTCGCCTATTTTACGTTATTTTTGTCATACTTCCTTATGAAATCGAGCTTTGTCTGGCTTGTAACTTCTCAAATCCACACGTCTTCTTCCAATGCACTGCTTTACTAGACCCTTTTTATTTACTTTGAACAAAGCCTCTACAACTTTGTAAAACTCTTTCTATTGTTACCTTCTCAGAGATGTTTGTTGTTACCTGTGAAATATTAAAGAAAAAAATTTTTGACAACAAAACTATCGTTCCAAATGAGATGAAAACCAGTTAAAGAGATGATAAAAATGAAGGGGCCAAAAAAATTTATTGTTAGAGGCCAACAGACAACAAAACCTAATTTTTTTTTAACCTTAATTATTATTATTTTTTTCTTAAGAGTTCAGGGAGGCCATGACCCCCACCGGGTCCGCCCTCTCTTCGTCATTGTATATGAAGTTAATATTGATACGTCTTTTAAAAAATTTAAATAATGTAAAATCGTGTACACTATTAAATGCACCAATTTTAAATTATGAACATAAAATAAATACTATCTATTTTATTCAAAATAGAGAAGATCCTTATCCATAGACGAATATGATATTTCTAGTTCTTTTATCGTCCTTAATTACCACTAATGAGATATAACAGAGTATGATTGACATATGGAGCTTTCCATATAATGCTTGCATGGTCAAACATTAATTGAAGTACATTTACACCTTTCTAATAAAGGCAAATATTGAGCTGCGCTTGAACCCGTATAATGTATGCATGGCCTAACATTAATAGAAGGCTAATGATATATGTATACTACAAATTGTGTATGCATATCTTATACACACACAGTCATATTAAGTGTGAGACTTATACATGTAAGATGAATCTCACATGCATGAGTCTCACACTCAATGTGAGTGTATACAATATGTATATTAGCTAGTGCTAATTGCATCACATAATCATTATAAAATATTCTCGACAAACACAATGAGTTTCATCCCTTGCTACCCTCGGTAAAAAGTCGCCAAAGAAGTCAAATATCCTTATATTTATTAGACATATTTGCCTTTCAAATTGGGTTCAAGAAATTCTCCAATCTAGCTAACTGATTCCTCTAATCTAATATATAAAATTGTCACGTGTGTTTCTTAATATGTAAAATTACGTGCTTAAGTGACACAATGTGACACAATATAATTTTTTATAGACCGATTTTATTAAAAAAAAAAAAAAAAAAAAAACAAAGTAATAATTTTATAGACTAATTAGAGAAAATCTTGTCCTACAACATCATACATACACAGCCACACGACGCAAGTGGATCAACATAATATAAATACAAAATATGACGATTAACGTCCTTAAATTTTACAAACACGATTTCTGGATATTGAAAATACACATACAGGGTGCACTCAAAGATTGAGTTAATGCAAGAATCACTGTAGAATGATGGTTGAAATGAGTTGGGTAGCTACAAGGAAACATCTTCTAGAATTGTTGGAATGGTCCTTCTTTCGTGGACTTACTTGGTCTAAGTGGAGTATCTGCTTTAAATAGAGTTGAACAAGTTCATTAACAATTGACTCAAAACTATAACATGATCATTGAAATGTCAGAACATGCATTTCTTTTATAACATAATGAGCAATCATGGGATCTGATTCACAACATGACGATGAGAAACTTTAAACTTGCTCACGTAATTAACGATTACAAGGGGGTGGTAGATGGCAATTATTTCTTATACGGCTCTTTCCAAGAATGCAATCGGGATGAACATGAAAACAGAGATCTGCACAGCTGTAAAACCAGTGCTTTGGATTTCGTTCTTCTTCACATATATCACAATAATATTCACCATCAGAATCATATTTAGACTTATAGCACAGTTTGAAGGGTTGTTCAAAGAATCGGTAGCTCACGGTATGCGGCAGTGTAGCACATCTGACATCCAAAGTGAATTCACAATCAAAACACTTGAAAACATTTCCTTCTCTCTCACAACAACTACACTTCTCGTGATAGGGTGCCCTTGATAGAAAAAGCGGGTGGTTGTGACCATCATGGGTAAAACTGTTATGGGTAAAGATGTCTGAGATCAAACAACAATGGATATCTGCATCAAACTCACATTTCTCACAATGGTAGGTGAAGCCAGAACATTCACGACCACAAACATTACAAACGAAGACATCATAATTAGGCGCCTTTGCAAGGAGGGTGAGGAGGTGGGAGTGAAGTGGGTGTCTCTTTTTTCTTGATAACTCAACACAAGATTTATGAAGAAAAAATCTACATTGAGCACAAGTGTAAAATGGAGGAAATATAGGATGCATACACCCATCACATTTTTCGTTGTTGATAAGAAGCTCATCAATAAGCTTCAAGTCATGTTGATGACTAAAATGTTTGATTTCTTCGACAATTTCAATCTTATCTTCTCCCATCGTGATCTTTTTGACAGCATAAGCTAATGAATCGTTAATGGATGATTCATCCACTAGTTCCGAATCTTCCTTTTCTATTTCCTCCGTGTATCCCTCGTGTGTAGCACAATTAAGGTGGGCAACGAAATTGCATTTTGAGCAATAATAAACTCTGTCAGTGTCTACCTTTTTAACACAGAGAAGACAAAAACGGTCAAATTGGTTCACCTGAGAAGAGCCAGTGAGGTTGAGAGCGTGCTCGTGACCTGTATGTTTGACAGTCAATGGTAAGGCAGCACATTTTTGATGGACCATGAGTGAGCATGTGAGACTGGTACATAAGTAGGAGTACATGTCTTCATCTTTTTTCCCACATGCATCACAAGTGAACGAGACTAATTTCCGCACCAGCTTCAATGGGTGGTCGTGAAATTCAGCTTCTACGGTGAAGGGTATAGAAGCGCATTTAAGATGAAGGTTAAAATTACAGTGAGAACAATGGTAAGCGAAGCCCCTTTGTATATATTTATTGCAGAAATAACATAGCTCATCAGCTGGGCTCCCTTCGAGGAGAAAAAGAGGGTGTTGTGGGTGCAATGGGTGTTGCAACTCGCGGGGTTGTTCGCCACATGATTTGTGAAGGAAGAACTTGCACCTTTTGCAACTGTAACTATAACCCAATATTTCTTCGTAGCACCCCTCACAAGTATATATAAAATCTGAATATGAATATGCCCAGTAGTGAATAAAGGTCAACGGATGGGGGTGGAAGAAATGCTGAAGCTCCATGCATGCGTCTTTCTCTCTCGATTTGTTCCACACAAAACTAATTTTCCTGCAAGACCACTTTTTAATTAGCAATTAATGTCCACTACTTTTTAAATTGCATTGTCATAAAACTAGTGAATTTTTTAGGATTGAAACAAGAGGAGCCTTAAATTTTCTAAGATTAGGAAAGAAAGAAGGGGAGTTTAAAGTTTTTACCACACTTTCAATTGCTTTGTTCTGATGGGCTCGTCGTAGTTGGTGGCCGGAGATGGTGGCTACTTTTTGGTGTAGTGATGGGAGCTAGGGGCCGGGATTGATCGGTCTCAAGGGTGGTGAAGATCGGTGCAGTGTTCTAAAAGAAGAAGAAAAATTAAGGAGAAATGGAGAAAAGGGTAGCAACGGCAAAATGCCTCTCGATTACTTTAAACAAACAGATAAGCACGAGGGGTGGCCGATCGACCAGGCAAAAGAAGAAGAAAAAGGAGAAATGGAGAAAGGGAAAATATTCTTGCACAACAGGTGTGTGCATCAATCACTTTCTCATGGAGAAAAGGGTAGCAACAGGGCTTGTGAAGTCTTTGTACCAAAATGCCTCTCGATTACTTTAAACAAACAGATAAACGATACGAGGGGTGGCCGACCAGGCAAAGGTGTGTGAAAAATCAATAAGGCCTGTCACTCACTACCATCAGGACACATATTTAAGATCTACGGTCATAATGCAGCTGAAAAAACGCTATCATTCTTATATATGTAATTAAAAGAAAGGGTCTTTTCTTTTCAAAAAAAAAAAAGGAAGGGTGGAATTCCTTTTTCTGCGCTCCACCCAAATTGGGTAGAATCAAGTGGGAATTAGACTAAAAAAAGTAAAAACAAATATCTCTATCCAGTATCCACTACTTTTTGATTCGTCATTTTCTTTAGATTCCATTCCTTTATCAACTCAACACATTCCGGGCTTGGGATAGGGCTTAAAATCTTACCCCCAAACGAAAAATGGACAAAAAGAAAGATAAAATGGTAATATACTGCTCAATTTGTGTAGTTACATGATGTATTCCGTATGTTTTTTTCATAAAAATCTCTGATCTTGCAAAGTTAAAATGGTTCAGCTGAAACATGGCAAGATAATACAATTTTCCCAACTGTTATGGCCCAAACATGAAGGACATGAATATCCTGAACTCCGTTTATACACTTGAGGCTATTGGAACTGCCCTAGTGGATATGTATGCTAAAAAAATTGGAGATGCAAGAAGTTTGCAGCAGATCTTTTGTAAAATGGAAAAGAAAGATGTGATGGCATGGACTAGCTAGCATGACTGTTGGTTTAGCTATGCATGGACATGGAGAGGAAGCACTGAGTACTTTCAAGAGAATGCAAGAGGATGCTACTCTTATCCCCGACGAGATCACATACATCGGGGTTCTATGTGCATGTAGCCAAGTTGGATTGGTTGAAGAAGGTCAGAGACGACCCTTCACCTCAATGGTTGATGTTTACAACATACAGCCAACAATGGAGCACTATATATGGTTGTATGGTTGATCTTTTGAGTCGAGCAGGGCGCTTTGAAGAGGCAGAAAGATTAGTGAAGAAAATGCCAATCGAACCCAATATTGCCGTCTGGGGTGATCTTTTAAATGGTTGTGACATTCATGAAAATGTGAATTTAGTTGACCAAGTGAGAAGCCGCATAATAGAGTTAATTGGACCATGAGGGTGGTGGAGTTTACGTTCTTATTTTAAAATCGTCGTTGAATTGAATTTAATAACAATTCATCTTAAAGTTAATAGTGATTTAAAAAAGTCATATCAACTTTAAAAAGATTAAAAAATGACAAAAAAAAAATTTGTTCCTAACATTACTCAACTGTAGCCTCTAGGTTATATAAACATTTCACCGATTATTTTTTCTCCAAAACCCTGGCGTTTTAGTGCATATATCTCTCGTGTTGATCCAACCAAATCTAATCTCTTCGTGGTTCTTTTTTCCTTCTCTCCAACCAGAGCACCAATCCACCCATAAGAAACAATGTCGTTTAGCTCTGGCCATTGGCATGAGCGGTAATTATTCAACTTTTTGAAACCGAGTCAGCTGTTTGATCCAAGGTCTGGGGTATTTAACCCCCCTTTTTTTCCTCCTCCCACCTTTCCTTGGTTATCGAGAAAAAAAAAAAGAAAAAAAAAAAAGAAGAAGCAAAAGTATGCTTTTTTGTACGAGGGTTGATTTTCTTTTAGGATGTAATATAATTGTATGGGTAATGCTATATACAACATCAATATCTAACTATTATTTTACTATGCTAATATGGCAGTATTAATCCACCTAAGATCAACCTTGTTAAGCGAAAAAATAAAAATAAAAATGAGAACTTCACCTATAACCCCGGAACTTTTACCTGTTTTTAAAAAAGATACCTAAACATTAAAATGTCTCAATTTAGGGTATCAATTTTTCAGAAAGTTTCAATCTTAATGTTCTATTCGAATTTTCTGTTAAATCCTGTCAAAATTCTCAAAATACCCATTTATTTTTTTAGGAAAAAAAAAAGAAAAAAAAATTGGTAGGATTTAGGTGTTGGTTATAATTTAAAGGAATTTACAAAAATACTCATACCTGAATCTTTCAAATTTTTTTTTTTTTTTAAAAAAAAAAAAAAAATAGACACATGGGTATTTTGAGAATTTTGATTGAATTTAACGAAAAATTATAACATATGATTACGATTAAAACTTTCTGAAAAATAAATACCCTAAATTGAGACGTTTTTAAGTTTAAGTACCTCCCCCATGGGTTAGGGGTGGCCACGAGCCATCCCCCTCCCCAAGGGGGTAGTTGCCACCCCCTAAACCCCTCATTTTTCATATTTTTTTTTTTTAAAAAAAAAAAAAAAATTAAATTTAAATTTATAATATAACAAAAAAAATAATATTTTTTTTATAAATGTAGCGAAAATGCTGACGTGGCACTAACAGAAGTCAAAAAAATTGAATGGAAAAATAATGGAAGGACTAATTTCAAATCTTCCACACTGAAGGAGCTAGTAAAAATTGATATTTAGAAAGTGATTGACAAATCCCACGTTGACTCAGTGATTTATTATACATTTATCCTAATTTTTAATGGAACTTTCAACCGATAGGATTGAAATATCTCTCTTTTGCACAAAAATGACAAATAGTTTTAATAAAAGTTCCGAAATTTTTTTCCCCTAAATTTTCGTATATATATATATATTTTTTAATTATTTTTTTGAAAATTTTTTGTTCATTTCAATTTTTTTTTTATCAGAAGTAATTATTATTATTATTATTTTCATAAAAAGAGAACATTACAACCCAATGATAATTTAGAGAGGGGACATTGCACAAATTAAAAAGTCCAAAAAAAAATTACAAATTGTTTAATAATAATGAGTAAATATAATTTCTTCAAAATATTTAAATGTCAATACCAATAAAATATTAATAATGCTCTGCACTACGCCCTCATTCCTTTCCTATTTCCCTAAAAGCCTATGTGGCGTCGTCCTATATATATATATATATCAATCTCCATGCATTCCAAATTGTACTCTTGTGCATATTATCGAAAGTTATGATTAATGAAAATAAGATAATTTTTGTTAATGGTAGTGGGATACAGGTATGAATCTTCGATAGTTATGAAAAAACTCAATATAAAAGTCACCAAATCGGCAACGGGTGCTGATTCACCACCAAGGACGCCGGAAATTGGACCTCTAGCTCAAAGCCTCAAACAATGTCGTCTGCTTTGGAAGGATCGGGTCTTCCTATGGAATCGTTCGGGTTCCTCTGATGGTCTCTAGTTCTCTCCCTCTCAGATCTCACTCTCCCTCTTGATCTCTCCCGATTCCTTGTGATCTCGGTTGTGCTAGAGGCTCTCAGTGATTCTCGGTTTTCTGTTGGGATTGGGGAGACGGGTTGGGGGAGACTAGAGAGTGAGAGATAAATGAAAAAAAAAAATAAAGATTAAAAAATAATATTTATAAAAAGTAGAAAGTGAACCGTTAGAATTTGATATGACAAGTTAATAGCTAAAAAAAAAAAATGGTATTTTGAATAGCTAAAATGAAAATCATTGCCGGAGATGCACTTCGTACATATAGAGCAAATGGGTTGAAAGTTATCAGTTATTTGTGCCATTTTGAAATAACCCTTATTTTTGTGAATTTGAGTTGTACCAAATTTATTTGCCTAATTATCCTTCCAAAAAAAAAAAAATTGGTAATTTTCTTATTATTTGTACAAGCTCACCAAATATGTCAATCATTTGAATTTGCCCAATTTTTTCTGGATTTTTTATGACACCTTTTAGCTTCCCTTTATTGTTCTGCTAAATTAAATGTATAAAAGCATGGAATTATTCAAAAGAATCAAATCAGCCAAATATTTAAGTGTTGTTACCATTTTTCTCAAGCATGTTATGGATTGATTGATCCATACTTTGTTACATTTTCACGCAGCTGATCTATTACATTGCCAGCAGTTTAGTAGTGCTAGGTTGATAGGGTTTTAAGAACCATTGTATAGCATCTCCATCTTTTATCAATTCTTTTTTTTTTTTTTTTTGATATAGTTTTCCTGTTGAGAGATTTGGTGTGCTGATGGCCCCGTTTCATGCCTTCCATGACCTCCTTTCTTAGGCCTGCCTTAAATTGAAATTATCCCATAACAAATCTAACCCACATGTTGAAAAGCTTTTCCTAGAAAATACTTGAGGATGCATTAATGTGCCTAATGCAAAAGTTAGTCAGGGAAACCCTTTTTTTTTTTTTCTTTTTTTTTTTCTGGGAATCTTTTTGATTGTTAGGAAAGACTAGAAATGGCAAATCTTCAAACCATGTTCAGGTTTCTCTCTTATACTGTTGGAAAAACTTCATTTATAACATCTATTTTTTTATCACTTTTGAATAAAACGTATTCAACCTTTAAAAAAGTATCAAATTAAAGTATCTATTTTTCAATTTTTTTCAATTCTAACGTTCCGTTAAAATTTTTCGTTAAATTCAGTCAAAATACCTATCATCAGAAAAGTTAATGAACAAAAATTACACTGAATTGGACAATTAGATATGCCCGATCTCCTAAAGCATTCGAGGTGCTCAAGTCTCCAATTAACACTTTATCTTTCATATTCAAGATATCTTCTACAATTAGACTATTGGGCTTTATATAGACAAAGCCCTAAGCTAAACTCTAACCATTAGAATGGGCCAAGCCCATTCAGCCCACTATTACAATCAAGCCCATCCTGCCACTAAGGGACTATTACAATACTCTACCTAGATTGTTTAAGTTTGCATATCTGCTGCTGATTACGTTCAAAACCATCATTGAAAAAGTTAAGATAAGCAGGTGGTCTAGATTTCAATCCAGACTCCATCCAAAAATACTTTATCAACATTGTCAAACTTTGCATATTTGTTTATGTAAAGCGATGAAAACCATCATGGAAAAAGATAAGACATGCTGGTCAGATTCGTTTCCCCCTACCTCAGATTCGTTTGAAGCGTATTTTTTTTTTTTTTTGGTGACGTATGTCCATACAAGAAGGGAAGAGGAGATTCGAACTAGTGACCTCCGCTTCATGAGGCGTAGTCCCCAGCCGATTGAGCTACCCCGACAGATCCGTTTGAAGCATTAGAACACTAAATTTGACACCTCAATTTCGTATATAACACATCAATTTAAAAACACGTATTTAACTCTACAGAATCCCCTAATTCCACCCAAAATTAAGACCCTATATGCTCATTATACTCAAATCAGCCACACCCATTCATTTATTGAATCCTTTAGTAACACAATAAAGGCATCAACTTGAAGCAATTAGAATTCAAAAACCGAAATCCCTAATTTCCCCTGGATAAACAACCACAAATTCTGAAACTTCTCAAATTAATTGAAATCCATTGCAAATTGAATTGACCTACATGTAATTCTAACATCTATAAACAAGACCCATTCATCAATTTTGAAATATTAAGGCTGAACTATTATAAAGTTTTGCTGCATGTTTCTTTCTTCTTCTTTTTTTCTTTTTTTCTTTTTTTTTTTAAAAAAATAATAATAATAATTAAAAAAAAAAAAAAAAAAACAATTTCTTTACTTGAATCTTCATATTATTGCGGTTCATCTGAAATTGAGTTGTGACGAATAAATTGTCCAACTAAAGGCAAACAAACTGAGCTACTATTCCTTCTATTTCAAAGATGCTTTAATCATGTCCCAAACATCACAATTTGATGGTTTGTTTAGAGATTCATCTATTTTTTACCATTGAATATATCTGCATTGATTCATTGTTTTGTGCAACATGTGCTCTTGAGACTCTAGAGAGAGATGATTCTACTTATTTGATCAACACATCCAAGAACAATTTTTTGTTGAATGAGATGAAAAAAAAAAATAGATGTTTTAGAGTAATGATTGGTTGAACAAGTCTTGAAGCTGCCAATGGCATTTTTGTTGAAGGAAATCTCTCCCTGATTTCCAATAGCTTTCTCTTGTTCTTCTTCTTTTTCTACAACCCGCTCCATCTTCTATCATTGGTCTTCATCACCTTAACACTCTCAAACTTATCTCCTTTTTGAATAATAACATAAATACCATACCAAGAAATAGTGAACAATAACATAAATACCAAACCCTTCATACATTTTTGAATCATTTCAGTTCCATAACACATTAACTTTAGCAAATTTAATTAACATAATTCAAAGTCAAACTTCCAAACATCCTCCTTAGATACCCGAGAGTGAGATAATGTAGAGGATAACACCGGCCCCTGTTTTTGAAGGGATATGAATTACAAATTTTAGCGCAAGATGTTATGGAAGAATACAAAAGCTCCAGAAACGAGGATGAATGGTTTTCTTCAAACTCAAGGGGTTCTTGTTTCTCCATCATCATCCTCAACTTCTTCATCCCACTCGTTATCGTCATCTTCTTCGGTGGATGCGGTAATTTCTTCATCCCACTCTTTATCGTCATCTTCTTCTGTGTATGTTGTAGATGCCAATTTTTCCTCATACGGGAATCTTCCGAGAATGCAATCTGGATGGGCAGGAAAACTGAGATCTGCACAGTAATAGAACCAATGCTTTGGATCTCGTTCTTTTTCACATATATCACAATAATATTCACCATCAGAATCATATTCAGAGTTATAACACAATTTGAAGGGTTGTTCAAAGAATCGGTATCTCACAGTACGCGGTAGCGTAGCACATCTAAGATCCAAATTGAATTCACAATCAGCACACTTCAAAACATTTCCTTTTCCAGCACAACAACTACACTTCTCATGATCGGGTGCCCTTGACAAAAAAAGCGGGTGGTCGTGGCCGTCATGGGTAGAGATGTCTAAGATCAAACTGCATTGGACATCTGCATCAAAATTGCATATCTCACAATGGTAGGTGAAGCCAGTACATCCACGACCACAAACATTACAACTGAAGCCACCACTACCATAAGGCGCCTTTGCGAGGGTGAGGAGGTGGAAGTGAAGTGGGTGTTACTTTTTTCTGGGTAATTCAACACAAGATTTATGAAGAAAAAATCTGCATTGACCACAAGTGTAAAATGGAGGGAATATAGGATGCATACACCCATCACATTTTTCGATGTTGATAAGAAGCTCATCAGTAAGCTTTAAGTCATGTTGATGACTAAAATGATTGATTTCTTCGGCTTTTCAATTTTATCCACTCCCATCCTGATCTTTTTGACAGCATAAGCTAATGAATCGTTAATGGATGATTCATCCACGACTTCCGAATCTTCCTTTTTTATTTCCTCCGTGTATCCCTCGCATGTACCACAATCAAGGTGGGCAACGAAATTGCATTTTGAGCAATAATAAACTCTGTCAGTGTCCACCTTTTTAATACAGAGACGACAAATTTGACGGTCAGATTGGTTCACCTGAGAAGAGCTGGTGAGGTTGAGAGCGTGCTGGTGACCTATATGTTTGACAGTCAATGGTAAGGTGGCACATTTTCGGTGGACCATGAGTGAGCATGTGAGACTGGTACATAAGTAAGAGTACATGTCTTCATCTTTTTTCCCACATGCATCGCAGGTGAACGAGACTGATTTCTGCAGGAGCTTCAATGGGTGGTCGTGAAATTCAGCTTCTACGGTGAAGGGTATAGAAGCGCATTTAAAATGAAGGTTAAAATTACAGTGAGAACAATGGTAAGCGAAGCCGTGGAGTATTGATTTATTGCAGAAATAACAAAGGATTGCTCTGAATCTTCTGATCATCTGGAGAATAAGAGGGTGTTGCGGGTGCAAGGGGTGCTGCAACTCGCGGGGTTGTAAGCCACATGATTTGTGAAGGAAGAAGTCGAAACTTATGCAACCGTAACTAAAACCCAATATTTCTTCGCAGCACCCGTCACAAGGATATTTAAAATTTGAATATGCCCAGTAATGAAGAAACGTCAACGGATGGGGGTGGAAGAAATGCTGAAGCTTCATGTGTCTTTCGTTCTCGATCCGTTCCACACAAAACTAATTTTCCTACAAGACCACTTCTTAGTTAGCAATATCCTCTCACATACATGTTAAAATCTCTGTTCCTATATCAGTGGTTTAAAATAAAAATAAATATAAAGAAAAAAAAAATAGAGCAAGAACACCTATAGATAATGATTATCAAAACATTAATAAAACAATTTGCAGGAGTCTCTAATATTAGTAGTGTGATACATATTACTTTTCGACACAAATAAAACACATATAATTATGAACATTCTAAAAAAAAATACATAGCAAATTAAACAAAATGGCTGAAAATCGAGTAAATTGTACAAACGAAAACAAAATTATTTCATAAAACATTCAAATGAACTAAAAAAATAAGACACTTAAATTAAAACATGTTAAAATCTTTGTGCCCATATGAATATTTTATAACGAAAAAGAAGTATAAAGAAAAAAAAAAAAAAAAAAAAAAAATAAAAAAAAAAAATCTCAGAACTTAATGTGGCTATAATGACACTTAATGATATAATGTGACAAAGCCCTTATTTTGGTCTCATGAAAATTAATACCCATGATCTTTTTTATTAAAGCACAATAAATTTATTAAAATTATGACAAAACCTATTCAACCTTTAAAATTCACCAGTTTTTTTTTTTTTTACTTAAAAAACTGATTCAGTGTTTAAAAATTATGTGTTCACGCTACGTGTTATAATTCTCTATTGCACAAAGAACATTGTATGAATATATAAATCACATAAAATTTTACTATCGAAAGAACCATAATTTTATTTTTTATCCATATAAATTAAAACATTTAAAATGTTCTCATATGTGTAGGTTAAAATGGAAAGAAATATAAAAAATAAAAATAAAAAATAAAAAAGAATAGCAACAGAAAAACTTGAATTTTGAATATGAAAGCATTAATAGTAGGATTAATAGTAGTTCTATATATGATATTGTTAGTATGTTACATACCTATTATGTTTCAATTAAAATAAAATCCATATAATTCTGAACATTAAAAAAAAAAAAAAAACATTTCAAATTTAATGTTTAATTAACTCTTTCGTGTTTTAAAAGCATTTCTATTCTTTTTGTGCACAATAATCAAATAAAATTTTGCCTTTTTTGGCTTTTAAAAGCAGAATAATACTTCCTAAAAATAAGTGAAAATTGTGTAAATCACATAAAAGAAAAACAAATATCCCATAAAACATAAAGACCCTTATTTTTTAGTTTAATCCATATAAATTAAAACATGTTAAAATCTTTGTTCCCATAGATGTAGTTTAAAATAAAAATAAGTATGAAGAAGAAAAATAGCAATAAGAAAACCATGATTTTGATTATCAAAGCAAAAAATAGAAAATTAGCAGGAATTTTTTATATTGCCGATGTTATACCTATTATATTTCAATCCTATATAATTCTGAACATTCGAAAAGGCAAATGAACAAAAAAAATAAAAAATAAAAAATAAATAAAAAATCTTATAAACATTCAAATGAAGAATTGTTTAACCAAAAATTTCACAAACAAAATGGAAACATATTTAGATTTCAACCAAAAATATAAAATACTAAAGAAACATTTGTCTCCAAAAAAGAGTCATACTTGTATCATTAATTGAGAGAGACTACTTGTATCATTAATAGAGAGATATATATAAATATCAAATAGACCGGTTCAATATTATTTAAAAACCGGTTCAGTACTGAAAAGACCGGTTTAATCACTAAAAAGTATGGGTTCATGCCACATGTCACCATTTTATGTCATTATAAGGAAAAACTCGGCTTTTATATATATAAAAATGGCTAAAAAAGAAGTAAATCACATAAATGAAAAAAAAAAATCCAAAAAACATAGTGTCTTTATCTTAGGTTAATCCATATATATTAAAACATGTTTAAATCTTTGTTCCCATAGGTATACATGGTTTAAAATGAAGAAAAATATCAAGAAGAATACATAATTATTTTAATCTAAATATCAAAGCATTAATACAAAATTGTAGAAATCTTTATGTGATACCTATTATATTTCAAATAAAACGCAAATAATTCTAAACATTAGGGAAAAAAAATATAGAGAAAAATAAACATTTTTTATGAAAATTTATTCTCATAGGTAGACATGGTTGAAAACAGAAAGTATAAAGAAAAAAAAAATAGCAAGAAGAATATCTAGATTCTAATTATAAAAAATGTATAAAACACGAAGTCCTTCAACCTCCACAAAAATAAAATAAAATAAAATAAAATAAATAAAAAAAGAGAAAGAAAGCAAAGTCCTTCAAAAAAACAAAACAAAAGAAAATTATGCACTTAAACACTTTGTTCTTCTCTTGAATATCTCTGCTAGATGCTCTTGATTTCACAATTCAATATGTTTCAAACTTTAAAAAGAGAGAGGGGTATAAATAACCAATTTAATAGACTAATATGACTTTTGAGCTTACTTGTACGGTTTCTTTACAATTAATGCATAAAATACCTATATAGTTAATTATGGATAGTTAATGTAGGACGTTCTTAGTTTTAAATTTTGTCACTTTATAATTTTGGAGAGTGGTAAATTTTGAAACCATAATATTGTACATTAAAATTTTGAACTTAATGAAATCCCATATATGGAAAATTTTGAACCATAATATCTTTATATGTATAAGGAAAATTTTTGAAATAAGATTTTTGGAGAAAAAAAAGAAAAAAAGAAAAAGAAAAACTGACCACTTAGAATTAATGAATGTTTTTAATTTTATTTTTTTAAAAAAAAATCTCACAACTTAATACGGCTATAATGACACTTAATGATATAATGTGACAAAGTCCTTATTTTAGTCTCATGAAAATTAATACCCATGATCTTTTTTATTAAAGCACAATAAATTTATAAAAATCATGACAAAACTGGTTCAACTTTTAAAATTGACCAGCTTTTTTTTTTTACTTAAAAAACCGATTCATCAAAAAAACCATAATTTTAGTTTTAATCCATAGGAATTAAAATATTTAAAATATTCTCATATGTGTAGTTTAAAATGTAAAGAAGTATAAAGAAAAAAAATTAGCAAGAGAAAAACTTGGATTTTGATTATGAAAGCATTACTAGTACTTCTATATATGATATTGTTAACGTGATACGTACCTATTATGTTTCAATAAAAATAAAATCCATATAATTCTGAACATTAAAAAAAAAAAAAAAAACATTTCAAATTTAATGCTTAATTAACTCTTTCGTGTTTTAAAAGCATTTCTATTCTTTTTGTGCACAATAATCAAATAAAATTTTGCCTTTTTTGGCTTTCAAAAGCAAAATAATACTTCCTAAAAATAAGTGAAAATTGTGTAAATCACATAAAAGAAAAACAAATATCCCATAAAACATTCAAATGAATTAAAACATAAAGACCCTTATTTTTTAGTTTAATCCAAATAAATTAAAACATGTTAAAATCTTTATTCCCATAGGTATAGTTTAAAATAAAAATAAGTATGAAGAAGAAAAATAGCAACAAAAAAAAAACCATGATTTTGATTATCAAAGCAAAAAATAGAAAATTAACATGAATTTTTTATATTGCCGATGTCATACTTATTATATTTCAATCATATATAATTCTAAACATTTGAAAAGCAAATGAACGAAAAATAAAAAATAAAATAAAATAAAAAATCTCATAAACATTCAAATAAAGAATTGTTCAACCAAAAATTTCACAAACAAAATGAAAACATATTTAAATTTCAACCAAAAATATAAAATAATAAAGAAACATTTGTCTCCACAAAAGAGTCTTACTTGTATCATTAATTGAGAGAGAAAGACTACTTGTACCATTAATAGAGAGAGAGATATGTATTAAATAGACCTGTTCAATTTTATTTAAAAAACTGATTCAGTATTTAAAGGACCGATTCAATTTTTTATATTGCCGATGTCATACTTATTATATTTCAATCCTATATAATTCTGAACATTCGAAAAGCAAATGAACAAAAAATAAAAAATAAAATAAAATAAAATCTCATAAACATTCAAATGAAGAAATCTTCAACCAAAAATTTCACAAACAAAATGGAAACATATTTAGATTTCAACCAAAAATATAAAATACTAAAGAAACATTTGTCTCCACAAAAGAGTCATACTTGTTTCATTAATTGATAGAGAAAGACTACTTGTATCATTAATAGAGAGAGAGAGATATATATATATATATATATATATTAAATAGACCGGTTCAATTTTATTTAAAAAATCGGTTCAATACTTAAAAGACCAGTTTAGTCACTAAAAAGTACGGGTTCATGCTACATGTCACCATTCTATGCCATTTTAAGGAAAAACTCGGCTTTTATATATACTAGCTTGTAACCCATGCTATGCACGGGATTCTTCCTTATAATTTAGTTTCATAATAATAATAAAAAAAAAAAATGGAAGAAGATAAGCATAGAAAATATAGATAAAAAATGAAAACTGAAAAACACTAATATAATATAATAGGGATAAAAATTTCTTATAAACTGGTTTATAGGAAATTTTCTACGACTCACATTTAAAAAAAACACGTATCCTTTAAACATGTGAGAAGCACATGTTTTTTTATTAATGATATTCGTACATGCTATTTAAAGAAATTTTCTCCAAACCGGTTTGTAGGAAATTTTTGTCCATATAATAGTGTTATCTTTTTTGTATTACATAAAGTCATAAAAAACATAATACACTAAAAAATCATCATACCCCGTACAAAAAACAACCATAGGAAACTCTCTCTCACCATCATTTTCTTGAATTTAATGTAAAATTTACAAAAGATAAAATGAGCAATTTGAATGAAAAATAATATATTAATTACATAAAAAATAAAGAAAAAAAAAAGAAAAAAAGAAGAAGAGAGGAAATGAAATAAGAGAACCATAGAAAATATAAACAAAAAATGAAAAATAAAAAATACTAATAGAATAAATTAGAGTTTTCTTTTCCATATATTTTTCCGGTTCATATGAAACCTTGAAAATTAATATTGTCTATCAATTAAGCACGTTAATAATGTGCATTATACAGGGAAAAAATCAGTGAACAATGAAAATTAAAAAATCATCATACCTCGTACTCAAAACAACAATTAATATAAACTCTCTCTCTCCATGGTTTCCTTGAATTCAATGTAAAATTTAGAAAATGAAAAAAAAAAAAAAAAAAAAAAAAAAAAAAGCAATTTGAACAAAAAAAATAATATAAATTAGGAAATAGGGACAAAAAAAATGTAAAGAAATAACAAAATCATAGAAAATAAAGTAAAAAAAAAATGTAAAATGATAACCACTAATATAATAGAAAATAACTATTTTTTTATATACGTTTTCCAGTTCCAAAGAAATTTGTAGGTATAGGAAGAAACTATGGTCATATAGATATTTTTTTAATTCGACCATCATTCTTATATATAGCGTAAAAGAAACTACTTTTTCAACAAAAAAAAATAAATAAATAAATTGTCAATGCAAAAATAAGGATAGAAAATCAAATTAGAAAAAAAAAAAGCACATAAAATAAATACAAACATATGATTTACAATTATATTGAACACAGCCCCGACAAACTTGAAATGAAAATTTAAAAAAAAAAAAAAAAAAAAAAAAAGCTATAGCAGTATTACAAACAAAAAGGTTCCAACAATAGCAAAAACTTCGCTCTCTTTGCTTTGAGCATCACTCTCCGGTAATGTAAACAACATTGCAGTTTTGCATAACCACAAACCATTACTTCTCCATATATTTATTTGAGAAAGCGAGAGATATTGGAGTGACTTTTGATATTTTTCAAAGAAAAAAAAAACTGACATTTGACTCTTTGAGGTTTAGTTTGTAACGGACATTTAGTGGGAGGAGAAGCGGTGTTAGAGTAAAAAATTTTACTTAAAGGAAGAGAAAGAGGTAGAAATTAGTGAGGATTTAATGACAAAAAAAAATTGAAATATCCTATAAAAATTTAAATGAATTAATACATAAGACCCTTATTTTTAGTTTAATTCATATAAATTAAAACATGTTAAAATATTTGTTTACATAAGTGTAATTTAGAATGAAAATAAGTATGAAGAAGAAAAATAGCAAGAAGAAAACCACGATTTTGATTGTCAAAATATAAAATACAAAATTAGTAGGAATTTTTTTAAATGTTGGTGTGATACCTATTATATTTCAATCCTATATAATTTTGAACATTCGAAAAAGCAAATGAACAAAAAAAAATCTCATAAACATTCAAATGAAGAATTGTTCAATCACAAATTTCACAAACAAAATGGAAACATATTTAGATTTCAACCAAAAATATAAAAATACCAAAGAGTCATACTTATATCATTAATTGAGAGAGAGATATGCTACTTGTATCATTAATAGAGAGAGAGAGAGAGAGAGAGAGAGATTAAATAGATCGGTTATATTTAGATTTCAACCAAAAATATAAAAAATTTAGATTTCAACCAAAAATATAAAAATAACAAAAAGTCATACTTATATCATTAATTGAGAGAAAGAGACTATTTGTATCATTAATAGAGAGAGAGAAAGAGAGTGAGAGATTAAATAGACAGGTTCAATTTATTTAAAAGACCGGTTTAGTCACTAAAAAGTATGGGTTCATGTCACGTGTCACTATTCTATGCCATTCTAAGGAAAAACTCGGCTTTTATATATATATATATATGAAAAAAAATCTCATAAACATTCAAATGAAGAATTGTTCAATCACAAATTTCACAAACAAAATGGAAACATATTTAGATTTCAACCAAAAATATAAAACACCAAAGAGTCATACTTATATCATTAATTGAGAGAGAGGTGCTACTTGTATCATTAATAGAGAGATTAAATATACCGGTTATATTTAGATTTTAACCAAAAATATAAAAATACCAAAAAGTCATACTTATATCATTAATTGAGAGAGAGAAGCTATTTGTATTATTAATAGAGAGAGAGAGAGAGAGAGAGAGAGAGATGGAGAGATTAAATAGACCGGTTCAATTTTATTTAAAAGACCGGTTCAGTATTTAAAGGACCGGTTTAGTCACTAAAAAGTATGGGTTCATGTCACGTGTCACTATTCTATGTCATTCTAAGGAAAAACTCGGCTTTTATATATATATATATATATATATGATATGATATGAAAAAAAAATCTTATAAACATTCAAATAAAGAATTGTTCAATCACAAATTTCACAAACAAAATGGAAACATATTTAGATTTCAACAAAAAATATAAAAATACTAAAGAGTCATACTTATATCATTAATTGAGAGAGAGAGAGAGAGAGAGAGAGAGAGAGAAAGAGATTAAATATACCGGTTATATTTAGATTTCAATAAAAAATATAAAAATACCAAAAAGTCATACTTATATCATTAATTGAGAGAGATAGGCTATTTGTATCATTAATAGAGAGAGAGAGAGAGAGAGAGATGGAGAGATTAAATAGACTGGTTCAATTTTATTTAAAAGACCGATTCAGTATTTAAATGACCGGTTTAGTCACTAAAAAGTATGGGTTCATGCCACGTGTCACTATTCTATGCCATTCTAAGGAAAAACTCGACTTTTATATATGATATATGATATATGATTTATGATTATGTTGTTAACCAAATTGAAGTGCCTAGTGTGTTCGGAGGTGGCTCGGCCACCCTCATAATTAATGGGGGGTGGCCGCGATTTTCGGGGGTGACTCAGCCTCCCCTAAAATAGCGGCTTCGCCACCCCCTACTAGATTCGTGGGTGGTCGATCCACCCCCAAGCTGTTTCGAGGGTGGTCGGCCACCCCGAAATTGCTTGGGGTAACCGATCCACCCTCGGGGGGTGGCCAACCACCCCCTGTGGTCTGCCACCCCTAGTGGTGGTTCGAAAACCATCCCATTTTGTTTTTTCTTTTCTTTTCTTTTGTTTTTTTAATCAGTTTTTTAGTTTTATAATAATAAAAAAAAATCATTTTTATATATATTTTTCCCAATTAAATTCACACTCCTAAACATCTTTTTCAAATTTTATTTCATATTCTCTAAATCATCCAAATATAATTTTAGAAAACAAATTTTTTTCAGTATTCCCAAGTCTAAAAATAGTAGAATATAGTAAAATATAATACAAAAAAATCGAACACTCAAACAATGAAAGTGTTTGAGAAATCTCTGCTTAGTTAAAATCCAAGAGCGAAGTTGTGGTTCTATTTATAATAAAATGAATTTACAGTAGGCTCAGGTGAGCTAAAGAGTAAGACAATTACAGAAAACAAACGACAAAACAAAAGAACAAGTTCCTATGCTTAATTACACATGAATCTAAGCTGAGTTTAAGGAGAGTTCAGTAGAAATTATTGAAGGAAAAGTGCCGGTTGTGTCTACTGCTAGAATCTTCTGCAGAGTAGTGTGAGGCAGCTGCTATAGGTGGTTGTTGTGATCTTTTGCAGTGTGTAGAGTAGCTGTAGGATCTCTGCTGATTCAGAGGAAAATTAATAAAGTGAGAATGCTGCTTAGGCTGACTAGAATTCTCCTCTTCCAGTTGAGTGTGAACTAGATGGTTAGTTGGAGTGTTGTCCTGTTTATGATCCTGCTGGTCCTGCTCTTCCTTAACACCCCCCCCCCCCCCCCCCGTTAACTGAGGGGTGGCACAACCCTCAGTTTGGTCCTAAGATAGCAGAACCGATCTGCAGTGTGACCTTTGGTAAACAGGTCAGCAATTTGCTCAAGAATGGACAGGTAGTGAATTTGGATGTCACAGTTTGCTACCTTCTCACGAATAAAATGAAAATCTACCTCAATGTGCTTGGTCCTTGCATGAAAAACAGGATTGGAGGCAAGGACAAGAGTTCCTGAATTGTCACACCAAATAGCAGGGGGTGATGTAAGAGAAATGTGTAATTCCTTGAGGAGCATGCGGAGCCAAAATAATTCAGCAGCTATGAGGGAGATGGACCTATATTTGGCTTCAGTGCTTGAGCGAGAGACAACATGTTGTTTCTTGGTTGACCAATAGATTAAATTAGGACCTAGCAAAATGCCATAACCAGTGGTTGAGCGCCTGTCATCGGGGTTTCCTGCCCAGTCCGAATCACACTAGGCAGTGAGTGCAATGGAACCTTTGCAGTAATGAAGGCCAAACTCAGTAGACCCTTTGAAATATCTGAGTACCCTTTTTACAGCTGTTAAATGAACAGATGTGGGAGAGTGCATGTGTTGGCAGAGCTGGTTAACAGAGTAAGTAATGTCTGGCTTGGTGAGAGTAACATATTGTAGAGCACCAACTATGTGTCTATATTTTGGCCGAATCAACTAAAGGGCCACCATCAAATTTTGACATTTTTGACCCAGCAATGCAGGAAGCTCTGTAAGGTTTGGATTCAAGCATAGTGTGGGGTTAAGAAGATCTAGAACATACTTAGTTTGTCGAAGATGTAAACCTGAGAAGTCCCGAGTAGCTTGAATTCCTAGGAAGTACCCAAGAGAGCCAAGGTCCTTCATAGCAAAATCTGTCTTTAACTTGGTAATGAAACTATTCATGATCCCTTCATGATTACCTGTAAGAATGATGTCATCGACATATACAAGAAGGAACGCATGCACTGAATCAAGGTGATAAGTGAACAATGAATGATCTACTTGAGAAACACAAAATCCGAGATTCAGCAATGCTTGTGAGAGGCGTGTAAACCAAGCTCTTGGAGCCTGTTTTAATCCATAGATGGATTTGTGCAGCTTACAAACATGATCAGCATAATTAGGATCAACAAACCCTTGAGGTTGTTCCATATACACATTTTCATCTAAAACTCCATGGAGGAAAGCATTAGAAACATCTAGTTGTTGTATTTTCCAATCAAATTGTACAGCTAAAGCAAGGATCAACCAAATGGTAGAAGGTTTGATCACAGGACTAAATGTTTCATAGTAGTCAACACCACTCAACTGATCAAAACCTTTGGCAACTAACCTAGCCTTAAATCTGTCCACACTTCCATCCGGCTTCTGTTTGATCTTGAAGACCCATTTATTCCTTACTACATTATGGTGAGAAGGTCTAGGACACAAGGTCCAGGTCTGGTTGGAGACAAGGGCATTATACTCAAGAAGCATGGCTTGAGTCCATTCAGGGTGAGAAGCAGCCTGCTTATCTGTGGAAGGTTCTTAAGGTAAGGCAAATGTTAGAAGTGCTGAAAGGGGATATTTGATGGTGTGGAAGAGTTTGAAATCGGGGAATTGTTTTGGTTTTAGAGTTCCTGTTTGCGACCTGGTGAGTATTCGGTTGGCAGGTTGGGCAGGTGATGAGGATATTTCCTGAAGTTGAGAAATGTGATCAGAAGTGGGAATGGAGTGATCTAGAGTAGTTTCGAGATTGGTGGTGATAGATTTAGTAGCAGGAATTTCTGAGATAGAGTGTTGTTGTGATGGTAAGTTTGGAGATTGCGTGGTTGGATGAGTGGCAGTGTCCAATTGCATGAGATTGTTTTCTGCATTGTTAGGAGTGGATTCTGTAGAGTGAATCTGTTGTGGTGCAGGATCAATGGATGGTGTGGCATCATGGGAGAGAGAAATGGAAGGAGAACAAGGTAAATCAAACTGGCCAAGTGATGAACTTGGAAGAAAAACCAAGGACTCACCTGAGGAAGCAGTGACTTTGCAGGAACCTTGTGAGATGGACTTGCTTTTTGCTGAAAAATGTGTTTCATAAAAAATAACACTTCGAGAGAGATAGACTTTGTTGGTTGTGGGATCAAGACATTGGTATCCTTTTTTATTTCCCCCATATCCAATGAAAATGCAAGGTTTGCTTCTAAAAGAAAGTTTGTGATTTGCACATGGCCTTAGAAAGGGGTAGCATAGACATCCAAATGTTCTAAGAATGGTGTAATCGGGTGCTCTCTTCATTAGCTTGGAGAAGGGTGAATCATGTTGTAAAACAGGTGAGGGCAACCGATTAATGAGAAAAATGGCAGTTAGGAATGAATCAACCCAATATTTTGATGAGAGACCTGATTATGCTAAGAGAGTTAAACCAACTTCCAACACATGTCTATGCTTCCTTTCAGCAACTCCATTTTCTTAGAAGGTGTGAGGACATGTTAACCTATGCAAGATTCCATTTTAGGAGAGAAAATGCTTGAATTGATTGGAAGTGTATTCTCCCCCATTGTCAAATTGAAATTGTTTGATTTTAGTAAAGAACAAATTTTCTACAAGCAATTTGAATTTGACAAAGCAACCATAGACTTCACTTTTACTTAAAAGAGGGTATCGTTAATTGAATCAGCTATAGTCATCAACAAAAATTACATAGCATCTACATCCACTTACAGAGGGGATAGGAGATGTCCATACATCAGAGTGGATGAGTTCTAGAGGACCTAAAGTACACCTAATAGAATTACTAAAGGAAGTTGCTTTGATTTACCAAGTTGACAAGCTTCACACACTCTAGACTTGTCAAATGAACCGGTGAAAGGTAATTTATGGTTCTTTAAAAGATGCTTGATAACAAAAGAGGAGGGATGACCGAGTCTTTGATTCCATACCAAATCAGTGGTCTTCACTCCTACATAGGCTGCAAAGCCTTTCCACTTATTTAGTGATTTTTGATGTAGAGGACTGGGGTAAAGTCCATTCTCACTGGGTCCCTAGAGCAGCACCCTTCCCGTTAGGTTGTCCTTCACGATAAAATTCGAACCAGTTAAGGCAAACCACAATTGTTATCAATGCAAAATTTGTTAATGGAGAGAAGGTTGGCTGAAGTATTGGGACAATGTAAGACATCTTTGAGTAAAAATGGAGGATGTTTAGGGAAGGAAGACTGAACAATGGAAGAACCAAAGTTTTTTATGTTCAAACCTGTTCCATTACCTACTCCCACCATGTCCTGGTCTTCAAAGGGTTGTGGCTCATGTATATTGGCTGCATTCGAAGTAATGTGAGCATTTGCACCTGAATCAGCTAGCCATTTTTCAGCTCCAAATTCTTCATTGAGTTGAGCCACCATAGTTGCCAATTGACCGGGTGGGTGTCTTCCTTGGTAAGAGTAGTCCATTCGATGGTAACAGTCAAGATTGATTACTCTTTCCACAGATCTGGCAGGTAGAACGAGGAGTAGCTGAATTGACTTGAGCATTGTCTCAATTTTGTAGAGGTACTGGTTGCACCAGAGGAGCTTGCTGGTTTGGTGCAAAACGGTTTCTGGCAGGGAAGCTAGTGTTGTTTCTGGGAGGAAAGGGTTGATATACAGAGTTGTTCCTTGGTGCAAATTGTGGATTTCGTGAGTTAGGTCTTAAAGGATACCTGGTTTTTCTGAAGGAAGAGTTTGGCTTAATGAAGTTGGATTGCCCCTAGATTGCCCTGCCTTGTTGGTGTAGAAAGCAAAGGTTCCAGGGTTCTGTTATAGGAGTTTGTTGTTGTTGTTGACTGTCCAGCAACATTTCATGATTCAAGAGTTCAGATTGAAAATCAGCAAAGCTCATTTCCCGATCCTGTGTAGTGAATGAATGAACTATGACAAAGGTGTTGAAGAGAGGGTTTAAGCCACTAATCACAAAGGAGATGAGGGCATCATCTTCAACAGGTTTTCCTGTTGCAGAGAGCTGATCTGCCCACTGTTTGGCCATGTTCAAGTACTCGGTGCAGGTCTTGCTTCCTTATTGAAGATTCTGCAACTATCTCTTCAGGTGTGAGATGCGAGACTTTGATTGAGATGCATACTTGGTAGCAAGTGCAGTCCAAGCTTGGTAGGATGTGTTGACTCCATACATTGAGGAAACTAGCGTTAGAGCCAAGGAGCTAATTATCCAACTTAGTAGAAGTTGGTCCTTCTTCTGCCATGCGGCATAGGCAGGGTTTGCTGTTTGAGTGTTGTTTTCACCAATGATAAATTGAGGAGGACATTGGTCAGTTCCATCAACCAGTCCTTGAAGATCATTACCACGAAGAATGGGCTGGAATTAGGACACCCAAGCTAGGTAGTTGGGACCTTTTAGTTTGAAGAGTTGAGACAAGGTTGGCATGGTTGAGAAAGGTGAGGTGTTATCGGTTGGTGGGTTGGCAGAGGATGAGGCTGATGAGCTGGAGTTGGCCAGGGATTGAGCGTTGGCTCGTGGATGCTTTAATACCATGAAAGTGTTTGAGAAATCTCTACTTAGTTAAAATCCAAGAGCAAAGTTGTGGTTCTATTTATAATAAAATGAATTTACAGTAGGCTCAGGTGAGCCAAAGAGTAAGACAATTACAGAAAACAAACGATAAAAAAAAAGAACAAGTTCCTATGCTTAATTACACATGAATCTAAGCTGAGTTTAAGGAGAGTTCAGCAGAAATTATTGAAGCCATAAAATCAGGAAAAGTGCCAGCTGTGTCTGCTGCTAGAATCTTCTGCAGAGTAGTGTGAGGCAACTGCTATAGGTGGTTGCGGTGATCTTCTACAGTGTGTAGAGTAGCTGTAGGATCTCTGTTGATTCAGAGGAAAATTAATAAAGTGAGAATGCTGCTTAGGCTGACCAGAATTCTCCTCTTCCAGTTGAGTGTGAACTAGATGGTTAGTTGGAGTATTGTCCTATTTCTGATCCTGTTGGTCGTGCTCTTCCTTAACAAACAAGCCCTTAGATACTCGGTTTAGCTTAGAGTATCTCCAACGTAAAAGATTTATGACTATTTTCCTCTCCGTTGAAAAAATCATAGAGACAAGACATGAACCATCCACAAAAATCATATAGATGAGACAGAATTCTGAGAGGTTAATTTGTCCATTGCCTAATTTTGCCTAGGCATAATTGAGAGATTCGAACTTCCGTCTCATCATTTGTCAAAAGGCTTCTCAACACCACACCACCCACTTTTTCTTGCTCTTTATCCATTGACTTCCTAAGTTCTCTTATTTTTGTGGCTCTAAGCCTCAAAGTTACACTTGCATAAGATTACTTTTGTTAATCACTTAAACCAGTTGTTTTGGGCTTTCAAATATGACTTCTTATACCCATTTCTCATCTGGCTGTTTTAAGGTTTATTGTTAGGTTGCCCAGTTATTTGTTGTTGTTTTTAGTTGTAGTTCATCTTTGATTTTTTTTTTTTTTAGAAAAAAAAAAAAAAAAAAAAAAACCAAATTTGTTTGATCTTGACATCCCTTGAGACCAATGGTAGAGATTTTTGGTCTAACGGCTATTTATGATTCTAGGATAAACAAGGAGGCAAAAGTATTTAAATATTTCTTGGTAGTTTGAGAAAGACATTGTTCAGACTTGAAATAATGAAGGGAGTGAATCCCACTTCAAATGCCATCAATGGCTTTCATCTCCTTGATGCTCAAACAACTAAGAAACACCATAGGTTCTGCGGCTTCCATTCATGTGCTTGCTCCCTGTGTCCTTTCGTGGACTTGGTCCAAGTGGAGTATATGGTTTAAACAGAGTTCAACAATTTCATCAAGAATCGACTCAAAACTATAACATAATCATTGAAATGTCGAACATGCCTCTCTTTTAGAACATAATGAACCATCAAGATCTTATTCATAACATGACGATCAAAAACCTTTGGTCAAGTAATTAACTATCTCAACGCTGTCACAAAGAGGTGGTAGATGCCAATTATTTGTTATACAGGAATCCTTCAAAAATGCATTTGGGATGAGCGGTAAAATTGAGATCTACACAGTAGTAAAACCAATGCTTTGGATTTTATTCTTCTTCACAAATGTCACAATAATATTCATTATCAGAATCATCTTCAATGTTATAACACAGTTTGAAGGGCTGTTCAAAGTACCGGTACCTTACAGTATGCGGCAGTGTAGCGCATCTGACATTCAAAGTGAATTCATAATCAGCACATTTGAATGCTTTTCCTTTAGAATCACAACAACTACACTGCTCATTATAGGGTGCTCTTAACAGAATAAGCTGGTGCTGGTGACCGTCATGGGTACGGATGTTTGAGATAAACTACATTGGACATCGACATCAAACCAACATTTCTCACAATGGTAGGTGCAGCCATCACATTCACGAGCACAAACATTACATCCGCAGGTGGTAACATAAGGTGCCTTTGCGAGGAGGGTGAGGAGGTGGGGGTCAAGTGGGTGGCGCTTTTTTTTGGGTAATTCAACACAGGATTTACGAAGAAAAAATCTGCATTGAGCACAAGTGTAAAACGGAGGGAATATTGGATGCATACACCCATCACATCTTTCGCTGTTGATAAGAAGCTCATCAATAAGCTTTAAGTTATGATGACGACTAAAATGTTTGATTTCTTCGGCTATTTCAATCTTATCCTCTCCCATCCTGATCTTTTTGACAGCATAAGCTAATGAATCGTTAATGGATGATTCATCCGGTACTTCCGAATCTTCTTTTTTTATTTCCTCCGTGTTTCCCTCGTGTGTAGCACAATCAAGGTGGGCGACGAAATTGCATTTTGAGCAATAACAAACTGTCAGTGTCAACCTTTCTAACCCAGACATGACAAAATCGACGGTGGGATTGATTTAGCTGAGAAGAGTGGGTGAGGTTGAGAGCGTGGTGGTGACTTGTATGTTTGACAATCAATGGTAAGGCAGCACATTTGAGGTGGACCATGAGTGGGCATGTGATACATAAGTAAGACATGTCTTTATCTTCTGTCCCACATGTATCGCAAGTGAAGGAGACTAATTTCCGCAGGAGCTTCAATGGGTGGTCATGAAATTCAGCTTTTACAGTGAAGGGTATAGAAGCGCATTTAAGATGAAGGTTAAAATTGTAGTGAGAACAATGGTAAGCGAAGCCCTGGATTATTGATTTATTGCAGAAATAACATAGCTCATCATCTGGACTTGTTCTGATCTGGAGAATAATAGGGTGTTGCGGGTGCAATGGGTGCTGCAACTCGCTGGTTTGTTCACCACATGATTTGTGAAGGAAGAAGTCGCACCTTTTGCAACTGTAATTAAAACCCAATATTCCTTCGGAGCACCCCTCACAAGGAAATATTTTGCTAACATCTGCCTGGTAATGGCTCAAGGTTAACGGATGCTCCTGGGAGAAATGCTAAAGCTCCATTTCTCCTCCTCCTCTCTCCGCCGCTAATTTTCCGATAAGAGAACTTTGTAATTAGCAATATATATAAACGGATGTTACTTGAAAATGGTGTTGTTTTACGGGCCTGACACTGACAAATTAAAGCATCTTTTGTTATAATGAAATTTTAAGATGATTCTCTCCTAGACTTACCCCAAGAGATGAGCATAAATCCGGATGGATGGTTGTATTTTGGACCCTTCGAACAGCTTCTTCTAAAAAGATGAGCACAAATCCCTTCGCTCTCTCTTCAACTATGCCCTACACCAAAACAAAAACGAAAAAAAATTTGATAGATTTTATGGGATGATGACACGTTACTTGAGAACCAAATTTTAATGAAAAAATTTGGAAGTATAGCATTTCTCTTTCTAAACAAATGTTCCGATGGTAAACCATGGATTAGCCTATTTCAACCAAAAAGTACCAACAAAAAAGAAGCAAGAACAAGTCAAACCTCATGGTCACAATCCACAAGTTGTTGTTCACTTAGGCTCACGCAGGGGCGGAATCAGGATATTTAGTAAGGGGTTTCAAACCTATATAAATAAATAAATGCATAAATACATATAATCTTCTATGTATGTTGTGTTTATGTAAAATAAAAACAGACAGATCCGCACCTGGATGCTCTGTTTATAAGACCATAAATTCTATATATATGGAAGATGTAATCTGAGATTTCAATGTCTTTCTTAAGTTCATGTTTATTTAGCATTATGTACTTAATTTCATTATTTTATTTGTAATGTAAGCTTATGGGTTTACTGTTTATGTCCCACCTTCACACCAAAAAGTGAACCCATCAAGCACCAAGTCACCTAACGCCGCCCGACAAAACAAGACACGGCTTCACAGTTTCGACTTTCACCTCAGAGCAAATGAATGAAAAAAAAAAAAATGCACAGAGTAACAGACCAATACATTATGCATGCAAGCCACCTTACACAGATTACAGATAGGTGACATTAATTAAAATCCAATCCAAAACAAAACTAGAACTCATAAAAATCAAAGTACATAGAAGAAAATTCTTTAAGAATCTATTAGAGTTCAACTCACATGAAGCTCTTTGAGGAGAACCCAGCTGGTCGTTGGCCTTTACCTACAGACTACACGATGCGTTTAATCGATCAAGATTCAGGAGAACCATTGTCCATCACTCATAAGATTTTTTGGGCCGAGAGATTTCTTCTAGTTTTAGAGTTTTGGGTGTGAACGTTAAAGAAAGAAAAAAGTGACCAAGAAAACAAGCAGCTTAGCCTAGTAGTGAGATTGCGTAAAGACGGGGCTGGTAAATATGCAAATCTGAATTTTTTTTATGACTGCGAGTCTGAATTCGTGCAGTGTAAAAACACTAAAAGTCAGCAAAATTACGTATATATGTAAGAGCATTAGTAACAGTTACTCTATATTGGTTCCCTTCCCTATATTTAGGAAAAATTTCATGAAAAACATCAAAAAACTTCCTACAGCAGATGCCCTATATTTAGATGAGGGGGTTGGAAATGAATAGTGATTTTCAATGTATACATGTCTACTATTCATTCCCTATGTATTATTTTAATATAAAAGAAGAATAATTAATTGATATAGTGAAGAGAGAAAAAGTAGGAAAGAGAGAAAAAGAATAAAATAAGAGTAAAAAAATAATATTTAATTGATATAGGGAAAAGTAAGGGAATCTATTATGGGGTATTTTTTTATAGGGAAGCAAAAAGTAGTTTTGTTCCTTAAATATAGGAAAAATTGTTAGAAATCTGCTGCTAGTGCTCTAAGGGATATTTTAGAAGGGGTGAGTGAACCTGTACATATTCTGTTAGAATATTCCCTAACAGGATTGGTTATTTAAGAGGGAAAGCAAAGGGTTAAAAGAAGGAGAAAAATAAAGAAGAAGAATATTGTAATTAGTTAATTTTTGGAGGGTTTATGTCTTTTTAAGTGCCTGGAAGAGTCTATTCCTTTTTGAGTATCTAAGACAGATTAGACCTCTCTAAATACCGGTAGCTATCCTTATTATTATCCATTTATAATCTTCATCGTCTTCTTTAAGTATTTCCCTAATTCTGTCTTATTTGGATATAATATCCTTGAATCCAGCTCTATGTCAGAAAAACCCATAACAAAATCTAATTCACTTTTAATGGTAGGTCTAATTTTGAGAAGAAAAACAACCAATTTCATGGAGGATTTGACGTCTGCAATTAAGAGGATTTGACGTGGCGTCACGTGGGGGGCAATATGTCATGGAGGGGGAAGAAATGGTGGTCCAAGACTTTCTTTTTTTTAAAAAAATATATATATTTTTTATACAGCTATTTATTGGTTTTTATACAACTTTGGAGTTGCCATGGTCCTCACCCATCTACATGGCTCCACCCCTGGGCAGTGTCTACAAATAATGCGCTCCTTCCAGTGCCCCCGTTGTACTGCCTGCAATTCCTCGGAAATGCCCCAAACGCCTCTCTGTCTTTTCTGAACAAAGAAGCCCATGAAGAAACACTACACTTCCATCCTCTCTTTGTTAGATAAATGCAGAACCATGACTGAGTTGAAACAGTTGCATGGGCTGATGATCACTACATCAGTTATAAGATATGTAATCCCTCTGAGCAGGCTTATTGATTTTTGCACAAATTCTGAAGCCGGAGACTTCAATTATGCAAACTCTGTTTTTATCCGAATTGATGTGCCTAGTGTGTACATTTGGAACTCCATGATCAAAGCTTACTCTAACACTAACAACCCGGATGAGGCTTTGTATATGTACAGAGAAATGCAGCGAAGGGGTTACTCGCCGGACCATTTCACGTTCCCTTTTGTGCTCAAAGCATGTTCACTACTTACTCATCCAAATTATGGAACATCGGTCCACAATCGCATTGTGAAAACTGGGTTTGAATCGGACGTGTATGCTTCTTGTGGTTTACTCAACATGTATGTATCTTGTGCAGATATGGAAGCAGGACTAAAGGTGTTTGATTTAATTCCCAAGTGGAATGTGGTAGCTTGGACTAGTTTGATTGCCGGGTATGTTAACAACGGCTGGCCTAGCAGGGCCATAGAGGTGTTCAAAGACATGGAGTTTTGGAATATAGAGCCTAATGAGATTACCTTGGTGAATGTATTAGTTGCGTGTGCTCATATGAGAGATATAGATACTGGAAAATGGGTTCACAGTCGTGTCTGCCAACTTGGATATGATCCCTTTGAATCAGATTTAACTTTCAATGTGATACTTGCAACTGCCATTATAGATATGTATGGAAAATGCGGCAGCTTCAGATACGCAACAAATCTGTTTTACAAAATGCCTGAAAGAAATTTGGTTGTTTGGAATTCCATGATTGGTGCATTTAATCAATATGGCAGGGTTGAGGAGGCACTAGGTCTATTCTTTGATATGCTAATTGCTGGTTTTCAGCCGGACACGGCTACCTTTCTGAGTGTCATAAGTGCCTGTGCTCAACTGGGGCCTCTGGCATTGGGACAAAGTATTCATGCTTTTGTATTAAAGACCAACCTCAGCGAGGATACTGCTATTGGAACTGCCCTGGTGGATATGTATGCTAAAATTGGAGATGCAGGAAGTTCGCAGCAGATCTTTTGTAAAATGGAAAAGAAAGATGTGATGGCATGGACTAGCATGATTGTTGGTTTAGCTATGCACGGGCATGGAGAGGAAGCACTAAGTACATTCAAGAGAATGCAAGAGGATGCTGCTCTTATCCCCGACGAGATTACATACATCGGGGTTCTATGTGCATGTAGCCGTGTTGGATTGGTTGAAGAAGGTCAGAGACACTTCACCTCAATGGTTGATGTTTACAACATAGAGCCAACAATGGAGCACTATGGTTGTATGGTTGATCTTTTGAGTCGAGCAGGGTACTTCGAAGAGGCAGAAAGATTAGTGAAGAAGATGCCAATCAGACCCAATATTGCCATATGGGGTGCTCTTTTAAATGGTTGTGACATTCATGAAAATGTGAATCTAGTTGACCAAATGAGAAGCCGCATAACAGCGTTGGACCCTGAGGGTAGTGGAGTTTATGTTCTTCTTTCTAACATATATGCTAGGGCTGGTAAATGGCAAGAAGTAAAACTGGCTAGAGAATTGATGGCACATAGAAGAGTGGAAAAAACTCTCGGGCATAGTACAGTTGAACTGAAATTGCTTAATTCGTAATTATATCATAATTCATTTTTAATTTTATTTCACATTTATGTTGGATGATTCTTGCTAAATGTTTGTATAATTGTACCATTAACCGTATCATCTCATCGTTATTGCAAATTCAACTATATGTAAAAATTAAAGCCAACCAGAAAATATTGTAAAACATAATTCTTTGCAAGCACCTTGAACCCCCATCAACCTCTGATGCATTCTACCCCTTCTTATGAGTGCCGGATCACTAAGCTTCTCCACATAATTAGCAGTGAAAACAATCAGAGGTTGATGGGGGAGACCAAGATCACAAGTACTACACCCGTCACTAAGCTTTAAGTCATGATCATGACTGAAATGTCTGATTTCACGGCTTCCTCAATTTTGTCATCTCCCAGCTTAATCTTCTTGGCAACATAAGTAGTTAATGAGTCTATGGGTTAACTCAGCACTGTAATATCATTTTAACAATTAAAATATGCACCAGCCTCATTACATACAGTCAAATGTAGATTATAAGAGAAATAAATAGTCTCCATTCATGGAGAAAAATTCTCTGAACATACACCATACCTTAGTTTTTAGAATTGAACATGTTTAATGGGTCTAAAAGAGAATGAGCATTTTTGAATTACAAAGCAGCAGCACTTTGTAATTCAAAAATTTATCAGAAATAGCATAGACTTTTACTTAACTAAACAAAGCCTTAAGATCTGTTTATTTGAGGCCAGCGCACAAATCGCATTTTTGTCATTCAGCTTTATCTAGGAACATATATATGCAAAATCGCAGCCAAACAGCACTCTGAACCACATTCTTTCTAAAGCTCCTCCGGTCCAAGTTAAGCTCTCAACTAAAATTAAATCAGTCCATGCTCACCAAAAATGTAAGACTTGTTAATCACCTTTTCTTCACAACGCCTTCCAAAATCCCATCAATTCCAAAAGAACCAGAAAATTGTTGCTGGTCGACTGGACCTGGCAGCTGGAATGAGATAGAGAAGTGCCCCGGTGGGCACAGATTTTGTGTGTGCATCTGAAAGATTTGGGAGTTTTTGCACACTATTTTTTCACCAGTCGTTGTTACGCCCTTTATTACTACTTTTCCATCAGGTTCAACATCACAACGGAAACCATCTGCAGTCAGAAAATGACAACAAGGCTCAGTAAATGTAGAAAGATGAATAATAGAAGACGGAAATAGCTAACGGAGTGCTTACATTGAAAATTTCGAAAACTTTATTGGAGTACATTGCCACTTTTTAAATATCGGAGGCGAAAGTGAAAAAGTAGTCAAACTTTGAAGGGGTAAATGTATTTTTTCCGAAATTCCATGTTCATAACAAGTAAATTAGCTAATTCTAGAAAGTCTTTAAGTGAAGGATTATAGAAACATGAAATAATGTTACTGAGAACAAATGTAAGATCAATTCCATTTCATAGTGATTTGAAAGAAAACCCATGCCAAGAGTTGCACTTGAGCTAATGCCTAAATCACATGAATCAACAATGATTTCCCTCGTACATTATAAAATAACCAGAAAAAGGCCAAACTAATTACAAAAGTTCCTGTAATGTAATTTAGTAATAAAATTTGTTCCTAAGAATGTTTAACTAGCGAGTAAAATGATTGTGAATTCAGCAGTTGATCAAACTGTACATGTGAATGAAACTTACTCTCATCCCTTGCTACCCCTGGCAGGGAGACACGGAAAAAGTAAGAATCTTTGGATTCGCCGATGTCCATTAATCCTATAACTGGTCCAATCTTTCCCATAGCTGCACTCCCAGTCAATGCAACCCCAACTCTGGTGGCAGCTACAACGTTATTCCACTCTTCCTTAGTTGAAAGAGTAGGCAAAATATCATAGCTGGCCCAACTTTTTCCAGAGTCTCAGTGTACCTTTTAGTTGGCAAGGATGCAGTATAGCTATGCGGTGTAGGTGGACCAATGTATGGCACACTATTGAGTGGTGCCACATCCAGAATGGCTTGCTGAGGATTTATAGGCTCTGGCCCATTATTTTCTTTTCTTGATCTCCCACCCCTGGAAGGAAATATTTAATCCATCAGGGATTGCAAATAATGTGTAATATGTTCCCTATGAAAAATGTAGCACCATGTAGACCAAACTTTTTGACTCTACATTATAACTTCAAAATTCTCTAGATGAGTACTAGTTCTAAAAAAAAGCTAAAACATACGAATTACTTTTTAGCGTGCATCGTTATTCATTCTCCCTACCTAAATTTTGTGATTGATTATCATTTCATCGACTCTCAAAGTCGGAATTACCAACTTCTAAGAAACAAAAGTGTACCATAATTTAACTACGTGTCATCCCTGGCTAATTCTCTCCAACACACCCAAAAATTCTTTAATCACATTACACATTTTAACCTTCCACCTTGAAATAAACACCAAAGGCTGAAAATATGCCATACCAAAAATTAGTTCCTAAACATGATATGCATGCAATATGCTTGCCGGTTTCATGTGAATAATAAAAGTCATGATCTTCGCTCAAATAAATCTTGTGCAAAATCGCATCCCACTTTCAGCACTTGTAACTGATTTAATAATTGTTTCCTTTCTCTATTAATAGAAGTGTTAAATCATCAATTATACCAAAAGTTTAAGTTGATAAGAAATTGTAAATTTAATCATTTATTAATATTACTATCCATCACGGGTAGCCTCCAACTTCCCCTCAATAAATAAGGACACACAACTGTATAAGATTTCACTTTGTGGTGGGGTTGGGGGGGGGGGGGAGGACAAAAGAAAAATCCTCTTACAAGGACTGTCACAATAGTGGAAGTAAACAGAGCAAGACGTAGGCAACAAAATACTTAGACAAAACAGATAAAAATATCAATAATAGAAAAATGATAAACAGCTTAGTACAGCATCTTTTTATTCATCTTCATCTTCTTGGCTAATGACAACCAAAGATTTCATTACAGCTGAGATATGCTTTCCTTGGGGCAAATGATATCCAAGTATATTTAACATGGACATAGAAGTGTTATAGGGCTAAAATCTATAAGCTTGACTCTTATACAGTTCACGTTATCAAGACACAACTTTCTAACCACCTTCATTTACTATGTCCTCTCCAAATTATTTTTTTCCATTTTTTTTCCTATTCATCATTGTGATCAAATATTATTGGTATTACTAAAACAAAAGTGCCAGTTTCATTTGATGAATACTACGAGAGATTCCTTATTTCAAAGGACAGATAAGCTTCCACATCTGCATAATGGCTAGCCTGCAAAACATTACCCTTACATCCATGTCTACATAATGGCTAGCCCTCAAAACATTGCTCAATGTAGTGGTCCAGCAACAAGGAAGCTAAAGTTTGAACCATATATTTTGGACAATCCGGCACTTCTGGTTGGGTTTAAATAGATTGATTATGAGTATGGTCCACAAGTTTTTACTAAGTGGTAAGGAGATTCCGCACCGTGTAGCCATGCGTTATGCTTCCATCAACATGGCATATATGAAGTGGGACTGACCTGGGGAGGGAGAGAGAGAGAGAGAGAGAGAACCTTAAATGAAGAGGGGTCATACAAAAACTAGTATAGAATCAGACTTCCTCATTTCTCTTTTTAGTGGGTCGGAATCCGTGTGAGGGTTCGAGAGTGGTGTTCAGGTCTCCTAACCAAGTTTTTTCCCAAACTAAAATGATGAAAATATGACAATCCAAAAGGCGAATATTTATTGGTGCATTTGGTGACAAAAATGATAAACCATACTATGTTTCCAAAAACTAAAGAATTGAAAATGGCATGATGTTCTTAGCAGTGGAAACAACAAATCCCGGTTAGCTTGTTTGGTCACAAAAACAACAGCCAATTGAATTTCCGGAAACCCAAAAAATAAAATAAAAATAATAATAACAGTGACATTTTTGACAATGCAAATAAGATGCTGATTGGTCCATTTAGTAACAAAAACAACACACTTTCATGCTTCCAATAATGGGAAATGCATATTTATTGGTCCACTCAGTGTAAAAAAAAAAAAAAACATGCATTCTCTATGTTTCCATGAACAGAAGACTTCAAAAGTACGCAGGAAACCCATTTGTAGGACATCTGGAAAAACTGTTTCCAAACTAATTTTCCAAGCTACTGGTAATTTTCAGGATATTTCCCGATTGTAGTTCTCTCACATGAGTGCTTGTTGTGTCCCATTAACTTATGGCATAATTTCCTTATCCCCTTTTAGAGAAACAACACCAACTAATTCCTTTATCTTTTCGATTAAGTACAATTCCTTGCAAACTGCTCCATATAATCAACATCGACATTAATAACGGTAATAATAAATAGAGCAAGATTCATAACATATAGATGCCTTCTTCACACCAATTATTAAGAAAAAAAAGCACGCATTTACCAAGAAGACTTATCTATAAAACAACCCCAAATTACAAAGAACATAGTTGGGCATTCAAAAGCATATGCATTTATCCAAGTAAAAATATCTGCATTTTCGCATGCGTTCACGAAATTATACATTGGTGCATGTATATATGTACTTACTTGAGAGGGGAAGCCATTGGAGACGTACGGAACAGAGTTTGCTCGTTGAAGCGTCGAGCTTTTTGGGGGGTTTGTAAGAAATTGAAGTGGGTTTTCTTTTTCTCAAGCTTTTGTTATGGATGGAGTTGGGGGTGGAACTGATTTGGTGCCTTTGTGGCAACAGGTGCTGAAGCTTTAGGGGAAAAGAAAAAGTAAACAAAAAAAAAAAAAATCAGGAAATGAAAATATTAGGAAAAATATATTTTTACTCTGTCCAAGTCTGACCACCAAACAATTTGTAACGTTAACTTTTAATTGGTACAATGTGTATACCAAATTATTGTTGTGGTTAAAATATGAAAAAATTACATTTTAACCTCATAAATTATCATTTGTTTTGTAATTAGTTTCACAAATTGTCAATACTTTGACTCCGGCTTTTCAAACTACTAAAACTTTTAAAAATTGTCTCATTTGGCAAACATCTTCATATTGTCTCTGCCATGTGTCATTTTTTAATTAAAAATAATAAATAAAAAACTAAAAAACTAAAAACTAAAATTCCCCTGCAAGGCCACCCCATTTTCTTTATTTTTTTTTTAAAAAAAAAAAAAAAAAAAAAATTAATTTTTTTTTTTTTTTTAGTTTTTTTTTTTTAACGGTTTGGCACTAGATATCTGGAAGTGTGGAAAGAGCAGCAGTGAGAAGCGGAAAAACCATAAAATATATATATATATATATATATATATATATATATATATATATATATATATTAATTGAAAAATGACACGTGACAAAGGTAACATACAATGGTAGTGGGCAACAGCGTACAGGTATGAATCTTTGATAGTTATGAAAAAAAAAAAAAAAAAAATCTTTTTTAATCTTTTTTTTTTTTTTTTTTGAGATACATTACGAAAAAAACTTAATATAAAGAGGATGTCCCCATCGTTAAAATAAAGTGGACAGCTTATAAGCAGGAAACTAAGAAAATATTGAGGGGAAATTTTACTTATAATCTGTAACAGTGCCAAATCTATTATGGTACTTTATAGGGTTTGATTATGGATTTGTAAATGAAATTGGATGAATTCTGTAAAGAAATGGATGAACAGTAATTTAATTGACTAAACTTTAACGAAAATTACTTAGAAAATAGATAGTTCAAGATGTCAAATTTCCTAGAGAACCTCCAAATCACAAATGACTAATCTCATTTAATAACCCTACCATTAGACTATTGAGCATTCTTTAGACATAGCCCTAATCTAAAAACTATCAATTGAATTGGCCAAATCCATTTAGCCCACTAGTAATAACCCAGCTTATCCACTATTAATGGATCATTACATTTATTACTTTTGAAAAAATATACCTAAATTTTAAAAAGTATCGATTTAGAGTATACATCTTTTAATTTTTTTTTTAAAAAAATTCAATCATTTAAATCCTATAAAAATTCACAAAATACATTGTATTTATTTTTTTAAAAAAAATTATAAAAATTTTCAAAAATTTGGGCATCGGCATTTTTGCAAATTCTATTAAATTCTGACCGATACCTAAATCTTAGCAATTTCTTTTCTTTTTTTACACAAAAAAAAAATGTGGTATTTTTTTAATTTTGATAGGATTTAAAAGAAAATTCTAACGGATGATTTAAATTGAAAGATGAATACTTTAAATTGACACTTTTTAAAGTTTGGGTACTATTTTTTAAAAGTGATAAAGATCAGGAGTTATAAGTGAAGTTCTCCAAATATTAAAGTAGAGATCAATAGAAGGCTTCTTCTGAAAAATTGATTCTTTGCCCACAATTTTGTATACTACCAATTCAACATGAACTTCACACAAAAATTAATGAGTTAGAATTAAAAGATCTTATCCATTTAATAAAATGGTCAGGTTAAATTTAATGTATATAGTATTCTACACATGTCTCGATACGATTTAAACCTAATATATGACATTTAGATATAGCAATTTTTGACACAACTCGTAAATTTAATACAAGCACTATGAAATTAGTAAATTAGAATTGACGGGATATTCCTTTCATTAACAGAAAATGAGTAGAGTTAAAAGTGGTTTATATAATCTTAATATAAATATCTCAACAAAATTCAAAAAAATAATAATAATACAAGCGAACAATATAAACATTTTACTCATTCTTTTTTCTCCAAAACCCTGGCGTTTTACTGCATCCCTCGTGTTGATCCACCAAGTGTTAATCCCTTCGTGATTCTTTTTGGCTTCTCTCCAACCGGAGCACCAATCCACCCATACGAAACACCGTCGTTTAGCTCCCGCCATTGGCATGAGCGGTAACTATCCAACCTTTTTTATTATGATCCTCAAGCATTCTTCCTTAAGAAAATCTAAAGGATTCTGTGCACACATAAAATCTTGTAGGTTTGATTATCATGGCAAGTAATTTTGATTGCTTAAAATATTCACAAAATGAGAAAAAGAAAAAAGAAACAAGAACTCAAGTTAATGGCCGTTTATCAATGGTATGAAGTGCATGCTTTAGAATTTCTATTCCTTTCTTGATTTTGGCAATTGTTAGAGACGTAAATCAGAAAGACCCAGAAAAATAAATAAGTAAATAATGGGGTGCTTTGTATGAGGATCTGTCAATCTTGTCAAGAATATTCTGAAATGCGAAAACTTTGCACTGGCTCATGTTTGTAGCTGAAAATAATGCTCATGTGGTTTTAGCTGAATGTTTGTCACTTTGTATCTCAGTGTCAATGTGTTTGTACAAAGTTTCCATCACAGGCCTATAGCCTTTTGTAGATGTTGTTATATCTGACAATGTATTGGAGCATCAGGGGAACCATCTGAATTATGGAGACTAGTTTGATTCAAGAACCCCGAAAGAAGCAGAAACTGAATGAAGAAGATCAGGACATCGATGGGAACAACAAATGCTTAGGTGACTTACCTGAGGAGGTTCTTCGACACATCCTTTCATTTCTTCCAACAAAAGACGCTGTTAGGACAAGCGTGCTTTCTAAAAGCTGGGAATACAGATGGACATCTATTCCCAATCTAGATTTTCATTGGGAGCTGCCGTCGCCTGCTAAGAGAAGGCTTTTGATGAATTTTGTGGAAAGGGTGCTCTGTCTTCGTGACTCCTGTGTTATGAAACGATTCACTCTCTATTGTGATGTGCTACGTGATGCATCTCGTGTTAATACGTGGATCTCTGCTGCAGTAAGGCATAATGTTCAAGAGTTGTATATTGAGCTTGACAACTTCCAAAGTGAATTTTCACTGTCTTATTGCTTGTTTACTTGTAAGACACTGACAAGCTTACATCTTTATATACCCTATATCCTCAAGCTTCCCACTACGATTTGTTTCTCAAATCTAAAGACCTTGACTATCGTAAGTGTTACATTTTCGGATGAGTACTTAACAGGGCAGTTTTTCTCTGGTATGCCAGTCCTTGAGAACTTGTGTTTATACAATTGCAGCTGGGGGGGTCTCAAGGTTGTGCGTTTTTCTGCTCCCAAGCTTCATTCTCTGAGCATAAAGGAATTTGAGATGCAAGATTCGAGTTATGGGGATGGTTGTCAGGTTATGATTTTTGCAGTCAGTCTGATAGAATTTGATTACACTGGTGAACTGTTCAGCGACTATTGCTTATACAAGTCATTCTCACTGGAAAAGGCAAAGATTTATACTTTCCCTGATAATACATCAGCTCAAAATAGTCGTCGCATGTATAGACTTCTTATAGGGCTCTCCAACGTAAAAGAACTAAGACTTTCCTCTGAGGTGGTTGAGGTATGGCTGCTTCTCTCTTTGTAAATTCAAATTTTACTGTAACATATCAACATGATGGTGGAACAATTAAGCCCTCCTTTGAATTGCTTGCATAAATGTGGTATGGTAAAGCTAATGTCATATAAAGGAAAGTTATCGTTCCATGTTTTCATGCTATTTGAGTGGTGACAGATGTTAGACGAACATTCTCGTAGATGAGGAAATGTCATGACACAGAAAGAGTCTGAAATCATTTGATCAACAATTGCAAACAATTTCATTACATTCATTACTTTTTAACTTTTTCTTGCAAACCACTGTCTATGTGGGTTTATCCAGTCGTTTGGCTCTTGGTGTAATGCTTGGCACTTAGTAAAAGGTTTGGAAAAGGCTTCCACTCAAGGGGGACATAGTCATTGTGGTAGAGGTTCACACTTGAGAGAAAGATTGTTAAGAGTATCCACGTGTGGGGGAATCCTACATTGAGTGGTACCAGTAAAAGTTCTTTTTGAGAAGCAAAGTGGCACCAATAAAAAAGTAATTGATATTACATTATCAATAAGATCTTAAAAATTTTGTTTAAACTTTTAGGTTAAGGGTACCCCAACATCTATATCATGAACTCACTTGAGAGATTTCCCAAGGTGTTTCACTCCCTTGTAACAAGTGTTACTCCCATAAAAGATCCTTTATGCAACTTCAAAGTATAATTATATTATGGATTTCGGTTTATGTAAAATTTCAATGAAGGTTGTAATTTGGCGATTTACCATTCGATTGTCAAGTTAATTATTTTAGCGATGAGAACTCTTGTTTTTATAATTTTTAGGGGTAATTACCTTTTTCCCCCATGAACTACCAAAAAATGCGCAATGCCCCATGAACTACCAACTCGACCAAAATAGAGCATTCAACTACCAAAGACAACCATTTTCCCCCCTTCCGTCAGTCAAAGGGGTTAAAACAAACGGTCAACGGGTCATGTGCCGTTTTATATGGGAGCATGTTGGAAGATGATGGTAGTTCATGGGGGGAAAATAGGAAGATGGTGGTAGTTCATAGGGGGAAAAGAGGAAGAAAATGAGGGTAAAACGGCGTGTGACTGACGGAAGGGGAGAAAATGGTTATCTTTGGTAGTTGAATGCTCTATTTTGGTCGAGTTGGTAGTTCATGGGGGCATCGCGCATTTTTTGGTAGTTCATGGGAGGAAAAGGTAATTACCCCTAATTTTTATGATGCTCACAAATCAAGTGGTTGAAATTGAAACATCATCATGCAATACTCAATTAATAAAGATATCAAAGGAGAATGTATACTATTCATAAATTAATTCATTCTTTTTTGTTTTTGTTTTAATTTTTCTAGAAAATAACGCAACCAAATGGGGTTTGTATCTGTGTAGCATTTGGAAAACAATTGGATAAGTGCTACTCTGATGGTTTTCTTTTTTAATGATGAAAGTCTTCATATATCATTTATGTTCTACTCTTAGGCCATGTAATATTGATATTAAACACAAAATTCTTCTTTTGCTTGGTAAGACTTGAAACTAAGTTTTATCCCCATCCCATCCAATCCCTTGCTACTAAATCCATATGACTGTACCTACATTAATTCGAAATTATTCTTCTAGTTGTTGGTCTCATAATCATTAATCATGATCTCAACATGCTTTTATAAGAATTAGGATCCTCTCCAGTTGTACTTCAACTGGAGAGGAGCCAGTTGGTTGTAAGTAAGGGCATTTTTGTAATTTCATATGATGTGAAATTACAAAAATGCCCTTATATATAACTAACTGGCTCCTCTCCAGTTGAACCCAACTGGAGAGGATCCAAGTCCCTTTTATAAGAATAATGATTCAATACCACCTAAAGATACAACTTTTCACCATCTTACTTATGTGGCAACGTGGTCCCCCACTACTTTTGAGTTTTTTTTTTATTTTTTAAAAATAAATTAAGGTGAGGGACTACCTTGCCACATAGACAAGATGGTGAAAAGTTATATATAAAGGTGGTAATGAATCATTACTCCTTTTATAATGCGTTTGTCATTTATTATTCTTCATTACTTGTTAGGTTTTTATTTATTTCTAAGTTATTCTTCTAGTTGCTCATCTCATAATTATTAATCATGCCCCACCATGATCCCATCATCTTGCATTGCTTTATCTTGTTCTTAGGTTTTGATAGATGCAGCAGAACACCTACCTCAAATGCCAATGTTCAATAACCTAACGGATTTGGATTTCTTTGCGGGTTCGTCAGTATGTCTTGACTGTGTAGGACTGTTGAGGATATTGCAAAAATCTCCTTGTCTCAAGACTATGAAATTTTTTCAGGTAATTTTATATGTACTCGATGTACCATAGTGTATTTGTTCCATCTTCTTGCTGAGTTAACAGCGTGACTAAAAAAAATTCTTAATTTGCAATGATAATTTAGGGGATTACTCTGTCTAAGGAATATGAGAACGATGATTGGATACTAGAATCACTGCCTCCATATTTCTTGTCCCATCTCAAGTGGATTGAAGTCGGTAGTTATAATGAAGATGGGGAGGATCTTTCTGCTCTAAAGATTTTGCTCAAGAATACAGTTGTCTTGGAAGAAATAGTTATATTTTGCTTAGATCATTTTGAAGTGGACTTATGGAAGCTTGCAAATCTCTACAAACAGTTGATAGAGATCCCTAAAGGGTCACAAAAATGTAAAATCGTTTTGAAATGAGCCTTTCTTGAGCTCTTATTCTAGAAAAAAAAAAAGCCCTGAATTCCTCTTCCTTGGAATATGTAAGAGTATGGCTTGTTAGCCTTCTACCCTACCTAGGTAACTACTAACTACTAAGGCTGCTGTAGAATGTTGGTTTATGTTATTTGTGATAATTAATTTTGAATCCTTCAAGCTTATAAGATTATGCTAATTTTATGTGTTTAGTGTTTGTTTTTCACTCCGATTTGGTCTTAATTTTGCGTCATTTGCGGTGCTGTCTTTAGTGTGCATTGGTAATTTTATCAGTATTGCTTGGCTAATTCTACATATCTTTTGTGGATGCATGTCTGTTAGTTCCTTTAACAATGGCAATGATACCCTTCTATCAATGATTTATTGATTTATTTGTGATTCTGAAAACTATTCGATTCTATTTTGGTGGCTTTCTTATTTTTAGCAGTTGTTTTAGATTTAAAAAAGTAAGAAGAAAAAAGAAATAGATTGTATAACTGGTAATGCATATTTGCCACCACATTTGTTGATAATGAAATCTAGCAGTGTGATTTAGAGGGAGTATATAGCTTGCCGTTTGGCTGCTGCTACCACCATTGCTGTGGACAGTACCTGGTGAAAAATAAATAAATAAATAAAAAATAAAATCAAAGTAGGACCTAAGGTTTGCAGTCCCTAGCCAATTGGGCAATACATTAATTACTTATGTTTTTCTTTTGGTATGTTAATATGATAGTTGGTAGTGCTGGAATGTTCCAGAAATTTTGGCCATTATATTTCTATCAGTTATGTATGCCACTTTGAAATAACCCTTACTTTGATCTTTTTGGTTGTAGAAAATTGATTTACCTAATTATCCTTTTTTACTTTTTCTTTGGCATATTTACTTGCAAAACGATCATTTAATGCTAAAAATGATTTTGAGCTCTTAAACACGAGCTTTTTTGTGTTAAGGCATCTGAGAATTTAAGGAATAGCCCAATGCCTTGTATTTTTGGTGGTTAAGCATCCTTAATTATGTTATCTTTCAATGCAAGTTTATGTGGTAGATGTATACTCTATTAAACAGTGCTTATAAATCGCATTTATTTCTTTGCTAGTTGAAGTAGACATCAATACAATCAAAATTTTCAAACTCAAACTATGGCATTGTCTTTAATTCTCAAAAAGTTTGGTGATTTATTTATTTCCAAAAAAATAAAAAAAATAATTATTTGTTCAAGGACACCAATTATGCCAATCATTTGAATTTGCCCAACTTTTGGTGGATTTTGGATGATTCTGCTAAACGTATAAAAACATGGAATACTCAAATCAGTCAAAAATGTCAGTGTTGTTACCACCATTTTTCTCATGAATATTGCGTTATCTGAATTATTGGGCTTGTTTGACAAGCTCCAGAACAGAACAGCATAATGCTGTTACTGTTGACGTACCTTTTTTTTTTCTCACTTTTTTATATTTTCTACCACCAATCAACATCAAAACATTCTCATTTTTTTCACTTTTTATATCACATCAATAATTTTTTATTACTATTCAAATAAAAAAATTCACTTAAATACAAAACTTTTTCACTTTTTTATACAAATTATTTTTATTTTATATCTCATCATCACTTTTTACTAATTTCAAAACTAACAACTCAATACTCTGTTCTGTACATGTCTTTGCCAAACAAGCCCATTCTTTTGTGATGAAATTGAATATTTCTCTTTGGTTAATGGGGTTGACCACCAATCATGGTTTGCATTAGTCTGTTCCTAGAAATGTTTGATGAATTCCTTCACAGGGTTTTCATTTGGGAGAAATTAGCGGATTGACTTGCCTTCCTCTTCATTTCCCACAGCCCAACAACACAATTGCCAAATTGGACTCGACCAGCTGGCTGGATCAAATTTGGTAGTGCATGTTATAATTTTTTTTTTTATTTAATTAGAATAATATAGTTGACATTTGTTTTTCCTATTTGAATGTTTTGCTGCATGTTTTAATCATCAATGAGTTTCCTTTTTCTTTTTTAAAAACATTTCTTTAATTGAATCTGCATATTTTTGTGGTTCATCTGAAATTGGGTTGTATTGTTAACAGCTAGCCGTACTAGGCCCTCAATCTTGTGAGGAATAAATTGATCTACTATTCCTTCTATGTCGGACACTTTCTATTAGATAACATCTGCGGTCACCAATGCCATCTTGTTAGCAAAGACGTTTGAAAATCCTACTAATAAACAAACGTTTGTTTCGGAGAAAAATATTTAGCACGTACGAAAAATCACAAATACTTTTTATATTTCATTCAATCATATTAACTTATAAAAATTATTTTTTATTCACAAACAGAGCCTAAGAAGCACATTCCACAAAGTACATCTCTATTTGTTTTGGAGCAAGATACTCGAATCATGTCCAAAATATCACGAATCTGTCTTTGGAACAATTTATAACATGCACTATCTACTCCAATTGAAACAATAAATCATTACACGGTCCTCGATTAGTAAAATATAACATTCTCAAAAACATGAGAAGCCCATATTTTTTTATTTTTTATTTTTTATAATTTGGTTAAAAGGGTAATATTAAGCCTCCTTGATTGTCATCTCCAAGAAGGAAATTTGGCTAGGTGTTATCACTATGAGATTCTACTGTAAATCTTCTCACCAATACAGTGGGTCAGGAATGAAAATATTTATATAAAAGTCTTAACAGCATTTTCATCCCCAGAGTATTACTTCCCAAGACTTCGAATGCTTCTTTCCTTCAACATGACAATACTCATAAAATTCCAACTCAAACTACTGCTATTAACCAGAAATCAAATGATGTTGCATAGGAAAACAAAAAACATGAGATCTCAAGAATACCCAAGAAGATTACTGTTTTATTTGTCCCCATCCAAGGTGGAAGGAAGCATTGCTTTCAAGTAAAATTTCTATTTATACATCTTGAGTAACAGTATTTAACTAGATATGATAAAGAAACCAGATTAAAATATTTAAAAAAGAACCCCAAAAAAAAAAAAAAAAAGAAGAAGAAGAAGAAGTAAACAGACAAGAAAGAAACACCAGCTCAATCAAGATTGGCTAATCTTTTCAAGCGTATTATCTACAGAAAGACTGCTTATCTTTAGCTCAAATCTTGATTGCACTTTTTCATAACTAAAACGTTCAATCCATTTTGTTGACATTCGCAACATGTCTTGATGAACTACTACTCTGCAACCAAATGAAAGGAGTAAGCAAAAAACATATGTACATGAAGCAATAATCCTAGTAGGAGAAGAATAGAAAAGATAAAAAGATCATTTTAGGTTCGTATATAAAATTTACCTAGACCTGGAGTAAAATTCACATTTAGCTGATATTTATTTTAACGACATTGTGAAATGCTCACTTCATTAAAGGATATTTTCACTAACAGACAGGTGCAAGAACTCTAAGTGAGATTAAATCTTCAAAGCATGTTCAGGTTTCTCTCATATATTCTAAAGGGGGGGGAAAACCATGCAAGGAGTTGCTGCCTGTTACTGCATGTTAAATCCAAAGTTATCCAAGATGTTCCTTTTACTCAGTGTTGCTTTTGCTAGACCCAATATAAAAGTCATAACTCCTGCATTGACGACTGACAAGTCCAATCAAAATGCAATCTTTCTCATGTTCACATCTCTCATTCTCTCAAAAGAGAATGACAAAAATCTAGACTTTTAAGTGTCAAAAGCTGCAAAAATGGTTGACATAGCAACCGGCAACCAGAGATCCAAATAGAATAAACCAGGCTGCATCTATCATAATAAAAACATGGGGAAAATAAATTTTACCCCCTCCCAAAGTATGACCACTTTTGCGTTTCAACCTCCATAGTTAAAAAATGTGAGAAAACTATAAAATTAGGTTTATCTACATCATCACCATCCAATTTTTCACCAGGAGAAAAATCTAAAACAGATGATACAAACTTTTAGAAGAGAAAAGCAGGAAAGGTGAAATTCAAGCAACTACACTAATCTTGTCCATAGCATGTTTAGATGGCTATCTTCACAATTAGACTAGCTTTCAACCACCACCCAGCAACAGATAAAGAAGAAGAGAACTTACGCATCGACTTTCATGCTACAGCTACTAATGATCTGAGGGCGATTGCTGTTGCTCTGGTGCCTGTGTCCACATCTGTTGAGCCATGTAGGGATGTGCTTGTTGAGCATATATAGCTGGGTCCATCACAGGCTTACCCATGATCATCCCAGGAGTCCCAACCTGTGGTGCATGCTGAGGTGGCATATAGCAGTAAGGGAGAGCATCAGCATGCCCCCCAACAGGCATTGTTCCTCTTGGGATCGAAGCAAGTACTTCATCTTTCAAATCCTCCCTTGGCACAATGTCAACTAAGAAATCAAAGATATCAGTCCTCGTGATCGCTGCTGCAATGTCATTCTTTTGAAGTGTCCTCCTTTTGTTCTCTTCTGTGTGATTCCAAGATCGCAAAGTCAACTCCAAGATGAACATTTCACATGCCCGGGCAAATATTACTGGTGCCTCAGCTGATATCATTCTTACATCCTCATCAGCCTTCATAATCTTCTTGATCCTTGCTAAGGGAAGGCTATGGTTCTTGAAATCAGTTACCTTCTCAATTTCTTGGTACTGATTTGCCCAAAAAGATTGGAGTTGTTGCTGAAGTTGCTGCTGTTGTTGCTGGTGGATATGCTGATAAGCAAGTTGGTGTTGTCCAAGCTGAGCTCCAGCAGGCTGACCTGTAGATTGAATAGCCCCAACTGATGTCACAGCTGATCCATGAGTCGGCGTCCCAGTCATTTGGTTAGTCTGATATAGATTAGTGGCATATGGCAACTGAGCTCCACTACCAACCAATCCCATAGATGGGGCCTGGCTATGCCCATGCTGATCCATTTTGCTAAATAAGACAAGACTTAATGCCTCTGCTTTTAATGCAAATCAGAACAAGACAAAGAAAGTAGAATCAGGAGCATCTTTTGCAATACAAAGTCAATATAATAAATATATTTGTAGCTCAAGCAAAATGCATAAACTCAAATTGCATCATCAAGTGCAAAATCAACACTATTAAGAGAGCAGATGGACACTAACTTTATGACCCCCAATTATGTACGGGAGCAACTGAAGTTTTGATTTAGGTTCATCAAAATTACAAAAAATTCTGTCAAAACAAAGCAGAACCTCTTCTTTTATCATTCAGAACTAGTTGATGATTAAAAAGAAATCAGAAGCTCTTAGGTGTAGAGGTAATGAATTTTATCATATATAGAGCAATAATAAAACAGGTGGAAACAAGCAAAAATGGGCTTTCTCTCTTCTTCTTCTTTTTTTTTTGGTAAGGGCGCGAGGTTGGGAGATAAGAAACAAATTTGAGATGCACTAGAAAGGTTGGAAATTCATTGCCAACAAGCAAAAGTGTTTATACAAACAGGTGCCTCTCTACACCTTCACTTCAAAAACAGGATACACTTGACTCAGAAACTGTATAAGATGTCTTTCATCTAATTATCATGAAGTACACTTCAAGCACCTAATTATGCCATTGGTTCCAGAACATCTCTTCTGATTCTAGTTCATTATTGAGTTTTCTCAAATGAGAAGACCATGATTCTAGTTCGAGAATCTGGAAAAATGAAAATCTCTACACAAATTTATTATGAAAATTGAAGTCAATTGAAAGACCTCCCTAATGAATAATAACTAAAAGATAGGAACAAGTTCTATTTAAGGAAGTCTAGAAGCAACCCCATTGGGAATGTTAAGGAATACAGACATATCCAATTATCCAAACCCAATGAGAACAAAAGAAAACCATCCATATTCAAGGAAAAAATTGCACTATGATTCCTTGATCATCAATATGCCTAATCAGTAACCATAGATAAAACAAGAATATATTTAATGCCACATATATCTGAACGAATAACTCCAAAAATCTCCGGATAAAACGAATAACTCTCAATTTATGAGGATTTTCCATAACCATCATACTGAATTCTCTTTACATTGTATGAGACTTCTGTATGTTCTCGAAATACCAAATTTTGCTCTTTCAGCCAAAACTTTACCAATCATTCAAGACACCAATAAATGAAAAAGGCCAAAGGAGCGAAGCGTAACCATAAAGGTATGCAACATGCACAATTACCTCAAAGTGACCAAGCTAAGCTGTTAGAAGGTTAGAAAAATACAAAATAGAGTTAAAAGACAACAGACCAGAAGCAGACAACTTAATGATTAAAAATAACGACAATTGGCCCCGTTTAGTAATCCCCTCCCCTCCCCTTATGGAAAAAAATTTTGTTGAGTAAAAGTTAAAAGTGATTGATGTGATATAAAGTAGAAAGAATTTATATGGAAAAGTGAAGAAAAAAAATGTATTGTAGTGAGTTTTTTTATTTAAATAATAATAAAAAATTGTTTATGTGATATAAAAAGTAAAAAATGTTAAGAATGTTTTGAGTTGATGTTTTTTTTGGGAGAAGTGAAAAATAAGGGGAGGTTGTTATTAAACGGGGCCAATAATGATATGACTATTGAATCAAACAACAGAAAGCCATTATAACAACTACAAATTTGACCAGTGTTCCCCCAAAAAACACAGATCCAACAAAAGAAAAACTGATTAAAATTGACATTCCAAATAAATGTTTAAAAAAAAAAAAACGTATCTCACAGAATATACACATACATGAAAATATACACTTGCATGTTTATATTAGAGAAAGAGAGAAATTCAGTACCTTTTTACAGAAGGGTATTGCTCTGCTCCGCAAGACTGAGGGCCTGAAAAGAAAAGGGGAAAAAAAAAAAGTAAATGAGAAAAGCCTTTCAGAGATCTGTTCTATGCAATGGGAGTTCTTCAGGGCCGAAGCTATTTTTTGGAAAGCTTTCCGTAGACCAAAAGATCCCAATTTTATTCGTATGAAATATAGGGTTTGAGAAAAATAAAGAAAACAACCAACAAAAAAAAAAAACAAAAAAGAAAAAAGAAAGAAGAAAAAACAGAATCGAAGTTTTCGAAATGATTATTAAATGTTGTTTTCTAGGAACGAAGTACGAACCGAAGAGGAAGGAAGAGCGAAACGAAAAAGCTGAGCGTGTTTTCGATTCTGACTTACAATGTCAGAACCTAACTTTTATGGGTGCCTTCAATTATTTTCTGACGGTTTTACCCTTTCTAATATTTGCATTTTACCTTGCAGTTTTATCACCCGTAGTAGATTTTTTTACAGTTTTATTAACTTTTTAACGTGGGGTTGAAGTGGGTGAATTTGATTTGGGTCTGTTTGGCTGCGTGCGATTGGGTGAACTTGATTAATTTGGGTTCTATTTTGGACACCTAAAATTCGGGCGGGTAAAATGCTTCTTCTTTTTTTTTTTTTCAAAACAAGTACTCGTAGTCTTCTTATTTTTAAATGTTCACAAATTTCATACTCATGGTAGGCCAAACTCAATTTTTTATTTCACAAATAAGGGAAATATTATTAGACTACAATATTATTGGTATTATGATTTTCATTGATAACCAATGAATTTGATTCCATTTCATGCTAATGCATGCTCAACAATACATTATAATGCCTAGTGATGGAGTCAAAAGATTATCTTTAGGGGGCTTAACTAAAATAATAAAATGTAATGACAATGGTTTTCTCTTTTTTATTATTATTTTCTTATAATAAATACAATTCAAAATATAAATGAAATATTTTACAGCACAATATGCAGTGCAAAAAGCCCCCTATGTAATACCCCCAGCACATTAGGGCTATTTTTGCTATCGTAAAGACTCATAGACACAAAGGTACTTAATAGAACTACCAAAGCATTAAGAGCACCGGCAGCAATTTTTCTAATAAATCTCATTATCTTCCTTATATGTAGAGAAAACTCTTAAAAAATAATTTGAATCAGATTCATTTGTTGTTCCATAAACTAAGGAAACACCAAATAAACCAAAAGTTGTACCATAAATTTAGGAAAGCAAAAGTGGTTCCCTCATTATTTTAATATTAAAAAAACATTATTTTTCTCTAACATTTATTTGAAAAAATATTTAAATTATGGTTAATTATTAAAAAAGAAAAAGAAAAAAAAGCCCTCCAAACTACCGACCGTTTTTAAAGTAACCTCTTGAACTACTAAGTGCATCACTCGAGCCCCACAAACTACCAAAAATACATTTTTTGTCGAAATATTCATATAATACCTTTGCCATATGTCATATTTTTAATTAAAAAAAATTAAATTTAAATTTAAAAATAAAAAATACTAAAAAAATAAAACAAAATAAAAATATGAAGGGGTGGCCAAACCACCACGGTGGTTCAGCCACCCCACAAACTCAAAGAGAGCGAGTCAAGAAAAAGAAAAAAGATAAAAAAAAAAAAAAAAAAAAAAAAAAAAAAAAAAAGAAGAAGAGAGAGAGATGAGGGTTTGGCCATTGGGGGTGGTTCGGCCACCCCCTACAAGGCTAAAGAGAAAAAAAAAAAAAAAAAAAAAAAAAAAAAAAAAAAAAAAGAAGAAGATAAAAAGTTGAAGGTTTGGCCTTTGGGGCTGGCCGAACCCACCTCCAGGCCAAATAGGGGTGGCCGAGCCAACCCCAAGGCTCCGAAGCCACCTCCATCTTGCTCTTTGGAGGTGGCTGAATCACTCCCCACGGCTATGGGGTGGTTCAACTACCCATTCATATATTTTTTAAACAGTTTTTTAAAATTTTTATTTGATTTTCTAAAATTAATTTTAAATTTTTATTATTTTTAAATCGAAAATATGACACGTGACAATGGTATTATATGAATTTTTCAACAAAATTGGTATTTTTGGTATTCTTTGGTAGTTTGTGAGGTCCGAGTAATTCATTTAACAGTTCATGGGGCTACTTTAAAAACGGCTGACAGTTTGAAATGTTTTTTTTTTATATATAATTAACCTAAATCTTTTATTTACAAACTTCACATTCACAATAAGCAATTAAGCATAGATTTATTTCAATAATTTTTGTAGTACACATATCCTCCTCAAACTACCACTCAATTGTTAATGTACCCTCCAAACTATTAATTGTATTAATGTCCTCCCTTATACTATCAAAAAAAATGTCAATGTTCTCCCTAAGACCAACAAAAAAACAAAAATGACCCTAATTTTTTTTTAATAAGACAAAAATGTTCTTATAAATTCAAAAAAGAAAAAACTAAAACTAAAAAATTAAAAATTAAAAACTAAAAAATTATTTAAAAAATAAATAAAATAAAAACGAAAAAGAAAGATTTTTTATTTTTTAAAAAAGCAAACGAAAAAAAATAACTGAAATTTTTTTTTTTTTGAAAAAAAAACCAAAACAAACAAGAAAAAAACTAGTTTTTTATTAAATTAAAAATAAAACGAAAAAACTGATTTTTTTTTTTTTGGAATAAATTTTTGTTATTTTATATTTTTTTAATAACTTTTTTTAGTTTTTATTTTATTTTAATAATTTTATGAAGGGCATTTTTGTTATTAGGGGGACATTGACACAATTGATAGTTTGAATGGCACATCAAACAATGAGGTGATAGTTTGAAAAGATATGTGTACTTTTTCCTAATTTTTTTTTTCTCTCCCGGATAATGAATCTTTCTCTGAAGACTAAAAGCGGTAAAGAAGAAAAAAAAAAAAAAAATCGCATCATCAAATTCCTCTTTTTCTCTTGAGTTGTTGGAATTATTCGTAATAAAAAGATGTTGGCTACAATTGAAAAGATCTTATCAATAAAGGAAAATGATTGATGGGGGACGATAAACCGTCTCCCAGCTCTCCATTGATAGTAAAAAACAATTTTTTTAAGAAAAAGAGGGTGATAGGAGACGGTTTACCGTCCCCTGTCTATCAGCCCTCATTAATAAAACTTTCATTTATTTAAGATCTAGGCATAGGTAGCAATAGACATTAGCCACAAAATGAAAATATATCCTTTTTTATTAAGGAATAAACTATAATTTTGTTAAACACTTACCTACATTTTTATATTACATATTTTTAAATCGTTATTTTAATATCGCAAACTCAAACAGATTCTATAATAATATCAGAGGTCAAAATAATAATAAGTTAATAACGATGAAATAAAATTAGAAAATTTAAAAAGCCACATCAGCACGTATAGTGGGTCCACAGTACGTGTCCTGTCCAATAACAGCATGGAACCCTTTTACTCCCACTGGACACACCATCGCTTCATTGACATAAAAGGCAAAATAGAACACATCCCAATGGCACATCCTTCCTCCCGATTACCCTTTTCTCTCCAGGCCGAACCCAAGAAGCAGCCAAAGCAGAAGAAGCAAAACAAAAGCAAAGAGAGAAACCCAAAACCCAAAAAAACCCAGAAAAAGAGAAGAAGGAAACAAAAATGCATTCTTTTGGGTACAGAGCCAACGCTTTGCTGACCTTCGCGGTGACGATCCTCGCCCTCATGTGTGCCATGGCCTCCGTCTCCGACAACTTCAACCACCCCTCTCCCTCTGCCCGTGTTCAGGTCCCTCTCCCTTTCTTTTCCTTAATTTTTTTTTTAAGTTTTTAATTTTTTATTATGTTTTTGGTAGATCTATGATTCACTTACTTGATTTGTTTCTTTTGGTTTGTAGGTGTTGAACATTAATTGGTTCCAGAAGCAACCCAATGGGAACGACGAGGTAATTTTTGTTTTGTATTTTGTGGGGGGGTTTCTGTATATATTTATGACTTAATGTTTTAATTTGTGTGAATTATGGCTCTTACATTGGCGGGTTTAGTCAGATTCGGGTTGTTTTTACTTATTTGTGGTTAATTTTGGAATAAAGCGACAAACTTGTGATACGCTATAGATTTTGATGGGTTTTTTTTTTTTTTTTTTTATAACTATTTTGATGGGTTTTGTGAATTACAGTTTTTGATCACTGTTACTTTTCGTTATATTTATTTTTTTTGATAATTTTATCCATTATGTGTCGAATTTGTTCTGCTATGCTAGGATTTGAGTCGTATGTGTGTGAATTGATTAGAGTAGTATTTATGTGAATTCAGTCTTATGGTACTATTCATTTTATTTGCGAAATTGTTCAAAAGATGGTCTCTCTGGGGCTTATTCTTTTGATCGGTAGAGGATACTACATGTTTGTATGAACGGTAATGTTATATACCACATTTTTGTTGTACAATAATTTGTAGTCTTGACCAACTCTTGGCTTTTTTAAAAAAAAAAGAAAAGAAAAGAAATTATCCAAAAAATTGGTTGGAATTTCCACGTCAGCATTATGGGATAATGGTGGAATGAAAATGTAGTTTCTAGTACGAATATTATTCATCTTTGTGTGGGTACATAGCATGTTTACAAAAAGAGTAATACTACATACGGTACCCTCATCTTCTCACTATCTCATTATGCTTACAAGGCACTGCTAGTCCACTCTTAGATCATCTCTTGTTAAAAGAAAAAAGAAAAAAAAAATCAATGATGGAATGGCAATGCCACGTAGTGGGATGGGGTGTAGTACGCAGCATTACTCATCAAGTATTGAGGGTTTATAGAGCAACCCATCTTGGAGGCTGCCATACCTTCGAAGGAGGATGCCATAGACGTAGAACATCTCTACATGCAGTATCACAGTTAGGTAGACCAAATCAGAGAGTACATAATATAAACCACCTTTCAGCAAAGGATGACGTGATCTGCTGTTTCTCCTATCATTTAGTATTGAAGCAAATGTTAAGTCATCATAGTTGACTTATCTGTTAGCAACTTTCTGGGGATTTCACATTTGGGGATGCATCTGATGACCATTAATCTAAACAGATTTACTGGAAAGTGCTAGGAACAAATCTTTTCCGATAAGATTTGAAAGCAAAAAACCCACTAGATTTAGGGAGCAAAGTTTGATCTTGCAGAAGGAAGGAGGTTAGTAAGCCTTTTGAAGGATTAGAAGGGATGATATTCTTTTGCTGCTTATTAGGCTTATGATGTCTTGGTCAGTCTTGAAGTAGCTACTGTTGGCCTTTTAAGTGAGAAGATCAGATAGCACCTTTCCTTCTTGACCGCTACTCAATACATCTGAGGTTTTTCTTCACTAATGAGATCTACTTTAAGCTATTTGACTTCATGAGAGAAATTGTCTTTAACCTATATTGTTTGAAGCTTCTTGTCAATCCTTTGTTAGTCTGTTTGATGCTCACATACTGAGACTAACTATTAATGTTGGCGGAGGTTATCAACACGTCATATTTAGGTAAATGATTTTAATTAAGCTGGTGGATACTTTTGACATATTTCTGTTTGCAACAGATCCTTCTATCTGAAGTGATTGATTAGGGCAGGAGCTCTAAATTTTTAAAGCTAGATGTCTTCTAAAGTAGATGACCCTTTGGTTGAGAAATTTAGTCTATGTATCTGGAATAATCCAGAGCTGACAAAATTGGTTAGTAGGGTTAGACAATGATCCACTGCTCTGTTTGTCCCATTTCTTCTCTTCCTGCTCATTAGTTTTTTGTTATTTTATTTTTAAATTCTTACTGCATTATTAATATTCTGTTTTGTTTATATTAAACATGTTATAATTCCACATAAAACTCCTATAATCACCTGTTCTATCTGAAGTAACGAGTCTTCCATTTTGTGCAGGTCAGCATGACATTGAATGTATCAGCTGACTTACAATCATTGTTTACGTGGAATACAAAGCAGGTTAACCATTTGACAAATACTTGTGTTTCACTTTGGCGATGATTCTTAGTCATGTTTTACTGGTTCCTTTTAGTTGTATTTGTGTACAAAAGAGAGTTCTTTGAAATGACGATTGAAATGATTTTGACAAATGATGCTAATATCTAAAGTACGAATATGAGGCTCGGGCTAAGAGGATTGAGTTCCACCAATTTAGCTGCCCCTTGACTATATGTCAAAGATTGATTTAACTGTATGGAAAGTTTTTCGAATTCTTAAAATTGCTTGCATGCTCATTCTGAATTTTTTGCAAAGTAATTTGAAAAAGGAGAGAATGGATGAGGCCTATTAAGCATAATTATTCGTCCACCTTGACAGGAGTACTCTCGATGGTTGCTCATTCTGAAGTATAAACATGCAGCTCTAACTAGAGGATTTATATTGTACAGAGACTTTTCATATTTATGTCTTTCCCACTGTTTTGCTGCACTCGTGTTAGTGTCCCATGAATTTCTTAAAGCTCCAAGTAAAAAACAGCAAACTAACTCATATAAGTGGGATGCATAATTATATTCTACTTTTTACTGAATTTCCAGGCTATTATTCTTTTTACTGAATTTCCAGGCTATTATTCTTTTAAAGCTCCAAGTTTAAAGCTGAGATTTTTAATTGACTACATTTTTGCAGGTTTTTGTATTCTTAGCTGCTGAGTATGAAACCCCTAAAAATGCGTTAAATCAGGTAAGCAATAGGCATTTGGTGCATTTCATATTTTGAAGTATCTCCATATCTTGTACTGAAAGATCTATGTTATAAATTTTCACTTTGAAATTGTTGGTCTTTTGTCTTTCCCCATCACATATTTATGTGCTAGTGTTTCATATTCCAGGTTTTTACTGCACAAATATCGTGTTTATCAATTGAATTGTTTTTGACACGTCATTTTGCAGATTTCCCTTTGGGATGGCATTATTCCTTCTAAAGAGCATGCAAAGTTTTGGATTCATACCTCAAACAAGTATCGTTTCATTGATCAAGTATGCCACCTTCATGTTGTGTTCTTAATACTTTTCATTTTCAAGCCTACTTTAGCCGTTTCTTGGCTTGAAAGAAAATTAATACTTTTTTTTTCCCCTCTCTCTGAGCAGGGAAGCAATCTCCGTGGTAAAGAATTTAACCTAACATTGCATTGGCATGTCATGCCCAAGACTGGCAAGATGTTTGCTGACCAAATTGTCTTGCCTGGATACCGCTTGCCAGAGGAATATAGATGAGTGTCTTTATGTATGTTGCTGTAACTTTAGCCTTTTTGTATGAGGCTGTAAAAGGTCAGCTGAATTAGTAGCGGAGAAGCAGGCAAAGTTACATGTTTTAGAATTTGAGGAAATGAATTATTGCTTGGAATTTTAGACTCACAAAATATTGTTGCCAGTAATCAGTTTCTTGCTCTTTCCTTGGAGGATTTGTTTGCTCCATTCTCTCACAAGGCATACATGCGAACCTCGGTTACTGGAGAGACTTGTCCATCTGCCAAAATCTTGAGAGCATATATGAAACTTACAACATTTAGAATGAACTAAAAATTTTAGCAAAGCAGATAAGAATCCCATGAACACTTTTATTTCTATAGGCTTTTCTAAAACTTAAAACTATGGCCGGCTGTGTCGGGTTAGGATTGATTCATATAGTTTTATACCTAAACTTCGATTCGACTTAAACCCGATATGCAACATAATGGTAGATAATTTTTTACATGGCTCACGAACCCGGCACGAATTTAATACAAACTTAGAGGGCTTGAGTTTAAGGATTTGACATGTTTAATTAAATAGATCGAGTTATGGTTGACATACTTAGTTTTATACTCATATCTCAACACGGCAAAACATAACTTATAAGTCTTTGCCATTCTATCCCATGGATAGATAGAGATGGAGAACATGACAAAGGCTTTTATCATTTCCGATCAAGAATATGGCCTCACAATCACTAGCCAATGTGTGCTTCTCTATGCTATTTCTAATTTCTCATATGCCCATTGGAATTCTTTGTAGAGCTTGTAGAATAATTTTTATGAATTGTGATTAAAAAATGGTTATCAGTTGAAAGATGGAAATAATACAATGCCCCAGTTAATGAGCATATTACTAACATGAATGCTTGAGTTTATTTAGAAATAAGATTGTTGCAGAATAAAACAATTGATAAAAATGTCTAAGAACAATTTAACAAAAAGAAAGATATCATTGGAAAAGAGTATTATTGATAATTATTGATGTAGTAAAGAATCCAGGAAAAATAATTTGGCATTCTGATGAGAAAAAAATAATGAAAAGATCTACAGAAAAAATAATGAGATTTTTTTAAGTCAATTTGAAACGATTGCAGAATTTGATTCAGTAATGTAATAACATATTCGATGTATTAAGATGGTGAAATTCATAATCATTATCTTGGACATGATATACAAATTGAATCTTATATTTGTTGGCAATTGAAATTATAAATAATATTATTTAAAAACTAAAAAAGAAAAATATTTTTCAATTATACTTTATTGCACTCCTGGTGTAAGTCATCAATAACAAATATCTCTTTTTCAACAAGTCAAATAAAAATAAATGAGCATTTTGTAGGATTTCTAAAAGTATATGAACTACTGGAAAATGTATTTTTAATTAAATTATAAATACAATAAAAATCTTGAACTTGATATTAACGATATAAGAGAACAAGGATACTAATATGAAAAGAAGACAACAAGGGGTGCAAAAAACTTCTTAACATAAATCCTGAAGAATTTACACAATATATGGTTGTTATAATATTAACCTGGTACTAGGGGGATATGGTCGATTCTTGTCTAAAAGTATATCTTCCATTGGAGTAGTATAATGTATATTCATTATTTTATTATTTACGAGATGTTTGGTTTGTGATTTCAAAAAGTACGATTTAAAAAACAAAAAGTACGATTCAAAATACAATTTTCAAAAATGCATTAAGTGATTGGTAAAATCGAAATTTAGCCTTTAAAATCGTAGTTTGAACTTTAAGATTGTGTGTTTTTAAAAGCGCACCCCCTTGCAATTTGGAAATGCAGTTTTTTTATGTTTTCAAATTGTATTTTTTGAAAAATTAACTCTCAAATGATACATTTTCTGTGATTTAGTTTAAAATTTACTTTTGATCTGGGAAACACCGAAATCGTAATGCCAAACGCACTTACAAAGTGCATAAAAAAATTTTAAAAAAAAAAATTTCATAAACAAGTTGAGAAAGTCGAATTAAAAGTGTTAGCTCCACGGATAAGAAATGCTTTGATGTAATTAGTAAAAACAAGTGAAGATCCTAAAAAAAAAGTGAAGCCAACTATTTAGAAACATATGAGATTGAAAGTTTTGAATTCTTATTAAGCATGATATATTATTTGTTGTTAATTATATCAGTAAAAATATACAATCGAAAGACATGCATATTGATGTTTCCATTGATTAAATATTCTTAATTTTAAAAATTATAGAGAGAATAGATTTATATCTACAATAATTTTTTTTTTTTTTTTTTGTGTATAATATCTACAATGATTTGACCTAAAGAGATTCAACTAAAAAGGCAGCTGAACCTGTATTTCGTGAAAACCATATAATTCGTAGAAATAAACAATTTGATAAAAATGTTAATTATGAGACAATACAATTTTATATTTTAGAATTGATTATTTATTGTATATGGTAGATTAAGCTATTTCTTCGATTCATAATAGATTTGAACAATTTCAGATATACAAAAATATTTTAGTTTTTTTTAAAAAATTTAATTTCAAGAAATTTAAATCACTAGAGGAGGATAGTTTGAAAAAAAAAAAAAAACCCTAATCTTGAATGTTTTCTCTAACATTATATATTTGGTTTTTGATATTGATGGTTTAGATTTATTTTTCAAACTAAAAGTTTTAAAATAAGTTTTTACAAATAGAAGAAAGGGAAAAATATAATTTAGCCTCTTTAATTTATTGTCTCAAATTAACATTTTTATCAAATTGAAGGGCATCCGAAAAATAGTGGTAGTTTGGGGCTAAATTATATTTTTCCCTAAAAAAACTCCAATTAATGTACTAAATTATATCAAAACAAAAATATTATCAAACAATCAAAACACAAAATATTAAAATTATTATTACTTTTATGTCACATCAAAACATTTTTTTTTTTTTTAAAAAAAAAGGCACCACAAAGAGAGTAGATTATTGTTCCAAATGCATATATCGCATATAAAATTTCATTGAAAATATTTGTTACAATTTCTTTTGTCTCAAAATCAAAATTGATAAAATCCCATCGTATAAGATAGACAATAACAGAAGAAAGATTAATTGGATTAACAATGTTATCAATTGAAAATAGATATTAGAAAAACTTGAATATAAAAATATAATTAGTATTTTGCATAAAAAAGTGTGAAGAAAATTTTTAGAAATGCTAAATAGTAAATACTATACTCTCACCCAATCCTATTCACAAGTGGCACCATCAGCCTTGGTATTTTCTTTTTGTAAGACTAATGGACACTACCAGTCCTTGGTAAAATGTAATATTACTCATTATTTTTAAATAAAAAAAATATACTATACAAATTAAAAGTAAAATTTATTTAAATGTAAAAATCTGTCACTTAAATTTGTTATTTAGGCCTTCAAATATAGGAAAAAAAATGTAAAATCAATCTTTGTGGTTACACTAATTTGCAATAAGGTCCCTATGGTTAAAAAGCGGCTTAAAAACTTTATATGGTAAGCATAAAGGCAAATAAGCCCTACCCAGAACTAGGGTGGCATGGGGCGGGTTTCGGCATTTTTGGCCCGCCCGCACCTTTGCGGGTTGGAAATTTCCAACCCGCAAACCACACTTTATAAAGAGTAACCGTGCGGTGCGGTTCACTGCGGGGTGGGTTTGTGCGGGGCGGGGATTGCGGGGATTGCGGGGCGGGGCGGGTATTTTGAGTAGCATTTACGTAATTTTGATTTTATTTTGTAAAAAATAAAAAATTCAAAAAAAATACTAGTTTTTTAAATAAAAAATTAAATTCATATTTCCATTCAAGAACATTTTCCATGGATTAGCCTTTTAAACTAAAAGCCCTATTAATTATAAGATAAAATTCTAAGAAACATGATTTTTATTTTCTCCCATCAACAAAGCATAATGAAAAATGACAAGAATAAAAAGCTATAATATTTCACTATTCCATGTCATCAATTTTCTTGTCTTTTCCAGAAGTAATGAAACGATTATTTCAAATAACAATACAATAAAAATGTGTACACTTTAACATCCCATAAAATTGAACCATAAAAATTGTATTTCTCACACAATGAAATGAGTCCACTAGTTAATAAACACTAAACATGAAAAATATAACAGTCCATTGGTTAGTAAACATGCAAAAATATAAAAGTGAACCAAAACAATTTAAAAAAAGGAATGAGTGAATGAATAGACGATTAGGTTTTCTTTCTTTCCCTTTTTTTTTTTTTTTTTTTTCTCCTTCTTTGTGCGGGCGGGCGGGACCGCGTTTTTTAAAAGTCTAAACCTCAACCCGCCCGCCCGCATAAATTTCTCAATTAGGATTCTAACCCGCAAAAATTTCGAAAATCCGGTCTTCTGCGGGCGGGGTGGGCGGGTGCTGCGGGGTGGGCGGGTGCTGCGGGTTTTGCACACCCTACCAGAACTTTCATTTGAAATTTTAATGGAAACTGTCAGAGTGCCACATCACCGTCAATAATAGTATGACAAGACACAACTTCTAACCATTTTTAAACATGTTGTAACTTTTAATTTTACTTTTTTATTTTTAGAAAAAAAAAATCCTAAAAGTAGCTAAAAAATGGGCAAAATAGTCAAAAATTGTTTCTTAAAATAACAAAACATGTCCTGAAATTGAAGTGCTGATATATTCCTGAACCGGTGGAGGATATCCCATTCGCAGAGGAGAGTGTGGCACTCAACAGATCCAAACGGCATCCTACAGCGTTCTCTACCGTAAGCTCCAGCTGCTCCACGGAGACCCGTAAAACCAGACTCCGCCCCGAAGGCTTTTCCCTCGCGCACACTCTTCGCTTTTCTCTTTCTCCTTCAGACAAATCAAAGGTACCAAACCCTAATCTCTCTCTCTCTCTCTGTCCATGTATGGTGGTTATAATTGAATTATGAGATTAGCTTATGTTCTGTTTGGTTACTGAGAAAGTGTAGGAAACGGCGAAAGGAACTAAAACTTTGAATTATCATCTTTGTGATGCACTTGGAAGCTAAACTTGAACAAAACTTGAGCTGGGATTTTTACTTAATAGAAACCCGAAAACAGTGCTGCACAGAATTGAACATTCTCCCTTTCCTTTCTTTTCTTTCGGGCGACAAATGTAGATTGGAGCTCATATTGTATGTGTTCTCTCTATTAGCTTCATTTTTCTCACTGTTTTGAGTTTGAGTTGTTATTTTGCGATTGTATAAATGCTAATTTAGCAGTAGATAAACAAAACAGTGCACAAAGCTTTGTGAATTTTCCTCTGGGTTTTCATCTTCTGAGACCCCCCCCCCCCAAATGGCATATTAAGTGAAGTATTACATTGTATATATCAGCGTATTTTCTTCGTTTGATCACTAGTTATAGTCTAAATTGTAGTGTTATGACTTTTGAAATGTTAAACACGCCAAAATAGCGTGCAAACACTGCTCATGCGCTTTAGGTGATATTTTAAGCGTGTATTTGTCTGTGTTACTGAAGACTAGATTTGAATCATCCTCAGTGGATTGAGGAAGCACAATTAATGGGCACTATTGTTAGAATGATATTCTCAATGTTGTAGGGGAAGGAATGGGCACCCAAATGCCTACAAGCAGCGATCGTACAAGGACAAATTGGACACCAGAAATGGAACGCTATTTTATTGATCTTCTGTTAGATCAAGTACATAGGGGGAATAGGATGGGCCATACATTCAACAAACAAGCTTGGACTGATATGCTGACAATGTTCAATGCATATTTTGGATCTCCATATGACGAAAAGGTCTTGAAAAGTCATTATACTAATTTGTGGACACAATTCAATGATATAAAGAATCTTCTTGATCAGAATGGATTCTCTTGGATGATACTAAGCAAATGGTCGTAGCCTGTCATCCTGTTTGGGATGCCTACATCAAGGTGCATTGCTTTTTTTGTTCATGTGTTCTTTTGATCTCTACCTTGGGGGGAAAGTTAATTGACATAGTATAGATGCAGGCTCATCCGGAGGCACAGTCCTACAGAAATAAAGCCTTGATGAACTTCAATGATTTGTGCTTGATATATGCACACACGGCAGCAGATGGAAGATACAGCCGATCAAGTCATGATGTAGACTTTGATGATGACATTCAAGCAGTGAATATTGGTGTGTTTTTATGTCCTGTCATGGATCTGCAGAAATGTTGCTTTTGTCATTGGCGATGAAATGTATCCTATTGGTATTGTGCTTATATTGAGCCTATTTTGGCTAGTGATTAATTTGCTATGCAAAGATCTAATTATTTATTTATTATTTATTCATTTGTTGTTGTTGTTGTTGTTGTTATAGAGTATGCATAAAACAAGAAAGAGTCATAAGCAACCAACTCCCCCCCCCCCCCAAAAAAAAAAAAAAAAACGGATGAAAAGAAAGGCGTGGCAAAAAATGAGAACAAGGTGCTCGGCTTTGTGAAAAAGTGATCAGACCACTCCTGATGGTTTATTTTTCTGAAAGTGAATGTATTTTATTTCATTTCTTTCTTCATTAACTAACTAAGAACTAAATGCAGTAAAACTGGGTTTTATTATATATATATATATGTATGTATGTATGTATGTATCTCTGTTAGCTTTATAGTAATGTGAATTTCAAGAAGTATCATCTGTTCTTAATGAATGAAAACTACTTTTACTGATTACTTAGTTGTTGTAGGTGTTGGAATGAATAACCTTGTCCCTGCAAGTAAAGAGCATTCAAATAAAGATTGGACGCTAGCCATGGACCGATGCTTTGTCAAGCTTATGCTGGCCCAACTTAGAAAAGGCAATAAGGTCCGTAATACATTCAAAAAACAAGCATGGCAAGATATGCTCACCTTGTTCAAGGGAAAATTTGGTTCTACATACAACAAAAGTTTCTTAAAACACCGTTATAAGAAATTATTAAGGTACTATACTGATATGAAGAGTCTGCTTGAGGTAAAAGGATTTTCTTGGGATGAAAAGCAACAAAAAATAGCAGCAGACAGTTATGTCTGGGATAATTACATCAAGGTATGCTAATGTATCCATTAAGTTATTGGAATTCATTTTTACCTTACTTTACACTTACAGTCGCTGATGTAGGCACACCCAGATGCACGTCAATATAGGAAGAAGACCTTACTGAACTACAGAGATTTGGAATTGATATTTGGAAATGGAGTCAGCAATGGGCATTGTAGTCATTTGCAGCGAGGGAAAAACTTTGAAGATGACATCATACAGATTAAGACTGGTAAGGTTCATTTTTTTAGTGTAATTTGTTGGAGGACCTTTACCGTGTAAAACCTGTATTCCTATGGATGCTCCTCTTCAATTTCTTAATAAAATTATTATTTGCTTATCAAAATAAGAGTGCTGCGGTTCATCTTTATGTCTCCAATTGGAATTTTATAGATTGTCAGGATTAACACTTGGATAATGGTGTGGTGCCCAGTAGGGATTTAAAATTCATAAAACTGGAATTTTATTAGACACAAGTTTAATTGGAGAGAAAGGTATGCCGTATAACATTATATTTTCCTATTAATGTGTGATTTCCTTTAATGGAAATTGGATTTTAAGGTTTTAGTTTGTCCATTGCATGGCTGCAAGCATGACCAGTTGTCAAGATGCGTGAGATTGTAGTTATGTTAATAGTTTCTTTAAATTTTCCCTTGGCACCAGAGAGTTATTGAGGTGTAAGCATTGTTATGTGCCAAGAGCAATGCTATCAGTTATGTTGTGAAATTAGATGAATTACATTAAGTCAATGATGATAAGCATGTGCTTCTAGCATAATTTATGTTCAAAACTCATAAATATTTTGTTGAATGAATAAGTTATCCCTGTAAATCAGTTTTATCATCCCTGTAGGTGAAGAAAGGAGGGAGCATTCCTCTGCTGGTAATGAATGTCTGAAAATGAGCTGGACATCACCAATGGATCGTTACCTCATTGAATTGTTACAAGACCAGGTGCTTAGAGGGAATAAAATTGGTCATGGATTTGTAGCTGAAGCTTGGATTGAAATGGTCAGATTGTTCAATGCAAAATTTGGAACTCGCTATGACAAAGATCCTCTGAAGAATAGATACAAATATTTGAGGCAGCAATATAATGACATCAAGGTTCTTCTTGAACAGAGTGGGTTTTCTTGGGATGAAACAGGAGAAATGGTAATTGCTGAGGATTATGTCTGGGATTCGTATACCAAGGTGAGTGGCCATCTACACATTCTTTTATCTTTTAGATATTTTTTTTTTGTTTTATTATGTGGCTTATGTATAATATATGCAGGTGCATCCTGATGCTCTTTCGTATAGAAATAAATCCGTCCCAAGCTATCACAAATTATGTGTTATATATGGTGAAGAAGTTTCTAATGGAAGATACAGCGTTTCGGCATGCAGTGCAGACCTTGACAGTGAAGACCGAGATTTGATGATTGGTATGTTTCTTGTTTCAGCAGTTTAATACTTCCCAAATCATTTAAGAATGGTCTTGTGTGCTTCTTGTTTCCATTTTGTTCTTAACCTACAGGAACAGTTGTCTTTCAGTTTCATTATCTTTTATGTTGATTGCTATCCCAGTTCTGATGTCCCAGAACCCATATAATTCTCAAACCAAATATTTTTACTTTATTTAAAGGCGTTGTTGACCAGGCTAGACTATTCTGATTTGTGTAACTCTGGCTAAAAGGAGAGTGGAACCCCAGCATTTGATTAAAAAAAAAGAAGGAATTATCAGTTGCTAATATTGAACATATCATTTCTGAAATACATGTTTCTTTTTGCATTAATTTACAAAATCTCTGGTTTGTGAAAGGAGAGGACATCCAAGGCTGTGAAGACAGTGATTGTTCAAGAACAGACTGGACACCCTCAATGGACCGTTATCTCATTGATGTTATGCTAGAGGAAGTGCGCAAGGGGAAGAAGATCGATCTCATTTTCAACAATCAAGCATGTATAGATATGCTTATGTTGTTCAAGGAAAGATTCACTTTACAACATGACAAAGATTTTCTGAAGAGTCATTACAGAAGTTTGGAAAAGCAGTACTATGATATGAAAAATCTTCTTGACCACAGAGGGTTTTCATGGGATGAAACACAGCAAATGGTCACAGCTTTTGATGATGTTTGGGATGCTTATTTAAAGGTGCATTGTCAACTTATCTTAGTCTTATATGTCAGTTTCAATTATATTTGGCTGACACTTCCATGTATGGGTAGGAAAACCCAGATGCAAAATCATACAGAACCAAGTCAAAGCCAAATTACAATGATTTGTGCTTGATTTATGGAAATCCAGCTTCTGATGGAGGGTGTAACCAAGCAGGTCGGGATTTTGGCTGTAATGGTGTTGGTGAGACTTTGTTTTTGACAAGCAATCCGCTGGATCTCTCCTTTTTTTTTTTTTTTTGCCCCCCCCCCCCCCCCACCCCTTCTCAAGTTCTCAATATTGGACTGTAGTCAAAGAGCAATTAGTTTTAGGCATTCGATGTGTTCGAATGTATGTGTGATACTTTATATTGCATTGTTTACAATATGATTTTGTCAAGAGAGAGGTGTATAAAACCTTCTTGAAACTCACCTGCCTTCAGGCCAAGGAAAAAAAATTCATCAGTTAAAATAAGCCTTTTCTTTTCTTTTCTAATCAGTAAATAGAGATTACTTTTCCCCATATTTACATTGTTTTAGAATTTTCTGAAGGCCCAGACTTAACAATAGCAATCACTGGAGAACTGATTGGACACCGTCGATGGACCGATATTTTATTGATCTAATGTTAGAGCAAGTTCGCGACAGAAGTATGGTTGATCATAAATTTGACAAACTAGCCTGGAGCGATATGGTTGCAAAGTTTAGGGCTGAATTTGGGTCTCACCATGACAAAGATGTCCTGAAAAGTCGTTTTATGAATTTGAGAAAGCGATTCAATGATATGAAAACTCTACTTGACCAGAGTGGATTTGCTTGGGATGAAATGCAGCAAATGATAACTGCTGAAGATTATCTCTGGGATACTTATGTCAAGGTGCTCCTTTCTTTTGAATTCCTATTGCATAAAATTCTTTTTGGTCTCATTGGCTTACAGATATTTTTGCAGGAACACCCTGACGCACGAACATACCGTAATAGAACTCTTCCGAATATCAATGATTTTTTTTGATATACGGGAATGGCAACTTTGGCAAAAGGCAAAATTACTCAAATCACACTATGGATGCTGAGGACTATAAGCTGGGAGTAAATATTGGTGCGTCTCTCGTATTTGCACACTAACTATAGGTAGACATGCATAATTATAGAAAGGCCATGCAAAAACTGCACTAGCATTGGTTAATGTAATAAGTATTATACTATTGCTAGTATGGTTAATGTAATAAGTATTATATTAATTACTGCATTATTTTTTTCCTGAAAGTGTCATATAAAAGCAGTTAAATATATGCATTCCAGGTAATGTTTGAAATTTTATTGAACAGAATGAAACAACGTAATTATTTCATTTTGTCTTTGGTATGATGTAGCTGTAAAATAAACTCTCTCATGTAATGAAAGTTATTTTGAAGTTGCAGATGAAGAGGACCAATCCCCTTTTGATAGTGATTCTCTGAAGATTGACTGGACAAGACAAATGGATCAGTATTTTATTGATCTTATGTTAGAGCAGTTGCACAGAGGGAATAAGATTGGTCATACGTACAATGAGCAAGCTTGGACTTGGATGGTTGCATTATTCAATAAAAAATTCGGACTTCTTTGTGACAAAGATGTATTACAAGATCGGTATTTGAGCTTGATGAAAGTGTATACGGATGTCATGGATCTCCTTAATCTGAATGGCTTTGCTTGGGATGAAAGCTACCAAATGGTGACAGCTGATGATGAAGTTTGGGAAGCTTATATCAAGGTGCAATTCTTTATTCTTTGGTGATGTTGCTAGGACTAAGGGTGTTCCCTTTCCGTTTTCTCTGTTTATCACTAAAGATCACCCCACAGTATGGTACACAAACTCACACTTAGGTTCCGTTTGTTTCAACTTACAATACTTTTTGGAAATTTTTTTCCCTATTTTTCGGTGTATGGTACGATCGAAAATCGTGGTGAAACTGAAAATATTTTCGGTCGACTAGGAAAGCTTTATTTCCATAAAATGGTTTCTATTATTTTGATTCCATTAAAAATAAAGGAGCACTAGAGGCAGGTAGTAACCTAACCCTTAAGAGTCTGATCAAGGGGGGAGCCCTCTCTTATCTATCAAAGGAAATATCTATGTGCGTGTTTTTAAAACTGTAAACCATTTTTCAAGTTTGAACTTCTCTTTCATAAATTGCTGGACTTTGTCGGACCACTGCCGGAGGTTGCCGAAAGTTGCCGGACGTTTTCTGCCATTGCTCATTTTTTGTACAACCCAAACAACGAAAAATATTTTCAGAGGTTAAACATTTTACGACGAAACAAACAGAGGTTAAACAAATTTTGTCTTCTTCTTTCTTTCTGTTCCCTCTCCCTCCCTCCCTCCCCCTGATGAGATAATATTAATACCATCTTCATGAAGTAATCGTTAGGTAACAGGTGTGAAATCATATGATGTTGAACATTGAACTGGATAATTTGATTGGCTTTCACTTAAAAATTATATTTTGCAGGAGCATCCAGGTTCAGTTGCATACAGAGACAGGATCTTAGATGGTTACTGTGATTTGTGCTTGATTTTTGTTAATGGAAGTAAGAATGGTAGATCAAGTTGTTTCGACGTAAAAATGGAAGTCAATAATAATACCTGTGGGATGGGGATTGATGGTATCTTTGGAGATATGCAATCTCCAGCAAGGGAGTTTGAAATATCTCATAAGAGGAAAAAGCGGAAATCTGCAACTGTGTCAACCTCAGCATGCACTCAAAAAGTTCAAAGAACCATCAAGGAGGAGATACAGGAAGCAGTTGAAGATAAGCCATGTGTAGTGAAAGCATTTGTGGGTAGTGAAGAGGACAGGGATTACAGCTCAATAGAATGCATTGTTGCAGCACTTCAAACTGTTCCAGACATGGATGATGGGCTCTTTTTGGAGGCTTGTGAACTTTTAGAAGATGAGAGAAAGGCCAAGATGTTCGTGGCCATGGATGTCACAGCGCGGAAGAAGTGGTTACTCAAAAAGCTTCGATGGTAGCCAATTTGTCTTTTGTTCGTATTAGATTTTGGTACCCCAATGAAGTTTTGTCCATGTAAATAAGACCAAATATTAGTGTAAAGGCCTTTTTCTTTTATATGCAATATCCCCATATGATTTCGTTGTTGAAATGGAAATTACATTTTTAGCTTGTTTGGCAAATGTTGTAAGTTTTCTTGAACTGTCCTTTTTATTCCTCGAGATAAGTTGAAATGGTTACAAGTATTAAATAGTAGTCCTCTAAACATAACACAATAAAAAATGAGACAAGGAGTGATACACATTATTAAGTGTTTATTCGTTAAGGTGTCCGTTCCAAAATTACTATTTATTCGGAATAAAATAAAAATAAATAAAAAAAATTAAAAATAATTTATTTATTGTCATACATTCAAAAAAAATATAAATTAAAAAAAAATAAAAATACTTATAAAAAAAAAAAAAAAAAAAAAAACAAAAATGGAAAAACATTAATATCATATTATAATAAATATTATATAATAAAAATAAATATATAATAATTATTTATTGTCACATCCAAAAAGAAATATTTTAAAATTACGTGTAAATAATTTTACTTTTTTACGCGCACTACTTTATAATTATTAAATTATGGTAATAACAATTAGCCCAAGGTTTGATTTGGAATGAATAGAACATGCTAGCAATATTAAATTACTTAAAAGAATCAATTTTATTTTATTTTTTTATTTTTTTTTATGGTTTTCCCGTTCCTTTTGCCTCACAAAAAACGCGTCAAGTTGGAGAAAGCTGTGAGGGAATGACTCACAGAAAGCTGTGAAAACTGAAAAGCCCAATTTATCACGGTTCGGTTCGGTCGTTACTGAGTCAACTCAGAGACACGCACACAGAGTGAGAGACAGTGGCGCTTGACAAAGGGGAGGGGCTGATGTGAATCCCATGGCATGGCCTTCTCTCTCCCCCACTCCCTCAAAACAATTGCACTCTTTCTCTCCCTCCTCTCCTCACTCCTCTTCTTTCTTCTCAAATCCCCAGCCAATCCCTTCCCTTTTCGTCATATCCCCAGCAGATCCCTCCTCACCCAAACGCCATCTCCTTGCTCCAACTCCACCTCCAATGCCCTCCTCAACTACTCCTGCCTCTTCAGCCAAAACCCATTTCTCTCTATCCTTTCCCTCTCTCTCCTCATCCTCCTTTTCTTCTACATCCTCATCAAGACCGCACAGGACCACTTCTCCGTAGTGACCACCAAACTAGCCAACCAACTAAATCTATCACCATCTATTGGTGCGGTTACTCTATTAGCCTTAGGCAATGGCGCTCCAGATGTGTTTGCATCAGTTGCCGCTCTCCGTGGAGGCCAGTTTCGAACTGGGTTCGGTGCAATACTCTCCGCCGGCACGTTTGTCTCTGCACTTGTTGTTGGTTTCGTGGCAATCTACGCCGCACCCTTTTCGGTGGATCCCGTGCCGTTTGTGAGGGACGTCTTGTTTTATTTGATTGCGGCGTTGTTTTTGTTCTATGTCTACCTTAGTGCGGAGATTTTTCTGTGGCAGGCTGTTGGGTTTGTTGTGTTTTATGTGTTTTTTGTTGGGATTGTGTTTTGGATGGACTTGGGATTGATTGAAGGGAGAGGGAGAGGGAAAGGTGGGGTTGAGGTGGGTTTGGTTGGGGAAGGTGAGGTGGAGAGGGGTTTTGTTGCGGTGGACTGCGAGATAGGAGAGGTTTCAGGAAATCCGGGGGAAGTAAAGCCAGGTTTCGGGTTCTGTCGAGCTCTTGGAATGGTATGTATGAGACTAGAATCGTTCTTTTTTTTTTTTGAAAAAAATGTTCGAAAGTTGTTTGATGTTATTTGGTGTTCTATACTTCTATGTGTCTACTGATTTATTTAAATATATGATACTATGAAGGTTGGCCTAATTTATTAGTCATGCTCATGTGTAGACTATGATTTGTTTTTCGTAATGAAATCCGAATAATTGTAGGTTTACATGGTAACCCAGAACTTGAAAAATCATAACTAGTTAGGAGGTGGAATGATGTCTATGTTAACTGTTTTCAATTATTACAAACAAATGATAGCAAACTTAAAAAAATTTGCAGACTGACTATACAATAGCCCTACTAACTGCCCCAGCACCTTGTTTTTTGATGTTCTAGTCATTTTTTGTTTCCACAATCAGATAGTTTGGATCTGAAGGGGAAAGCTTTCTGTTGTTGTTTGTTTGTTTACTTCTTCCTCTGTTTATAAGGTTCTTCTTTTACCAAGGAGAATATGAGCAAGAGCATATGTGATTCTCTTTAGCCAAAGCATGAAAGATAGTGTAGAATCCTCTATATATGATGGTCATGGAAATGACACAAATTCGGACTTAAGATTTGAGGCAAAATACAGTTGAGGTGCCTGGTGCGATATAAATTCTGAAAGCTAATTCTCTTGAAGGGTCAAGCAGAGTTTGAGTTTTATATTGAAGATTTTCCTCTTGATTTTGAGGATGAAGGTTAAAAAAAAAAAAAGACTAGTTCGTTTGTATTATTATGATGCATCTTGCCCTTATCTGACAATCCCTCAAAAAAAATCCCCAAACAAAACAAGAAATAGAAAAGGTGATAAAAGAAAATGCTCAGTTTGGAACTCTTCTAATCTCCTTGTACTTTGAGGATGCCATGAAACTCATGTTCAGGTTCACATTGTTTTGTCTATGCAGAAATCAATTGTAAGTGGCTTTTTTCAGTTGATATTGCCCTAATTTTCTCTTTAATTTTCATATGCAGATGTCAAAAGTATGGGAGCTTCCTGTCTCGTTTCTTTTAAAGATCACAATTCCACAAACCGCACCTTCAGAATGGAGCAGAGTCTACGCGTCAGCCAATGTGCTCTTTGCCCCCTAGTCCTTTTATATGCTTGCAACACATTCATGCCATTTGATCATCCGATTGTTTTCCTCCTTCCACACACTCATTTCCCTCTCTGGTTTATAGTCCTACTGGCGAGCTCCTCTCTTGCGGTCCTCCACTTTATAGTGGAAAAGGAGCCCCCAAAAACTGAGCAATTGCCTGTACTGATCACAGCATTTGTTATGAGTGTGTTCTGGATATCCACCATTGCTGGGGAACTGCTGAACTGCCTTGCAGCACTTGGGGAAATTCTCGAATTGCCGCCAGCACTCCTTGGACTCACTGTACTTGCATGGGGAAACTCAGTTGGGGATCTTGTTGCTGATGTGGCAGTTGCCAAAGCAGGTCAGCCAGCAATGGCCATGGCTGGCTGCTTTGCCGGGCCAATGTTTAACATGCTTGTTGGGCTTGGAACTGCTTTGGTGATGCAAACAGCCAATGTTTATCCAAATGCTTATGAGCTCCATTTCCACATGGGTATCGTGATTGCATTTGTCTTCCTGCTATTGAGCCTGATGGGGTCTCTACTAGTTATTATTTGGTATAGATTCCGGGTGCCTAGGTTCTGGGGATTCTGTCTTGTTGGTCTGTATATTGTTTTTACAGCCATAAGCTTAGTTATTGCCAAGTTTTCAGGGTAATTTTTGACATTTGTCTGACATAATGACCGGTGGAGTACATTTATCAATGCCAGCCAATGTGAGAGAGATGCGGCTGCTACCTGTTGGGTATCTCTGCTCGGGGGGACATGCCAGTTGTTAGCATTCGAAGGAGAAGGATGAAAGGATTGAGTAGACCGCAATTTAAAGATAGGTAGCTTAGAGTTGGATTAATTTTGGTTCCTGATTTGTTTATCCACCGCGTAGGTGATATTCTTTATTGATTGCCAAAAAAAATTTATGATTCATATCAGAATCATCTACTTGTAATAGGAAAATGTCAATGTATAATTTTTTGCCACAAAGTATACTCATATTGCAGTTTCTGGCCTGTACTTTCATGCTTATCTCAGTTATCTGAGCTTCTCTTGGTTGGCTTTTCGAAGTAGTCACCATTTACTAATGAACATGGATGGAAATGAGCTCCTTTTGTAATCCCCGAGAAAAGTTAAAAGGGAAAACAGAGATTCGGAGAAATAGTTTGTCGATTACTGTATGTACACATAACATTTGGAACATAATGGATGCCACATCAGCATGCACGCCAATTGCCACATCAGAGTGGCACGTGTGAGATGCCATGCCACATTAGCTAACACAAGCCAAATTCTAAGTGATGATAAAAGGATATTGTTTGAACGTGACTGAAAATTTCTATAAATACGAGTTTTTAGAGATGTGAAACTTCATGTTTTTCCCTTCATCATCTTCAAGCACCTAGACAGAGATTTTACTGTTTTAGAAAGTATTTGTGGAGAGAGGAAGAGGGGAGGCTTGGAGAAGTCTAAAGAAGAGGAGTGATGGTTAAGTTAACAGAGCTTATGATAATTACTCGCAATTGAATTTTTGATAAATTAATAAAAGATTAAAATCAGGGGTTTTTTATTTTTATTTTTTTTTTCTCATTTTTCCGAAAATGTTGTTTAAGGTTTAAATAGAGTACTGCTAGGATTTTAAAATGGGAAAAATCCTAATTAATGATCATAATGTGTTACATACGGTTACGTGATACGAGGTTAAACGTGTTAGGAAGGAATTAAGCGAACCATGTAAGTAAATTTCTTTTATGATTAGTTAAATTTTAGTGCATGAGTCATGTAAGTAACCCCTCTCTTAGGCAACAAATTCATTTTACATTAAATATCTTTGATGTGCATACGGTAGAAAAGCATGCAAGTATATTTTATCTCGGTATTTTTAGTTTTTTCTAGGGTTGGCAATTTGGATATGATTCATGAATTCGACACGAATACGATATGAATATATAGGGTTTGGGTTTAGGCTATAACTCGTTTATGACCCGTATGATATGTTTATGACACATTTTTTTACCAGATTAGTTAAACTGATTGACCCGCCAACCCGTTTTGCCAAGCCTAGCTTTTTTCATAATTTTATTGAGAATATTTTTATTATTAGGGACATTGATAATTTTTTTTTGATAATTTGAAAGCACGTTGATTCGATTAGAAGTTTTAGAGTACATTCTTAATTGCATAGTAGTTTGACGGTAGACTTTACTCCATTTTTTTAAAAATTTTTTACCAATGCTTTAAGTTTTAGAATACATTATCTCAGTTAAAAAATAAGAAAAAACTTTATTCATAATTTTTGATGTTTCATTACTTTTGTAATTAAGTACACAAATTTTAAAAAGTGTCAATTTAAGGCAATTATCTTTCAATTTCAACAATCAGTTAGAATTTTCCGTTATATCCTATCAAAATTTTTAAAATACCTTTTAAAAAATAAATAAATAAATAATTTTTTTTTCAAAGATTCATGCTTGGGTATTTTTAAAAATTCCGTTAAATTTTACCAACAACTAAATCCTTACAATTTTTTATTTATTTCTGTAAAAAATGGGTATTTTAGAATTTTTGACATGATTTAGCCAAAAATTTGAATGGAGAATGAAAATTAAAAAAAATTGAAAGATGAAAATGCTAAATTAATACTTCTTAAAGTTTGAGTACTTAATTGTAAAAATAATAAAAGATCCAGGCTATAAGTGAAATTTTTCAAAAAATACAATATTCTATTACCTGTGCTAGCTATATTTGTTTTCTTATTATTTTCCAGCTTCCAGCGTTTTTTCGTTATTCCTTTTTTTTGAGATTTTTATTAAGGGTAGTTTTGTCATTGCAACAAAAGTAACCCCTCTCTTCTCCAACTCTTAAACCCTAGCATCTGAGAAGCCGAGAGTACTGAGAGAGCCAAGCATTTCCCTTCTTCGCCATCGACAAGCTGTCGTTCAGAACTTATTGCACACTGCATATCCTCTGCCACAGCCGTAAGCTCAATTTTATTTTTTTGGTTATTTTCTTATTTTCTTAGATCGACTATATTTGTATTGTCAATTCGTATTCTTTGGTTGGTTGCTGTGAAAGTAGAGGGAAAAAGATAGGAAAAGAAAAATTGAAACTAGATGTGTGGCTACAAATCCTAATGAAATATATAAATGGGAAAAATTATGAGTGGGTTTAATAGCTGCTGACTAAAACCCTAGAAATCATCTTCTTCCTTCGAACTACAAACAGGAAAACCGTAGAATCCGCCGCCATGGTCGAACAGGTAGAGCAAAACCATACCTCGCCTGAGGACGAAACGAAGAAGAAGCGCAAGAGGAATAGACATAAGAAGAATTCTACCGCCGCAGAGCAAGCGGATCCTCAGAAGCAAGAAGAAGAAGAAGAGGCAGTTGAAAAAGGCGAGGAGAAGAAATTGAAGAAGAAGAAGAAGAAGAAGAGGGAGGAGAAGGACGAGGAGGAGGGAGAGGGAGAGGATGGTGGTGGTGGTCGCGGTGAGGAATTGGAGGAGGTGGCGAAGAAGAAAGTGAAGAGTGGTGGAGGGTTTGGAATTATGAGCACCGAGTCCTTTGAGTCTTTGGGATTATCTGAACCCACTTTCAAGGCTATTAAGGATATGGGATTTCAGCATATGACCCAGGTATAGTTCTTGTTTTCTCTAAGGATTTATTTTGAAACTTTTGTTCATTTTTTGGTTTATTTTGATTTTTTTACTTGTTTTGAAGATGCTTGATGAACTCCATCTCTATTTAAAAATGCAGATTCAAGCCAGAACAATCCCACCACTTTTGCTTGGCAAAGATGTTCTTGGAGCTGCAAGGACAGGTTCTGGGAAAACTCTTGCTTTTCTAATACCAGCTGTGGAGTTGTTACATCACATCCGTTTTACTCCTCGTAATGGAACGGGAGTGGTCATAATTTGCCCAACAAGGGAGCTTGCAATACAGGTAAAAGTACTAGGTCACTGCTGATAGTTAGAGCAATTTTCTCGCGATTAATATGCAATCTTACCTTCTCAGCTAAGATGCCCATACTGCATTTTCTAAGTGAAGGTGGTTTTGTTCCTTTCAAATTCTAAAAAGTGCCTCCTACTTAGCCAACACCGTTCTGATCAATAAGCAACTATTTCAATCCACATTCTGCAAAAAGGGAAAGAAAGGGCTTATTTACTGTAGTTGCTTGACAATTCTCATTTTGGTTGCACCAGTCATACCTTTTGTATTATCAAAGTGAAGATACTAAAAGTTTGATGGTTTTGCACAGAAACATAGGATTCACTTATGTAATTTTTTATTGATATAGTCAACTAACTCTTTTTTATTACCTATGAACCGCAGAAGGCACCAATTTATATACTGAAATTTAATTACCTTGCAGAAAGAAATGGCTTAGTTGGTTGACTTGACCGGAATAATTATTGCATGTTGATATTTTGCTTCTATAGTGCTGATCATGGAAGTTGTGAGCCTAATTCAATTTGGACTTGGTAATATCTTTGATTTTAAAAATCAACATATTAAAAGATTGTAAAGATGTGAAAAAATCAGATTGATGTTGTTAAATCAGCAGTTGTCCTAAAAGGTTATGCTAATAAAAATGGGTGAATTTAATCATTTAATTAATTTTTATCACTTCCTCACACGTGTGGGTTCAAGCTCTTCCTCAACAAGCGAGGCCCAACATGTGGAATATTTAACTGAAATGGGAGGTAAATTATTGAAGTAGGGTTTGAACTCAGATTATTACTCAAACTATGTTAAATCATTAATTTTCTTAAAAGCTTAAGCTAATAGAAAATTTTGAATTTAATAATTTATTTATATTCTACATATATAGTTGGGGAAGAAAATGGAAATTTGGGTCTAAAAAAGCTCGGTTCTTAAACAGTTTGCTTGTGATACTAATGAAAATTTGGAGTCACTTTTTTTTTTTTTTGCATCTCTTACTGACCATTATGTTTGACATTATATTTGATGTGCCAAATGCAAATAAAGATTAGGAAACAGCCATGGAATTCACGCTTATTTGTGTTGTTACCTTCTAGGCTTCTACATTTCATTTTCATTCTTTGCTGGGTGATGCTGACTAATTCACCATTCAAATAATTCAGACCCATGCTGTGGCAAAAGACCTTCTCAAGTACCACTCTCAGACTCTTGGTTTGGTTATTGGTGGTTCAGCTAGAAGAGGAGAAGCAGAGCGTATTGTGAAAGGAGTGAATTTATTAGTAGGAACCCCTGGTCGACTTCTTGACCATCTGCAAAATACCAGGGGATTCATTTATAAAAACTTGAAGGTAATTTACACAAACAATTCTTAACACTATTTTTTTTTTCGGTGTTATCGGTAAAACTAATTATGTTGTATATTGTTGGTTTTAGATCTTCCGTTTTTCCTTCCAACTGTTTTTTAGGTATTCATGTCATTTACGCGATGCTGAATGCAGTCTTTGTTAAGAAATTTGCCAGGGGCCTCAGTTTTTAACATTATTTTTTCTGAAGCTAAAGCTAGTTGTTCAATGCATATTAAGCTATATATGTTCTTTTCTTTTTAAACTTGAACTTGCAGTGCCTAATGATCGATGAAGCTGACAGGATACTGGAAGCGAACTTTGAGGAAGAAATGAAGCAGATTCTTAAGCTTCTACCAAAGGTAAACTAAATGGTAATCATATGTGTGTTTTATCATTGAGAGACTTAAGGCAGTTATTATATGGAAGTAAACAGGGTATGAAAGTTTAGTGTTGCGTCGAGTTTTCCCTAAATCTAACACTAAGGCCAGCCTGTATTTGGTTCTCAGATAGAAAAATGGAAAGGAAATGATAATGAAGAAAAAAATGACTTTTTCTGCTAGCATATTTAATCCAATTTAGATTATTTTCTTTCCTTCCGTTGGCTACTTTCCAAGATCCTAGTGAGGGAAAGTAACATTATATATAAATGTGTTCTGAAAGGAGGTTGCATGAATTGGATGAGCAGACGTGGCCTTTAGAGCAATGTTAGCTGTAGTGCCAAAGTATGTCGATCAAATGCCCTAGTTATTAATGGTGTTGTTGCATTAACCAGGTTTTTGAACCTGTGTCTTGGACGATATAAGATGAGAACTTAGCTTCTTCATAATAGCTGTATATGATTGAAAGAACTGTCTCAACTAATGGTTTCAAATGTACTCTGCCCATTAGAGATTCCATCACTTCAACTGAATCGTTGGTTGTGTATGGTGGGTTAGATGCTAGGATATTGCCTAGTAATCAATCTCTACATCTATTGTGGAATTAATTTTCCTGGTATTCTCTTACCAGTAAAATCTTTGGATTTGGTTTGCAATGTATTTATTCGATCTGGAAATATACTCCTTTCAATTAATTATTTCGGTTTGTAATTTAAATTGCATATTGTATTGTGGGTGGTAGTATCCAAGAATTGTTAACTGATTGTGAGTTGCTACTCAATGTGCAGAATAGGCAATCGGCTTTATTTTCAGCCACCCAAACTAAGAAGGTTAGTGCACTGTATACAAACCTAATACTAGTTAATCTTTTTTCCTTTCCACTTTTCCATATTTCAAAAATTTTATGCTGTTTATCTTTTTTTTCATTTCAATTTCCTTTTCTGTGTAGAAAATTCAGTATTAACATAATTTGCTCTTATTTTGTTTGTGTTTATGTATCAATAGTTTGATTTTGACCGGGATTCTAATGGTTTTTCCGGTAAATATGTAGGTTGAGGATCTTGCACGCTTATCATTTCAGACAGATCCTATCTTTATTGATGTGGATGATGGAAGAAATAAGGTAGAAATGTAGTAAAGTTTAATATATATAATTGTATTGAGCTTCATTACACACAAAAATAGCTGTTGTGACAGAGCTCTTCTATCAAATAGGAAAGAGGTGTATATAAGGAAAGAATAATTGCTATTGACGACATTACTGCTGCCACATCTTTTAAAGACCTTTTAACACTGATGTTATTGGATATCTGAGTATGAGACTATAGAAGCTTTAGAATTATGGCCCCTGGTAATATATTTTTTAAAGAGTGAGACCCTCTTAATATGGAGATGCAGTTAGTGCCATCCAAAGTCCACCATGTTCTGCTATACACTAGATTCCATTTATATTTATATATGCTCTAAATTACATTAGGTTGCTTGCTTTTCTACCTCACCTTTAAAATCTGACAAGGTCCTGGGTGTTATAGGTCACCAATGAAGGGCTGCAGCAAGGCTATTGTGTTGTGCCCAGTGCCAATAGATTTATTCTTCTGTATTCCTTCTTGAAGAGGAATATGTCAAAGAAAGTGATGGTCTTCTTCTCTTCATGTAACTCAGTCAAATTCCATTCTGAGCTGCTGAGATATATTCAGGTGGATTGCCTTGATATCCATGGAAAGCAAAAGCAGCTGAAAAGGACGACTACGTTTTTTAACTTCTGCAAAGCAGAGAAGGGAATCTTGCTATGTACTGATGTTGCTGCTCGTGGACTTGATATTCCTGATGTGGTATATTTCTTTTGTATACCAAGTGACGTTGGAATTATTGATCGCAGTTATGGTGCTTCTGTTTTTTTTTTTTTCAATTATTTGCTGTTATTTGTTGCTTTTCCCACTATTATTTTTATTATAATTACATGAAAAATTTATATTGGCCATATATAACTGAAAAACGCACACATAGATATACATAATGTGAGAGCATGACAAGAAAATCAGATGAGTAATGCTAGTTGCCACCTTTTTATCCGGATGGAAAGGTTTTTCCTTCGCAATGCTACTCGAACCCAGAATTATTATATAATTAATTTAATAGGTATACTCTACATTTCGTATTGCAATCCTTTTTCTTTTTGGTTCCTATGTAAACTAAAGTGTGCATTCTCAATGCACGTCACTGGACAATTACCAACCTACAGGGTGATGGGGGAAGAATTTGGGTTGGGATCTGCTATAAATATGCTTAAGCTTTTCTGGAAGTAGAACATTGTCTAGCTTTAAAATCTTGGACTTGGTTTGGTTGAAAGGGCCATCATTTAACAAATGGTGTTGCTGATACACCAAATGAAAAGTTCACAAAAGTCATCAGAACTGTCACTCTGTTGATACATGGTATTATTTTCTTAAAACTATGTAACTTCAATAGTTAAGCCTAATGAATACTTATGGGATCTTCTCTTTTGTTTTTTTCTTCTGGTAGGACTGGATTGTGCAGTATGATCCTCCGGATGAACCCAAGGTGATTACCTCCCCTTCAATCTGACATATTTAAGATAATTGTTGTTTTGCATTCTGTTCATTTATGTTGAGTGTAATGTTTGATGGTTGGGGTTGCTGCTTTCAGGAATACATTCATAGGGTTGGCCGAACAGCTCGCGGGGAAGGTGCAAAAGGAAATGCGCTGCTTTTCCTGACTCCTGAAGAGTTGCAATTTCTTCGCTATCTGAAGGTCTAGTTTACTCACACTGTTTAAGAAAATGACAAATATCCTGCAAAACAAATTAGAGGCCATTGATCCCTATGTTAAATTGGACAACTTTAATAGGACATTAATAAACCAATTTCCTGTCCCTGTATAATTCTAGAGCATTCTATTGAAGTAACTATATTGCTTTGTGGTGAAATGTCATTGAATAAAGACGAGAAGGGATGAAATTGGTGGCTTATAGGTTTTTTCTTTTTCTTTTTTTTCCTCCATAATAAATTATTGCCATGGTAGTTGCTTGTTCGGCATTCAAATTAAGATGTATCCACTTTCAGGAAGCAAAAGTCCCTGTTAAAGAGTATGAATTTGATCAAAAGAAGCTGGCTAATGTGCAATCTCACCTGGTACTTTTCTGCTTCTACATTATATGATCAATATCTTTTCTATATTAAACTGCAGGATTTAAATTGGACTATTTTGATAATTGCAGGAAAAGTTGGTAGCCAATAACTATTACTTGAACAAGTCGGCTAAAGATGCATACAGATCCTACATATTAGCATATAACTCTCACTCTATGAAAGAAATCTTTAACGTTCACCGGCTTGATCTGCAGGTACAAACCTTTTTCCTTGTTGAAAGGCATTTTCCATCTTTTTAAATATCCTTGCAATCATGAAGTTTCGAAATAGAGTTTCCCCCCCCCCCCCCCCCTTAATATAAGTGGTGGAATGGCTTGATTCCAAAAGTAATCAATTATGTATAATGTAGTGATGACAACAATTTTAGCAGGTGATGGTAAGAGTCCAAGTTTTGGGCAATTTTGTTCCTAATAACTAGCACCTAGCTGATTCAATTGGAGAATTTGGGTAGTTAATATCTAGTTCTAATTCTGGGAAAAAGGATCCTCTCAATTTAGGTTCAATTTGAGTGCGATCACTGGAAAATACATGGTCACTTGATCCTTCACAGACTATCACGAGTACACGGTGAAAGATGTCATATTTTGTTAATTTCTTGACGCATCCTTTTATAGTATGTTCATATGCATTTGAATCCAAATGGAGGGTTCCTGGGCCTTGAATGTTGGAAATACGATCCCTTCATCTTTGTGAACCTAAAATTTTAATTAAAAAGAAAAATTCATCAAAACAGATGAATGAGAGAATATCTGATTGTTCACATAAATAAATAATGACCCTACATCAACAACACTAATCAATACCTCATCCAAGGATTACAATAACGTCTCATCAATTTTTTTTTTTTTGTGTGTACCTATATGCATAGTTCAGCTGGAGGTGTACCCTGTGAAACTGAATTTCAGCAAACTTGACATAAATGACTCTGAATTTATTTGCCAAATTGATGGATTTCATTAGGTTGTGGTATAATATGTAATATCCAATATAATGCTTGGTTTTTTTGATTTGGATAGGCTGTTGCTACTTCTTTCTGTTTTTCGAACCCACCAAAGGTGAATGTGAACATAGATAGTGGTGCCTCAAAGTTCAGAAGGAAAATGCGGAAAGTTGACGGAAAGCGACATGGTTTCAGTGAGAGCACCCCTTACGGAAGGCAGGGAGGTGGAGATGATAAGCGACAATTTGCGAGGCATTAGCAGAGTGGGGTCTGCACTGTGGCTCTTCAAGTGTTGAGCAAGTGAAGTGCGCCCCCCCCGCCCAATAGGCTACAAATTCCGTGAGCAGCAATTGAACTGAACATTCCAAATGCATCCAGCAGGAATTCCACCTATTTAGCCGTGGATACAGAAGGATGCAAAAAGATTGAGTGAACTAGGTTTTGGCTTGTAGGTTTTAGTGTATTCTTTTCATTTCTGATGTGGGAAAAGCAAACTCATGTACCAAAAAACATCTTGAAATACATTCAATTTTGATGTGGGGCCAAACTGATTCAGCAGGTCTAATATTTATGTTTTTTTAAGTATTAGTGAGCTATTATTGTTTCAGAAAAACAAAAAAGAATTTTCACTGACTTATTCTTTCCATTAAAAGTTATAACTTTTACCATCTTTTTGTCAATCAAACCCATTTACTTGTGCCCCAAGTTAAGGTAAAAATGCGGCTGCGGCCGGAGATAGAGGGGGGTGGGCAGGGGTGTCTGCCCCTTCCTAAATGTTTGGAAAAAAAATAACATGTAATTTTTTAACCTAAACTCTATTCTGTTCCTACAATAATGTCCCTATAAGGCTACAAGTCCCTACAAATTAAATTAAAACATTCATTCCAATGTATTTGTTCAGGAAAAAAAAAAAAAAATTCAAGACAGCTTAGTCCAGCTGCAACAGCTTAGTCTAGCTGCAACAGCACCCTTAAAAAAATGGAAGTTACCCTCAAATTTGGGCCGATATTAAACTAAGCATTTTGAACTTGATGTGCTTAATCATCCAAAATTAAAAAACTTGTCTTCCATTGCGAAATTATGTCAAGGATTGATAGAGATAGGAAAATCAGAGACATACTATCTTATTGATAGATTGATTCGTCCTTGTTTTGACTCTTCCAATATCTACAACAACTATCGAACTAGCGTTTTCATTATATTTTATTATTTTAATTTCGCCCCTACTAAGATAAATTCCTAACTCTGCCACTGCGACTGCTATAGAGAAATCCAGCAATCAGATTCTTCTTTAGAGCAATTTAAACCCATCAAAATTCAATCTTTTTAAATCTAAATCAATCTTTAAAGCCTTCAGATTTAAAACCACCTTTTTTTTTCTTTTTCTTTTTCTCTTTCTTTTTTGTCGCTAGTTTTTGGTGAGTTAAACATTTCAAGAAATTGATGCAATCAAGTAGAGATCTTTTATATTTACTGGCTGCTACATTAATTTTAAACATAAGTCAGTCTAATAGTATGTCCAATAAACTGGATTGGGGGAGATTTTTCGAATTCAATTTAGTATTTTTGCTTCAGTAAATTAGTAGTTAACTGATTCCCCATAAAGGCATCCATATCTCACATGCAAATTGACACACAGCATTTTTAAAGATTGAGTTGAAAGAATTTTTTTCTGGAAAACTCTATCCTTTATAAAGTATATACATAGACTATATTGGAGTTGGCTGCAACTTTGGGACTACCATTGACATTTAAAACACTTTTTTCTTACTCAAGACAGTAGACAATTAATCCTATATCAGAGAAGCATGACAAAAATCCCGTGTACAATGAAAGCCCACCAGAATCCATCAAGCCCACAGCTTGAACCTCCCAAAGACGCCACCAAATGGGAATTCTGATTCCAATTTCCCTCACTGATCATCTTCGCATTTGGAACCCCATCAGAAATACGAGTTTCTTGCTTACATGGTTTTACTCCATAAACAAAATTCCCTGTTTTCGACATTAATGCAGCTTGGTGACATAGATTCGGATTGCCCCAAGCTCCAAAACGCTTTCCCATTTTCCTATAAAACCCTTCTGAGAATTCCAGTTTCCCTGTCAAATTGTTTCCATAAACGTAAAGAGAACTAATACAAGGCAAAGATTCCAGCCTTGGAGACAGCCTTCCTGAGAGATTGTTGCTGTTAAGCCCCAAAAATCTCAGCCTTTTCATCTCTGTCATGGACTCCGGAATGTTCCCTGTCAAACCCATATCAGAAAGATTCAAATATTCCAACTCCTGCAGTTTTTCCCACTGGATTCCAATGAGATCCCCTCCGATTGGGTTGCTGGAAATCACCATCTCTTTCAAGGAAATCATTTCTTCAATCGACTGAGCCAAACCGCCAGAAAATTGATTGCTCCCAAGATCCAAAAGTGTGAGATTCCTTAGGCTTCTCATCTCGGTAGGCAGCTCTCCTTTCAACATATTGTTACTCAAATCAAGCATTAGAAGTGAAGTCAAGTTTCCAAAAGTCAGAGGCAATGCCCCAGATAGCTTATTCCTGCTTAAATCAAGTATTAAGAGCTCGACCAAGTTTCCAAAACTGTCCGGAATCCGACCCGCGAACCGGTTTCCGGCAAGGACTAGTCGCCTGAGCTTTACTAAATTGCCTATTTCTGGCGGCAGATCACCTGTCAATCCATTTTCTAGCATCACTAAAGATTGGAGATTTTTAAGGTGGCCAAAAGTGTTTGGAATTGTTCCAATTAGACCTGGGTTCGATCGAAACTCTAAGGATTCTAAGCTGTTTGTGAAGTTTTCCCAGTTTGAGGTGGGGATTCTTGCTGGGTTTCTGTGAGGTGAGAAGAAGCAGTTGAAGAATGAGAGAGTTCTTAGGTGCTTAAGCATGAATAAGTGATGTGTGAATTCTGCTCTTCCCGTACACCGGAGAGAGTTGTCGTAAACCGGTCCGATGTTCAGTGCAGTGACATACCAAAATCCATCGTAAACATCACAAGACACTCCCTGTACAAGGTGGTCCGACATAAAGTTTCAAAAATGGAATAGTTCAGGCGACAAAAATAGAATATTTTGCGTACATTTGCATGCATGAGCTCACCTATCTATCTACATAAAATAGAATGCAAGTAACATGAGAAATATATTAAGATAGGGTCGAAACATGAATAAATAAAATAAAGATTAAATTAATATATAAAAATTTAAATTAGTATCCATTTGGTATTAACAAAAAAATAAAAAATAAAAAAACCATATAATAATTGGTTCTTAATGTATTTCAATTTTCAACTCAAACACCTATCAAAGGGCCTGGAACTTAATGTTATACGTTAGCTATGCTACTTCAGTTTCTACATTGCTGCCCTTGCTGCGTTTAAAATTCTTTTACCTTGCTTCTGATGGCTATTGCTCATACCTAAATTTTTTAATGACAGATTTTGGGTTGTTGCTCATGATGCGTTTGGACTGTTTAAAGTTTAGGTATAAAATGATTTTTGTTATCAGAAGGCCAAATATCAAGCCTCTTTTTTTTTTTTCTTTCTTTATTGTGGCAAGGCCAAGCTTTTTTATTTTGGCCTAAATACATAGATTTAGCTATTTATATACTATAGTAAATAAAATTTTCAAGAGAGGGAAATATATATATAGGTCATAGTGATCAATACCGGCCATCCCTCCCTCCGATCTTTGTTTATATATATAAATAGGTAAGATTATGTGACCAATCAAATGGTTGCACCAAATATCACTTGATGTCAAAAATGATATCATAATGTATTAAAAAAAGGGTGGTAATCATATCAAATATAACGAGTCCTAAAAATGGAACTGGAATTTTGCTAAATGGAGTAAAATCTAGGTGGTTGTACCAATGCAATCCCATAAAAGTATTTAATTTGCTGAAAACCAAACTAATCAACAACTATATAAAAGGAAGAAAAGATCGAAAAAACAAATAATTAATGGAAATTGTTGTTAATTATTAATTAATTAATTAATTAGCACCTGTATTGGCGTCCACCCGCAAGGGTCTGGATAGAGATCGGAGCCATTCCAGGAGTTTCCGACAAACCCTTGAATAGCAGAATACAGAGCTTCTTGCTCTTGTTTCTTCATTGGAGCTACTGAACTACTACTCATGTCTTCTTCCTGCCCTTTACACAAAACAAACGAGCCCACAAACACAAATCGAAGAAACATTTCAAATGTCCAAACGGAATATTTCTTCATGGCCATGAATCCGATCGAGACAGATCACAGATATATAGATATATATAACAACTTGAAAAGAAAATGATCACTGAATATGCATGGAAGGCCGGTCAGTCAAGAATTCTTCACAAACTGCAACAAAGTACATGAGAAGAAAGAAAGCAACAAGATCGAATTCCAGACTGAAGAAGAGAAGGATCGAGCTGAAGAAGGGAGAGCTTTTCAATGAGGTTCCTTCACAGTGTTCACCATACGGCTCTAGCTCAGGAGTTATGAGGCTGCATGTGCATTGGTACTTCTTTTGTGGTGGATATTATAGAGGGGATTAACATATTTAAAGGACTACACGACACGAGAAAGAAAGCTTCTTCTTTCCTTCTTATAAATGGAACAGTTAATGGGTAAACTGTTATTATCAATAATTAAAGATTAAATTTATCATTTTGTATTGGCTTAAGCTTTTGAGACGAGTGTGAATTTAATATAGTACGTATTAGAGTTAGAGGTTATAAGTACGAATCCTAACTCTAGAATTTACACATTATTTCAATTAAATATTTCACTTGTTGAACCTCACTTGTCGATCATGGAGAGTGTTAGAATAATAATTGAGTGGATAAATTTACCATTTTTTATCATCTTAAGCTTTTTGGACAAGTAGCGGTGGCAGACCCAGCCTTGTGAATATGGAGAGCCAAATTGAAAAAAAAAAAAAAAAAAAAAATAAAAAAAAAAAAATTGGGGGGGAGCCAGGGCCCCGACCCTTATGTTGGTCCGTTACTAACAAGTAGTGATTTAACATGGTATCATAGCAAATATTTGAGTTTAAACTTTGTCTCTATTATTTACCTCTTATTTCAATTAAATATTTCATGTTTTGGCTCCCTTATTAAGTGAGTCTTAGCCTATACATGAAGAAGAATTTTAAAATATAAATTAAATGTCATTTTTTATTAATTTAAATTTTTGAAATAATAATAATTTAACGTAAAACTACGAATTAATCGGACATTTTAAAGAAAGAAGTATAGATCTACTAAACAGAGTTCTTGATCATATATATATATATATATAATATATATATATATATATGAGAGTGAACCTTACACTCACATTACATGGACCACACTCTATTGTGCCTTAGTGTTGTATCATTGTTGTGTAATGTGAGTATTTTAATCATTTCTCATATATATATATATATATAGAATAGAAAATGATCCCTACACTCATTTCTCACAATAGCCCACAACAAGTTGATGTGGCTTGTAATATTTTTATTATTTTTTTACAAAAAGAAAACAAAACAAAACAAAAAAATAATAAAATATTACAAGCCACATCAGCTTGTTGTGGGACTGTTGTGAGAAATGATGTAGGGATCATTTCTCATATATATATATATATATATATATATAATCATGGATTAGTCTATCTAAATAATTTTGTATCGTGGAAGGAAAGAGAAATGATGGTGTACATGAATATCCGTAATTAAATACGGCGTGGTAGTTGGGAGTTAGGTTACTAATTAACATTTTGGGGACTTGAGGTGGGATTATTGGATTAGGGTAATTAAGGGCTAACTCCTATTCCTTCCTGGGGGACCATTCTTTTTCTTTTGGCACGCAAAAGCATGCATGTGGTGCTTGCAGAGATCGGACTTATTGCAATCTTTTCAGTAGCCTGAATTCGAATTTTCACTAATTTGCTAACAGACCAATAAATATATATATATGAATGAGTTTTAATAGAACATTTTCTTTCAATTAAATAGGTGTACAACTCAAAATTTGCTTGAAAATATAAGTATTCTATTAACTTATATATATATATATATATATATATATATATATAGACACACATATTATTGAGACAATTTTATTTGTAACTCTCGAAGTTTTACCACTTTTGAAAAAACATACTTAAACTTTAAAACGTTTCAATTTAGTATATTCATTTTTCAGAAAGTTTCAATTTCAGTCATTCATTAAAATTTCTCGTTAAATCTATCAAAATATTCTTAAATATTTCTATATTTATTTTTTTTAAAAAAATTATAAATTTTTTAAATATTTAGGTACGGATATTATTGTAAATTTCGTTAAATTCTGACCAACACTTAAATTCTAGAATTTATTCTTTTTTTTTCCTAAAAAAAAAAGGGTATTTTGTGAACTGACATGATTTAACGAAAAATTTCAATGAAGAATTAAGATTGAAACTTTATAAAAATGAATACTTTAAATTAAGGTGTTTTAAAATTTATATACCTTCTTTTCAAAAAATGATAAAAATTCAAAAGTTAAATAAAGTTTTTCCTTTATTATTTGAATAGTTAGTAATTCTATCATCCAAATTAATGAGAAACTTTAATTTGGAGAAAGCTTTTAAAGAGCGTACGTGGAGGAGAAAAGTAGAAACAGGTAGGCTATGCATAATTGCATACTCGTACGTACGTAGCCGTAGGCTCAATCCAGCGGGTTAACTAGGTGGGCTTTAGGGTCTGACCCAAAGAGAAAAAAGAAGGTTTTGGATACGGCTACACTATTAGGGCATCCAATAATGCTCTATCATGATTAAAAGCTCACGAGTGTAAAAGACAATAATGCAAGGCAATAATATTCAAAACGAGTTAAGCATTTACATTAATTATTGCTACTGATTTGAGTAAATAATATAATACTCTATAAAAAAAGTTGGGAGCAAATCTAGATACAAACATGTTTGTAAGAAATTCATGCAAATTAACTTTTAAAAGCGACATGTGTTTTTTAAATTATTAAAAAAGCATGTGAAATATATATGTAATTTTTTTTTTAAAAAAAATGTGTTTTTCATATGTAATGGACACATGTCATCATTAGAAGTTGTTTGTAAGAATTTTTATCTTGTAAGGTTTACTTGTCCAAATAGGCAATCCAGCAGTCCAAAATTTATTTGAAACTTATCTAGCAATCTAAAATTTATTTGAACAGATAAATTTCATATGAAATATCTCATATTATCTATCTAATGCTCCGTTTGTTTTGGCGTAAAATCTTTTTGAAAAAATGTTTTCAGCATTTTACGATGTTTGGTGGGAGCGAAAATAATGGTCAATGAAATCATTTTCAGTTTGACTATAAATGCTTCTTTAATTTTTGGAAAACGAACTGTCAATCGTTTTTCGAATTTAAACTTTTCATTATTGCTTGCACATTTGTGGGAATCCGCCACTGCCGAACATTGGAGTTTGTTGGTAGCCCGAATCTACCGTCGGAGGTCTCGAATTTTGGTATCTGATTACCAGAATCCAGCAGCACTCACCAGATTCTGGCAATAACGTTAACCACCGGAATCTGGCAACGTCCAGCCATCATCACCGAATTCCGGTCGAAATATGGCAAGAGAATGGCAGGAATTCGGCCAAATTGGCGATTGATTTGGCCGGGATTCCTATTGTTTTGGCTGAGATCTGGCCAGAGAACGACTAGATTCTAGTCGTTTTTGCTAGAATTTGGTTTGCCGGATCTCAGCAGCAATTGTAGAATTTCGTTTTTCGTCGTTGTTGCTTTTTTTGTACAACCAAACGCCGAAAAATATTTTCGAAAAAATCATTTTACCTAAAAATGATTTCATCAAAAAGAAAAATTACGACGAAAATTATTATACGTCGAAACAAATGGAGAAAAAATTATTAACAATTCAACATAAACTTGTGGTGAATTCCAATCTAGAGTGGAGCCTAAGAAGTTTTGGACCACCCTAAACAAAAGGCTAGCTAAACGGAGAGCGGCCGGCCAGCCTGCTCACTAGTCATAAGTCAGTCACTGCAGGACCAATTAATTAGTGGTGTGGCACCTCATTTGTCTCTCTTTGCATGTCTCATTGGGGCCTACCCCACCACCATCCGTCCTGGTTCCCAAATTATTGCCCTGCTCAATCACAAAGGGAGAGGAAATCTTTGGTCTCTCTCTCACGCAAGTATTAAATTTTATACTAATATAATGATTAAATATTTAAATATTTAGATACAATAGTTAAATATAATTTAAAATTCTAATATTTAGCAATTATTAATCATACTTAATTACATATATAGATTACATACCTAAACATGAATTCACATTAATGATAATTTCAAAATTATTTGTATATAATATTACAATAATAATGTGATTCATATAATTTTAAATTAAATGATTATGATAAAATCATTAATGCCTGCAAGGCCTTTTAGTGTGCCTCCGACACATTGACGGACTGGGACCAAAGAAGTTCAATGAGTCTTGAAATTGTTGACCCATGCCTCCTCTCTCTCTCTCTCTCTCTCTCTCTCTTTCTATATATATATATATATATATATATATATATCGTTCTTCGACCTCTGCTAAGTCTACACGAGCCACCTATCTCTCTCTATAGTCTGGTCTTTTAGCTGATACAATTGGTATTTCACTAAAGGGGTGGGGGTGGGGGGAGGGGGTGGGAAAGTGAGGAAGATAATGTCTCTAACGTTTTCCTATATCAATAACTCTTGAGTCTCTCAGTAGTTTAAGACACATGATCGATCATCTGCGTATCTCCTCTATATTTATATAAAAATAGATGTTTACATGCATGGACTAGAAACAATAGAGGACGACGTAGTTTATGTGAAACAATATGCCAACCATGCCATCTATCTCTGTCAACTTGGTCATAATGGCCCACATGCACCCACATTTTACGAGACACAGATTCTTTTTATTTCAATGAAAGAAATAGTATCAATTTTATAATCAAGATTTAAAGTTGGTGCGTATTTCAGAGCATCTTCAACAGGCTAGTCAAATGCTCAAAATAGTTAAATTTGACTATTATCAAGTTTTTTTTCCAATCTAGCAGATGAGGCAAAGTGGTTATTTTCCTTATAGAATGAATAGTCAATAGGTTCTATAGCCTATTCACTATTCATTCTATAACTAATAAAATATTGAGAAAAACTAAAACTAAAATATTATGGTATTCATGTATCCCACTCTCTTTCCACCCACTTTTCATTATAAAACCGTTCATAATAATATTGCATAACATGATTATTGAAGATGAACGAAATACTGACAATGCTAGTGATATTGAATATAAACAAATTAAAGAAACTATCGATGTACAAATTTCTCATGAACATATCCCTGAATTTTTGGAGTTCATTGAAAGGCATGTGAATATTAGAGACGGTCAAACTCATGATTCTCAATTGCAATCCTACCTTAATTATCAAGCACATGTGGCAATTTCATTGTCAATCTTAAGAATTATTAGTCTTATTGTATGTTTCTAGCTGCCTTGTTTTCTTTTTTGCATTGTTGTTTTTTTGTTGCTTTTTTTTAAAAAAAAAAAAAATGATCAATTGCTTTGTTTTTTGTTACTTGCTTTCATAAATTGTGTAATTTTGCTAGAATATTGAACTGGTGCAACATTCGTACAATGTAACTCAAAGAATGTGTGGAAATTCAATGTTTTATCTTTCATTGAATGTTGGAAAAAATATAATTTAAAATAATAATAATAATATTTAAATACAAGTAAAGAGTAGAATGTAGAATAGGAAAATCTTTTGTAAAAAGTATAGAAAAAAACAGTAATTAAAGTAAAGATTGTACTTTTCAATAGCTACTTTGGTTATTATTGTTGAAAATGCTCTTATTTTAGCTATTCAAAATGCATATTTTTCTATTTTACTACTAACTTTTCAAAACAAACTTCAACAGATTATCTATTACATTCTCAACTTTCTTTAAATATTATTTTTCAATGTTTTAAAAATAAAGACAAAAGTAAATATATAGAGAGCACACAACCTGATGCTATTTCTCCAACAAGAGAAACAATATTTTATTCTTATAGTGTGCTACAGTGACTGTAGGACAAAAAATAAAAAATAAAAAGTATTCGACCTCTTTTGAACCCAATTCACTCGAGATGAAAATTGAGTGTACGTGATGTTGTGAGGGGTTTACCTAATGTGTTGAAAATGCTCTTACATTTTACATGATGCATGTCCATGTAAGCACATCTTTTAAAAAATTGTGCATTCAGAATTTGCCTACCTAGCTAGCTTAAACCTGCTTCAATCCTTAACCCCATCTAATCCCTTTATGTTTAAGAGTGGAAATTTTTTTGGAGGCTGATTATCCATCAAAGATTAAAGCTGTTAATGTGGAAGCTGATCAGGCATTTTTCTAATCAAGGTTGTTTGGCAGCTCTCTCCCTAGCCTTTAGACACCCTAAAACATAATTGAGGGCCGGTTTGATCAAGAATATCATCCGACCTTCCTCCTTTCTTAAAATCAATGCCGACTCCCTCCACCATTTTCAGCTTTTTGCCTCCGATGCCCTTTGATATCATATGGTATATATACTTGTAATAAGGTTGTTCATGATAACTCCTAATCTGGTGCCTTCCAAATTAAGAGTATTCACAATGAGCCGTTTACAATTTCTTCAAATTTAACTCTAAAAAATCTTATTTTATTGATTTTTAGCTAGTCGCTTTTTAAAACTATTAAATAACAAACTTTTTAAATGTTTATTTACTTTAAATAAATATTATTTCTTATTGATAAAGTTAAAGCATTCAATGCATTTCAATTTAACATAAGATGGCGACACGTGTCGCTGACGTGACATTTTGACAGAATCTATTAAAAAATTTAACAGAATTTGACGCCAGGGATCGATTTGTAATTATTGTATACCACAAGGATCTCCCAGTAATTTTTTCAACCACAGGGAGTAAAAAATAATTATGGCATACTACAGGGACCAACGGTGCAATTTTCCCTACTTTAAATAAATATTATTTCTTATTGATAAAGTTAATTGCCAAAAGCATTCGATGCATTTCAATTTAAGCCAGACGTTTTGAAGCATTCAATGCAAAAAATTAATATTAAAAAATTATAACATTCACTTTTTTTGCTCTTTGATCACTGTAAAGAGGGTTACAAAAAATGTTAAACTTAACATTTGATAAAGAACATTGTCCTCATTGAAATCTCCAAATGTGTTGTTTAGCCAAATTTTGGCTAAAATTCACAAAAATCATCATTTATCAAGCTCTCTTTTCATTCCCTATTCCATATTTAGAGAAACAATCTTAATTCCTCTCTATTTCATTTTTACACAATTTTATATTCATTTCCTCTCTCTCTCTCTCTCTCATAAATTTGGAATAAAAATTATATTTAAATAAAATAGATCGAGTGAGATTTAGAGAGTCCTTTATTGTGTGGTGCTTTGTAAAGTTGCTAGTTAAACAAAAAAATGTGAATTTTTTATCCAAATTTTAGCTAAAGAATGAGTTCACTAGAGATGCTCAAAATATAATTTTTGTGGATTTTTTAAATTTTTTTAGAAAAAAATCAAATAAAAAGAGCTCATTGTGAGTGCTATAATAACCCCAACAATCACTTCGACCAGTTATGAGCACCTCAAGGCTTGAACTTCCTCCCTTCTATCACACCCCTAATTTGGAGAAATTAAGGGGGGTGTGAAATTCAGGCATCATGATGAGACTGTAAATATATATATAACCTCAACAAATATTCCCAGAGCAATTAGAGTGCAGTAGGTCATAGAGGCCAGATGTAAGGAGAAAGAAAGGGAGAGGGGTGACATCGTTAATTAGGGTTAATTCCTTTTGTTTTTTTTTATACATTGTTTTTAGGTTTTCATAAAATTCGATGATATAGGAGGGTTAATTCTTCGCCTTTTCTTTTTCTTTTTCTTTTTTTTAATTTACCGGTCCAGATTTTAGGTATTGGGTATTTCAGGGAATCAGGGGGATCGATCTTAATTCTCTTTTGGGAACGATACAGATCATGATATGCAATGAGAGTAAAAAGTCACAGGAAAAAAAAATGTAAGAAAAACTAAACACATAAATTAGCTATGTTGCAGGGCTGTAAGTGAGCATAGCTACTTGTGAACGTGTTCGGGTTCGGATCGGAATTGATTCGTTTATTAAACGAACAGAGGTTAAACAAAAAATTTATGCTCATTTAAATTTAGGCTCGCGCAGCTCGTATAAGCTCGTATAACTTCATTTTTATTATTTTGTTAAGTATTTAAAGAAAAAAAAATGTTATTCGTAATGTAATAGATATAAATTGAATTATTGTAATTGTGAGTCATGATATAGATATAAGTGCGTTTGTGTGTATATAAATGTATAAATATACTAGAAGATAAACATATAAAATTGATATTAGATTATTTAATATTTGAGATAATTTCTTTAATTACTCAAACAATAAATCTTAACCATAATTAAGTTACTAATAATTATTATTAACTTTAAAAAAAATTAAAAAATTGTGTCCTTTACTTTATATATGAAATGATTAAATAAATTGAGTAACTCGTGAACAAAGTCAAGTTCATTAAAAAAATAAATGAACAATGCTTGAATAAATTATTTGGTTCGATGATAAACTCGAGCTCGGCTCAATTCAATTCGATTAAGTCATAGCTATGCAGCTATTATACTTGTAGTTAAAAACTTAAGGGATAATTGCACCGTTGGTCCCTATGTATGCCATAATTATTTTTCACTCCCTATGGTTTAAAAAGTTCATGGGAGGTCCATGTAGTATGCAATAATTACGTTTTACTCCCCTTGGCCTGCCTTTTTTGTTTTTAAAAAATAAGTTTATTTATTTATTTTTTAAATTTATATTTTTTTTATTAAGATGGACACGTGTCGCCATCTTATTGGCGATATATGACGCTGACGTGTAAGGCTAACAGATTCCGTCAAAATGGTGGACGGAAAATCGACGTAGGGAGTAAAACGTAATTATTGCATACCACAGGGACCTCCATAAACTTTTTAAACCGTAGGAAGTGACATACCATAAAGACCAACGGTACAATTATCTCAAAACTTAAATTGCAGTCACTTAATTTATACATGGACAAGCCTTTTATTTTATTCACATTGTACAAGTACAACGACAAAGAGCACAATCACAAGTACAAAACAAATTAAAACCTCTATTTTACTTTACTCTAAGGGCTGACGGTAAAGTTGAAGTTGGCACAATTAGTCCGGCGAAACCCTAGCCTTGACCTAGCTAGATCAAACTGTAGAAGATTGTCCTCCAACTGGTACGCTCCTATCACAATCGAAGCTCTTGGGCGCGGCCCTCCATCCACAAACCCTAAACATGTCACACCCTCACGTGCCTTGACCATCAAGTTTGCACCAAAAATCCTCCACACAACATTTTGTGTGTGCAACACAAGGTCAACGTTAGGAACTGAGCTTGCAATTTTGCTCGAGTCATAACATACCTCAAATGGTGCCACCGGAGGTTTTACTCGGGATATCCCGGCGACGTCGGAGAGCTCGTCGGCGAATAATTGACTGACGGTTTTGAAAACCGAGCGCTCAAGAACTGTGTAAGGATCTGTGGTGCTGATCATTGATGAAAGAGGCGTGTTAAGTGGAACAAGCTTGTTATTGATCCTTATTGACTTCACTTGTATGAAATACTCTCCTTTTCGGCTTATGCTTAATGGGGTAAAGCTTAGATTATGCGAAAACGGCACATCTCCGAAGAAAATAACTCCGTTTTTACGTGGGGAAGAAGTAAGGCACAAGGCAAATTTTGGTTGAAATCCGAAGTGGGAAGAAAGTTGAGTTGGTACAGAAATTGGTGCATGGCCAAGACCAACCACCCCTTGAGCGTTTTTTGGTAACCCTTTTTGGAGAAGGAGAGAAGGCGCACAAGCGAAGAGAAACTGAGGCACCCTAGCCATTTGCCCTTGAGTTGACTGAATGGAGAAAACGTCTTGCGCAAGCTCAGCCATGGCGGTTTGGTGCGTCACAGGGTTCACGGCTATGAGCCCACATGTGTTGTTATGGCAAACAGCTGGCGGCCGGCTAGCCGCGGAGGAGCAAGTGCGGCAGTTGTGGCTGTTGGCTCTAGAGCATTGAGTGGAGTGGCAGTAAGGAGCGTGGAAGGTTGATGACAAGTATTGCTGCTTACAGTTAGCCCACATGAACTGCCCGTTTAAGTCTACGAGAAAGGGAGCCTGCGAGAGAGGGCTGTGGATGTTGGCCACGTGAAGAGCTGTGGCGCTGTCTTTTTGCACCGGTAAAACGAGCTTGTTTGGCTTGAAAATGGTTTGGGTTTGGGTTTGGGAGTGGGAGTGGGATTGGGATACAAAAACAAGGGAAGAGAAAGAAAGGAAGATGAGAAGAAAATGGCGGAAAGAAGGCGCCATTGGTGGAATGATGGGAGCTTGCTTAATTTGCTAGATTGGTGGAGAAACTGGTATAGAGGTACATGAAGAAGGGTCGAAGAGCGCGTATTGTCTATTTATAAGAGCATTTCACGTTGGGTTAGTTAAAAAGGTTAAAAGGTTAGTTTGGTTATTCATACAGCAAAAAAAATTAAAAAAAATTCTTCATCTGACTTCTTGTTACCGTGAAGACAATGATAAATAATATGGAATAAAAAAATATATATAGACAAAAAAAATCAAGACACAAATTTACGTGAATTTGACAATGTGCTTATGTGCACAAGAGTGAGACTATATTCATTATATTATTTAAGTTACAGCATAATATATTTATAACAAAATTCTACTGTACGGACAGATATAAAAACCCAAAAAATATTTGTATCGGCCACTTTACTGGCTGGTACTTTCGTATTAATCTCTATGCCTAAAAGAATATGAGCCACTTGTTCCAATACGACAGTCAAAATAGTTAAAAATTTGTTGATCAATGCTATAATGCTCAGTTCAACAATGCATAATTTATATTAATTAAAAAAAAAATCAATCTAATTCTCCTATTTGGAAATAGTAAAAGTATATAAAAAATAATATTTTAAACGAAAAAGCAAAAAGGAATAGCTAAAATGTTGGCACAATATAAGGTAATTTAGAAAAATTGATAGTTAAAATAAAATAAAATAAAAATTATGTTTTTTAACTAAATATTTGTTGAGCGGGACGTGAATGGCGGGAGGACGCTTCTAGGCTATAGACGGGAGGAATATGGACATTTGAAGCGTTTGGCACTGTTCATAACAGAGTTTGGAAGTTTTGTGGTTGGGATGGGCGTCATTGATGCTTTTACCTGTGGCCTTCACGTGCTAAGTGTAGAAGAGGTAGGCTAAAGATGAGCACCATCTTTGGCTTTGGTAAGGGAAGAGAACAAAGAGTTGGTGAGTGTGAGAGCCACGGGGCGTACAGAAGAGCTTCACAAGCCATGCAGTGTGTGTACAAGTGCTCGATCACACTGGGCCGGAATGAAGTGGAAGCCCATCATCTAAATAATCCAAAGTCATCCAAGAGTCCAAGACCATGCAGTTTTATCATGTCCAAAGATGGGATTTGGAATTTAGTTGACTTGGGTTCCACCATAACCCCTCGGGATTGGAATTTATAGTAATTATTTATTTGAATTATTAGTAATTTAAATACGTAATATGAGAGTCTTCATATGGGACTCACAATAGGTGGTTGGGCAGTCCAAAATTTATTTGAGTATATGAGTTTCATATAAGGTATCTTATATTACCTGTTCAAATTAGTAACAATTTAGACGGATTACTAAATATTGGTATAGATCTTCATCCAAGGTGTCGATGGTATCAAATTATTGGTTGGATTATTTATGAGTGGCCCAATGAGACATTATGTACATCGTTAGATACATAAACTTTAATCTTGACCATAGAATAGAAACGAAGTGAATTGATCCTATTCCCTCTCCATTCCAGCCCAAGGGTGATTGTTGGTTTGAATATTAAAGTTTCTTAGAGCACTACCATAAGCTTTAGGATCCTCTACAGATGATTGTGAGAGATCACTTATGGAATTCACCTGACCAAATAAAAATTAAGTTGCTCAACCACTTATCCGGTCAGGTGGGTCCTATAAGTAGTCTCTCACAATCACCTGCTCGAATTCTCTCAAATTTAGGCAAATAATTATTAATGATTCTTATCCCACTTTTCCTCAATTTAATGAACTAAACCACTTTTTTCTTTCATATTTAAATGTACTCTACAGTAGCTTCCCTTATCATTTCTCTATACAATATAAATATAGGGAAAGAGAGAGGAAATATAAATAATTGAAATATCGTTTCAAAAAAATGTTAGAGGAATAAAAGAGAAAAGATAAAGTTTTTTTTTATTAAAATAATGTCAAGAAAACCACTTTTGCTTTTATAGATCTAGGGTATAACTTTTTAGTTCCTTTGATATATATTAAGTTTATGGAATAATAAATGAATCTGATTGAAGACGTTTTTTAGAAGTGTTTTTTTTTTTTTTTTTCTACATTTAAGAAAGATAAGGAGATTTAAAAAAGTTACCGTCAGTGCTATAAATAAATGGAATATCACCAAATAATAAAAGTTATGAAATTTAACGAGAATGAAGACAACTTTGCAATATCTACCTGTAAACTCAATGGGGTTTTAATGAGATCTATCAAACTTGTAACAAGTACAAATATGAGAATAACCAGCATTTTAATGAATTTAAAGAAGATGCAAAGATATATATATTCAAAATGATAAATATAGAAAATATTTAAAAGGAGAAAAGGGTAAGTCAAAAGGTGAAAGTCACCAAATGAATATGGGGATTGATGCCCAACGTTTCTTACTCGATACCGACATATTAAAGTATATATGAACACGTCTTTTAAGAAAGCTCCAACCATGCTTAGACCAAAAAATAATAATAATAATAATTTAATAATTAATATTTAGTCTTGCTAGGGAAGATTCGGATACTCTTAACTTTTGCTAAAAAAGAGTCTTCATATGGAATGGGGCAATGAAATCATTACAACTAATAACAAGAAGTAGAAATTCTACAGTCTGTTTGCCATTGTTGCATATAAAAAACACTAACTTTTTTTTTTTTATAAAAAAAAAAAACGAAATTGTAAAAAATAATCCATTTGAACTCGGTTATCAACTCCTTTGATACGTAGAATTTACTATGAGGAATGCTACACTCATAATGTTAAGCGGATGATTTTTTAATCAAGTAATGAGATAAATTATTAGGTTACGAGAGAACTTAGATTCATTAGATTCGGAAAGAATCTAGACATTTTTAAACACAAGATTTGTAACACCACAGTAACATATTGGAAAGAAATAAATAGTTCACATAAAATGAATGGTTTATAAGAAATAGATGAGTGCTAAGTCTCGCATTGCTAATTACTTGATAAAATTAAGCTTTATAAGTGATTATAAGGAAAGTTTTAAATTGACTAATCATTTTGAGGTGATAGCGTAGATGTGGCTAACGCTTTTTCCCTGGATCGTTACAAGGTTTGTGATTAATTCTGCTTCCTCTTTATTAATTGATCACTCTTTAAATAGGAGATTACATGATTACATAACTCAAACGGAATCAAACTAAAAAACTTGGAGATAAACTCCTACAATGAACAATAAAAACCTACTGTTAAGTAACTTATGTATCGTAGTGCTATAAATAATTAAAAGACTGACTTAGAAAAATAACTTCAACTATCCTTATTTAATTAAACTACTCATACCCTAAAACCCTAAAATAAGCTAGAGCCAAGATAACTTTTTATGAGATATATCTCACTTGTAGTAAGAAATGAAAACAAAAACAAAAACAAAAACAAAATTATAGGTCCAGCATTTTTCATTTACTATTGATGCTGATTTGTTGAGACCAATCACCAATCCACCATCTACCAATTGGCACCAAGTTTGGCCGGGTGAGTTATATAATTTGCTCACGACTAATTTATATACTACTATTGCATCGATGACAAAAGGCTAGAAGGCCAACCCCATACTGCATATTGTTTCTTCTTAATAAAAAATTGGACAGTTTTCTTTTTCAAATTGGTTGAAAAAAATTCTTCCAATTGAATATGGTAACATGTGAAAATTACATATATTTTTTTTAATTAAAAATACATATAAATTTCACACATTATAGAAACAATATTCAAAAATTTGGGCCATGGGGGAGATGAACGGCGGTTGATGGGTCAAAATTTAACCATTTCCAAGTAACATAAGCAATGGTACCTGCACCTTTGTAGCACCACAAACACCACCAAAAATACACAACCCAGGAAAACAAACCAAAACAGAGTACTTTCTCTGCCAGTTTACATGATACTGCAACTATTGGCATTCTCATCACTAAACATGTGAGTGTAAGGATCAGGCATCGGAGCTGACATCGGCTGCGGCGGCATGTAATGAGCGGCTGGATGCGGCCGTGAATACATCATCGGTTGGTACATGTCATTCCCATTTGCCCTTTGTTGATTCATCATCATTGCTTGGTACATGTCATTCCCATTTGCCCTTTGTTGATTCATCATCATTGCTTGGTACATATCATTCCCATTTGGCCTTTGTTGATTCATCATTGGTTGGTACATATCGTTCCCATTTGCCCTTTGTTGATTCATCATCATCGCCGCCATGTATTGTTGTTGGTTGTACGCATTGGCTGGCCCAATTCCTTGATAATATCCACCGTTCATTGCCGCCGCCGTTGGCCCAGGTAGACCGTTCATCGCCGCTTGCGCAGGTAGACCTTGCACTGCCGGAACATTTCCCATCTGACCCATTGGATAGTTACCCATATGGCCCATTTGTCCCCTTTGGCCCATTGGACCCATTGGATAGTTACCATTAGGGCCCATTTGGACCATTTGCTCTCTCTGGCTCATCTGACCAACACTCCCATTCCCATGCCCATGCCCATTCCCACCACCACCTTTGCCTCCTTTCCCATGATTGGGGGCTGTAACATCAATATCATGGAACCCATTTTTGCTTTTGTTGATTTCATAGACCCCATCACTCTTGGCTCCACCTTTCTTACCCCCATTGCTATTATTGTTTCCACCACCACCCTTGCTTCCACAATTATTGCTACTCTTAGCACCACTCTCTTTTTTGCTATTACTTCTGCCAAATCCCAGCAACCCACCACTCTCTTTTTTGCTATTACTTCTACCAAGCTCCATATACCCACCACTCTCTTTTTTGCTACTACTTCTGCCAAACCCCAGCAACCCACCTAGAAATCCACCACCACTTTTGCAACCCTTTTTATCTCCTCCTCCACCACCCTGGTTTTGTTTCCCTCCCTTCTTATTTCCACCACCACCACCTTTCTTTCCAAAATTACCATTCTTACCATCCTTCTTTCCACCCTTCACTTGTAAAGGAATATCAATAACACCACCTTTCTTGGCATTCCCACCCCCACCAGGGCCACCACCACCACTTTTATCACTCATGAGAGGCCCATTCATTACAACATTAGGCCCATGTGGTCCATGCCCTTTACCCATCATATTCACAGGCAACATCTTGTTGGGTAATTGATGGCCATGACCAAACTCATAATCGTCACCATCATCCAATTCATCATCAAATTCGTCATCATAATCATCAAAGTCATCAAATTCACCATCACTTAAATCAAATTCATCCTCAGGCAAATTGAACTTGACAGATTTCTGGTCTTTAAAGGGTACCTTGAGATCTTTACCCCCTTTCATTTGGTGATGTGCTTGTTGTTGGCCACCCTTTTGAGACTTGTTGTCTTTTCCCCCTTTGCCGTTCTGAATTTGCATGTTTTTGAACTGGTTATTGAGAAAGTTTTGGTTGTTGTTTGAACCCTTTTGAGGCCCCCATAGCTCTGCGTGCTTCCCTGACTTCTCCAGCTTGTTTATTAGTTTGGCTGGATCAACAACTCCTATAACAGTCACCTTCCCTTGCTCTGCATCTATGTTGACAGCATATACTTCTACACAAAAAGAAAAGAAAAAAAAAATGAGCCTAAAATGAAACTATATCGACCCAGAGAAACCATAAACACATAGACTAGAAAAACCAACAACAAAATGAACATAAAATGAGAAAAATGGTTTGATAACAAGGTACGAACCATCTATTTTCTGCAACAGTTTCTTTACTTTCTGCTTACACCCATCGCAGTGTATGTGCACTCGAAGGACACAAGTCTGCAACTGCAAGCAAAAGCAACCCCAAAACAACTTAAATAAGAGTTAAAACGAAAAAAAAAAAAAAAACACTCATCGATTGAGAAACAGCAGAGGAAATGAAAAAGTGCTTTAAACAGTTTCATTTTTCAGAACATGAAACACGAAAACAGTTAAAAGGGTGTACCTGTTGCTTGGAGAAACCTTGTTTACTCATCCTTTCCGAGAGAGAGAGAAAGCAAATGGGTATGAGCCTGTGAGCTGAGAATAAAGGAGAGAGTACAAGAGAGAGAGAGAGAGAGAGAGAGTGAGAGTGAGGAGTTCAAAGGCGGTTGGTGAGCATTAAACTTATCTTTAAGCTTTGTCCCTCTGTTTCAGGTTTTTGAACTAAATTTCCAACAGAGAGAAAAGGCGGTTGCTCAAACTACAAGAAATATCCGATATAAAGAACTGGAAATGGCTTGCCTTGGCACATGCCTTTATTGTCTTTTAGGCTTATAACTTATAAGTGTTTAATAGCCTAACTTACCAATAACAAAAGACTTAAACTAGATTATATATTATATCACTAAATAAGAAAGGGTTCACTGGCCGGGCCCAGTTATCAGCCCATTTTGCCTGGGCCTCGTCCGGTATTTACCAACAAAGCTACCCTAAAAGGACAAAATTGTAAAATTACTCCACGTGGTTTCAAGTTGTGACAAATAATTTCTTAGGATTTCAAAAGTGACAAATAACTTTAAGTTATAGTCATTTTTGCTGCGAAATTACTATAAAATTTCAAATTTATCCTTAAAAAAATTATAATTAAAAAAAAAAGGTATGGGTTGGGCTGACCACCCCGCCAGCCCCATACCTTTTTATTTCTTTTGTTTTTCATTTTTTTTTTTTATAATTTTTTTAGAGTAACTTCATAATTTCATTATGGCTCTATGGAACTAATAACCGAAATTTATATAAAAAGAGTTATTTATTACACAGACATACCATAAATAATTATTTGTTGCTTTTGAAACCTCATAGTCCATACAGTTATTTGTTACAACTTCAAATGCACCATCTCTTTGAAAGGTTCTATTTTGCTTGAATCACGTGAAATAATTTTGTAATTTTCCTATCTAAAATAGAGGTGATTCATATCTATTTTGTAATTTTCATTTTTACTCTATGTTCCTACCATCTTCTTCCTATTTTAATTTTTTCTTTTGTTTGTAGGTATTTTTCGACCACATCAACAATTTTGGTTTATCCGCTATATATCCGTTCATCTACTTATGTACTATACCGTTCATCTCCTCCTTGGCAGCTCTGCTGTTTGCTGGTTGTATTTTTTTGCTTTGAATAAAAGTTTTATTCTCTTTAGATCTACCATAATGGGCAATCTATAGGATAGAGGTTAGTTAGGTGTGAGGGGTTATATCTCACGGCCTAAATAGTTCGGTATGAGGGGTTTTTTCTCACGGTCGATTTAAATAAAATTTTCGATGATATTTGACTATTATTGTCTTAGATCTAGTCTGTTCATAGTAGATCCGTTCTTTAACTATTTTTGTACATGGGTTAGCAGAAAATGAAAGTCATATATAATACTTTATTGTAAGTATTTTGTTTGTATCTATGACTTTGTAACCTCATAGCATATGACTATAATTTTGCAGAGCTTTATGCTTTATAATGTAAGAACTTTATACTCGTGATCTTTAATCAATAAAATATTCAAATATTTCGTTAAAAAAATAAATAAATAAATTACAATTCTGTCATTATTATTCAGTTCTCCATTGATGTCTAAGAATCTCAATTTTGCTTAACATTGATTACTGTCAGTTCTCCATCTATGTTTCGAGGAGTAACCCACCATTGGACCGACATAAAATTTGAAAATATAAAAAATTCTGTCATCTCTCTAGTTTTGAGGACTGGCTTGACTCTCCACTGACAGCTAAAAGGCCTAGTAATTATACTAATCGCAGTGACACTAATCTAGTGTACAAGTTGTATTATATTTTATTTTCACATAATTCGAGACTTAAAATAATTAGTAATGCTATTTTATATATTATTATATATTTTTGTTTGAAATGCCAATTGTTATTAGGGTGTAAATGAACATAGATGCTCGTGAATAGGGTCACGCTAGGCTGGTACAAGTTTGGCTTGATTTGTTTTGTACATGTTCGTATAACTTTATTTTTATTATTTTTAACTTTATAATAAAAATATATTAGGTATTTTTTTTTTTAAATGTTATTCATACTATAATAGATATAAGTTGAATATTATAATTACGTGTCAAGATATAGATATACGTGCCTTTATGTATATATAAGTGAGTTTATGTGAATGTATATATATAGTATAAGATAAACATATAAAATTGAGATTAAATTATTTAAGATTTGAATTAATTTCTGTAATTACTCAAACAATAAATTTTAGGAATGTGTTATTTTTACATCACATTACCTTATATTAACTCTACATCAAGACACATTGAATGTGGGATCCATGTATATGAGACCCATATATATAGGCCACACCTTATGTATTTTTTCTTATTTTATATATAAAATAACTATTTTAATTGAGAAGCTCGTAAATAAATATGAGCTCGTTCGAAAAAAAAAAATAACAAAATTTAAACAAATTATTAAACTCGATAATAAGTCCGAGCTAATGAAAGGAACTGAACTTGAATATTCATCATTAGATTCGGCTCACCTCAATTACTACCCTAACTATTTGTTATATAATTAGGAGCCATGAACTGTAATGCAATAATAAATAAAATTGGTCATGAATAAAATTGAATCCATGAGCATGACACTTGTGTTACAGTACGAAATGCCACGGGTACATCATTGCTGCAATGATTGTACTGCATTCAATTAATATTTGTGTGTGATCATGTGACAGACTGACATTAGATTGGATTTATATATTTAATATTATAAAGAAAAAGAAAAAGAAAAAGAAAAACAGATGCACTATCAATTTAGGTTCACTTTTCAAATCAAATATATTTTCTTTTAAGATCGAAGCCACTTGTCTTGTGGAACTCCTTTTCCTCGAGGATACATATTGGACCATACTGGGAAACTGCAGGCTGGAGATATATGGAAATGGGGGAAAGGACAATCATGGCATGATTAAAAAAAATAAAAAATAACTAAAAAAGCATTAGAAAATCAAAGCAATTTGATCAATCCCACTACTACCAAATTTATTTATTTATTTATATTCAAAGATAGATTGCTGTGGGCATCCTGCACCCTTACTCCGAGTTATAATCCAGTAGAATGGCTCGAAGAAGGCAACAATAACCTTACTTTTACAACACGAAGGATTTAACCTGTTTACCTAAATCATCGAATTATACGATTGATTTATATTTCGATACGATCGAACATGATACGTGACATTAGGATTGATATTTTTTACACGATTTGTAAATTTAATACAAACTTAATACAAAATTAATGTGTTATAGTTAAAAAGCTTAATTAAATGAGTCGTTTTAAAATTAATTTATATAATTTTATATTTATATCTCAACACGACACAAACATAACCGTTAAGAATACAAATTGTGACCTATATAAAGCATGCGTTTTTTAAACAAGATATCACATAAAGCAAAATTATTAAGAAGGGAAATTTTCATTTTTGTATAAAAGGGCTCCAATTCACCAAAGGTCGAAAGCATCTCCCAAAACAAGTTCAATTAGATGTTAGGACTTAGGATCCGACATGCACTAGAGTCAAAAGAAGTCAGAAGTTAAAGAAGTTTTGAACCCTTCTTTTGCAACCAAATTATCATTTGTCCTCCTTAAAAGCCTAACCCGGGAAGGAAATGCTGTCCTTAAATCATTCTTTTTCATTTTTCTTTCCCCTCGAAAACATCATTTGCCTGTCAAAAGATGTTTGAATGCTGACAAAAAAAGACCACCTCAACAGGGCACAAACCCTACAAATATCTGCGCTTCTTATGTGCTTTATACTGCATGGGGTAGCTCCCAAATCGCCTTTTGTTACGTACCCACTACCCAGGACTCCATCAACTTCTTTTTATTTATTTATTTGGATTTGCGTGAGTTAATAATAAGGTTAGTGGTTCATCTTTTGGACTAAAATCCAGTTTTCTTGCAACCTTGTTTATATTATCGAACATTCGAATCGTTAAAGGCAATCTAGTGGTGTGATTTGCTTTCTTGTCCTTCGTCAGAGAAAGATTACCATTTAAACATGCTTTATTTAATTCAAATCAAATCATTTTGCATGGTAATAGTGCCCAAATGAATTGAAGTTTAGCTTTTGCTTATACTAATCATGCCTAACTTGGTAGCTAGAGCTCCTTTAACACAAAGAGCTCTGTTAGATTGGGAATTTCAAATAATTATAAAAGATTTTTCCTATTCAAAGATTTAATTGGGTTGACTGGAAAATTTACATGATTTAAGCTATAAGCGATGAGGTGCACTTTGCACGTACGAGTGCTAAACTATTTTGAAGGGTAGATTCTAAGGGGATAAAGTAGATGTTTATCTATATGTCTTGAAAAAAGAAAAAGAAAAAAAAGAGTGTAGAAATTTAAGCTCAAAGAGATAATTTTACGTACTTGTAGAAATTTATGCACAAACCTCTCGTGAAGATTGAGATGACACGAGTTCTATCCCTCACGAGAATCATATGCACTACTTTGTGTAAACAGCATAGCATCATTAGTACACTCAAAAAAAAAAAAAAAAAAAAAAAGCCTTTTAGATATTTTCGTGAGCAAAATTATTGAAAATTATAAAAAAAATCTCTCCAATATATAACCCCACCAAAATGGTGATTTTTGATTGTTCACTCACCAAAATAGTAAAAAATAATAAAATTTCTCTCCTCCCTTTTGTTATTTCTTTTTCACAATCAAAGCAAACGTTCATTTCTCTCTTCATTTTTTTTTTTATTTCTTATCGTAATCTTTATTTATATGGAAAGCATATGGCATTTTAAAAAAAAAAATATGGCTGTTAGGAAAAGGAAAAAAACTAATTTTAAAAATATATGACCGATAGAAAAAGATAAAGTTTCAAAAATATGACCATGAGGATAAAAGACAAATATTTCAAAAACATGATCATTAGGAAAAAAAATAAATATTTACAAATATAACCGTTTGGAAAATAAAACATTCAAAAATATAAATGTAAGAGAAAGTAAACATTTGAAAAATTATATTTAAATAGAATAGTAAAAGTTGATTGTTAAAATGATGAAGTTGATATTTTAAAAAAAGTAAAAAATAATAATAATTTTTAATTATTTTGAATAATAAAATCTAGATGAGTTTAAGGCTGTGTTTAATAAACCTTTTTGTAGTGGTTTTTTTTTTTGTTTTTTATTAATAATACTAAGTTATTCATGCGATATAAAGTATATATGAGTTTTGATTGTTTAAGGAAAAGCAAAAAAGATTGTTAAAAGTTAATTAATGTGATATAAAAAATAAAATGTTTTGAAGTTGATTATTTGTTAAAAAAAAAATTGAAAATTTGCCAAACAAAGCCTAACGTTCTGAGAGAGTTTTTTTTATATATATATATATATATATATATATAATATAATATAATTATATTCCACTATTGCTGTCAAAGTACCATCCGTTGGTACTCTGCAACACAGCTTGCAGCGCCCCCCTCTTGATAGCCAGTTGGTCAGCCATGTGCAGCCAAAAAAATTAAATATAAAATGCTCATGTGACATGAGGTACATTCTTGTGACTCGCCCCATTTTCATTTGGGTCAGATAAATAATAAAATTATAATCTTTTACATAATTATTATACAATCTCAATATATATTGGGCGAGACTCATATGTAAGACTCATTGTTGTGTGATAATTGTACAATATGAGTTGTACATGAATCACTTCTTTTTAAGAAATAATTTTTCTATATTACATTACCTTACATCAATCTTATACCAAGACACATAAGGTGTGTGACCTATATATATGAGTTCTTATATGTGGGTCTCATATGCATGGATCTCACACCTAATAGAAACAATAACAGACTTAACAATTGCAAGCATAAAAGAAAAACTAATTTTCTATTATATATGGTCGGTTAAAAGCAATGTTATACTTTCTTCATTTCATGAGGATGATGTGTATTTTTTAATCATCTCAAAATAGATAGAAAATTTTTTAAATTTTTTATTTATTTATTTACTTTGTCCTATAATATTGAAATATAAATTCTTGTTTAATTTTTCAAAATTAAATGCAAACTTTTTTCTTTTTCGAAGTCACATTTTTTTTTTTATCAGGGTTTCTCAATTTTACTTATGTAGCCAAATAGTACTTTGGGCTACCCCACATGAAGTGATAGTCACCATGCATAGAGGTCCAGTCAAGATCCAACAAACTAATCTTCAGCTCAAGGTAACACTACTAGAGATATTGAACCTTAAGACATGGGCTTTGGTGAAATGACTGGCCTTAAGAAAGAAGTAGCATCTAGAAAGTTTCAAACCCTTAACCTCAAAAAATAATATCCCTTTAAGCGGCAAGCTGCCTTTAACAACTAGGCCAGCCTCTTCACATTTTTTATGATCTAAAACAGTTTTAAAAGAAAGTTATTTCATTAATAAATGTGTTGGTTATGAAGTTTCATTTTATTATGGAGGAAGGAAAAATTAGGAAAGAATGAATGGTGTCATAATTTAGCATCTATAGAGAAGTATTGCTTTATAGTTGGAGACTGGAGTGAAGTCAGAGAGGTAAGATCAAGTTTTACTAATTACATTTAACGCCAACGGCTTTTAATTCCTTCATTTCCTTGCGGTGGCACACAGGTTGGACCGCTCTAAAAATAGAGCTAGTTGGGCGCGGTCAAGTTCATAAAATATTTGAATTTGTCCGTTTTTAGCACTAATTAAATTTAGGTAGAGTGGCAGTTCGTAGTCACGAATTATATGTAAGTTTGGAAGTCATGCGAACGAGTCACGGTAGTATCGTGAGCAGGGCTAGAGGCCAAAAAACTTTGTTGGTAGAAACCAAAAGTCTTTTTTTTTTTTTTTTTTTAAGAATTGAGGTAGGGGCCATGGTTTATACCGGCTCCCCCAATAAATTTGTCCCTGATAGTAAGGGAGGGATTGTTAGGATACAATGCCACTATATGCGAGATGTGATGTTGAGGTCCGTAAAAAAACTCATATTTGTCTTATTTAACACCAATTAAATTTAGATAGAATGATAGCTCACCGTCCGACACCTTGTTTATTCTAACTAATTGACTGTCCATTTATGCCACTTTAAACATCTAACACTCCTTTAATCATAATTCATATTTCAGAGTTTAATCATATTTAGGACTTTCAATATTCGTCTATCGTTCTAAAAGACGGGCTTTCGGTGACATTAAAGAGAGGGTCTTCAAAAAAAAAAAATTGAGGGGCATAAAGCAAAAGTTGTTTCTCATGCTCGTGTGTGTTGAAGTTTTGACAAAAGAAAATGTTAGGCTTACACCCACTCCCTACATCTATTTACCTACACCATGGCGTGGCATTAGTACATCAGTAGTTTTTTTTTTTTTTTCTTCGTTTTCTTCTTTGAAAATAAAGATCAGCGTTGGGGTCATTTTCCCCAATGCTAGCTCTCTCTCTCTCTCCTCCTTGAAACCAGCCTGCCGGCCGTTCATCTCTCCCACGGGCATCCCGACAGTCTCTCTCTCTCTCTCACCCAGCTATTCACAAACCTGTCGAATCGCTTCTCCTCCCAATCCTTGGAATCCAAAATACAAGCACTGGAATCCAATTATCAGGAAACCCTCTCCAATCAGGATAACTCAATTCTCGAGCACGAGTTAGCTGATGTGGCACGCATCACGGAGCAAAGGGATGCTGCCCTGTCGGAATTCGAGAATCCCATTTATGCGGCAATTGAGCTGTCCAAAACTCTGAAATTCCTGTCTCGAAAAATGGACTCTTCGGGAGTTCATTGTTGAGAGGAGATGTAAAACAAGTGTAAAATTGACATATTTTAATGGTGATAATGCCATGTCATTGATACTGCATGTTGTAAGTAAATAAGCATGGGGAGTGAGTATAAGCCTAGTATTTTTCTTGACAAAAATAAATTTGACCCCGTTTGATAATCTATTCATTTTATATTTGAGGTGAATTTTTTTTATTTAGAGGTAGTAAGAAGTGTAAATGTAATAAAAAAAAATTATTAATGTGGCGAAAAATACATTTATTCCGTGCATTAAATTGGGAAAATTAGATGAGTAATCAGAATCTGAAGTGACAAATAAGAGCCATTTTGGTCCCCCGTCATCCAAAGGGACCAGGCTTGTTGACGAAGGTGAGGATCAGAGCCCAATGAACATTAAGGTCAGGTACACTCCCCAAGGACAGACAAGCACCTCAGAACACAGGCTCGTTTAATGTTGGATGGGACGGTTGCAGACTTGCAGTGCATTATTGACCCCTCACGCCGTGCCTCTTGACTAATCGGACCAAACCACCACCAAGTACCAAAAACAACAACCAAAAAAACCCAGCAACATTAGGCGACAAAAACGGTCCAGTTTTGTTAGGACACGCTGCTCAGACAGTCTTACGACACCGAAAGAAAAAAGAAAAAAGAGAGAGAGGCAGTAAATACTAGTGCTGAAAACATGAAAATCGAGGTTATTACTTTTTTTCCATCTGTGAAGGAATAAACCCCAGCAACGGCATGATTCAAGTTCGCAGCAATAAGAAGGGTCAGTTGATTCCTTGCACTTTTAGACACTGTTCAAGACTATACAACACGCTTTTGTTCCCTCTTTTCTATGCATTCACAATATTCACCCCAACTTTTCTACATTCCAACCAACTTTTCCCTCTTATGCTAGCTTGCTTACCAAATATTCCCTTCTTCTTTTTACACTGGGAGATAAAGTAAAGAATACAGAGTTTCACATCTAGTTTTCTATAATAGAAATGACCCTTTTTCTTTTTCTTTTTTCTTTTTTTCTAAAGATTGAAAAAAAATAAAAATCTAATGGGCTGACCCAAACTGAAAATTATATAAAACAAAATCTAGAAAATAAATTTTTTTCCCCTTTTTTTAGTTTTTTTTTTTTTAAATAATTGTTTTGTTTTTATATAATTTTAATAATTTTATGAAATGTATTTTTGTTATTAGGGGGACATTGACACAATTGGTAGTTTGGAAGACATATTGACAATTGAATAGTAATTTAAAAGGAATATATGTAATTTTTCTTTTTTTTTTAAAAAAGAAACCCTAAACATACTCCTCAAATTATTATTAAGCAATCTGTAGTATTGCCTTCCAACTTTCAATGGAAGAAGCATTTGTCTCTCCAAACTACTCAGACTCACGGTGCGGTTCTGCCTGTGCCTGACCAAGTCCATATTGGTGTTGCAAGAACCCAACATTATGGGAAATAAGGCCTGCTCTGGCAGAAACACATCCAGTACCTCTTCCTATCATTAGCATAAATGATAGTCATTGGTGAAGGTATAGTCGCGGGCTAAACTGAGCAAGATTTGGGACCACTAAAGAACTCGACGGAGAGGCATTGCTCTGCACTTACCCACGGCCAGCCGGGCGTCACCAGAACGCCGTGGGTCTGGATTGATCCGCAAAGTGCCATGGGTCTAGTACGCTTTCTTTCTATTTTTTTTTAATTAAGGGTAAGTTTATGTTATTATAAATTTTATGGGAGTATAAAAGACATTTTCATTGTTAGCCTTTTGAGTTACTAGGTAAACCCTAACGGTATGAGAAATTGAAAGAAGCTGAAACATTAAACGCCTGCATTGTAATTTTTGATAATTTGAAAGTGACAACGCAAAACATATAATAATTCAAAATGATTAAGTGAAGTTTTTCAATGTGTAGACTATCGGGCGCTTAACAAGGTGAACATCAGCGAAAAGTACCCCTAGGCACTCAGAGACGAGGAAGGGCGTAGTAAGCAACGAAATGCTTTGAGGAGTTGAAAATAAGCGTAAATCCGGTTTCTTTATTTAGACCGGGTACAAATATCTAAATTTAATATTTTTAGATACTTTTTTCAGACCTCAGATTCTACTTCACCAAGCCTCGTGCTTGTACATGGAGGAATCAATTGGTGAAATAGTATCTCTCTCCAAAAAAGCTTTTTTTTTTTTTACCGATAGAAAATAAATAGGCACTTACAACAAATACATATTTGAGCAAGCAGTTGCGTTCGTCGTTGGTGTTTTTTCAATCTCTACCTGGGTGACTGATAGTGAAGTAGTACTGAAAAAGAAAAGAAAAGCGTTATTAGATTAGAATTGATGATTACACCTATTTTTAGTGATGGTTCTATTGGAACTGGACCATCCTATTTGGTCGCGCAAATAGTCATTATTTATTACTAAACTACGAGACATTCCATAATTTATATTTAATCATTCGGAAGCCTCTTTTATCAGTTTTAATAGGAATGAGAAAAAAAAAATCATACTCCATTTGATATTTTTTGTCTTACATATAAAAAAATAAAAAATTACTAAAATAACATGGGAATTGGTTTTAGAAAACTCGTCCTAGTATTTATTTTCTTTAAAAATAAATTAAAATTTTAAGTCAAAGGAACATATCCTATGGCTCATCAAAGTTATTATTATTATTATTTTTTAATATAAGTACTGAAGACTGAACTATAATCAATAACCGGCATAAAATGACAAATCTAACTTAGAAATAACCAAATCTAAAAACAAAGTCAGTTTCAAGAACAACGAAAAAAAAAAGGGTGGAGCGATGAAAGAGACGAACAACGTAGTAGATTGTAGTAGATTGAAGAAGACGGAATGGCAGTAGTGGAGGCAATGAGGCTAAGAAGAAGAAACAAATTCCTTCGAATAGCTCGCCAAAAGAGACGAATAAGGCCTCAAAAGATAGGAAAAACTCTAAAAGGAAGGGAGGGAGGGAGCAAAATTCATCAAACTCAATGTTATACAAGGAACTATAAATTATAATTGCTCAAACTCAATAATTTTATCGATTTTGAAGTTGAAGGTGTTCAACTAATTAGGGTTTTTTTAGTTATATTTCATTGATTTATCGAAAATTTAAGGATTATGACATAAATATAATGACTCAGCATTGCACCAAAAATAAAAGTACAAGTACAGATTATGGGCTAGGCCCACCCGAACCATGCAAAAAGAATCAAGTCCGAATTATGCTTGTTTAAGTGGGTTAGGCCCAATGCAACATTCATTTCCACGGCGGCCCAGATTTTCCTTGTTTAGACGGTGCTTGATCTAGGTGTTGCCCAGATTTGTTCTTTGGTTTCTTCTGTGCTTGATTTGGCTGTTGCAGGTTTGGGTTTTGATTGCTGCACTTCACGAGTAGCAAGGAGGCTACGTTTACACATTTCTTCGACTTCTTTGTTTATTTTTTAGATTTAATTTTTAATAAAATAACAAAAATATTATTTTAAGCAAAAATGCTACGAGGCACTAATAATCAATAATAATAAGGGATAATTGCAACACTAGTCCTTAAAGTTGGCATAAATTACAAATCACTCATGATACAAAAAGTTCATGGAGAATTTTTACGGTAAACTATAATTACAAATCACTCTCAAAACTTGTTTGTCGTCCACCAAGTTAATAAAGTTTGTTAGTTTGCCAAGTAATACCCAATAAGAAGTTGACGCATATGTCTTTCACATGTTTTTGGGCACTTTGAGCTTATTAAACCAGTTTGTAGATAATTTTTGCCTCGTGTGGTTTGACTCTTTTATTTGTTGCCTTCTGTGCTTCAATTCGTATCACATATGGTACCTGAGCTATGGCTAAAGACAGAGATGGTACCTCGTCCAAAATTTATGTCCACGTGTCTACTCTTAGGTGTTGACATGTGTCCTATACATTAAAAAAAATTAAATAAAACATAAAATATAAAGCTTTAAAAATTAAAAAACTAAAATAATAATTTTTTTTAAAAAAAATTAAAAGTATTAAAAACTTTTTAAAAAAAAATGAAAAAAAGATAGGAGGGGTGCCCCCCTTATTTTTATTTATTTATTATTATTATTATTATTATTATTATTATTATTATATATATATTTGCTCTTTGGCTCTTGGCTGTAGGGCTGAGCATGGAGCGAGGGGGGCGGGGATGCCCCTTTCTTGGCCCCGCCCCGCACCTCTACGGGTTGCGAAAATCGCACCCGTGAACCGCACAAAATGGGGAGAACCCGTGCGGTGCAGGGTGATGCGGGGTGGGGCGATGTAGGGCGGGGGGTGCGGGTTGTGCGGGGATATGCGGGTTTTCAACAAAAACCAGATCTAGAGTTCATAAAGTCACAAACACATACACAAGAGAAAATCTAACAAATCATGGATTCAAACCAAAGCCAAACAAAGCCAGATTCAAACCAAAGCCAAACAAATCACAAATAGGTTACATGATGAGAGATGAATCATTCAATACCGGTCTTGAAGCGAGCGTCGGCGATCTTCCCGCCGTTCCCGATCTCCTTGTCAACCTTGATCTGGAGCTACATGCGTCCCCACAGGACCGACGACTAGAAGATTAAGGCACTAAGACCCTACCAGAAAGACGACGCCGTTTGGGAGGCAGAAAAATGAGAGAGATGTTCTGGGTACTGCAAGTGCGCATGGAAGTGAAAGAAGAAGAAGAAGAAGAAGAAGAAGAAGAAGAAGAGGATGAGAGATGGAGGTGTGCGGCGAAGAAATGAAAAAATGAAAAAATTGAAGAATGGTGTTACTGTGTTAGGGTTAAATTGGTTAATGGACCTGGGTCTTTTTTGTTTTTTTTCCTTATGTTTTTCTTCCAACGGGGCGGGTCCCCGGGGTTTTTAAAAACCCCAACCCGCAACCCGCCCCGCACAGGTATACCATTTTTGGACCCGTACCCGCAAAAAAAATACTAAAAACCACGTTTTTAGGGGCGGGGGTGCGGGTTGGGGCGGGTCCGCGGGTATTTGCTCACCCATACTCTTGGGGGTGGTTGGGCCAAATTTTTTTTTTTTTCATTTTTTAATGCATATGACATGTGTCAATACCTGAGAGTAGGCACGTGGACTACCGTTAGTTTTTTGACGAAAATTTGGACGAATGTACCATCTCCGTTTTTAGTCATAGCACATGTACCATCTGTGATACGAATTGAAGCATAGAGGGGCAAAAAATAAAAGAGTCAAACCACATGGGGCAATATCCTATTTAACCCTTTAATTTTTAACATTTTAAGCAAAAATACTACGTGGCACCAATGGTCTATAGTAAATTTGGATGACAAACTAAAGGAATGATTGTTTGCGAATAATAGAAAACTCAGACATTTAATTTTCAAAATTAAAAAGTGAGAGAATGAATTTAAATCATGCATTTACTCAATAATTTATCATACATTTACCCTTACTTATTCTTTCTCTGGGGTGCGTTTCCTAGTGGTAAAGATCCCCTCCATTGTTCTTACGGTTATTCTTGTTTAGTTTGTTTCGTTTCAAGTACTTATATATATATATATAAAAGAAGGTAAGAGATTTTTCTTTGGAATCCAATTAAGTAGTGGTGTAAATCCGGACCGGGTATAACTGGCTGGGAAACCAGATTTGGGCATTAACCGGCTCCGGGAAACCGGGAAACCAAAAAACCCGGTTGGAACCCGGGTACCCCGGAGCCGGAGCTGGGTATCAATTTACAAAAACCCCGGGTATACCCGGGTACCCGGCTCCAAGTAGCTTAATTAATTAAAAAAAAAAATTACCCCCTTACCCTTTTACCCTAAAATTACACAGCTTAGGAAGGGGGGGTTTCCGTCTTTTTACTAGGAAGTGTTACCCTAAGAGCTAAGTTGCTAACACTTTTAGCCTTTTACCCTAACTCCCTGCCGCCGCTCACTCACACAGTCACATTGAACACTCTTCACCAACTTCACGTTCACTCGTTCAGAGTTCGCTCACTTCACCGGCTCACTCTTCTCCTTCACCACTCGCCGACTCGTCGCCGACTCGCCGCCTACCAGGTAATCGACTCTTCTTCTACCAGGAGTCTCTGTACTTCTTAGTTCTTCATTCTTCTTAGTCTTTCTCTGTTTCTCTACATATTTAGTATTCTTGAAGCAGAACGAGCAAATATTTGAAGGAGATCCTAGGATCAGGTTTTTTCCTCTAACTTTTTTTAAGTATGATATTTCCCAAGTTTAATAGTATTTCAATTAATTTACTAATTTCATCTACTTGATAATCTTTTTGATATTAATAATTGAGTTGTCTCTTTTTAAACGTTTTTTGTTTAAATGATTGAAGATTGTGACTTGGGTTTTTGGTTGGAACAAATATTTGTTTTCGTAAGAATTTATTTACATTATTTGTTGTGTCTTGTGTTTCCTGCATATGGAAGTGTCAAGTGGGTTCTGATGAAAATGTGTAAACGTGCTAATTTTTAAAACTAGTTATGTTTAAGTGTTTAATTATAGGACTGAAAAATGTTAAAAAAAAAGGTGTCGAAATCTTGTTTTTGCGCTTGTAGATTGCAATTAACTGCGTGTTGGTTTTGGGAATGGATATGAAACTCTGTTTTTTTGGTCCAAATTTCTTTCTGTAGAACATGGTATGATTTTGTTACTGTCTAAAACTTTGCTAATGCTTTATATCGTTGATGAACATTCATCCCTCTAGTTCCGAGCTTATTGCTTTATATCGTATTGGATTTTTCTAATTTCTCTTGACCTGTATAATATCTATTAATAATCTATTTGATATTAGCTTTGGGTTGTGGTTGATAATCTTTATCCTATGTCGTGTAGGCTTTTGGTTTTGAACAATGTTGTCTTATATTATTATGGTTCTTAATTGTATGGTCAGTACTATTAAGTGTAATACTGTTTTTATGCTCCAACTAGGCCTATTATGGAAAATATCAACGATTCACATGACATGCCTCCAACTACAAATGTTGAAACCTCCTCGCCTTCCTTGCAAACCGAATTGGATCCCTCCAAAAACAACCCACAAGCTGTGAATAGGTCAAAAGTATGATTGCACTTTACAAAAGTGGAACCAATTGACAAGGAAAAGCCTAAGGCAACATGCGATTATTGCAATAGGATGTTATGATGTAACTGGAGACATGGCATTTCGGCTTTGATGAACCACCTTATCTCTAACTGTCCAACCTCTCAACTTATAAATTCGGAAAAATCCAATGTACCCAAAGGTCAAACTCTCTTGCAATAGTCATTTAAGAAAATGTCAGAGAGCAGTAGTTGCAATACCAACCAAGTTAACCAACTAGGATTTGTGAAGTATGATCCGATTAAAATAAGGAAGTTGGTTGTTCTATATTTCATCAATGAGGAATTGCCTTTTAGGCATATGGAGAGTTGTGGGTTTAGAGAATTGATTGATGTAATTAAACCAACGTTCAATTTACCATATCGCATTGCTCTACAAAAAGATTGCATGAATCTTTATGAGGAAGAAAAACTTAAATTGAAGGCTTATTTGAGGGGTAAAAGAATTTGCATTACTACTGATACATGTACATCTCTTCCAAATTTGAACTACATGGTTGTTACCGCTAGCTACATAGATTTTAATTGGATAATGCATAATAAAATAATCAAGTTTAACTTGATTTCAAGTCATAAGGGTGAAAATATTGGAAGAATGTTAGAGAATACATTGATAGAATGAGAGATTAAATCAGTGTTCACTATTACAGCTGATAATGTGACAGTTAATGATGTGGCGATTGATTATATGATAATGAAGTTTAAGGACAAGAGAGATTATATTTTGGGAGGTGAATTCCTTCACATGAGGTGTGCCGCTCATATATTAAATCTTGTTGTAAACGAAGGCTTGAAAGGATTGGGCGATTGTGTTTTTAATATTAGGAATGCGGTGAAATTTGTGAGGTATTCACTGTAGAGAATGACAAGGTTTAAAGAATGCATAAAGTGTGAACAAATTAAATGTACGAAGACAGTGTCTCTAGATGCTCAAACAAGATGGAATTCTACGTACTTAATGTTGAGTGCGGCTGAAAAGTACCAAAAAACTTTTACTCGACTTGGGGAGGAAGATGGTAATCATTTTCTTGTTCCTAGCTATGATGAGTGGAAAAATGTTAGAGAATTTGTGAAGTTTTTGAAACCTTTTTATGAAGCCACATTGAAGTTTTATAGTTCAACTTATGTCACCTCTAACTCATATTTGATTCAACTTTGTATTTTTATGAAGACATTGTCTGATGAGTGTATGAGTTGTAATCCTATCCTTAGTTAATGAGTTGGAATATGAAAAAAAAAGTATGAAAATTATTGGGGGACTATGGAAAAGGTTAACTTATTGTTGTATGTTGCTCATGTTCTTGAATCTTGACCCGCGTACCAAGTTAAAGGCGTTACAATATTACTTTGTAAAATGCAGTGGCCCTGAGTGGGCGAAACAAATCGAGACAAATGTGAAAGACCTCTTGAACCGTTTGTGGGAGTAATACAATAAGTTATATGGAAGGCGTTTGTCTAACTTTGATGCAGGTGTGGAAAGTTCAATTGTTACTTCTATAGATATTAGTGTTGATGATGATGATGATGATACACTTGAAGAGACGAAATATATGAAGATTTTCATCAAACACTTGGAAGAGAACAACTCGGAGTGTATGTCGGAGGTAGATCGTTATTTTTTGGATGGGTGTGAAGCATCAACAAATGAATTTGACATCTTACTTTGGTGGAGGGTTAATGCACTCAAATATTCTATCATCGCAGAGATAGTCCGTGATATATTGGTCATTCCTATTTCTATAGTTGCATCTGAGTCCGCATTCAGCAACAGATGACGCATATTAGATCCCTTTAGGAGTTCATTATTTCCATTGACAGTTGAGGCATTGGTTTGCACACAAGATTGGTTAAAGAGCAATGAAGACTTGGAGTATGAGAATTTTATTGAAATATTTGATGAGCATGGTAAATGTTTTTGAATTCATTTTAGTTTTCATTATTATTAATTCATTTAACTATTTTTTTTTTTTTTTGTTTCTTCTATTGTAGTTATAGATGATTGAAAGTAGAGCTACAAAAAGCCAGAAACCGGACCATGTTGGGATATGGTTCATATATGTTTATGATTCTATGAACTTTTGGTTATAAACTTTTGGATAAATACCCATTGGTACCTGAGTTTTACGTGTTTTTAAATTTAGTACTCAGTTTTATTTGGTATCATAGGTGGTACCTGAATTAAGGGTAAAAACCCATTTGGTACCTCTGTTAGATTTTCCGTCCGAATTTTAACGGCTCGCCACGTGTCAACCGCTGAGGTTGACACGTGGCACTACATAAAAAAAAATTAAAAATTAAAAATTAAAATCTTTAGAAAATGATTAAAAATAATAAAATTTTAAAAAAAAAATTAAAAAAAGAAAAAAGAAGAGGGGTGGTTGAGCCACCCCCTTGGCTGGTCTGACCGGTTTAGGGTGGGGTGGTTCGGCCACCCCCCAGTTGAAAAAAAAAAAAAAAAATTTTTTTTGAAGGGTTTTGGCCCTAGGGGTGGCCGAACCACCCCCTAGGGCCACGGGGGTGGTTCGGCCACCCCCAGACCAGCCCCCAAGGGCAAACCCTCAATTTTTTTGAAGGGTTTTGGCCCTAGGGGTGGCCGAACCACCCCCTAGGGCCACGGGGGTGGTTCGGCCACCCCCAGACCGGCCGGACTGGGGGTGGCCGAACCACCCCCGTGGCCCTAGGGGTGGTTCGGCCACCCCCAAGGGCAAACCCTCAATTTTTTTTGAAGGGTTTTGGCCCTAGGGGGTGGCCGAACCACCCCCTAGGGCCACGGGGGTGGTTCGGCCACCCCAGACCGGCCGGACTGGGGGTGGCCGAACCACCTCCGTGGCCCTAGGGGGTGGTTCGGCCACCCCCAAGGGCAAACCCTCAATTTTTTTTGAAGGGTTTTGGCCCTAGGGGTGGCCGAACCACCCCCTAGGGCCAAAACCCTTCAAAATTTTTTTTTTTTTTTTTTTTTCAACTGTGGGGTGGCCGAACCACCCCCTATGGGGTGGTTCGGCCACCCCAGACCGGTCAGACCGGCCAAGGGGGTGGCTGGGCCACCTCCTTGGCCAAAATGGGGGTGGCCGGCCACCCCATGGTGGCCAAGGGGGGTGGCTCAGCCACCCCTCTTCTTTTTTCTTTTTTTAATTTTCTTTTTTAAAATTTTATTATTTTTAATCATTTTCTAAATATTTTAATTTTTAATTTTTAATTTTTTTATGTAGTGCACGTGTCAACCTCAGCAGTTGACACGTGCGAGCCGTTAAAATTCGGACGGAAAATCTAACAGAGGTACTAAATGGGTTTTACTATTAATTCAGGTACACCTATGATACCAAATAAAACTGAGGTACTAAATTTAAAAACACGTAAACTCAGGTACCAATGGGTATTTATCCCTAAACTTTTTTAATATGTTTATGAACTTTTGGGTTTGAACTTTTTAATATGTTTATAGACTTTTGGTTATGAACTTTTTTAGTATGTTTATGGACTTTTGGGTTTGAACTTTTTTAATATGTAATATGTTTATGAACTTTTAGGTTTTTAATATGTAATTATGTATGGATGTGGAGTTTTCGAGTTCAAATGAGAAATTTTGTTCTCTTTGTTATAGTAATTGAGATTTATTGATTGAATTAGGTCCAATACCTTAAAAAAAATGGGCTAAAACGGTTAAATAAAGCTCAAACAAGTTTAAATGAAGATCCAATACTAAAAATAAGCCCAAAAAAGTAATTTTTATTATTATTATTATTATTATTATTTATTTTTTTTTTTAAAATACCACTCAGACCGGATAACCGATTTTATCCGGGTACCTAGGTAAAAACCGAATAACCGGTTTTATCAGAGTACCTAGGTAAAAACAGGTTAACCGGGTACCCCCGGTAACCAGGGCCGGATGTTGAAAACAAAAAATAGGGGACCCCGGAGCCGGTTCCCGGTTTTTACCCAATACCCAAGAACCCGCTCCAGGTTTACACCCCTACAATTAAGGGTGTGTTAGGATTATTAGGAACCATATAATTAAGACTTATTTTGTGGTGAAATTTGAAGATTTGCTCTTTTGTTGATATTTAGAGCATTTTCAATGGATTATATATCTCTCACTTTTAATTAGAATAGTTAAGTAAAATCATAAAACAGCCTTTCATCTCATTATTTACTAAAAATACAAAATAAATTTGTCTTGAATTTATGAATAGTGTAATTCCAACCACAAATGCATCTTTTTTTTATTTTTATTTTTAATATAGACAGGTTTGTAAGAAATTTTATACAACCCACAAATAAGGTTGATATGTGTCTCTCTGCATGCGAGAAATACATGTTTTAATAGCAAATGTTTTTCACATGCATTTTTAATAGCATTAATAAAAAAAATATTTGCTTCTCACATGTTTAAAGAACACATATCACTCTTATATGTGGGTTGTATGAAATTTTCAACAAATTGATTTTTAAGAAATTTTTATCATTTCTTGCTGGCATCTCCTTATGAGAAATCTTAAACCTATCCGTGCACTGGAATAGGAACTCCCACCAAGTGCTGCAACCAAACAGCCCTCTTCTTCTTAATAAAAAAAACGCAGCGAACGCACGACTCAAATTCACAACCCAAAATTGCAGCGCTACGGTCGTTTCCCACGGCTGCACACCGCCACGCCTCTCACCTCGCAGCCGGTAACCGGTGATACAGCACCCGCCCCGCCACCGGAGCAGCACCGGACGCCGTTTAGTCCGTCACCAGAACTCCCCCTGAGCAACACTGCAACACCGCACTACTCAATCACCGGAGTAGCGCCGCTCTCTAACCGCACACGTCGACTGAGATCCATACACTCGAAGGGCAACCCAACCACCACACGCAGCACTACAGGTAACGACTGAGCAATAGCCCACTGCTGCACATCAGCACCACACATGGCTCCGCAATCCTCCCACCGTCACACGGCACTGCACAGCGCCCTTGAGGATTTTTAACATTTTGTGCTTTCCATAATTTCTATAATTTCCACAATAATTGTATTAGCAATATCTTGGAATAATTACCCTCCTAAAATAAGCTACAATTATCTCTATAAAAGAGTGTAGATGATGTGTGGCGATTCAAGGAAGAAGAACCCTAATTGCTTAAGCAATTCCTGGAGGCTGACCCCCTCGAAGCAACGTAGGTTCCTATCACTTAATTAGCAAAAAGTACTAATCTTTTAGGATTTATATTCATCTTGTTCATTTCCAATAGATCTTAGCTCAAAGTCTGATACAACTTATTTTTTTCTTTAATTTTTGCATTTTAAAGATTTTCCTTGTTATTTCTTGTTTCCTTGTTTTTGTGGGGTCTAGGAACTCTGGTGTGGTTAACTTATCTCACCTCTTGTTTGTGGATGAGACCTTGATTTTTTATGGGGCTAATCTTGATCACCTACGCTATCTATGTGCCTTATTTTTATGCTTTGAAGCTGTATTCAGGTTGAAAATTAACCTGGCTAAGGTGGAATTGGTTCTGGTGGGTAATGCCAATAATGTGGATGGTTTGATCGGTATTCTAGGTTGCGGGGTTTATTTTTTGCCTTTGAAATATCTTGGTCTTCCATTGGGAGCATCTTTTAAAGCCAAATCTATTTGGGAAGGTGTTATTGAGAACATAGAGCATCGTTTAGCTGGTTGAAAGATGATGTACTTGTTTAAGGGTGGTAGGATTACCTTAATCAAGAGCACCATATCCAATTTGCCTACATATTTAACGTCTCTTTCCTTCTCCCTGTCGGTGTTGCAAATCGCATAGAGAAGTTGCAACGAGATTTCTTATGGAGTGGGCTAGGTGAAGAGTTCAAATTTCACTCGGTAAGGTAGTTCAAGGTTTGTTCTCTGATTTATGACAGAGAGTTAGGGGTCTGGAATTTCTTGTTGTTCAATGGTGCACTTTTGGGAAAATGGCTATGCCACTATATGCATGAGAAAGAGGCTTTGTATTAAGTTGTGGTGGATTTTAAATATGGCAGCTCGTGGGGTGGGTGATTTTCTAATGAGATTCATGGGTCGTATGAGGTGAGTTATAGAAGAATATCAGGAGGGGTTCAAGGGATTTTTTAGTCATACCATATTTGAGGTGGGAAATGGTTCCAAGATTAGATTATGGCATAACATGTGGTGTGGAGATCAGACCCTTGAAGAAGCCTTTTTGGATTTAAATAGTATTGCTCTTGCTAAGGATGCCTTCATAGCATATCATTTGGTGCTTTCTAGTGACTACTATCAATGGAACATTACCTTTATTAGAGCGGCTCATAATTGAGAGGTGGATGTCTTTGCTTCATTTTTTTAATTATTGTACTTCCTTAGATTGAGACGGGGAGATGAAGGCCCCGTTTGAAAACCACTTTCCCCTCCCCTCCCCTTCCCTTCTCTTCTCCCAAAAAACATTAACTTCAAAACATTCTTAACTTTTTTCACTTTTTATATCACATCAACACTTTCTTATTACTTTTTAAATAAAAAAACTCACTACAATACAATTTTTTTTTCACTTTTCCATATAAATTATATCAACTTTATATCACATCAATTTTAATTTTCAATCATTCAAAAAAAAAACCCAAGGGGAGGGGAGGGCAAGGGGGTTTTCAAACGGGGCCGAAGATAAGCTTCGTTGGGTCCTCTCTAAAAAAGCGTTGTTCGACGTTAGATCTTTCTACAACGTCCTTGTCCCTCATGATGGCACTACCTTCCTTTAGAAGAGTGTTTGGTGGATAAAAATCCCCTTGAGAGCAGTTTCTTTGCGTGGTCGGCCGCCTTAGGGAGTAGGTAAGACCCTTACCATGGATAACCTAAAGAAGCTCCATGTCATTGTGGTTGATTGGTGCTGCATGTATAAGAGGAGTAGAGAGTCTGTGAATCTTCTTCTCCATTGTGATGGTGATAGTGCCTTATGAAGTGCTATCTTTAGTCGTGTTGGACTGTCTTGGGTTATGTCTACACTAGTAGTAGATTTGTTTTTTTTTTTGGGTGGGGGGGGCAAAGTGCAACAGTGTGGAAGATGGTGCCATCATGTCTTTTGTGGTGTTTTTAGAGGGAAAGAAATGATAGAAGTTTTGAGAACTGCGAGAGGACGATTGGTGGAGATCAAACTATTTTATTCAATTCTCTTTACCTTTGGACAATTGCGTTTGACTATCCTAATTTGCTTTATTTTCATGATTTTTTTTTTTATCTTTTGTCTTTTTAGCTAGATGTTTCTCTTGTATACTTCCTATCTACCTGGGTTGCGCCTTTTGCACTTTTACTGATATTTTGATTATTTATCAAAAAAGTATGTAAAGGAATCGGTCGATCTTGTAGACCGACTGTTGGGTTCTTTGGATTGTTTTTATCTATGTATTTTTTGTTTCTTTATGTTAATTTCTCTAATGTGATTGTGTGTTTGGCAAATGTTTTTGAGTGGAGAAATGAGAAATAAATGGGTTGATGTGATAAAAAGGTAAAATGGGTTTTGATTTTTTTGTTTGTTAAATGTGAAGAAAGTTGTTTCTTAATGTGAAGAAAGAAGTTTGACTTTTTTGGATGTAAAGGAGAAATGAAAAAAGGGTGGGTTGCCAAACGGGCCCATTATGTTTGCCTTTTGTGTGTAACGACCTATGGAAAGCACTAGTTCTTTTGGGATGATAGCGCATATGTGGTTAACGCTTTCCCTAGGTCGTTATAATTAGTAGCAGAGCGATTTAGTAACATCATGTGGTATTGGAGTATTGCATGACGTGACCCTAATGAAAATGTCAGAGGTTTAAAAAGGGGGGAGGGGGTGGGGTGGCGTTGTAACACCCCAGTCCCCCCCATTGAGAGGGTGATTAGCCCACATTGATTTTGTGGTTTATAAAGACACTCATGGGTACTTAGTCCTACATTGCTTACTTACTAGGTAAAACTGAGCTTTATAAGTGATTTTAGGAAAGCTTCAAATTGACTAGTCCTTTTGGAAATGTGACTAGTGCTTTTCCTGGGTTATTACATTGTGTGTGTGTGAGCTTACATGAATGGGGGATGTTGTAAAATTATTTGTTTTGGTACTTTTATTTTTAATTTTCATCGTAATTCTTATTACTGTTATTTTCTTATAATTATAGTGCTTAGTTCCTTAGTTTGTTTAGTTTGAGATATTTTGTGGTGGCTGAAGGTTTAGGTGGTGTGGATTGTGGTGAAGTATAAGTCAATCATAGATGGGAGATGCCGAGGATGGTGTAAAGCCGAAGAGAACAGTTTTCGTAACGGTAGGAACGACTTGTTTTGATGCTCTTGTTAGAGCGGTGGATACTCAGGAAGTTAAAGATGAGTTGTTGAAAAGAGGGTATACCCACCTTATCATTCAAATGGGTCGCGGAATGGACACGCCCACGAAGGTAATTTTGGGTTCTGACTGTAGTATCTGGCCATTTCCTGTATTTTGGTTTCTGATAAAATTTGTAGTAGTTCAACGTACCATTGGGAGTCTGCTGCTTTAATTCGGATTGAATGACTTATTCTACTTTGAGATAGAAACTTGGGTTTGTAATGGTGAATTAGGACACGTATCAAGAACCTCATAATTCTTTTATTTTTTAAACAAAATTTTGACTCTCTCTCTCTCTCTCTCTCTCCTGGAATTGGGTACTATAGAAACAGAAAAAAAGGCAGCTAACACACACCAGAATATCACCGGAGATGAAGAAGCAAGTAATTATAAAAAGGAGTGAGCACTGTATTCGTTGCATGCTGTAAGGTGGTTTTCAGCCATCAAAGAATTAAATTCTGGATTTAAACTTGAAAGTAAAGAAAGAAAAAAAAGGAGAAAAAGAAGAATAACAAAAAAAAAAGAACTATATTTTGAGTTCTTACTGAAGTTGGATCTGTAAATTATGCTGAGAGTTGGAGTTTGGAGTTATATTAAAATATTTGCCAAGTGGTCTAGATTTTTTTAAATAAGTTTCCTTACACATTTGATAGCCATTTTAAAAATGTTTTTTTTATGCAGTCTGGAGGTGAAGGTGGGTCCCTGGCTGTAGACTTCTTCACTTTCTCATCAAGCATTGCGGACCATCTGAGAGCAGCATCTCTAGTGATCAGTCATGCAGGTAAGCACCTGATAGGTTGATACTTATTCTCTCTATGTTCTTGTTTATTTATTATCCTTCAATGGAAAATGGCTAGACTGGCATACCACTTTCGTTTTTGACCATGCTCGATGTATTATCCAAGGAATTGGGTTTCATTTGAAAGATCACCAGTTCAAATTCTTCTTAAGAAAGATACCTGTCATTTGGACAATTTCATCTCCTTGGCCTTTTAAAACAGCTTCAATATCATCAGGATGGGGTGGAGGTATGTTATAATTTTTCTTACCTTGATACTTTAAAACAATGTTAATCCCTAATGTGGTTGCCAATGTTTGAGGCATGTTTCTTAGAACACACTTTTAGCCTTCTAGTGAACATTTTGAACTAGAAGATTAAAGGAGACAATACACTTTAGTCTCCTAAACTACCCACCATATTCAATGTTTGAGGCATGTTTCTTAGAACACACTTTTAGCCTTCTAGTGAACATTTTTAACTAGAAGATTAAAGGAGACAATACACTTTTAGTCCCCTAAACTACCCACCATATTTTCATTTATGTCTCAAAACTTTTGAAAGTGACATTAGGGCCTCCCATACGACCACCGCTTGTCAAATTAGATATTCCGTTAGAAATTGGCGTTAAAATGAATGAAAAAGTAGTCATATGTGCTGCATGTGACTACTTTTCAATTCTTCTTACCAAAATGTCCTTAATATTATTAAAAAATGAAAAAAATTTGAATTAAAAAAAAAAAAAAAACAAATCTAAGGGGTGAAAAAGGGGTTGCCGAACTACCCCCACACCCCAAAAACGAACCAAAAACAAAAATGGTCTAAAAAAACAAAAAATGGGGATGGCTGATTGTGGGAACCACCCAAAACCAAAAAGGTTGGTTTTTCAGTTTTTTATTTTTTGTTTTATAATTTTTATTTTTTGAAATGGTTATTTCTTAATTTTATTTTTTAATAATATTAAGGGTGTTTTGGGGAGAAAAACGCAAAAGAGGTCATGTGTGGCGCATGTGACCTCTTTTTCATCTATTTTGATGACAAATACTAATTGAGTGTCTAATTTGACACATGGTAGTATTACGTGGGTTCCCGATGTCACTTTTTAAAGTTTGGAGGCATAAATGAAAATGTGATGGTAGTTTGGAAAGTTAAGTATATTTTTCCCAAGATTAAATATACAAGGCTAGTTCATTCTGATAGATATGTATTTTGAGGAATTGGGCGTAGAACGTTAATCATTGTGGGAATTTCCTGAGGAAAGAAAAAGAGAAAATAAAAAAAATAGCCAAGTCCTTGCGAGAACTTAAACAGTTACATTATCAAAAGAATTTTTCTGCCTCTTTGTTTGCATTAAAAGAAGTGTAAGATTGACACCAACTTATCATTTCTCTCAACTTCTATGCTCGTGGTTTTCCTTCAATTGTGGTTCCTATAGTTGTCATTTAGCAATCCCCTGATTTATGATTTTTTGGATTGGATTTATGTTATCCTGTCATTCAAGAAAGGTTAACAAAAGCTCACCAGGATATGCTTTGTTGTCTATGATACTGATTACTTGGTTATTGAATATAATCTCCCACCCATCAGATGAGCTCTTGTTCTGGTTATGATCAAACTTTACTCAAAACATTTTCATAGAATTTTTTCATGTCCACTAAAAGGAACAAATAATTTCTACTTTGTACATGAAATGAAAACTTATGGGTAGGCCAAACCCCAATTCTTTGTACTTTACCCTTCCATTCATGAGGGGGGTCATTACTAAAAGCCCGTGAAGTAGTGTCTTGAGTGAGGTTGCTAACATTTTACTTTACCATATACCAACACATTCTATACTCAAAACACCAAAAAATGCCCAACACAAATATATTCAAGAAGAGCCTGGAGTATTAACAATGTGCACAATGCAGAACAAGTTCTTTTCAGTTTTAAGTCAGGTTTTGGATTATTGGAGGCTTCATATTTTCTATGCCAATTTACAATTACATTCATGACTGATTTTGACGGTGGTGTAGGGTCCGGAAGCATATTTGAGACATTGCGACTTGGCAAGCCTTTAATTGTGGTGGTGAATGAAGATTTGATGGACAATCATCAAAGTGAGTTAGCAGAAGAACTAGCAGAGAGGAAGCATTTATACTGTGCTCGTCCTCAAACACTTAATCAGACCATAGCGAGTATGAATTTGGAGTCTCTCCTTCCATATCATCCAGGTGATGCCACGCCAGTCGCTAAGCTTATTAATAGGTTTCTAGGTTTCCCGGATGATTGATGAAACTGTAAATCTCTACTTCTTCAATAGAATAAATTACAATATACACTTAAGAGACTTTTTTGTGTTTCTAAAATTGAGCTGTTCAGTCTTGTCTTATTGTCCCATAGAAATTGAATTTGTTCTTAGGTTTTTCCTAGAATATTTTGAGTTTTTGAAATTGTGAAATTTATTGAAAGAGCTGTCTTGTGATCAAGTCTGATATTTCCATGAATAGATGGTCAATGCCAAGATTAGGTAAGTGTAGATAACAGTTCACGTGATACCAGCTATGTAGGTATCCGAAAGAGAGGTCTTAAGTCTAAACATGTATGAGTTTTTTATTCTCTTGCTTTCAATTAGGACTTGGCCCTACTCGACTTAAATGTTTGTGTGACAATTGATCTTTGGTGTGAGAGAAAAGGGACAATGCCCAACACATGCAGATAGTGATGTCCTACTGTTTAGGGGGTCAGGTCTATGCCATGTCGCATTCAAGTGTGTAAGAAGGGGAAATGAAGGGATAAAGATGACTGGGAGTTTTATTTTTCCTATTAATCTTTTATGATGCTTGCTGGAGTTTAAGTCCTTTCCATTGTTATGGCTTTCACTTTTCATAGCAGATTGTAATTTAAAAAAAAAAACTGCATTTTTTCCCTTTCTGAGCAGTGAAAAAACTGCTTATTAAATGCAAGGCTTAAATACTTTTTTTAGTACATGTGGTTTGAATTCAAAATTAAATGGACTCGGTTTCAAAAAGTGTTGTAGATGGTACCCTAGTAATTTGATAAACGCAGAGTATACTTCCGTCTATGTTTTGTCTAATTTTTAACGGTGTCACGTCAAACCGATCAGCAACTGTCATGTGTCTTGCTAATATTATTTAAATTTTTTTAAAAAAAGGTGTGGCTCAAGAATGATTTGGCCAAAAGGAGTGGGATTGACCAACGCCAAACTAGCAATAGAAGTGGTTAAAACAACCTCCAATGGCTTTGGTTCGGCTACTCGTTGGCCAGCAATAGGGGGTGGCTGGCCATGGGGTGACCAAGATGACCCCTAATGACCATGGGGTAGTTCGGCCAAGTCACATATTTTTTTTAAATGATATTAATGAAACATATGGGATGTGTGATAATTGTTGATTGGTTTGACGTGGTACGCTGTTAAAATATTAGACGGAAGTATCATATGCATTTATTGGATTATTACATGTATCATCTATGACACTTTAAAATCAAGGGGTTCGTTTGATTTCGAGTCAAACCATAGGTATACAAAAGTAATTAACCTTAAATACAAAAAAGAAAAAAGAAAAGAAAGAAAAGAGAAGACGCTTTTTAATTTTTGTTACAAGGGCATCTCAATTTTTTAATCATTCTTTTACCCACTTTTAATATTTTTATTTTAAAGAAAGAAAAATAAAAGACACAGAATTTTAACCAAGTAGGGGGTGGTTGGCCATGGTGTGACCAAGACCACCCTTAATGGCCATGGGTTAGTTTGGCCAAGTCATATTTTTTTTTAAAAAAAAAAAAGGATATTAATGAAGCATGTGAGATTTATGATAGTTGTTGATTGGTTTGGTGTAGTACACTGTTAAAATATTATACGAAAATATCATATGCATTTATTAGATTATTACAGGTATAATCTATGCATTTTAAAATTAAGGAGTTCGTTTGATTTTGAGTCAAACCAAAGGTATACAAAAGTAATTAACCCTTAAGACCAAAAAAAAAGAAAAAAAAAGAAAAGAAATGACGCTTTTTAATTTTGTATCACATGGGCTTCCCAATTTTTTTTCCCACTTTTAATATTTTTATTTTGAAAAAGGAAAGTAAAAGACAAAACATAATTTTAACCAAGTACACTCATATATAAGTACCATATTTTTTTGTTCTTTTTGTTTTTTTCCTTATTCAAGGCAATGCCTCGTATAGTCGAGTGCTTGGAAAGAAGCAAGTAAACAGTAAAAAGGTTGGAGCGTTAGGAAAAACTTGGGCAAATTGTATTTCCTCTGTATTTATTTTTATTCTTGATTCAGTCCCCTCGATGAGAATAGATGTCAGATGGGCTGAAGAGTCGAGCTCACCACCTTGGCCCACGACTCCAAATTACAATAATGATTTCGTCGGCTGTTTGGCAGCAGAATTTTGAAAACAGATCTAATTCTACTTTTTTTTTAAAATAAATTATATTATATTTAATTTTTTTTTCTAAAAAGTCAGACTTTAAAATTCGTAATCAGAATAAAAATTTAATTCTGATTTCAAAAATTCAACACTAAAATAGACCATTGGATTTTAGATAAATTGGCTTTTAATGATTGGCAATCTTTCATTAGTTTTTCACACCCTGGCCAATGATTGTCTCCTGTTTCCCTCAATTATATGCTCTTTGACTTTTATATACACTTCACTACACTCTCCTTCTACTTTTTTTTTTGTTGGAATAATCTATTCCAAATTAGGTAGGAAGGCAAAATTAAACAAATGACTTTTTAGAGAGGTTAAAAATTAATTTCAAAGATTTATTTCACAAAAAATTATAATTTTAGAAGAATTTTTTAAATTTTGGAGGCTTAGGCCCTGACTCGCCCTCCGTAGACGAACCTCGCAGATTGAATTGAAAAATGGAAAGCTGTTGTCTCCAATCTTGCGTGTAGTTCCGTCCCTCATGCTAATTGGCTTCAACGAGGACATAATCCCGAATCGATTTAAGTCTTTTTAATACAGTAAGATATAGACGTCTTCAATCCAAACTCCTTAAATATTATGTGTGATCGAATCATCCATATGAGATTGTAATTTAGCCTTATGAAAGATGACTACACAAAGGAGGCCCTAAAGGAAACAAATTTATGCATTGTTTTATCTCCCCCTGTTGGGCCAACCTGCAATTTATTGGTGGTGGCATGGCAGGTGCGGTTTCCTAGTTTTCACCCCATTGGTGGTAGAAGTTATTGTTAATAATTAAGCACATAATTATAGTTGGATAACTATCCATGTGAACGGGTGCAAAAGCTTCCAAATTTTTCTCTGAACAGAAGAAAAAGACATGTCTATAGAAATTACATAAGAAGAGACGAATGAAATACACAAAACCAATTGCTTACTCACGAGAGAGAGATGGGGTGGGATAAGAATCTATGATAATTATCAGTTCGAATTGCTATCGATTTAAACAGGTAATGTGAAAGATCAGACCTACTTGTTCAAATAGATAATTCAACAATTCAAAATTTATCTGGACATGTGAATTTTATATTTGATCTCTCACGTTATTTGTTCATATTGTTAGCAATTCAAACAAGTATGTGAATTGGAATAGGATGAAGGTGACCTCCAACGAAGGCAAACTCAAACCTCCATAAAACAAAGTTGCACTTCATCTTTTACAAAAGTCATCTCTCTCTCTCTCTCTCTCTCTCTCTCTCTCTGTGTCTCCTGCATTGCTCTCTGAGCTCATGGAAGTTAACAACACTGATGTACCTGCAAGGCCACTTGACTTTAGTACTACTGCAAACAACCACACCCAGGAACACCATCACTCACATACACAAACATACGGCCACCACCATGTCATTTTCCCATCCATTTTCACTCTCATAATCATCTTATCCATCGCCACCATTGTCGTCATCTTCACTATATTTCTAATCATTGTATTGCTCCGGCGACTCAAATCCATCAAAACCAATGGCGAACACAAAAGCATCAACAACACAAGTCGCAGGTTCAAAGCTCATACCACTGTGAACTTCAATTCTAGCCCAGGTGATTATTAGCCATTTTCAAAGCTTACGTGTCGATTAGTATTCGTACAAGAGCTTTTTCTTTGATGGGCATGTCTTAAAATGTGGCAGATGTGAAGGGTGGGTGTCTTTATGGAGCGAGTATGAGCAGAACACCTCCATCCAGATGCAGAGGAGCCCAAGTGTTTACATACAAGGAGCTTGCAGCGGCCACCGATGGATTCAGTGAAGCAAATATCGTCGGAAATGGAGGGTATGGGATTGTGTACAGAGGGGTCCTGAGTGATGGAACCGTGTCAGCAATTAAGATGTTGCATAGGCAAGGAAAGCAAGGAGAGCGTGCTTTCAGGATTGAGGTGACTGACTTCATTTTTTATTCTTTCTCACTAATTTGTTTCTTTCTTGCTTTTTCCTCTGGTTTCTGTAAACAGACTTATGAAAGATTGCCCTTTCTTCCTCTAATATGGTTTTCTTTCTTGCTCTAATATCGTTTGCCTTGACCATCTAATTACACTTTGTTAAGCAGTTTCAAAGTGTTGACTTTTAACTCTCTCTCTCTCTCTCTCTCTCTCTCTCAAGTCTCAACACCCACAGAGACACACTCATCCACATATAAAAAAACTCTTAGTGTTATGTACAAAAGACACCTGTAATTTTGCTTGTCTGAATTGCTAACAGTTCATATATAAATGTGAAATAGCATATGCGAAACCTGCTTGTTAGAGTAGATTTTGGGCAGCCCACACATTTATTCTGGATTGTTAATAATTCATACAGTAAATACAAGACAACCTTTACATGACCTACTTGTTTAAGTAGATTTCGGACTTCCTGTTCACCTGTCATGTGAGCCCTGCAAACTTCTCTATCTGGGAAGGGCAAATTGCTGATTCTTTTTTTTAAATATGTTATGAGAATTCCGATGCAACTCCTCTTCTTGTTTGTTACAAAATCAGGATGTCTTTTGTCTTGTTTGAAGAAATAGAAGTATGAATTTGGTAATAGTCATTTTCTATCCATCTGTTAATTTGCCAAATTGCCAGCACGCATTCAGGAAGTCTTGTCTTCCTCCTTGCACATGGGTACGTGTAACACTAAATGACATTTTTCCCTCTTCTTTAATGTAGGTGGATCTTCTAAGCCGCCTCCAGTCTCCTTACCTAGTGGAGCTACTTGGCTACTGTGCTGATCTACACCATAGGCTTCTCATTTTTGAATTCATGCCAAATGGCACTCTCCATCACCACCTCCACCCCTCCCACAGCCAACACAGGCCGTTGGATTGGGGGACCAGATTGAGAATAGCCTTTGACTGCGCCAGGGCCCTTGAGTTCCTCCATGAGTATTCAAATCCAACCCCAGTTATCCACCGTGACTTCAAGTGCACCAATGTGCTTCTGGATCAAAATTTCCGTGCCAAGGTGTCGGATTTTGGATTGGCCAAGATGGGCTCTGACAAGATCGACGGTCAGATCTCGACGCGTGTGCTCGGGACCACTGGATATCTGGCACCGGAGTAAGTTCTCTGTCACCTTTCACTATCACTACCGTACCTATAAAAATACAGTGTTTTATTCAAGCATGCAATACTGAGGCCCCCATTAGGCAGGATGTCATTTTCTTACCAAAGCAAAAATTGAGGTGAAATATTATTTCATTTTAAATGCATTTCCATGGATAGGACCTTAATTATAAAGACGAAAAAAATATGTGATTTTCACTTTGTACAATTGTTCATGAATTTCCTGTGATAATATCATATATGCAGATATGCTTCAACGGGTAAGCTTACTACAAAATCAGATGTATATAGCTATGGCGTAGTACTTCTAGAGCTGTTAACAGGCCGTGTACCACTTGACTCCAAGCGGCCCTCTGGCGAGCATGTTCTTGTTTCATGGGTTAGTAGAGAAACTCCATTACTTTTTTTGTTTTTTTATTTTATTTTTATGAATGCAATTTCTATTCAATAAATGCAATACATACTCTCAAGTATTCACTTTTGCTACGTGTACTTTAATTTATTATTTCATCAAATGGTAATTTTTGCTGTCACGTCAAGGATTGAGCACTTAGAAGTATGTGTAACACTTTATTTTATTCACCCATAAGACTACAAAGCACGTGGGTTCGTTTGATAAAACTTTTTAGAGAGTGTTTTTGGCTTTTTGGTTATGATGTGACATAAATGTTAAAATAGTTTTTAGTGTTTTAAATTGTTTGTTAATACTTTTGCTTTTTTTTTTTTTTTTTTTGTTAAAAAGCAAAAAACTAACCTAAAAAGTGTTGCAAAATGAGCCCAGCAATATTAACACAACAGCACTACTACTAGAACAAGCTACATACAGATGGACAACCAAAAAAACAGTAGCTTTGGGAACATTGAGACTGCTACATTTGTCAAGCTTGATTAGAAGCCTTCAACCTTCTGCAAGAAGAAACTTTATCTTGATCACGTCCCTGATATTTGGAATGATTGCTTTCTCACTGAGCTTCTGTAGAGTGTTTTAATGGTTCCTTTCTATCCAAACATTATAAATGGTAACTGATCAAGCAATTATGTAAATAGTAACCCTGCATCCCTTTAGCATTGTCAATTGCCTCTGAAGCTCAGATTGCCAATCACCAATCTGCCTACTGACCAGTAGGATCCTCTTATTGCTTTCTAGGTAGCATCCAAGCTATATTTCCCTGAAGCATAAGGTTCACAAGCGACACCATCTTCACCAGAAATAGACAAATAGTAGTATTAGCAACAGTGCTTTGAATATCATGAGCAAGTTCATCTGATCTAGCAGGCCACCTCCAATTTCCTTTATAAAAAAAAAACAGTAGAAACCCCTTGCTTCTTCTTATAAACTGCAAGAACTTTATAATGAATAATTTATGAAATGTTGTTTGATTCCTATTAATCAGAATCACATGTTCAAAAGTATATCAGTGTGAGGGAGCCAGCATAGCATTATTAACAAGAGCTTTATCAAGCCATTGGTGTGCAGCTCAAAAGACTTCAACAAAGAAATTAAGTGTTCAAATTTTTTTCATTCAATAAGAATGTCTTCCTCCCACTCCCACATGTTGATTGAAAATGGTAATCAGAAAACACAGCATCATTCAATCACCCAAAACCCGTGTTTAAAAGGACTTGTTAACTAATAATGTAAGCTTCTCAATGTTTGTGATGCCACATATATGGTTAATTTCTTTGGGAATGCAAAACTGGCACTGGAAATATATATACCTTGATTCTTTTTGTTGGCTTTTAATATCTTATTCTCTAGAAAGAACCGTAGTTCAAAAGTTTGGAAGAGTGACATATCTATTCTGTAATTCAACAGGCTCTTCCAAGGCTAACTAACAGAGAAAAAATAGTGGAAATGGTTGATCCTGCTCTACAAGGCCAGTATTCCAAAAAGGATCTAATTCAGGTCAGCTAATTGGTTTTCTATCATCATTGTCATCAACATTATTGATGCTTAAATTCCTAGTAACTCCATTTTCCTTCTCTCTGATATATTGGTTTCCAGATAGCGGCTATTGCAGCCATGTGTGTGCAACCGGAAGCAGATTATCGGCCTCTAATAACTGATGTTGTGCAATCACTAATCCCTCTGGTCAAAAATCTCAACTCTATTAGTACTTCATGTTCCTCTAGATTTATAAGTCAAATAGCAAGTCCCAGGTATTAAAGACTGTGAAATCAAAATAAGCTTTCCACTTCAGTCTAGCTAGGCAGGTTCTTGCAAGAATAGCTGACAACCATCAGATAATTTCTCTGTGAAAGATAAAACACCTTCTTTGAGATGAACCGAGTCAAAGTGCAACATTCTTATGTCCAGCTAACCGAAGAAGGTTCATGCAATTGCAGCCTTAGTTTCTTCTGAGAGCCGCCGTTGGCGCATTTTGTAGGACATCAGCATTAGCAGTAGCAATTGCTTTTAGTTCTCAAAGCCTTAAGCAGAGAGTTTGCATACGATATTACGAACCCAATGCATTATTCTTGAAGTGTTATAATTTTCTGTAGACCAATTTATGTAATATGTTGTTCAGATCCCCCCAAAACTTCCAAAAATGTACGTTGTAAAAAATCAATAAAGGCAGTTGCTTTTGTCAAGTACCAAACTTTTTGTTGTGAAGTGCTAAAAATTTCCATTATGTTATACACCCCATTTCAATCAATCATTGCCGATTATGGTGAATAAACAAATTTATGGGATCATAGAATAGATCATTCACATGCAAAGGGGGATGGGCATACTTAATTTGAATGCGGTGAAAAGAAAAATGGATGAATTCCAAGGGTTATAGAAAATCAATTAAATAATTAAATTTTTTGATAGTTAAGGAAAGAAATATCATTAAGAAAGCGTAAGACGTCCATGAGCATACATGAAGCATGCACAAAGGCCACCAATACAGAATAAGCAAAAAGAACAAAGAAAACACCAGCAGAAACCACAACGGAAGCCCTACACCCACAGAAACGCCAGTTAAATAAGTAAATTTCCACGGGGCTATTGAAAATGCCATTAGAAAAGGTTAATAAGCAAAGTTGGAGGCTTAATGAAAGTGTAACTTGGAAGATATTTGTTGCCTACGTACGTTTTCTTGTTGGCTCTTATTCGTTGTGGAGAATCAACAAGAGAAAATATATGAGAAGAAACGCTCAAAAGGACACAATGGTTTGTCTGGCACGTGATGGGTGTGTTCAAGCCCATGTGCAGATCGAGTCCACCAATATGACAATCACCCGGTACCTAAATGTCTGCTGCAGCATCCTAAGCCGAGCAGAAAACATTGGAAAATCAGTTTTTATTTTTGTTTCTGTGAACTGTTTTTGAGAAAAAAATAGAAAATAATTTTCTGTTTTATTTTTGGCTAAAGAAGTGTTTGGTGAACTATTTCTGAAAACAGTTTATGAAAACAAAAAACAGGTCTAAATTCGTTTGGACAATTGTTCAGAAAACAATTTTCTCACACACTGCCGCACATTAATTTATTAGAAACAAACTCATTTCACCAATACCAAAAAATTAATCTGGGTCCCAAAACCAATCAAAATGGTAATATATATATATATACACACACTATGAAATGGAACCCAGCAAAACGTACGTAGTATAATATTTTTCTCCACAGAGGAAGAAAAACAAAGAAGACTAAATGAAAACACCAAAAACTGTTTTCAGAAACATGTACAAGTTGTTTCCAGATTTTTGTTTTTTTGACGTTTTTGTTTTCAATTGTTTTGGTTTTTAAAACGGTTTGCAAAACGCACATCAACAATACAAAAAAGCATTTCGCTGTTTTGAAAAATAAAAATAAAAAATGTTTCCAAAACAGCTACCAAACAGGTTTAGTATTCTAAAAACACGAATGGGAAAACCGTTGAGTCTATTAGGAGATGACCCCCATCAACTTTTCTCTCAAGGGGAAAAAAGAATGTATAATTGAGAGATCAAGACCACAAGTGACACTTTTTCTTCCTTTCTTCTTCTTCTTCTTTTTTTTTTTTTTTTTGGTTCTTAAAAAGAAGCTATGACATGAAAGAAGCAATCCATTGAAAAAAAAAAAGTGATGAAAACTGATTTTGTTAATATATAGGTTGATCAAGGGCTATGACATGCAGGGCCGGCTCTTCCACTAGTCGACTTAGGCGGTCGCCTAAAGCCCCTAGTGGAAGAAGGCCCCATAAAAGACGGAAGAAGGCCCTGTAAAACGGATGAAAGAAGGCCCCATGAGACCCCGTAAAAAATTGAAGAAGGTCCCGTGAAACTGAGACAAAGTTTGAAAAAAACAAGTCAACAACCATTTAAAGAAAAAAAATAGTGCATTATTTCTGTTTTGGAATACTAACTCTCATTGAAAAATCAATCGTCAAGGCCTAAGAAAACAACGATTACAAAGACAAAAACGTGCATTATTTCTCCCTTGCACCAACTCCCACAAAAAAATCAATCATTAGAGGCCCAAGAACACAACACTTTTGCACAAGAAAAAAAAAAAAAACAGCACATTATTTCACCATTTGAGAGACTCTAGAACTCAACATAGAAAAATCAACCATCAATTTAATAACACGGATTTTAAATTAAAAAATAAAAAATATCATTCTCTTAATTCAAACAAATTATCAAAATCACTTTTTGAAAAGCTATACAAATTTTTCCAGCATCCAAGTGGTAAGAGGGCCAAGACCGCTGAGCTCGCCTGAGACTCAGTCTCTCCTTCTAGCAAACTTTAGCACCCATTAACCCAAGGTAAAAACATAAACACTAAGATGCTAACCACCGTGATAGATGGTAGGATTTTCATTTATTATTTTCTTGATCTATGACTCTTAAGTACTTTCTTTTTCTTCTTCTCTGCAAGTTTTTATTTTTTATTTTTCTCTGGATCTATGGCACTGAGTTTGAAACTAATGGCTCAGCCTTCTTTTTTTTTTATTGTGAAAACAAGATAAGACCACCTATCATGACCACACATTTTTCATTGTTTTTATCGGTCATTCACAACCACATGTTCTGATGTGCTTGCCAACAAAAACTTGTCATATTATGAATTTTATTTTGGTTTTTTTTACATCTTATAACACTTTTGTCGTTTTGTCAAACAAAACTTATGTATTGTGTTAAAAAACACAAAAACTTGAGTTAAGTAAATTTTTTGTTGAATAGTAAAATGTTTAGCAAAAAATATAATATTACATGTTTTTGCCCCTGTAAAATCATATATATATATATATATATATAATAGAGGAATCATTCAGAGGAATGCATAATATTAAGACAAGTGGCATTCCATTAAAATGACAAGTGCACCTACTTTTGTGTAAAAGCATAATATTCAGACAAGTGGCATTCCATTAAACTAACAAATGTACCTATTTTTGTGTAAAAATAGTTTTTCTCCCAATAAAATAACTGTATCTTATTTTTATGTAAAAACAGTTTTTTCTTTTTCAACCGCTTCCAAAAACTGCAAACAATAAATAACCGTTAGTTAATCATATTCTCCTTCTTGCAATCCCACAAACTTGCTTGCATTAGAAAACCCATCTCCCTCTCTCTTTCGAACTCTACCTCTTCATGAAATTCTTATAAAACTTTTTCCCCTGCAACAAACCCAGATGCACATTCTCAACAAGTATGTAATCGCACTCTGTTTCTTCAATTTTAATTCCCCTTGGAATTCGTTTTCCTACCATCTAGAAACCATGTGCAGAAGGGTCCGTACGTGCAAACAACAAAATAATAGCCGTTTCTAAACACTACTTTCAAATTTTGTTTGACCCGAATAGAACGCATGTTTTCACAAATATTCTGCACCATCGGTATAAGAAATATATATATATATATTCTTTTTCTATTATAGAAGTATTTTTCCAGATCTGTATGTTGTCCGTTTTCATATTTTGTCCTTATTTTCCGTTCTAATTTATATATTATTTTTATTTTTGTTCTAAAAGTAGTTTTTTTTTTTTAAAAAAAAAAAAACGTTATATATGCAAAGGATGGTCAGGAAAAAGAAAAAAAAAAATCTCTATTAAACATAACTTCTTACTATACTTAAAAAAATCTCTATGAATTCATTGGAATCGGAGAAAACATACAAAAAAAAAATGAAAAGACAATTATTTTTATAATATGAGCATATTGTTTTCATTTATTGTCTTTATTTTATGTTCTAATTTATATATTATTGTTGATTTTTGTGCTAAAAGTATTTTCTTTTATGATATATATGTGAAGGAAGGTCGAGAGAAAACAAAAAAAAAAAATCTCATTTTGGTGGGACTTCTTCCTATACTTATCAATTTTATTCAAACCGGAAAAAATATACAAAAAATATAATTCTTACGGTTCCATCCTTTGTCCTTATTTTTGTTTTTATTTTATTATTTTATTTTTTTTTGATAAGAAGAGTCCGTTAAGTAAACTGTGAATTTAAATCCTAAACTGTAAATTTAAATCACTTTGTTTATTGATAGATAATATTGACTTTCAAGGTTTCATATGAACCATAAAAGTATACATAAAAGATAACTCTATTCTATTATATTAGTATTTTTCATTTTTCATTTTTTTGTCTATATTTTCTATGATTCTTTTCTTCTGTTTCCGCTTTTTGTCCTTATTTTTTTATGTAATACATATATTATTTTTCATTCAAATTGCTTATTTTGCCTTTTGTAAATTTTACACCAAATCCCGAAAAATGATGGTAAGAGAGTTTCTTACGGTTGTTTTTTGTACGAGGTATGATGATTTTTTAGTTTACACTGTTTATTTAGTAGTTTTTCCTTTTTAGTTTGTGTAATGCAAATTTTTTATGTGCTTAACAAAATTAGCATTCAAGGTTTCATTAGAACCATAAAAGTATACAGAAAATACAATTCTTTTTTATTGTATTAGCATTTTCCATTTTTTGGTAGTTTGTCTTTATTTCCCGTGGTTATGTTCTTCTATTTACGTTTTTTATCTTTATTTTCTCTTTTAATTTATGTATTATTTTTAATTCAACTTGCTTATTTTTCATTTTTTCTGTAAAATTTACATTGAATTTAGGGAAATGATGGTGATAGATAAAAATAAACTACATATATATATATATATATTATATTTTATTATTGTTTAAAAAGTAAAAATACATAGAGTTTGATCTTTATTTAGGAAAAAATTAGAGTCTTTACACTTTCATAGTCTGATTCCTCTCAAAGTTATTTAAATCCCAAAATCTTAAGGTTTTGCGATGTTCATAAACCCAACCTAATAGACCTAGAAGACTTATTTCTATTGAAGTCTTATTCGCCTGAAATTCTTATCCAGCACCATGCTAAACCTTTGGCAGTTCTTCATGAAATTAATTATACCATCCATTTAAAATAATTTGGTACGTTAGAATTGAAATAGACATGTCTAAAATCATTAATGATTTCTTAGTCTCATACCAAATTAAGATTTGGGAAACAATATATGTTACACGCAAATAATTTATCATGGTCTAATTTGTTTAACATTGAATTTCAAAAGTTAAAACAATAATTTAAATATAAAAGTATAATAAAAAAATTAAAAATTTATTATTATTTGATATTTAAATGTTAAAATAATGCCTCATTTAAAATATTCGCATAAGGCCTCAACATTTTTTGAGCCGGCCCTGATGACAGGAAACAAGAATCAGAAGGCAGCAAAGGTATAGTGCATTTGATGAAAGCAAGGGTGAAATGCAGGGTGTTAAGGACCAAAGGAATTAAAAGACATGGAAAAAGGACCAAAGGAAAAGCCAACACCTAAGTTATGGCTACGATGTCATGAAATCCTCATTGGCTGATCAAATAATGATCCAGAGAATCTTCAGAAAGTAATCCACTAATTTGTCATAAGCTTTGTAACAACCTCTTGTACGTACGTTTCCTGTATATATGCAATATGACAGTTACGTTGATGATAATTGTAAAATATGCATGCGAATTATTTCATGGTTAATGAATGAGATCGAGGATTGTCATTGTATGAGACAATTTAGGGTGGCAACTGGCCCACTGGCTAACGTGATTGTCCTTTCGCGTTTGAAACAGCTATAGCTCTTAGCCTCCTAGTGTTAGAAGATGAAGTATAGTGGGAACCCTTGACCCAGAAGGATCATACAAAAGAGACAAAGGGGGGGTCTGTCAGTGGAATAATTTATATGCCCTACACCCCACACGATTTTCATTCTTTTCAGCAGGGTTGGGGTTGGAGTGGAATGTATGTCAACTCAATCTGGGATATCTACTGTTGAAAGTTAAAGATCAAAGCAAAATAGAAAGGGCTAAGACTCTTGGGACTTAAAAACACCCACAATTTATACACAGGATGAGCACCATTCATTCCAAGTTTCCAACTAGTCTAATGAATGTTGGGAATCATTTTCTTGCCCTTTACCAGTCATTCAACATGTTATTGGTAAATACCATAAGTTGAGACTGCATTTTTTTTTAAAATAAAAAAAATAAAAAATAAAATTTGGAATGAATCACAAATATCTTAATTGGTATGAGTAACGAAGATATGGCGCCACATAAATAGAATGCCCAAAAAAAAAAAAATGAATAGAAGTTTTTTTTTGAGCTCTCTGTGATCTTGTAGTTGGGGTTTCTCTCATTACTGTTCTTTGATTTTAAATGAATATTATTTGCTCCAAAAAAAAAAAAAAAAGAATAGAAAAATATAATTGCAAGTGAGAGAAGTCGTCTTTTTCAACTTCATTTGACATCTAATACGTTCTGTATGATCCATCTTATTAGGCTATCAACTTGCAAGTTTGAAAAATACCTCAATTTTATCTCACTATATTCTGTAAGAAACATTCCTAGATTCAGTTCCATATGGCATGGTCACCAATGAACCACATGGCGTAGCGGATGGTGTGATAGGAAAATAATGGAAGCATCAACGTCTTCTATTCGAAAGGAACCACAAGCCAAAGCTTGAAAGGAACGATAAAAATATATTCAATAACTTTACTTATTCAATATTTCATTATCGAAAGCTGATTTGCAAAACATCCATCGGTCTTCTTATAACATCAACGTAAATTACTTATAAGATGGAAACTAAAACCTTAAGAGTAAGCGAATAAATAAATGAATAAAGGGAAAAAAAAATATAGTAAAAGTAAAGCATCTAAAGAAAAACATTACCAAAGATTAAATCTAAAAAGGCAATAAAATCAACTAAAAATGGAAAGACTAAAAAAAAATGACAAGTCCTAATCTTAATGGAAATTATTAAGGTTAAGGTTAATGCTAATTAAGGAAGAAAATTGGTTGGTATTGTCATCGGTAAGGGAAAAGTTCACATAAGCGCATTAACGCCCAAATCTATGAAGAATCAAACAATATTCTTTGTCGGGATTTTCGCACATTCTCATGCTTCTATACTTGTCACGGTTGGGCTTCCATTCGAATGGGAGTCCAACCGGGTGGTTTTGTCAATACTCCAGAACCTGCTGGTTTGAAACCCTGTTCAAACGGGAATCCAACCGAGTGGTTCTGTCAAAACTCCAAAGCCTGCCAATTGGAACCCTATATGAACAGGGGTCCAATCGGTCGGTTCTGCCTGGCTGCCCGAGAGGCCCAGTTGCGCCTCGTTCGAACGGGAATACGATTGGGCTTTTCTGCCTCGATCTGTAATCCGTCCTACAACACCACAAAATCCTTCAAAATAGTGAAAATCCTTCTTGCAAGCTTCTAGCACAATCTGATGGCAAACCATTTGTCATTGCAAGTCGCATGTACTTTCAAGATACCAAACATGGCTATGCTGGAGTTCATAGTGCTTTTTCCTTTTTTTGCAAGTTATAAAAAGACAGCTCAATTTCATTGCGGAAGATGATAGTTAATTATACGGTACGACTGTAATTCTAGGCAATATATATATACATACAAGTTACAATAATTCTCTGCATAGAGAAATAAATGTTACAATACCTCTAAGATTTTCTGTAGTGCAGAATCACTGGGTGCACAAAATTGGGTGATCCCGACCTTCCAATCTCTTTATTTTTGAGCTTCTTATTCCAAAGCAACCCATGTTTCTCCTCTCTTCTCTGCTATTGACTATGTGTTCTTTTTACCAGCTTTATCAGCATACTTGGCAAAAGCAGCTGACAGGGCTGATTTAACCGTCAATTCAGGTTCTTTCTTCTTACGTTTGTTTGCATCTTCTGTGGACGTGTCCTCTTCTTTTTCTTCACTCACTGAGCAAGGTTCAGCATTGTCCTGGCCAGGAGTCTCTGAGACAGCAGGGCGGCTGGAAACCACACGCTTGAATGGCTCATGAAAAGTGTCATACAAGCGTCTTACCTGTTGAACATGGTGGACTCATTTTATTTGGAAACAATAATTCCTTTACTTTTAAGGAATTCAAATCAACCACAGGCTTACAAACACAGTCAACTGAATGACATAATTTGACTTGGCTCACTTTGAATGCTGAAAAGTACCTTGCGCTCTCCTATTCCAGGGCATCGAGCTAGATCTTCCATGGATGCATCCATGATATGAGAAAGGGACTGCAGTGATATGACAACCAGCACTATATGAACATACAAAGAATGACAAAGAATATAAAATAAAGCCCCAGTGGAAAGATCTAGGTGTGAAGCTGCAGGCCTACCCCGAATGTAGTACCAAGGGTGACTACATCAGTCTTGTTAACACGTCGAACTGTTGTAAGAGCATGATTTAGCTACAGTTTAAACGAAATGGTGTCAGTTCAATAAATTCATAGCGCTCAGCGCAGCAAACAAAGTTCACATTTTAAGCAAATTAAGACTCTCAATCAAATTTTATAATAAGCACAGATTTACTAACAGACCAAAGACCACAAATATATTGATACCCGTGATAGATAGTCCGTATCCATTTGGCCTTGAATAATGTCTGCAGGCTTGTTCTCATAGACTTTTATCGTCTCCAAGTACCGACCACATTCCTCCAAACTATAAAAGAGGAAGCTTGTCAAAAAATAAATAAATCAAACATGTTCTCCTCTCAACAGGCAGATTCATTAAGTGCTACTGCACTACTACTAACATAACCGAGCCACTTGCAACAATATACCAACTTCCTAGAAAAGAGTTAATTACATTTTGATTTGAACAGTAATGGAAGCAAAGCAATTCATCCTTGACCAGGCGTTGTAGCAAGCATATGATCTTCCTAGGTTAGAACCATTGTAAAAATATGATTTTGTAATACAATTCAGACCCAGGCACCTACTGTAATTAAAATATGTCTTCATGATATGCTATTCACTAGCACTTGAAAGTAAAATAAAGTGTACCTCCAAGCACATAATAGGGTACAATCATGAAGCAGAGCTGTCTTAGTCACTTCAAGTAAAGGCTTGACTACATCTTCCTGAAACCAATGAAATAAAAATATTGCACCCTTTATTTCAAATGGACAACAAACAGCTAAATTGAAACATCCACATGGATCATTGAAAATCTTAAATTAGAAAAAACTCTACTAAGGACGGACATTAAAGCAGGTTGGCTTACCACATCAACATGGCATAGGACGACGCGAAGCTTGAAATTCTTTTGGAGTTCTCTGATACGGAAATATAAGTAGTCTGGGTGCAGCAGATGATACCGAAGACTGCATCAATTGCTAAACTTAATAGTGCTGATGCATAAGAGTGGAATTTAACATGCATATTACACAACAATTAGAAAAGGCAAACTAGGCAACTCTATATATCAAAAGCCAGGCCCAGTTTTTTTGTTAACTAAGGTGCTAACAAGGCCAGTCCTGGTCCAATGAACCTGGATGATACTTCACATCAATGAGGCATTTGTTTGGATGAGCTAGCTCACTACATATGTTTCACTATCTATCAAGCTGTATAGCTGTAAGTTTAAATTCCTCGTTGTAACAGACTGACTAAATAGCACCCAGTTTATCACCTTGCATTCATGCAAATGAAAAATATGACAAGCTGCAGATGTTCAAACCTCAGATAGAGAGCACATGAGCTTTGACCAAGTAAGAAGTCACAAACAATATCTGCAAAAGCCCACTTCACATTCCTTATATGTCTGAGCAAGGGGTTTCCCTTCTGCACGAGGAGAAAGGAATTCTAAATTCAGGCTAAGAAAGAAAAGAAGCTCAATAATTACTACTAAGTAGTTCAACTGAGCTCAAAACTTCTAAGTCCAAACGAAATTATCTTTTGCCATAAAACTTGATTAAAAAGGAGTACTTAAAAAGCAATGCAAAAATAAAATAAAGACATAAAATGTGAATGTCGAGATCCCAAGACAACCCCCAACTTTCAAAGGAGATGGCCCCACTCGAGGTGTCAACATTCTATAAGCTAGATTAAATTGCTTTGAAGAGAGTAGTACATTACAAAGATGCCAAACTGTCGCAATTATATATCCTATGCCTTCCCTCCTTCTTTTTTTTTTTTCTTCTTACTTTCTTCTTCTTCTTCTACTTTATTTATTTATTTATTTGGTGTGTGAATGTTTTGTCTAGTCTTATTACATTAGAGGGTATGAAAATATATTAGAACCTTCAAGATATGAATGTTGATGGAAGGTATTCTTTCTGATCCAGTTTAGGTGCAGATCTGCCTCCAGATGTCAAAAATAAGAACATATACTGCACAATGAAGTCTTATCCTAGATCAGCCGCTGTTTAGCAGGGTAGCTGAGCTATGTTTTACACTTAAATAGTATTAAATTAACAAAACCAAACAAAACCTTCTTCCCATATAGCGTTGTTACTTACTATTATCGAATTAGACAAATACTGTAATCAATAATATATTAAGGAATAACTTGCAGCATCTAAAAGTTTCCTAGGCAAACCAAATCCAAAATTTATTGCATGTATTAGTTTATAAACAAATCCTCACATTCAACAGCATGATTACAACACATCTACCATTACCAACAGCTCTACATGTATATAGAGGGAAAGCCATGTGCAATGAAAGAGGCAAGCACGAAAATGCCTAAAGCTCCAACCACCAACAGATGCCTTAATCATAACATCAAATTATACAGCCGCAATGGCTATGATTAGGGACGGACCTATAGGGGTCAGGGGGCCCTGCCCCCCTCCCAAGAGGTCCATCCCAATTGAAGTTAATTGAAATAATTAGTTACCACGTTTTTTTTTTTTTTTTGGGTTGTGTGCACCCATTTAGAAGCTTTTCTAAAAACCCATATATTCGGAACTCCAGCCTCTCAAAACTGTGATCAGTCTTTATTTATTTATTTTTTTAAAAAAAGAGCCTTCATAATTTTTCCCTTAGTTTAAGACCAAGGGCATATCTATTTTCATAGAAACAAAAAGTAATGTCAACCTCTTCAACCTAGCTCTTCTATCTTTATCTTTTTTCTTAAAAGAACAGTAAACGAATTTACAGACAGAGAAGTAAGAACTCTTCTGAAAAAGGAAATAAATCATATTTGATAAACATGTCATAAATTTTTTTTGATAAGTAATTTAAAATTCAATAAAAAGCGCAGAGGGGCGCAACCCTAATACACGGGAAGTATACAAGAGAGCCCCTAAACGAGAGGAACAACTAATAAATTAAGAAAGTCCACAAAAGTAGAAACACCTAGGTGGCAAAGATGGGGTGCTATCCATAGATATAGCGTGTTAAGAAGACGCTTCCTTAAAACTACCATTCTAGTCTCGACATCTTCAAAAAGCCTCGCATTCCGCTCCCTCCAAATGCTCCACAAAACACAGTGAGGAACTAAACGCCAAACATTCTTTGCTAGGCCATGCCCTCGAGAAGCACCCCAAGTAGTCAACAAACCCAGCACCGATTGTGGCATGACCCATTCAATTCCAAATAAAGAAAACATAAAACTCCAAAGCTCACGGGCGGTGTCGCAATGAAGTAACAGATGATCAATAGACTCCCCCTTCTTTTTACACATACAACACCACTCAATAACCACAATATTCCTCTTTCGCAGATTGTCATGAGTCAAAATTTTACCTAAAGCTGCAGACCATACAAAGAACGCCACCCTTGTCGGAGCCTTAGCACACCAAATATTCTTCCACGGGAATGATGGACCTTCTTTCCTATTAAGTGCTTCATAATATGACCTTACATCAAAATAGCTCCTTGTAGAGAGATTCCAAACTAACTTGTCACCCTCTCCTTGTCGAATCGGAGTGGAGTACAACCGCTCGAAGAAAGAGAGCACCATCTCCAACTCCCAGTCCTGGAATTGCCGCGTAAAGAGAACATTCCAATGAATATTGCCATTATGAACAGCCATATTATCTACCACCATTGCCGCTTTGTTCCTCACAAGACTATACAGAACTGGAAAACAAAGCTTCAAAGATCTCTCCCCACACCACCGATCATGCCAGAAACTGATATATGACCCATCCCCTACCACAAACCGAACATAATTGCAAAACTTCTGCCACCCTTTCCTGATATATTTCCAAACCCCTACTCCATAGGAACCCGACACCTCAATAGAGCACCACCCACCCTTTAGGCTCCCAAATTTGGCGTCAATCACCAAACGCCATAAAGCCTCTCTCTCCCTACCATATCTTCACAACCATTTACCCAAAAGAGCTTGGTTAAACTGGGTGAGGTTGTGAACTCCCAACCCACCTGAATGCAACGGAGTACAAATCCTGTTCCATTTCACTAAATGAAATTTGGCCTCATCCCCTATGCCACCCCATAAGAAATCCCTCTGGATTTTTTCAAAACGATTAGCCACCCTCAAAGGAATAGGAAACAGCGACAAGAGATACGTGGGGAGATTGGACAGCGTGCTCTTAATAAGAGTCAACCGTCCGCCCTTAGACAAATACATACGCTTCCAACCAGCCAGCTTCCTTTCCATTTTCTCAATCACCCCTTTCCAAGTAAGAACGGACTTGTAAAAAGCACCCAAAGGCATACCCAAATACGTCATAGGCAAAGATCCAACCCGACAACCCATAAGTTGGGCCAACCCTTCAACATCCTCCACCTCACCAATAGGAACAATTTCTGATTTTCCTAAATTGATCCTTAATCCCGAAACTGCCTCAAAACAAAGAAAAATGCACCTCAGATGTCGAATTTGTTCTTCTTGCGCCCCACAAAAAATCAACGTATCATCAGCAAACAATAAATGATTCACTACTATTGCCTCTGACTCTCTATGTCCCACAGTAAAACCTGTCATCGAACCCTGCTCCACCGCAGCAGCCAGCATCCGACTCAAAGCCTCCATAACCACCACAAATAATAAAGGCGATAGAGGATCACCTTGTCGCAACCCGCGAGAGCTAGTAAAGAAACCCGCCGGAGTTCCATTGACAAGGATGGATAATCTCATAAATAGTTTGTCAGTTTTCTTTACCCAGTACCAATTAAGAAATTTAACTAGTCCCCCCATTTTGTCACAAGGCAAAAAGTATATAAAAATATTTTTTTATTATTATTTTTGGATAATTAAAACATGTATTTATTAATGTGAAAAATCTTGGTCTAACACAAGCGCAATGTAAATCTTAGACTATTTGCACTTTGCTATGTACGTAACAGGCCCTATATATGCTACAAACATTTTACCTATTTCAGATATCTTTACCAATCAATGTTTTCTTGCCAAAAAAATATGAGCATACCATCATTCACCAAGAATACCCAGCTGCTCATATATTTCTAGAGACAAACCCACACGATACCAGGAGGGATTTTATTTTAGAATTATATCCGACCCCCCCTTAGATAAACATCTTGGTTCTGTATCCATTGCTTAAAAACAATGTAAAACGCAATATGACCATTTGAATTCTATGCAATGGCATAAGATGCCCTAAATAAAGACTCTTACCTGTCTGTGGCTCACAAGAATTGCATTGCGGTTCTGCGTGGCAAGGGATGTTGGCAACGTTGATGAAGTAGCAGCAGCAAAAGTTGATGATGATGAAGAAGATGGTGCATCTGATTGACTAGTTTGCCTAAAACAAACAACAGATCAAATAGAGCATCTCAATTACAAAGAAGCCTAAAACAAACAACAGATCGCAGAGAGCAGTCTGAATTTTAAATGGAACTAGCAAAACAAACCCCCTTACCACAAAACTCATCATGTGGTTGCTGAGAAAACAAAGGAAATGAAAAGAAGGCAACTTTATGTGTTATAGTTTTGGTTCTTGTTGCCACTCAGAATTGAAAATCTGAACCTGCTTATAACAAAAAGGCCCCTACAAGAATCAATTCTTCATAGTGGTATTAGCTTCGTCTGGTAAAGTTCCTTCGTTTCTCAGGTATAAATCAATAAAAACATGAATATCTAAAGAGCGTTATATCCCTCTAGATTGAAAACGCATGCTTCATTGGCTCCCTAAACATAAAGCATTGCAATGACATAAAATAAAATCTTGATTTCGCTTTCATCCTTAACTATTTGCTAGAAAACAATAGCCTCTATTCACCTAAGTCAAACACATATAGCTAAATTGCACATTTTACTCATAAATTTATCTCTTACAAACAAAAGCCAACAGAATCCACAAGTCCCCAAATTTCGTTTCCCCCTTTTCCTTTCCAATGTCAAATACACCAAAATAAAGCAAACAATGACAAGACCTTCCCACTTTCCAACAAAGCAAACAATAACCTAAATTTTCCCAAAAACCAACTTCCCTCCAAAACAAACAAAAAACCAAAGGGTACCTTAAGGCTAAACTCTAAAACCACAAAACTTTCCCAGAAGCCAAATTACCTACAAAGGAAACCATCACATATAGATAACAACTAATTACTCCTATAGAAAAAAGAGATTTTTAATTGAAATAGCTAAATGGGTAACCCAAGCCTAAACTGTAACACCGTAAAACTTCCCAAAAAAAAAAAACAACTTTCCACCAAAACGGACAGAAATCCAACTTTATAACATCAGCCAATATAAATATATTGGGTTTCAATTCAAAGGGGTAAATGGGGTACCTTGAAACGGTGTCGTTGGAGGCCTGTGCGAAATGCGAAGAGGAAGAGGAGGATGCATTGGATGGTGGGGGAGGTGGAATGTAGAACTCAGAGGATTTGATGAAGGAGAAGGCCTGAGAGAAGGACTGGGAAGGGTTGAAGAGAGATGGCGGGGTTGACTTCGACTGTGAGCTCTCAATGACTTCCTGATAAGATGGTATCTTTATCACTACGGAGCTTTTCCTCTGCTGCTTTCGCTCCCAGTTTTGCTGCTCTTCCTCTTCCTCCTCCATTACTCTTCTCAAATTGTTGCAGAGAGAAACGCCTTCGGCTTCGGGTGGTGCCGTGGTGGTAATATATTTTTTTTTTTCGCCCTCCTTGTCAAAGTTGGGCCTGGATCTAATTATGGGATTTTATAAAACTCCGGCCCATTACATTGGGATCTTCCAAGGGGGTTTTTTGCGGCGCGTTTTAAACTTGTCAAGGCGGCACTTGTTGGTTCTATAATTATTGAAATCGTTTACTAGGATGATACTTATAAAAGAGAAATGCAAAGAACAAGAATTTCACGTCTGGTTTAAGGTGGAGGTGCGTGGTAAAAGTCTGAAATCTTGCCTATGCAATGCAACTTATGCAAGCTATGCTTAGGGGCGATAGTGTACCACCTCTGAAAATAAAGAAATGACAACATTTCTCGCCCCGAAAAAGCTATTGTTTCTCAAATTAAATGGCAAGTTCGGGCTAGCTAGGATGCTGGCTAAAGGTTCTGTGAAGATTGTTGAGAATAATCTTGGCCTTGTTCATCGTTGGAATTTACAGAATCTGATTCAGGGTTGATGAGTTGTTTATGCTTGCTGCTCTGTTTTATTGCAGTTTATTTGTGCTGTGTGTTTGTTGATACTTATCCGGATCAGGGGGATTGTCCTTGATTAGGAGGCTTTCTTGTTTTGGGTTTGATGCTCTGTTTTCGCATCTTGTTTGTCTGCTGAGTTTTGTAAGTTTGCTGCTATTTGTGCATAGCTATGTTTTTTGGTTGTTGCTCCTGTCTAGGAGGTATGTCCCTCATCAGGTGGCTTAACCAGTTAACCCCTCACACTCGCACGTTTATATTATAATAATATTCTCCTCACTCACGAGTCTATTACCAAATCGGCTACATTCCTCCTTGAACAATTTTTTTATCAATCTTACAAGCTAATTCCGAAGATCACTTGTATGGGTTTTCGGGGCTTTTTAATGCCATGGGACAGTTGGGACTAATTAATTATTTATAAATGTGCACCATGTCGGCTCTAATGGCAAAAGAGACCACTATCATCCATTAGGGTGCATGTCACCCTCAACTCTAATGCTTGTGGGTCTTTTTCTAATATCAACTGTGAGTTTTGTAGACTTGTTTGTGCCAAGCACTTTGTCCCTGCTTGGAACTGTAAAACAACAAAAGAGATTACAAATTTTTGTTCTTAGGATCATTTGTGTGAGCTTTATGAAGTTGTCTAAACCATATACACCTTCTCTCTAATCAAACTATGATAAATTAATGAAGAAATTGTGAAAAAGTCTATAGCCCATTGACACTTTCAAAAGACGTATTGAGAGAGAAGGGATACCACGACTTATAAAGTGGTTAGGTGAAACAAACCTTAGCGATGTGAGACACTTTAACACGCCCTCTCACGTGTGGCAACTAATAACCAAACACATGGACAACAACGGGAGGGAAAGACCCATCACGCAAGAAACTTGACTCTGATACCATGAAGAAATCTAAAATAGAATAACAAATGCGGAAATAAAAGAGAAAAAAGAACACAAGGAATTACAGGTGGTTCGGTATTAGACATCTACGTCCACCACTACGAATTAACCATAAGGGTTATATTGTACTTATTGACTTGATTTGTCTACAATACAAATGTCCATATTTATAGAGTTTAGAATAAATACAAAGTATGGTAATCAAATTCTCATGATTTGATTACAATTCCAATATTTGAATACAATTAACCCGTAAATAGAGAATATTACAATATCGACCAAATATAGAATATACGAAAAATATAATATATTTTTCATATATTCTAACAATTACAATGTCCTCCACTTCCACCATGTTGCATATCACCATAATTTCTAAAAGAAATGCTTGGTTGTAAACTCTCATCCCATTCTTATCTCATCATTGTCTACGTAGACCAATAATGTTGTTAAAAAAATTAAGGTCCCATTACACTCTCTATTATTTCTCACATTACTGGTCAACGTAGACAAGAGTGGAATATGAGTGGGATGTGAGTGTACAACCAAGCATTTTTCAATTTTTAATATCTCTTTTTGGAAAGTAGATATGTAGGGAGTTTTTAGTGAAACATTAATATAGAAAGTTGAGATACCATTTGATAAATACTTTATAAGATCCAAATGTGAGATACTGTGACATTACTCGACCCAAAAAAATTAAAATATGAGTTTAGATCAAATTATGTTATATTAATCACCCGTACTCTTAACTACTCATTGTGACCGAGGCTTTGAGGATAGAAAAATGCTATTTACACTACACTCACACAACAATAATACAACAGCCCCTCATATGGGGTGGGCCCCACACACTGTGGAGCCCACCCCATATGAGGGGCTGTTGTACCATTGTTGTGTGGGTGTAGTACACCAATCAAGTCCCTTGAGGATATTGGTACGTAGGCGGGTTCTAATTTTAATTTCTTGTATTTTTTTAAAAAGTTTATTCTATTATCACAAACAAAATTATAATACCCACACCAACCTTCAAAGGGGCAATTAATACAAGAAAAAGATTTATGTATGATTTCCCAAAAAAAAAAAAAAAACTTTTTAAACGTGTGAAACATCATATTGAGAAGTCGTTTTCTCCTAATTAATATACTTTCTTTTACAAATTTAAACAAGGAAAAAATATATAAAAAAGAAAAAAGAAAAAGAAAGTCCCATGAAGTAACAATCATTTTTTAAATAGCTCCATAAAGTGACAAGTGTGCTAAAGTGATATATCAAACTACTAAGGTGTGCCAAAAATGTCACTTTTTTAATTATATTTCTATAATACCTTTATCATCTTAAAAAAAAAAACCCTAAACTAAACTAATTTTTTAAACAAAAAAAAAAAAAAGAAGGATAAATGCAAAATCAATTTCTGTGGTTGACCTAAATTACAAATTGCTCCATGTAAAATAAAAAATAATTCAGATGTCTTCATAGTAGACCAAAATAACAATTTAATCATTGTAGTCAAATTTCGTCAAAACACCTAATGGATTCTGTTAGTGTCAATGTTAGCACCAATAAAATGACGACATGTGTCACTCTGAATAAAAAAAATAAAAAAATATTAAAAATATACATTTATAAAACAAAATATATATATATATTTATTTATTTTAGTTTTATTAATGTATATTTTTAATAATTTTTTTAAGAGTGACATGTGTCATCATTTTACTGGTACTGACGTGACACCTAACGGAATCTGTTAAATGTTTTAACTAAATTTTACTCCAGGAACTAAATTATTTTTTTGGCATACCTCAGAGACCTTTGAATTCACTTGATACGACATGAAGTGATTTGAAATTTATGCCAACTACATGGACTGATTTGCATTTATCCATATTTGTAATATATTTATATTGTTTTTAATAAAAAGTAACACATGTCATCATTTTATTAGTATTGACGTGGACATTATTGGAATCCGTCAAATGTTTTGACATAATTTAACTGTAAAGACTAAATTGTTATTTTGACTTATCTTGAGGACCTCTGAATTATTTTTTATACCGCATGGAACGATTTGTAATTTAAGCCAATTATAATGACTAATTTTACATATATATATATATATATATATATATATTATATATATATATATATTGTATTAATCTACCCCCTTGGATATTTTTTTTCTTTTCTTTTTTGGTTTTAAAAAATAGTTTAGTTTAGTTTAGTTTTTTATTTTATTAATTTTTTATTTTAGTTTTTAAGAGAATAAGAGTATTATAGGAATATAATAATAATAATAATAATAAATGACATTTTTGACATACCTTGTTAGTTTTTTGTAATATTTTAACACACGTGTCACTTCATGAGACTATTTAAAAAACAGCTATTAGTTCACGAGGCTTTTTTTACATTTTGATTATTTTCTCCTTTAAACAATAAGTGAATAATCTTGAACATGTTTTTGTAAAGGAAAATGATTTTTACACAACCCAAAGACACAATTCGTATACAACTCAAAATACATTGATGAGATTCATGCATGGTGGAACTCATATACATAAATCTCATTAATATGTCTTAGGTTGCGTAAGAAATTATATAAGAGTTATGCATTTAGATTGTGCAACAAACACATCTCACATGCAAAATAACAAGTTCTCTCAACCAACTATTGTAGATAAGATAAGATGGACAATTTTGAGCATTAATTACACGTGATAAGTTGTTGGAGAAGTAGGAGTAGAATATGGATGTCCATACTCCATAGGCCTCGAGCTTGAAAAGTTTGACCAACCAGCCTCCCAATCCAAAAAGCGATAACGATTGGCATGATCATATATTTAGCCCTTTCCCTGAATTATATAAATCTTCATAAAAATAAATATATTTTTTAAAAAAAAAAATTAACAACTTGGTTTTTTGGCTCCTTCCGATATAAGCAACTAAAAAATTGTTTCTAGTTCTTGGTCCATATTAAAATATTTGTTAACAAACATGTTGATGTCTTATTAGAAAGTACAAAGGATGTGAGGTCAACCAAAGAAATGAAGGGACAGAACAAAACATTTAGAAAGAGTAATGTTTAGAGTGCAACGACTAAAAAAAAAAAAAATCATTTTCATATTAATATTGTTGTACAAAATGTGTATATTTGTTGTGTAAAGATGGTGAGTTTTCAAGAGTAATGCTATAAATAAGTTTTTTATCTTCCAAATACGACGTGGTTTTTAAAATCACAATTAGATTTGTGTTTTTTTTTTTTTTTTTTTTTTAATGAATTGATTACTTCATTGATTAATCAATAAAATCTTGCTCCGCAAGAATAACATGCTGAATAACACGCGGACACTCATCCAGCCATGATACATCAAGAAGTTGAGAAAGAGCAAATTTAGCCAACTTATGAGCTACCATATTCTCGACGGGTACTTACAACCCTTTACAAAGGGAAGTTTACAAACTGATGTGGCGTCCTACATGGAATAAATGTTAAAATACAAAAATGTCCTTCTCCCCTACGGTCCCCGTTCCAGACCCGTTCTCCCTTCCAGTCGCCGGCCCGTTGAACCCATACACCGTCGGAAATCCAACACACCGACCGACCAGGAGATCTGGTTGAACCCAGATTGACTGGCAAGAACGGAGAACGGTCAGCGAGGACGAAGCAAGGGAACGGTGACAGGGGTGGGTTTCCGGCCAGATCTGGGTTCGGGAATGGACGCTCAATGCTCGGCCGGAACTGGGTACGGGAATGGACGATCGATTATCGGCCGGATCTGGGTTCATGAAAGCTGGATCTTTGGACGGATTTGGGTTTCCGGTCGGACCAACGAAACCCACGCCGGTGTGCATGGGTTTCCGGCTGGATCTCTGGCCAAAAACCCACGCACACCGGCGTGGGTTTGTTGGATCTCAGATCCGGCCGGTGTGCTTTTTCATTTGGCTCATTTTTCTTGATTTTCCTAGCGATGAACATGGGTTATTAGGATCTGGGTCGGGAAACCGTCGGGAACTCGGGATCTGGGTTGGGAAATGTCTGGGTCTGGGTTGGGATCCCTGTGGCGACGTCGACGGTGGTCGGAGTCTGGGTTGGGATCCCTACTGTGACGTCGCCAGTTTCTAATTTGATAAATAAAACACCAACCCTACGTGGCTAAGTTTTTAATTGATAAAATACCACCTAGATGTCATGTCAGTTTGTAAGCTTCTGTTGGTAAGAGTTTGTAAGTACCCTAGCATTTCTCATGATAGAATAAGAAAACATCTAAGAGAGGTAAAATCGTATATCTTCTATCCAATGGCCAAAAGGATGTCAACAGGGCCCTTCCTTCTTCGGTGCTTCCACCACGTTCAGCGCATCACCCTCAAGGTGCACATGGGAGAGGCCCAATTCACAACCAAATTTCAATGCATTCCAAGCTCCCAGTGCTTCAGCCATGAACAGATCCACCACAAATGGAAAAACCTTTGCCCTGTGCTGCATAGAAACCACCAACTTCATCCCTTATCACTATCCCTATTCTCGTCTTTTGCAAAACAGGGTCTATAGCAGCATCCCAGTTGATTTTAAGGAACCCGCTGGGAGGAGGTGACCACCTATCCCTCGAGGACACAATTCCTCTATTCATTCCAGTAGGCCGCTATAACACGAGAAAACTCTTCCACCATTTTCCTTGCCACAGCTACAAGCTTTAGGGGTGCTAAAAATACTCGGCCAAAACCTACATCATTGTGCCTCAACCAAATCAGTCTACCAACAATAAGAGCCATCAATAGCTCCTCTCCCTCAAGCTTTGCCCACCAGAATTGCACCAGCCCCTTCCTATCCGTGTTCTCTATAGCAAGTTTTTGAATTTTTCTTTCACACTCTTGCCACACCCCCGTAGAGGACGGGCATCTTTAGAGAATATGGAAGAGGTCTTCCTTAGGTAATTTTAATTAGATTTGTGATGAATTATTGTTGAATTTTGATTCAATGATAATTTTAAAAGTCACATCACATTCAAGAGATAAAAAAAGGATAAAAGTCATACTTACAGCATTACTCGAGTTTTCAATTCATTATAAGTAAAGTCAATGCAGCCTAAGAGCATCTCAAGCAGATGCCTATATTGTGTATATTTAGTTAATATGATGCAAAAATTACGTTCAACAACTTGTCTTCTCCTTATCTAAAACACATGTTCTGCTTTTTTATTAGTTATTTTTAGGCAAACGCTATAACTTAGGGTTTATATTAATTTTTTTTTTCTGCAATCAGTTTTCTCTCCTTTCTCATGGTGGTTTTAAGAAAACAATAAATAAATATAGAATGGAATAAAAAATTGATTGGAGTTTGTATTGAAAAGTATATAGTTAGTAAAGTAAAAAAAAAAATGATGCTTTTTAATTAGCTAAAATACATAAAATTGTTGGAAATGCTTTGACTAATGGCTATCTAACAAATTCACTCATCAATAATTGAACTTTCCCGGGGGGATCATTTAATTTTTACACCAACTTCCTTTATCAAGATTGTCATTTCGAAGCAATTTTGGCCAAGCCTTGAATACAAGTGAAAAGTATAAAAACTTGGAGAAAATGATGGCTAACTCAAGCCACTTTTTGTTTTTGGGCAAACTACCAACGCAAAGATCATGAATCCTATAGAGCTGCCGGCTACCAGTAATAAGCCTATTTAGCAGCTGCCCAACGACATATATTTCGGACCATAACCCACCAACCCTCATCCACATAGCCTTCTGAGTTCAGGCTTCAACCACACACGTGTTGATGGTGGGGATCGGCCTACCTACCAATGAGGCTTTGAGCTTAAAATGTCTACTTTGTTAGGCACAACACAACACAACACAACACAAGACGCAAAGCCAAATGCAATGATTTTTATTTTTTCAATTCGGTTTATAAAATTGTTGTGTTTTTTAATTTATGAAAAATATATAATTTTTTAATTAAAATGTGAGAAGCACATGATATTTTAGTATAATTATTAAATAAAAAAAATGTATTTCTCGTATATTAAAACTTGAAATAACACGTAACAATTATATTTATGGACTGAATTAAAAGAAAATTTATTTACATCCAACAAAAGTATGCTTTGGAGATGTCACTTTAGCTTGTATAAGTTGTATATATTTACTCCTCAGAGTCAAAGAAAGAGGCTCTCGATAGCCTTTATGTCAAGGCGGATGAAACTAAAATTTCTTAGTACGAGGGACCAAAACATTAATTAAGGGTTAACTCTAATTTTGATAGGAGCCGGCCACACCTACCTTTTTTTTTTTTTTTTTTTTTTTTTTAAGTAGGGAACTTTATATACTTATGCTCCGTTTATTTTTGTGTAAAATAATTTCTGTATTTTTCGGTGTTTGGTAGGGGTGAAAATAACGGTCAATCAGAAAATGATTTCTGTTTGACAAAAAACGCTTAATAAATTTTAGAAAATGATTTACGTTTTTTAAAAGCGTAAATCATTTTTCGTAGATGATAGACACAGTCAACTCTCTTTTAAACAACGCAGTCGACCTTTACGTTCAAGCAGTTGAATATCGCCGGATTCCGACACTGGTCGGTGCCGGAATCCGACAAATTATGCCAGAATCCAGCGACATCTGGCAACCGTCACCGAATTTTGGCGGTACCGTGCCAGATTTCGGCCAGACTGTCTGGATTCTGGATGGAGCGGCCGGATCTTCGGCTATCTGGCCGGGATACTGGCCGAATCTCAGGCCAATTCGGTCGGATCATTTTACGTACGCGCCAAACACCGAAAAATGATTTCAATAGAAAATATTTTTTGAAAAATGATTTTTCTAAAAATATTTTACGACGGAAATCATTTACACCGAAACAAACAAAGCATTAATGTAAATATTTTAAAGGAAAATTGTTTTAGCTATATAAATATTTAACCATAAATACATTAAATATACTAGAAATGGGGTATGATAGTAATAACAAGTTCAATGACATTAAAATGTTACTGTGACCTCGTTTGGGTTGTAGAATGGACCTCTGGAATGAAATGATTATTTTATAGGAATATCATTACTTTGTTTGGTAGGGTTTATTCTTTGAAATAGTTATTTCCAACTATTCTTTCACGAAGAGGAATACATATTCCTAAATGAATAGATTATATTTTTCAAAAAAATCACTCATTATTTTTTATTTCTCTCAATTTTTTTTAAAAAAAAAAAAAAAGGAAAAAGAAAAAAGAACAGTAATTTCGATTGGATTCCAATTAAAGTATCTGAATTGTTACAAAATTAAAGAATAAGAATAAACATTACATTCCACTCTCTTTTATTCTTGATAATAACTGTTTCATATTTCAATAGAATACTCATTCCGCAATTCAGACCAGACCGTAGCGTTTACAATGCAGGTCCTATATGGTTGCCTTAGGAGTCAATCAGGGAAATTGACTAGTCATTTAATTTGAAGCAAGGAAACAAAAATATTGACAGATCATTGCCTCTGGACTCAATCAGCCAATATCCTAAAATACGAAAAAAGTTTTTTTTTTTTTTTTTTTTTGGAAGAAAATATGAAAAAAGTTTATCAGCGAGTTTATGTCAACTTTGACAAAAAGAAGGTTCCGATGAAATCAGTGTGGCGTTGCATTCCTTGGCATTTAGCAACTTCAATGAGCTGCCAAAGAATAACTAAAATCACATGAACGTAATTATTGAAAACAATCAAATCTCAATAACCTGTTTTGTTTCGATTTGGTTTAGGTGTTCTGTAGTTACTTTTAATGGCTAAGATTTAATTTGAAGTTTTTATACAAAAGAAAGAGAAAGTACAATTATATCTCAACCGTTGAAAAAAAAAATGTAGCGCAGATATTATAATTTTTTTTTTTTTTTTTTTTTACATTACTTAAGTCAAATCCGTTTCAGTATTTGATGCGGTCAAAAATATTTTCGGTTCGACAAAAATGTTTCCTTAGTCTTAAAAAATAATTTATGTATTTAAATTTCGTAAGCGAGTTTGAACTTTTTCTTCCCAAACCACCTACCTCTGCTGTACCACAGTCGAAGATTGCCGGCAGTAACCGACTTTTTTCTATTGTCGTTATCAAATAGAAAAAACATTCTAAAAAAAAAACAAACTTGTAAAACATTGACAACAACGAAATGCCTGGTACGGTGAGGCTGCGCGCCCGGGTTTCCGGTAGGTAGGCCTCCACGCCAACCAATGCGGACCAAAGACATTTTGCTCTTTCCTTTTTCTTTTTCACCAAAAATTGATTCATTTTATTCAAATTACTTGGCTATGGACATATGTCAAGCATCTAGTAGACAAGTTCAAATGAAGTTTGTATGCTAGGATTGGCACATTCCCATTTACATACAAAATATTATACATCTATTTTACAAATTTAGACCAAGTTCGCTGGATAAATTAAAAAAAATAAATAAAAAAATTTACACAAATTGCATGGAAGAATCCAAAATTGAAAATTGTGCCTTAAACTGGAGGTCGAACCGACTCACTCCCTGATCCTGATCCTTCCGGTCGAGCCGAAGTGCCCTCACCATCATTAGAGGCCACCACCTTCGTTGACTTTAGCGAAAGCGCTCTCATGAGAAACGGCGGCGTCATCGAAAACACCCACCGGTCTGACTTTAACATCCGGTCCCCGTTCTCGAGCCGCCTATAACTCTTTCCTCTACTACTCCCCTCCCATCCGGTTCGGTACCCCCGCCTCGAACTCCCTTCCCTTGGCAGTAGCACCATGCTTGTGGCCCGGCTGAGATGCCGGTTCATTATCTGCTTCCTCACCTCGATCGGCAATCTCAAAGTGAACCGCTCCGTGTTCTCACCCGGCGGGACCAGCGAGTGCCCTGTCGAGTGGGACCGCGGAAACGGAAGCCCACGCGTCCGGCCCGAGCTTGACCTACGTGTACGGTTCCGATTCAACGTCTGCTTGACGTTTATAACCACCGGTTCTTCCGGTCCTTGTTCCTTTTCTCGTTCGAGATCTGGGTTGGGTGGCTCATCGAGGACGGCGCCGTTTTGGGCTTCGACGTCTAACTCGGTCAATAACTCGGTAGGTAGGTGGACAGACTCGCCGGGTTGAGGGATGAGGTTGGCGCGGCAAACGGGACACGTGGTGTGGGAAGCCAACCAGGCGTCGATGCATTCCGGGTGGAACACGTGGTCGCACTTGGGGATCAAGCGCAGCGTTTCTTCGTCCTCGAACTCGTTCAAGCACACCGCGCACTCCAGCGCGCTTTTTCCGATCTTCAGCCCCTTCACCAAGGAGTAGGCCAGGGTCGGGAAGGTCTGGATCACCTCCGGGTCCAGCCCGCGCGCGGCCGCCGCGCGTCGGGAGAAGACGCGCGCCGCCATGCTGTTGCCGTTCTGGGCCCCCGCGCAGTTGCGGATGTAGATGGAGAAGAAGCCCATGAAGAAGAGCGCGGCAACCAAAACAACGACGATTATCGCCATCGAGGGGCTGAACTTGGCGTACTGGTAGGGGTTCTGCTCCGGGACGGGCTGGGCGGCGGCCCAAGGAATCTCCAGCGCCAGGAGAGCAAGCAAAAGCAGAGAAACGCCTCCATGCTTCGCGGTGCAGGGGAGGCTTCGTAGACTAAAGATCGGACGGTTGTTAATAAAGCTCATGCTGTGTTGCTCGTTGCAGTTGAACTAAGCAGTGAGGGCATGAGTACACAAGAAGAGAGAATGCTCCGGAGGGTGAGGAGTGGGGGGGGGTTTATAAATGAGAAGAGAGAAGAGAGGAAGATGAGGGAGAGCTGCGGCTGCGTGGGAATCAAGAGAAAGACTTTTGGCGTTGGGGATGGGGTCCAGTTTATGGGCCTTCGTTGCCTTTTCGTGAACAATATGGGAGAGGTGGTGGCGTCAGCACTCGGTCATGGCTGGCGCGACGCGTGGACCGATGTTATTTGCATGGGAAGGTTCCGAAATAAAAAAGAAAAACGGGGTGGATGTAATGATTGTGTGGAAGCCGTAACAGTATGACCGCATTTGAAAAATAAAAATGTTAATAGTCACGCTCTATAATTTAGAATTTGTGCGATTTATTATGGACTTTTTGCAGAGTTCTTGAATAGAGCACTTCTAGCATGACTTCGACCACATCCGCATGTTCTGAATTTTTTAAATGAAAAGTCAGGTCAAATAAGTACTTTCAAATTTGTAACCTTTTCCTGTCCGGTAAGAAGAATTAGATAAATATTTTATAACTTTAGTTAAGGGTACTGTACTTTTATTATATTTTGAAAAAAAATTCTTGAACTAACAAATGTATTAATTTTGGATATTAATTTTTTTTTATAAAGTTTCAATTAAAAGTCATCCGTTAGAATTTTTATTTTTCTTTTAAGAATATTTTTCATTTAGGTTTAATTGTAATATTTTTTTTTTTTTATATTTTGTATTCTCTATATTTAGGCATTTATTATATTTTCTTGTAAATCTATTATCTTCCTTGTTTAGTTTTGGTTTTCTTGTTCATTACTTGTGAGCCTCTTTATTGGAATATAGTTTAAGATCAATATTCAAAATGTAGCCCTACTTATTCTTCTCTTTTTCTCTCTTTGTTTGTGCTATAATTCTCATATTATTTATTATATTTTGTTAGTTTTTTAATTGGCTTATTTGGTGACTAAAACTTACTGGTTTTGTCTTTAGGAATATCGGTTATCTTCTACTCAAGTTTGAGATCAGTTTAAAGATTCTACTAAAAGAAGACATATCAGACTTAGGTGTCCGGACAACCAGAAGACGTGTTCGAACAGATCTTCCAAAGAGCATCAAAGTTTCTGCATGTCTAGACGGCTTGTGATTAAATCCAGGTGGGATTTCTAGAGAGCATTAAAGTTTTAGACTTGTCTGGACGATTGAGTTACATGTTCGGACATGACCTCAAGAGAGTTTCCATATTTTGTCTTCTTCGAATAGTGTGACATCCAAGGACTGAGCTACCAAGCCCCCCCTCCCCCCAACCCCATGGTTTTTCAAAAAAAAAATTAAAAATTAAAATTTTACCCCTAATTTTTATTTAGTTTTGTCCCATTGAAGCCGACAGGGTTCCGGTTAAAGAGATCAAGAAGAAGAATTTCCCAGAGGTTCTGTGAGAGAAGTAGGAAAATTGGTCACTTTTCTAATATAAAATGTGTCAACTGCAAAGGTTTTGTGAGTATGAATATCTTGTAATTGCATATTCTTTATTAGTGGATTGATTTTTTGAGTTTGACTGTCCAATAATAGTTTTATTTTTGAAGAATTTTTCAAAAGGTTTCCACTTCATCATCACAATTACTTATGTTAATTGCTTTATTGCTTTCCTTATTTTTTGTGAATGTTTGGTTGGTTGGTTATTTTTAAATAAAACATTAATAGAGCGTTTGAATGCAATGACGTTCTCTCGGAAATAAAAATTAATTCAATGTACACCATTAATCTCTTAAAAAAAAAGGCTATAAAAAACACTGATAATGTGATAGTAAAAATCAATATTAAATTAACAATGAATGATTGTCACTACCACGTCATCATAGTTGTATTGCAATTGTATGAGAGCCTACTATATAACATTTTTTATTCTTCTTAAAATAAGCATCTTTCTATACACGTGCTTTTTTCTTAATGGCATTCTAGTGGGAGAAAGTTTGCAAAAGATTGGGCATGATATAGAATAAGAGAAATGATATTTTTATATCTCTTATATATATTTTTTACATTTTATTTTTAAATCTACTTTTGAATTTATGGTATTTGCATTGGGCCCTATAAATTCAATGGTAGATTTGAAACTTAGCTGTATATAAATGTACACAAGACGAGATGTATAAGAGATTTACTGTATTATTTCTCTATAGACTAATGTCAAAAAAAAAAAAAAAAAGACTTGTAGGCTTCAGTTTATATGCTTATTGTGAGAGCTTCATACCCTCAATTTTTTATTATTTTTTATATTAAAGTTTCAAAAAGACTTTTCTTGTTCTCTTAAAGTGTCCTACATAAAATTTTATCCACTTTTCCTCTCCATCCCAATAATTAGGTTTCAACGTAGGGTGTTTAATTAATTTTTTTTTCCTAAACAAAAAATACCAATGTCTTGGCTACAACGTAACACAACATAATTTGTAAATGACTAATATTAACTTGCTGACGCATGTTAATATGTGACGACAGTAACTACGTTAGTTACTATTTTTTTGAACACCTTTCAATCATACGATGACACGTGTTAATTGTTTTTTAGAATAAGTATAAAAAACAAGCTTCCATCACATAACACAAATAGATCCCATATTTGATGTGAAATAAATGCAGCTATGATTTATATATATATATAATATTTCTTGCGAAAGAGCTGGCATTTTGAAATGAAATTGGATGCCCTTCTGGAAGAATTTGATCCTCTAATCCTTAAACAAATTGACGAGTGGTGGAGGAGCCAATCTAGAAGCATGTAGACCGGAGACATTTATTGGACTTCTAGCTATTTCTACCCCCAAATTCAAACAAAGAATTCCTTGCTAGTGCCGTCATGGACCACAACTGCTTTTATCGTCGAACCTTTAATAAAGAGGCCCCAGTTTTATTTTTTATTATTTTATTTTTTCAGCCTTCCATTAATATCGAATATAACATAGTTTTTTTTGTTTTTTTATTTTTTTGCAATATACAATATTGCGAATAAAAGTAGGGTATTCTTCGGTCTAAATTTACTTTAGAGGTTGCTAAATTGCCGTCTTTACTAGTCTGTGAGCAAACATATTTGTGTTCCTCTCGACATGCATCACGCTCCAACATCTGAAGCAATGAATGTTCGATCAATTGACCATATCAACTCCATAATTGTCTTTCCATTTGCATAACATTTACGATCTCCGTCGCATCTTTTTTTCAACATTATATTCAACGTATTCTAGTTTCTGCTAAATTTCACTGTCTTCCAAGTTGTATATACTTCCGCAACAATTGTGTTAACTATGAATTGTTTTAAGGTACACATGGATGCCAGGATATTCCTCTCTTGATCTTTAACAATAACTCTCACACTCGTCTTCTTCTTTGATACGTCAATCACTGCGTCTCAATTTACTTTAACGCCGCAAGGTGGAACCATCTATTTTGTAACTTTTGTAGTTCTATCTTGCTCTCTATTAGTTTTCGCCTTTTTGTACCGCTGCATTAAAGCCGTCCAAATACTACTGGGTATTGCAAATTATTTGGCAAAAATTTCTGTATTTCTGTTGGGACTTTTTTTATTATATGAGTAATGATTCACTACCACTTAAATATATAATTTTTCATCATCTTGCCTATGTGGCAAGGTGGTCCCTCACCTTAATTTATTTTTAAAAAATAAAAAAATTCAAAAAGTAGTGGGGGACCACCTTGCCAATGTGGCAAGGTGGTGAAAAGTTGTATTTTTAGGTGGCAGTGAATCATTATTCTTATTATATTTCTACTTTTTTTTTTTAAATTATTAATATCATCATATTGGAAGTCAGCAGTTACGTTGCAATCTTGGGAGTTTGACTTACCAACTTTTTTAGGCATTGTTTGAAAGTATATTCGAATGGATTTTTCTTGTTTTTGTGAGTTGAATTTACTGGAGTTTTAGGCATTTTAATTAGGACCGACAATTTTAACACAACCCGACACGAACACGACACAAAATTAGCGGGTTTGGATCATAAATGAATCGACCCGTTTATTTCAGTTTGGCGGGTTGTGTCATGGGTCACTCGTAGGTGACCCGCCAGACACACGATTATATATATATATATATATATATATATATATATATATATATATATATATATATTTATTATTATTATTATTTTTTAAGGAAATGGGATTAAAAAGACTAACTCAAACAGTAAGGCTTTATTAGTTTATTTGAAACGTAATGCTCTATAGAAAAAGACAGGAAAAGAAAACGGAAACGATAAGAAAGTGACCTTTTTTTACTCTATTGTTATTATTATTATTCTTATTATTTTTTTTAAAAAAGCTTTCAATCTACTTCTCCTAAGTCCTAAGCTTCCAATGAACATTCATCATTCATTCATCTAAGCTGAGTTCTCGTAGTTCTGGAAATTAACAAAAGCTAAACAAATCCAGGCGTACAATTAATGTTCTTTAAAAAAAGTTATCATTCTCCGGACGCTTCCTCCGTCTTCTCGCCAACCAAACAGACAACAATTCACAACGAGAACAGAAGCTCAAGCACAGATTCAACATTAAACCACAGCAGATTAATTTACCGGGAAAAATCTTCTGATCGAGATCCCTAGAAAAGGATCTACTAGAGATAGGAAAGGCTAGGCAAGTGGCTTGAGCGCAAGTGGGGGTATTAAGCAATGAGGTACGTATTATTTCATTTAAATACACACAAAAAAAAAAAAAAAAATTCTTTTTTAAGCTAAACGGCTCAAACGGGTGTTGTCGGGTGACTCATGAAAATTACCGTGTTGTGTCGTGTCTGGGTCTCCGACCCATTAACATAAACGGGTCGTGTTTGGGTCTACATTAAACGGGTCGCAGGTTCCCGCGGGTTGTAAACGAGTCGACCCGCAAACTCGTTTTGCCAGCCCTAATTTTAATAAACCTACAATCATTTTTTTTTTTAAAACCAATTATGCTAGTACTCAAACGACCTACATTGTTTCTTGTTTGTGCACTTAGAATTTGTTTAAGATTGCATTCGAAAGCTTAAAAATTATTTGTAGTCGAGTGCTTTATCGAGTAATTAACATGGCCGACATGTCGCCCACCGCAAGCAGTAGCACCCCTACACGGCCACCATGCCGTGCGGTGGCCAATGATGCACCTAGCTCAGCCTCTTCAGTCCCTAAACACAAACTCTCTCTCTTCACTGCGTTACATCCCATGTTGGAACATGCAAAGGCCAAAGACGGCCGCCCATAAAACGACCGAGATCAACACCTTTGGATGATGCTATGTAAAAAACTGAGAAAAAAAAATGAAGAAGAAAGGGACGTGAATGCTTTTTGGAATGGCTCCATTGCATTAATTCGGATTAAATTCACATATTAATGGCTCCATTGCATTAATTCGGATTAAATTCACATATTAATGGCTCCGGCCATATGCAACAAATGGCCGAAAGTTTGTTTGTTTGTTTGTTTTTATTATTATTATTATTTTTTATTTATTTATTTAATTTACGGATGAATGTAACTGAAATCGACTCAACGTGTGATCTTATTCTAAGATTAAAAAAGGTGTCAGATTATATCAAAGAAAGCGACCTTATGAATTTAATCCTTACATTTTTGTCTTATTTGAATTTAGTCATTGAGTTTTTAATTTCAAGAATATGGTCCTTAGGTTTTACACAAATTTTAAGTAGGTCCCATCTGTCACTTTTTTCCTCAAGATTAATAGTTTGTCATATTTCATGTGTGTCTCAATTTGACAAATCAGCGTTCATATCAGCACATAATATCAATGCTACATCATTAAGCGTCAAGTCATCCATAGAAAAAGAAAAAAGAAGAAGACTTTACTCTAGAAACAAAAACCATCTTCTTCGTCATCTTAATCTTTTAGATTTGTAATATTGATTGGAAAACCGTAAAATTTGATGTTGATATGGATATTGATATTGTATTGAGTGCTAGCATGAACCCTATAGTGTCAACTGAAACATATGTGACAAGTGAAAAATCGTTAACTTTGACATTAAATTAATAGAGGGATCAATTTGAAACTTTGGTAAAACTTAAGGACCTTATTTTTTAAATTGAAAACCTAAAGACTAAATTTAAATCAGATAAAAATTTAGAGACTAAATATGATTTTTTTCCTTAAATTTAATAATAAAAAAAAGACACAAATGGTCTTTCACTCGTTTGAATAAAATGCCATTTAATGATTGTTTTGGAACCATGCGTAACTTTTGCTGATTTGCTCCTTCGTCCACCAAATTGTTTGCCCAAACGCAGTTTTTTGTGGCTTTTGTCTCTCAATTTCTCAAAATGTGCATCAAATCAATACGCACCATTTACAATAGTCAAATTATTTAAATCTAAGTATTTTTTTAATAGGAATTACACTTAATTATACTTAACCATAAGTGACATAAGTCCATAAACGACATATTATATATAATTAGTCTAAATTTTTTAATTATACTTAAACTAAATAATACTAACACTTAACTAACATATTAATATCATCATATGTTAATGTTAGTGATATATGTATGTATGTATGTATGTATGTATGTATGTATGTATAATATGTTATTTATAAATTATGCATATCAACATGTGTTATTATAAGTTAATTACTTACATAATCTGGTATATATATAAGTTAGTATATAATGTTACATACTAACATACTAACATATTACATTTTCCCAAAAAAAAAAAAACATATTAGATATAATTAAGTTATTAACTAGCTTTCTTACTACTTATAACTTATGTCAATTAAGATACATATTGCATATTATACATTAATATGTTAATGTTAGTATTATAGTCATGGATTTATAGTATATATTTTTTAATTAATCAGTATGATGTTAATTGTTATTAACATTATATTATTTGTATACATGTCTCTAAGGTAACATTATATACTTTAATTTATAGCATTAGTATATGATTTAAGGTAAGATTATATGATCATATATGATGTAACATTATATAATTTAATATTTTTTTTGTATAGTAATTACACTTAATTATACTTAGTCATAAGTGACATAAGTCCATAAACGATATATTATATATAATTAGCCTAAAAATTATACTTAAACTAATAATAATAGTAATAATACTTAACTAACATATTAATGCATGTCAACATAAGTGTGTGTGTGTGTCTATATATATATATATATATATATGATATTTCTGAGTTATGCATATCAACATATGTGTTAATACAAGTTAATTACTAACATAATGTTACACACTAGACACTAACATGGGAACATAGTGTATAGGTTAGCATATAATGTTACACACTATCATATTAACATATTACATATTTCTTACTGCTTATAACTTATGTTAATTAAGATACTTATTACATATTATACATTAATATGTTAATGTTAGTATTGTAGTTATAGATTTATAGATTATACCTTTTTAATTAATTAGTATGAAGTTAGTTATTAATACTTGTATCTAAGGTAACATTACATAATTTATAGCATCAGTATATTATCTAAGATAGCATTATATGATTATATATAAGGTAACATTATATAATTTAAGTATTATCATATGATCATATGATCTAACAAGTAACAATTCATATGATATTAGATCTTAGATACCAATTTTAGATTATTTTGTAATGATATGGTCTTATGCATCGATCTAATGATAATACTTAAAGTCTTAAATTATATGATCATGTGAACTAAACTATAATGATAATACATATGATATGAATCATGATCATATAATCATATGATATAATACTTCTAAAATTCTACATATAATTATTTAGTTCTAAGTTTCTAACATATAATACATTACATACGTCATTTAAGATACTTATAAATTATAACATATAGTATTGCAACATAAATTATTGTATATACTTAAATTCATATATATATATGAGCTGCGCCAATAAGCGAGTCGATCCTTTATACGAGTATGTTCGAGACCTTTAAACGAGCGAGCCAAGTTTTATATGGATATGTATTGTTTAATAATCGAGTATAGTTTTGTATCTACGAAAGGTTCATTTAATAACTGAGTTGAGCTTTATCGAGCCAAGCCCGGGCGAACTAACGGGTAGCTTTATTCGTTTATATCCCTAGGCTCGGTAATGGAAAAGGGTCGCCTCCCCACAACCTCATACGTTCATGCTGTATTTGAAACTGCTTCTTAATTTGTTGAGCTCAAACTTAGCCAACTGGGCTAAGGTCCAAGAACTGTAACTGGGCTCATTAGCCATAGCTGAAAATAGTGAAGGCCCATACAGAAATGAGAATGCAAGAGCCCCAAATGAGGGCTTCACTTTGGGCATCCGAGTGGGTTTATGAATCTTTTTTTATCCTAAGCCCATAAATAACATCAAAGAATTGAATGGGTCGGGCCCATCCCAGTTTTTAATTCTATTTAGTAGACTGCTATACAATTAAACTGACGTGACAGTGAAAATCAACAATTGAATAATACCTATTAAAAAAATAAAATTAAAGAATAATTTCCGTTGCCACGTCATCAAATTATGTAACAGTAATATGGTAGTCTACTAAAAAAGCATGTAATATTGGGCCGGGCTGACATGTTTTGTCCACATAGCTACTATATCACTGCCCCAATACCCACCGGAATGCACTTCGTTATGTGTGGTGAAAATTAATTAAAAAAAAAAAAAAAAAAGTCTTGAACTTGAAGCTTAATTATAATAGAATTAATATGTAAAATATTTAGAGGAATTACGTTAAAGATACTTTTGTCGTTGCTCAAAGAAGGTACTGGCGAGTAGTACACTCTCGGCCGGCCCACTAAGAGCACAAGGCCAATAGCTCTCAGACAACGGGCGGCCTTCCGTCATTTTACAACAAACTTGCTTTTTTCTGCTTCCGACCACCAATGTTTGTAAGTTTTCAACATGGAACATATGGAACTTATTTATGTTGAAAATGTACCTGTACAAGTGATTTTTGCAGGTGGGACAAAACAATTTTGTTGCACTAATTAATTACATATATGTCTAAGAATGCTGGGAATTCTTGAGTTGTTGTTACATGCAATTCTGTCGGGATCCCGAGGTACTCGAGCGGGTGAGCTTCGTACCTTCAACTCTTCGGATACCTACCCAAACACATTAAGATCGACTCGAGGTCATTTCTCTCATTTTCTGTCTGAATTGAATTTCTTAAATTTTGGACAATAAATTTTAGAAGGTCTTTGTCCATAGTCCCTTTTAAAGTCCATCATAAGGTTCATCACAATATTGATTGACAGAAGCCCAAGGACATTTGTCGGATAGAGTATGGTTTCTAGTTTTCGGCTATCCAAAATGAAATGAGTAATACTACCTTTCCAATTTATTTATCACACTCATTTTATATTAGTTGCGGTGACGTGTTTCAAATGGTTTTCAATTATTTATTTAAGCATTTGACATGAAAAATCACTCAAAATACGACACGTTAGCTGGCGTGAAATGAATGTGATAAATGAGCGTGAAGAATATATAGCATTACTCAAAATAAGACCATTGTTACTAAGAGGCTCTATTAGAAGGCTTTGTCTAGCTTCTAGGGTATGTATGAGTAATACTACATATTTATCTCTTATCATACTTTCATACTATTGGATTGATGTAGCATTGCTCATCGGTCGTTGAATCAATTTTTATTAAAACATAAAATAATTCAAGAATAAATGTATATTGCCACGTCAACCCAGTCGTACACGCTAATGGACACCGCCCCATGCCAGATCATTGAGGCCTCAAAATAATAATGTTATACCACCAAACCTTTTCACAGAGAGGAGTTGTTCAGACATATATTTTTACTTGGATTTCACGAAAGTGGTTCTTTCCCAAATGAAAGTTCTGGTCCCAAATGGTTGGCATTATATGAAACAAATAGACATGGAGCTCTATGAAACCGTACACAACACCCATTTAAAAAAAATAAAAATAAATAAATACCTCTGCCTTTTACTTTATACTAATAATTATGACTCAAGGAAAAGAAATATAAAAGCCAAAAAAGAAAGAAAAAAGAAAAAGAAAGAAAATGTTTGCAATGTCAACTTCAAATTGGCCGGGGCCCAAAAATGTGCAGGCAAGATGATATTGAATAGATATGGCGTATCAAAAGTGGCTCTAGGCCTCTCTCCCTCTAGGCCTATGCTGCTTGGATTTTTGTTTAGGTTCAAATGAAAGCAACCATTATTACAATTATAATCATGACGAATAATTGTTCTGTAATGAACCTCATCCATCCATCACCCTTTTCACTTTTTACCCAAAGAACCATTACTTCCTCGTAATTAATAAATTACCTTATCTAATTAGGATGAGTTTGTTAATTATATAACAAGATAAATATTGTTTCAATTATATGCTATATATTTCCTCCCATGTATTTGCTTCCCTGAATGATTTAATTATAATATTGGGGCTGGTCGGGCAAATGGCTTATCAACTAATTACTGAAAACTATAGTTAAAACTCGATAATCAATTTTGGCTAAGTTTTTGAAAAAAGAAAGTAAAACAAAAAAAAAGAAAAGAAAGTTAATTTGACTCTTAATGTCAACTTGCCTAGGTAATGAGTTCTTTAATTTGGCACCAAATGAATTTGTTTATAGTAGTGCTAAAGATAGTAGGGTCGCATTTATAATAATAATAATAATAATATATATTTTTTTTTCTAATTGATTGACGATAGTAGGCTAGGGTCTCATATGATCATGAAAATTTGAACTTGTTGAAACATTGTTCACGTAAATTTGTTGCTTAGCTTGATGCAGTCCAGGTTAATTACTTGTGACTTCATGGAGGAGTTTAAAATTAATTCTAACAAGAAAAAGTTATGGAAGTCGAATTTTTTCAAAACGTACTGCAGGAGTTAGCGCACCAACAAATTGATCATAATCATGAAATCAAGAAGATCAGTGGGAGTAAGACTATTATATCTTTTTATTCTGATAGTGGATGAAGCCAAACATGGTGGGTTGGAAAGTTGATTTCATTTGAAAATTTGGTTAAGAAATCTCGCGCGATGTTGGCTTGAGCGAGATTGTGACTAATTGCGGGACAAAAACTTCACTTGAAATTTGCGCGATGTTCGCTCGAGTGAGTTTGCGTTTATTTTTAATAAATGCTAGTTTTATAATTTTACTCCTAGGATTGAATCACTACTTATCACTAGCTTCTATTTAAGCATAATAAGAACGGTTTTGGCTGCTAGCTAGAGTTGATGTTATTATTCAGCGTTATCGATAAGAATATATACTCCATAGAGAGTTTTTCTTCAGTTTTCTTATAATTCTTTGAGTTTTGTTTTGTTTTAATTTGTTTGTTTGTTTTTTTTAAAGTTGTGTAGAAGAGTTGTTTAATCTAATCCTGTTCACATATTCAGCTTCCCACACGTACGTTATGTCGCGTCACTATTCTAATTCCATATATACTAAGAAATTATGCCAGTAAAAATGTCTCATTTACTGTAAAAACATTAGGGATCGATATGTAATATATACAAATTATGTAATTCTAACCAGCCATGATGATGTTCTTTTTATACCCTCTACAAATTTGCTATGGATATATAGTGTTGGCAGTACGTACTAGTGCTAGCTGCTAAGAGTTTAGGATTGAGCCGGTCTTGTTGCAAAGTCATGGATTTCCTATAATTATTGGCTTGTAGAGATAACTCTGCACACTGGACTAACCTTCATCCTATAGATCGCTCATGAAGGTAGATCTAAAGAGAATAAAACTCTTATATATTTAAAGCAAAAACACAAACATCAACAGCGATCATGGATGAAATGAACGGCACAACATGGAAGTAAATAAACAGATGCATAGCGTAGAGGCCAAAATTGCTGATATGGTCGGAGAATGTACACCAGCAAACAAAAGAAAAAATCAGAGTAAGAGGAGAATAGTAGGAGCGGGGAGTAGAAAGGAAAATGACCTCTCATATATATCTGTTTTTTGAGGGGTGAAATTTAAGGCCGACTTCTGGTTAAAAGAAAATTAAAAAAAGAAAAGACAGAAAAGGCAGATAAAATCCAACCGGGTCAATCACATGACAATCATTTGTCTCTTAAATTTCGTCTGTATTCTTGATATTTTTTCGCCCCAATACAGGTTCTGTGTATATCAACTAGGCCGTAAATCTTGAATTTGTCACCATGCAAGATTTGAGCATCTCGTAGTCCTAGTCTTATTTATGTAGTAAGTTAATGCGACAAAATTCGATAGAGATTTTTTTCTTTTTCTTGTTTTTCTTCGTTAAATGAAGGGGAAATATGTGAAAGGACATGCATGATGCATGGGTTAGGATTTCGGACATGGTTTTCATGGTTGGTCACAAATCTCAAGTACACTAATTACCTCAATTATATATATATACTTCAGATAAACAAAAAAAAGAAAGAAAGAGCTGAAGATGAGCCAATTAATAAGGCCTAATGACCTATATATTAGTACTATTATTTGCTTTCTTATAAATTCTGCTACATCGTCTCAAACAAGTCAGTGTCCATTAACTTCGCGAAGAGACGCTAAAAAATGCATGTCTTTTTTTTTTTTTTTTTTGGGTGGGTTCCAAATGGAAACCGCTGTGTAGTAGAAAAGTGGTTTTTGTTTCAGCCGTTGTTTCTGTAATATATGTCTGCACTGCATGGGAGGGAATTGTGGGGGTGAAAGTAATCTGATGTTTCGTCATGAGCTGACACGTGTACGGCCCAGATAGGGTAATTTCCTAGATGCTCTTCCAAATGCATGATGACAAATAAAACAATTTCTTTATGTCACATCAAACAGGCTAGTAAACGTTCAGTCAGGTAAAAGATGTGTTTTTCTGCATGCTTCCATGCATATGTTAGGGTTTTGGCCTTTTGGGACTTGATTAGCTCACCGGTAGGAAAAGTAAAGTCTCACCCACGAGTTCTAGATGCAACGTGGCACACACACATTATATAATGTTTTTATTTTTTAATTTTTATTTTTTTGTTGGGGGATGCAGGCTTACAAGCTCCTTTTGTGGAGTTCGATCAATCTTTGGTGTAAGATCCAAACAAACACACACATATATATGGATGACTGTGATGATGTAAGTGATATAAATTTTGGACAAAGTTTATTTTTAAAAATTAGATTGCAAAGCGAGGATGTTCAAGAATTTATATATACGATTAAGATTAAATTTAACTCATGTGAAGCACAAGAATCATAACATATCACTACGCTTTATAGTTAACATCTACGTCGATCCACTCTATCGCTATTCATGACCTGATAGTAGCCCTTATTGATCTTTTGACGGGTTCTACTAATTTATCAGTATTCAATGACTTAATACTATGCTCATACATATATAGTAACAAGATATTTTAATCCAGCCTGACCCACTCTATTGAAATTGACCAAACTAGAAATTTCTCTTTTGGATTCAATGACTTAATACTATGTTCATCATGTATAGTAACAAAACATATATCAGTCTAGCTTATAGGTCGCCTCCTTTATGACTCGACCACGAAGCTGCAACCTATTTGATCATTTTCTCAATGAATTGCGTCAAAATTCATACTCGACGTGGTGACTGGTTTTGATGCCAAATTATACAAATCTTTGGTACGTAGAATTCATCTTTGAAAATTGACCTGCAAGAAAATGGTACCCAATAACTTATATACACATGGTTAAGATTATACTTTAACTATATAAGACACTTAACATGTAATTAATAATATCATTGATTCCAAAAATGCCTTGTGAGTTTTACTGCATTTGTTAATTTTGTCAAAGTTTTCTCCCGTTAGTGAAAAATCCCAAAACAGAAAGTGTGTTATGATCACTTTGAACTCGAAAAGATTTCATGTGATATTTTCAGGAAGCTATGTACTATGTACGAATCATCTTCGTATCAGTCAACTATACATCGATTAATATGGTCTTAGTATTGGGGTCTTGAATTAGAATTTCAACCCCATAATTTTCTTCAATTTTATTAAATATTTTACGTATTGGAGCCATTGGGCATCACTTGTTGTGGAGGCGTTTGAGCTCTCGCATGAAATAGAGGCTATTAAAGTATTAATTAAAAGTAATGCTAGCTAGATACTATAATTATATCTAACATTCATCTAACAATGCTGACGTGACCTTCCAAACCAAGTTACCAATTATTGATTTTTTTTTTAAATAAGAATTAATCCAAAGGTTATTTGGGAGTGTCATGTCAGCATTGTTTGATGAATTTTGGATATAATTAAAGTATCTAGCATTTCGCTTTAATTAAATGATTAATCCGTTTAAACTTTTATGATAAGTTGTGGTTTAACACATGCATGCATGGTATCAAAGCAAATGTATTGAGTTGGAGTTAACCATGCCTCTATTATTCATTTTCTGTTTCAATTAAATATTTCAGGTATTGAGTTTCAGTACTTATTGAAGGAAAGTTTGTAATTAAATAAATTATTTTTTATCTATTTAAATTTTTAAGATAAATGATGATTTGACTTATAGAAGTAAAGAATAAGTTTAAGTCGAAAGTCATTAATTTTTATCCTTTAAACTCCTTTCATCAATCCTTCATATTGTTAGGTGGGAACCACTAGCCTAACGTACCAACCAAGTTTTGTCTTGTGGCCACATGTACTCACAGTGAAACAAGGTAGAAAACTCAATAAGATAATTATGCCTTAGAAAAGGAGAAAAGGTTTCTCATCACTTTGAGATACCAAAGCCTTGAGAAGAATTTGATTGGACATGTAGATGAACTTTTTGCTATTAGAATCATAATAATTGAACAAAGGTATGAAACGTAGGGTAGGTAGGTAAGATTGTGGGCGGTCGATAGATTTGATTGAACTTTTAGATGAAAGTGATTTTGCCCGTTCGTTAGGATAAATCTGGAAAAAGTGTTTGCCTTTAGCAAATGATGATTTTCTTGCTGAATTGGCTTCTAATTTCGACCTACGAGGGTTTGGTTCAATGGAAGAACCATGTTTCTTCAAACTTTTGGCTCAAGTGTCATTTTGCTATCTGCCCCAAAGACATGCTCCTCAAAACTCTCTCTCTCTCTCTCTCTCTCTCTCGTGTGTGTTTGTTTGTTTACATGCATTTGGATTGAGGGAATAAAGCATTGATTATGAGACCCCACACCCCACAACGATCGATGTCAATTTTCACATGATAAAAAGATTAAAGCAATAGGTCGTTCTCTATCTCCTTTTATGGTTCCACATGAAGTAAAGATAAAGCAATGAGTTCCTCTCTCTCTCTGATCTCTCTCTCTCTCTCTCATGCACCTAGATAGCAAGACAGCAAAGGAATGCACGGTACGTGTAATCATAATCATTGTTAGAAAATTATGCATTAATTCCACAGTCTTCAGGTGTAACATGTTCCCAGGAATCAAAGAAATACATTGAACATACACGAGAGAGAGAAAGAGAAAGAGAAAGAGAATATCGCAGCCTCCCCGCTGTCTTAAACCGTGTGGAAAATGGAGTACTGACTCTATATGGTGGCCAGAAACTTTCATTATTTCATTGCCTACGCGCAGCCTCCTTATTGTCTTACGCTGAAAAAAATACTATGACTAGGAGGGTTGTGGAATATTTGTCATGCACGCTTTTGGAAATTGAACAACCTTTCAAGTTTCAAGTTGAAAATTGACATTGATCGGATGGAAGACATAAAAATTTGACATTTGTTTTTTTTAGTGTTGAAAAATTTAGTGTCGAAACATAATTTGATTTAAATTTTAAGTTTAGGGTTAAGTTGATATAAAAGTTGATCTAAGACATAAGAATTCAAGTTTATGTATGTTGTCCAACATACACCTAGTCAGAGTATTTTGACATTAGATGAAGACGACAAGCTTAGTGGTGTTGGAAAGATGATTCAAAGAGCCACAACTTTGTATTTCACGGAGATTTTCTAATTTTGATGTGTACTAGGTTAAAATAGGTTGCCAATAGAAGTCTTAAAATTTGGACATAATGGCTCAATCAATGCTCGGTCGACCAAGGTGATGCAAAGATGATGATGACAGTCCATTAGTAAAACCCAAGAGGGTCGATCGATGCCTCGGTTGACCGAGGTAGTGAAATCATATATTTTTATTTGAAACCCTAGTTTCTTGATTGACCAAACTTAAGGCTCGGTTGACTGAGACCCTCTGCTGAGTGTTTTAAACTTAATCGACTTTGACTTAAAACCTTGATTTTTCACCTCTATATAAGATATCATACCAAGACTTCTAGAGATCAAGAGAGACAGTTTCTCATTTTTTTTTTTGTTTTTTGGATATGCTTATTCTTTTTCTTGAGCTTAAACAGATCAAAACATTCTGCTAGTTTTTTTCTTAGCCTTTCAAATCACAGAATAGTCTGCAACCACTGGAGTTTTGATTTTGACGCCGATTTGGTTCGTTCGTAAAGGTGATCCATATAGAAGAAGGCTAAAGGTTCTTGAGCCACTATGGTAGGAGGTGAACATGTCGTTTACCAGAGTTGCAAATTGGGTCTTCAGAGTTACAAATGTTTTGTTTGCAAAAACAGTTTGTAACGTAAGGGTTTCTTTATTTTTTAAATTGATTATTATTATTATTATTATTTACAGTGGATGCTTTTAAATTTTTAAGGCTTCAAGAGTGGTTTTATTTTTGAAGAGTTCTTCAAAAAGATTTCCACTTCGTTACCATAATTTATGTTTTGATTTCTTTTACTGCTTTCTTAATTTCAGTATTGGCATTTGTGGTGGTTGAATTGAAAGTTGATAACTTTATTAATCTTAATTTCTGTTATAAGGAGTTAAGGAATTTTATAAGGAATGGTATTTTAGTTCCATGTATATAAGGAATTTTAATTGTAATTTTTACATTTTCATTAGGGGTGAAAATGCGGTTATGGTTAGTAGTTATTGTCTCTAAGGCTCTAATCGTAAACGTCTTAGGCAGTTAATATAATTTGCTAACCGCCTCCACACTGCCTTCGGCGGTTAGCGGTTATTTAAACCTATAACCGTCCTACTATAACCGTTTTTTTTTTTAATTATTATTATTTTTTTTTCAAAAAAAGAAAAGAGGAAAAAAATAAAACAACAAACAAAACCTTCTGGTTATTAGTCCTCCTCCTTTGGAAGAAGAGCAACAATAAACGCGATGCGATGGTGATGATTGCTCCTGTTAGTATTGGATTAACATTGATCAAACAAAAGGAAATAACAAAGAAAAGAGGAAGAGAACCAAATCGCTATGATATAAAAATGCAACCCACGAAATCTACGCAAACCGATCAAAAAATATCTAAGAGGAGGGAGAAGTCATGCATCATGGTCGGAGTGAAGGTTTCAAGAAAATTATGACTTGAAACCCTATATGAAATGAAGTCGTTTTGTATATATATATGGGCAGGTGGTTACCAATTAAAACCGCTAACCACCTATTCCTAAAACCGTTAACTGCCTTGCCATAGGCAGTTAGTGATTTTTTTCCAACTGTTTATAAAAGCGATCAGGTAGTTATGTAGCTAGCGGTTTAGGGTGGTTAGCGGACGGTTATTAACACCTGCCTTTCACTCCTAATTTTCATTGATCTTGATTGTGTACCGAAATGTTTGTCCAAGGTTTAGGTTGTATTGTCAAGCATATATACGAAGCATAAGGCTGGCTTCCCCCTTGCTGTTGGGGAATTATCATTTCCAAAGTTCAAACAGGCCCATCATAAAGTTTAGGCTCAACTGATTTATCCGACCCTTGTAAACCCACATCAGCCGGTGTACCCGACCCAGATAAACTTGATTTTACAGTGCCCAGAATTCGAAATGTCCATAATAGATCACAAGTGGGCCTGAAAGTTCAACTAAGGCCCACCCACAGTCAACAGAGTCTAATTCAACTAAGGCCTAACCAATTCCCAATCATATACAAGAAGCCATGAGAACCCGAGATACCCTGGCGTATCTCGGGCGCTCAGGCCACGTTCCACAAAGCTGCTCCCAATCCAAACGTGGACGCACACATTCAGGATCATCAGAAGGCACACATTCCATGATGTGCAATAACCCACAGACCATGATTAGAGAGACGTTCTTCCTCATTTCAAGGGATGACCCGTCTCAATCCTACAGTATAGATACAGATCAACTTCTAGGTATTCTCTGGTTGAAATTATCATTATTGAGGCATTTATACAGATTATCTAAAGAACTGACTTAAGCATCAGAGTGAGATCAACTGGCACCCCCAGCAAGCACCCTCATCGACTTTCTTATTTTACAGAAGGAGACCATCGCCAGTTTGTAAAGCTTGTGTCACTAAACCGAAAACTGTTTTAACACTTGCTAGGCCTTGTCGTTTTTTGTTTTTTGTTTTTGGAGGAATGTCTTAAGATTCTATTTGTTTTTGTTGTGATTTCTTTTAAGTTAATTCTTAGTTATCCAAAAAAGAAGAAGAAGCATATATAATGCTGGAAAAGAAGATGTCCTCTAAACAAAGCATACATTTTGTGTGATTAAGACTCTACTAGTCTCTCATTTACCATCTTGTTTGTTTTTAAAAATTTCTAGTACCTTTTTCATCATCATATATATATAGTAATTCTATTTAATAAACTAACTGATTTTTACTACCATATAATTTATATGATAATTATATATAAGTCTACTAAATAATATTATTCGCATATATATATATATATATTAAGCAACCTTAAGGTTGGTTTCCATAACCATTTAATTTGCATCGTATATGTAGAGTTGCGTGTATGTTTTTCAAGAATTGGAATATAGGCTAGCTAGTGCTCTAGCATCGAGAAATTGGAAGATGATGCAATTTTAGAGTGGATATAATTGTCCTATAAAAAACAAAAATATAAGAATAATTTTCTCTAGTGGCACCATATCATCTCGACAATCAGCCGGCTTAATCAATCTTTGTGTCTTTATATTATTATTATTGGCTGCTAGCTACTGCCAGTAGTGCCGCAAATATTAAAGCAATTAAATAACTTTCTTACATATATATATATATTTTATTTTTTTTTTAATTTTTTGGTAACCACCTAGTCACTGCTGAATAGGGAAAAAAAAAAAAAAAAAAGGGAGGAGGGGGGGGGGGGGGGGGAAGGGATGGGGGGATTACACCTTCCACCTCCCACCTCCAAACTTTTACCGTTTTAGCATTTAGACCACAAAACTTTAAAATGTGACACTTATCCCTCCAGCTGTCACTTAATTTGTTTTAAAATGCCCTTAAAAATTATTAAGAAATAATAATAATAATAAAAAAAAACTAAAAGACACCAAAAAAACATAAGAGAGGAAAAAGTCTAGGTACTCTCATCAAAGTACCACACAATTGACAATGTCTCCCTAAGCTTTCAATTGGGATAGTATTTTCCAAAACTACTAAAAAATTGTCAATATCCCCCTAAGGCAAGGACTTGTTAGGGGTGTATATGCGGATGCCGTTATTTGTAAAGTTCGTAGTCGCATCCGCACAATGTGGATATCATTTTTATATATTTGTATCTGTATCTGTATCCGCATCTGCATCATATTTTTACTAAACGCATCTGCCTGATTATTAAATGCGGTTATTATCCGTTATCCGCATATTAGGTAATGAACATATATATTCTTTTGGACCTTCTTTGGGCCTTTGTTAGGGCTTATTTTTAAACGATTTTAGTGTTTTGAGCTTCTTCTTTTTTTTTTCTTTTTTTCTTTTTTTTTTTTTTTTTTTTTTTTTTTAAAGCCATAATCTTTTGAAAAATATATTGATTTCACATTACTTTTACTTAAATGTTATACGAGAAAGTAACATAACCAACCAAACAAATGTAAATATAACCTATATCAAATTCAAAACGACGCTATTTTGGTATTAAACACCAACACTACGTCGTTTTGGTGAATTTATTATATAGTATGCAGATGCAATTAATAACAGCATTCGCATACTCTAAAAATCACTATCTATATTTATAATATAGAGAGTAGTTTTTATTATCTACATTCTTGTACGTGGATAGCAGATTCAGACTGTAGCTTTGAGAGGACATGCAGCGGTAATTATGGTGGCGGTGGAAATAAAAATGTTTCTTTGTTAACGAAGGGCATGCCCTTTAAGGACTTGGATAAGTTGATCTTGAAGCCTGGAGGTGCTTCCATTGGAAGAATTGCTCTGGCTTTGGCTTGCGTAGAATTTACATTGTTATATATTGTATATTTTGTTTGAATTTGTCACTATTTTTTCTTTTTTAAAAAAATAGTTTTTGTTTTTTTCAATAGAATTTATAGAATTTTTTATTTTTATTTTATTAGAGGTATTTTTGTCATTGAGGGAGTAAAAATATTGACAACTTTTTAGTAGTTTGAGGACATGCATTGTCATAATTAAAAGTTTGGGAAGGGGACAATGTTAATTATGTTAAAAATGAAGGAGTGGCTGAACCACCCTTTAACTGGTTGGGGTGGACGGTTCGGCCAACCCCAACTAGTCAAGATGGTAGTTGTACGACGTATGCATGCTTAAGGCGGTCGGCATGCACCGCCGTTTGGCATTGTCAAGATCATAGCACCACGTCTCCACATGCTTGTCGTCGCGCACCACAACAAGACACACCACTTCCTAGCACCGCCCTTCTCAAGGCTTGTTTTGTCCACTTGCATGGCCTTCTCACCGTTGCACCTTGCACTCCGGTTCATCACCACACAATGTCACGGTTCGACATAGGCGGTTCTCGCACCACAATTGAAGTCACGGACCAATGGCGGCAATTGGGTCGCCACAAATCTTTTTACTCCATGCAGGAACCACGTAGGTAACTATCGGTATGCGGCAATTGGGTTGCCACATATTTGGCACTATTCCCAAATTTGTCAAGCGGGTGACTGAACCGCCTTCACATATTGTCAAGAGGGTAGTTTGGCCACCTTCCAACCAATTAAGAGGTTGTCAAACCACGCCCTCAGCCATAAAAGGGTGGTCTGGCCACCATTTCTCCTTTCTATTTTATTAGAAAAATAAATTCTACGGGCATTTGAAAATTTCGAGTAAAATAATTCATGTGTAACGTACATGATTTTTTTTTGGCCCCTTTTAACATCAAATCCTAACACAAAAGGTGTACTTTGTAACGGGCAGTAATTGAAAGAGCCAAAACATGCAGCGTACTATGCACGTCACCGGCCAGTACTACAGAAAATTTTGAACTTCTCTAGTCAGTACCACACATACTGAAATTTTTGAATACTCTAGAATATATTGATTTCTTCTAGCTGCTTTTTTAACTGAAGTAGCTACATCTTTTCAATTTTTTAGATTCAAAAACTGTATCAATTACAGCTAATACATGCATGAGTTGACATGATATGATGCCAAAATGATGATATATAGGGATGAACAATAGTACCCTATGTGATTAATATACTTAATTAGTTATCATATATTATTTTTGTTAGGTAAGTTATTGTAGAGCTAGATAGATAGAGATCATATATATATATATATATGTGTGTGTAATAATTATGTCAATATTTTTTTCCAAAAGGATGAGCTGTGAAACATGAGGGATTTCAAGAAAGGCCGACAAAGCCTAAAGTAGACCAGAGAGGGTTAGTGTTTCCTCCACCGTCGGCAACAACAAAATCTAAATCCTTGAAATCTGTTCGTTTCCATCCACATGTACACACCGGCCTTGACCTGCAATACTGACAAAGTTTCCGGTATCCCTAGCAAATAGCATATCATGTAATGGAGCCAATCCCCCCCCCCCCCCCCCCCCCCCAGTCTTCAATTAAAGATATGCGCAGCAACGGTTGGCCTAACGCTTTATTAATATGCCCCCACACCGATCGACTCCCGGGGGTCCCGGGCAATTGCATGCATGCATTTCAACTACAAACTTCACAAATTAAAACACCCTCCAAATTAACCGTCATCCGCGGTGGTTCAGTGGTAAATAGGTCTGAGTATACATGGTTTAATTGGAAAATTAAGAGAATGCCCGCGGTTCTTCACCATTAATTTAGGCCGATTGTGAGCAATTTTCAACGAGTAAGTGATACCATGATAATTAATACTCAGATAAAATAGCTACAGTTGATCGCCTCCCCTCTTGGTTTTTTAATTTTAATTAAAAAAAAACCCTGAAAATTAAGGAAGATAACATATATATAGACACGTAATTATAATTCTTTTACGAGAAAATGCTATACGACTGCCGTAAAACTGGAATATGATCCTCTCCATTTCAAATAAAATGGATACTATCCATTTTATAGTCAAGATTTAAAGTTGATGCATCTAATGGTGTACACGATTTCACATTATTTAAATTTTTAAAAGACGTGCCAACATTAACTTCATATATATCATTAGATCCATTAATTTTAAATCCTGGCCTTTCATTTGAAATAGATAGTCTCAATTTTATTAAATAAAATGGAGAGGATCCTATTCCCGTAAAACTGGAATGGCGTGGAAGTGAAAATCAATCATTGATTTTTCTTTTTTTACAAGCTTTTATGTTGATTCAAAGACTGATTTTCATGATAATGTCACGATCACGATAACGTCTTTCTTAGTTAATGTAACGTTGACTTGATAGTGAGAAACAATTAGTGGCTAATGAATAGTTGAAACTTGACTAAAAACTATTCATTAAATAAGCCAACGGAGAGGATAAAATGGAAATGATCCTATTCCTATAAAACTGGGATGACATGGAAGTAAAAATTAAACCATTGATATTTCTTTTCTACAAGTTTTTATATTAATTCAAATACTGATTTTCACAATCACATCACGATCACGATAACGTCTACAATAACGTCTTTCTTTAATGTAACATTGACTTGATAGTGAGAAACAATTAGTGGCTAATGAATAGTTGAAACTTGATTAAAAACTATTCATTAAATAAGCCAACGGATCGAGAGGATAAAATGGAAATGATTCTATTTAATTCTCATAAAATTGGGATGGCATGGAAGTGAAAATTAAACCATTGATATATCTTTTCTACAAGCTTTTATATTAATTCAAAGGCTGATTTTTACAATCACATCACAATCACGATAACGTCTATAATAACGTCTTTCTTTAATGTAACGTTGACTTGATAGTGAGAAACAATTAGAGGCTAATGAATAGTTGAAACTTGACTAAAAACTAATATGTTGACATGGTTAGCACCGGCAATCCAATAGTGACGGAGCTTAGTCTCCCTGACTCCCCCACCCATATCCCCCATCTCCCCCACATATCCCCCGACTCCCCCACATATCCCCGGACTCCCCCACATATATATCTTTAGATTGCTTCTTAATGGATGTGGCCTAAAGATCAACCGGCCTAATGACTAATATATTCGGTCTACTTAATTAGCAGCGATTTTACCTACTCGATCAATATCAATGACGGATCGGATCATTGGATGCGGTGCTTGGATTTCTCATTGACGGAATCAGCATGACTGTACGTGTACTAGACCTAAATTTAATTATATAGTTGCATATATCTATATATTTATATATATATACCTTGTTTACCAAGTATGTTAACTCTAACTTGTTATAAGCTTTCTTATAGTTTTCTTCATTTGTTCTTGGAAAGCTGTCGTAATCGCATCGCGGAGCAATAATAACCACATGATTGAACATCATGAATACAAACAAAATACTGGCCAAAATAACATGAATAAAAAACCTAAATTAAACTAGCTAGCCAACTTGTTCTTCAAGCCCCTACTATATAATTACAGTATCACGATATGATAGTCGATTTGATTTGACTCTCCAAGAAAATAGGGTTTAGAGAGAGAGAGAGAGAGAGAGAGAGAGAGAGAGTACTACTATGTTCTTTTTGTCTTTTATTAATCTCTATTTGTATTCGGTGCATGTATCTGCCCGATCATCAATTTCCAGACAAATAGAAAAGAAGAAATCTAACATGTAGTTTTATTTTTTGGCTAGACATGCATGTTTCCATGAAGTTGATGTATATATATTTAATTCTTGATTCAACTTGTGTGTGCGTGTTTTTGTGTGAAAACATCCAAATATGTGTCACAATGCTGTTCAAAGGTTATTGTTCAATACCAGCCATATAAATCTACGAGAGGACCACCTAATTAACCACATGTATGAACACAACAACATAATATGTGCATTTGCTATGGTACCCTTATTAAAAAGCACTAGTATCTTGACATTGATCTTAGTTGATCGAATCGAGCTCATTCAAACACACTACGAGGCTGTTCGAACGGGATTTGCACATATTACTTCAGTTGATCGAGGGAGGCCGGACCGATTAGGGTGGTCGATGTTGGGAGTCATAAATTAGGGTGATTGAAGATGAGTTGATTTTGACCAAGTTCTTCTCGTTCAAACAAGAAGGGATCCCGTTTGAACAATACTAGCCTAGTTGTGAGGTGGTAATTAGGGTTGTTTATTTTGCAATTTTATGTATTTGTACAAATGACAGGAAAAAAATTTAAATTTATCCGAATCTCCAATCTTATGGTTTATGTATTATTTATGTTTCCGTTGCAAAGTGATAGAATAGCATACTTAAAGGTCAAGACTCAAGAGAGTATCATAGTAATGCACCAAATATTAATAATATGGGGCATTACAAGAAGCATCAAGAATTCTTTCCATCTGTTTGTACTCCCATTTGTTCTATATATATATGGACATTGCATGAGACTATTCATCCCCTTTTTGAATTGGAGCAAAATTAGTTGAACAATTATTCATAACAAATAAAATCTTTATTATTTATATATAAAAAAAATCATGCCAAATATCGCTAGAAATCTTTCTATATATGCTTTTTGAAAGACACTTATAATCCACGAGATCAATCTTGGAATATTTCAATTCCTATCACATAGGTTGCCTCCCACATGTACGTCTTTCATTTCAAATTTCTTGGAGAAAACTTTATTGGTTTCATGCAATAAAATATGATCACTATTGGTAAGCAATATATTGTCAACATATAAAATAAAAAATAAGGAAAAATACACTAATTAGCCGCCCCAATAGATATGGCTGGGATAGTTTACCACCCATATATACACTTTCATTCGAATAATTTACCCACATACACATTCAATAGATGTGTGATAAATCAAATCTTATTATAAAAGTTATCCGTTAGTCTAATGCAATTATTAGATGTTACATAATGTGTTTATCATTTACTACATATCTACCTGAATTATAAAATAACCAATCTTCCTTAATATATGTGCTTCAATATGGTTTAAGATGCAAAGTTGACATAGATTGCATTTGTAAGTAGATAAAATTTGGTTTAAGATGTTTACAAAATTCGGAATTTTTTTAATAATCCAAGATAACATATGCTTCAATATGCAAAGTTGACATGCATATTGAAGCACATATACTAAGGAAGAATATATGATTGTTTTGTACTTTGAAAGGATAGCAAAGGACGAACGTCTCGTTTAACATATAACTCCGTTACATCTAATTAACAATTTCTAATATTAGATTAAGGTTTTAAGTTATTACAAATCTAACGTACAAGGAGTACATTGTTCAAATTAAAAGTATAAGTGTTAGAATATATGGTCAAATGCGATTATATCTTTATCATATACTATAACAGTAAGAATTAATTTGACATTTACATCAAATTGTAAGGGTTGTAATTGTTATTTTTCCTTTAATTTAATTTATACAAAACATCACATAAAATATATGAATCAACAAAAGATGTTTTTTTTTAAACAAATCATCAATCCTACGTTACACAAATCATCAAGGATATATATTTTTAAACAAATATATATCCTTTTTCGCAAATCTCAAATAATTAATTTGATAATAGATGCTAGAAAAGTACGGTTTCCCTCACTTGGCCGTCAATCATCAATCCTACGTTACACAATAATATTGGAAATTAATTGTATAAATTTGTAAGTAGAGAGAGGCCCAAATTTTCTTTTTCAATTATATTTTCTTTTTCTTTTTTTTCATTTAAGGCTTCGTTTGTATCGACGTAGAATATGTTTTAGAATACGTTTTTCCTATTTTTTAGTATTTGGTATGACCGAAAATATTTGTCAAACCTCATAAACATATTCAGTTGACAAAAAAAACCTTCTTTAATCTCCCGTAAAATGGTTTTCGTTTTTTTAAAATTGTAAACTATTTTTCGAGTTTGAGTTTTTCTTTCTCGCACGCACTCTCTCTCGCAAGTCATTCTATGCTGTCGTCGAAAGTTGTCGGCCGTTTCCCACTACCGTAAGAAGTCGCCCGTTGTCGTTTGTGGTCGCTAATTTTCCATAGGAGTCAAACGCCGAAATATTGCTTTCAGTTGAAATCATTTTCCTAAAAATGAATTTGCTGAAAATATTTTTTAACAAAAACATTTTATGTCAAAATAAACGAAGCCTAAGTAAGCAGAGTCCACTTTCCATCAAAAGAGTTATAAATATTAGAATTAAATAATGAGATGTACGTGTTTGGTGTCATTTTCTTGTATATTTCTTTTGCAAATACACCATTGAATCTATAGAACTTACATGTGGTCTCATATAATATATATTCAATTGTAGATTTGTACATCTCTTGTACGAAAGATCCTGCAAGAGAATGAAACCAAACATTTCTCTTAATATATAATCATATCTTTTGGACCCAAGTGGCCCACTCAAAGTTGTCGTTAAAGAGGTCTAAAACAAACTTAATTAACTGAGCAATTAAGGAGCTGGTTGATTGAAATTAACTAAGTTGAAGACTTAGTTGTCACCGTATCTCTTAATTAAAGACTTAAACATTGAGATTATCGATACATGCATGCACTGATCATCGAGTGCCAGTTGGGTCTAATCTGTTTTTTTAAATAGGTTTCAGATTTGTTGGTGAAAATGGATGGCATTTCACTATTTTTACTCGGAAAATATTAGCTGCGCTGCATAATATATATATCTGGTAAAAAGTTATTTTATTCCTTTCACCAACTTCCAAATTAAGTAATCCTTTGGAGTTGGACGACTCGGGATTCTTCGGTCCTTTTCTGTAAAAAGAACACAAAATATATATTATATGTATACTTAATTTGCATCGATTAACTTTTTGATTATTAAATCGTATCACTGCCAACTTAAGCCTATATGATCGGTGTGACTTTGAGTTTCAGTAGGGTTTTCTTTAATCTTTTGCTGCCATCGATCCGTTTCTTTGTTGACTAACAATTGCATGCTTAGTTGGCCGGCCGTGTGCTTACTACATCGATCAACCAAGAAGCTCGGAGATGATTTGCAATAGCTGGCTAAGTGGCTAGCTAGCTGACACTTTAGACCAAATCAATATATATACCCTGCATTCAAATATATATTATTATTTAATTGAAAAAAAAAAAAAAGGTAGACAAGAATGTACGTGTTAAATTTACACGTATCTCTCTAAATATCTTTAGAGATTTAACTTATTAGGTGTTGTAAAAAAATTAATTACACTATAAAAATTACTGTTTTTTTTTTTTTTTTTTTTACTTTACTAAAGGAAATTCTATGTTTAATTACACGTACGAGCTAGTCTACGACATTTGTCTTATTGCCGTACATTTGTTATGCGGGCATGTTATCGTCTCACATGTAGAGAAAGATGCGTTGAATAGATATTTCTGCAAACTTCTCAAATATCTGTTATTTAAACTAATTTTCATATGTGAACTGTACCATTAACACATTTTTTTATAAAAAAATAAATTACAAAAATCTTTTAAAAAAGCAAAACAAGTCTTGCAAAAAAAAAAACTTCTCAAAAAATTACTAAACACATGCATATTTTGATATTGTGCATGTGGAAGTTGTATTGTTACATGTAGAACAAATAAAAAGAATTAAATTATATATAAAAAAAGAAAATTAAATAGAGGCATGCGTGGTGGCCACTAGTGGTTGCCTGGCCCATGATGACGGCTGATTGGAGCCACCATGGGGCGCTAGATAGATCTGGCAACCACTTTCCGATGGCTTTGTGGTGGCTTTCAGGATTATCAAGTGCCCTTGCGTTGGCCTTCAAAAGCGTCTAGCGCAACCACCACCATGGCTGCTGCCTTGCGGGTGACCACCACATGGAACAGAGTAACTCCATCAATTTTTATTTTTATTTTTTTTAATATTTTATTTTGTTAAAAAGTTTTCAATTTTTCAAAAACACCATTAAAATTTTACCAAATCAATTTTTTTTTTTTTGAACCCCTTATATATAATACTTTTTTAAATATGGCTCCTACCAAATTAATTTCAATTTTTGATTTTTTTTTTAATCAAAACTCATATTACGAAACACTTCACAAAACTTACCTATCCAAGTGTTTGTACAACAATAGTTTTAGCTTGTTGGATTGTCAAGCACATCATTCAATTCTCTCATTTTACATAGTTCTTCCTTAATTGGCGCATCTAGCATTACTCTTTGATTCATGTACCACCACAACAAAACTAGTATGTATATATATATATATATATATATATATATATCTTATTTTAGGAGCTGGTTACACTAATCTTGGAAAAGGAACATGCATTATGTTTATGATCATCAGAGATAGGCAAACGTATATTTATTATGGAAAAAATAGAAGGAGTACAGTAGTAGCTTTTGTAGTTGGTATTCCATCACATGGATTCCTCTGTACATTGTCTGGCGTATCCAAAGCTACGTACAAACTTTGTAGCTCAGTAGGTTTTTCTATCTCTCTTGTAAAGTTGTTAAGCTTTTTCTCTCAAACTTTGTGAGAATCTCTGCAATTGTCAGCTTTTTCTCACTCAATGGCTCGTACGTCCGACCGTATTATTTCCAAATGACGAAGCTCCTCCTCCTGTTTCGTTAATCTCAAGGTTTTTAAAATGTTTCTTGTATGGCGCGTAAGTCTCCCTCCTTCAAAAAATGTGGCCTCTCTCGGAGTTTGATGTTCACGCTCAATGAGGAGTACTGGAAGAACAGCATTACTTCCATGCACGTAGATCTCAGGTCACAAAAAGCCCATTTCGTGTTGATGTCTTTGCACTGCTCTCTCTTTCTTTTTTTTGTTAATTTTGGTACAATTTTTTTTCTTAATTTCTTTCCCCTTCTCGAGTGTATATATATATGTGGCTATCTAGGACAAAGCACTGCTGCATCTTTTAGGAAAACAAAAAATAAATATAAAAGGTATTTGGAATAGAAGAACTTTGAAATGATTACAATTTGGTCATTTGTACATCTTTTACTTCTTTTGATTCTTTTATAGCTCTTTTATTCATCTTGTTAATTTTGAATTGAAACTGTAAATTTAAGCATCTGTAAATCAGAAATTAATGAAAAATAACATTATTTTTATTCTTTCATACAAAATATTTCTCATGTCTCAAAATAGATGATAGTATTTTTCTTTTTCTTTTTTGTTTCAAAATACAAAATAAAAACTTTTCTACGAGTAAAAGTTTATAGGTATTTAATTTTCTATATTATCCTCGTATTTTTCAGTAAACAAACAAGATTAATTCTGTGGAATACTAGAGCATATTTGGTGTTCTCCTGGAATGGTATAGAAGTAATTTTTTTGATTAAAAAATAACATCTATGCCATTCAAAAGGACATAGATGTAATTTTTTAATTACATATATACCATTCCAGGAGAACACCGGGAGATGCTCTAACATTTTTTAATTTCTTAATTATAAAAAATTATGTCACTACTAAAATTAAAGAACGGATATCTTATGTATTTAATAAACCCATATTATGTGCTTTTATGTGAAGGAGTAACATTCTAATGATCGATGCTATATTTAATATATTTTTACCAAGCAAAGTTAAACCTTCATGTACATATGCCTTGGCTTTTGCACTTGATTTCTTTTAATTTAGTTTATTGGCTTAGATCTCTGAGTACGGGCGGAGCGATACAATCAAACGCGAAAATATGGTTATTTTTGTGAAAATTATATATATATGGATGACTTGTCTAAATTAATATTCTTAAGAGAAATGATTCATTTTCTCTATTATAAAATTATTATTATTGGATCTGTAGGGTCCATGTTATCTTACACGTACATGAATTGCACAGATTCAATAATAATTAAAAAAGAAAAATGAGAGAAGTACCAAAGAAAAATGTATAGCACGTCTCTCTCTTCTTAATGATTCAAAATCAACTATATATTCCATCAATTTGTTCACCATTTTCAGAAAATGTGAATATGTATAAGATAAGATTTTTGTAAATATATATATGTTTATCCTTTAATTTATATTCAAACAATTATAAACCACTTATTATCATATTTACTTGATGAGGTGACAAGTGACCCTACGACGTGCCCATATATAGGGGTCTTGAGAACAAAATCATATTTCTCAATACATGCTGTAGATTTTGTTTCATCATAAGATGGTTTCTCTCCAGCAATAAGTTCAATTTTATTTCACGTGCAATATGCTGTAGATTTTGTTTCATCTAGGCCTTTAAAAAGCTCGATTTCTCCAGCCAAAGAAGACCAAAAAGGCAAAGTGGTCTCTATGCTACTCCTCCACATGGGTCCTTCAGCTTAGAGTGAGTGGAAGTGAGTGGAAGTGAGAAAGAGGGAGAGAGAGAGAGAGAGAGAGAATGGCACTAGAAGCTGTGGTTTTTCCACAAGACCCATTTGGTTACAGTGGCAAAGATCTCTACAACTTGTTAGGAGGGAATTGGAGCTCCTACGACTTTGGCCTTGAAAAAGAAGATGAACAAGGCGGCTCCTTTGATTTTCTCGAGAACCAAACAGAAAACTGCCTCTACGGAGATTACAGTCCCTCACCTCCCTCAATGGTACAACATCTGAATCAGCTTCACCACTCCAATGCATCCTTGGACGCCACCAGTGCTTCTTTTCAAACCGCCAATGAATCCCAACAAGTTGATTCTTCAGCAACAACCATCCCTACTCGTCCGAAGAGACGCCGGGCAAAGAGTAGAAAGAACAAAGAAGAAATTGAGAACCAAAGAATGACTCACATTGCCGTAGAGCGAAATCGAAGAAAGCAGATGAATGAGTATCTCTCTGTTCTTCGTTCTTTAATGCCAGACTCCTATGTCCAAAGGGTATCTCTCTGTCCCTCTCTAATTTTTTTTTTTTTATATATATATTATTATAATTCACCGGAGTATTCGGGACTTCACCCTACTAGATCGATCTCCGAGACATCCTACAGGCCGGGTAAAGCTTGAGCTTTTGCTACACGGGTTGAATCTTAAACTTCGATGCTTCACTGTCCTTCTAATTTTCAGCTAGAAAATAGAATTTGTCAAAATACATTGGCTTTATAGACTTTTTCTTGCTTAATTGTCAATTTTTTTTTTTTTTTAATGGGTTTCTTTTGTTTCTTTGATCAGGGTGATCAAGCATCTATTATAGGGGGTGCGATTAATTTTGTTAAGGAGCTTGAGCAGCGCCTACAGCTCCTTGGTGTTCATAAGGAAATGGAGACAACATCGGATGGTGGTGGTGCATCTTTGCCCTTCTCTGAGTTCTTCACCTTTCCACAGTACTCAACAAGTTCGAGTCACTGTGATAATAATTCTGTGGCCATGAGTACCGAGCAAGTAGGTGAGATTCAATTGGCTATTGCTGACATAGAAGTGACGATGGTGGAGAGCCACGCAAGCCTCAAAATAAGGTCGAAAAGGCGGCCAAAGCAGCTCCTTAAGGTTGTCTCTGGGTTGCATACGATGCGCCTCACAGTGCTTCACCTCAATGTCACAACCGTTGATGAATTTGTGCTCTATTCTCTCAGTGTCAAGGTAAGAGAAACAGTTCTCACAAATATCCTGCCAAATTGGTGGAAATCTACTGTGGGTTTATGTCTATCCACAAATTTAACATTTTGTTGGGTTAATTTTATTCAGCTAAAAGTGATATTTTTGTGGTGGTTGTGATTAATGCAGGTAGAGGATGATTGTAAGCTGAGTTCAGTGGATGAGATTGCAACAGCTGTGCATCAGTTGCTATGTAGGATTCAAGAAGAGGCATATTGTTAATTGATCTGAAAAATCTTGTTTTAGTTGTCTCTATTTGACCTCGGTAGACCAAATGTGCCCATTTTCTCTTGCTTTTAGGTTGTCTCAAATTATTGAAATTAACGTTTACTTGTTCCATTCTAGTTATTTTGGGTTTCTTTTCTCTTCCTCTTCATTCTTTGGGTGATCGATCCCCTCTTGTTTTTTTTTCAGTTTTTAACCACACAATGGTTGGTCAGTTTAACCCATATCTTTTCCCTCTTCTGGATGAATATATAATAAAAAGGATATGGATTCACAATATTATATATATATATGAGATAGTTTAGGATTATATATATCAATGCCGACCGCAACTCAAAAATCATGGAAAATTTGTCAGTCATATAATTGTTTTCTCAGTTTATTTGCCCGACAATCTATTTTAAGAAATTTTTATTTTACTTAATTCTGGCCAATCGTTCCTAGCAAGTCCAAAAGTGGCAAACCCATCACCAGAAGCATGCAGCCAACAACAAAGGTACATACATGACTATAGATGATTATGATCGATATATTGACGTATTACTATTATAGATTCTTTCTTTCTTTTTTATCGTAGTTTATTCCTATTAGCGTAATGATTATGAAGCCATACACAGATTATATTGTTATTATATAATTTGAAATTAATTCAGTTCTAAAGTATTATCATTTTAGGATGTCAGAAAACGTGCATGGTTCCAATGGAAAAAAAAAAAAAGGTGATTTAATTAAGGCTGCCATAACTAAACAGCTTTAGAAGAGCTATTATATATATATATATATATATATACAAGCTTTTCTGAGTCTCAGTATTTATATATTTGCGCGCAGTGCTTTGAAAATACATCCCTGTATATATATGATGATAAAAAGACCAAGATATCATGGAACTTCGTTCCTTTTATAATACTAGTCATGCATGTCTAGGATAAGCATCATTATTGTATAGGACTTTCAAACCGACATCATTTGCGGTTTGAAGATACATGTGGACCATCGACGTTGTACGAAGTTCACGGTTGCATCCCAATGTGAAAAAAGGTTGATATGCTGGTGGGGTTTGCGTATCTTTGAGAAAACGGAATAACAGAGAATAATATTGTGGGATGTAAATTGGTAAAGAGACAATCGACAATTATGTGATGTTTGGAGAATGGGTACGATCGATCAATTGCAAAGGTTGTCAATTTTGAACTTGCTTCCGGTAAAAATAATAATGCTCTCTTGGTTAATTTTTTTCCACTAGCTAGCTTGGACATTTGTGGCTGCAATGATACTTTCTGTGTTAAATCAGAGCCCTACCCAAAGAAAAAAAGAAAAGAAAAGAAAAGCTAGCTTGTGATGGGAGATGTCGATTCTAAAGGTATTCATTCATTATAGAAGACTTATATTATAAACTGTTCTTACTTATACAACCTTTAATTTGTTACACGTACGGATTACCTTCACAAATAAACCTCGTTTGCTTCATATTAGAACTCTAATGGTTTTAGGTTTTATTATGAAACACGTACGCTGATCAACAGTTATTAGATCGATAACATTCAACAACAGAATTGTGCTCATCAAGGGAAGAAAGGAAGAGATAAAGTTCAACTAGATAACAAATGACAAGATAAGAAATAGAGTTGTGATTCGTTCTAACACAGTGGCAAATCACGAAAGTGCATGTGTCGTCTAGGTTCTTCTGTGGTTTAATGTCAAAAAAGAAACTAGGAGAAGTGTAGAATTTGTTTAGTCTCAATAACAATAGTAAACTTCTCTCACAACAAATTAAGGAATAATGTCTCTATCTCTTGGTGTATATAAGTCGTGGTATGTAAGACTTATATAGAATGGGAGAGAAAAAAAAAAAAGGAGCTTTTTAGGCTAAGTAGGCTAGGTTTTCACAATCTATCACAGTCTTGTTTGAACGAGATCTTGGGTTTCGCAATTTTGAACATGTAATGTTCGAACGAATTACTTCAAACATCAACACTTCGATCGAAATATTCTTTTATCCTCTTTTTCGATCAGTTTTCAAAAGAAGTTGCGAATGGAGCTCTCTGGAACTCATTTTGATCCTCGATTTGTTTGGGATGCGACCGTGATAACTACTGAAGCATTCTGCAACTGGATCTTCACATAATCTCATTCGAACCAACTTGGTCTCATTCGAATGAGATCTTCAGTTTTTATGTTTTTCACCCTTTTTGCTCTAAAAATGCATCGACTCAACCTTCAATCTAAAACTTACACCCAAAGATATTTTGACATTGAATTTGCCGATGCTAAAAACCTAACATCCTTGATTGTTGATTCCATATTTACTCCCATTTTTAATTTCTTTGTGATTATGTAAAATAATGAATGAATAATTTTTGTGTAATTTGACCTAGTTTGATTAACTTGTGTGGGGTTTGCAATTTAGTACAATTTGATTAATACGTGTTTGATGCAACCTAACACAAATGATCAGGAAACACAGATTCACATGGTCAGACTCGAAAGTATCATCATCTAAGCTTAATTGCCATAGTTATTACTTGAATTTTCGTGCATCCAGAAGATGTACAAAATCATATACATCTTCTCTTGGTAGAAGTCTCACCACCTCCTCATGAGGTTTTCCACCGCGTTGTGCGGTTGTTTTGAATGAGGAGGGATGGAGTCTTTTCCTTCCCTCCTTTTTCTCTGATCCGGTGGCTCTACCTCCGGCCACCTCCATTTATCTCCGCTCCTTTCCCTTAGTTGAGCTTCTAGTTTCAGCCTCGTCCATCTGCTCCCAGCCACAGCTCCTCTCCCTTTTTGAAGTTTTTAGATTTGGTTTTGCCAAAATTAGATCTATCAATTTTAGGAAATCTTACTCTATCATGCATGTGCCACTCCATCTTGCTCTTGGGCTCCCTCCGCTTTTCGCCACCACCAACCACGGCATCATTTTTCCATCACTTGCCAGCGTGTGTACAACACGTCTTAACGCGTGACCACTTTTGCCGCATGTGGCAGCTCCTCCCCTCCCTCTTTGCTGTTCCTGGCTTTCTGCAGCTATCCCCTTCACTTCGGTTGCCACTGCCGGCGCATGGTCTTCACACATCGACGATTGGGTTGCTCTTGCCGGCCGGCTTCTAGCCACATCTGCTGCTGTAGTCTGCCAGCCATCCGCTGGTGCTACTCTTTCATGGCTTTTTTTGGCAATCTTTTATTTTTTCCATGTATTTTTATTTTCCTTGTGTTTTGCAGCTCTTTTTGTATTTTGCTGCTTGTTTGTTTTATGGGTTGCTATCTCCTAACTCTTAGGCGACTTGATATTACCACATAAACTTTTGTAACCGAATTTGTGTTGATTCCTCTCTTTTCTGCAGTTCCTACATCGAACTACAATAGTGCATTCTCGGCTTTAGCCTTATTCCAGTAGTTGTTGTTGGTTCCAAGTAGGGGTTCATTAGGTTCGCTTTAATATGTGTCTTTTTGTTTCTGTAACCTCTTTATACGGTCCCTTGAGAGGATTGGGTTATTTGTTTGACCTATTTTTCAACTTTTATAATTATTTTCGCATTATTTTAGTTTGTGTTAAAGAACCCACCTGATTTTTCGCTTTTAGGATCATCTACTCTTTTCTTCCATTCGAATTAGGAGTGGTAATGATCATATTATGTAACCCTGTTCTTATTTAATTAGAAAGAAAGAAAAGAAAAGAAAGTTTTAGGACAAAGTGTGAAAGCAAAGCACACTAGGTTATGTTTGATTGCTTTTGTGCCAAACTAATTGATATAAGTCGCTGTCGGTGAATGACTGGAAATGAAGTAAAGAGAGGGTTTCTTCTGTATAACTTTATATGTGACCAGTGCTCTCTTAAAACGCGAGCCATGCACAGTTATTTATAAGATCACCAGTGTCTTATAGTGTGTTATAAAAATTAAACAATGCCTGCCTTGAGAGTATATATATATACATATATATGTGAGGTCTTCTTTTTATATAACAGATTTCTCTGCATGATTTTTATATCATTATCATATGATTTTTAAGCCTCCAGAGAGATGAACAAAATAACAACGTTTCTTGATTCTTGGAAACCTCTACTGCCTTTCGTTTTAGAAGATTCCCCTGACCTCTTTCTCTCTCTCTCTCTCTCTCTCTCTCCACATCTGTTCTTACCTTATTGTTTTCTAGTGTGGAATATTTGGTTGAAGGATTCTAACTAAACTCTTCTCATATATTTTAAGTTCGATATATGTTTAGTGCCACCAACAAAACATTGGCTTGCACGTAGCACCCCCGGAAGAAGAAAAAATGAAGAAGCAAAAGGAGATGCAAGAGGCTTCTCTCTCTCTCTCTCTCTCTCTCACACACACACACACACTGTGACACACACAAAAGAAATAGCTGAACACAGTGGCTTCCTTTGATCAAAACAGAGAACATTAAAAAGAAGAATATAATGGAGTAACAATAATTGAAAATAATGATGTGATATATTCTACCAATTAATCTACTGGAAATACGATTTGGGTTTTCTAGGCTGCATAGAAAAAGAATTTTGATCCCGAAATTAATGTTAGGAATGTCTGATTTCCTAAAGATTTAGTTGATGAATAAGCTGAATTGTGAGGTGACACTCTTCAATAATTGGCTTCATCAATCACCTCGTCAGCCGTATTCTAGCTATAGGTGGTTTTTGGTCCACAAATGTGAATAGTATTGACTCTAACCTCGTCGTGTAAAGGTAAAAGCGTAATTTCTCTTTTCTTTCGAGTAATTCTAAGAAGATAGATGTCATCAGATGACAAGAAATTTTGGATTCATGCTCTCTGAGAAATTTGGGCTTGTCCCTTTCTATGTTCCTTTTTTTTTTATTTTTTATTTTATTTTTATTTTTTTTGTAATTCCCAGTCGACCCTGCTTGTTTTGATGTAATGAAGAATATAGACAAGTGGTCCTTTGTATATTGTCTTAGTTTTTGGGACAATGTGGATCAAAACCTTTTCTTTTTCGTTTTGAAGGTAGTATATTCCCAGCAGCTGTACCAGTACCACATCCATCTCAAGTTTTGAGGGTTTCTTTTTTTCCTTTTATTAATTTTTTTAAAAAAAAATAAAAAAAAATTATTTTTTATAATGTCATTTTATACACATTTGATTCTACATGTATCGGTTAGAAGCGATAAAAATTTCTTACTTGTGAGATTCTGCTAGGAAAACGGATCCAAGTCTAGCGGATCGGCCCACTCTTACAGATTGATTATATAAAAAAGCTTGGCCTAAGATTAAGAAGGCTTAGGAGGTTGTCAACCACGTGGCCAACTACTCCTAGGGGTAAGCACGGGACGGGGCGGGGTGGGGCAAATTTTTGCCCTTTTTGCCCTCGTCACGCACCCTTGTGGTTTGAGAATTTCTCACCCGCAGTCCGCATAAAAGAAGGGGAATCCGCACAAGGGTGGGTTCGTGTGGGGCGGGGCGGGGCGGGTTTGGGCAAACAAGATGAAGAGACAAAATTACAAAAACATGAAACATCTATTCAGTCTATCCAAAATCCCAAATTGAAGACAAAAATAGAGAAATAAAGATAAGAAGATTACAAATGTATCGGATTATCATTGACCTCGTTGGTGCAGAGCGGTCGTTGACGTTCCACTGGACGACAAGGCCATGTGAATGAGAGATTTGCTCTTGAGCTTCTATTCCCCCGATCCTTCTATGTCCTTCTCCCCTGATACGATGTTGTCTTCCTCCAAACGCACCACCCTCGACGCCATCAACTCCCCCTCCTTCAATCGTGACCGGTAGATGAATATCTTGGTTCGCCCTAACCCTATCTGCGAGTCGTTGAAGAGAAAGGGTTGGAAAAGGTGAAGAGAAAATGAAGACTAAGAGAGTGAGAGGCGAGAGGCGAGAGCGGCGCAAAAAATGAGATGAGGTATGAGGTGTATGGGTTTTTTTTTTTTTTTAGGTTTTATGTTCTGTGCGGTGCGAGGTGGGGCGGAAACCCAGTATTTTTTAAAAGCACAACTCTCGCCCAGCCCCACACAGTTTGGCAAAAATCCAAATCGTGCCCGCATATTTCAACGTAAAAACCATGGTGTGCAGTTCGGATTGGGGCGGAGATAGCAGGTCAGTGTAGTTTTGCACACCCTTAAATACTCCATTACTCTTTGAGATGATGGCCAACCATCCTAAGGAGGCCCACTCAACCCTTAGGGAGGTAGTCAGGAGGAGACTACATTGTCACCCTCTGAGGGGGTATTTAGCTATCCCAAAAAGGTGATCAACTATTCCCATAATTCGCTTGGAAGTGGTTGATCGCCCTTAAATATCTTTTTATTTATTTATTTTTTTCTCTGGGTGACGAACCATCCCAAGTTAAGTTATTGGGGTGGTCGACCATCTCTTTGAGAATTAGGACGTGGTTAGTCTCTACCTTAGGGGTGGTCAGCCCACTACAACCACTCTCACTCCCTTTGAATGGTAAACCAACCCCTCTATCCAAGGAGGTGGTCCGGGCCGTCCGGCCACTCATTAACTTTTTCTTCTTTTTTTTTTTCTTTTCTTTTTTTTTTTTTTTTTTTTTTAAATGCCTATATGACTCAATCCATGCCATTCATTAATGCCTAAATGAATGGCCTGCATACAATTCTAAGGAATTGTAAAGGACCGCAATCCATGAAAGAATCCCATCATTTTCAAATCTTCCTACAATAGTTTTGGATCAATTGGACTTGCTCGTAATAAAATTGTTCATTAGAATTTCTCTCTTAATGCTATTCATATAGCAAGCCAAATTAAAAAGTTGAGTCTTGAGCAGATCTCTGGCCTGGGAAAATTAGTCTTCTTTCCAGCATCCCTGGTTGCTATAAGTTGTAAAACTGGGTCTGAATTTCTCTGGAGAGTGAGATTCTCTAGTTGTTGTTCTTATTCTTTAGAGATATTGGATTGTACCTCCTCAACCCTTAAGGTATGTCCAATTGTTTATAGAAAACATAGAGTAAGATTAGCTATATCTGTAACTGAACTTTGCCAATATGGAGATTGAAAATTTTGGAAAAGCAAATTTCAGTTAGCATGTTTAAGGATAAGTGCTGCTGATGTGATTGCTATTTGTCTATCAAAACATGTCCCTGTTTGAGTAGACAGTACAACAAACATAGTTGCTCCCACAAATTGCTATGTATTCAGTAACAGACAGTACAACAAACATCAGATATACACAATGATACAGCAAAAACTTTATTAATCACGGGCAGATGTTAGTATCCTCAAATATTAAGTTGAAATATTATTTACATAGCACCTGATTTTCAGTAACAGACAGTACAACAAACATCAGATATACACAATGATACAGCAAAAACTTTATTAATCACGGGCAGATGTTAGTATCCTCAAATATTAAGTTGAAATATTATTTACATAGCACCTGATTTTCAGAATTTGAATGGGTTGGCGCTCTCAAATCTTTGTTCACATCTCTGGTAGCAACTTCCAGCTTCTTTTAACTTCAGGACATGAGTACCCCACTTCGTTTTATATTCACATGCAGAACAAAGACGCACTGGGCATTATGAACTTTGCAGTCGATAGTATAACAAACATTGTCGAAATTAACTGAAAACCGCGAGTATAAATTTCAGACCAGCTGATGAGTATTATCTATTCCACCTACTGTTTCCTCAATCCGTGTGTGTGTGCGTTCATATTTTACTTGGATCCCTACTCTGTAAATCTAATAAAACAAAAGTTTTATTTGCTAGAGTAAAGGGGTTTTTACTTATTATATACAAAAAAAAAAAAAAAAAAAACAAAACAAACAAACCACAACTAGATAATAAATCAAGTAGATGAATATTGAAAGAGATGTTGCACCTTCTAGCAGCGTAGTATCAACTCTTATCATAGGTCGGTATGGGAACTCCTGATTCTTCTGTCAGGTTTTTGTAAGCATTTTGCAACCTTAGAGTCACAGGCCCAACTTGTCCGTTGCCAATAATGCGCCCATCAATCTTCACCACCTGAAAAAGGAAATTTCGTATGTGTATTACTTATCATGAAGAGGAAAGCATTCTAATGTTGAGAGAAAGCTGGCACTGGAGAAAGCTGGACAACATAAATTTCCAGTTCTCTCACCATCTTGTTTATCAAGTTTTCTTTAGGTTCTGCAGTATCATACCAGGTGAGTCAAGTTCTATAAAGGCCAAGTCCAATAAATATCAGCCAATTGTGACCAAGCCTATTCATTTGGATAACCACTTGGCTTTGCAACCCACAGGGAAGTTCTAAAAATAGACTTTGCGGTCCCCAGACAACTAAGCCCATGAAGTGGCAAGTCTATCTTGGATAACTCAAAAACATATAGCTTTACTATGATTTTCTTTTCAATATACAAATTTTCAAGGTTCAACAATGAGAGTAAATATAAACTGAAATTATGTGAGTGGTACTGGTGCAATTTGTTTTAAGAATGGAATTAGGGCTGTAAATGAACCAAACAGTTCATAAACAGCTAGACTTGAGTTCGGTTTGTTTATAAAATGAGTCGAACTCAAACAATAGTTATTGCTTGAATATAAAATGAGCCAAACTTGGATACACTCGGTTCAGCTCAGTTTAAACTCGACTAGCTCATTAAATTCATTTATATATATACACACACATTACATACATAAAAATACACTAAAATATTAACTTAAAAACAAAATACTAACATATAAAAATAATACATATATAGTAATTTATGAAATTTTTATAGCGTTCAGCTTAGCAATTTTATGGCGTAGAATCAATGTTAATTTGCCCAACAAAAAAAAAAAATCAAATCTGATTCGAGCTCAAGCTTGAGTCAAGCTCCAACTTGATTGATTTACGTCAAGCCGAGTTTGAACATGTTCCTAAAGCTCGATTTGAGCTCGATTCTACGTACATTTTTTTCGAGCTGAATTTGAACAGCCAATACTCAGCTTAACTTGGTTTGATTACATCCCTAATAGAATTTATTTACAAAACAGAGCAATCTGAACCTGTAGAGCATCATAGCCAGCAATCCTGAACAACGTAATACATCAAAGCCAACACTAGATTACAAAACCTTGAGATAAACTATGGATGGCAAAAGGTTGGGTTCGAAATGACCTCATCCGAATCCCATCACTTATGAAAAAGGTTCAAAATAGAACCCAAATACCATCACGTAATATGTGATTGACCTACAAGCAGTTCTTATTCAAGAACATATCAGTATTTCAGAAAAATAAAATAAAATAAAACACTTACCGGGGTGAGTTCTCCCATTGTCCCCGTCGTCCATACCTGCAGGGTATCAATCTGGCATTAACTAAAAAGGTAAAAGTGCAGATCTGAACTAGAAAGAGTTGATCGTGAACAAGATATTAATGGGTTTGAACCATTAGCAATTGACACCAAGACTGCATAAAGATCTACTTGTGTTCATTTTGCTTTGTAAGAAACTAAGGAACTTTGTACCTTCCCATAAATTCTTTCTAAGTTACCAAAGTTCCTAGTCTAAACTTCATGGGCTACTTCACAGCAGAAATCCCAAATAATAATAATTATACCTCATCTGCAGTGTGGAACTCGGATAGACTGATATTTCGCTCCTCTAAGACGAACTTTTCCTTTACGACAAGGTCCATGACCTGCAACCCCAAAAAAGCAAATAGGTCATACCAATGCCAAAATATAAGATATGCCTCATTAATCAAACACGTATGCAGTACTGACATTAAAAGATTAGCATCTCTTATATTTGGAAAAAGAGAAAGAAAAAAAAGAATGAGTTAACACCCCGTCATGCAAGCAAGGATAAGACGAGGGGACGGTTCAACTGGAATGGGTTTAGAAACCGGTTCATGTCATTCTATAAAGAATCATTTCCAAAAAGCTTTATCTTTTACTGTCAAACATATGCTTACAAAGTTCCTTACTATAGAAGAAGTATAATATGTTGAATAGAATATAGGGAAAAGTACACCCACCCCCTTCAAACTAACACTCAATTTCCAATGTCCCTCCAAACTACCAAAAATTTGCAATGCACCCGTTTTGTCCCGCAAAAAGAAGAAGATGCTCCTATAATTTTTTTAATAAGACAAAAATACCCCTATAAATTCGAGAGAGGAAAAAAAAAAAAAAAAGCACAGCGAAGACCCACGATGGCCGTGGATCAAAACAAGCCGTTAAGTTCTGGCTTTCTAGATTTGTCCATTAGTGAAGTGCAAATCCAGTAAGGCGCCTTTGTTTACAAGTTCCATAGTTAGATTTCATAAAACTTTCCGTTTTGGTCGAGAAAAGTGCAAATCAATCTCCACTTTGATTTCTAGATCTGTCCATTGGTAAAGATTGTAAATTCAATGAAATTGACTGCCATTATGTTTGGTCCTGCAAAAATCCAGTACTGGATTCGTGCATTTTCTCACAACACCCACGGCAGTGCCATGGGTCACCATTTTATTTATTTATTTTTATAATTTTTCATTGAGGGTATTTTTGTTATTTGTATGCAAATTATTGGTAATTTGGGGGAGACATTGATGCAATCTTTAGTTCGGGGGTACATTGCAAATTGAGTGTTAGTTTGAGAGGGTGTGTATACTTTTCCCTATAATATAATTAAATAGCTGAATTTGGAGTCCAATAGCATTAAAAACTTTTGCCCATACTTATACATTAATTAAACTATTTCCTTTTGTGTACAAACTCGAAATTAGCTTAACTAGATTCACAGTTGCTCAAATTGAAGGTTCATGCACTAATTTACCTGGTTCAACTATTTGTTTCTTATTTGAGATTTTATGAAAGAAGTTCAAACTTTCATGGAGCACAATAAAAATTGTTAAAAAAGGAAGGAAATATACACAACTTACAGTTGCTCGAGTTATGCCAGGAAGGCAATAATCAGCATGAGGTGTCAGAACACGGCCTTTCTTCACTAAAAACTGCATGATTAAACAGATAAACCTTTTTTCAGTTTGGAAGTTAACTTTCAAGATATGTGCAATATAAGACACTGAGTTCCTTCAATGATCAGATTTGAGAGGAAATGCTGCCCACGGAGGCTGCCAGGAAATAGTCAAATGACAGCATAGTGACCATATGTTGTATAAGACAGGGAGGTGGTAACTACCTTTATGTGTCCATGAGAAAAAAATGCAATGCATAGAGTTTGTTGCACAATAGAAGTTCATAGCAATCAACACTGGACGTTTTAGAAAAAAGATGTTACAAAAAGAGTCCAGGTCAAGGCGTTTGGTGGCCACCACCTCCCTGCACTTATAATAGTTCATCCATATGGTTCACCAGAACATAAGACTTCCATGTAGAAAATGCATAAGCTCACAATGTTTGTAGCATTTGTTTCAGATACATAACCATCCTTGTCAAGCATGATGGCATCATCAGCCTTTGCATTATTGCCTTCTATCTGCACCAAACTCAAATCAGCGTAAACCAAAATTCAAGAGAGAGACATCTACGAAGGTGATAGAATAACACTGTAGTACTCACAACAAAAATGAGGATTTCTACCAGCTATCATACACTGATTATCATACTTTAAATTCTCAACAAAATTTAAATCTCCACCTTTTGGTTTTTCCTAGGAAAGTTGATGACCAAATCATCCTGTATATGGACACAATAATCATCTTTTATCTTTCTTGTGTCTCTGCGTTTGTATTTCCACAGGTCTTTTTTTTTTTTGAAGGGGGGGGGGGGGGGGGGGGGGAGGGCGCTTAAATCAGTCTAGTCATGGATGATTAAAAATCGGTTTTCTGCCAGGGAAATTCGTAAAACTAAACAGCTCAATACCAGTCAAAGCATTGATTAGATTAGAAGTGCAAACCAGGATAAGTCCATGTGTCATACACATTAAATTTATTTTTTTTCCCTCACCTGCATGTGTGGTATGCAATGATCATCATTTATTGCAACAATTGAAAATCATCATAGTCTAACCTTAACATTTCATAACATTTTTAATGTTGAGAAAAAGAGAATACCTTTGCAAGTATGTTGTTCAGGAGGTTATTGTGGTGAATCTTTGAATCCAGATTCTGTTGAGGATATAGCAAAAATTCACTGTGAGTCATATGAATACAAAACTACATCAATCAAATAAGACCTTAGTAGTTTTGAATTATGTTTGTTCACTTCCCACCTTTAGGAACAACCACTGAGAATGATGAACAACAACAAAAGGGCGCTAAGATGACAAACACAAATCCCTAGTTCAATGTGAGCAACAAAGCAAAGAAAAGGTTACAGTTTCCTCAGGTGTGCATGAGGACAAAACTTTGGATCCAAATATTGAAAAGCTTTTGAGTGGAGACTGTTCTCTGACCAAATCAATCCCTTTTTTACAAGCTCTAGCATTTTTGTTTTACTAGGATCACTGTCTTAACAATGCAATCAAAACTGAATGACAATGGATGCTGCCTAGAGCATGCAGCTAATCATACAGTGATCTTAGAAGCATAGATTTAAGCGAGTTCCAACCAAGCTCAACATTTCTGAGGTATGCTCTGTTCCCCTCATGCCAATAGTTTCCACATAAAAGGCATCGCCAATCATGCTTCCTCGCCCCAAAATAAACCCAGTTCAACATTTAGCCATTTACTCATGAGTTATTACAATTTCCAGTAATTGTCTGCTTTTATACATGCCCACAGTAAGGCTCACGAGGAACCATCTTGGTAAGACATGGGAAAGAGGTTTTTCACCTTCTCCACGTAATAACCAGAGGGTGAGGGAGAAAACAAAGAAAAAAAGAATCTTACATTTGGTGAATTACGACGTGTGGTAGCAGTCACCAAAGTTATACCATGCGTGTTATCATAGACAGGGGGCTTCCATTCAGGTAGCACTGCATTTTTCAAAAGAACAATAAGTATAGCCTTGGAAAGCCCATGCATTATAATGGCAACTTATACTGTTATAAAATGATTATTGTAACATAATTCACAAACAAAAAGCAGGGAAAATGTTATTCACTAATGAAAACTGAACAGGGCCAAAAACCCAACACCAACTCTATTAGCAAGTTGAGTATGACAAACAGAAGAATTCAACAAAACATACAAACACATACTAGTACAGATACTAGATAATTCCAAGATTATGAATCCATTATTAAAAAAAAAAGGGGGGGGGGTTCCAAAACTTGATTAAGAACAATCTGTATAGCCCATGCACAAAGTCATGCTCAAAAGTTGTTATTTCAAAAAACATGGGTCGTTTCCATGATCTTTTCAGCAGTTAAAGCAGAGAAGGCAGTCACTTCCAAGTACAGTAAAAATAATAAGTGAAGATATCTATTTCCAATTTTCAACTTTTTAATGGTTTCATTTGTTTAACAATTTACTAAGTTTTGAAGGCTATTGAGCAGGGGTGATTTAGGGATCCTGCTTAAAGTTTATACATCTGCACAAGAAAAAAAGACAGGTTAGGGTAGAAGGGTGAAACAAACACGTCAGAGCTTATGTGGTCCTGACTTTGTTGGGAAAACAGTATATCAGAAGTTCAAAATCTTACCAACCATACAGGTTATATACATTCCATAGAAAAACTTTAATGTCAAACGGAATATATATATATATATATAAAAGCTGAGTTCCAACTTAGAGTTGGCCAAGAATTAGGACACGTGGCATGAACCCATACTTTTTAATTATTGAACCGGTCATTTAAGTAAAAAACCGATAATTTAAGTAAAACTAAACCGGTCCATGTATTTCAAGTAAAATAAACGGCGCATTTAATATGATTAATTAACTCTCTTATATTGAATAAAAAATGAATAGAAACGTCAATTTTTTTTTGTCATTAAATTCTCACTAATTTCTACCTCTCTCTCTTCCTTCAAGTAAAAATGCAAAAAAAAAAAAAAAAAAAAAAAGAAAGAAAGAAAGAAGAAGAAAAAGAAGAAAACAGAAAGTAAAACTGAACTGCTACATGTATTTCAAGTGAAATAAACGGTGCGTTTAATATTTCTAATTAACTCTCTTCCGTTGAATAGAAAATGGATAGAAACATCTAATTTTGTTGGCATTAAATTCTCACTAATTTCTACCTCTCTTCCTTTAAGTAAAATTTTTTACTCAAACACCGCTTCCCCTCCCACTAAATGTCCGTTACAAACTAAACCTCAAACAGTCAAACGTCAGTTTTTTTTCTTTGGGAAATGTCAAAAGTCACTCCAACATCTCTCGCTTTCTCAAATAAATATATGGATACGTAATGGTTTGTGGCTATGCAAAACTGCAATGTTGGTTACATTACCGGAGAATGGTGCTCAAAGCAAAGAGAGCAAAGTTTTTGCCATTGTTGGAACCTTTTTGTTTGTAATACTGCTATAGTCTTTGTTTTTTTAGTTTGCCTTTTAAGTTTGTCGGGGTTGTGTTCAATAGAATTGTAAATAATATGTTTATTTGTATTTATTTTATGTGCTTCTGTTTTTCTGATTCGATTTTTTTATCCTTATTTTTGCATTGATAATTTATATATTATTTTTTATTTCTGTTGAAAAAGTAGTTTCTTTTACTCTTATATATAAGGAGGATGGTCGAAATAATAAATATCTATTTGACCGGAGTTTCTTCTTATACCTACAAATTTCATTGGAACTGGAAAAAGTATATAAAAAAAATAGTTATTTTCTATTATATTAGTGGTTATCAGTTTACATTTTTTTTTTTAACTTTATTTTCTATGATTTTGTTCTTTCTTTGCATTTTTTTTGTCCCTATTTCCTAATTTATATTATTTTTTTGTTCAAATTGCTTTTTTTTCCTTCTAAATTTTACATTGAATTCAAGGAAACCATGGAGAGAGAGAGAGAGAGAGAGTTTACATTAATTGTTGTTTTGGGTACGAGGTATGACAATTTTTTAGTTTACATTGTTCATTGAATTTTTTTTTTCTCATGTATAATGCACATTGTTAACGTGCTTAATTGATAGACAATATTGATTTTCAAGGTTTCATATGAACCGGAAAAGTATACGGAAAAGAAAACTCTATTCTATTCTATTAGTATTTTTCATTTTTTTTTTGTCTATATTTTCCATGGTTCTCTTATTTCGTTTCCTCTTCTTCTTCTTTTTCCTTATTTTTTGATGTAATTAATATATTATTTTTCATTCAAATTGCTTATTTTATCTTCTGTAAATTTTACACTAAATTCAAGAAAATGATGGTGAGAGAGAGTTTCCTATGGTTGTTTTTTGTACGGGGTATGATGATTTTTTAGTTTATACTGTTTATTGAGTAGTTTTTTATTACTTTGTGTAATACAGAAAAGATAACACTATTATATTATATTAGTATTTTTCATTTTTCATTTTTTGTCTATATTTTCTATACTTCTCTTCTTCCGTTTCCTCTTTTTATCATTTTTTTTTTGTTCTGAAATTAAATTATAATGAAGAATCTCGCGCATAGCGTGGGTTATGAGCTAGTTTTAATCAAAACTCAGTCAGAATCCTAGAAGATAACCTCTGCTGAACACTCCATGTTTTATGAAGCAGGTTCTCAAAATCCCAGGCTGTTGCCTACCCAAAAAACCATTTGGGTGGTTGGCTTCCCTGGTCTCCTGGAGAACCTATTCAGCCATGGAAAACACTTAAAACAGCTTTTGGTTTGTCAAAAAAGCAACCTCATGCAATTAAAATGCTCCATATATGGTTTTATAGATATGGACCAAACATGCAAATTTCTACCGGGCGACAAAGATTGATATATCAGTATCTTCGCTATAATTTCAGTGGACAAGAAATTTATTCTTACCAATTAAGGTGCATCCATAAAGATTGAATGCCGGACTCATGCCAGAAGTAACCTGAAGAAGGCAAGAATATTGCAAATCAGTAAAGAAATAGATTGTAACTCTTTTTTTGCAAACTATGCTGTGGTTACAGAACCATGAAGTGAAGAAATTGTGGCAATGTCCCCATGGAAAGTATGTACTTATAAGCCATATGAAAAAATAAAGAAGTAGCTTAAAGTTCTTGACTCAAAAGTTATTAAAAACCTATCACCACGTATGGTCAGATGATCACTAGCAACAGAGAAGCATTCACTAAATAGCTTATTGAGTTGATAGTGACAAATCTCCAAAGCAGCATATTGCATGGACCCTCTAAGAGTTGTCATCCATGTGACGGTTTCAGACCAGATAAAAATTAATTGTTTAACAAAGAAAAGAAATAACAACACTAATTTTTTTGTGATTTATGGCATACATTCCCTCTTCTACTCTTCTATGGCTGTCTTCCAGCCTAAACGTTTAAATGTTGGCCAGAGCCATTGTGAATTGTGATGGAATAGAATCAGTAGATAACTCATTGATGAAAATGAATACGGATTTTTAATAACTTTCAGTACACACAAACACACACACGGAGAGAGAGTATAGACCTTCTTGCCACGAGTTAGAGACAGTCGGATGTGTGCATTATTAAACATTCCATTCCTAATTAGAGTTGAGAAGATGGCTTCTTTAATCTGCATTGATGCAACAGTTAGCAGGATGAGCCAAGCAACTTTGTAGCAACTACATGCAAAAGCCAGGAGAGTAAAATTTCCTTTGCCCAAGATCCAGTACAATTAACTATACACGACAGAAGAATGCAGTTAAGGGATTAAACAGATTAGTAGACATGACAGAATAATAATCATCTGCACTCTCACCTCTTCACGAGTTGGAACATTGTTGAAAGCCAAAGCTTTTGCTGAGTCAAACAACCTAATTAAAAGAAAAACACATCAAAGATTTTACTAGACATTGCTGGTGAAAGGAACCCAGGATGTTTCATGATGGAAAATTGTCTCTATTCCCTATTCATAAGACAACCACAGAAAGAAGAAATTAAATGCTCCACGTGTATGCATAATTTCTTAAGAGTTCTAAGAAAAGGATGGTAATGATAATGATAAGGAATACATATTACAGCTTTTGGAAAGGAATTTATAGAACTCATAACTCCATTACATCTTGGACAGAAATTTCCTACAAACCAGTTTGCAGGAAATTTCTACAACCCACATATAAGATTGACATGTGTCCTTTAAGCATGTGAGAAGCATATGTTGTTTTATTAATGCTATTAAAAAAGCATGTGAGAAGTACATGCTATTAAAATAACATGTGCTTCTCACATACTAATAGACACATGTCAATTTTATATATGGGTTGTAGAAAATTTCCTACAAACCAGTTTGTAAAAAATTTCTGTCCTTACATCATTACATGAGGATAAAAGGAAGGTGTTCCCCAATAAATGAAACCAGTAGAGTAGAAAATCCGCTGTGTATGTCCAAGAAGAATACAGAGAGAGAGAGAGAGAGAGAGAGAGAGAGAGAGAGCAAAAGGAAAAAAATATAATGTTTGCCAAGATACATGACTCTTATCAATTCCACAAGCTGTTAATGCTCCCAAATCTTTTTGCAATAGCAACATAAATGTCGGATAATTAAGACAAGTATATGATCGAGATACTAATAACGGTGTATGGATTCAAACTTTTCAAACTAATATCCTGCTTACAGGATTCATGAACTTCAACTTATTTGTCAAATTGGCTAAAACAAAGGCATCATTAATATATTTTACTAGACATTGAGAAACCGATTACTTTGTCCATTATTGATTCAGACTTCTCAAATTAAAATCCTGCTACAAGATTCTTGAGCTTCAGTATATTTGCCAAATTGGCCAAAAGAAGAGCATTATCAGCATATTAAACTACAATAGTCTGAACCATATTATACTATGCATCACCTTTTTTTAAACTTCTCTTTCACTAACCTGTCTAAATGCTCATCAAGCTTAAATATCTTCCCACTGTAAACACGAAGTCCCTCCCAGACAGAATCTCCGCCTTGGACAACCGAGTCAAATACAGAAACCTTATACAGGTCACAGGCTAAGAATAAGAAACCTAGAAAACTGTGCACTTAAACATTATAAACTAAAAGTTCAAATATACTGAGTAGCAAATCTTAACATGTCCACCTATAAACAGGTACCTTTGCACTCTCACGGGGTAAAATCTCATCACCAACCCATGCAAGCAGCTTCTCATTTGCAGGAACTGGAAGATCAGGAGTTAAGGGGGACTTTAGAAGGGATGATTTCTGCTTCACATGGCGCCTAAGCATGTTGTACAAAGGAAGACTTTGCTCCAGCAAGTCGTACAGAGAAAAGGGAAATGGCTGAAAAAGATTTATAGTTGGAGAATAAGCTCATATATATTAAAAGGCAAACCTGAGAGGTGTCTATCAGCCTTAATACTTATATTCAATGATTTGCATTTACCTATCACAATCTATGATTCAAATCCACATAAACTCTAATTAGTTTGTATTTATGTATTAGCAAAAATATAGGCCACACTACATACCACAGGATTCTTTCTTGGTTGTTCAAAACCTGTTGATTTATGTACGCTTTTATACCACCATGGGGCCCAAATGCCATCTATTGGTTTTGGGCCAGCTTCCCATCTGAAAATGGTTGGATTGAAAACTTGTCATGAACACATTAAAAAACAGAGTGGGAAAACAAAGGATAAATAATATCAATGTCCATGCACTGTCAGCATTACTAGCTAGATGCATCCAACAACGCTTGTGAGGGACTAATGGATGGATTTCAACGGAACATGAAGGTAAAGAAAAACTTGATGTAAATATTAACAATGGAAAGAGATAATCCTTAAGGAATATTAACAAGAGGAAAGCCAAAAAAGAAAGTTGCATAAGATAGGGACTTGGGATTAAATTGAAGAATGTCCATGAGTATAGTTGAAAGGAAAAAAAGGATTTGCATAACAAACCACAAACAGTAAAGATAGGGGTTTAGTGAGCAGAATTTACATTTTTATAGCATATCTAGTATTAAGAGAGAAGGGCTTTAATAAGTTTAATTTTACATTTTTATAGCATTTCCCAAAATTAAGCAAGAAACTTAACTTTTTTTATAGCGTTTGAGGTCATACCTTATTAAAAAAATCCACTTATTACCTTTCACATGCAAATGCATCTAGCTTTAATCACAAAGAACCAATAAAATAGACTAGATGAAACAATTTAACTCTCAAAGGGGTATAGATTTTGCATACTTGAGCATTGCATCTTGAAAGGGAATATCCAAGTCGTCACAAAGACCGCGTAAGGTAGCCTGCAAGTCAATGAGATCAATATACAATTGTATAAGAGAATAATATATAAAAGATTGACTAAGGTCTCTAGAAGTGCATAAACAGTAAGTACTGGATAATGGCAAAACTCTGAATCCGAAGTGCTTTGTGAGTGTGTGGGGAGAGAGAGAGAGAGAGAAAGGAAATGGACAAGTAAATCGGGTCTTATTGAAAGCGTACAGCGTCCCTAAGTATACCGGAAGTATACAAAAGGAAACATCTAACTAGGAAGATAAAAACGAACAAGGAAATCGATAAAACTAAGCAACAAATGGGATAAAAAGGCCACCGTCCAAAGATACAAAGTATGAAAGAACGAAACTAAAATATCCTCTATAGAACTCTCCACGTCCTTAGAATACCTAAGATTTCTTTCCTTCCACACACAAAAAAATGCAAATTGGCACCATCTTTCAAATCGTAGAACTCCTCAGCCTTCCAGAATTCTACCAACAGGCAAACAAGTCGATAACTCTTCTAGGCATAACCCAATACATACCAAATCGAGTGAAGAGAGAATTTCACAGAGCGAAAGCCATATCGCAGTGAAGAAGAATGTGGTCCATTGATTCCCCATTTCTCTTACATAAGCAACATCTATCCACTATGATAACATGCCTCTTCCTGAGATTATCCACTGTAAGGATCTTGCCTAGGGCTACCGACCACGCAAAAAAAAGCCGCCCTCGAAAGAGCTTGAGTCTGCCACACACTCTTCCAAAGAAAGCGACTACCTTCTGAGCAAGCCAAGAAGCTAAAGAAGGACTTAACCTTGAAAAAACCTTTCTTGGAAGAGACCCACCAAAGTCTATATGCACGACCTCTACTCATAATAGCTGAGTGCAACACCTGGAAGAAAGAAGCAAAGACATCCACTTCTCAATCATGCACTTCTTTGACAAAGCTCACATTCTACTGAGTAGAACCACCCAAAATCTCCATATTATCCGCAATTGAGGCATCCTTTGCACGAGCACTACCAAAGAGAACAGGAAACGCTTCCTTTAGAATTGTATTCCCGCACCATAGATCATGCCAAAATTTTGTCCTAACCCTATCCCCCACCTCAAACCTAACAAAACCAGAGAAAGCGTCCCACCCTTTCCTAATGTTCTTCCACAATCCCACTCCAAATGCACCTATAGGCTCAAGGGAGCACCATCCGCCCCACAAACTACCAAACTTGGAGTCCACCAAGCATCTATCTCAATCCCAAACCGCCACAACCATTTACCTAACAGAGCACGGTTGAACATCACCAAGTTTCTGATACCCAGCCCTCCCTCTAAAATTGGGGTACAAACCTTAGACCAATTAACCAAGTGATATTTGAATTCTTCACCAAACCCACCCCACAGAAAATCTTGTTGTAACTTCTCAATGCGAGCAACAACACTCCCTGAGAGAGGGAATAAGGACAAGTAATACGTAGGTAAATTGGCAAAAAAAGGCCAAACCAAGCTGATTAGTCAAACCTCATTAGAAGACACAATGTCCTGCTTAAGCAAGAAATTGATGTTGACTTTCAACTCTCAGATACAATCAAGATTGTCCATGAACATGGAGCTAATGCCCCTTTTTCAAACATCAGAACAAGAGGCTTGCATATTGCAAAACCTGACAAGCGCATTGTATGGGTTCGAGGTGGATACACGAAGTGGTCCTGCCTTGAAAGAGTTCTCGATTATAAAAAAAAAATAAAGTATAAAAAAAAAAAATGCAAAACCTGACAACTAAATACTCATAAAAATTACATATTCTTTCGGTAGAGACCACTACCATAAAGGGCAAGAGAACACCATGTAAGTACCAAAAATATCATGCTCGTATTTCACATCCACTAATGCATTAACACCTCATAGAATCATGAAATTAAAATTTATAAATATAATATCTTCAAGTCACATTTAGTTTTTGATAGCCCAGAAAAGTGCATTAATTTATTATTGATCCAAGGATGACCAATGAGTAACGCGACTACTTGTTACTTAGAAGATTCCTTTAGGACATTATAGAGTCAAGGTTTTACTTGAAAGAACGGTAATTGTCAAAGGACTTCAACTCCATTGCATATGGACAAGATACAAGATAGAATTGGGGTTGTATCACTAGGAGATAAATTATATTTTACCAAAAGCTTAAGGATCAAAATGGATTTTCTTCTTTAAGCATTATCTCCATTAAATATGTGTATGCATACATTTTGCTATTGCACCATTCTGATAATAACTTAGAACAACACTCCCACAATTCCAGAAAAAGTAAAATCCATGAGCAATATGAAATGATGTTCAAACTTGATGCATAGAAATGACTTCATGATAAATCTTGCATAATTAGATAGATATAACACCTCCGGAGCTTGCTGAAGATCTGCTGAATCAATGACAGGTGGGGCCTTTCCCAACTCACGGAGATCATTGTATATGGATACTAGTTCTGCCAAACCTAACTCAAAAAAGGACGGAGGCACAACCTTGTCAAAGGATGGCTGAAACAAATCAGATAGAGCATGCAGCAAATATAAGTCAGTGGCAGGAAGAATAAGCAAAATCAGAAAGAATAAACGAACACCAATGAAGTCTATGAAACCTATACTTGAAAAAATAAAAAAATAAAAAGGAGCAATACTTGATAAAAGCTCAAAGATCAAGCTCATTGACTACGTGCAGGATCACAATTTCATATGAAAATCAACCCTCTCAATTAAGACCATAAATTATAGGCTAAACTCAAATTGGTCCATCCAAGCTTGTGAGTGCTGTACATTTGGTCCCCAACTTTTCACTTTGGTCAATTTGGTGCCTAACTTTACAGATTGTTGTCAATGTGGTCCTTCTGTTAACTTAAAACACTAGTAAGATTGCTATTGCTATTGCTCTTACGAAAGTTGCTGTAAACTGATCAAAGTGATCAAAATGGTGTTGTTTTAGTATAGAATTACATTTTTTCTACTTTCAAATGAATTTTGTTTTTCTGGTTGAAAATAGGGAAGCGGGTCACATGCACAATAAGAATTACATCACGTCTGATGGCCCCCATCTAATCCACAGCAAACTACCATATGATGCACAGGAAAATGATGTGGCACAAAGCTAACCCCCATTTGATGCATTATTAAGAGAGAGATTGGAGGTTTTGTATATACTCTCACTATCATTTCTGAAAGATCTAGGTTAGTTAAAGCTATACCTCAAATTTTGAAAAGAAACTAAAAACGAAAATCAGGCACTGTCATAGTTTTGGAGTGATAATACAGATGTAAGATCAAATAAAGCAGAAAACTAGTCATGATCACCGGTAGCAAAGCCAGGAGTTTGTCTTTGGAAGGGTGAAATAATATTATGATGATTAAATACTTTTTTTGTTCTCTTTACATATTGTGAATTTTGGTATGTATAGTAGTACAAAAAACATTTCACAGACATAATTTAAGTAAGAAACCAATTTCATTAAAAGCGTAAAGTGCCCCTTAGTACACTGGGAGTATACAAAGGAAACATCTAAATAGAACGAGAAAAGCGAGTAAGAAAATCATCAAAACTAAACGACAAAGAATGCACATAAGCCATAGTCCAAAGGTACAACAACATATGGTAAAAAAGAGGATAAATCTCCTCCAAGGCACTTTCCAAATCTTCAAAACTCCTATTGTTCTTTTCCCTCCATAAACACCAAAAGAGGCAAATAGGTATTATTTTCCACACCGCAGCACTCATTAGCCTTCCAGAGGTCCACCAACAATCAAGCAAGTCGATAACCCATCTGGGCATAACCCAAGACATTCCACAACAATTGAAGAGAGTACTCTACAAAGCAGAAGCCATGTTGCAGTGAAGAAGAAGATGATCCACGGACTCCCTAGTCTTCTTACACATATAACATCTGTCTATAACGATAACATGTTGCTTCCTAAAATTATCTAGGATAAGAATCTTGTCAAGAGCCGCTGACCACGCAAAAAAGGTCGCCCTTGAAGGAGCCTAAGTGCGCCAATCATTTTTTTAGGGAAACGACTACCTCCAGAGCAAGTAAAGGAGTAAAAGAAGGAATTGACCTTGAACAAACCTTTTTTTAAGGAGACCCACCACATCTTGTCTTCGCAACCTCTTCGCACATTAACTGAATGCAACGCTTGGAGAAAGGAAGCAAAAACATCTACCTCCCAATTATGTGCCTCCCTAGTAAAGCTTGCATTCCATTGCTTGGGACCGCCCAAAAAATCCAAATTATCCACAAAAGACGCGTCATTCGCTCGAGCAAAACCAAAAAAAGCTGGAAAAGCTACCTTAAGAGCTATGTCCCCACACCACAAATCATTCCAAAGGCTAATCTTGGTTCCATCCCCCACAACAAATCTAGTAAAGCTTGAGAAAGATTCCCAACCTTTTCTTATGTTCTTCCACACCACCCACCCCAAATGAAGTTAGCCACTATAAACATTCTAGTTTGAAGAAAAAAAAAATCTTGTCAAAATTCTCATCCCCGATTTTCTTCTTTTGTTTTTTTCTTCCATAAAAGAGAAGGGCAAGGAGTTAAAAGGGCTTATTTGGGGGGGGGGGGTATGGAGGAAATCTTTTGGGGGCCATACTTTTGGTTTTTAAGAAAAATACTAGATTTATTTTTTAGATTTTGAAGGCCAAACTTTTCACTTGTAAGAGAAATATCATTAAAAAGCGCAAAGTGCAATCAAGTACACAGAAAGTATACAAGAAAGGCTTCTAAGAAAAAGAAGAAAACGAAACAACGAAATCATTAAAACTAATCACTAAAGGTGCGAGGAACACAGCCGTCCAAAAGTACAAATAATGAAAGAAAAGGAAATGAGCTCCTCAGTGGTTCTTTCTTTGTCCTCGAATTGTCTATCATTGTGTTCCCTCCGCAAGCAGCGCAAAAGGCAACAAGGAACCATCTTCCACACGACCGCACTTCGAGAGCGACCACTCATCCACCAAACTTTTCGCTTTTAGGTAAAAAAAAAAAAAAAAACAGATATTTCTTTTTCTTATTTTTCTTGAGGTTCGGGACTTTTTTAGATTTTTGAGGGGTCATGGGCCTTTTTCAAATTTTGAAGGAAGACTAGAGGTTTTTTAGAATTTTTGGGGGGCCAAGGGGTTTTTTGTTTTCAATTTTTTTGAAGACCAAAGAGGGATTTTTAGATTTTTGGAGGTAATGTAGGCCACCCCCCAAAAGCCTTAGGGGTTTAAGGGGGTGTTTAGCCACGCCTAAAAGCCATGAGGTGGTCGACTACCCCTCAATTCCTCCTCTCATTATTTTTTTTCTAAATTTTTTCTCCAAAATCGAGACAATCTAGGTGTTTCAAGTTTAAAATATGCACATGTAAGTCATGTATGCCATTTTGTTGTCCCTTTTTTTTTTTTTGGTACAAGTAATCAAAATATCATAAAAAAGTGAAAGGCCGACTCAGGTACATAAGTATACATGAGAAACACCCAAGTAGAAAAAGAAAAAAAGAACAAGGAAGTCATGAAAGCTAATCACAAAGGGAGCTAAAAATGCAGCTGTCCAAGAATACAGAGTATTAAAAACTAAGGACATAAGTTGTGCCAATGTCCTCTCTCAGTCCTTGAAACATCTATCATTGCTTTCCCTCCAAAGACATCACAAAAGACAAGAATGCACTATCTTCCACATAGCAGCACTCTTAGAGCTACCACTCGTCCATCAACAAGCATACAAATCAGCTATTCTTCTAGGCATAACCCAAGAAAACCCAAAACGACTGAAAAACGCACTCCATAATGCACTTGGAGCTTGTTTGCAAGTCACACAAGATTTGAGGTGGGAGACGACGCCAAGGTGAGTTTTTGGCATGATTTGTAGTGTGAGGACAAGGCCCTAAATGAGTCTTTTCCAGATTTATTGGTATTGCTTGCACTAAGGATGCTTACGTAGCGGCTCACTTGGAGCTTTCTGGTGGTTACAATTAGTGGAACATAAGCTTTGTTTGAGAGGCTCATGATTGAGATTTGAGAGGTGGACGTCTTCACCTCATTTGTTAGTTTGTTGTACTCGGTTAGAGCAAGAAGGAAAGCTCCTTCTATAAGGTTGTTCATTTGTAAGCTCCTTCTATAAGGTCCTTGTTTGTAATGGTGACATTCCATTTCTTTGGAAGAGTATTTGGCGGACCAAGGTTCCATTGAAAGCAGCTTTATTTGCTTGGTCGGCGGCCATAGGAAAGATTCTTCCCATGGATAACCTTAAGAAGATGCATGTTATTATGATTGATTGGTGTTGTATGTGCAAAAGGGATGAGGAGTCCGCAGACCATCTTCTACTACATTGTGAGGTAACCACGCCTCTCTCTCATGCACATAACGCCAAAGCCATTTCCCAAAGAGGGCACGATTAAACATTAGCAAGTTCTGAACCCCCAACCCTCCCTCAGTGATTGGAAAACAAACCTTGGACTAACTTAGCAAGTGTAATTTGAACTCTTCTCCTATCCCGCCTCATAAGAAATCTCGATAAATATTCTCAATGCGATTAGCAACACCTACAATGAGAGGAGAGAGGGACAAGATATATGTTGACAAATTGGAAAGCGTGCTCTTGATGAAGGTAACCCTATCACCCTTAGACAAGTACATCATTTTCCAACTAACCAACCGAAGCTTTATCTTTTCAATAACTCTATCCCAAATAAACTTGGCCTTATAGGAGACCCCAACGGAAGACCAAGATACTTCAAAGGCAAAGAAGAAACACCATAGCTCAGAATGCTCACCAACTCATCCACATTCTCCACATTACCCACTAGAACCAATTCCAACTTAGTCAGATTTATCAAAAACCAAAGACAGCTTCAAAGCATAAAAATAAAGCACGCAGAAAGTGAAGATGATCAGGCTTAACCCCACAAAAAACCGAGGTGTCATCTGCAACAATAGATGTGAGATACCAACCACACCAGAGTGCCTAGAGCAAAAAAATCCAGAGAGAAGACCCCTATTAACAATGGCAAAAAGCATTCTACTCAAAGCCTTCACCACAATAACAAAGAGAAATGGCGACAAAGGATCACTCTGTCTCAAACCACGGGAGCTACTAAAGAAACCAGACGAACTTCCATTCACCAAAACGAAAAAAAAAATGCACAGAAGAAATACAACGCGCTATCCAAGAGCACCATATCTGCCCGAAACCACACCTCCTCAACAAGTAAAATAAGAAATCCTTATTGACATGATCATATGCCTTTTCAATGTCAAGTTTGCAAAGCACCCCTGGCTCATCAGATTTCATTCCGCTATCCAAACAATCGTTTGCAATGAAAATGTAATAAAGGATATGCCTACCTTGAAGAAAAGCATTCCGAGATTTCGAAATAATCTTCTCCACAAACTTTCTCAACCTATTGGGAAGAACTTTTGCAATAATCTTATAGACTCCACTCACAAGACTAATAGGCTGAAAGTCTTTACGATCAATAGCCCCAAATTTCTTTGGAATAAGAGCAAGGAATGTGGCATTAAGTTTTTTCAAACTTACTACTAGCGTGAAACTCATGGAACACCCCCATAATGTTAGCCTTGAGCACATCCAGCAAGCTTGGAAGAAAGTCAGAAAAACCATCAGGACTGACGCCTTATCACTGTTCATACCTTACACCACCTTAAAACCTCAACCTCCTCAAACAAGCTCTCTAAACCCAATGTATCCTCCATAGATATGGAATAAAAAACAAGGCTATCCAGCTTAGGCCGCCAACTAAACTGTTCTGAAAAACAACCTATCATAGTATTCCACAACATGTTACCTAATAACAAATTGGTCAAAGGAGACTAAGCCGTCCACTTGCCAGCGCTTCAATGGAGGTGTTTCTCCTATTCGAGTTAGCCATCCGATGAAAAACTTCGTGCATTTGTCACCCTCTTTTAGCCAAAGAGCCATTGACTTTTGCCTACAACTAAACTCCTCCATTAATAAAGTTTTTTTCCAATTCACGGATAACCAAGGTTTTCCTCAACTTCTCTTCATCAACTAAAACTCTCACTTCCTCCAACTCATCTAGAACACACAACTCCTCCATAAGAAATTTTTTAAGAAACTCCACGTTGCCAAACACATCTTCAAACCAGATTTTTTGTTTTTTTTTGTTTTGATAAGTAATTGCAATTTATTAAAAAGCGCAAATGGGCTCAACCCTTATACACAGGAAGTATACAAGAGAACCCCTAAAAGGGACGAACAGAGAATAAATTTAAAAAGTCTACATAATTAAAAACACTCAAATTATGATGGGGCGCTATCCAAAAATATAATGTATTGAGCAACCGCTTCCGTAGCTCCACCATAGATGTCTCTACATCTTCAAACAGTCGAGCATTCCGCTCCCTCCAAATATACCACAGCAAGCACAGAGGAGCTAACCGCCAAGCCTCTTTAGCATGACTACATCCAATCGCCGCCCCCCAACTACTCAACAACTCCAACACTGTTCGTGGCATAACCCACTCAACCCCAAATAAAATAAGAACGTAGCTCCAAAGATCCCGGACGACCTCGCAGTGAAGCAACAAGTGATCAATAGACTCCCCACTCTTCTTACATAAACAACACCACTCAATTACTATAACATTCCTCTTATGCAAGTTATCATGCGTCAATATTTTGCCCAAAGCAGCTGACCATACGAAGAAAGTCACCCTTGTTGGAGCCTTAACACGCCAAATATTCTTCCAAGGAAAATATGGAACAGATGGGCCATCTTTCCTAATAAGCTCTTCATAGAAGGATCTCACCTCAAATGAACCTTTAGAGGGATTCCATACTAACATGTCACCCTCTCCATGTCGAGCCGAAGTGGAGTAAAGTCGATCGAAGAAAGAAAGGACCATATCCATCTCTCAATCCTGGATTTGACGCGTGAAGAGAACATTCCACTGAATTACACCATTATGAACCACCAAATTATCCGCTACCATCGCATCTTTGTTCCTTACTATACTAAAAAGGGCTGGAAAACATTGCTTCAAGGGTCTATCTCCACACCACCAATCTTGCCAAAAACTAATATTTGATTCATTCCCCACTTCAAAATGAACAAAATTGCGAAATTTCACCCCCCCCCCCCCCCCCCACTCTTATATGTTTCCATACACCCACTCCAAAAGAACCCGAAACCTCTTTCGAGCACCACCCACCCTTTAAACTCTCAAATTTGGCATCAATCACCAAACGCCATAAAGCCTCTCTCTCCCTACCATATCTCCACAACCACTTACCCAAGAGTGCTCGATTGAACTGGATGAAATTGTGAACTCCCAACCCACCTGCATGCAAAGGTGTACAAATCTTGTTCCAATTCACTAGATGAAATTTGGTCTCATCACCAATGCCACCCCAAAGAAAATCCTTTTGAATTTTATCAAGACGATTAGCCACCCTTATTGGAATAGGAAACAATGATAAGTAATATGTGGGGATGTTGGAGAGTGTACTATTAGTAAGAGTCAACCGGGCACCCTTCGACAAATACATCCGCTTCCAATCCGCCAACCTCCTTTCCATTTTTTCAATAACACCATTCCAAATAGAGGTGGACTTGTAAGAAGCACCCAACGGCAAACCCAAGTAGGTCATAGGCAAAGAAGCAACCCGACATCCAAGAAGATTAGCCAACCTTTCGACATCCTCTACTCCACCAATTGGAACAATTTTTGATTTTCCTAAATTAATTCTCAAACCAGAAGCTGCCTCAAAGCATAAGAAGATACATCTCAGATGTCGAATTTGTTCTTCTTGAGCACCACAAAAGATCAATGTGTCATCAGCAAACAACAAGTGATTCACAAATAAGGCCTCTGAATCTCTGGAACCCACTGAGAACCCTGTCAAATTACCCTGATCCAATGCGGCAGTCAGCATCCGACTCAAAGCCTCCATAACCACCACAAACAACAGAGGAGAAAGAGGATCTCCTTGTCGCAAACCACGAGAGCTACTAAAAAAACCCAATGGGGTTCCATTTACAAGAATAGAAAATCTCACCGTAGAAATACAAAAACATATCCAATCCCTCCATTTTTCCCCCAAACCACATCTTTGCAGCAAATAAAGCAAGAAGTCCCAGTTCACATGATCATAAGCCTTCTCCAAATCTAGCTTACACAGGAGTCCAGGTTCCCCTGATCGAATATGACTATCCACACATTCATTTGCAATAAGCACAGAGTCTAATATTTGTCGACCACCAATAAACGCATTCTGAGTGTTGGAGATAATCTTGCCCACCACGACAAGATTATCACCTTTTAAGGCCTTCAACTTCTTAGCCAAAATGAAAGTAATAAGAAGACCACCATTGCGGGGTCCACAAAACCTTCCGCCTTAAGCCACATAATCCAAACTTAAAAATCATCTCCCATAAAACCACCACAATCAAGGAGAATGGAAAGTGGTCCAAGCACAATCTATGCGGCCTTTTTTGAAAAAGATCAGAAAACTTGGCTTCCCAATCATGAGAGACAAGAAACCTATCAATTCTTGACCAATTTTTTGTCCATTTTAATGTCAAACATCTAATGGATGAGGTAAATTGCAATGAAGTGGTAGTTTGAGGGGGCTAAATGTTACAGAGTGATAGTTTGATGGTGCTTTTGCAAATGATAGTTTACGGCAATCTAGGCATTTCAAGTCCAAAATATGCACGTGTTAACGTCAACAGCTAATGGAGGAGTCATTTTGTAACGAAATGGTAGTTTAAGGGGGTCAAGTATCACTAATGGTAGTTTGGGGATAAGTGTGAATGAGGTGTCAGTTCATGGGAGGTACGTGTATTTTCCCCAGATAATTTTTTCTTAGGGATTGTATTTTGCAAATCCTAGCCATCACACCCCCTCCCCCCTTCAGCCTCTCCTATCGACGCTCTTCACAGCAACATCGTGATCCTCATCCTGCATGATGTTGTACCCAACCTCGGTTTCCACCATTTCATTTGGTGCTACTTACATCAATGGTGATCCAACCCCAAACCAACCAAGAAACCAACACCCATTAGTGTTGATGCGGTTTGGTAGCCATGTTTTAGCCGATTTGTTCTAGAAGTGATTACTAGTGGCCAACCACCCATCAGTTTAGCTGTCGAAAATGGCTGACACCTAACCCAAGGGATTTGGTCCCCAACCCTAGTCCTAAAAATCTAAAAGTTGGTAGAAAATTGTCAATTTTATCAAATTGACTAATCAAAAGAAAAATTATCAAATTTAACAACACTACCTATAGTAAATTCCATTCCATATTTGTGTGAAATTTTAATCCAACTGAACTCATACATCAAAATCCAAGATTATCCCAATCCTAATTTGTAGTTTGGCCTCATAGGTCTAGTAAAATGAAAGTAGCTTCAGTATCTCTCCATATCAAATTGAATTATTCAAGAATCATGAACCATGTGATGAAGTTTCAAAATGAAATCAGCCAAATTTGTAAACACCATGTCAGAGCTAATGAACCTAGCCCCATGAGTCACCAAAACTGCCTGCTCTGAGGATGTCCAAACAAAATTAAGGAAACTGATTCCATGAGAAAGTTGCAGAAAGTTTTAGAAAAATATCTTTGGAGAGAGAAAGTAAAGATAGAGAGTACAAAAGCTTCAATATCTCTCCACTGTGCATCAAATGGGGGGACGGTTTTGTGCGATGTCTTTTTGCTGTGCCTCAGATGGGGTCCATCAGATGCGCGGTTGTTTTTTACCGTGCACATGACCTCTTTTCCCTTTTCAGCCCAGGGAAAAAATCATTTGAAATATATATATATATATATATATATATATATATATATATATATATATATATATATATATATAATTTGGCACCAAGATGCGCCATTTTGGGAACTAATGGCAGCTGTTTTAGCGAGATACTGACCGAAGGATTACATTAACCATGGTCTGAAACTTTAGGGACTCAATTGATAAATTAAAAAAAAAATGATAAGTAATAAGCCAATCTCATTAAAAGCATGAGGCGCCCTTTAGTATACTGAGAGTATACAAAAGGAAACGCCTAACTAGAAAAACGAGTAAGAAAATCAAAAAAGCTAAAAGATAAGGGGAACACATAAGCCGTAGTCCAAAGATACAAAGTGTGATAGGGGAACACATAAGCCGTAGTCCAAAGATACAGAGTGTGATAGAAGGAGAAGGAGGATAAAAGTTCCTCAGGGGTCTTAAGGACCAAATTGACAACTCACAAAAATTTAGAGGGACAAATTTGTAGTTTAGCCTGAGTTATATAACAAAAGGAATTATTGGCTAATATCATTTGCAGATTACAAGGCAAATGACCAGTAAATAAATTGCACAAGTATCTTACCAAAATATCAAGAGGATTTCTTATCAATATAAAGTGCTTTCCTTTCTTCATCAAATCATTCGGCAAACCACACAACCGTTGTTTTGCAATATGCTGTAATTAGTAAAAGTAATGATAATGTTATGAAAATCATAAATTCGAAATTGAACTATTTTAGGTGTCAAAGCATTGTAAATTTTCGAAATGCTGTAGTTTAACTCGAAACTAAAGAAATATCTAAAGGTAATAAGAATTGTAACATTCTATGATCCAAAATTAACCAGAAATGACTCAGACCTTTCTCTATCAAAAGTCAACAAATAATAATCTCTTTATTTTTTATTTTTGATAAGTAATGTCAACTCATTAATAAAGCGCAGAGGGGCGCAATCCTAATACACAATTAGTATATAAGAGTGCCCCTAATAGGAACGAACAGAAAATAAATTTAAAAAGTCTACAATATATATTAGAAACTTGAAAAACTAGTAAAGGTGATCTAACAAGGAAGATTTTATTTATTGGAAATATATGGTGTTAGAATATTAATGTTCATATAATCAGTTCTACTCTTTGAGATGCAACAAAAGGATGATCTAATGGATAGATAAATGCATTACTATCATTAGAACATATTTTTCTTTTAATGGATTTTAAATATATTTGGGATGCACCATAAGATGATCTAATAGATAAATAAATGAATTACTATTATTAGAATATTAAAAAAAAAAAAAAAAAAAAAAACCAACTTCATTTTTCATTATAATAAAATAATAATTACCATTATCAAATTAACAACCTTTTCCTTCAATCTACTATTATCAACACGGAGTGGTCTACGTATAGATTCATTTTCCAACCGATTGAGATAAATTTTTTCTTCTTCTTAATCACTGGAAATTGATGGAAGTGTTTACACTGAGAATACTTTTACATCACATTTCCCGGCCACAATATGTTGATAGATCTTTTTTAACTTTTATAAAGGTGCCCTTATGTTTATCATGTAAGCTAAGCATCAATGAAACACAAGTTAACTTGGGTATTATTTTTTTTGATAAGTAATTTCAAATTCATCAATAAAGCGCAGAGGGACGCAATCCTAAAACACGGGAAGTATACAAGAGCGCCCCTAAAAGGGAGGAATAGGTAATAAATTTAGAAAGTCTACAAAAGTAAAAACACCTAGGTAGCAAAGACTGGACGCTAACAAAAGAAATAGCGTGTTAAGCACACGCTTCCTTAACACTATCATTACAGTCTCTACATCTTCAAAAAGCCTCGCATTCCGCTCCCGCCAAATGCTCCACAAAACACAGTGAGGAACTAACCGCCAAGCTTTTTTAGCTAGGCCATGCCCAAAAGACGCACCCCAAGTAGTCAACAAATCCAGCATCGTTTGTGGCATGACCCACTCAACTCCAAATAAAGAAAATATAAAGCTCCAAAGCTCGGGCGGTGTCGCAGTGAAGTAACAGATGATCAATAGCCTCCCCCTTCTTTTTACACATACAACACCACTCAAAAACCACAATATTCCTCTTTCGCAGATTGTCATGGGTCAGTATTTTTCCTAAAGCTACAGACCATATAAAGAACGCCACCCTTGTCGGAGCCTTAGCACACCATATATTCTTCCACGGAAATGAAGGGCCTTCTTTCCTACTAAGCACTTCATAATAGGACCTTACTTCAAATAAGCCCCTTGTAGAGGGATTCCAAACTAACCTGTCACCCTCTCCTTGTCGAATCGAAGTGGAGTACAACCGCTCGAAGAAGGAAAGCACCATCTCCATCTCCCAGTCCTGGAGTTGCCGCGTAAAGAGAACATTCAAATGAATATTTCCATTATGAACTGCCAAGTTATCCACCACCATTGCAGCTTTGTTCCTCACAATACTATACAGAACTGGATAACAGTGCTTCAAAAATCTCTCTCCACACCACCAATCATGCCAGAAACTGATATGTGACCCATCCCCTACCGCAAACCGAACAGAATTGCAAAACTTCTCCCATCCTTTCCTGATATATTTCCAAACCCCCACTCCATAGGAACCCGAGACCTCAATAGAACACCACCCACCCTTTAGGCTCCCAAATTTGGCGTCAATCACCAAACGCCATAAAGCCTCTCTCTCCCTACCATATCTCCACAACCATTTAGCCAGAAGTGCTTGATTAAACTGGATGAGATTGTGAACTCCCAACCCACCTGAATGCAACGGAGTACAAATCCTGTTCCATTTCACTAAATGAAATTTGGCCTCATCCCCTATGCCACCCCATAAGAAATCCCTTTGGATTTTTTTCAAGACGATTAGCCACCTTTAATGGAATAGGGAACATCGACAGAAGATACGTGGGGAGATTGGACAGCGTGCTCTTAATAAGGGTCAACCGCCCGCCCTTCGACAAATACATACGCTTCCATCCAACCAACCTCCTTTCCATTTTCTCAACAACCCCTTTCCAAGTAGATACGGACTTGTAAGAGGCACCCAAAGGCAGACCCAAGTAAGTCATAGGCAAAGAACCAACTCGACAACCCAAAAGCTGAGCCAACCCTTCAACATCCTCCACCTCACCAATAGGAACAATTTCTGATTTTCCTAGATTGATCCTTAAGCCCGATGCTGCCTCAAAGCACAGAAAGATACACCTCAGATGTCGAATTTGTTCTTCTTGCGCCCCACAAAAAATCAACGTATCATCAGCAAAAAGTAAATGATTCACTACTATTGCCTCTGACTCTCTAGGTCCCACTGCAAAATCTGTCATCGAACCCTGCTCCAACGCAGCAACCAGCATCCAGCTCAAAGCCTCCATAACCACCACAAATAATAAAGGTGACAGAGGATCACCTTGTTGCAACCCGCGAGAGCTGGTAAAGAAACCCGACGGAGTTCCATTGACGAGGATGGAGAATCTCACCGTAGAGATACAAAAACGAATCCAAGCCCTCCATTTCTCCCCAAAGCCACATCGTTGCAGTAAGTAAAGCAAGAAATCCCAATTCACATGATCATAAGCCTTTTCCAAATCCAACTTACACAGCAACCCAGATTCCCCCGAACGAATTTGACTATCCACACATTCATTAGCAATAAGCACTGAATCCAAGATTTGTCGACCACCTATGAACGCATTTTGAGTGTTTGAAATAATCTTGCCCAAAACTGATTTAAACCTGTTCGCGAGGACTTTGGAAATAATCTTGTAAATTCTCCCAATTAGACTGATAGGCCGAAAGTCTCTCACATCCAAGACATCAGTCTTCTTTGGAATCAGAGAGACAAAAGTAGCATTGAAGCTCTTTTCAAACTTGCCTCGAGAGTGAAAATCTGCAAAAACAGCCATGTTTTAGAATATCCCAACACTTCTGAAAGAAAGCCATAGTGAAGCCGTCGAGGCCCGGTGCCTTATCTCCGTTGAAGTCTCTGATGACATCCCATACCTCCTCCTCAAACTCTCTTTCTAGCCAACTACTTTCATCTGCATCAATTGAAAGAAAAGAAAGGCCCTCGACCCTTGGCCGCCAAGAACGATTCTCAAAATACAAGTTTTTATAAAATTGAACTATATGCTCCTGAATCTCCCCTGGATTCCTGGAGATTTCACCATTTATGCTTAGAGAATCCACTTGATTAAATTTACGACGCAAGTTGGCCATCCTGTGAAAAAAATTTGTGTTCTTGTCCCCCTCCTTCAACCACAAAGCTCTAGATTTCTGTCTCCATATTATTTCCTCAAAGAGAAGAGTTTTCTCCAGCTCTCTTGACATATCTATCTTGCGAACCTTCTCTTCCTCCTCTAGGCCTCGGCCTTCATCAACTGAATCCAGCTCACGAATACCCTTCAGTAATTCTTTCTTCTTCTTCCCTACATCACCGAACACTTCAGCATTCCAATTCTTCAAATCTGTCTTCAAGGCCTTCAATTTAAACGCCAAAATGTGACTTGGTAATCCCGAACACTCATAAGACGACCACCACTTTTTGATCTGCTCAACAAAACCCTCATATTTCAGCCACATGTTCTCAAATTTAAAATACCTTATTCCTCCTCTTGGTGTCCCACAATCCAAAAACAAAGGGAAGTGATCGGAAAGAAGTCTTGGTAGTCTCCTTTGTGTTACTTCAAGAAAGCGTTCCTCCCACTCCACAGAAACTAAGAATCTATCAATTCTAGACCATATATGATTATTAGACCATGTAAATTGGTCATCTTGAAGAGGTAGGTCCACCAAATTATGCATGAAAATGAAGTCTGAAAATTCTTCCATAGCAGCTGAGAAACTGGCATTGCCCGACCTCTCACTAGGAAAGTGAACCACATTAAAATCTCCCCCAATACACCACGGCAAATCCCAACAACTCATCAATCCATCTAACTCAACCCACAAATCCCTCCTATCCCTGTCATCATTCGGGCCATAAACCCCCCCAAATGCCCAAGAATCATTATCGCCAATGTTACGGAAAGAACAAGCAACCGTATATCTACCTATACATACCTCCAATTTCTCCACCACCCTTCTATCCCACATTAGTAAAATCCCACCCGACGCTCCATTGGCTCCCAAATAACACCAATCAACTTGATTACAACCCCATAAGCTCTTCACCACCTCCCTTAAGATTACTACCATCTTAGTCTCCACCAAACAAACAATATCCGCCCTCCAATCTCTTAGAAGCCCTCTAATTTCCAGTCTTTTATCCATCTCATTAAGCCCTCTAACAAGTGGGTGCTAGTAGACATCAGCCCATTTAACACCACCAAACAGGTGACTCTTCTTGATCCATCTCCTAAACTAATTTTTGTGACAGACAGACTTCCGTTATTAAAGTATTAATCTGATGTATAGAAAAAAAACAAATTAAATGCCTTTGAATGAGCATTTTTCACATCTGAGACTTTCACCACCTGGTCCGAATTACAGGTGGACAGTGGCAGCAACCTTTTTTTTGATAAGTAAAGTATATTCAAAAAGCGCAAAGGGGCGCAACTCATAGTACACAGGACGTATGCATGAAGCCCCTAATTCAAAGAAAAAAGAGAGCACCTATCTATAAATTCAAAATAAGAACACTCATACAACCTTTTAAGGCAATCCAAGATCAATCTAATGCCCAAGTATTAAATTGCACATGTTGGATGATGCCAAGGCCACTTGGCCCCTTGTATATACTTGTTTAGCAAAGCATGAGTCTTATTTGTATGTTTCTTGGTATTAATTAACAGCTGGTTTTTAGTTTTATCTAGCCAGGGAAGTTTTATAATTTTAGGATTTCTGACTATGAGCTATAGTTGGGTCCATTATGTCATATTAGGGGTTTATCATAATAGTGGACCTCATTATTTGTAATATTAACATCTCTATAGTTTTGGTTTTATAGTCTCAATCCGTCAAGTCCATGGAGTCCAAATAGCCCACATTCATGGTTGTTATGGTTTTATAAGAAACATTTATGAGAATTTTCAGCAAGAATACTTTTGAGGATTATGTGATGCAACCCTATCCTTATGACGTTGGGGAACCAAAATGTGACGCTTAGTTCTATCTTCTCCTCCTTCCTATTTTCTTTTCAATTTTCCAGCAATTTTCCAGTAATCTCCAACTAATACTAGATCAGATTTTATGCCAATTCTTTCCCTAAAACCCAACTTTTAAAACCCTCACCCACCAAATAGTCTTGGGTACGTTTCACTGCATCCAGATCAGCCCCTGATTTTAGCCTTTCCTCGGCCTATTTCAACCCCAAAATTCATTCCTTTTCTTACCCTATTGTAAACCCTAAATTCTCTAACTTTGTTTCCCAGCTTTTTCCCACATTATAACCCTAACCGTTGCTACCCCTGAACCCCAAAAATGTATCTGCCAGTAGTTTCCAAAACCCTGAAACTTTGAAGCTTCAAACCGCAATATTTTCCCTAAGGTCTGGTATCAAATAATCCCATAAACATCCTATGCCTGCTGTTCTACATCAATATGGCTAAAAAAAAATGTTGATCTTGCATAAATTATCTTGTAATAGTTGGTCTGTCAACTACATAATATATTTGTATAGTTAGTTTGCAAACTATGAGATCTTTTCTTATTCTTTTTCTGGATAGCTTTTGCCCATTCTTAAAGAAGAAGTCAAATCACACTAAAAAATCTTCGAATTGATCAAAGAATTGATTATCTCTAGAAAATTATGATTCTTTGTATTAACAAAAAGGTATGTTCATGGAAAATTAGTAGCACAACAAAATAGTAATATTAAAACAAAAAAGGAAGTCATATCATACCAAATCTAGTCAATATATGAAATTGTTTGATTACTTATGCATTCTAAATTAATCATGGAAAAGCTTGTTGTTACCTTACAAAATCGATACTTCTTTCTTCCTGGGGCAAAGATGACCTCTTTGACAACTTTATTTCCATCTGATTCCTACTCCAATCAAATAACTTAAATTTCATTTCATGCAAGAGAAGAGAGAACATGATGTATTTTGAAAATAAATGGCAATCATTAAAAACATAGAGAAAATTGAAGAAAATCTAAATCTAAGATATTAAGATGCAACATGTCTGTTATCAGATCAGATAAAAATAATAGGACACAATCAACAGTTAAAGGAAATAAAGGAAGATCTGCCATAGATCATGATAATCCAATAAAAGCAAATACACATTCTCCAACCTAAAGTTATAATGAAAGAAAGATCAGGAAAAACTTCTCTGTAGACCTCAACTTGTCCTGTATTTGACTTTTCAACTAAATGAATTTACTGTTAAGAATTACTTATCAAAATCTAATGTTGAGAATTCCAATTAGTATGACACTAGGAAAGGAAAAAAAAAAAAAAAAACACATTTTGATGCACTCACTCTCCTTATAAAAATTAAGATTTTGTTTGACCAGTGTTGCTGTTGGTCATACGACATATACAGAAAAGTAAGCTGATGTAGGGTAATTTGCTGACCTACAGCAATCTTAAATGTCATTTTCTTTTTCTTTCAGTTCCATGTAGATCCTAGTTTTTATATCACTCATGGAAGTCAAACTCTTTTCTTCAATGTAGCCAAATCTAACAAGTGCAAAAGGATGCATTGTTCAATGCACAAAAATCTCCGAGTCTGAATACAATACGTAAGTGCTCCATCAACATACCATTTTGGAGAGTAGCTCTTCCCTGTAGGGCCTATCAAGGCCTGTAACCCGTACGAAATTTGCATAGAGGGGTTCATCAAGCACTTCCATATCGTTCCGCTTAAATAAAGCAAAAAAACAAAAAACATAACAAAAAAATTGATAAACAAGTACATGAGTAAAGAAGAAAGTGTGTCCTAATTCTTCAGTAAGAAGGAAATAATTTATCAAAAAAAAAAATACGAATGTTGGCTATATGTGAGGACCCAATAAAATATGCTCACGAGGCAATCTCATAGTAACTACCATTACTTACCAGTCCAGATCATATCTAATATAATACAGCAAGACGCATAATCAGAAACGAAGAAGAAAGAGTGCAACATCAAAAGCACAACATAGATTTTTTAAAAAACAATATATATTCTAAATCAATTCAATATAGACAATCAAAAAAATCTCATAAATATATACTAGTAACCTTAAATTCTTGAAACATCAATTTCTTCCCAGTCAACTTGCAATAATCCTATCACACAGTTATTCATTTTTTTTTATTTTTTTTTATAAGCCTATCACACAATTATTCATAAAAAGGAAAACAGAAGTTTGAATTTCTCTAATCAGGAATTTTTTCAACAATACTAAATCCAGATGTCAAAAGACAAATTTGTACTAAAAACCCACCAAAGTATCAATTGTTTGTAAGGAATCCAAAGTAGCCTTCATTATGTTACACCAGTAAATCATAATCAAGTTGCAAAACAATGTCAAACCCAATTGTCTAGTGCACAAGGCTGATAACCCCGACATATAAACAAAAACAAAAATGTTAGCAGTAACTTAATATATTAACCCAATTCTTCAAAAATTAGCAACAACAAAAAAATAAAAAATAATAATCTTTGGAAATGCAGAACATTAATCACTTATCATCTCACTGCAAGGAAAATGTTGCAGTCCAGAAAATTCACCTACACTCAGTTGGACAGGTGAGAGAAGGCCCTCACAAAAACAATTTATAAAAAAAACAACAACAACACATAGCAAACAATACACAAAATTCAGTGACTTCCTTTCCTTATTGGCTTATTCTTTTCCAAGCAGCCAAACAGAGAGTTCGCCACAAAAAAAAAAAAAAAAAAAAAAAAAAAAAAAAAGTGCTAGAAAGGCAACCTGCGCAAAAGAATACATGAGACTGGTACTGAGGGATCTTGGAGCAGACCACGAGTGAATCACCTCCGCCTCCATCTCCTCCTTTTCCTCTGCCATTTGTTGATGATGAAATGCTGTTTGAAAGAGCGAAAGATATGGTTCCTTCACTGTGTGCCGTGGTTTTTTGAAAGGACACGCAATGCAGATTGATTGTGGGGGATGCAACTTAAGACATTCTCCGTGTCAAAGCCAAAGGGCATGCCAGTGCCAGCATGAATCCCGATGCCCTCTCCAGTCATAACGGCTAAGCTTCGTCAAGTTGGCCAATACAATGATGACATTCAAGCATTCAAGAATATATAGTATTGGCCTGACACCATTAAAAAAGATCAAATATATATAAAAAGAAAATAAAAATGATTGTCTACTTGACTGCTTCCTGCTTTCTCAAAAACAATTGAGAAATAATTCAGAAAGTTTGTCTAATCTTTTTACCTTCTTAAAAACAATTGTCTCCGTTGATCCTTAGATGGACAAATTACTTCTTTATTTCTAATATTTTACAATTGTATTAAACGGATTCTAGTCTAAAAAGTATGTTAAAGATTTTGAGACATGTTATACGTGTCAATTCCTTACTTGCCTCTAAATAAATAAGAGTTTTAAATTTGTCGTTAGATTTGTGAGACTTACATTAGGTCCACAAATCAATAATGAATTTGAAAGTAAGATGGATAGGAGATTAGCTATGTGTCCCAAAAAGTACGGCCAACCATTTAATAAAAACAGTTAGATGTAAATATAGATCTACATCACAATCAATCGTTGATTAAGATGTAACAACGATGATGATTCAATCCTTAGTAAAATAATAATTTTACTCTCAAAATACAAAAAACAATTTTTTTAAAAAAATAAAAATAAAAATAAAGAAGAGCAATCAACTACTCTTCTTTAAAGGAAGGTCGCCCCTCCTATGAAAACATATTCCCCTTTATCTTGTTAGGTAAGGCTGAAGGGTGGCCTCTTTTTCTTTATTTTTAATTTTTAATAAAATTATAATTATATAACATATTAAATCATCAATTATATCATGCGTCAATCAATGGTTGATTGTAATATACATCAAATATGCCTTTAGCATTTTCCATCAAAACGGCTGACTAGATAATCATTTTGGACAAGTAATTTATTTCACGAATCTTTTAAGATATTTATAAATAATATCACATGGGACAAGTTTAATGTTACTATTAATCTTAAGGACCATAGAGTAATTTTTCACGATCATTTTTTCACCTTGGTCATTATGTGTCTTTTTGCTACTTTGGACTTTGGAGTGCACGGCATAGTGTTTTCTACTTTATTTACAGAACTGACCAACTTTTTCAATTAAAAGAAATAAATATTTCTATCCCAATTTCTGCTTTGGTCATATCAAACGTTCCAATCCAATTTCGTTTTCAACCAACTGTTTTGCCACTTTGCCGAAAGAAAGTCTTGGATCGGATTGGGTAACTCGCATCGCATCCTCCCCCACCACCCGGATGGAGTGATGGGTATTGCCAAGCTGGTAATCACACTAGTCTTGTCTAATATCGGCCTTTAATCAGTGTATATGGACCTTTAACACTTCGTACATCTGCATTGGCTGCAATTATCCGCTCAAATTATAGTTTTTTTTTTTTAATTGTAATTGCGAGAAGTTTGATGAAACACATCTATTAAAACAGATGCTTAGACAACCCAAAACTTGCTCAAGGGAGTAAGCCTCCTCAAAAACCTCTTGTAATTTCAGTCGAAAGACTTGTTCGGGACAGGCAATTACAGAAAATCCGGATCCTTGACACAAAGATCAAGGGATGTTGTCTTATAGTGATGGAGCACGTGTATGAGAGAAAGGAGCAGAAAACAACAATTCAAGATCTCCGGTAAGTAATAAGATATTGGTATCCCATGATGTAACAAAGCAACAGATGAGAAATGCAAGAAAAAATTTCTTTCGCGTGAGTGGGAACAAGCCAAAAAGCCCCACATGTGAAAGAATTAAAAAATTAAATGAAGTTATTTACATGAGAGAACTAGTAGTCGTACTTGGGATCTATCATACGACTGCATGTAAGGAAGCAAATTGATTGGCTTATGTGTTTCAGTTAGGTCTGTGATGGTAATGTCAGCTTGGCCTACAAGAGAAAGAAACTGATTAAACGTATTAATATTACGAATAACAAAAGCAATATAAGCCATAGGGCCTTCCCTTGAGCCAGAGTTTGAAGTGCCATCACAATCAGCACTAGGATTCCCTTGATTACCACCGTTGACTTTACTATCAAATCCATCACAGTTGTCATCATCAGCATTCCCTTGATTAATACCATTGACTTTACCATCAAATCCATCACAGTTGTCATCAGCATTCCCTTGATTAATACCATTGACTTTACCACCAAATGATTCAAATCCATCACAGTTGTCATCAGCATTCCCTTGATTGATACCATTGACTTTACCATCCATTGATTTATTCTGGTTCAAAAGAATGGAAAGTACTCGAACAAGATGCGGGAGACATACTGGATCATATATTATGTCTGCACCTAAACTGGAGAACAAGAAGGGAATAGGAATAGCATTAATTTCATTATCTAGACAGTTGATAAAAACAACCGGAAAGTTCCATAATATCTAGACAGTTGACTTAAAACAATCAAATTAAATTGCCTTCTATTTGACATGGCAAAACCTTGGAAATTGGAAGATTGTCTGCATAGTCACAGGACACTCAGATAATTGAGTTGAATACTCACACAACATCAGGCCTCAAGTCTTGGAGCTCCTTTTCTGATGCGGATTCCCATGGCAGATGAATGCATTTTACCTGATATTTACAATTTGTTTCAGCTTCAACTGCTATATAATCCTTTATTACGTGACCAATATGATCAATATAATAAGCCATTCCTTTCGTCATGACCAGGACTCACCATATTTGGATCTCCAGTAGTTCTTTCTGGCCCATCAGTTTCAATGCTCAAATTGTTGGACTCCAAATTAAGTTTCAGGTTCATTAAGGTGGACATGTCACCATCAGTTAACGTCACCTATATCAAATACAAAATGTTTGAAGGTGATCAACCAAGCAGAATGTTTAGATAACGTGTCTACATTAAATAAGTGATTTAATAGATGAGAAAATAATAAAATCATAATAATAATAAAAAGCAATTAAAATTACACGCACCACTTGGGGAAAGAGAAAACTATGTTTAGCTTTTCAGTAAGATACAACTCAAGGTTTGCAAAGTAAGAAGTTAATTTTTGAGGAAGTTATAACATAAAGAAGTTTTCAGCAGACTTTTAACAAAGACGGCAAACAGTCATAAAAGGAGATAGTCTTCCAACATATATTCATGGGATCTGAATTTTGAAAACATACCTTTGACGCATTCACATGAGCAAGACAAATGCCAACCAACCCAACACCTGAACCAACCTGGTTTCAAATCTTTGGTAAGCCAAAATATGCAATATATATGGTCCAGAAAAATGTAAAGCAAAATTTAGCAGTATCCAAGTGAAGAAAAAAAAAAGGCTAGTAATATGCAGTTCAAGTTTATAATACAGATAAGAGGGGAAAGTCAATTAAATTACGATATAAAGCCTAAATCATGATTTAAATTTTGTCTCAGAGATTTAGTAGTAGATGCAACCCAAGCAAGACCTCATTGTTATATCATTCATGATTGTATTAATGAAGAGCTTTTTTTTTTTTGACAAGATAAGAGAGCATAATTTGTAGTTTAAAATAGATTAAACAAAATCTTGAACATGGAGCTTACCTCAAAACATGATTTATTAGAGAATAATTCTGGAAAAGAAAGTATGAATTCTGACAAAAAAAGACTGGAAGGCCAAACTGAACATCTGCATAGTCCAAGCCATTACTAATTTAAATTAGTCTAAAATGTTAATGCAACTAATTGAGAAAACTTTTATTCTCTAGCCCAAAAAAACTGAAAAATAGCAATGCAACTGAAGCTAGGTTCAATATGTATGACAGAAAAACTAATCACATTGCCAAATGCTACAAAATATTATTTTCAAGTAGCAAGACACCATAAAAACATCGAAAAATGCTCTCCCACTTTTTTTTTATAAGTAATAAACTAGTCTTATTAAAAGCGTAAGTCGCCTCTAAGTACACCGGAAGTATACAAGAGAGAGCACCTAACTAGAAAGCGAAAAACAAAGCAGCCACAAAAAGAAAGAAACCAAACAAACCCTCAAAAACCCAAAGCACACCCTTCTACACCACGTGAGCCTTGCCTTTCCTATGCCGAGAGGACACGCTTGCATCACCATAATTAATGGAGCTTACCACAAAATCTCCTTCCTACCTTTGGTCTTCAGCCGCGCAACCTTAACTTCCCGAAGAAAGTCCTCTTCAAAGGCATCCATAATCGCCAAGGACGGATCCTCATCCTCAACATGATCCATCTCCCAGTCCAAAGCCAAGTTGGGAGGAAGAACACCCAAAGGGTAAGGGAACTCTCCATCCTCCCCATCCCAGATCTTATCACCCTGCTCCCACACAACCACCTCCCCAGATGGACCAAAATCTACTAGCCACTTCTGAGATTGGGCAAACCATTCACCCTGAAATCTTCAAAAACATCTCCTCTCGAAGATACACCTACCTCTAAGGAAGACGACAACAGAGGAGGGGCACCAACATCCCTCATCTTCACACCCACAAACTGAGCCGAAGAGAGAGGAGACCCACCTACTCCGCTCGGGAGAGGGAAGCCATCCCAAAGAAGGCTAGTCGAGGGAGTCTTACTGACCGTTCCCCCACCAGGCTCCGACAAGGGCTGGGCACCAAAAGGCAGCGGCATCGGAGCACTAATCGTCATCAAGGCCTCGTCAATCAGAGAAGCGTCCAACTGGTCTCCTCTTCCTACCTTCGATCTACGGTAGTATCTCAGCACCGATTTGGACTCCGATGGGTAGATAGGAGCCCCACTCTCCGATGAAAAGCGGAGCCTTTCACCCAAAGCAGCCGCCCCCGAAGAAGTGGAGCCGAAGGAGTCCCCTACCGGAAAAGACCCCTCAATAGCCAAGTCTACCTTAACAGCTGAGTCAACCCCAAAAAGAAGGCTAGCACAAAGGGAAAGTTGATATTTAGGACCTGGTTTACTGAAGCTGAACTGACCTAATTAGCATAAGCAAGTAATATATAGGCCATAGACAAACCACTAGTGGCAGGATAATTGAAACCTTCTTCAAAAGATTAACCTGTCAAGCCCACATCTCAATTCTTTCACGGAATCGTTAAAATGTGTTATTACAAATTCTGTCAAATAGCACATTCTTCTTTACCACAATTCCCCTTTATAGCACCTCCATACACAAATTTACATCGTACCAGCACCATAAGCGATTATTCCCAAAGTATGAGAAGGATTGATTTGTCGACCAGCCAATTTCAAATTAAAACCCAATTGACTACTATAGCAGAAACTAAATCCATGTTCATTAAAAGCAATAAGTATTCATATGAATAAATACAGAGGCAAGATTTTTGCTGTGACTTAATTTTGAAAAGAAAGAAAGAAAGACAAAAGAGGGAAAAAAAGAAGAAAAAAAGTAGGCAGGCAGGCTTGCAATTAGCTACCTGGTTTTTTTTTTTTTTCCTCAACATCCAATAATCCTTCTTACCAATAATAAACAATAACAAGAATTCAGAGCATAAGTAATGTCTTAATGATTTGCCAGAAAATCTCTTCATAGCTCCAACAGATGCAATAGGGTAAACGCAGGAAATGGTCTCACAAAATGACACAGCAAGTCCAAATTCACTATGATTGAATATGCTTTTCATAAATTTTGCAGTTCGATATTTGTTTAAATTCAAGGGGTCATACTGAATAATTCTTCAACAACTTAGTTTTGCAGATATCACCTTCAAGATATAGACATCAATAACAAAGATTACCCAGTATCTCCTTCAAGCATGTTGAGTGAACATTGTAGTGGGACCACCAATTTCTTTGAGTTAGGACAACTTGGGAGTTCAAAACAACCTAGAAGCACCAAAAATCAACTAAAGATAAGTTGAAGCAAATAAAAAGCACCAACTATCAAATGACAAAAAATAATTACCATCAGGAAAAAGATACGAAATGCATTTGCAGACCCTCGCATTTCCTTTCACCAAATTATCATCCTATCAGATAAACAAATTTGTCAGTCAAGTTCAAGCAACAGATCTAAAAAAATAAAACAGAAACTATTCAACGGGCAATTTAATTAAGCAACCCCTGTATTCACAAACTATACCTTCAATGATATCATGTAATAAGCATACTGTTCATATAATTCATCCAAAACGACACCATGGTTCAGCTCAACTTCAGTTATAAGCTTCTTTAGAAAATTCTTCAAGTAAGGTACATGAAATTTTCCACCCTGCATTGAACATTCAACTGAACAAAGCTTTATAGCAGAGGAACAATCAAAACAAGGGATTTGTTTGGTTGCTGAGGAAATGTAGGACAAGTAGAAGATTAATAGTCTGAATAAATATTGATCTGTTATTGAAGACTACAAAATTACACGTCCAGTCTACCAAGCCTAACACAACTACTTAATTCCTTTGACTTCGCGATATACAGAAACCAAAATGACATTAAACATATCTTAATCTTTGAAATAAGGGTTAGAAAAAGGTAGGGAAAGGGGGGGGAAACCATTTTCTTCGAGCTTCAAAAACTATCTTCCCTGTTAGCTAGTCAGACCTAAACATCAATTAAGAAAAATCAACAAGAAACCAATATGGGGACTTCAGGAAACTTCAGTGCCCTGAAACTTAAGTACAAATTCAAAAGAGAAAGGGAAAAAAAAAATCTTGTGCCTAATTATTTCCTTTTCTTTTCCCTCATTTTCTCATCAACCAAACAAAGCTTAACACCTAAAGTATCATTCCCATACTAACAACTAAGCCAGCAAATCCCACAACCCATAAACAGACTACACTTTCTTATTTAAACGCACGAAATAGAGAATAGAGAATTCTTACACCTTTGCTTACGCAATGGTCCCAAATGAACCTCTGCACTCCCTCGGTAACCGACCCTCCACCGCATACCCTACAATTCAACAAACCAACACATTCACACAACACCAAGCCATTAAAACAAAAAACACGAACATGTATCCAATGCACTTAAGCTACGTGCGCCACAATTTGCTAAAATGTGCCGGTGCGTGCAGTTGGGGCCTAAGCGGTTATCTCAATTGAATTGAGGACAAGGAAGGGGAATATTATCGCGTTGTGTGCTAACATGCACCGTATACGAGTATGTCAAAGTGAGCCGACGAGTACCTGGCCAAGGTGACCAAGGAGTCGGTGGGTTCCATGGCAAGAAAGGCTGAGAGCAGGTAGAGACATGGAGGGGCGGAGGGATCGAGCTCTTGGTCCGCCATGGTCTTCACGGTTAGGGTTTTTCGGGTTTTACGGCTCCAGAGCGAGATTCAGGAAGAGGAGGCCTATTGCGGCGGGGCGTTTGGATGGTGGGGAAAGTGGTGACAGATCCACTGCTTTTTTTTCTTTTTTTGTTAAACACATTTTTGCCGGGTAGTGATCGGGGGAGGCCAATGACTGGCTCCCTTCCCCCCTCCCCCAATAATATTAAAAAGGGATAATTGCACCGTTGGTCCCTGTGGTATACTATAATTATTTTTCACTCCCTATGGTTTAAAAAGTTCACTGGAGGTCCTCGTGATATGCAATAATTACAAATCGATCTCTGGCGTCAAATTCTGTTAAAATTTTTAACAGATTCCGTCAAATGCCACGTCAGCTCCACGTGTCGCCAATAAGATGGCGACACGTGTCTATCGTAATAAAAAATATAAATTTATTAAAAAATAAATAAAAATACTTATTTTTTTATAAAAAAAATTCAAAAACAAAAAAACAAAAAAAAAAAAAGCTGAAGGGGTGGCCCAGCCACCCCTTTGGGGGTGGCCGCGCGCCACCCCCAGTGGCTGCAGGGGGTGGCGCGCGGCCACCCCCATGGGCTGTGGGTGGCCTGGCCACCCCTTTTGTGGGTGGCCAGGCCACCCCCTTTCCCATTTTTGTTTTTTTCTTTTTTTTTTTTTTAAAAAAAAATAAGTATTTTTTTATTTATTTTTTAACAAATTTATATTATTTTATTAAAATTAGACATGTCAGCGCCACGTGTCACCAATAAGATGACGACACGTGGCGCTGACGTGGCATTTGACGAAATCTGTTAAAAATTTTAACAGAATTTGACGCCAGGGATCGATTTGTAATTATTGCATATCACGATGACCTCCAGTGAACTTTTTAAACCATAGGGAGTGAAAAATAATTATGGTATACCACAGGGACCAACGGTGCAATTATCCCTATTAAAAAATCAACTTTCAATGGCGCCGGTCATTGGCCTCCCCCCAATCACTACCCCATTTTTGCCTACCCACCGGATCCCACTCTTATCCGAGTAGTGATAGGCAGGGGCCATCTTGCCGGCCCCTGCCCGGCCCATTTCTACGTGGAAATGGCCATTTTACTTTTAGAGTTTTAACCTTTTTTTTTTTCCCAAAAAAAAAAAATTCAAATTTTCGAATACAGCAAAACCAGTTCAGCGGATCCATTTTTCTCATTTTTGTCTTCCCCCCAAATTTTCCCTCCCTCTCTCCATCTACCCCAAAATCTTCCCACCGTCGACCACCGTTCGGAGCTCCGTCGTCCTTCTGGTTCCGGCGACCAGTTTCGCACGAGCCCGCCACCGTTCCGAGCTCCATCATTCTTCCGGTTCCGACGAGGTGTTTCGCACGAGCCCGCCACAGTTCCGAGCTCCGTCATTCTTCCGGTTCCGACGAGGTCCCCCACCGTCTACTTTGATCTCCATCTCCATCTCCGGCCACTAGGCACTGCCAGGTGCCATCACCGTCGTTCTCCATCTTCGGCCAAAGCCCACCCATCGGCCGTCTTCCAGTTCCGGCCCTCTTCCATCTCCGGCCGTTTTCCAGCTCCGGCTTCCCCCCAAATCCGTCTCCTTCAAGTCTAGGTCTCCGTCAGGTATTAAAGCAAACACCTTTCCTTCATTTTTTTCCTCTCTCGGTATACAAAGTCATTTTCTTCTGAGTTGTCCTAAATAGTTTTGATCTATGATTGTTTCCTCCTGTTTCTTTTGCTATGTATCTTTCTTTCAGCTGAGGTATTTTAATATGAATTTCTCTTATTCTTTTTCTATTAGATATTCTGATCTCAGTCTGAAAGGAGAGAACCCTGGAAAAAAAGTTCACTAAATGAAACAAAACAGGAACAGATGTACATTAATGCATGGTCTGGAATTTTAAATGTCTTGAAGAAATATGTGCTTGTTGTCTTTGGAGGTAATTTCTATATGGTATGCTGAGATATACCCCCCAAAAAATGTACTCTCTTCTGATGTTTGTCTTTACAGGTCTTGTTGGCTACCCCAGTGACGATATTAATAAGTTCCTGTGGATGGTCCGTATAGGAGGTGGTGTATTTCCTCACATCAAGGAACTCGATTACCTTGTAAGTGATTATCACTACTTTACACAAAAAAAAAAAAAAAATGGTCTTGGATTTTATTTTATTTTTTTTGGGCAAAGGAACTGGATGATATTGTAGCTTACTATGTAATTCATTTTAGTTAGCAATGTGTTTTACTATGTTTTGTTTCTGTTTGCAGAGAGATGGTCAATATCGGATCAATTCTCAGGCCACACCCACCATGCTAAACTGCCTCATGTACAAACTCTCCTATTACAGGTCTGATTTTGCTGTGAAGTCAGTGGTTTCTAGATGGAGGATACATTTGTTTTAGCTGTTTAAATTTTGAATTTTTTCATCTCTTTACTACAGGTTTGTGGAGACAGATGGTAAAGCCTTTGACAAGCCTTTTAAAAAAATGTGTTATGGGATATAATTAGCATTGTATGTGATTAATATATTTGATAATTATTACTATTAAATTTTGCTAGGGCGTCTTTTTAATAGTTAACTCCTTGCTGAATGTGGTGGGCTTTGAAATAAAAGCAGTTTAATCCATGCAAACGTTATGTAGTCCAGGAATCTGGTTTTCATAACCTCTGTTACTCTTCCATACTGTTAAACCGTGGCGCCCAGGGTGTAGAACATTGCCAATAAAGCGGCTTCTTTCTTGTCACATAATTAAAATCGGTATGTATTCTTCCTCCTTAATTACTCAGTTATGTCTTGAGATTGGGCCCAATGTTATCTAAATAACTGCTTTAATTATTTGTGGTCTTGGCAGAAAGCAAGCTCAACATCGAGCGCCAAAAGAAGTTGGACAAAAAACAAGAATCCATGGCACTGAATGTTATATTTTCTTTTCTGATAGCCAATTTTTCTCAATTCAATTACTTTTGTTATGGAATTATTGCTTATTGTACTTGTGTAATTTGTTTTTATTGCGGAATCATAACAAGAAATAGTTGGTTATTACTTGTAATGAATGTTGGAGTTCTTGTAATGAATGTTGGTTGTCTCTATTTTTGATTGATGTAGTTGATAATTTGATACGTTAGAAGCACACAAAAATGAGTATTGATAGTTTGATACAAAGCATGGATACAAAACATGATCAAACTCTCTTAACTTGTATTGACTTTGCAAAAAACTTAAATTTGACACCAATATGCAAAAAACTCACTTCACTTTGATATGGATTTGATTACTATTGATGTTGGATTTACAAGAAAGGAAAAATGATACGAAGTTGGTTTGACTTTTTTGTTGATCATTGGAAAAGATTAACCAAAATATATTTTCAAAGTTCATAATCAAACTGTGTAAGAAAACCAAATCCATATTCACCAAACCAAATCCAAATCCCTTCCTTTGTGAAGTTGCATAAAACAATAAAAAAATGTTTCAAAGATAGTCACGAACAAGAAACATTACAGCATATGAAAAAAAGACCACAATCAACTCTAAGAAAAGTTGCATATAATGAAATTCACTTTCATTCAAAGTGATGAGAGCAATGTGCATCAAAGAAAAAAAAATCCAATTAGAGTGACAATTTACACATCAAAATGGAATATATATGTTTCCATATTTACACATCAATTTACCACATATTCCAACTCAATGACACAAAATATACCAAACCAAGAACATATGATTTGAAAAAGCCAAAAACTGGTTGCCGGAACTAGAAGACAGCCGGAGATGGAAGAGGGCCGGAACTGGAAGACTGCCGGTGGGTGGTTGGGTATGGGTCGTCGGAGATGGCGCCTGGCAGTACCTAGTGGCCGGAGATGGAGATGGAAGTAGGCAGTGGTCGACGGTGCTTATCAAACGGTGGGGGACCTCGTCGGCAGTCGCTCTGTCGGAGATGGAGAACGACGGTGGCGGGCTCGTGCGAAAATGGTCGCCGGAACCGGAAGAACGACGGAGCTCCGAAGAAAAGTAGTTGCAGGCCGCAACACTAAACCAACAAAGAAAAATTAGAACAAGCAGAAAGAATCCCTTCAAAATCGCAGGAAAAGAGAACTTATGGCCACACCAAACTCTGTCGAGCAAGAAAAAAAACGCCCCAATCAATATCTCCACCCTCTTTGTAGATATATTAGCAAAAAATTCTTAACACCTTTTTCAAAATTACAAGAATGCTGAAACCAAGACTCAGCCAGCCACAATAAACAATACGATACAGCAGTTACACATTCCAAATGATAGTAAACAACAATGCTGATTAAATTTCCAATCTTCTGCATAAGAAGTCACAACAAAAAGATCGAATTGAAGTGAAAAGTGCAATTAGATGCTGGTAGAAACAACAAGAAGAACAAAGATGCTGAGCACCGCTGAATGCACTGTCATAAGGGGTTACAAATAAAAGCAAGTTCTAATAACTCAAGTGAAGAAACTTAATAGTTCATAAAATTATCTGGAGAACCTCAGGCCTAAATAGAGAACTTAATGACACGTAGGAACCATCCATACCATCCAAAATGACCATTATTATGTACTCAAAAAGTTACAGCTTCAATATGAGCAATGAATTGTTCTTAAAGGCACACAAATTTTCTAGCCCCAAAAAAGATACGTCAACTGAATTGAGAACAGACAATCTTAATAAAACTAAACAAATCACTGGCTACTACTGCAGATTTACATAATAACGCAGATTCTGAGACTCAAAAAAAAAAAAAAAAAAAAATCAATGGTACTCAAATATCCAAAAAATTGATACACATGAAAGGATATCTCAACCGTCAGAAAAGAAAGCACAACACAACCAACCGAGAACATGGAACTTATACTTTTAGGATATTAAACTATTATTCCTACAGGAGCATCAGAGCCCTTAAAAGCTTCAAATAAATCAAATAAAAAAGGTTAGGGCAGTCAGACCATTTCATCGCATAGCAGAACCCACTTCAAAGCAGTAGAACCAGGCAAGAAAAAGATTCAAACAACAAACAGAGACCCCTAAAAAAAAATAAAAAATAAAACAGAGCTTATACACCTAGAAAAACCAAAAATTCTCTCATAGATTTAAGAACACAAAAATAAAAAGCTAAAATAACAAAAAAGCAACGTATGTTAAAATTGCAGATCACAAAGCTACAAAAACCGCCTAAATAACCAGACAAGCAAGCAAGTGCCTATTTATTTCCGAACCTAAACCAGAAGAACGCAGAAAAATGAAATCTTCCTAAATTCCATAAACACAAAGGAGAATAAAAAGAAAGTTATTCCTTTCCTAAATTCTAATCTTCATATAAATTGAAAAATGACCCATTGGTAAGCGACAAGGCAACCCAACAATCAAGCAAGTTGATAAACAATCCATGTCAACAAACATTCCATTGCACCGACTAATCTGCCCTTCTACCATTCTAGATCCAAAAACAAGTGGAAAAACGAGATCTTTCTGATACTACTAGAGGAGATCGATGAAAAATCGAAAGAAAAAGAAAACTTGACCTCTTTTGATGGCTGGGCTCGTTGGATCTGTACGGTGGGAAGCGATAGAGATGGGTCATCGTGGAGGGAGACCGAGATGGGTATGGGTCGTCGGAGATGGCGGTGCGGTGGCGATGGGCGGCTGCAAAGGCTGGCAGTGGTGGGCGGCAGCGACGGCAGCTTTGGTTGGGAGAAGTTTTGAAATTTGGGGAAAAAAATTTCTGAAATGAGGGGGGGAAAGGAAAGAGAAGCTGCGTATTTGAATCAGAGCACCAAACGAGCACCACGGTGGGCTCGTGAGTGGTCGACGGTGGCGGGTAGTGCGTGGTGGTTGACGGTGGAAAGATTTTGGGGTAGATGGAGAGAGGGAGGGAAAATTTGGGGGGAAGCTCGGTGGAACAAAAATGAGAAAATGGGGGGTATGCACTGGTTTTGGTTTGAAATTTTTTTTTTTAATATATATATATATATATATAATATATATATATATATATATATTTTTTTTTTAAAAAAAACGTTAAAACTGAAAGGGCCGGGCAGGGGCCGGCAAGATGGCCCTTGCCTATCATTACCCTCTTATCCCACCATTGCATACGTAGACCAATGATGTTGTTAAAAAAATGTAGATCCCACAACACTCTTTTTATTATCTGTTACATCATTAGTCTACATATACAATAGTGGGATAAGAATGGGATCCTAGTGGGTACTCAAGCATTTCCCTATGGTTTAACTCTTTTATTTTTTATTTCATGTGATTCATTTCATATCGCAAATGTTACATTGCTTTTGGTTAAAGACGAAGATGATACCTTCGCCCAAATTTCTGTTCAAAGATTGGCAATTGTCCACGTCAGCGCTACTAAACACACTTAAAAGAGAAATGATCCCTACACTCATTTCTCACAACAGCCCCACAACAAGCTGATGTGGCTGGTAATATTTTATTATTATTTTTGTTTTTTTTCTTTTCTTTTTTTGTAAAAAAATAATAAAATATTACCAACCACATCAACTTGTTGTGAAACTGTTGTGAGAAATGAGTGTAGGGATCATTTCTCCACTTAAAAAGTCAATACCTATTCCAGATGACACGTAAGTCGCCGTATCAGCGCTATGTCACTGTCATATTTTTTAAAAAGAAAAAAGAAAAAAAAAAAAGCAATGTACAATCTGCGATACGAAATGAACCACGTGGCAAAAAAAATGAGTCAAATCATGCAAAAAAATTCTTTAAAAAAAAAAAAATAATTTTTTTTAATTTTTCTTTTTATTTTTAAATTTGGCCCTCTTAATTTTTATGTATATCTTTATTAATTTGTTTTTAGTTTGAGTTTTTTTTTTAGTTATTATTATTTTTTTACTAAGGATATTTTTGTTATTGGGAAAATATTGATAATTTTTAATAATTTAGAAGAGATATTATTATCTAAATTAAAAATTTAGAGAGATTATCAATTAAGTGGATAATTGGAGGAGTACGTGAAGCTTTTATTCTTTTTATTTATTTTTCGTGATTCTTCAGGTTATTCCATCTGTTTTTATATCTCTATGATGTGGCTCTAAGCTCATGACAACAGCCAGGTCATTAATAACACGTAAGTGGGCTAGGGCCTAGGCCTTGCTTCCTCCTGCCTTTACTTGTTGACCACATGTCTCCGTCCTCCTATGCAATCTAATAATTATCGACCCTGATTGAGAAATGTTACGTGTACGTGGCTAAGGGGTTGGAATGCTGGGTGGTGGATTGCAATGCAGTAGTAGTTTCTCTAATTTATCTTTATTTATGCGGGATATTAGTAATTTAATTCTATTTGGTTTGTTGTTAGTAGTCTATCAAGTTATCTCTAACTTGTTAGCAATTATCTTTATCTTTTTGTTAATCTTCTTTTTAGTAGTTATCTTTATGTGAGTTACTGGTATGCTACCAGGAGTCTTAGTGTCTTATTTTAAGTAGAACTCTATTGTATTTCGTTAAATAAGCTGCATTGCTATGGAATGAAGGTAACTAAGAAATTATTCAAACCTTGTGTTTGTACAAGTCTAGAGCTCCTCTAATTGCTCTAACAAAGGAGGTCCAGGATTCCTCGAAAATCCTACAAATTAGAATTGTTTTATCTTTCTTTTCTCTAAAATAGGAAAATTAAGGAAAAACGATCCTGATAATTTTCCAGTTCACAAACCCGTTACGCGTTCAGTCACTCAAGATCGTAACAAGAAAGCATGATAATTAACAAAAAAGGAATGCTCATGAATTCTAGGTGTATAGGAATCCTAGCCTTAAGGAACAAAAAGGTTAATTAAGAATTTGTTAAGTTTAGCTGATTGCCACATCTATAGAGTTTTATTTTGCATAAAAAGATTCTAATATATTAGTGCATCTATATATATAATGACATGAGGTAAATTTAACTTTACTATAGACCAACAAAAGAATGATTGTTCATGATATCATAATTGAATAAATTAGGAAAGATCAGTAATATTGATCAAGAATGAAGCTCGATCTTAATTATATATCACAAGAACATTCCTGAATTTCATTAAGAAAGTAATTAATATATAATAACTAATACTTTAATTAATTGATCATCACAGTAATTAATTACACTATTGAAATTAATCGATTGCCCGTATAGCCACTCTCTTCGATATATATATGCCCAAACAAAACATTAACTACAAATAGGGGTCAATTGTAGAATTGCAAATTAAGAATTATAAAAGGAAATAAACTATCTTTATATATGTAATTCCGATAGTTTACAATAGAATCAATAGCCCTAATTGCCTTAATCGATCTTGAATATTTTTACCTGATCGAAACCCTAATCATATCTATCCTTCTACACAACAATTAATAGAACAATATGTTCCACAATACAGAGCAAGAAAATCAAAACTGGCCCTAACTTTACTTAATCCTCAATCTTTTCCCAAGAAACCCTAATCATATCCATCCTTCTACACATGTACAGCAAGAGAATAGAGTCGTCTGAACTAGCCCTAACATTAATAATCTAGAATGTTTTTTCCATGCATGCAAGAAAACAAATTAAAAGATCGATGAAATCTTGATCAACCCTAGATAGGTCATGAGCCTTTTGACACGAACGGCCCGACCCACATCATCCTCGGCATTAGGCGCACATGCATCTTGGAGTGATCCCATGGAGTGGGCGTTGGTGATGAGGCGGCGGACGAAGACCCATGCGAACATCGTACGCCATTCGAGTCGTCTCGTCGTTGAGGACCTCCCAGGCGTTGGTGATGAGGCGAAGAGCACCTGGCGCCGCAGGCGAGCAGAACCTGTCGGGGTGCACCAGCTTCACCAACTTGCAGAAGGCGTGGGAGATGGCATCGCCGCTGAGAGATGGGTCAGCCTTCAAGCCGAGAAGGGCGTAGAGATCGGGCTGCCCAAACTTGTTCCTCTTCGTGGCCTCGTAGTGGACACGGAAGACGGCGTAGTACCTGTCGACGCTACCAAAGAAGGGATCAAGAATCTTGGCCGAACTCGCAAGATCGAAGGCCTCTCTTACTTTGCCCTCCATAAATTTCTCCTGGGCGTAGTCAAGCATCACATCTGTCATCTCTTCAAACAAGAACAAGATCGAACGGGAGGAAGAATGCAAGAGCAAGAACAAGATCGAACGGGAGGAAGAACGCAAGAGCAAGAACAAGAACTTTGCAATATAAAGAGGGTTTCTTTTTCTGGGCAAAGCGTGTTAGTCAAGTAAGAGAGTGCCCGGTGACCCCGCTGACCCCAGTGACTTTTGCTTTCTGTACGTAGTAGAATAGGGCACGCTCGTCTCTCATTTGCCCTAGCTAGGCGAATGCCCACTGCCCAGTGTATGTAAAATAGCCGTAGAGGGAGATAGCCTCAAGGCATTAGAACTAAAAAACGCGTTTTAGCAAGTGCCCGCATGCCCGAGATTTTCACTCGTCTCAATTTTACCCTTGGCAAACAAACGTCCCAGCCAAAGAGAGTCGGTGTATTGTTCTTATCAGAATTAATTAGGAAACCCAATCGATATCTGATAGGCTAAAGATAGTCGGTTTAGGATACTCCAAGTCGAAATAGGAAATCCCAGCCAAAGAGATCGAGTCGGTGTATCCGTGTATAAACAATCACACCAACCCTAGCCTACGCCTTCGATCACCGCAACACTCATTTGATCAGTACTCTTTCTTGGCCATTTCTAATGAAGATCAGCATGATAATGCATCCCAATATTGTTGGTGAACATGGGATAAAAAAAGTTCTTCATGTGCCCACACGACCAAGAACCAAGCTTGTGCGAAACAAGAAAATCAGGAGGTCGTGTCTTGCCTCTTTTATCAAAAGCCTAGGGCTTACCCAGGAAGAGTTAAACGAGAAGATCAGAAAGTTGAAGTATTCAAGGGACTACTCTTTCTTGTTCTCTGATGATCATGAGCAAACTGAGAAAATCAAACCTTATTTTCGTCGGAAAAAGGTTGAAGCTTTTGGCCACAACAAGAAGCTTAAGGTCGGTGCTCAAAACTGCTCCCAAGAATATGTTCATCATGTCAAGCAAAGCCATAACCGTAAGAGCGAAAGGAAGAAAGTTGAAGATTTCAACCATAACTACAAGGCTTCTTTCCAGGCAAACCATATATACAAGGTTACTAAAAAGTGTTTGCCAAAAATTGCCCATCATCGTAAGCATGAAATGCCATGCAAGTATCGACGTGTTCGTGAAGCTAGGGTGGAATTGGGTCATATTAGAGAGATGTTTTGATACCAATATTGATCGAGACGATTAGTATATGTGATGAAGCCAATTTTGGTAGGATCGGCAGAAAGGAGTCAAGGACATGAAAGCTCGTTGGAAAATATTCAAAGAAGCGAAAAGAATTTAAAGAGAGGTTCCAGAGATCTCTACATATAAGCTAGCCAGCTTTTGTTTTTTCCCCTGTTGCATGTACTTTTGCTGGGTTTTCAACTTTCTTAATTTTTTCTTTCTTTAATCTTTAAATTGTACCTGCATGTTCATGATAAATAATATGAGATTTACGTTAAAAGACAATAGTACTGTTGTGCAGTGCCGGTGATTTTATTTTATGAACTCCTGCCATTTCAAAACCCGGCCCAAACAGAGTGAAGATGGTCTGATCAAATTATTTTATGGTCCAGTATAGAGATCTGGAAAGGGAATTGAGGAAACAGTAACATAAACTTAAGGAAAAATCTAACATCAAAAGATATAAACAAAATGGATCTAATCTCATTTACTAATTTTATCATAATTAGAATTTAGCTGTAGTGATATAATTGGTTTGGAGATTTTTTAGAAAAATAACTAATGAAACTGCATAGAGGATGAAGATGGTCTGATCAAATTATCTTTCTGCTAGCAATGATTTGTGATGGATATCTTGAATAAGACAAACCTGACTGCTATGGTGTTTTTGTTGATACATTTATGTCCTTTCTTGAGTTTTGTGTATGTGTGTGGGCATGTGTGCATGTACTTCTACAAACAAACTTGTGAAAGTGGTATTCAAGCATATTGGGGATTTGAAGCCAGGTTTATGGCACAGCTGCATCATATTGGAAAATTAGGACGACAAGTATAAAACAAAATTACACAATTGTTATTAACATATATAAGATGGTGCACAGAGAGATTTTACAAAAGACATGCTCACCTCTGTTGCTCCAGAGAACAATATCGATCCCTTGTGATTTGCTCTCCTTAATCTGTATATGGGCTTTGGATAAATCAAAGAGGTCCCTGAGTAATGTGTAGGAAAGATCAATAAAGCTCAAGACTGAGGTAACATCCTCGAATGTTTTCAAGAAAGTACAGGTATAATAAAAAATATTAAGATGTGTCAAAGTTAGGGGAATCAACCATCACAGTTAGAAGAATCATGTATTATGATTATAAATATTGCATTTGGGAGGTAAGTACCTTACTTTTAATTTCCATGTAGATCTCTACCTGGAAGAAGCATAATAGATTCAAAAAATTACAATTAGCCATAGATATTGATATTATAGCCAATGCTAGCTAGCCCATAGTGCACGATAAAGGAATATAAGTGTCTCAGTACCATTGACAACGAACTTGATAGAGTATTTTGCCATTTTATCAAAAGATTTAATATGCTCAAAAAGTCCATCGATCTACTACGTACTCTTGGAAGTATCCCCTTCTTCTCGTCACATTTTAGAATGCCAGGCGGCCCAGGCCCCTGATCCAAAATACCAAAATGGCATCATGTAAGAGTTTTAGTCAACATCTGTGACAGTCATTTCTAGAATATGCTTTTTCCAGCTCCAGTCTATCGATCACCAATGGCATAAACAAAGTTAATCAAATTAGAATATCAGTCAAATGATCGGCAACTTAAGTTACAAATCAACTGAAGAATGTATGGCAGAAAAATTGTCATTCTAAGTGCTTTGCATCATAACCTGTGGATGTGCAAGCTAGGGAGGAAAACAAATACTTTGTGATTCCACAGGAACTTGTTTGAATCTAATCTTTATTTAGCAGTTCGTTTCACTAAATGGAACACAAAATGCAAGCATTTACCGTGATAGTGGTGAAATCTTTTATCTTTTTTAACTAGTGCCCATAAGGGAAATGAATTGTGGTCTCAAGATATCTGACCTGTAACTTGTTTAATGCCTCCTTGGAGAGCAAATTAACATATCCAGTCTTCTCAGCCCATAAACAAAGTAGCTATGTTTACATGTGTCAATTCTCATGTATATACAAAGTCCAGATGATTGTGTATGTGATATATAAAAGCAGGCATGCATAAATTACAGATCACCAAAAATTTAACAGAGAAAAGTAAGCCTTTGGAACAATTTTTACGCTACTAACTACATGTTACCTGTCCGTAAGTAATAATCGTCCCGTTGATTGCATTAACAGCATCTATTTCAATAAGCGAGCACAGCATAAGAAGAAGATTTTATTTAAAGCTGCATAGATATCCTATTTGTATCCTCCCCCCCCCAAAAAAGAAAGAAAGAAAGAAAGATATCCTATTTGTAAACAATCAATTTCCAATCAGTTAAAACCTTCCCGAAAGCAAGTAACAATGAAGATGATTATAATTAATGATTGTGCTGATGAAGTTTCTGAGGTATCGGATGCAAAGTAATCTAATGTTTCCTTCTATTTTCTTAGCAGGCATGAAGTTTATGAGATATACCTCGAACGATTGGCAAATTAAGCTAGAAATTCATAGACCTCAGCTTAGCTTGTTTAGATTCCTCATAGAATACCCTATCGAAGCTGAAAGTGAAATCTTCCTCCTTCTCGTCCTACAACACAATCACACAAATTGCTTAAACAATCAAATTCACATGCATACACGCACACATACGAATTCCAATTGCTAAAACAATCAGATTCAGATGCACGGTCATTACTGAAAAATTAAGTAAATCAATGTCTGTGATATAAACTCAAGCAAACTGAGACCTTGAAAAGGAAAGTTTCAGTGTCTATGCGTCGAATATAATACAGACACTATCACCATGATCACTTTTGTCTTTTGAACTCAGAGGCCTGAAGCGAGCACAGACCGTTATATTTGACATAGTTTCGAGGTGCGAAAAAGCCCAATTTCCTAAAAATTTGATTCAAACCTGAAAACAAAAGAATGAGAGATTACGAATTAATTCACATCTACATTGCAACGTCAACCAATAACAGAATCATTTGAAAAATAAAAACGAAAAAAGTGACGTGGACCACTGTTTGGATGCTGAGAAGTGAGAACTCCAGAGAAAATAAAAGAAAATGAAATTTCCAGTACAAATTTGAGGCAGTCTAGTTTCGCAACAGAACGAAAGCTTGTATGTATTTAGCTGAATACGCGTATTAAGAATTTATTCAAGTCCCGCTTTCTTTTCCTTTCATTTCTTGGCAACCAAACAGAGTGAAGAGGAAAAAAATTGAAACAATATCTCAAAGTTCTATAGGAAACCTGAAGCCTCAATTTGACCAAAGGAAAGGACACAAACTTTATCTGTTTGGACGACAAGAAAAGAGGGAATAGAAAGAGAAAATGAACATTTCACTCTCAAATTTTCGTAAAATCTCGTCCGCACTAGCCCGCCGCAAAAATGATTTTGTAGATGGACAAAATTTATTGGATATCGACAAAAAAAATTCGTTTCTTTTCTTTTCCTTTTCTACATTTTCTGGGCAGCCAAACAACGATCAAAGAGAGAGAGAGAGAGAGAGAGAGAGAGAGAGAGAAATGTTTAGGTGTTAGCGCTAATTAATGGATGTGTTGGCGGGGATCAGAAATTTCAAAGTGGATTTTATAATAGTACTGAATTGAACGGCGTCGTTTGGTTAACTCTGCGCCCTATTAGACTGAATTTTACAATTTTAATTAAATTCAAATTCATACTTTCTTCTTACAAAAAAAATAAAAAAAAAAATAAAAAATTGTACTCCTAAAAGTGGAAGACATTTACAATTTTTATAGTTGATGAGAGATATTGTCTCAATTTTAGTTCGGAGAGAAATTGACAATGGAGTAACAATTTGAGGAAGTTATGTATTCTTTTTTCTAAATATACATACAGTTTATCATATACTCAATTGCCGACTAATAATATCTGTTATAAGGAAAAACAATAATAGAGCTTGCTGAAATGTACGGGCATCAAAAACTTTGATGCTTAAGTTAATAAGTAATTCAAAGTGAATAGAAGTAGTGCTTAAATGAACTAGAGAAGACAGGGTGAAGATGATCCTTAATTACCTGGCTCCTTAGCCCTTTATTTATAGCAAAGTACCTTCTAATTGTTTACTACGTGTCATTTTCCTTTTGGCAATTTTCCTACAACCAAATATCTCAATTTTGGAGATCGAGGTCAAGGTTTCATCATACATTGGTATGAGAGTAAGTTCAAGAGAGTATCTTTCCTACTCTTGATCCGAATGGAAGATAGAATTGAAAACCTATTAAGAACTATTGGGAATGCTTCCAACCATAATATGAGAAGCTACCCTCTTAGTTAAAGCATGTGCACAAAAATTAACACATCTAAAAATTTTCAAACCACTCCAACATTATAAAAACAAATAAATAAATAAGGAAAAAATCATATCCGAAAGGATACTACCAAAGTTCCAAACAAGAAACAGTGAAGGAGAATTAACAGCAAAAATCACAATAAAGGCATCTCCTAAAAAAAGAGAATCAAAACCACAACTGGAAGCCAACCGGACTGCAAGCAAGGCAGCAGTAGCTTCACCAACGTATAGCATCATCTAGAGTGAGAATTTTCTTGATAGCAGCTTGAAGCCTTGAAGAATGTTACCATCCAAGTCACTAACCACAGCAACTGCGCGCAACAGCAAACCCAGGTCTGATTGCAACATCAAAATTTGCTTAATTTTTTTATGCTACCCGGTTGAGGAGAGAACCAAAGAGAGAAGGTTGGACAGCGGCCTGCCAAGCCGAGAGATGGGACTAGTACTCCAAGCTGTAGCAGTAATGGACGTTATGGATTTGGAAGGCTCAGAGAGGTCACCGCATTGTACGTGCACAAGATCGATTTAATTTGTAAGTTTTCCTTCACTTAACACAACATAAGAACTTACAACTTCATGGCTTTTCTAATATTTTTTTTAACAATATCATTTTTGGGACTCACATTTTTTTAATTTGCGACTCACATTTTTTTAACAATATCATTGGTCCACATATGTAAAGGGAAATGCTTAGGTACCCACTAGAATCCCACTCCTATCCCACTATTGCATATGTGGACCAATGATGTGAGAGATAATAAAGAAAGTGTTGTGGGTACCCATTGGAATTCCAGCGCGTTTTCTCTATCATCACAATCTCTACTAGGTAGCTTGCACGTTATAATATTGTTTGTTTAGGTCAATGATTTTTTTTTTTTTTTTTTTTTAGTATCAGATTTTATTTGTTCTATGTAATGTAAGTATAATAGTACTAAAATGAGTGAGACCTATTAAAAAAAAAACAAAAAACAAAAACTATCCAAGTTGAGTTATACATTAATCCTTTTTTATATTTGTGGCATTTTGGGGCACTACAATTTTTATTATAAATTTTTTATTTTTAAATTGATGTGGCAGTTCATAATTAGTGAAATGATTAAACAAGAATATAACTTGTCAACTATACATTTTTAATTATTTTATTAATTATGGACTGTCACATCAAGTTGTATTAAAAAAAATTATAGTACCCTAAACATTTTACACCCTAATCTTCTTATCCTTTTGAACCAGCTCACATTTAAGACTTTTGAAACTTTTTATTTAGTCGGTTTTTTTTTTTTTTTTTTTTTTTTTTACATGATGTGTTACCGGTTTTAGCATTTATATAGAGGTTACACATAAATATCCCTAATTCTAATGGGAATACAAAATCCCTTATTAGTAGGAATCCTACCCATAAAAGGACTCTCTTTTCCTACCAAAAGTCGTGATTTATGAGGACCGACTTCCCCCTTAACCTTCCATATATGCAAATCAGCCGCCACTTGGACCTTCTTCTTGGATTACAACTAGTTCTTCGGATTCCTCTGTAGTCATGCATGCCACGTCTATCACAGCTGCTAGGGGTGGGGGTACGTAACAGAAATTAGCAAGCTCTCCAAGTTCTTCAACCTCCTTTGCCAGTTCCTCCACCTTTTCCACCATCTCCATCAATATGAACACAAAGGTTGCCACTGCAAGTCCACCATTCTCTATGGGTCCTAGCTTTGAAGGTGACATATATAACCGAGTTTAGCTCTACTCTCATTGCCTTCAACTTCGGCACCATCGAAGCCTCTGCATGGCATCTTCTCATTTTCAACATACTCTCTCCAAGCTCCCTTAGAGTCGCTGCAAGTAACGATCCAACTGCTTCACATGGTTCTATAAATGACTGCCTCAGAGTTGTTGGGGGCTAATAACATAATTCAAAAGAAATAAATTAGCCAATCAAATTTTTTTTTTTTTTTCTACTTTTTAAAAGTTTGAAGTAAATTAAACTAAAGTTATTGCATGTAATAGTCAAATGGCTATAACAAGAGCAAATATGTATAGATGATGATTATGTGTACCTGTCTAGGGAATTGAAGAGAACCTTTCAGTGACAGGATGGTTGCTGCTACCTCTCTAAGTTGCTCTCCAATCTGTAGATATTTTCCCCAAGGGTACGTAGGAAAGCCCAAATTTTCCATGCCCTGGTTCCCATTTAGCAAAATTTGCCTGAATTAACACCACAGTATAACTGTATAAGCATGGATCCTTCCCCCCCCCCCTTTGGGGCGCAAACAGGAAACACATGGTGGTCCGTGTGAAGACCGATTTGAGCCTCTTGAAGGGCTTACCGAGGGGTTTTTACTGGTGGGATTACTACCGAAGGGACTATTACCGATGGAGTTACTGTGTTACTACCGACGGACTTATATATCCAAGAAAGATTTTGTCGGCGGACCTGTTACTAGTTTAGTACCGTCGGGTTCGTACGGCAAAGTGGCAAGCCGTCAGATTGTTGGCATCTGGGGTAACAACAGAAAGCACTTACCGTTGGAACCAAACAATGGGTTCTTTCCGATCGACCACAGACTTCAAGTGGGAAATCCCTTATTGGTTGAGCAGGATGAGTCGGATGACAACCAATCTTCGACAATTGAAATACAGGAGGAAAAGACATTGTATATTACCGGTGGGGTCAATGACAGCAAGAGATTTACCGACGGGCTTTCCAGTACCGACGGGATTGTTTAAGCGGAGTGAAGAATTGACCGACCGACATGTTCAAGGATTTGACCAGCGGGACTTCCAGCACCGATGGGATCTATTATTTCAGATCAATTCTAACTAGCACGTTAATGAACCAAATCAAGAAGATTCGTTCCAAGAATTAAAGTATAAAGGTTAGCTACGAGATCGCTTGCCGATTTCAACGGTCTTTAAAGAATTGAAGGCGCGATTCTTCTTTTCTTTTTATCCACGCTTCTTGTGCCTCATCAAAGGAATTATGTCACGGATGAATCGAAATGAAATACGTGCACTTGTTGGAATGTAAATAGATACATATATGATTATCAAAAGCTGTTATGAGCACAACACCGATCGAGTCATGCTGGGATCTCTTTTTATGTATGGACTTCTTAGAACCAGCTAAAGTGATCTTAACATACTTTCATTCAAAACTGCTGGGTAAAACATCAGAAGAGGATTGCAACAGAATCCTTCTTTTTCTACATGGTTTCATTTCAGGGAGTTTTCGATATCAATCACAAACCGGTACTTGACATCGCTCTTTATCAGCCTCTCAAGAGCTTCATTTGCATACTGAATTGGAATCACTTCAATCTTGGGATGAATGTCGTGCGCAACACAGAAGTTTATCATTTCTTGTCTCTCTTTCGTGCCTCCAGTTACACTACCAGAAATAGTTATCCTGCCTGCCAAGAAGAAGAAGCCAAGCATAGAGTTCATTAGGCTCCCATTTTTCTAACCTCCGATCCCAAGCTACAACTATTAGCTTAAATTAAAAATATGAACTCCAAGTCTGAAATTGTCAAATTACCACGCAAAAGGGCTCTAGCGCTGAACTTGACTTCACTCTGGGCACCCACCAGGACAAGAACACCAGAAGTCTTCAAAAGCGAAATGTAGGGATCAAATGGGTGATCACCAGATGCTGTGTCAATTATGAAGTCCAATGACTTAGCCAAGGCCTGTAGAAAAAGATAATGTTCATGACCATCAATTCAACAAAACCAAGCGGTTGGTTATCAACTTTAAGAAGCCCTGTGTATTTTACCGCCATTTGGTCTTGGTCAGATGAAATCACAAATTTGTCTGCACCAAGTAGAGTCAGGGCTTCCTCTCTCTTGGATATGCTTGTGCTGAGAACTGTCACGTTCAACCCAAAAGCCTTCCCAAACTTCACTGCCATGTGACCAAGACCACCAAGGCCAATCACTCCTAGAGATTTACCAGCTTGATTCATCTTATGGCGCATCATGGGAGTGTAAACAGTAATTCCAGCACAAAGCAAAGGCGCTGCTGAAGCCAATGGATAGCTTTCAGGAATCGTACTGCAGTACCTGCATATTCAAGACCAAAACAAAACCAATAATCCTCATATCATCTCTGGCATTTGCACAAATTTCCTCATCCATTAACCACAGTAACATCATAAAAATCTTGCCTTTCGTGGACAACAATGGAATTGGAGTATCCTCCTTTTGTGATTGTACCATCCACATCGATGGCATTAAAAGTGGTAACAGCTCGCTTTAGACAATGAACTTCTAGCTCCTCATCACAATACTCACAATCTCTGCAAGAGTTGACAAAAGTTCCCACCCCAACATGGTCGCCAACTTTGAAACGCTGGACATTGGAACCTACCTCTTTCACAATTCCAGCAATCTCGTGTCTGGCAATGCGAATGATCATTGATTGATATATATACGTTAGTGTACTCAAATGTAAGAATTACTCAATATTATTAAATCAGTGCACATACCCAGGCACTACAGGATACTTGGAGTCTCCAAATTTGTTCCTGGTCCAAATTACATCGGCATAACACATTCCGCAGTGCGTGATTTTTATAGAAACATCGTCTTTTCCAACAGCCCTGAATGATTTTTTTTTCCGAACTTGTTAATCAATCTTTATTATGCACCAGCACCATATCATTAAGCAAAGAATGATGCATGCTATATCAAACTGCAGGCTTTCTCTTTGTTTATGTAATTAAGCTTCCTTCCTCGAGGAGAAAATTAAGTAAACATACCTACGGCTGAATTTGAAAGGTGAGAGAACCCCAGATGCATCTCTTGCGGCCCATCCAAGGCAATTTTCATTTGCAGTTTCAGAGCTCATTGTTGACTAGTCCATCATATGTAAGGCAGTAAAATATCAGTATTCTTAATTAGAGTAATATATAGGGTCAAAAGAGAAAGTAATCCATCAACATCGATCGTATTCGTAGCCACCATTAACTTCAAAGTAAAATAAATATATATATATATATAGATGAAGAACATTGTAGATCGATATATACAAGATTGTCTCAACAAGGAAGTGGCTCACCTGAGAACACGTGTGACTGTGAGGGAGAGAGAGATTCTATAATATGTGCCAGTAAAGCTAATGGTATATATTTGTAGTATGAAAATGAACTCGTCAGTTGTCCTAGCTAGGATTACTCCTTTGGTCTCCTATTTATAGTATCAAATGAACATCCAGACCACGTATGCAATGACGTCCTCGGACCTTCAAAATTGAGAACCAAATGCCAACTACTGATGGCCGGGCCAATCAACAGGAAAATGATACATTGGGGGGCGGTTTTCGGTTTCCCATTACCTTTCTATTAATTTTTTAATAAAAAAAAATTAAAATATGTCTTTTGATAGGATCATCAAAGGACATCTTTTGTTTTTTTTTTTATTAAAAAATCAAAAAGGTACGGTGGGGGACGGTTTGTTGTCCCCCACAAATCATTTCCCCAGTATGTGACATACAATATGATCATACCACTCGAAGACATCGGACGGACGTTCCCTAAAATTAAATGCGACGGTCTGTGTCTCTCACACAACGTTTCGCACACGAAATGTGATTTAATTAATACTCTTACATCTCAACGCAAAACGTTCCGGAAATCAATTTTTTTTCACGTGGTTTAATTAATCCTCTTATGCTCCGTTTGTTTCGACGTAAAATGATTTCCGTCGTAAAATGATTTCGACGAAATTATTTTTCAGAAAAAATGATTTTCTCGAAAATATTTTTCGGTGTTTGGTTCGAACGAAAAAATTACGAAATGCAAAAATAAGAGTTTGGTAATTGTCGCCGGAATCGTCCGGTTGCCGTTGCCGGATTCCGGCGAGAAAGTTGACCGGATCCGGCCAAAATGGCCAGATTCAGGCCGGAATCTTCCGGATCCGGCCGGATCAATAGCCGGATCCGTCAAGATCCGGTCGGATCCTGGCCGGATCAATACCCGGGTCGGTCCAGATCCGACCGGCTTGGCCGGAATCCGACGATATCCCGGCCGGAATTTGGGCTGCCGGTGCCGGATTCCGGTACCGGCAGAATTCCGGCCGCCTGATTCCTGCACCGGCAGAATTCCGGTGACCTGAATCCGGCGCCGACAGGTTTCCGGCGACTGGATGTTGTCGGACTCCGGCGCCGACTTGATCCCGATGACCGACAATTGCTAAATTTTAACGATCGGATATCAAACATGCGTGTAAGGACGAAGAGCTTAATTTCAGAAAACGATTTACGGTTTTAAAAATCGTAAATCATTTTCTAAAAATTAAAGAAGCTTTTACGGTCAAACCGAAAATGATTTTCGTTGACTGTTATTTTCGCCCCAACCAAACACCGAAAAATGCCGAAATCATTTTCCAGAAATCATTTTACGCCGAAACAAACGGAGCATTAATATCTTAACGATTAATATTGTTTGAAATAGGTTCTATGGTCACTTTACTATAAAAAATAAATGTCATATATGTCTCATAACTCTCATTTAACATATTAGCAATGCCACATCAGTTAGTGTCATAAAAAAAACAAATATATATATATATATATATATATATATAAAAAACCCAAATCGATCTTCCTATGTATGAGAAATAAAAATATGACGCATGAAATAACGCAGAAAACAGAACTTCAAAAAACACAAATTTTAGACAAACACAAAGAACCTTTGTATCCCCTCCTGCCCAAAGAACCTTTGTTGGTTGCACTGGAACCAAAATTAATGACATGTTACTCACATCTAACATATCATATGTCAACTATACGTTCTATGTCGCAAATTTACCTTAAATTACAAAACTACATTATTTAGAAGTCCAGTGCAGAATAACACTTGCCAAGCACATGACAACAATAGAAAAGAACTATATTTAGAAGTCCATGCTTCTATTTCTATTAAACCCTTTCTTAAAACACCACTCTACAACCCATCCACTTATTTCAGGCAAGTTACCTACTTACACATGCTTTTGAGTTTCAATATCTGATCCAATACCTTAATATGCAGAAAATTAAGAATATACATATTGAGAAGAGGAATTCCTCGTTTCTTCAGCAGTTCATTTCAGGGAGTTCTCGATATCAATCACAAACCGGTACTTCACATCTTTCTTTATTAGCCTCTCGAGAGCTTCATTTGCATACTGAATTGGAATTACTTCTACGTTTGGGTAAATATTTTGAGCAGCACAGAAGTCTATCATTTCTTGTGTCACTTTTGTACCACCTGTTAGGCTACCGGAAATGGTTCTCAAACCTGCCAAAAGTTCAACGCATGCAGTTCAGTACACTTTATGTGTTTAACTTACAAAGGTAACACGTTCTAACTAAAAGAGTAAATTTCATGAAGCTCTTCAAATCTAAGAAACTGTCGTAAGTACCCAAAATTAGGCTTGCAGGGCTGAATTTGACTTCACTTGGGAACCCCACCAGGACTAGAACACCAGAAATCTTCAACAGCGACATATAGGGATCAAATGGGTGATCACCAGATGCTGTGTCAATTATGAAGTCAAAAGATTTATTCAGGGCCTGCAAACAACATGACAACCATCAATCCAACAACAGTTAGTCAGTTAGGATAGGTCATCGATTTCAATACTGCTTGTGTGAACAGAGAAACAGATGCTTTATAACAAGCACACATAATTCTACCTTCATCTGCTCTTGGTCAGATGAAACCACAAATCTGTCTGCACCAAGCAAACTCAGGGCTTCCTCTTTCTTGGATAAGCTAGTGCTGAGAACTGTCACATTCAACCCAAAAGCCTTCCCAAACTTCACTGCCATGTGACCAAGACCTCCAAGCCCAATCACTCCTAGAGATTTACCAGGTTGGTTCATCTTGTGCCGCACCATGGGAGCATACACTGTAATTCCAGCACAAAGCAAAGGGGCTGCTGAAGCCAACGGATAGTTGTCAGGTATCCTGAAGCAGTACCTGTATATTCAAGATCAAAACTGACATTCTCAATCTCTGGTAACAACTTGCCCAATTTCCTGATTATCAAGTCAATAGGTCAAAATTATGACGTCGTATTATAAAATCAAAAAGCTCTAAGTTGTGGTATAAAGTATGGTTGCTTGTTGACTGCTCTAAATCCTTAACAAGGACAATTGTATCCTTTTCCCAATAGCATGCAGAATATAGATGCAGGTTCTAAAAACCCAACCATCAGCAAGATCTATATATTGATGCTGAGCAGCCGTCCTTGATTTCCTTCATCAAAAGCTCTAATACCAAGTAAATGACAAAGCAAGAGTAGAAACAATGTATAAGAATATGATATGTCAAATTTATTGGAAGTGGAGAGAACTTATAAAAAAAAAAAAAAAAAAAATTGGAAGTGGAGAGAGAGAGAGAGAGAGAGAGCTGTGTATGATAATGGAAATGTTTTATAAACTCAGCCACCTATGTGGCTTATAGCTTATGTTCAGTCATTGGCGATACTGCCAAAGGCTTAGGCCTCCTGTGAAGCCCCAGGCATTACACCACCAAAATCAATCCCCTTCATGCAGCACCTCCGTGGAATAAATGATCAAATGAGTTGGCACATAACTTCCACACAGTCACATCATCTCCAATTAGTATGAACTTAGACACTTCTTATTTTGCAAGTGCATGAGGTTATAAGGTTCAAATGTAAAAACTAAGCAAATGTGAGAAATAGCTTCAGACATTCAGCAGTGTACGGGGAGTGGGGGCGCGTTTCCTTCTGCAATTGCAATCTATATTTAAATAAAATAAAGGAAGATAACATAGTTTAGCATCAGAGAATACTTGCCTTTCATGGACAACAATGTAACTGGAATATCCTCCTTTGGTAATAGTACCATCCGCATCCACACCATTAAAAGTGAAAACTGATCCTTTGGCACAAACAACTTCTTGTCCATCATTGCAATACTCACAATCCCTGCATGAGTTTACATAGGTTCCTACTCCAACATGGTCGCCAACTTTGAAGCGGTGAACATTGGAACCAACGTCTTTCACAATTCCAACAATCTCATGTCTGGTTTGCAATTACAGATATATTAGTTCAAGGAACTATAAGACTACTCATAGTATACAATTTAGTCCACTTACCCAGGCACTAAAGGATACTTCGAATCCCCAAGTTTATTCCTCGTCCAAGCTACATCAGCGTAACAAACTCCACAGTGTGTGATATTTATTGAAACATCATCACTTTCAAGAACCCTGAATAAAGTTTCTCAAGTTAATCAGAATATCCTATAAAAACAGCACAAAATCAATCAAAAACATATTCGTGATCCAAGTTTCAATTATTTTTTAATCACAGTTCTAAAAATCATATACAAATCATGTATAGGATCATTATTGTCAACTAATTATATGGGAAATCGATATCTGGAATTCACTTCTGGCAAAAATTTCTATAATTTCAGTGAGTAAATTGTTCCCATTATGAACATCCAAGAGAATAAAATACACATCAACTAAATAAAATGACATATAAGTAGAACATTATCTATGTTCTTTCAAGCGCAATTGGTCTTTTCCTTTATTTCTTTTAGGGTTGTGCTTCAAGAAAGAAATCATCACATCTAGTGCCAGCTTATAATCTATCATATACAATTCCATAAGTATTATATGTTCTACTTCATTTTTTGTATTGATAAATGAACGTGACCATCAATAGATGTGTTAGAGGACATTATAGGACCAGACATAGGCTAAACAACTTACTTAGGAAGAATTTTTAAGCAAAACAAAAGCATAAACAAGAGTATAGGACCTGCAAGGCATGCTCAAACAACCATCAAAGTAGAAATTCTATTCTTTTTCTTCAAAAATGAAATAACCCATTTGGTATCTGAGAAAAGGCCAAAAAAGAAAAGAGTAGAAATTTTGATACTAGTGCATAGACACATTGAAAAGAGTTGAAATGAGAACACACACTTGGGGCTCATTTGGTTGCCCCCATGAAATTTAATTAATGGCTCCAATCACATTTCTATACTTTCAATAAATAAATCAGAAATTTTGAATTGGGGATTCAAGAATCATGACCATCATGACAAGAAATTTGAAGTAGGGCATTTCATGAAACAGAAATTACTTATCCCATCCAAAACAGTGATGGCTTCATTTTTCAAGGCGCCATTTAAGATGATGGATTCGTATGTTGATATAATTTAATCAAATTCAGGGGCACCTAAATTCACCCTTAATGAATAATGCATAAACATAAGGCTTTTTCTTGTTTTCTTTCCTTGAAAAGACAAGTTCTATAATCTTCTTTTCCCGAAAAAGAGATTAACTAAACACACCTACGGCTGAAGTTGTAAGGTGATAAAACTCCAGATACATCTCTTGCAGCCCATCCAAGGCAGTCATCATTTGCACTCAAGGAGCTCATTGTTGACTGATTTGCCATAAAACATCAAACATGAGTTTCGTCCAAGGAAAATATACTTGGGGAAAGAAATCCATCAAGGTTATAAAGCATTCCCATTTCAACATTTAATAAATTCAAGAAATTGATGTTCTAGCAGAAGACATGTAACAGTGCAAATGTTGGCTCCTTCCTTATATTACTAGAGAAATGAAATAAGACATGTCATGTGCATAGCCTGTAAGCAGTCAAATTATAGCCCGAGCTGGCAAGAAACTGAGGCTCCTACCTTTGACAAAACAAGGGTTTATTCAAATTAAAAAATCGTAATCTCTTTATGCAATGGAATTCAATATCAGTTATGATAAAAAAAAAAAAAAAAAAATGGGGCCATTCTAAGGGGAAAGATGAAAAATCTAAATTTTTATTCCTTTGATATTGGAAAGGTAGCTTTCGGAGGTAGCAGCAATTCCATTACTCTTTCAAACTGCAACGAACTACAGCGCATCAAACGGAGTTTCTTTTTGAGGGTAGAATACTCCACTAGTAAAGAGCACAACTATTTTGGCCTTCTGAAAGCTGAAATACATGAAATGATATTGCTTTGTATTCCCAAACATACACTCCAAGTCTCCAACAATGGATAATTATTCTAGGTAACGCAAAGACAATAAAAAAAAAAAAAAAAAAAAAAAAAAAAAAAAAAAATAAAAACAGAAAAAAAAAAAGAAAAAGAAAAGGAGAGAGATCAATTGTCAAACAGAAAGCTTAAAATCTACGGTAGAGCAGTGTAAATGTAATTCCAGAAAGCTTTTTATCTCTCACGTTGTGAACTTCAAGACGGTACAGATAAAAAGACGAGGAGAGATGAGATTGTGATGGCTCACCAGGTTTGATGAAGGATCCGCAGAGACCGGGTGAGAGATCGATACTCGGGAAAGTACTCCAGACTCCAGAGTTCGACCCACGTAAGACAAGCTAATAAGCCTCTCCTTTTAGGTTAGTTTAGATTTATTTTAAAATATGTGATTTAAAATACTGATTTTAAAATAAGTGGTTTGAAAAAATGATATTTAAAATCGCAGTTAAGTATTTGACAAAATCACAATTTAACCTTTAAAATCGTAAATTAACTTTTAAAATTTTGCGTTTTCAAAAAAACACACTTACCTGCAATTTGAAAATGCAGATATTTTCCGTTTTGAAATCGCAATTTTTAAAACTGCAATTTTCAAATGATTTATATTCTACGATTTGATTTAAAATCGTATTTATTGTCTACGAAATCGTAATCTCAAATGCACCATTAGTCTCCTTATTTATAGGTCAATTGGGTTTGAATCGTTCGTGCCTTCTTCAATTCTGGGGCAAGATCAAAGATTCTCTCTATTTGAAATGGAGACGATTATCTCCATTTAGTGTAACAGTGAAGGCATAATTATCTTTTCACATTTTATAAAAATGTGAAAAGACAATTACACCTTCACTTTTACACTGATGCTCAGTTTGTTTCGGTGTAAAATGGTTTCTGTCGTAAAATATTTTCAGGGAAATCATTTTTCAGAAAAAATATTTTTCGTCAAAATCATTTTCCGGTGTTTGGCGTGTACGAAAAATTATAAATATGTTTTATATTTTAATTTAATCATATTAATTTAAAAAAAATTAAATTTTATTCGCAAAATAAAAAATGTTAATATAAAATAATATATATATATATATATATATATATATTTTATATATATTTGACACATTCAAATTCCGGCAAAAATGGCCGAAATCTGGCCATTTGTGCCGGATTCCGGCGATCTTTGCCGGAATCCGGCACAAAATGGCTGGATCCCGGCCAGTTGACCAGAAGTCGACCGTCCTGACCAAATTCCGGCCAGGTGGCTGGGATCCTGCATTTTATGTAAGATCAACTAATTTTATGTGAGGGCCTCAAGTCTTCGTCGTAGAAAACTTCATACATTTTTCAGTTGAAGTAATCTGGTCCATTTATTTTTTAACAGGAAATCTCGAGTGAAAGTGAGTGAGGTAAAAAGCCAAATCCACCTAAGTTAAAGTCCTCACTGCAAGCCAACTGCACCCCTACCCTAACGGAGGCAGTGACATCCTTGAGTTTAGGATAAACTTTTAACCCACCAATAAGCATTAAAGTTTGTAGCCAAAATCTATTAGCTCTATAGACATGTAACATTACGTTGTCTTGCCATCGCCCATTTTTGGGGTGAATACCACTTTGCAAAAGGAAATCCCTTTAGAGTTTAATGATCCCTGTGGCCGTGGCTGAATCCCACATTGCAAGCAGGGAAAATGAATAATGATAACCGCACAAGAGTCAAGAAATAGTCCTTTTGTGTACCTCATCCTCTCCTCCTTTACATCCCTAGAAGGCTAGAATGGATGATTCTGTACAAGGAGGCCTAGGCTACCTGAGAGTCAAAGAACTAAAGCCTCTGTTACATGGCATTCCAAAAATATATCCAATACTTCATAAATATAACCAAGATTTGGAAATCACTTTTAGAGTTGAAAATATGGCCAATAGTTCTTGGAGGATACTTTCAAGAGAGGTACGACGTACGACACACCATGAGTGATAAAATACAAAAAGAGCATTTAATTATGTGATGATCAAAAAATTTTCATTCTAAATCCCATAAGAGCATGCATGATAATCAACAGACTGGATCTAAATACATAGTAAAGGGGAAGAGGCAAATTGGGGAGCGTACAAATTAAAGCCTAACATATTATTAGCAAATAAGTTTTTGACAGCAATCATGATGCACGAAAGATGTTAAACACAGGACATCTGAAAGAAGCACTCATGTCAAAGTGGATCATAAACGGTAAAATAGCTTGCTTGGGAGGAACCCTGGGCTCTGATTGCATGCTTGTTGAAAAATGAGCCAGCAACTCATAGGCAGTGGTTGGTTAAGGGAACCCACTGGAGCCGTAGCGAAAGCGAATATTCATAGGGCAATTGTCACTACATATGAACCAACTGGTGATCTATCCATGACCAGGATGAAGCTTGTGTGAAATTAAGTGGAGGTCTGAACCGACTGACGTTAAAGAATCAACGGATGAGTTGTTGTTAGGAGTGAAATGCCACGTTCGATTTCTGTTTTTGTTTTTGAGAATTGTTTTCGAAAACATAAACAAAAAACCCTTTTTTTTTTGTTAAAAAAATGTTTGGCAAATTGTCTTCAAAAACAGTTTTTGAAAACCGAAAACAATCCTTAAGACGTTTGAACAATTATTTTCAAAACAGTTTTCACTTAAAAAGAAAATACAAAATTGTTTGGCATTTTTATATATTTTTTGTTTTTTCTATTTATTGGGTGATTTCTAAATAGAATTTTATCAAATTTAAATGTCATTAGACTTAATAGCATGAATGAGAATAGTATATTATGATTATTAAGGTGTTCAAAGCAAAACGCTTTCACTCTTTTTGTTAAAAACTATTCATGATGTATGATCTATTCGGGTAGCCAATAAGAGGTCATTTTTAGTAACCAAACTTGTCACTTTTCTGCATGAAGAATATGAATAAACTGTAATGAGTGAGTGGAGATAATAAAGAACTAAGAACTTAACATTTAAAATATGATCTGCAGGCCACAACCATTCCTACCATCGTGTGTGTCCCATTTTTTTTGGATAAACTTGCCTAATAAACTGCACGATGATGAATTATATATAAGCATTTGTTGACCACTCAATTACAAAAGTACAATAAGATCAATGCTTATCATTGCTGTTAAGGCTGCAAATTATTAGGCCCATATATGAAAAAATTGTTGCATCCAATTAATATGACCAATCCTTGTTACAAACAATGAAGCAAAAAAATATCTAGGTTGTCTTTGCGACTTGAGGCAGAGATTTGAGAAGGGACATCGACGGCCTCCTCACAGTGTGATTGAGCAACATCATGAGTGTCAAAAGAGTTAAGGCCCCTGCCTGATGTGCAGTGCCGAGTGAAACAGGTACATAAGACAGAAGCGTTGATATTCCTAAGGTAACCTGCAATGATTATAGAATGAGCAAACATCTAGTACTCTAAAAGAGCATATTACTGACTATAACACTAAACTACCATGGTTCTACTCGTGAAATAAATGGGTATTTAGAAAACTATGACCATCTTTTTGTAGAAGAAAAAAACTATACAAGATAAAAGAGAGTAGGAAAAACAAGAAAGAATTATAGCAAGCAATTACCTGGAGGGAAGCCATGCCAACAGTGCTTCCTATCAAAGATTTAACTGCTGGATGTATGTCCAACTTCCTTGTTGACCACCATAAAGTGCCAATTGAAATTAATGTCACAGTTGCAAGGATCCGATGGTCAAGCTTCAAAAGTGGAAGAACATTTGATTAGAATTTTTTATTTGAAGTATTAGGTAGGAATGATCAAGAAAATATTATTTTAAATGTGAAGCTTTGAATTATAACACAGACATTTCATCAAGTTTTGAAGGAGCTCATGCTATAGAAATAGATATTCTACAATTTAAAAATGCATTACTATTCACACTTGCGTTGTAAATGAGGGCATAGTTTAGAGGTTCAGGTAAAGTTTAGAAAACAATCACTTATTTTAAAATGTTGTCTTAGCCTAGAATAAATACCTGCACAGTTGATGTATTCTCAAAGAAATTTCGAATCAATGGCTTCATGTCAAAAACGTCTTCTGGTATCCATGTATCACCCATCTTTGGAAAAGTATTATATGCATGCCCCTGGCAATTTTAGCATGTGAGTATACATGGCAAATCATCTAGTAGTTTATTGTGAACGATGGAAAGCAAGACAAGAATAAAACACAATTACATACAGCATCATTTCCAGCAACAAATGCTCCAGAGACAGCAGTAATGGCTACGAGTAAGCCAACAGGAAGGGCAAATCTCTTTACTTTTGCTGCTCCGCGAACCCAAGCTACTGATTCAGCAGGTGGTTCAGGCATAACAACAGAAAGACCAGTCCAAAAAAGGCCACAATAAATAGCAAATGCTGAGGTAAGATGAGCTGCAAGACGGTAAGGGCTTACTCTTGGCTGGGCATATTCAGATGCTGGCTCCTATGGAGAAAGGAGAGATTACAAACTTTACGATTTTAAGAAATTTGTAAGCAAATTGACAGAAGATTAAATTTTTCTAACCTCCAAACCACTTTTAACCATCCACCAGCCAATTAAACCCTGCCCAGCACCAAGGGCAAAAAGAGCAGAAAGTCTCAGTCCAAGTTGTAAAGTAATATATCCCTTGCGAAGGAAATATGAAAAAGGCAAAGCAAACATAAGACCCAATGTCCTTCCCCACATACGATGTGCATATTCCATCCAATATATGAATTTGAAGTCTTCAATACTCATCCCTTTGTTTACACTACATGAGGTCAAAAACCAAGGAAATACCATTAAATCCAAAAGAGCTTCTACTCCAATCCGAGATGATGTTGTAACTTCAATTATATAATTCAATTATATACACAAGGAATCCAATAAACTTTGTCCAACTGATAAAGTAAAATTGCAGAGTCAAATAATTACCAAGTTTATCATCTCCAATAAACAATTATCCTTTGGAGCATATTGTCTTCTTATTTCTTTCTCTTTTTCTTTTCCACGACCAGAAATCAACAGTGTATCGAAAATTTTATAACCAAGCATTAGGAAACTTCAAGGAGGACTTTCAATACAAGTTTATGTCAATAGCATATAAGTAAAAATTCTTAGTGACACTAAACTATTTTAATGCTATAAACAAATGTAATGTTGCTTGTACTTACCGCTTATATTCAGGGGATTGTTTATATTTCTCAAACTCATGCAACCAATCCTCATCTGATAGAGGAGGGAGGCCGCCAGTAAATTTCCAATCAGTCATGGAAAGGCCAGAGCGTGTCAGTCTTGTAACACCACCGAGTACCACCATACTAAACACCCATGCAGCAGAGCCAAAAAGCCATATCCCGACCATTTTCTGAGCACGGGAACCCCCAGTTACTAGCAACTTTACTCCCTCCCGACAATCCATGCCAGTTGATGCCAAGGTGGACAAATTTCTGAAAGATGGCATATAATGACCCTGAAAATTGCATGTATAATTCTTTCTCATCATGTTCACAGAAGATCCCACAACAAATTAGATGCATAACTACGTGTGTGCGCTTTCAAGCTGCAAGGGAAGAAAAAAAAAAAAAAAAACAAGAATTGCAAGATTGCGATTTCTCTAAACTGAGGTAGTTCAATCGACTGTGACAATGCCTCATGAAGCGGAAGTCATGAATCTCCTATTTCACCTCCCTTGGACCAATTATACAAACATCATTTTAACAATATTCTAATTAAGCCTCCGCAAAGTGAAAAGAAAGAGAAATACATACAGTCAACAAAACATATTATATTTTGAGAAACATTTCTCTAGAAAAAAAAATGACTGAGAGAATTAGGACTAATGAAATCCAAGACATGCCTGATTAAGAGAATTAGGTTGAAGAAAAGAAATTTTACAAATGTTTGATTAAAAGAATAGGGTACAAAGAAATCCTATAAAAATGTTCGATTGAGAGAAATGGATACAAAAAAAAAAACCCTATAAGTATTAAAAAAACCGAGTGAGGAGGTGGGAAAACTCAGAGATTCTTGGCTTGATCAATTCACTTTGGGGAGAGACATATCGATAACTATTTGATTTCCACAACCATTCAATTCCAAATTCATCAGAACTTGGAGCTCTACAACGTTAAATGTTACACTTTAGTTTTAGGAGTTGAGAAAACTAAGAAAGAAGAAGAAGAAGAAATAGAACCTTGGGCAAAGATCTGAAGCATTTGGTTGCTATTTGGGAAGCGAAGAATAAGGTGGGGTGCTTGGGCAAAACCATAGGCAGCGTCGTTTTCCTGAGATTGTATGTCCCATTCGAAGCCTTGATCCTCTTCAGAAATGCTCTAGCCTCCCAAACATCTCTCTCTCTCTCTCTCTCTCTCTCTCTCTCCACACACACACACTGAAATTCAGGGTTTTAGCATGGTTTTTGTGCTACCCTATTGGTTGCTTATGAGCTAATAAAGCAGTAGGCAAGGGCATGGGTTTACATAGCCGTTTGTTTTTTGGGTTTCAACAAGCTTGAATTTTTTGAGGATGGAGCCATGGAGGAGTAAAGGCGTTCACAAAAAATTGTTGAAAGAGTAAAGACGAAGAAGTGATGCGTGAAGATGGAGATTAAGAAGGATCCAAAAAGAGGATCCCACAACTCGAACCATGGCTAGGCTATTGTGCACTTAAATGAGAAACACGTTTCAAAACTCAATCCGCGCCTGTTTTGAGATTGGTTTTCTACTGTAGCAAAGGAAACAAGTTTTGAGATTTAGGAAACAGGTCTAACCTGTTTCCTAAAATCGTGTTTATTATGTTTTTTGTTTTCATGGTTTTTGTTTTAAAAACAACACACCAAACGGATTGAAAACCGGTTTAAACACGTTTCCTGTTTTGGAAACAAAAAGCCTATTTCCAAAACAGGCTCTTAGTTTGCCACACACTCTTCCAAGGGAAACGGAAGCCATCACTACAACCCAAGATATTGTAAAAAGATTTAACATCAAACAACCATCTTTTGAAGGGGACCCACCACAACTTGTCTTCACCTTCCCGACTCACTCTTACTTAATACAACACTCTAAAGAACGAGACAAAGAAATCAACCTCCCAATCATGAGCCGCTTTGGCAAAGCTTACGTTCCACTAGATAGAACCACCAGAAAGTTCCATGTGAGCCGCAAGTATCCTTTGCGCAAGTAATACCAATCTATAAAGGCTTCCTTAAGGGTCAAATTTCCACACCACAGATCATGCCATAATCTAATCTTAGAGCCATCTCCCACCTCAAATTTGGTATGACTTGAAAACTTTCCCAACCATGCCTAATATTCTTCCATAACCCCACCCCTTATGCCTTAAAAGGCTCATTCGAACACCATTCCCCCCATGAATTACCAAATTTAGAGTCCACCACCACTTTCTACCAAGCTTTTCTCTCAAGCGCATAACGCCACAGTCGTTTACCTAGGAGAGCACGGTTGAACATCAACAAGTTCCGAAGCCCCAACCCTCCCTCAGAGATCAGCGAACAAACCTTAGACCAACTAACTAGGTGATATTTGAACTCTTTGCCTAGCCCATGTAGATGATTTGGGTCAGCCCCACAGAAAATCAAAAAAGTATCATCAACAAACAAAAGATGAGAGATATCAATCCATGTCCCCACAATTAAGCCAGACAACAAACCACCAATCACTGCAGCAGAAATCATTCTACCCAACGCCTCCATCACAATGACAAACAGCAGAGGAGACAGAAGGTCCTCTTGTTTCAAGCCACGAGAACTACTAAAAAACTTATGGGGGTGTTGCTCAACAAAACCGGGAAACACAACGAAGAAATACAATGAGAAATCCAAGAGCACCATTTCCCCCGAAACCCACACCTTCTCAGCACATACAACAAAAAACCCCAATTAACATGATCATATGCTTTTTCTAAGTCTATTTTGCAAATAACACCTGGTTCTTCAGATCTCAATCTAATACCAAAGCATTCATTGATAATAAGAATGGGATTTAGGATATGCCTACCTCGAATGAACGCATTGTGACTTAGAAATAATCTTGTCCATACCATCTTAAGCTTGTTTGCTAGAATCTTTGCAATAATTTTCTAAATTCCACCCACAAGACTGATTGGGCGAAAATCCTTGGGTCAACAACCGTTGGAATCTTCGGGATGAGGGCGATGAACATAGCATGAAGGTTTCTCTCAAACTTACATCTAGTATGGAAGTCACAAAAAACCTTCATGATGCCCTCTTTTAAAACAACCCAAGAAGCTTGGAAGAACGCCATAGAGTAACAGTCAGGGCCCGGCGCCTTGTTCCCACTCATGGCTTTCACTACCTCCAACACCTTCCATTCCTCAAAATTTCTTTCCAACCAACTAGCCTCAACCTCATCAATAGAATCAAGGAAAAGACTGTCCACCAAAGGCCTCTAATTGAACTGCTCGATGTACAGCTTTTTATAAAACTGAACCATGTGCTCGCAAATCTCCGATTGGTTGGTAGAAATTGTACCATCAATCAACAAGGAATCAATAGAGTTCTTTCTTCTGTTGGAGTAAGCCATTTTATGAAAAAACTCTGTGTACTTATTGCCCTCCCTTAACCACAAGGGCCTAGATTTTTGCCTCCAACTCACTTCCTTCATGAGAGTGGACTCTTTTCTTTCTTCTTCTTCTTCTTCTTTTTTTTTTTTTTTTTTTAATTATGAGGAACTCCTCCAAGGCAGGAACTCGTCATATACCCACCCCTGTTGGATAAACCTCGGATCCGTACAAAGCGCTCCCTCTACATGAATCGCCAAATCAGGTAATACTCCAGCTTTGCCTATAAGCTAGCCTCAAGGAATTGTTTGTACTCAAATGGGTTCGAACCTTAGACCTGATGGAAATGCTTCATACGATGGATTTTAGGAAGCCCTAATCATAGCTTCAACTTGTTACGATCTTAAGTGTCCCACATCAGTTAAGTGCAATCTTAACTATGTATATATAAACTATTGAATGCCCTTCCCTTACAAGCCAACTTTTAAGAGTGAATTCTACCTGAGGTTTGTTATATTTGGTATCAAAGCAGCTATCATGTCGAGTATCAGATTGAATGCTGCTTGTCGAGTATGACATTAAATGAGTTGCTGCTTTATGGCTGAGCTACGGAGGGGGTGACCTGGGGAAGGCTGCTACTTGTAGAAGATAAGGTCTGAGAAGGCACCCACTAGAAATGATGGGTCATTGGTACGTTGGCTACAGGGAGTAGTAGTATGCTACAGTCCTAAATGTCTCACATCAATTAAGTATAATTTTAACAATGTATATATAAGCTTTTAAGCACCTTTCCCTTGCAAGTAGATGAGTTCTACTGAGATTTGTTAAACAACTAGCCTTTTGAGTATAGTAAAGATGTGGCTAACGCTTCCCTAGATTATGACATTGAGATTTGACCTAAGGAAAACTTAGACATGTTTAACGTTTCGTGAAAAAGTTATATAGCTTAAGATTGGATTGTCTAAGCTTGTGGATGGGGCCACAAAGACAAAAATGTGGTGATTCTATTGCATTTACTTTATTTTGTCTAATTAAACCTAATAATAACAAAAAATTGATGAATTTTGATTTGATCTTTTTATTGTAAATTGATGACAAATTAGTTTGTGTGAGATATCTCTGTATCTATAAGTCTATTTCTGGATTGTTAATATCTGATATACAGATCAAAATATTGATACTTAAATAAAGTCTAATATCAAAATATACATTTATGATTAACATGAAACAAAGGTTCGTATTATTCAAAACACGATTCGAAATAGCTAAATGACAAAGAAAGAAAAAAGCGGAACCTGGGCGTGAATCCAAGTTTTGGAGACGGGGAGAGGGCCGCGTCGCTTGATGACGTGGTAGAGGTCTTGAGCAACGGAAGAGGCCTCTCGAGGTGTCACATTCGGGTTGATTTTCCTAAGATCCTCCGCGCGCTTTCGCGAGAAATGCCTCACGAACGTACGAACAGCAATCATTGTGCCAATACCTCCACTCCAAGAAGCTCCACCACCTCCCAACCACGTCTACGCTACTCTCCTCTGCTGCTGAGTTCTACCGATTCCGCTCGCCACTGCTTGATTCTCCTACTTGGGGTTTCGGATTTTAACTATCACCACGCCACGGGCTCGCAGAGGGACAGGGTACAACTTGAAACCCTTCATTCATAACTCATGAGTAGCAGCACGTGTTACTCACGTGGACTTCACCACAATTCGATTATTTTGTATTGAGATCGATAAAATAAGGAAAAGTTACACTTTATCCCGTAATATATCCATCATATTGCGATTTAGCCCCCAATATTTGGTAGATAACCCCTAATGTTAACATGTAGGACTTAAAACCTTCCGTCCACTTATCCGTTTTTTTAGACGGAAAAAAGACCACGTGCGTTGTATATGACCTTTTAACTCCCAGACACGTGGCCTTTTTTCTGTCCAAAAAGATAGATAAGTGGACAAAAAGTTTTAAGTGCCACACGTTAACATTAGGAGGTCATCTAACGATTTTTAAACATTGAGAGCCAAATCACTATATGGTGGATACATCAAGGGGGTAAATTGTAGTTTTCCCAAAAATAAATATTTTCAAAATTCTGCTATGAAATTATTCCAGAAAATTAAGGGATCGTTTGGCAAACCTCTACTCTCCCTCTATTTTTTTTTTTTTACAACCCTTTACTCTCTCTCTCTCTCTCTCTCTCTTTTTCTTTTCTTTTTTTTTTTTCACTTCGGTCAAAAAAGTCAACTCTAAAACATTCTATTTTTTTTCACTTTTTATATTACGTCAATTATTTTTTATTACTATTAAAAAAAAATCCACAAAAAACAAAACTTTTTTACTTTTCTATAAAACAGTTCTAAATTTTTTTTATACTTTATATCGCATCAATCACTTCTTATTACCATTCAGATAAAAATTCCACAAAACAATCATTTATCAAACCCAGCCCAAGACACTCCCTATTCATCATTTTCGAATAAATCGATCCCTGTTTAATTAAGTTTGCTCTTTTATTTGGCCAAAAAAAAAAAAAAAAAAAACATAAGATAGTTCTTCTCCAAACTAGAGCAAAGAAATTTCTTAAATTCAGTTTATTAAACGTCTAAAATGCATGAAATTTTTACATGCATTTTAAAAACCTTTTATTAACCTGCTGATAAAAAGGACGATTCCTGGTATAAAATACATCTAAAATCCCTGGAAAGGGTGGATAACACAAGCTCATTCATTTGAATTTTGCTACAACATAAGAGATGGCATGCAAATGAACTCTAACATCAGCATTTTTCAGATTTGCTGGCGAAACTTATATCCCAAAACTTTTTATTAATATGGACTCCACCTCCTCTTGCTTCTTGACTTTATCCACAGGCAACACAAACCTGTCCCAAATATAATGTACCTCTTTGGCTTCCATTGCTGTGTTGCACGTTTCTTCTGTCAGCCTTGCTTTTAAAGAACCATGATTCCTGAAAAGCTCTCAAGGCTTTCACTAAGGCTTATATATGTAAACAAGTTCCAATTACAGATCTTCATTTATCAAAGCATCCATGAAGCAACCTAAGTGAGAACACATCTCAAGGATAAGCTAACTGCCACCATTTCAGATGCACAATCTTTCTCTGTTCTTTCGGTTGACGAAGAGAATTCGAGAATTCCTCCCTACCGCAATCCTTAACAAAGTTCCTTAACAAAAAACTGTGACTGCAAAAACAAATCACATGAAGTGTTCCAAAGTTCCTGTGCAAGTTTAGTGTTGTGCGACAGTGCAGAAGAGTTGAGAGTTCTACCCTTTCCACCAAAAAAGTATACTCCAGATATGTCCTGAAACAGAAATAAACTAATTAACTCAGTAATCAACAAATTGACTTGGAATACATTATTTAGATTTTCTTTCTTCAGAAAGTGAACAACAGTACACCAAAATCCAATTTCAATGTAGTTCAGCAAAGTGTTTCTAACACATGCAAGGAGAAATGAAGAATCATACCCAACTCAAAGATTCCTCATTCTCAGCAAATGAAAATAATGTCAGCACTCAATTGAGAGCTTCTAGTAACTCACTGACTAAACCGACTCAACGGAACATGCAGAGTAATTGAAATCTTCAAGGATATAATAACAAAAGGGCTTGACCAGCCACTCATCCGCCAATCTTATTTTAGATCTCTCATCTCAGTAAATACTAATGGAATAAAATGGATTCATGCACACTCACACTAAACACTAAACACAAAAGGGGTGCGTTTGGGAATAGCTTCAAGAAGAAAGAATGACTCCTACAGGTCATTACATCAGTGCTCAGTAACCTATTTGCTGTGTACCATTCAAGATATAAGTTAAACACCAAGTAGTTTTAAACATCTTGAACCAAAAATGTCCCTTTTCAACTTTAGTAAAATGAAAAAGAAAAAGAAAAAAGGAGGTGTGCTAGCTCTATTAGAGCATAAGTCGATTAATCTTCCTAAAGAGAAAAAGCATCTGCAAACTTCCAGAAAATATAGTTTGAAGAGTGCTCCTTTAAAGCTGCATCACCATTACACCAAAACTTGCCAAATGCTGTCGATGGCTATTGTTTGGGAGCACAATTAAATTGCTAACACAAATATTGGCATTGGAATTTGGACTGACACATGAGATGGTAGGCACAACAGCTTTGATTAAGTTAAAAAGACACAATTAATAACAAACTCTATTTTTTATTGGAGAGTGTCAGCATTCAATTCAAGAAGATATGAATAATTAGACCGAGTTAAACTCACTGGTGGGGCAAGGGCTGCATCAAGAATAGAGCTGATGCCTTTTTCAGGAGATTGCAAAAGGCCCAGAAGTTTCAAGACTATAAACGCTACACCGGAAAGGCATGAAGGAACTTCCCGCATAATCTTGGTTTCTACTGTTCCAGGATCCACAGCACTTCAAATCAAACAAAATGAGAAAACAAACAAGAAGCAAAAATAACTGTTAATAAGAAGATCTTGATGAAGCATAATGGATAACAGCATTTGAGCAAAGCTATAAATAATTAAATATGGCAGATGATTAAAACTTTCCTTGAAAAGAAAAAATTTGTGCATGGTAAGAGAATGACAGACATTAAGTTCTGTCTACAAGACAAATCTAGAGAGAAAAACCCTAGTTTTAATGCATGAAGCACAGAAAAGGTCAAAGATGCATTCAGATTATTACACTCAAGGAAGTTTAGTGATAATAGCATATTCAATAGGTATTATACGTTCAAAGCCCCACAAGATTGAAAGAATGAAGAAGAAGTTTGTAATCACATACATGACAGAGACCTGATGAGATTTTTCCATCAAATCAAGCTGTCGGTGAAACTCATAGGAGAACAGCAGTAGGCATACTACATCAGAAAATGACATGCTGCTAGTTAGGATTGAGAGAAAAGGTAATTTGATATACCTAATGGAACAATTACATCTTACATTTGGAATTTTCATAAATATGAGCATATGGATATCGTTTTGATCTTATAAAGCACTTCCCAGAAATAGTTTCCTTGTCAACCTGCATATTAAAAACTGAAGAAAAAAGAATTGATGAATTTTGTCAATAGTCTGTTAGTAGAAGCAATTATGGCTTTCCGCTCTTCTAACTATATACTCCTGTTGATATTCAACTAGGTGGAATACTTCAGAACCTATAACGTATTAAACAAATCAATCATCATGTGGAAAATGTAATATTACAACCACCCTCATCGTAGGATATCTTAGCTTGATCGATCTAATCAACGTGCACTTTTTCTTTTTCCGTTTTCGAGCAGCACAGCAGTCAGATGTCAGCGTGTAAGCAAATACATTGGTTCACTATATGGATGAAACTTTACAACCTAAGCCTGATGGCCTCTTTGCCACATCAAAATGTCAGGAAAACAAAATTTGGGGACCAACATTCATTTACAATTCTCTTTCTTTAACTTTTTGCCTCCCCATTTTCAACTTAGGCCACCATGAAGTCAGATTGTATCTATCACAAACGAACAGAAATTTCAGAGTTAGAGACAAAGTTATGGCATTGGCATAGAATCAATGTTGAGCAAGTAGAACACAGAAAGCAATTACAGGTGTACAGACCAAAATCACCACTGAGTATTCACTGAAAAATGTTTGACATACATAACCAAGAACCAATTTACCAGATCGATGCGTAAATGATGAAACATTCACAATCCGGGAAGGAACAGGGCTGTTTGTGAGAAGTGGTAGTAAAAGTTTGGTCAGACAGAATGCACCAATGTAATTCGTAGCCATCATCCTGGAATGAATAAGATATTTAATTCAATCATTTGTGATGAGATCAAAATGTATGTAAAGCCAAAATCAGCTGAACATGTACCACAGACAAACACAAATTTTGCAGAATAGAAAAAGATATGATCCTGAAGATAAAAGACCTAAAAGAAAGTACAAAAAAGACGTCTACACAATCTTGTGGGTCTCTCCATGAGTTTCGAGTTTAAATGAGCATGGTACTGTTATATTTAGAGGTGCCAAGGTCACCAAGCAACTTACGCAAGTTAGATCAAATTATACAAATCAACAGCAAGCTTAAACTCATACAACTTGGTGGAAAATGTTCTGCCTGCACGGGTTTATCGTGAACAATGGAAATTTGTTTCAGGATAATAACAAATTCCATTAATATATTCTTTTTAAAGAAAAAGGTCGTGAGTAAAGAAATTTACTGATCATAGCCTTCAGCCGTGAGTCTACATGATGTTGCTAGTATCCCAGCATTGTTAATCAATAATTGAATTGAAGAATGCATATTTGAATCTGAAAGCCACTGCTGAAGGGAGCCCTTAAAGTTCAATATTGACTGGAAGGATGATATGTCAACCTCAAAATGTTTGAGATGGGCATCCCTATTCCAACTTTTTATCTCTCCCACCGTCTGTCCCAGAAAGAGTGAGAGACAAATATAAGAAAAGGCTTAAAATGGAGAAGGCATGCCCAGCACTAAACTTATAATAAAAGGCTGTACCTTCGATAACAAATGGGAGGACCGTCCAACTGCAGCCAAAACGAATTTCAGCTATACAAAATTTTTCATTAAAACAGAACAAAATGTTTCTTTCATGATCTAAAAAGCAACTATTATTCGTGTATCCTTTTACAGTGTCAAAACATAAAAACAAAAAATATGTTTGGACACCCGTTTAAAGTGTCAAACTTTGGGGTGTACCAAGAACAACGCAGAAACCTTGCTTTGAAAGTGCATAGGCAGTGGCCGCACCCAACCCAGATGTGGCCTACAACAAATGACAAAACCAATCAGACAAACAAAAGAACAATCTGGATTAAATTTCTTATGGGCAAGAAAATCTAAAGATGAGAGATTACGCCGGTGATAATGCAGACGGGCTTGATATTGATAGAAGAGGTTGCAGGGGCGCAACGTGGGTAGGACTTAGAATTGGGAGCAAACAAGAGGTGACAGTAGGAGATGAGGAGAGAGAGTGTCCAAAACACCGCCATTCTCCAGAATTCTACTGAGCAGACGAAATGAAAAGCGTCCCCCAACTCCTCCACCACCATCCTTATTCCTATCATTATCCTTCTTAGTCGTATATTCACCTGTAACGCCAACTTTCAACTTCGGAGTTCGCCACCGCTTTGGAGCTATTCGGCTTGGTTTAATCAGAGTCTCCTCTCTCTCTCTCTCGCAGAGTTCCCAGTGGAATGGTTCTTGTTTGTTGTTGGGTCAGGTGGCATAGTCTAGGAGAGAGTTGGTGGGAACATCAGACTCCAGAGAGGGTTCGTCACAACAGAAGGATCGTAGCGCCTATGCAATCGCCTTTACAAGTTGTTAGTGATTGAGACGAGACTAAATATTGTAAACTCGCCGCAGTAAGTCTGAAATAGATTCTTGCGCATTTCCAACATATTAGGCAAATAACTTATAATAATCAATTTTATTTTTTTTTATCTCTAACAGGATAGGCAGAATATAATTTTTTCTTCTAGTGTGAATAGTAAATAAGTAGAAAAGTCTAGTCACTATTTACACTACATTTGGCATCGTTTGGTTCACAGAATAGACCCCTAGAATAGAATGGTTATTCCTACGGAATAGACATATTTTTGTTTGGTAGGAGCCTATTCTTTGGAATACATATTCCTTTACGAAGAGGAATACATATTCCTTGGGGTAAATGCAATAATTTTCAGAAGAAAAAAAAACTATTTATTTATATTTTTTTTTTTTTAAAAAAAAAAACCAAACCAAACCCTTAACAGGCTAGCCGGCCAGCCAGTATATGGAGACGGGGGTGGTCGCGCCACCCTCGGAACGCCTCGCAGTGGATCCCCGAGGCGTTCCGGGGGTGGTCGCGCCACCCCCGACGAGTATTTTGGGGGTGGTTAGGCCACCCTCGAAGCGAATCGGTGGGTGGCCGACCACCCCAATGGGTGGTCGGCCACCCATGGGTTTTTTTTTCTTTTTTTAATAATTTGATTTTCTTTTCAAAAAGATTTTAAAAAAAAATGTGGAGTTTTTTTAGTAATTTTGATTGAATTTCAATTAAAATCTATGTATTCTTACCAAACTAAAGATTAGGAATAGTCATTCCATTCCGCCACCTTCTATTCCTAGGAATGACTATTCATTTTCCTAATGGAATAGCCATTCCGCAAACCAAACGAGACCAAATAGTTTTTTATTGGTCCATAAGAGATAACTCAATTGGCTGGAGACCACATCTTATGAAGCGGAAGTCACTAGTTCGAATCCCCTATCACTTGTGTAAACATGTCAAAAATAAAAATAAAAATAGTTTTTTATTATTTTCTCTCTCTTCCTTTCATTCTTTCACACACACTCTCTCTCCCTCTTTCTTTCACATTCTCTTTCACACAAAATAAATAGTAGAATAAAGAATCTGTTAGAAAATAGCTACTTTGGCGATTATTTAAAAAATTAAAAAAAATTGGGTCTTTTGGGCTTAATTTAGACCTTTTCTAGCTCTTTAAAAAATCTTTTTAACCTTCTTTTTTTTTTGCCTAATATGTTGGCCTAAATCGAAATATAAGTAAAAGTGTAAAATTTTAAATTTTATTATTTTAATTTTGTATATATATATATATATATCCTGTTTCAAAATTTTTAAAACAAGTAACCTCTTTGGTAGGGACGATTATCCGATTATCAGTAACTGATTACCGACCAGTTATAATTAGCCGGGTTTACATCCTTACTTTTGATTTTACTAGATGTACGTGAACTTTGTAGAACCGATATGTGCAAGAGATTAAGATTTATGATAGATAATTGTGAGACATTACATACTAGACTTACCTAGTCAAATAAGCGAATCTCTTTTTTAATCTTAATTTGAGAGATAGAGATGTTGAGGATGAACGGTCAAAAGGAAAACAGTTGTCCATGTGGACCGTCAATGTTCCCCCTAGCTAGCTCGAATGATGTAGATTTGCTGCAATTATTTTTGGGTCCTTATCCCGCAAATGTCAGAGCATTCAGATTTCTATATAGGATTAGAATTTTTATAATTATTTGTTTAAATTTGAAAGAATTTAAAAATTAAAATTACCTATAATTTTAAAGAAATTTGAGAAATCAATACATTTTTTTACATCGAAATGACATGAAAAATACTGCATATTAAAGATATGACATGTTAACAATGAAATAAAAAAAAATAAGAAAATAAAAAATCATTCAAAAATACTTTTTCCACACTTTTAAAAAGACGCTTCTTTTTATTAAATTGAAAGACAGTTTTTTGTTCAAAGCTTTTATACGACATAAAGTGTAAGAAAAATCTTTTGAAATGATTTTTTTTTTCATTGTTAATATGTCATATCTTTAATATGCAGCATTTTTCACGTCATTTTGATGAAAAAAATGGTTTGATTTCAAAGAAATTTGAAAATTTCAATTTTTTTTTGAAATTGTATGAAATCCTAATTCAAAATTCTATCAGATGATTGTAAAAAATCACTTATAAAATTTACTTGATCAAATAAAAATTGAACTACCCTGATCCTTCAAGACGAAGAAGAATAAGATAAGGAGAAGAAGAAAAAAAATTGTCTATTTTTTTTTTTCCTAATAATTAATTGTTTGTTGGACATAAATAATTAGCTACGATGATTAATAAATGTTCCTTTCAAATTGAAGAAGTGAAATCATTAACAAATCATTTTTATTACAAAATATTAACAAAAAAACTTTTTATTAATTTTATATTACATCATATGATTTTTTTATTTTTTTTTTAACGAAAATTTTAAATAACACCATTAACAACTATTAGTCCAACATGAAAATAAGAGTCTTTTACCAATAGATCGAAATAAAACTGTCCTTTCTTATTTTACAAGAGATCAAAAGCGTGTCACTTTACAGAGAATCAAATCTGTCCTTCTGATTTTTTCTCGTAGCTGTTGGAGCATTTTCTGCGTGGCACACAAATAAGTACATATCATCTTTATGATTTTTTTTTTTTTTTTTTTTTAATTAAAGCCGTGATTCTTAAAATTATATTAAATTTATGATAGATAATTATTAGATTTTGATCAAATAATAATTTTAAGAGTCACATCAATTTTGAAAAGACAAAAAGATGACACAAAAGTTATATGTAGCATTACTCATATGTGAGACCCTTATCTCATTTTCGTCATACTCTACCGTTCACGTGGCAACTAATTATTATTATTACTTTTTTTTAGAAAAGAAAAGAAAAAGAAAAGAACTTAAAACATTAAAAACAACTAACATGCATCTTGATTCCCTCCACTTTTTCCCATTTTTGAAAAAAAAAATATATATATTTTCCAAATTTTTCAAAATCGCTGCTCGAAGAGTAGCCATCCACCACCGACCAAGAGACCACCGCCATTCCCTCTATCTCTCTCTCTCTATCTTTGCGCCTTTTGATTTTTATTTTCTTGAGCCACATCGAATCCGGCCACGTCATTTGGTAAGTTTCTTTTAGTAAAATTTCAAGTACTTATAGCATTTTTCTAAAAAGTATCGTTATGGAGCAAACTAAAAATAATGGAGATAATTCATAGGACAATAAAAAAATAAATAAAATAAAATAAAAATCAGAAGGTGTTTACTGTTCATGGCGAGCAGCAAAATAAATTAATTGTTCATAATATTGACGGTGAATCTACGTAACAAACTACGTGTCCTAATGTTTTGGATCTTATACTTTTAACATTTTAGTTTTCAATGCCATAATATGATCTAATTAGTCTTTTGGAAATAACACGGACGCTGATTTTGGTTGTAGGAATTAATCTCCTAATTGATTTGTATGTTGTCTTAATTAATTGGATAAATCAAATTTGATTTAAAAGGGTCCATGAGTAAGAACAAGTTCAATTAATTTTGATATAAGGGATCGAGTTGAAGGAGCACATTCAAACAAACAAAAAAAGTTTCTAATTTTGTACTAGAATTATATATATATTGGGGTTAAATTGAATTCTTGCCTTGACTTTTTAAGAAAGTATCAATTCCTAAATTAAGGTATCGATTACTATGGACCGTAACGATCGACCCAACCAATAATTATTCATGAATTCATAATTGAATAAATTAGGAAAGATCAGTATTAATGATCAAGACTGAAGCTCTTACTCTTAGCCCAAGAACATTGCCGAATTTTATTAAGAATGTAGTTAATTATAATGACTACTAATTAATTTAATTAATTGATCGATCATCAAAGTTAGCCATCAAAGTAATTATTAATTACAGATAGGGGTCAATTGTAGAATCGCAAATTAAGTATTAATATAAAAGGAAATAAACTATCTTTATATATGTAATTCCGATAGTTTACAATATATAGAATCAATAGCCCTAATTGCCTTAATCGATCTTGAATATTTTTCCCTGATCGAAACCCTAATCACATCTATCCTTCTACACAGCAATTAATAGAACAATATGTTCCACGTACAAAAGATTGAGCAAGAAAATCAAAACTGACTCTAACGTTACTTAATCTTCAATCTTTTCCCAAGAAACCCTAATCATATCCATCCTTCTACACATGTACATGAAACCCTAACCATTTTGATCCTTCTACGTAGCCAGCAAGAAAACAAATTAAAAGATGAAATCTTGATCAACCCTAGATAGGGCTTGAGCCTTTTGACACGAACGGCCCGACCCACATCATCCTCGGCATTAGGCGCACATGCATCTTGGAGTGATCCCATGGAGTGGGCGTTGGTGATGAGGCGGCGGACGAAGACCCATGCGAACATCGTACGCCATTCGAGTCGTCTCGTCGTTGAGGACCTCCCAGGCGTTGGTGATGAGGCGAAGAGCACCTGGCGCCGCAGGCGAGCAGAACCTGTCGGGGTGCACCAGCTTCACCAACTTGCAGAAGGCGTGGGAGATGGCATCGCCGCTGAGAGATGGGTCAGCCTTCAAGCCGAGAAGGGCGTAGAGATCGGGCTGCCCAAACTTGTTCCTCTTCGTGGCCTCGTAGTGGACACGGAAGACGGCGTAGTACCTGTCGACGCTACCAAAGAAGGGATCAAGAATCTTGGCCGAACTCGCAAGATCGAAGGCCTCTCTTACTTTGCCCTCCATAAATTTCTCCTGGGCGTAGTCAAGCATCACATCTGTCATCGCTTCAAACAAGAACAAGATCGAACGGGAGGAAGAACGCAAGAGCAAGAACAAGATCGAACGGGAGGAAGAACGCAAGAGCAAGAACAAGAACTTTGCAATATAAAGAGGGTTTCTTTTTTCTGGGCAAAGCGTGTTAGTCAAGTAAGAGAGTGCCCGGTGACCCCGCTGACCCCAGTGACTTTTGCTTTCTGTACGTAGTAGAATAGGGCACGCTCGTCTCTCATTTGCCCTAGCTAGGCGAATGCCCACTGCCCAGTGTATGTAAAATAGCCGTAGAGGGAGATAGCCTCAAGGCATTAGAACTAAAAAACGCGTTTTAGCAAGTGCCCGCATGCCCGAGATTTTCACTCGTCTCAATTTTACCCTTGGCAAACAAACGTCCCAGCCAAAGAGAGTCGGTGTATTGTTCTTATCAGAATTAATTAGGAAACCCAATCGATATCTGATAGGCTAAAGATAGTCGGTTTAGGATACTCCAAGTCGAAATAGGAAATCCCAGCCAAAGAGATCGAGTCGGTGTATCCGTGTATAAACAATCACACCAACCCTAGCCTACGCCTTCGATCACCGCAACACTCATTTGATCAGTACTCTTTCTTGGCCATTTCTAATGAAGATCAGCATGATAATGCATCCCAATATTGTTGGTGAACATGGGATAAAAAAAGTTCTTCAAGTGCCCACACGACCAAGAACCAAGCTTGTGCGTAACAAGAAGATCAGGAGGTCGTGTCTTGCCTCTTTTATCAAAAGCCTAGGGCTTACCCAGGAAGAGTTAAACGAGAAGATCAGAAAGTTGAAGTATTCAAGGGACTACTCTTTCTTGTTCTCTGATGATCATGAGCAAGCTGAGAAAATCAAACCTTATTTTCGTCGGGAAAAGGTTGAAGCTTTTGGCCACAACAAGAAGCTTAAGGTCGGTTCTCAAAACTGCTCTCAAGAATATGTTCATCATGTCAAGCAAAGCCATAACCGTAAAAGCGAAAGGAAGAAAGTTGAAGATTTCAACCATAACTACAAGGCTTCTTTCCAGGCAAACCATACATACAAGGTTACTAAAAAGTGTTTGCCAAAAATTGCCCATCATCGTAAGCATGAAATGCCATGCAAGTATCGACGTGTTCGTGAAGCTAGGGTGGAATTGGGTCATATTAGAGAGATGTTTTGATACCATCGAGACGAGTATATGTGGTGAAGCCAACTTTGGAAGAATCGGCTGCGCTTTCTTCTTTTTTCTTTCCTGTTACATGTACTTTTGCTGGGTTTTCAACTTTCTTTTTTCTTTAATCTTTAAATTGTATCATGTTCATTATAAATAATATGAGATTTGCGATAAAAGTGGTCTGATTCAATATTGGACGGCCGGTTCAAGCTGGCTAGCCTTTATTTCTTGTGTCAAGAATCTGCTCAATTGAGCTCACCTTTCACTAATAATCTTAACGAACTAGTTTCTTTGATATGAGCTAGCAATAAAGACTATATTCACTTGAATGCTAAACGCGCGCGCGCATAAAACCATCCCAGTCACATAAACAAATCAAAGCATCTCATTGAAAGACAACATATAGAATTGCAATAATTATGGCTTGAGAGGTCATCGTCATATTGTGTACTCGATGATCATTTACAAGGATGTCCATAAGTATATATGATCGAGATGCTAAATCATGCAACATACCATCAGGCAGGCCACCCCACATAGGGCAAAATATGAATAATATCATTTGTATATATAGTTGAATTGACAAGTCCTGCCAGGCACCCCTGTCCAGTGATTTTATTACTTGGAAGTAAAAACCCAAAATCCAATAATTGCCCTGTTTATTAGGGCATTTTGGATGGCTAAGCTCATACTTTTTGTTGTGAGTGCATGTTTGAATGTTGTGTCTCACGTAGAGAAAGTATAAAGAAAAATATTAGTTAATATACCTAATTGAACCTAAACCCCTTAGTTTAAATTTTTGGGCTATAATTAATGATGTTTAAATATGTATATTAACATACTATTGGTGGACTCTTTATTCTCTAACTGATTCTCTCCCAAACGCTTTTTACATAATATCTGTGCTTTATATTATTATTTTGTTTCCGTTTTAGGAGAATGCAGCAGATCATATGGTCAAAGTCATCTAGCCATCCCAATATCTGTAAAACATATTGTTTCTTCTATTTATGCACTTCCGATGCTTGTATGGTGTATATACCTTCTGTGTGTCCGAGACGTACAGTACCTTGAAATGGCAATAAATTCTTCATTTCAGCGTCTTGACGGAGGAGAATGACCCCCAGAAAATGAAGAAACGGATAATGCCTGAAATCTTATGCAGAAGATTTGAAATTACGCCGTCTTCTTTGCGGAGTGCATCAAGCCTTTCAAGGGCTGCTATTCTGGCTTTGAGAGCCTTGTTCTCCCTCTTAAGCTGTAAAATATAACATCTTATAGCTTAGGTGTATCAGTACATATATATATATATATATATGTGTGTGTGTGTGCGCTTTAGATTGTTCACATTCTCATTATCTGAAATCTCTCTTAATTAGTAAAAGGATTAGTGCAACCAAAGCTCATTGAAATGATGCTTACAAGCCCCTATTTCATAAACTTAATTGTGAAAAATTATCACTTACCTCTTCAAAATTAGGCACAAGCTCTTGCAACTCGTGTTGTAACAAGGACATTGTCCGTAAAGTAACATCTTCATAAACTGATTCCAGCTCTTCAACTGAATAAGGATCAAAGAAAATTCCCTCAAGTATGAACAACTCTTCCAGTACTTTCACATCTTCAATATCCAATCTCTCCCTCAACTATATGAGTGAAAGTTGTTTAAGAAACTGCAAGTCATGTAAGACTTTGAAAATGTAATACAGTAGGTCATATTAAGAGTTTCACAAAATACTTCTAACCTTGTTTAAAATTCTCTCACATGATTCATCTTTATTTGGATAGAGAACTTCGTGCTTCTTAGCACGTTTATCATCATTGCAGTTAACGCGTGGTGATGATTTGATATGCTTTGCCCTACCCCAGTTTCCATTTACACAAATAGAACTATGATGTTAAAATTCAACCAAAGAATGTTCATCTCCAGAACCCAAAGCTGAGTTCATGTCGATAATTAGAAAAAGTTGCATTTCTTTGGAATGATTTCAAGTTTTTCAAAACTAAAAAAAGTTGGTGAATTATGTAAATTAATATATGTTACTATAAAGAAATCAGATCCATAAAGTAATCCTTCAGAAATATAAGAAAAGTGTCATTTTAAAACTAGGTAAATCTTAGCAATGATAATAATTAATATGGTTTACTGTGGCCTTAACACTAAAAGAATTTGAATTAGCACCTCCCACCAAAACGTAGAGTGGATAGGCTCTCTGATGCATTTGAAGAGCTGGGGGAGCAACAACACAATAAAGCAGTTCTGGAGTTCCCACCCTGCAAGAAGAGAGCTGCAGATCAGATCTTAGCTACAAATTGATATTGTTAGGATGAGGACAGAAGGGTGAGAAACTAACAAGTGCATCCTGAAGAATCCGAGTAAGCTTGGAATCACGATATGGGATGTGGTTCGCTCTGCCTGAGCCACATGTCAAAGCATTTATAACATTCCCAAGGGCTGAGAGGGACTTGTTGATCATTTTAGCTTCTTCAAGAACTTTCCCTTCAGCCCCCGTTTTCTCCACTTTCTCTGATCCTGCCAAGTCCACAAGGACTAGTTTCCCAGGGTTCACTCTGTCCATAGTTTTGAAATTTTCAAAATTTAATCATTACAATTCTAGAACTGATTCAAGAAATACTACCTCTTGTCGCCAATTACTTCTTGTTGGACTGTGAACATGTAAACAGAATGACTTCTACTGCTGGCCATGTTCATTTCTGTCTATGCTAAGGCTTGGATAGAAGATTTAGTCACAAAGAGCCAACATTACTTCCACCCAGGAAACGGGCTTTTGATACATTGCGTAATTAAGAAATACAAAGAATTGAAAAAGAAAAGTAAAGCAGGATACGGGTCTCTCCAACAGCTCTGTTAGCTATCCCAGTCTGTGCATTTCCAAAGTCAGCAATAAAAATAAAATATACAACAAAATCCTCAAGCAGTTCTTGACTTACCGATAGGCTTTCTAATGCTTGCGCATGGTCCAGTATAGAGATCTGGAAAGGGAAGGCTCTTACATTTGGGAAACAGTTGCATAAACTTACGGAAAAATCTAACATCAAAAGATATAAACAAAATGGATCTAATTTCATTTACTAATTTTATCATATTTAGATAATTAGTTGTAGTGATATAATTGGTTTGGAGATTTAGAAGGAAAAAACTAATGAAACTTTATAGAGAATGAAGATGGTCTGATCAAATTATCCTTCTGCTGACAATGATTTGTGATGGATATCTTGAATAAGACAAGCCTGACTGCTCTGGTGTTTTTGTTGATACATTTGTGAACTTTCTTGAGTTGTGTATGTGTGTGGGCATGTGTGCATGTATTTCTACAAACAAACTTGTGAAAGTGGTATTCAAGCATATTGGGGATTTGAAGCCAGGTTATGGTTATGGCACAGCTGCATCATATTAGAAAATTAGGACGACAAGTATAAACAAAATTGCACAATTGTTATTATCATATATAAGATGGTGCACAGAGAGCTTTTACAAAAGACATGCTCACCTCTGTTGCTCCAGACAACAATATCCCTTGTGCTTTGCTCTCCTTAATCTGTATATGGTCCTTGGATAAATCAAGGAGGTCCCTGAGTAATGTGTAGGAAAGATCAGTAAAGCTCAAGACTGACGTAACATCCTCGAATGTTTTCAAGAAAGTACAGGTATAATCAAAACTATTAAGATGTGTCAAAGTTAGGGGAATCAACCATCACAGTTAGAAGAATCATGTATTCTGAGTTTAATTGCATTTGGGAGGTAAGTACCTTACTTTTTCCATGTAGATCTCTACCTGGAAGAACCACAATAGATTGAAAAAATTACAATTAGTAAAAAATATTGACATTATAGCCAATGCTAGCCCCTAGTGCACGATAAAGGAATGTAAGTGTCCCAGTACCATTGACAACTTGATAGAGTATTTTGCGATTTTATCAAAAGATTTAATATGCTCAAAAAGTCCATCTACTACTCTTGGAAGTATCCCTTTCTTCTTCTCTTTACATTCTAGAACGCCAGGCCCCTGATCCAAAATGGCATCATGTAAGAGCTTTATTCAACATCCGGCCGTAACAGTCATTTCTAGAATATGCTTGTGACGTTACCTCCATACTATACGTCTTTCCAGCGCCAGTCTATCACCAATGGCATAAACAAAGTTCATCAAATTAGAACATCAGTCAAATGATCGGCAACTTAAGTTACAAATCAACTGAAGAATGTATGGCAGAAAAATTGTCATTCTATGAGCTTTGCATCATAACCTGTGGATGTGCAAGTGAGGAAAACAAATACTTTGTGATTCCACGGGAACTTGTTTGAATCTAATCTTTATTTAGCAGTTCAATTCACTAAATGGAACACAAAATGCAAAGATTTATTGTGATAGTGGTGAAATCTTTTATCTTTTTTGACTAGTGCCCATAAGGGAAATGAATTGTGGTCTCAAGATATCTGAACTGTAATTTGTTTAATGCCTTCTTGGAGAGCAAACATATCCAGTCTTCTCAGCCCATAAAGAAAGTAGCAATGTTTACATATGTGCCTTTGGAACAATTTTTACGCAACTAACTACATGTTACCTGTCCATAAGTAATAATCGTCCCGTTGATTGCATTAACAGCATCTGTTTCAATGAGCCAATCATATATGGTCCAAAAGCAGAGCATAAGAAGAAGATTTTATTTATAGCTGCATAGATATACTATTTGTAAACAATCAATTTCGAATCAGTAAAAACCTTCCCTCAATTTTGTAACAATGAAGATGAGTATAATTAAGGATTGTGCTGATGAAGTTTCTGAGTTATCAGATGCAAAGTACTCTACTGTTTTCCTCTATTTTCTTAGCAGACAAAAGTTATGAGATATACCTCGAACGATAGGCAAAGCTAGAAATTCATAGATCTCAGCTTGCTTAGATTCCTCATAGAATACCCTGTCGAAGCTGAAAGTGAAATCTTCCTCCTTCTCATCCTACAATACATTTATACAAATTGCTTAACAATCAAACTCACATGCATACACGCACACATATGAATTCAAATTGCTAAAACAATCAGATTCAGATGCACGGTCATTACTGAAAAATTAAGTAAAAAAATGTCTGTGATAAAAAGTCAAGCAAACTGAGACCTTGAAAAAGAAAGTCTCAGTGTCTATGCGTCGAATAGAGACACTATCACCATGATCTCTTTTCTCTTTCGAACTCAGAGGCCTGAAGCGAGCACAGACCGTTATATTTGACATAGTTTCGTGGTGCGAAAAAGCTCAATTTCCTAAAAATTTGATGCAAACCTGAAAACAAAAGAATGAGAGATTACGAATTAGTTCACATCTACATTGCAACGTCAACCAATAACAGAATCAGTTGAAAAATTAAAACGAAAAAAGTGATATGGACCACTGCTTGGATGCTGTGAAATCCAGAGAAAAGAAAAAAAAAATGAAAGTTGGAGTACAAAATTGAAGCAATCTAGTTTCGCAATAGATCGAAAGCTTGTATTTATTGAGCTGAATACGCGTATTAAGAATATATTCAAGTCCCGCTTTCCTTTCCTTCCATTTCTTGGCAACCAAACAGAGTGAAGAGGAAACAATTCGAAACAATATCTCAAAGTTCTATAGGAAACCTGAAGCCTCAATTTGACCAAAGGAAAGGACACAAACTTTTATATCTGTTTGGACGACAAGAAAAGAAGGAATAGAAAGAGAAAATGAACATTTCACTCTCAAATTTTCTTAAAATCTCGTCCGCACTTGCCCGCCGCAAAAATGATTTTGTAGATGGACAAAATTTATTGGATATATATCGACAAATAATTTCCTTTCTTTTCTTTTCCTTTTCTGCATTTTCTGGGCAACCAAACAACGATGAGAGGAGAGAGAGAAATGTACTTTGGTGTTAGCGCTAAAGGATGTGTTGGCGGGGATCAGAAATTTCAAAGTTGATTTTATAAGTGTGAGAATGAGGCGGCGAATACAACACTGAATTGAACGGCGTCGTTTGGTTAAACGCTGCGCCCAATTGGAATTGAACAGTTTTAATCAAATTCAAATTCCTACTTCCAAAAGTGGAAGACATTCATATTTTTTATAATTTAGGAGACATTGAGGCAATTGTAACGAAGGGATATTGACAATGTGATGCCAATATGAGAGGGGTATGTATATTTGATATATATGTATAATTTATCATATGCTCAATTGTTGAGCAAGAATGCCGAAAAGGAACAACAATAAAACAGCTTGCAGGAACATTCTGGCATGAATTGCCCTGATGCTTTAAGTTAATGATTAATGAGTAATTCAAAGGGAAGAGAAGGAGTGCTTAAATGGACTAAAGGACTAAAGGTAGGTTAGTATGCTATTTACGTTGTTCCTATAAGCCTTTTATATATATATATATATATAGCGAAGTACCTTCTATTTGCTTACGACGTGTCATTTTCCTATTGGCAATTTCCTTGCAGTCGAATATCCCAATTTTGGAGATGTCTAGGATTTGCCAAACAAAGCCAATTATTCTTCCAATATATGCAGCTGACGTGGAGGTCATTTATGCATTTAATTTATTTTCTTATTACTGGATTATCATTATTTGTTGTCATTTGATGTGTTTCATTACAGATATGACCCTTTTGTGTTTCATGTATAGTTGTTGCTAGAGAGTCTTTAAGTAAATTTTTTATGGTGATTACAGGGTTTGAAATTTGTAGTTTTTCGGGAGACTTGGACCATTTCGTTTACTTTGCTTTAAAACCTTGTTTCCAAGCCTAAAGGCCTGCGACTTTCATAAGAACTAGATGCTATCTTTAACTATTCTTGAAAAGGTTTCTAAACGCCTTTTGAGCCCAAACATATTTGACTCATCTCCTTGTTTTTTATCAATCAAAACACGGAAAAACCTTCGGCTGTACCAAAGTGTAATGAGCAATGTTTGTTCATGAAGTTGGTATGTGTTATGTAACGACCCATGTAATGAGCAATGTTTGTTCATGAAGTTGGTATGTGTTATGTAACGACCCACCCCCAATGACACAATACTGTCTGCTTTTGGCTCCCCATATCAGACTTCCCAGGAGGTCACCCATCCTGAAATTGCTCTCGCAGCGGCTCGCTTAACTGCAGATTTCTGATAGGTTCATTGCCATCACGGCTTTAAAACGCGTTGTGTCATAAATGGTGCATTTATACATATAAGCACATCCTCATTCCCAGGCGATGTGGGACGTCACAATCACCCCCTCTTGGGACCCAGCGTCCTCGCTGGCGACCCTCATGGGATCACCCCATTCTTGGCATCCCAGCGAGTGCCCGCTGGCAACCCTCTTGGGCTTGTGCACGCTCCCACCATCTCAGGCTGGGCAATGGCTCTGATACCATTTGTAACGACCCACCCCCAATGACACAATACTGTCCGCTTTTGGCTCCCCATATCAGACTTCCCAGGAGGTCACCCATCCTGGAATTGCTCTCGCAGCGGCTCGCTTAACTGCGGAGTTCTGATAGCTGGAATTGCTCTTGCAGCGGCTCGCTTAACTGCGGAGTTCTGATAGGTTCATTGCCATCACGGCTTTAAAACGCGTTGTGTCATAAAGGGTGCATTTATACATATAAGCACATCCTCATTCCCAGGCGATGTGGGACGTCACATGTTAAGTAGAAGAAGGCTAAAGGTTCTTAAGCCATTATGGTGGGATGTGAAAAAGTCTTTTGCAGGGATTACAAATTGAGTCTTTAGAGTTGTAACAAATTTGTAAGTAAAGTCAACATGTAACACAAATCTTTTATAGTGGATGCTTTTGGAGTTTGCTAGCCCCCATAGTGGTTTTATTTTAGAAAAAATAGGCATACCCCCCCTTAAATTAACACTTAATTTGCAATGTTCATTTCAAACTAAAGATTGTGTTAATGTCCCCCCAAAAAAAAACTACAAAAAATTTGTAATGTACCCCTTTTTTCTTACAAAAAGACAACAGTTACCTTAATTTTCTTTCTTTCTTCTTTCTTTTTTTTTTTTTTTTTTTTTTTGTCTTTTTCTAATAAGACATGTCAGACCATGAGTTGACATTCCACTTAAAAACAAGTGGTGTTAAGGGAGACAAATTAAAAACAGACCTGTTTTTAGAGCAGCCCCAAGGAGTGACATTGTGTCCGAACATTGGTATGAGGGCAATTCAAGATGAGGGGCCTTCCACCAGTTTTTTTTTTAATTGAATAAGGAAATGGTTATAAGGAATAATCATTCCCACTTTTGATTCAAAAGGAAAAAGGAGTGGACAATCCTATAAACGAAAAATGGGGCGGGTGAAGGAAAAGATAATCAAATAGAAGAAAAAAAATAGCGGAATAATAAAATAGAGATAAGGAATTTATGTGGTTCGGTCTATGACCTATGCCCATATGATAAAGTCTTAAGGGCTACATTTTGCTTTTATTCATTGATTATTTTACAATATAGAAGACTCATATTTATAGGAGAGTTGATACAAATAAGTATGGTAATTTACCATTAAACCTATAAAAAGTAACATACAATATCATATTAATATATCTAACATTCCCCCTCAAACTCAAAGTGGAACAATCTGTTAGAAAATTTATTTTGAAAAATATATTTTCTAACAGAGGGCTAATAAACCCAAAACAAATTAAAACAATGCTGGAATAATTATAGAGGGTAGGAAATTAATAGATCAAACAAGTGACTTGATCTTCTCAATGGGTTGCTCAATTAAGGTGGTTAGAGAAGTAAAAGGGGCACAGATTAAGGCGAATTAACATATCTGAACCCCCACTTGGAAACAGCAACAATTACCAGAAGGAGGTTAAAACGGTAAAAACATTGTTAAAATCCAAATTCATAATTGCAAAATAAAGAAGCACCAACAAATCCAGCAAAATGAGCCTTCATATGAGCTTGTTATCAAGCCTTATTAGGCTATTATCCCATCATTCTTCCAATTTATATACGCAGCTTTGATTGGAAAGTCTAAAGTACAAGCCTTCAATAGCATTAAGGAAAAGGTGGGACAGAAACTAACTAATTGGAAAGTGAAATTCCTTTCCCAAGCTGGCAAAGAAGTGCTCTTAAAGGCTGTGGTTCAAGCAATTCCTACCTATAGCATGAGTGTGTTCTTGTTGCCAGCCTCTTTATGCAAGGATCTTAATCGCTTGATGCAACAATTTTGGTGGAAGCATATGACTAATTCTTCAGGAATCCATTGAATGAGTTGGGAAAAAATGGGTAGGGCCAAAAGGATTGGAGGCTTAGGCTTTTCAGGATCTCCATTGTTTCAATAAGGCTCTTCTTGCCAAGATGTCTTTTTTGAATGCATCCTTAGGCAAAAATCCTACCTATGCTTGGAGAGCATTTTTTTCAGCTCGAGATTTATTGCAACAAGGCCATGTTTGGAGAGTTGGAAATGGTGCAAGCATTAATATTTGGGGGGATAGATGGATCCCTACTCCTATCACTTACACAACCATCTTCAATCCAGAAGAGGCTAGAGTGATAGCCTCAATCCCTCTTGGCCCGAACTTGCCACCGGATCACCTTATTTGGCTAGGTACCAAAAATGGGAATTTTCTGTAAGGAGTGCTTACCATCTAGGCCTAGAAATTATAGATAGAGGAAGAGGTCAAACCTCTCAAGTTGAGAAGGGCATTGATGTTTGGCGCTCTCTTTGGAACCTTCAAGTCCCAAATCCGATTAAAATGTTCTTGTGGCGTGCATACAACGATATCCTCCCTACCAGGAAGAATCTTCTCAATAGAAGGGTGATTGTTGATGGCAAATGTCCCTGGTGTAATTTAGAAGAGGAAACTACAGCCCATGCAATTTGGTTTTGTCCGGCAGCAAAAGATGTGTGGAATGCAGGCCATTCTATTTTCCAGAAATGTGCTTTTGTTGAATATTCTTTTTTGGAAAATTTTCAGCTTTGCCTAAGTGGGTTCAACAGAGATGAGATGGATTATTTTGAAGCTATTGCGAGGCGGGTTTGGCTAAGGAGAAATGCGATGATTTTTTAGGGTGTTTCTGAACATCTAAACAAGACTTATGCAAATGCTATTGTTGTGGTGGATGATTTCAAACGCTGGCTCAAAGGTGATGAAGAGGTAAATCAGCCCCAACAGGTTGATGTTTGGGTCTCCCCTTGCTGGATGAAACCTCCAAAAGGCACTATTAAAGTTAACTTTGATGCGGCTATCAATAAGAACACAGATTTTGTAGGGTTGGGCGTGATTGCTAGGGACTGCATGGGTAACCTGTTGGAAGCAAAACAATTGTCTAAATCCTTGATTACTGATGCCCACACTGCAGCGTTAATGGCAGCTTCTTATGCTGTCTCTTTTAGCTTGGAAGTCGGTTTTTTTAACGTGATATTTGGAGGAGATGCTTTGAATGCCATAAGGGAGGTGAACTCTAATCATCCCTATCTTTTTAGAAGTGGTCATTTTATTGAAGGAATAAAACAGGATGTGGTCTACCTCAGATCCAATTCTTTTGTTCATGTGTCTAGAGCTTTAAATGAGGCAGCTCATACACTTGCAAGATCAGCAGCTGCCAATTTCTGTTATGATGTTTGGTTAGAAGATATTCCTTCATGTATCTTTGATATTGTCTCTAGGGAACAGAGAATTACTAGATCCTAAAGTTGCTATTTCTTTGGGATCTTTTCTTTGTTGTTTTTTTAGCCAATTTTTTTGGCTTAGGGTGTAGGATGTCTTGATCTCCTTTTCTTTGTACTGGCGTTTGGGCTTTCTTAGTTATTTATAGTAGCAGATGCTACATGTTCGAAAAAAAAAAATATGCAGCTTATAATGTGGTGGTCATTTATACATTTAATTTATTTTCTTATTCTTGGTAGTTTATTTTAAGTGGATTATTATTATTTGTTGCCATTTGGTGTGGTGTTTCATTCGACATATGAGCATGCATGCTATGTTTATGATTATTTCATTAAAAGTTGTGAACTCTACGTAACTACGTTGAGGTAAAATTGAATTTGAAGTCAGTTATTTGTTCTTGAGGCGAGACTCTAGTGGGTTAATTGTGAGTAGGGATGGAGCCAAAAAAATTTATTGATAGGGGCTGATGGTTAAAAAAATTTCTTGACAGGGGCCAATAAGCTAAATTTTTAGTTTTTTACCTTATATATTTTTTACTTTATATTAATTTTTTTTTTCAACCTTCTATTTTTTTTTTTTTAAGAAATTGGGGGGAGCCATGCCCCTGCCAGCCCCCTCCCTCCGTCCCTGATTGTGAGACTTTTGGTATTGAATGTTTGACAATTAATAGTGCTGCATCAAGGTTATTGACAATTGGTAGAATATATTTTTCATATTACATATGTTGGTGTATTTTTTATGATAATATTTTTTATTTAGGTTTGATTTTCTTGTAGGGTTTATTCCTATTATGTTAGAATATTTATATTCTCTAAATTAGGTTTATAGATATTTACCTTATTTAAGTTTAAAGTTTTTTATTCACTACTGGTTAATTATCTCTCTATAAATAAAGAGTTATATAATAACATTTAATATAATGAATAGATAAGATGTAGTCTATCCGTGCGTCTCTCTCCGCTTTGACTTACGTGAAAAGAAACCTTATAAAGAAATCAAACTAAAATAAAAATATATATATATATATTATTATAAAAAAATAAACCAACATAGTATGAAAAATATATTCTATCAACAACGATAACGAGATGGGTTATGATATATATATTTCTTTTAAAAAGTTCAAACATAACGTACGTACAAAGATGAAAAGATAAAAGTGATGACATTTTAATGAGTCAAAACCATGCGCTACCAGAAAGACTTTAATAATGTAATATAATGCTCTATATATTAATCTATTTGGCAAGAGTGCACACGACAAAACTGTCTTAATTTCTCGATATGTGTTATTTCAGTTGGCATTAAGAAGATATTTCTTGGCAAAAATTGTGAGAGAAACTTTTATAGAGCGGCACCTTTTCGATTAGGTGAGTTTCATAAGAGCTTTATTACTATTGCATGTCTCGGGCGAAAATTGTGAGAGAACATCTTATAGAGCGGCATAGTCGATTTGCGGAATTATCCAAATACCTTTTCCGTCAAGTGGGTTTCGCAAAAATCCTATCACAATTGCATGCTTAAATGGCAAACAATATATATGTACATGCAAGTGTACTAGATTTCAATTCTACTCCAAAAGATGTTCTACTCTTTCGTATTCTTTTCTTTCGCAAATAGTCCATATGTGTATATTTAATATAATTGAATGAAAATATAAAAAATATTTATTAATTTTTCGTACAGGCTAAACATTAAAAAAAATAATTTCAACCCATTTTACGTCGAAATAATGGAACCGAGATACGTATACCATGCTTAGAAGGAAGCATCAAAGCCTTGCTTTCAACAGGGTGTCCAAGTGTAGTCAGGCTTAAGAGTAGTTAGAACTCACTCAAGCTTTTCGCAATCATCCAAATTTCCCTGTGAACTCAAACTATTCAAGTCCGTATTCACGGGACTTTTAGCGCGACTTGCCGTCCGTGACTCGGGTAATCCACTCATATGGATGGAACCATAGCTGGTTTGCTTCTGGCTCTCATTTTACCTTCCCATAATTTAAAGCAAAAATGTTCCTTCAGCTGGGAAGCTAAAGCAAGCTTTCTCCGTGTTCATAAAACCCAGCAATTAGCAAACCTTCTCTCTCAAAACGAAAGCAATGGCTACGAAAGCCATTTTTCTCCCAATTCTCACCTTATTTTCACTCTTCTTTTCTCTTACAAGTTCCATCGACTTCGATTATCCTGCAATTTTCAACTTCGGCGACTCGAATTCTGACACAGGTGAGTTCGCTGCGGGGCTTGGCCTTCTCATGGAACTCCCCAACGGACAAACATACTTCAAGACCCCATCAGGGAGATTTTGTGACGGTCGTCTCATCATAGACTTCGTCAGTAAGTTCCTCACCACCTTACGAATTTATTATGCACTTTCACTTCCAAAGCATCCTTGCTATTGAATTTTGGACGGCTAAATCTATATATAATATTCAATAGTAATTTTTACTGTCACGTCAACGAATAAATGTAGCATTTGTTTTTCCTAAATGAATACTAAAGGAAATGCTACGTATACTTTCAAGTGCTTATTTTTTGCTGCGGAAATGTAACGTATCATTAATATGTCATATACATATTAACCCGTTCAAAATTTACACTTAAAAAGTACATGTAGATGCCCAGAAGAAAGTGTTTCCTCTCAGCCTTTTAAGTATTAGATAAGAAGAAACGAGCTGTGTGATATAAAGAGAATTGCCTTTTATCTTCTGTGGGTCCTCTTGGCTTCCCATAATTGTAAGCAAACTTCCAATACACATATATATAATTATATATATGACACACCAAACAAACTTCATTGTCAAGAGTTATCATGAACTATTTGTACTCGGTGGTTACAACATGAGTGAAAGCTACCAACAAGGGCAAACAAGTGACAACTCTCCCACCGGCCACCCCCCTCCTCCTCTTGCATTAGCCATGGCTTTTTCCAAGAGCTTCGTTCTCCATATTCTCACCTTAATGCTGTCCATCTGCTTACCTCTTTCCGAATCCATTCACTTCAACATTCCTGCGGTTTTCAACTTTGGTGACTCAAATTCTGACACGGGTGAGCTTATCGCCGCCGGGATTGAGAGCATTAACCATCCTTATGGACAGAGTTACTTCCATAGACCATCTGGGAGATACTGTGACGGCCGTCTCATTATTGATTTTCTCAGTAATTTGTTTATTCTTTCTGCTATTCATCTCAACTCTGTTTTCTTTCTCTATATTCCCCTGTTTCCTCTGTTTTCAAGGATACTCGATCTGTCTCTATTGTTTATTTTTTTTATGCAAAATGTTGCAGTGGATGCAATGGATAAGCCATTTCTAAATGCCTATCTGGATTCAATCGGCTTGCCAAATTTCAGAAGAGGGTGCAATTTTGCATCTGCAGGGTCCACTATACTTCCAGCATCTCCAACATCTGTCAGCCCATTCTCATTTGGGCTTCAGGTGGCTCAGTTTCTCAGATTTAAAGCTCGGGCTCTCGAATTGCTAGCTCAAAGTATGTACACGGATCATCTTATTTAAGTTTCAAAGTATTAGAGTTCATTGACGACACAGAAGTAAGAAATGTTGTTGCAATACCAATATTCTTGAATTTGTTTCAGATAAGAAACTGAAAAGGTACCTCCCAGCAGAAGATAATTTTGAGAAGGCGCTTTACATGTTTGATATAGGCCAGAATGATCTTGCTGGTGCATTTTATTCCAAGTCATTAGATCAGATACTTGGTTCAATTCCAACAATCTTGGGAGAGTTTGAAAATGGAATAAAGGTCAGCTTCATCCATCACTTTCTAAACAAAATTGCAATCAGTGGAACATTGAATTCTCACACTTGCTGTCTTGTTTTTTCAGAAACTATATGATCAAGGGGCTCGGTATTTTTGGGTACACAACACGGGTCCTCTTGGATGCTTGGCTCAAAATATTGCCAGATTTGGAACTGACCAATCAAAGCTGGATGAGCTAGGATGTGTCAGCTCGCACAATCAAGCTGCTAGACTTTTCAATCTGCAGCTTCATGCTCTCTGTAAAAAATTGCAAGGCCAATATATGGACGCCAATGTCACATATATTGATATCTTTACCCTAAAATCCAACCTCATTGCAAATTATTCCCTATATGGTTAGTATGTCTTCTGGGCACTGTTTTTCTTGTCTTTGAATTCTTTCATTTCAATACCTTAACTTGAGATACAGCTTGATACTTGAGTAACCTAGTAATTTGTATCATCAAGCATGATGGGCCTGCATTCATTTCACTATAAAATTTGACTTTCAATTTCAGAGTATGCCTACATCACACCACTCTTGACAACCACTCATTCCCTTCATCCATTTTACTTTGCTTGTATGTTCAAGAGATTGATGAAATATAAATATCTCAAGCTTGAGTGAGTATGTAAGTATTTTCCCGTTTCGGTGGAAATCCGATGGAAGACAAAGAGAAAGGCAAAGTCAGAGAAGTTAGAACAAAATAATTTTTTTCTGACCCCCACTCTATATATAGAGTGCAATACAACTCTGTTTCTCTTTTCAGTAACCTCCATGGAAGTTATTATCTTCCATGGGAATAATCAAATCAGTTAGGATGGTTCTTCCTGGGTATTCATTTCATTCAAAATCATTAGAACTATTACAAGAATTCATAACTTAATGAAAGAATTTGATTTCTGATTTCAGATATGATCATATTAAAGTTGATTTTTGATGGATACTAATTTGCAGGATTTGAACAACCTATAATGACTTGCTGTGGGTATGGAGGTCCACCACTGAACTATGACAGTCGCATTAGCTGTGGGCAAACAAAGATCTTGAACGGGACATTGGTCACGGCCAAAGGGTGCCCAGATAGTACTGAGCATGTCAGTTGGGATGGAATTCATTACACTGAGGCTGCAAATCAGTATGTCTCATCACAGATACTCACTGGAAAATTTTCTGATCCACCTTTCTCAGACGAGATGCCTTTCCTTCTGAAGCTCAAGTTCCAAAAATAGAATATGCTTATTATTATAACTAATTCATTTTTTCTTTTTCTGATGTGTTAACTTCTTTGAGTATTTGTAAGCCATCATTCAAAGAATCAAAATGATAAGTTAATATCTTTACTGACTGGAAACTAGTAATGCAGTGGATGCACTTCATCACATGAGGTGGGCTGTGTAGCTCTCATCAATTGTTTATGTTAAACAAGGGATATTTGATATACCTCACTCCAAGCGAATCTTTTGCGGGTTGGATTTGTTGCTTGTCTTACAACCCATATCCAATGCATGATCTCACAAATTAGAGCTCTCCTTCGTCACCTAGGAAGCTACTAGAGTCGCCTTAGAATTTTTGCACTTCAAAATTTTAGGGCTAGTAATGGTTACCCTAGAGATTATGTATGTAGAGAGAGAGGAATTAAATTTTCTTAGTGCTTCTAAAACGTACGTTCAATCTTTTTAAAGAGTAATATTATTTAGTAGACTCATGTACAACTATCATACAACTTGATGACATGATAATAAGAATCAACTCTTGAATCAACATTTTTTCTTTTTTCTTTTAAAAAAATGCTGACCTAATTGCTGATTTTTATTGCCACATCATTTAGTTGTATAGCAGTTGCACAAAGTCTAATAAATAGCATTACTCTTTTTTAAAACCAATCTAGAATCTCTATACTAGATTCCTAAGAAAGGAAAATTTCTAGTAGAGAGAAATTTTGCACTCAAAATAGTGGAGTCGTATAATAATCCAAATTAGTAGGGAGTTATCAAATAACAACCTCACCCACTATTTGACAATCCTTAAAAGAGTATCTCAATTTGAATTATGACTCCACTAACTCATGTGGACTCTCCATGGGTCAATCTAATTTCCAACAGTTTATACCTTTACCTGTGATTTCCAAATTGGAAGGTGATTCAAACTGAAAAAATTGGGGTTAGTAAAAAATGGTTTCACTTGAACCAAATTAAGACAGCATAGCCTCGGAGCCATGATTTTCATATATGAGTAATTGCTTTCATGGATTAAGTCTTCATGATTCATTATGGCCAAAACTATACTCTCTCTCTTGAACCCTTTTCAACTATATTGTCCCCTGAAGTTGCAGACACCTGTAAAATGAGTAGTTGCAGACACCTGAAGTTGGACTAAGAGACAAGTCCAACACATCATTAACATATTAACCAAAACTCACCGATTGTGAGTTTCTGATCAACCATTCTAACATGATGATTTGTACAACAGCATGTTATACATGATTTGTGAAATTTAAGGGAAATAATTTGAAGACCAATCTATTGTTACTTCCTGGAGACATAAGCATAGTATTGTGCCATAGGAACAACAAAGGCAATCACTAATAAACCTCCAACTACAAGAGAGAATTGCCCCCGCTTCTCTTCTGTCTCTTCCCTGGATTTGAAGTTGGATTCACGTTTATTGTCTTTAACCGAGGGTCCACCAGGATCTGGGAGCCCATCAATGGCAGCAACTAGTCGCTTGGCACTGCTATAAACAGCTTCATTGTACTTTTCTTCTGTAGCCAAGACTGCAATTACAAATCCAACAATTTGATCACTACAACTGCAATATCTTCTTTAAAACAATAGAAGAAATTTACTGCTGCACATCATCAAAGGAAAATTTTAAAACTTCACTCCTACAGCTTGTTTGATCATATCTCTTATATCTAAGATATCATCTGAAGCAGAGGATATAAGTGGCAGATATATGGAACTTTTGGACAGATGTACATCCAAAATAAAAACACATAAATTATCTTCTAAGCTCATTGCTTTATGGGCAAAACATTTTACTTTTGCAGCTATCCTCTAGTTTCATGGTTTTTCAACATAGTTTCAATTGAACATTTATGGTGTTAGAATGCATATAAACACTACCATAATCTTCTCAAAGTCAAAAGCGGTTGCATATATAGTTGAATAATTTTGGCTTAAAGGATGACAAATAAGTGCAAGGTTACCAGGAAGATTTTCTGTAACAGTGGCATCAAGAATATTTTCTCCAACAGCCTGGACAAATGCAGGGCCCCCTGTGACTGCCCCTTCCTTTTGACTGGTAACAAGCACGACAATGCCCTTATTACTGCCCTCTTCTACTGTGGGATACCAACGCTCCAAAACTTGGTCAGCATACTCAAAGGCATCAGCTTTGCTCTGCAACCAAATGTTACAACTTTTAAACCAAAACAAAAAGGCCCACGCACTTGCATTCTCGAATTTCTTATCTTTATAGACACAACTTCCAAGGCAATTGCATAACTTTTGAAGACATAGTATAAAGCATAGCCTTCTCATTGTTTGTGCCTTAAAAGTTGCAGAAACAAATATAGGAAAAGAATTAAGCTAGGAAAAACTGCACTTTTTTTATTTTTTATTATTTTTATTGATGAGTTGAACAAAGAACAACAACAAACACAGAAAAATGGGAACAGAGACCAAATACATTACAGAACAAAAAAGAACTCTATTATTGACAGCAATCCAAAGCAAGTTCTTTCCATAGCCCTGGTGGGAATCCTCGTTGATGGAAGTAGCAAGCGGAAAAGCTATCAGTAAAGCTGGTTGTAGCGTCCATCGTGGATGTTATGGGTTCAATAGAAGGCACCAAAAATATTCTTAGTTTCTATGCAGCTTCGGAGGGAGCTGGCAAGACTAAGAGGTAACCGAACAAGCAGGACAGGAGTCCCCTACAAGGATGGTGTGGCCAAAAAAATAAAGAACAAATTTTTTTGTGACACATATCTGGATATGGAAGTTCTTATGTGCCAAAAGAGCGCTATAGTAGAGAGCCAGAGGAGCTGGGATGGAGGAGATATGCTGCAAGCGCTAAAAGGGGCATCGGCACGTGTAGCCCACACGCGTCACAACGGCGCATGGGGTGCACGTGAGGGGGCGGGGACTACTTGAAGGTGGAGCAGGGACCTGCGAGGGTGGAGGACGGGCGTGTGGATGGGGGGGGGGTTGGAAAGATTTCAGTAATCTGGCCTCTAAAAACTCAAATAAAAGATCAGCAAAAACAAAAGGAGAAGGAGAAAAGGAAAAACCAGAAACGGGGATGGAGGGGAGGAGTACATAAGAGTAGGGAGCGGAGAGGAGGGAAGAGCAGGAACTACACTTCCCCCTCAAACTTACACTCCATTTGCAATCTCTTTCAAACTTTAAAAAGTGACAATGACCCCTTCAAACTATATAACATTTTCAATTTGCCCCCATCTATTAGCATTTTCTATTAACTTGGACAAAAAATGTATCACGTGACCCACACATGATTTAAAATGAGTAATGCTAGAGATACTAAATCTTTTATTAAGAGATGAATACCAAAATGATGTGGAGCTTATTCATTGGAGATGATCAAAATAATTAATAAAAAGAAATGCTACCGGTACCAATAAATAAGTTCCACATCATCTTAGTATCCATCTTTTAGTAAAAAATCTAGTACATCTAGCATTTATCAATTTAAATTGTCCATTATATCTCGTATCAGACGTGAAACTACAATTATGCCCTTAGATTAAAACCAAAGAAAAAGAAAGCAACCTCCTTTGATCATAAAGACGGTCTCTGGCCGTGGAGACCCACGGCCAGGTCGTGGCTCTCTGGGCGCGGAGACCCACGGCCAAACCGTGGCTCTCTTGCCATTGGCCGTGGGTCTCCTTCCATAGAGACCAACACTCCTTCCATAGGCTTTATTTTTAGTTTTATTTATTATCAAGTATAATGGACAAGATGAGTCACATGCGGATTACATTATGCATTTTCCATCCAAGTTAACATGCTATCGGAGGGGGCAAATTGGAAGTGACAAGTAATTTAAGGATGGATTGTCACTTTTTTAAGTTTGGGGTGGTTGCAAATGAGGGGTAAGTTCGAGACATTAAGTGTAGTTTCCGATATACATCTTAGATTTCTAAATGCTAGGGAACAGGAAAAAAAATATATATTTGACGTTCATCTCAACTGAGCCTAAGAGAATCATACAAGATAGCTGAGATAAGTTGCATATAAAAAGGAATCCTCAGTTCTCCCAGAAACCAAACAAATGTTAGTGATCCAAATAACAAATTGTAATCCATTTGTTTAAATCATAAAAAGGGTGTCCTAGGAAGAGTCAACCTCACACTATACTAAACTGGTATATCAGTATATGCATATTAACAGAACCTTGTTATGGCAAAAAAAACACAAAAACAGTACTCACGGTTAGTTTTCGAACAATGACGAAATTAATGCGGAAGTTCTTCCTTGACTCCAAATCCGTCAACAACCTCTTCAAATCCGATTTTGTCACCCGACTAAGCACGCCTGCATCGTCAACAACATATGTTTCTTTAGGTGGCCCCTCATTAATCACATCAAATTCAGAAGCTAATGCATTGCCACTAGGCAGGAGTGGGCTAAAATTGAGGGCTAGAGTGATAGCTAGAGCTGCCAGTCCTTTTTGGGCATGTGAAAGCCAGCTTGTGGGTGTTGGTAAAGATGAACTTAGTGATTGGGGTTGGTGTTTTTTGAGACTACAAGTAATGGATTTGGTAAGAAAAAGAGAATTTGATGATCTGGGTTGGATAGAGGAGGAGGAAAGGGTCTTTGGACAGGAAGGTTTGGGATTGAAGAGAGGGGAGAGAGAGCGAGGAGAGAGAATGGTTTCCATGGAAGAGAGCAACCAAGGAGGTTCACAAATGGCGAAGCATGAGGGTGAGGGAGAGTGACAGAGCAAAGGAGGGATTTGATACCACGCTTTTTTTTGTTTCTGTTTTCTGTTGGGTTTGGAATTTGGGTGGTTAGGATTTGTTTGTTTTGGATTGGCTGTCTGAATTTGAACCAGGATAATGCTTGCTAAAAGCCATAAGGACATTTTGGTCCATATGAGTTACAATCATCCAATCTTTAGCAAAAATATATCTAATATTTCCCATGTTTTAAGATTTGAGTTTTCCATTTTATTTATTTTTTATTTTTAAACATAAATTTTCCAAAATATTCTTTAAATGAAATTTTTGTTTACTCTATTTTTTAATGTGTTTTGTTTTTAGTTTGAAAATAAAATTTCACTTATCTCCTCCAACAGTCAAGGATTTTACAATAGTAACCTAAAATGATCAAAACTCTAAATATCGAGTTTTCAATTATGAGCCCTTATTAATGTTACTCCGATCAAGGTCATCAAATGTTTAGTTTTTTGTTAAAAAAAAAATGATTATTTTTGACACTTTGGCGGTAAGATTTTACAAAAAAATTATAACAAATGGATACCGTTAAAATGGGTTGGTAATTGAAAACCCGACATTGAAAATTTTGATAATTTAAGATTACGATCGTAAAACTCTTAACGGTTTTTGGGTAAGTAAAATTTCTCGAAAAAGTAATCTAATGCGCCATCAATGTAAAAATAATTTTAAATATTTTATAAAAATTTTGTGACAACTCAAGAAATGATATTTGCCAAAAAAATATGAACAACAGAAGGGTTGACAAAAATGACTAAAACAACCTCCTATTTTTCTCAAATTCCCAAAGCTACCCTCTAATCCTCACATAACAAAGAAAAACTAGTCCATGTCCCACATTATCTCCCTCCGTCCATTTATCACCGGCCATGAATACCATTCCATTCTCTCATGGCCATTCTCTCCCTTTCTCCACACCCACCGAACCCTCCCCAAAACCCCAACCCCAACCCTGCCACCTCCAAACCCACTTCTCTCACCGCTCCCAAACCCGCCGCTTCCAAGAGGCACTTTCTCCTCAAAACCACTTCGCTTTTTATCATTTCCTTGACCCCAGCATGCCCACTTGCCCATTCTTCAGCTGAACCTTCACTGCCTCCGAAGTCGGCTCTTTCCGGCATTGCAAACACGAAGTCTTGGTTCCAGTTCTATGGTGCTGGGTTCGCCATTCGGGTGCCGCCACAGTTTGAGGACATCACGGAGCCCGAGGTACTTTTATCACACATCTTTTTTCTTCTTGTACATATATAGCTTAGGAAGAGCTGAAGAGGATTTATTTATGTTCTTTAATGTTATGGAATGTATGCACTTGTAAAAAGCATTCAAATCAAGGTGCTAATTTGACGGTAACGATGTAACGAAAGATTATAAATTAAATGATTAAATTCATGTATAAATTATCGGCTTAAACTTTTGGAATAACTGGTGATTTAACTTTGTATAAGAGTAAAAATCTTGAGTTCACACCTTTTGTTCATCATTTACATCTCATTTCAATTAAATATTCTATGGAGAGTGTTAATTAGCATATAAATTAAATGATTAAATATTATTCATAACCTATCAGTTTAAGCTTTTGAGATAAGTGGTGATTTAATAAACAATAGGATGAGAAAATTATATGCGAGTCACGTATTTTTCAATAGTATTAAATTGTCTGAATTGTGTGGTTTGGGGACTTATGAGTTGTGAATTGTAATTGATAAGGAGATAAACACCAGGGGCAGCTGTATATATTTGGTTGCTTAATGGGATTCTGCCACTTCTTTCTCAATGAAACGAAACTCTGATCAATTTTTATTGTATGAAATTAGTTTGATTTTTATATTTTTCTATCTGACTTTCACTCTTTCTAAATGCATGCTCTTACAATAATATGTTTAGTGGTCATCTGTTTTCATCATAGCATTGGTCACTTTTGATTCTTAAGCTTTAAAGACCGATGCTGAAAGAGTCATTGTATTGATTTTGAAATTGATCTCTTGTTTGGGAGTATATTAAAGTCCAACTATTTTCTTTCTCATGAATTAATTTTTTGTTAATCTACTGGTTATAATGATCAATGTTGTAGGATTACAGTGCTGGATTGTCTCTCTATGGAGACAAGGTAAAGCCTAAGACTTTTGCGGCAAGATTTGCATCACCAGATGGGTATATGATTTCATATAAGCTCCCTTCTCTTAGATGGTTTAATATATTAGCTCAGGAAGAAAAAAAAAAGATGGTTTAATATATTTATTTATTTATTTTCAATAGGATAAGTTGCATGATAGCTTTTGCTTCCCTAGCCTACATATTGTTTACTTTTACATTCTTTATTTATGAATGAAGATTAAATAAAAAATAAAAAATCAACTACTTTTGTGAAGGTTGTGTACTAATAAACTTTACAGAAGGATCATAATATTCACCCAAAAAAAGAATAGGGATAATGAAAATATAAACATAATGGGGTGTACTATAATTGTTTTTGCCAACTGTATTTGTCATACTTAGTATTGTATGTATATATTGATTTTTATTTGTCTTATTGTTTGATGTAGATCTGAAGTTTTGAGTGTGGTCATTCGCCCAACCAATCAACTCAAGATCACCTTTTTAGAGGTATTGGTAATGACAGTCATGAAGTTTCAATACTTCTACAATATAAATTTATCCATGGAGCTTTATTACTCAATTGGATCAAATAGAATAAATACTTATGGATTGTTGTAGTGGAGACTTCTCCTATTTTTTCTGTAATAAATATAAGCCACATAAAACCAGTGCTAAATAGCAACAAATTAAGTGAGGTGTGATGGACTGAAAAAGTAGAAGGTGATTGCTTATATATATATACACACACACATTAAATACTTTGTTTGTGTGTGTGCTTTGTGTGAAAACAAGAGTATTGAGGGGTTTTAATTGTCACATTAATGACAATAACACTCTATTACCATTTTGGCTTCCTATCTGCAAGACCGAAATTCAGCAATATCTTTATGCATGTCTTTGTGTCTTGGTTTAAAGACCATGTTGTTCATGTCAATCAGGCTTTTGAAGTATAAGATTTTCATTATACCGTCATGAAACACATTTGCTGACCTGAAAACTTGTTTGATATTTGCTGACCTGAACAGGCCAAAGACATTACTGATTTAGGTTCTTTGAAGGCGGCTGCAAAAATTTTTGTTCCAGGTATATCATGTCCACCCCCCACCCCCCCCCCCCCCCCCAAAAAAAAAAAAAACCCCAAGAACTATCATATGGGAACAACTAGGACATCTTCTTATCTTCCTCTGCTATCTCTAGCATTGGTTTTTAATTCTACTCATGCTGCATTTGCAGGTGGGTCCAATTTACACTCTGCAAGAACTATAAAAATAAAGGAAGAGGAAGGTCTCAGGTAAAGTTTATTTTCGAGGTGATGGCAAGGCCGCTATAAAATAATGGTTTCTATTGCTATCAAAGTGAAGTGCCTTAAGAAGGAAAACCAAACCCTTTTCTTTTTCTTTTTCTTTCAGTGAAAGAATATTGTTCTCCCACAATCACCTTCCCCCAACCGTACTGTTATTAGCAATTATAGGATAGACATTGCTTGGAAATCCAAATGTATTACAATAATGGCTCATTATTTTAAAGCAGTTGGGACACCAAATACAGACAATTTCTTCGAAGCGCTGTATACATGTTCTATTCACAATTTTTTATTTCCTAATGTTTGATGTTTGGTATATATTTCAGGACTTACTACTTCTATGAGTTTAGTAGAGATGAACAGCATGTAGCCCTAGTAGCTGCTGTTAATAGTGGAAAGGTCCGTTACTATATTTTATAGTGTTTAAATATTTGTTTGTCAAAAGTTGTCAGGTATATAGTAAGACCTAAGGATACGTTTGGTACGCGGAATGGTTATTCTATTAGGAAAAATAAATAGCCTTATTAAGAATAAAATAGCCTTGGTGTTAAAGTATACATATATTCTAATACTTGAAATAGCCATTCTCATGGTCCATGAGGGAATGACTCCTTTCAAATTGAGAAATAGCTAGTCATTCCCTCATGGACTATAAGAATGGCTATTCCAAGGTTCTTTCATTCCACCTTCTTCCATTTTTAATAAAAGTTATTCCCTTTTTCTAATGGAATAGTCATTCCGCATACCAAATGTTACTCTAGTGCCTTGTGATAGATATCATGTGAGTCAATTTGGCCTGGTAGTTAATTGACTCAATAGATCTCTATTCCCATGAAGAACTTACCCATAAAACTTAGGATTCTGATTTGACGTGAAAATCATGATGTCTTCTTGTCATTTACAGGCAATTATTGCTGGAGCAACTGCCCCACAGTCTAAATGGGATGATGATGGAGTGAAGCTTCGGTCTGCTGCTGTATCACTAGCAATTCTCTAGGCATGCGACCCAATGATTCAATAAGCAGGTCTGTGGAATCAAATCTCTGTAAATTATTTTGAGATTGTATCAGTTGATTTCTCTTCAATCTTTGAAATTTTGAGCAGAATTCAATTCTTTCAATTTCTTGACTCCCTAATATTTATCTGATTGTTCCTATTGGTTACCTAAATCTCAAAGATCAAAAAGCTTTCTTTCCACTTTCTAGTTAATCTCCTTCTTAGTTCTATCGTAAGAGTTTTTATAACAATTATGAAAGCGAATGGGGCGAAAAACCTAAAAACCAAAAGGTTTTTCAACTCGAACTATGACTTGCCTTTATTATTAATGCATGCAGAAGAACCATGACTCAGTTTCAATTACAGACCGCGCGTTCAAGTGCTTCCAATTGACTTAACAAATTTAACGGTGCCTGCTCGGGTTCCCTTCGCCGGTTATACTTCACACTTATTTATCACACTCATTTTACACTGATTGATGTGTCTTGTTTTGAGTTACTGTCTCTGACATGAAAAGTTATTGAAAACATGTCATATCAGCCAGTATGAAATAAACGTGAAAAGTAACATTATTTATCTAAAACATTATTCGATTTCCATGGGCTTATCCTTCCTGTGATAGAACAGGTTCTCCTAATCAATGGCTTAAAATGGGCCTTTTTCGCTTTCAGCCCAAGCTGCAAATGGGTCGAAAGCTTCCGATTAATGTACGATAAGTGCATTTAGTCAATCAGATTAGAATCGTAGGCCTATAGTAGCATATTTTCTGCTTTGCTAATGATTGGAGCATAAATTGAATTTCTTGGTTTTCCCCCCCTTTTTTTTTGTCGATTTAATGGAAATGATTTACTATACACTAAAAAATCCCAAAAAAAAAAAAAAAAGGATTAAAATAACCAAAGCAGGGAAGATTTAGCATTAAATAAGAAGGATTGATAGCCTGTGTTGATTTATTCAGGACCATTGTACTATATCATGCATAACTTCATACATGATATATGCAATATCTCAGTGAACATTACTTGATGAACATCCAAACAAAGAAAAAGAGACATTCTCTGTTTTTTCTTTTTTTCTTTTTCTTTTTTTCTTTTTTCTTTTTTCTTTTTTTTTTATTTCCTTAAAACCAACATTTACACGCATGTGCGGATGAGCTTGCATATACGTGTATGATCTTGGATTACATGATCACATGGCTGGCTAGCACAAGTAGACCATTCTGGTGGAGAAGATCCTCCTCCAAGTTTCAAGATCTGCTATAAGATCTTGAAGTGCCAAAACGTGGACAGCTAAATTATGTTATCCCTAGATCCCAATTTGGTGCATTTTTTTGTACCAAGCACGTTTATATGTACCAGCTATGAACTTATTTATTTCAAAATACCGAATATTTTCAGTCTAGCACGTGTATGCAAGTTTTGCTAGCGTCTAAGGTTTAGCTAAGTCTAACACTTAAAATTAGGAAAAAATATAAAAGTAATTTACCTGCTTTGCAATTAACTTCATGTGGTATTAAAACAATTTACTTCCTATAGTTAAATTTTATTCACTGACTTAACATATTTCATTAGTGTCACACTGACTTAAATATGACACGCCATAATTTTATATTAACTGATGTGTCATATCGTCAGAATTTATTAATTGAGTAAATATAATTTGATTGTAAGAAATAAATTATTTTTTGGCATACCACATGCCTCGTGGACTTTTAAATTTATTTTGATACTACGTGAAGCTAAAGGCAAATCTGATAAACCCGTGATTTGATTTTGCATTTTTTTTTTCCTTAAAATATTCCAGGGTATATTTACAGAGCATCCGTATAATATTAGTTAACAAAAAAATGCTATTTAATAGACTGTTATATAATTATTATACGATTGAAATGACATGCAAGTGAAAATCAGTTATTAATTTTTTCTTTTACAAGTCATTTTGATCTAAATGACTTGTTTTTACTGTCACGTTATTTTAGTTATATAACAGTCGTATAACAATCTACTAAATAGCATTACTTATAATTAATTCAAGGTTAAAAATCACTTCCATAAGTTTTTCTCGGGCTTATGTAATAAACACAATTTTTTTGCTACAGTAATTAGCAATAGTGGGGCAATCACCGTAGCAAAAAGCTCAAATATTTTATTCATTCTTCCTTTATTTTATTGTTTCTTTCATGACCATTGGAAACATATTACCATTGAAAAATATGCACGTCGGAAAAATAAAAACCGTTGGCAAAATATGACCGTTGAAAAAAATATAATCATTAGGAAAAAAATACGAGCGTTGAGAAAATATGACCACTAGAAAAAACAAATATGATCTTTTGAAAAGTATGACAAAAATTATGACAATCGAAAAAATAATTTACATAACATTGTTGGAGATGCTTTTAGGGCCGGGTGACAATTCATTATTGTCATGTTTGCATGTCGGATTTGAGTTGTATCGAGGCATAAATATAAAATTATATAGGTCAACTCTAACTCAACCCATTCAATTAAACGTGTTAAGCACCTCAACTTTGACTCTCTAATTTTGTTTCCAGTTAGCAAATCATATAACAAAATTGTTAGTGATAATGTCAGGATCGGATCATGTCGTTTCAAAGCATAGGTATAAAATTTTATTGGTCAATCTTAATTTAATTAAACAAATCATACTTTTCAACTCTAAACCTATGTCAAATTCACTCGTCAAACTTGCATCCGCTCAGCACTCAAGTGAAATACCAACAAAAATATGTATTTTTTTATGGGATAATTGCACTGTTGGTCCTTGTGGTATACCATAATTATTTTTCACTCCCTATGGTTTAAAAAGTGCATGGGAGGTCCTTGTGGTATGCAATAATTACAAATCGATTCCTGGCGTCAAATTCTGTTAAAATTTTTAACAGATTCCGTCAAAATGCCACGTCAACGACACGTGTCGCCAATAAGATGGCGACACGTGTCCATCTTAATAAAAAAAATGATTAAAAAATAAATAAAAATACTTATTTTTTTTGTTAAAAAAAAAATTCAAAAAAAGTTGAAAGGGTGGCCGGAAGATCTTCCAAGGGTGGCCGCGCGCCACCCCCTGCGGCCACCCTTTCAGCTTTTTTTTTTTGTATTTTTTTTTTTTGAAAAAAAAATAAGTATTTTTATTTATTTTTTAATTTTTTTTTTATGAAGATGGACATGTGTCGCCATCTTATTGGCGGCACGTGTCGTTGACGTGTCATTTTGACGGAATCTGTTAAAAATTTTAACAGAATTTGACGCCAGGAATCGATTTGTAATTATTGCATACCACAAGGACCTCCCATGCACTTTTTAAACCATAGGAAGTGAAAAATAATTATGACATACTACATAAATCAATAGTGCAATTATGACTTTTCTTAGGTAGAGAAGTTGAGACACAGGAAGAAAGCAAGTGAGCACGTGACTTCATAGCCTCAGGCCAATCTGCTACCTAATTCTTGAACCTTTTTAACTTTTTCATTTCCGTGCTTGGGCTTCTTGCCGCAGATGGCGTCAGATTCATAGACGTTAGTTTTCCAGTGAACTTTCAAGGAGGCCCGTGCCAATCACGAGGCCAGGGAAAATTCAACTACTATCTCGGTGTCTCCATCTAGTCAATTACTTCCTTTTCCAAGGTTTCTTTATCTTATCTGCCGTAAAAGGCTGAGAGATTTTCTATTTTTTTATTTTTTTTCAGATCATATTTCACAGATTTAATGATAAATTTAAAAAATAAATTAACAAAAAAATTGTAAGAAAATGACACAAAACATCTCAAAAAGTTAATTAATACAATCTTAACAAATTTTTCACTTGTCTTTTAGTTTCTTTGGAAAGTCAATTTTTTTTTCCTGTTTGTTTTATTTGGTTTTTAATCAAGAAGACTATTTTTTTAAAAAAATGGTTAAATACTTTTTTGACCTATGCAGTTTAACTTCTTTTTTTCTTTTTTCTCACTTTTGTTTTATTTTGTATCATAGATAGTACTTCGTTTACGACTAAAAATGAATATGGTACCTTAGTTAAACTTCTATCCAAAAATTGATTGAAGTCTACGCTAATACCCCTAAAAACAAACACATGCCCCTACGTGTCATTAAAAATTAAAAAACTAGAAAAGTAAAAATTTAAAAACATAAATAAATAATTTTTTGAAAAAAAAATGAAGATAATTGAGCGGCTTGAGCCACCCCATGGTTGGTCTAGGGGTGGCCGAAGCCACTCGCAAAGGGCCTTGAGCCACTCCCGTTTAGTCGAAACAACCCCCAATGGCCAAAACCTTAAGAATGCTTCTTCTTTTTTTGGCCTTGTAGGGGTGGCCAAACCACCACCATATGCTATGGGGGGTAGCTGGCCACCTCATTTTTCTCATAGGAGCCACCCTTTTTTCACCAAAAATGATTTTTTTTTTTTTTAAATGAAGCATAAGGGCAAGTGTCTATTTTTTAGGAGTATTGACGGAGGTGCCATCTCAATTTTTAGTCATAAGCGAAGTATCATCTATTATACAAATTGAAACCTACGTAAAAATTTTTTTTTTAAAACAAAAATGCTACATCAAGGGGTCAAAAGTATTTAGCTGTAAAAAAAAATAAAAAAATGATAACTTTATATTTGAAAAGACAATGCATTAAGTAAGAGTAATTCTACTTGTGATATAAATGTCTATCAAAGTGTCCATCAAATAATGAGGTGGCTTTTAAAATCACCATTTGATAAATCACACGCTCAATGGTGATTTTAAAAGTCACTATATTATTTGATGGATATTTATATCACATATAGAATTACTCATTAAGTAATGTTCTTTAAAATTTGGAGTTTTTATGGCACAGTGAACTGAAATTTTAGAGTAATTCTACATGTCATATAAATGTTCATCAAATAATGAGGTGACTTTTAAAATCACAATTTTATCAAATTTATCATTTGATTAATCACATATCCAATGGTGATTTTAAAAGTCACCTCATTATTTAATAGACACTTAATTGACATTTATATGACATGTAGAATTACTCAAAATTTTATACCCCGATAAACTAAAAAAAGAAAAAAAAAAGAAAAAAAAAAAAGCCCCAAGACCAGAATAAGGAAGGACGAATTAAAATACAAATGATATATTTATTAAAAAAATAAAAATACAAATGGTACGAGATATTACAAAAGAAAATTGTTATTGAAATTATGCTCCGTTTGTTTCGGCGTAAAATGGTTTTTGAAAATTGATTTTGTTATTTTTCGATGTTTGGTAAGGAAAAAAATAATGGTCAACTGAAAAATAATTTCCGTTTGACTAAAAATGATTAGTAAATTTCAGAAAATGATTTACGTTTTTTAAAAGTGTAAATCATTTTCCTTAGATGGCAGACGCAATCGACCATCTTTTAAACAACGCACTCGACCTTTATGTTCAAGCAGTCGACTATCGCCGGATTCCAACAAGCCAGATTCTGGCACCAATCGGTATCGGAATCTGAAAAATTATGGTCCAGCCAAACTGGCCCGAAATTTGGCCAAAACGGCCAAATTCCAAGCTGCCTGGCCAGGATCCTCCCAAAACTTCGCTGAAATCCTGTACAAATCGCCAGATTTCGGCCACTTTTATTGAAAATCCATATGGGCCAAATATAAATATATATATATATATATTATTTTACATTAATTTTTTTATGTTGTGAATAAAATTTAATTTTTATAAATTAATATAATTGAATAAAAATATTAAAAAAATATTTGTAATTTTTTATACGCGTCTAACACTAAAAACTGATTTCAACAAATATTTATTAAAAAATTAATTTTCCTAAAAATAATTTGGGACGAAAACTATCTTTCACCAAAACAAACATAGCAGTAGTGTGTTCCCACTCCTCACATACATCAATCATTGAAATATTGAATGCCGTCTCGCACTAGGTTCCACGATAGTACTTTTCTTTTCATTAATAAGAAATCAATGCACTTCATATCTAACCGATATGGTTTGCATCTTTTATGAAAAACCAAAAAAGATTAAAAAAAAAATATATCCTTTTAAAGTCATAGATGATTTGGTTTTTTTTTATTATTATATTAATGAAAGTCCCCTTATAAATAGTTTTCTAGAAAATTTTCTGATCTTGATTAGATTTGACTACCAAATACATCAAATATGAATTATTGAAGTTCGTCCGTTGTCCTAGCATCTTGTATTTGCCTATCACCGAGCTATATAATCTCCGTTAATCTCTGTATTTGCATTTTTTATCCTTTAAAAAAAAAAATTATTTTAAAAATTTTAACATGATTTAACAGAAAATCCTAATGAATGATTAAAATTAAAACTTTTTGAAAGATGAATATTATAAATTGAATTTTTTTAGAGTTTCGGTACATTTTTATGCAAAAGTAATGGAAGATTGAAAATTACCCTATAAGTGAAGTTTTTCCATTTATTTATATATGTATGAGAAGAAGCATAAAAAAGTTACAAAGAATGGATATAAATTTTCTATAAAACGGTCCGTAAGAAATTGACATGTGTCTTTTAAACATGTGATTGTTATATGACAAAGGACACGTGTCAATTTTATATTTGGGTTGTATGAAATTTTTTACAAATCAATTTATAGAAATTTTTGTCCCTAATCACAGAATATTCTTAAAATATAGAAATATTTTTTATCTTTATATCATGGGGAAATATTTTTTTCAAAATAAAGAAACCTCTCAAACAAGCAAACAAACAATAAATCAATGAAGATTCTACAGAAAGTTGAAGAGAGCGCTTTCAGAGATAAGAATGAAAACGACTCGTTTAAATTAGAGTGTGACAGAGAAATTGACAAATTGTGATGTTCTACCTAATGAAGGTGGGCCCTTTGAGAAATAAATATGCCACGTCTCTGGTTTCAAAATGGTATCTGTGTACGTGAGACTTGAGACTCTGATGCACGTCCTCCGTGGAACGTATCTTAAGCTGATTATGCCACGACTCATTAGTGACAAGTCAAAAGACTTTCAAATATATATATATATATATATATATATATATAGAGTAACGATTCACTACCACCTAAATATATAATTTTTTACTACTTTATCAATGTGGCAAGGTGGTCCCTTACCTTAATTTATTTTTTTAAAAAAAAAAAATTTAAAAAGTAATGGGAGACCACCTTGCCACATTGACAAGGTGGTAAAAAATTATATATTTAGGTGACATTGAATCATTATTCATATAAAATTATATATTTAGGTGACATTGAATCATTATTCATATATATATATATATATATATATATATATAAAGACTTTCAAATATTATATTTTAAACATGCACGTGAACGCCAACTAACGGCCAAACAGACTCGATAACTCTCACGTGAGTCATGTCGCCTTAAACCAAGAAAGTATTAGGGGTGTTTTTGTTAAAAAAAAAAAAAAATACAAAATACAAAAATACCCTGCATTATAATGGACTTGAACCGGAAAGGATCCGTTTCCAACCAGAAAATGTTAGAATCGGGTAATGCAAAACCAATGGAACATTTTACACCCCCCTTATTTTTAAGGGATAAATTTGTTTTGGTAAGTAATTATTAATTGAACAAAAAAGAGAGACTAATTATTAATGGTAAATATGAAATAAATTTTTGAATAGACGCCCTAGAGATGAGAAATGATATTTTTACATTTTCTATATATTTAATTTTTAAATTAATTATTGAATTTGTAGAATCTATAAGTAAGTCCTATGAGTAATTTTACAAGTACGTTAAGTGTCCATAAAAAAAAATTATAATTTGATCAACCACACATCTAATTGTGATTTTAAAAGCTACCTCATTTTTTTTTATAGACACTTAATGTACATGTAGAATTACTCGGGTCCTATAGATCAAATGATTAATTTTAAAAAGAGATGTGCAAAAAACGTATGTGTATTATGTCTCATTATAGATCGTTCTCTCAATTTTTTAATCTTAAATTGACGGCTTAAGTTTTTTTTTTTTTTTGTATGATTTTCAATTAGATTCTTTTGCGTGTCTTTCGTTTAATTTAATAATGCTTGTCAATGCCACGTCAAGGGTTTTTCCACATTAGACTAAAATTATAAAAATTATATATTTTACTAACATGTTAAAATATTAAAAAAAATAAAACAAAATATATATATATATTTTTTATTTAAAAAAAGGATGAGGGGCGGCCACCCCCAACAAATTGGGATGGCCGCTCCATCCACCACCCAACGGCGGAGGTGCCTCCTCTCCCTTTGTGGTTGCAGGGTAGCTCAGGCAAACTTCTTTTTTTTTTGTTTTTAAGATTGAATTTTTTATATTTTAAAGTTTTTAGATTTTAATTTTTTTTGAATTTATTATTTAAGAAAATAAAATTTTAATTAGATATGGCAAAAATGTTATGTGACATTGACTCACTTACTAAATTGAAGGGAAAACATAGAGAATGATTCAATTGAAATTTTTTTAAAAAAAATTAAAAATTAAAAATGCAAAATCATAAACCGGAGGTATAGTATGTAACGACACGTTTATTCAATAATTTATTTTATGTTTATCTAATTATTGAAGTCCCATGCTAGAACTTTCACATGTAAAAAGGTTACTCCTGGCTGCAACAAATTGGGTTAGAAGGACGTGCTTCGATCACGGTTTTTAAGATTATTTAGAGCAATTTAAGATGGGATTTGATTCTTGTACAACACCAATACAACAACTGTACAACAACCCTCACATGAGGGTGGGCCTCAGTATGTGGGATCCACCCTCATGTGAGGGATTGTTGTACAGTTGTTGTATTGGTGTTGTAAATCTAACATTTTCCCCCATATGAGGGGGTGTTGTGTAATTATTGTGGTGGTATTGTAAATTCATCATTTTCCTTCGTTTAATATTTGATCATGTTATTATGTTTATGAACGGATCATTTATTATTCAAGTCGAAACCGAATTGAGTTTAACTGTAAAGAACGAATCGAGTTTAACCGGAAAGTCGAGCGGACTTTACGAGCGGTTGTCGTCATCTTATACCCCTGACTCGTACCAACTACCATTCTTCCCTCCACTACAACCTTAAATGGAAGTGGAGAGAGCTCAGAAATAAATAGCAGCAGACTTTAGTTTCATGGTCCAATCCTAGGCTGCTTCCGTCTCCAACTCTCCAAACCCATATTGTGAATGCCAAATCCAGCTGCAGAATCCCAGAAATGGCTGTGCTCGAAACCATTCCAGTTCTGTTCCCGGTCGAAGCATCATCATCTCTTCTTCATTCCTGAGCACTAGTACCATCATTGCGCTCACCGTTTTCTTTGCCCTCCTCTGCGCTTGTATCGTTATCGGTCATCTCCTGGAAGAGAACCGCTGGGCTAACGAATCGATCACCGCCCTTCTTCTGGTACTTGGAATTGTGTTTACATGATTGATTTTGTGACAGTTATGTGTCTTCTTGTTTCTGGCTAGTGGCTGAATGTGTGGTCTGATACAGGGCTTGTGCGCTGGAGTGGTGGTGTTGCTGATCAGCAAATTCCAGAGTTCGCAAATACTAGTCTTTAGTGAGGACTTGTTCTTCCTTTATTTGCTTCCCCCAATCATTTTCAATGCCGGGTATGACCTCTTCATCTCTCTCCCTCTCTCTCTTTCTCCATGTGATTTGTGTTTGGTTCCCCAGAATTGTATTGGATGGAATTGTGTTTAGCCTGTACTTTAGATATATACTTTGTGGATAGGATTTGGGTTCTGTGAATAACTTAGCCCCAATATCTAATATAGGAGATGTTAGACACTACTCGACTGTAGATGTTTTTAATGTAGGCACTCCAATTCCAAGCAATGCAAGAAAAGGAGATGTTATATGATATGACGTGGGTCCAAAATTCTGCTTTGGAAATAACTATGAACAAATTATTAGATCTTATAGATGGTTTTTTTCACTTAAATTTAAATTACCAATCTTGATGTTTTGATGTTTCTGCTATGCTGTGTCCTTGCAATTTTTGTGAAAATTAATTTTTAATCTTGGTTTTGTTTTTATTTTCTCAAAACGTCCTCTTTCTAAAACATGTGCCGACTCTTACACTAGCATACATTGATATTGGTTCTTGATCTGTTTCCAGTTTTCAGGTCAAGAAAAAGCAATTTTTCAAGAATTTCTCAACAATATTTTTGTTTGGAGTCTTTGGCACAGTAATTTCGTTCTGCATTATATCACTAGGTAAGCTCTGCAATCTTCCATCCACTTCCACTATTTGCTTTTTGTCAGGTTTGATACAGGTATTTTGTCTTATACACATATTTGTCATGATATATTATTATTATTATTATTTTTTCACTCAAAACAACGTCTAACTCTACCATTTTTGCCTTTGGAAACTTTCTAGGTGCCTATTTAATCTTTAGAAGAATTGGTGTGACAGAGCTGGGTATACAAGATTACCTAGGTGACTAAATAATGTCTAATTTTCTTTTTTCATATAGTGCTTTCTATTGTTCTTTTATACTTACTTACCATTTCTTCTTCTTGCATGTGCAGCTATTGGTGCCATATTGTCAGCAACTGATTCAGTTTGCACGCTGCAGGTACAGCTGACAATTTCGGTCGTAATACTAATTTATATGAGGTTATTAACATGTGCCATTAATCCATGAATTTTTCTTATGTTAAAGGTTCTCAGTCAAGATGAAACACCCTTACTTTACAGTATTGTATTCGGTGAGGGAGTGGTGAATGATGCCACCTCTATTGTGCTTTTCAATGCAGTCCAATCACTTGACGTCAAGAACATTGATCCTTTTACAGCATTAAAATTGTTGGGGACCTTTCTTTACCTTTTCTTGACCAGTACTGCTCTTGGTATAGCAGTAAGTTTTTGTCTCTTCATTTTTCTCTTTTATTTTTTCGGTTGTTTTAGCTGCTGTACATTATGTGTCATTAACAAGCAAACATGAAAAAGTTGAACTGGTTCGTAAAGCATCAAGAGAAAATGTTACATTGTATCTGTATGCCTGAGGCCTTGTCTTGGACTTGTTTCCTTTCACATGAAAAGATATTTTCCTTCCTATCATAGGTACAGTGAAGCTAAATTTCAGATTTCAACAGTCGTGTTAAGAGTCTGTTACCTGCCTACATAACGTGGGATGAAAAATCAACAAGAGCATAGATTTTTCGTAGGATAATTTGAGGAATCATAGGCCTCCTTATTTTGGAGTAGTTCAAGGGACCCTGACCTCCCAATCAACTAGAATAGTTGAGTAATTAGCTTCTCATACTTTCGTTAATCAACTCCTCTACTTAAATAAGTGGTTACACGATAATGATAAAGATGGATACAAAGGTAGCTGATATGATAAGGATTATAATAGATAGAAATCCTAAAGTCTTACTGAGATATTACATCTCTTATTCTAGTGGAAACTAACTCCAAGTTGAGTAGAATTCTTATGCAGCACCAAATAGAGTCCCTCAGCTGCATGGAGTCCATCTGCTACACAGAATTATTCAGCTGCATGAAGTCTATCCAATGCATATATGTAGCCATGTAACATTCCGCCCTTCTTTAGGTGGACCTTGTCCTCAAGGTCCTAAAAATTCTATAATTTACAGCTTAACAGTTGGATGAGCCCACCCATTTTTTTTCATTGGTCTGGCCCAATATTATCGCAGCAATTTGAACCTTGCAGTCAAGAGTTTTTCTAAAATGTTACATAGTGCTGTATGCCTGAGGCCTTGTCTTGGACTTGTTTTCTTTCACATGAAAAAGATATTGTCCTTCCTATCATAGATACACTGAAGCTGAATTTTAGATTTCTACAGTTGTGTTAAGAGTCACAGTGACGAATTCTACAGATAGTTTTAAAGTGATGCTTCATTTTTTTCTTTCTTTTTCAAAATTTTTGTCTGGGGGTTACAACTCTACTAATGCAAATCTATTTTTCAAAGTAGCAAAGAATTTCGTCATTTGTTTATATCAACAACCATTATGATGGAATCACCAGCATTGCAGCTCATTTAAGTATTTCCCTGTTTAGTCCTTTGAGCTCATTCATTTGCAACTGGCTGTCAAATTAGTCTTACATTTGGTGTCTTATGGGCTTGCTAAATTTTTGCACTGTTTATTGGAAGCTGGTGTTCATATATCTTCTAAGATTTTAATGCACTGTTTATAGGGACTTGGGTGTTTCTCTACCTTCTAAATTGCTCTGTGGTAATCTTTCAGGCAGGTCTTATAAGTGCGTATATCATTAAGACACTTTACTTTGGAAGGTACAAGCAAATGCATTATCGCTCTTAGTTTACAGCATTTATTGTTGCTGCTGGTTTGTTTGTGATAATCAAACCATGCATTTTAAAAAACGTGGCAAGAGACTACCATCACAAGCAAAAGTCAGCTCCAATGTTACCACAAACTCAGCCAATGAGAAGGAAGCCCTTCAAAGAGGGAAAGCCAGAGGCATGGTCAAGAAATGTGGCTAGCTATTACCTCATCACTTAACCTGGCAGCATAAACTCAAGCCATCTTCAACAAATTTCAATATCAAGTTAGAAAAAATGAGTCTGAAAACAAGAAAAGTGTTTTGAGTCATATAAATTTCCAACTCTAGTTATACTTAGTCATATAAAAAGCAAAGTAACTGAAGTGTTAATTGATGGATGGAAGTATGTCTTTCCTAGACATGGTTGAGTCACATAAATTTCCAACTTTTAACCGAGCTATACAACATCAGTCTGTAACCTAGGCAATTCGTGTACCTCGATACTCATATGGGTTTTAGTGTTTCTTTAGGCATTCACATCTTCTTCTTCTTCTTCTTCTTCTTCTTTTTTTTTAAAAAAAAAGCTTGTAATCATATTCATCTAGGGAGAAGCTACATGATTTGCACACAATGGAAGAATATTAAGAATTGGAACATAGACAGAGGCAGAGGGCTAGGTGGAAAAAAGGATAAGGGAATACAACTAGTGAGAAGGGGCAATCAGATGAATTGAAGGTGCTGCAAGGAAAAATGGAGGGGAAAAAATGATGTAGCTAGAGAGAGTGTGTTAAAAGACAATATGGCCAAAGATTTAATAGAATCCATGTCCTAAAACAAGATAAATGATGAACAAGGAATCCTGTAGTCTAGCCTATCTGGAAGTCAACCAGTTTCAATAGTGGACCACATATATTATTGCTTTAGTCAATTAGTCTTGCATGATCACAATTTTTATTTATTGGGTTTTGCATCCTTAAATGGTTAAGTGACCTCTAAGTATGTAAGCCTTGGTGTACCCTGACATTATTGTTCTTCTACCACAGGCATTCCACAGATCGTGAAGTTGCACTCATGATGCTTATGGCTTATTTGTCATACATGTTGGCTGAGGTACCAAAAAGTCATGCTTTTTTTTTGATGATTTTTTTTGTAGCAAGTTATTGAACAGTGAAAACAAACTTAAGATCAATTTGTGTAGGAAAGTTCTGTTCCTATTGACACAATGGTTTATACTTATTATTCCATCTCCTTTGATAGCTTTGCCAGTGCATCAGAAGTCAATCATATTGTATCTTGTAATGCATTCCTAGTTGACATTAGTCATATTAGTTTTGGCTGTTTGGACTTTCAATTGGAACAAAATAAATTACACTTACTGAATGTAAATATAGAACACATGGCTGGACAATGTGAAATCTCTTATGTTTTCATGTCATATCATATTTTACATACTTGAGATAGCTATAGTTCAACACACTGTTGCTCAAGGAAATTGAATTTGACAACTTAAATGGAAAAGAAATGATATGATCTGATTTTAGAAACAGGGTGATTCTGATATAAACAAAATGGAAGAACTTGGATAACCTTTTGCTCACTGGAAAATAATTTGGCCAAAACAGTGTTCAGTGACTGTGGATCCATTGCTTTGGTGTTTTATTTGAAATTAAGGAATTAATTCCTTTTTTCTTTTCTGCAGCTTTTAAATTTAAGTGGGATCTTGACAATATTCTTCTGTGGCATTGTCATGTCTCACTACACATGGCACAATGTTACAGAAAGCTCACGGATAACAACCAAGTAAGAGCAACTTTTATCTGGTTTACTTTTTGGAGATGTATCATACTATAAAGAGATTGTTGTCAAAAAAATTGGAATTGTGGGGTGGTTACATTATTGAGCAGCTCCTATCACATCTGTTAATTGTGCAGACACGAAGTCTGATAATGCCTAAAGGAGAGTCGCCTCCTATTGCACATTACTATATGTTCACATCTTCTATCTGTCACTTTGGGTGGAGAGAAAATGTCATTTAAGGTGTCCATGGTTGCATATTCTCAGCATACATGAAAAAATATGGCTTACTTGTGATCAATCTGATACTATTATATGTAGAATTTAGGAAGACAGTGGAAAATATATGTAGGATTTATTGAAACTTGAAAGTTAAGAAATATGAGAGGATCGGACCTTAGGGGAATGTACGTATGAAAATATTGTATAGATTTGTTTAAAGTTGTTATTTCAACTAAGACCATTCCTATATATTGTAAAAGTTTATTCATAGGACTTTTAGAAACCTTGAATGTCACAGTTCGGGGAAAGTTCCCATCTACTTTATTACTCTAAAAGAACTACTGGATATTGTAAAACACTTATAAAGTTTAGCATCGCCTAGTAAGGAACCAATGTGAGACTTGACACTCAGGTAACACCATGATCATCCACCCAACCAATGCGGGACTTAACTTTCCTTGGGTTTAACAATCTCCCCCACTCAAACACTTGACATCCTCATCAAGAATCACGTCACATCGCAATGCCCAAATGTCAAGTGATATCATGTTAAATCACCACTTATTCCAAAAGTTTAAACTAGCAGGAAATTGTGAATTTAATAATTTAATTAAGATTCTAATGCCCCCCTCACTTATAGGCTCAAACTCCTCAATAAGCACAAAAAGATAAAGTAAAAAAATCACTGTTAATATATTGTGCATAAGAGTGCAAAAGAAGGTCTAGAGAGCACCTGCAAAGAACATTTTGACAGCAAAAGAGCGTAATCTATCAGTTTGACATAGATATGCTGAAAGAAAAAGCAATTGGTGGCAAGCTTTGATTTTCACTCCCGGGTCATAATCTTGGGTGGGTTAAGGTTCTCGCAATTTTGATCCTCATTCAATAATTACTGAGTTGGGTAGTTAAGCCAATGATTATTAGTGGGTTTCATTTGAAAAATGAATTCTGCTGAAAGATCCTAACTTGCAAATGATTTTATGATTTCAGGCATGCATTTGCAACAATTTCATTCATTGCAGAAACTTTTATATTTCTGTATGTCGGTATGGATGCCTTGGACATTGACAAATGGAAAAGCAGCAATGCAAGGTAAATTTACTACTTTTCTCCTTCAGATTATAGAGCTCATGGGTAAATTGGCAGTTGGAATATTGTACCAGATGAAATGAAATGAGATTTACCACATTTAGATATAAGGTGTCCTGCAGGTTGCCACTGCCATAAAAATGTGCTGATGATTAAATGCATTTTAACTATTGCCATCATCACTCTTAGAGAATACAAGAGATATATACTGCCTTTTATACTGGCTTTTCCTGTGGTTCGCATTGTAATGTTAAATGTCATGTCTAATTGGTATTATACTCTTTGCTTCAGTGTAGGAACTTCAGTTGCTGTAAGTTCAACATTGCTTGCATTGGTATTGGTTGGAAGAGCAGCATTTGTGTTCCCCATTTCCAATTTAACAAATTGCATGAAGAAAAGAGAGAGTACAAAGATTGAGTTTCGACAACAGGTAATACCGGCAGGTGCTTAAGCACTTAGATATTTGCTATTGATTCTAGTTCAAAACTCAAACTGTGCTAACTTTTTGAAATATCAGTTTGTAATATGGTGGGCAGGCCTTATGAGAGGTGCAGTGACCATTGCCTTGTCTTATAACGAGGCAAGTTGCTGTTATTTCAAGTCTAAAACATTTTAAAATAAGTTCTTGGGCAGATATTGACTTGTGCAATTACATGCAGTTTGCAAATTCCGACAAGACATCAACGGCAGATAGTGCACTAATGATCACCAGCACTATAATTGTTGTTTTATTTAGTACTGTGGTATGTTTTCTTGTCCTTTCTGTAATCTAATTTCATTGCTTTAAAGTCCGCTCTAAGTAGAATGTTGCTTGTAGCACTAGTAGCATTATATATTTAACCCATAAGTCCTTGGCTCTGTTTGGCACATTGGACTTGTTTATTCTCCTTTCCTCTTATGCTTGAAACCCCAGAAAAGAATAAGAGTTGAGGACAAGAGATAATGATTATAAGAGTACTCATGATTGAACTCCTTTTAGTTTTATGCATATTTTTGGAACTACCTATTGAACTTTTCACCTTCTTCTTCGTCATATGAGACTGTCTTTTTCTTTGTCTCAAAACAGGTGTTTGGTTCCATAACAAAGCCACTTGTAAAAGCAATGCTGTTGCGCAATGCAAAACCTGCAATCTCAGACGCAACCGACCTTCCAAGCTTAGAAGAGTTGAACATATCATTCCTTGAAAACGGCGATCCAAGTGAGCAGCCCAATACTCCACCACGCCGCAAGAATAGCCTGAGGTTGCTAATAAGCAACCCCACTAGGACTGTTCATTACTGGTGGAGAAAATTTGACGACAAATGCATGAGACCAGTGTTTGGTGGACGGGGTTTTGTTCCATTTGTTCCTGGTTCCCCAAGTGGTGCAAGAGATGAGGAAACTTCTTAATCATGTATACGTTTATTCTTTGTCGATCTTCTTTTGTTGTACAATAAAATATATAATGAAGCTGCAAGATGTAAAGATGACCCGGATGAGGGTATTTACTAGAACATTTTCCCAAGATTTTGCTCTTTCTTTTTTATTGTATTTTATTACAATTAATTCGGAAACAGAAATGTGGCCGGAGGTTTAATTATACTACACATAGTATTGAAATGGGTTCTTTTTTTTTTGGTCAAATGATTGGGGAACTTCTAATCTCATATACCAGATATGATCAAATATATTAGCTTCACATTTGTTTTGAGTTAGTGGATAAATAAAATTATCTAGTTAGAACATTAATTAACTTTCAAAGGAATAATATAAAAATTCCTAAATTTGAAAATTCTATTTTTTTTTAAAAGTAGTGGAGCATATTTTATATATAAGAAACGATTTAACCACAACGCTTAACAAAAATAATATCAGCAATACAATGAGGAATTTCCTCAATGAAAACCCCTTTCTCACTAAGATAAAGAACTTCCTTCGCAAGACGGTGGGCAGCCAAATTTGATAATTAATTGAACAACCTAGCCCATCTAATCATAGATGGAAAAATACAAGTATTTGAGTTTACTTTGAATCAACAACAATTCATTTGCAATTGGTGAAAATGGAGAATAGAAGACATTGATGAATTACCATTTTAAATTGTTATTATGATTATATACCATGGAATTGATAGGTCGACATAAAAATTATTTTCTAAAATCAATTTTGCCTTGCCAGAGAAAGGGATTTTCGTTCTGAATATGATGAGGCGAAGAAATGGTTGAAAAGCTTAGAAAGAGAACTAATCATGATATATATCACATTTTTATCCTACAATGATGATGTAGCAACCCTAACTAACCATTGGATTAATTTTTTTTATTAAAAAGAAAAATCAAGGGTTAATTTAAGCTATTATATTATTATTGTGAAATAAAAATGTAGTATATAACATTACTCATTGTAATTTGCATGATACACTACATTATTTTATAATGGTATCGTAATTTGCTAATTCCAACCATAACGAAGTAACTTTTACCTCTAAATTTTGTAAAATGTAATAAATCTATGAATTTACAACATAATAAAAGTAAAGTCATAACATTCTAAGATAATTTAGAAAGTTCAATCCAATAACAACTTTCAATTGTATATAAATCTCCAAATATAATATTTTTTTTTTTTACGTAATCTAAACCTATCTTAGGTGTAATAAAACTACTCTCCCTACCTATGAAATATTTTCATATGACCCCAAATCAATTAGATCAGAATGTTTATCAATAAAATTTAACAACAAAATAGATAGCACCTTTGCGTTCATCCACAAAAGAAAAGAAAAATAAAATAAAATCATACAATAAGAATACTTATCTATCCAAAAAAGGGAGGAAAAGAAAATAGAAGTTTGGAATGTAACTTTATAGTTTGTACATGGCAATGATGTGATTGACATTTATGTTAAAACATTTGAAAAGGGCTAGAGACACTCCATTTTACTCTCACTTTCTATATTATCGGACGGCACAATACGATGTTAGCTTCTTCAAAAAATGTATTAACGTGATACTGTCACACTAGTCTCTCAAAAAATTGTCCAACCTCTATGATGACCACCCCAACTAAAGCCGAGGTAATGCGACCACCGAATCGGGTAGTACCGACCACCCCGCGTGGTGGTACGGGGTGGCGTCAGCCAGAAGATGAGGAGAAAATTCTTTTTAATCTAACATGACAGTGTGACGTCAAGAAAAAAAAAGAAGTGAAATGGACGTATTTGTAGAACTACTCAGGCATTTTAGTGATGTACATAAATTTCTTACAAACTTTCTTGCGGAGATAATAAACTTGATTTTTTTTCGAAATTATAAAGGAATATAGCCACCGGCATCGTCGTTCAAAGTTCAAACCCAGTATGCATTGTCGTTTGGGCCCATGCCCAAAGCAGAGACCCAGTCACCCAGGCCCATTTCTTGGCACAGCAGCGAAGTACCGCATACTTCCACCTTAAACCCTGAGAATTAAAACCTCTCTCTCTCTCTCTGCGTTCTCCATCCTCATGATTTGCGTTTGGACTACTTTCTGAGCAGAAATGGCTTTGAGAAGATTGCAGACGCTTCGTGCTCTGTATTGGACAGCTGGGATTCGAGAATCTTCGTATCTGTAAGTACGGTCTTCTATAAATGCTGCGTTTGGTTGCTGGGAAAATGTAGGAAATGAAAGAAATCACGATGCTGGGATTTTAATTTTCGTTTTCTTGGCCGGAAAAAGGATACGTGTTCGACCATTCAGCTCGGTCGTGCTGAGCTTTTAGGTTTTTCATAACAATAACAACAGGGGAATTGGAGTTTGAAGGTTTCTTGAAATTTGCTTCTTTATTTAGGTGGAAATAGTGTTTTGAAGGTGGGTTTTGTTTGAATTTCAGGCTTGGTAGTTCAAGAAGCTATTCAAATTCTATTTCACACGGTAATTATGTTGTTAGAGACATTATTTCACATTAATTTTTTCCTCAAATATGGTTTTCTTAATGCACTTGTAGCTTTAATGGGTGGCCACCACCCATGTATATACAATTAATATTGTTTTCTGTGTGATCAGTTCCTGAACTTAATCAGCGGAGCATTTCTTCTTGCTTATATAAGGCCCGGAATGCTTTCCACTTCACTCGAGGATGTACGATGACTCTTCGCTCTACGATGGTAACCTTTTCAAAACGTATAATTTAGATTTCAATAATCTCTTTAACTTATTCATTGGCTGTTACATCTATCATTCAAGCATAAAGATAATCTTGTCCTCCATAAGTAAGGATCGGACATCGGAGGGTGAGCTTAATGGTTCAACCATGTGTGGGTGTGTGAGTTGTGTGTTTACCTTTCAAAAAAAGGTCTTTAAATGGGATTCTGTTTGTATCAAGCATCTTCTATTGTTTGTGTTAGGCTGCCGAGTTGTTGATATTCTCCAATGACACGAGGTTGGTTACTACACAAGCAAAAGCCCCTCCACAAGCGCGACAGATGGTGCGCCATCTTTACCTTTTATACTGGTCATATAATTCTTCCTTCTCAGTTTGATTGAAAAATGGTTGCTGGTTCTCATCTGATGACATTAATGCTATTTTCAAAGATGTAGTTTGATAAGTGCTATATTTGCTCAAAATGTAGACAAAAGATAAAACTCTCTTGAACATGCAAGCTATACAAAGTACAAAGAAAGACTCGAGAGAACAAGAGTGTGCAAAGTAGTGATTTTAGAATTTGCCCTTCACCTGAAGGGTAGGAAATGAGAATCAAAATACATTGAAAAATCCAAACCAAACAGGTCCTTACGATGTTCCTTTTGAATGTGCTGAAGATATCAAAATTGAAGGTTTGGATTGAGGCTATCAATTTGATGGTCTGTGAGAACCATGGGCCTAAGTGTAACGTTGTAGTTATATATCAGGAGTAACTGACTTATTTTTCTCCGTTGCTTATGTGCAACTTTACTTCAAAGTTCTTCTTCAGCATGCATATCCTTTTGAATTATGGTTTCTTAATATCTCTCACTTTTAGATTTAGCATAGTAGCAACTCAAATTGATAAAATGGTGATTATACTCCATGTTTAGTAACCAAGAGATGAGGAACATGATCAACAAAAAATTGTAATAAACGTAATTATCTATGGTGTTCTCCCTTTAGCGAGTGCAAATGTCATTTTCTTTTCTGAAACTGGAAATGTTAGATGCTGGTATAGCATCCTCTAAAATTCCATTAGTATTTTAACATTTTTTTTTTCTCCTTTTTTGAATCTGCAAGTACAAGGACTGGTATTGAGTTAATTTTTTATAGTTCTTTGTTGGAGTTTAGCAAGTTATCTGTTAGGTACAAGTTTTATTTATTAATTAGTACTCTCAATAAAGATCATAAATAAAATTCTTTCGTGATAACTATCTTCATTCTGCTAATATGCAATGCAATGCAAAGTTGACCGCCTGCTTATGATATCTTTTACGCAGGGATCTCTTAAAGTATCCATGTTGAGTCCTGGATTCATTTATGAACCTTATGCACCTCGTGAACCAATATCATTTTGGCAGAGGTTAGATTTAAACAAGTTCTAAAATATTTTTCAATGTTATAGCACTACGAATTCTTGTGAAACTGGATGTAGATTGTTTATGGTGAGACTTTGAATCTAATCAATAGAACTAACTAATAACTTGGTAGCAATTCTGACAGTTCTTGTGAGGTCACATCATACATCTTTTTAGTGTGTTTATAACTTTTGAACCTGAACATTACTCCTAAATTTTATTATACACTAACTGTTTAAGGTAGACAATGTTAATTTAAATGTGAATTCAGTTCATCCAATGTCAAGGTGATGGCTGGTGAGGAGCACTATCAGTTTAATGGTTTTTAAAAAAGGAGAATACAATGATTGCATAGGGAGATGAAACCCAAAGGCCCTAAAGGGTTGGGAGGGATGCAAACTATATGCTGAAATGACATGCTACAGTCAAAGAGAAAATAGAATTAAACCTTTAAGCAAATAACACAATCCTGAAACTGAAATCACCATTAAGAGCATCTATTAGTATTTTCGAGTTCCTCTGTATTTAAGTTTTCTTCTTTTCTTCTTTTTTTTTTTTTTTTATCAGTTAGGCAATAATATTTAACTGAAAGAGTGAGTTTATTTAAGTTTGAATGAATGAATCATGGTAGAGGGAGGCCTTAAATAACTTTGGGTAAAAGGTAATGAAGAAAGATATGATGAATAGGGAGGCGACAAAAAGTATGACCTTAGAGTGCGCAAACTGGTATAACAAGATACATGCGGGCTACCTCAATTGGTTAAAAAAGGATCTATGGATCTTACTCCAGCTTAATTGGGATTAAGGCTTAGCTGAGTCGAGTTAAAATAAATGTTTTGGCACCAGAAAAAATTTTGAACTCCTAATCAAGGGAAAAAAGGATTGTGTCCTGGGACTTGACTCTGTCATATATCTGACTTTCAACAAGTGTCCAGCACCTTAATTGAACATGTAGGAGTGTCCCACATACATCTTTGTCTCAGGGATTTTTCACATTTGATGTTTCATGCTGGTGCTTCCATTTGTATGGTATTTCATTTGCCATTTCATTCAGACTCAGTTGGAAACCCAAAGTGCATTTTTCTTTCAAACCATGTACATTTTATAGTTACTGATCATTTAGCATAAAGCATATATGTCTGTCCTGCTGTTCAGACTTTTCATGTTTTTATGTGTCAGATGGTTCACAAGAAGTGGTTGGAAAAGAACAAAAGAGGATGTTATTCTGGAGGTGACATTCTTGTGTGCCACTTATAATTAGTTGACAATTGTCTGTCTTATATTTCAAACTGTTTCCTGGATGTATTTTTGCTTCTTTTTCCTATCATAGTAAGCTATAATTGATGTGATCATCAAAATTCCATGTTCTGTCATTCCCTTTTTTCCAATCATTTTCTTTTTTATTTATGGTAATAATAGCCTGAGACCCAGTCTTCCCTTTCGGTTAGATGCCTGGTCCACTATGCTACAATGGTTTTTGTGCCATTTACTGTTTACAAATTTGGTTGAAGAATTACGAAAAAGGATATCTGTTTAGAGGTGATACTCATGCATGCCTGTTTATAATTAGTTCGTAGTACTTTTCTTTCTTATGCTTCAACTTATTCTCAGGATCTGTTGAGGCTAATTTTTTCCCTTCTACTTGCTGTCATTGGTATGCGCTCAAATATTGCGTATGTGCTGTGACTTTTTTAAACTCTCTCTCTCTCTCTCGGGCTATGGGATGAGTTAATCACTTGACCCTAGCCTTCTCCTTTTAATGCCATGTTTGCTCCACTATGTGATGATGATTTTTGCACCATCAGTTGCTTACAAATTTCTTTATTTGGATTTGGATGTGTTTATCATGGCATCATGGGAATGTGAATCAACTACAACGTCAGGATGTAGATTATGTAACGCCTAGGCTCAGTAAAGAAATATTTTCAACTGAATTGAATTTCTGATTTTCTTATTTGCAGCTTAAAAATGCCTATGCAGTTTCCAAATTAAGAAAATCTGGATACTCAAAGCAGAAGTTTTACAATGAGGCCATAAATTTGTACAAGGAGGTATGCTTTTGGTATGTTCTTGAGATTTGACCTGCCATTACATTTCTACCAGTTATGCTATGCAATTCTATTCAACATCTGAGTCTTTGCAAGTAAGAAATGGTATAGATGCTTTTTAGAAAGCAAGGACTGGAAAAAGGCAAAACAAAAGATTTGGGTTGGAAATGAAGTTAAGTTGGGAGTGCCATCTATAACTGCAGTGTTTTAACTAAAATTAATACCTATAGGTAAATAATTTAAGTTCTCGTATATCATTGGTTTATTGGACTTTTGTGCCCAATGCAGAAATTTTTTCTTCTTTTTCCAGATAAACACTCTAATGGCAAATGGAGACAAAACATCATTAAGGAAAGCAGTTACTGAAAGAATGTACTCTGTAAGCTTCTTTTTTATTCACCTGCTGCAGCACTGCTGCTTTTGTAAGGTTTTATATATTGTCTGCTTCAGTTAAGCTGCTCGCAGCCTTTAGAGCTTTATTGATTTTTACGTGAATGATAATTTAAATCTTGAGATGTTTCCGGTATTCTTCTTCACAGGCACTCAAAAGTGAAATTAAGCAAAGAGAATCCGTGTGGAGCAAGGTTTATTGGGAAATGGTCGAACCAGTTGTTAAGATACGAACTTTGCGAGCTCGTCTGGTAAGTACTTGTATATGTGATTTATTTTATGGACAGTTTAGTTTAATATAAATTAAAGAGGATTTCTAACATCAGGATGGCAGGACAAAAGCTGCCCCAACTGCCTTTTCCATACATATCTATATTTAGATAGGCAGTGATGCAGAGGGTGGGGCAGATGCTGGTGACTTGCGAATGGTGAGGCACCAATGGAATCGTATTGTTGAAGTTTGATCCTATTTGATAAATACCATTCAATTTGCTGCGACTGTTGTGGACCAGTCTACAGTATTTTTACTTACCACCTGAATTAGTGACCTGAAATTAGGAGTGGGCAAAACATCCGACTACTACCTACCGACCGCCTACCACCTCTACTGACTTATTTTGGTCGGTTAGTTGGTTGAATTTATTTATTTATTTTTTTTCCGGTTAACCGAACCAAACAGACTTATAACTGACCGAACTGACACTATACAGTAAGGAATAACCGACTTTTAACCGATTCTAAGAAATGGGTAGAGGAAGCTCTACACAAGTACTCCTGCTCACAGGTTTTTAACCGACTTAACTGACAGCCTTTTAACCGATTTAATTGTTTTAACCGAAAATATCGAAATTAAAGGTTGTTGAACTAAAGTTGGTGAATTAACCGACTTTAACCGACTTTGTCGGTTTAGATGGTGTGGGTATGGCATTGTCGGTTTCACTTGGGAGTCCTCAGATGCCGGAGATCTCGTCGTTGACGGTTCCTAGGGCTGTCCCGATCTCTTTGGCTGAGTTGGGCGAAAAGTCGACGCCGGAGTGGGATCTCCCTTTGAAGAAGGCTACAGTGCTTCCAGAGAATGACTCTCTCGAGATGGGATTTTTCAACTCCTGTCATAGTGCTTCGTCTCAGGAGGACGGTATGGGCCTCTCCCAAATCCAGGATTCACATTTTGTTTATTTCTACAATTGGGAGAAGGAGGCTCGGAAGAAGGGTGATGAGCTTTGGGAGAGGGTGTCTGCGATGTACGCGGTGACTGAGGATCACAGCAAGAGGTTCAGGACGATCTGGGGCAAGATGATTGAACGCCATAAGTGCGAAGGGAAGAGGAAGTGCAAAGGAAAGAGGGAGCTTTGGAATCTGCAAAGTTCCGTCAATTACGGCGACATTAAAGCTTCTTCTAGGTGTAGGAAAGGTAAGGCCCACATGTTGTAGGGTTGTATGCCTTGGGGGTTTGTGGGCTGTTCCTCAAGTGCTCTTTAGATTTTTACGTGGTTTTCTTGGTTTTTTTGTGGGCGCGTTGCTTGGGTTCTTTTGTTGGTTGTTTTTTGGGTGTTATTTTGGTTTCTAAGTTTTAGCTTCTAGGGTTTTTGTTATGTTTTCGCGGGTCAGCTTTGGCTCTCCTGTGTATATTATCTGTGTACTTATGGGCGCCTTACGCTTTTTTTTCAATAAACTTTTGCTTACTTATAAAAAAAAAATTGACTTTGTCGGTAACAGAACCGAAAACACCATTAACCGAACCGATACCCACCCCTAACTGAAATGATATATTATAAGTTGAGTTAAAACTATACATCTGTTGAATAGTTGCTAGGATTGAATGTTTGCAATTGTCATTCTTATTTATTTTATAAAACCGTCATGTATGTAATGCAAATTAATTTTTATCTGTTTAGAATGATCAATCCCCAACTTGGAACTGTAAAAAGCGGAGTTGCAAATGATATGCCCATCCATTCTACGATTTTCCTTTTTCTTTACACTGAACTTATAGCATGCCTTTCTTCTTTTCTTTCTTCTTTTTTTTTTAAAAAAAAAAATTACAGATTGGTGTTGATCGCAATGACCTCAGCAAAGTTTTCATTCAACTCACACTCGAGTTTCTGACTAAGCAGGTGAACTTAATATGGTCTAAATTTCCTCTCTTTATTATGGTTGTACCAAGTCTGTTATTTATTGAAATTTATATTTTACAATCAGTATGCAAAGCTTGGGTGTACCCTAACCTAGGTGAGAAACATCTTAGTTCAGGAAAACTTAAAGCAGATTAAACCTTGTGCAGACCTTTTGACAGTTTTCTGCAAGTTTACAACCATTGTTGGTCAGCAAAGGTGGTGTTGATCTGTGGCAATAGGTTGACTAAAGTATAAAACATACGAGCAATAACTAAACCCTTTGGTATTTGATACCTTTAATTACTTGGTATTATATAAAACTTAATGGTGTTATGATTATGCTGTTGTTGTATTTGTGGTATGGCATATCATATATGTTGTTTTACAATGTCCATATAAGAGGGCAATTGGACGTCTCGTTGAAATAAAATCATCGAACCAACTTTTATATATCCTTGTTTTGCTTTATATCTGTGGTCTGGTTTCAGCATCCATATGTCTCTTGCTTTGATTGTTGAAATATGTTAATCTCTTGAGAATTTTGTAAAATTTTTAGTTACATGTGTGTACTTGCAGAAGTTTGAAGCCTATGATTCAAACGGTTCTGTTGTAGCTGGAGATAAAGTTAAGGAGGTAATATTAATCGGTTTTATTTTTGTTGGTGGTGATGCCAATTTTTATTTAACAGTCCTTTATTTAGCTTTTTCTTTAGTTTGAAGAGTGGCTAAGCATCCTGAATTCGGGCACCCTATTTCTAACATGGGCAAACATATATATCAATTTGAGCAATCATAATGGTAGGAAATACAAATTTTAAATCGCAGTGTGTGTTTATTATAACGAATTAATAGGTGGGATGAAAAGGTATTTTTATGGGGTCAATCATCCTTGTAGGTTTCCCTGGTAAGATCTCATGGTTGGTTTGACCCCACTGCATCTGTAGACACATATTAGTACAAATATTGCCATTATTTTGTCAAATTTACTGCATTTCTTCAGTATTAAACGTGTTCCTGTTCTGGCATTTTTAGTACTGCTAATAATTGCCAATGCTTATCATGTTATTCAGGTTCTTGTCCGTGATATATGGGTATTTGAGAAATCTTTCTTTCACCCTGGAGCTTACTGGCGTCTCTGTGGGCGGATCTCACAGAAATCTCCTTGAATGAAGTCAGAGAGATCTACCACCATGCTGATAATGATGATTAACTGCTGTTACCAATTTTGTAAGCTGAACTGTGTAAATTTCTCAAATCTATTAAACAGATAGAACTGTAAGTTTACAGGATGGATGTGATACGTTCATAATTTTAGGGCTTACGTGGCAGTACCGAATCCCCAAGACAGCAGTGAATAAGGAGTATAATCTCCATATATTATTTCTTTAAGTATTTAGTTCAATAATGAATGTATTTTCCATTAGTTATTTCCTTCTTAGTTTATTTTCCTACATTGTGTTATGACGGCTAGACCTAATGGTTATGTCTTATGACCTAGCCGTCATCTATTTAAGTGTAATCCTACTCGAGGAATAAGCATGCTGAATATTATGAAAACCTAGACCTTTGTGGTTGTTTTGGAGATCAAGGCTCTCTCGAAGTAGCCATTGAAGATCACGGCTCTCTCGAAGTAGCCCATATATTTTCTTTTGTTTCTTTTTATTATTTGATTGCATCAAGTGGTATCAGAGCGAAGGTTGATTGTTTTCTACAACAATTTCCGATCCACATCATCACCATGTCTTTTTGGAATGAAGAGGAACGAGCGAGGCTAGACAAGATGCGGTCAGAATTCCTTGCATATAAAGAAGAAGCGAGCAAACGGATGGAGGAGATCAGGAAAAAAATTGAAAGTTTTTCTCCACCACGCACCTCTCCGGCAAGTCAAGCCTCACACATAACACCTACCTCACTAGCTGCCATTGTCACAAAAAAGAGGAAGAAAAGAGCGATCAAAGCAACAAAAATCCATCCACACCGGCGTCCCACCAAACCACCGTCGACCGGCCGCAAATCAGCCCACCTCGGCCGTAAATGTAGAAGGCACTGGATCCAACCTTCCAAACGCGTTGTCATCAACTCACGCCGCGCCTCCATGCCTCTAGGAGTCACTCGTGTTCACTATGGTGCGAGAGAGGTAAAGGAGAGAGCTTTTGTTTTTGCTTGGTTCAGGAAGAGAAAGAAGAAGAAGAAGTTGCCAATTTTTGTGCTAAAGATGATGGGAGCTTTTGGAGTCATTGGATAAAACCAGACGCGATAATCCATGCTGAAGAAGCTCTAGTTCCGCGTGCTGCAAGAAATACTAAAAGCTATGCGGGAGCTAATCAACTAAGATGAGGAAAAAGAAAGGACCTGAGCCTCAGGAGCAAGTGCAGAAACGCCGCAAGGCTGATTATTTGGTCCCGGCAACACCAATGATTGAGGGAGCAATTTCCGGAGTTCTTCCTTGGGGACAAGGAAGATGTTAGGGGAGAGGGATGATACATTCATAATTTTAGGGCTTACGTGGCAGTACACGTGGCAGTACCGAATCCCCAATACAGCAGTGAATAAGGAGTATAATCTCCATATATTATTTCCTTAAGTATTTAGTTTAATAAGGAATGTATTTTCCATTAGTTATTTCATTCTTAGTTTATTTTTCTACATTGTGTTATGACGGCTAGACCTAATGGTTATGTCTTATGACCTAGCCGTCATCTATTTAAGTGTAATCCTACTTAAGGAATAAGCATGCTGAATATTATGAAAATCTAGACCTTTGTGGTTGTTTTGGAGATCAAGGCTCTCTCGAAGTAGCCATTGGAGATCACGGCTTTCTCGAAGTAGCCCATATATTTTTTTTTTTTCTTTTTATTATTTGATTGCATCAGAATGCCCCTTGAGTCAAGAGTTGCAACTTGTTATTATTCCAATTTCACCTGAGGTTAGCTTTGGGGATCAACTGGAGTTGCATTCCTCGAGCAATAAATCTGAGACGGTGATTGTTGTTCTTAGAACATTGTGAATTGCCATCATTTCAGTGTGGAATGTCTCATGAATGCCTATCCTCTGTTGAACTAACTAGCTTCCTGAATCACCTAAGGTAAGTTTGTGCCTGTGAATCTCATAACTGGCTGGGCATATGGCTACATAAAGATGTCCTTGTGTCTGGCAAAAGGAATTTCCATCTTAACCTTCCTTCAATCAAATAAGACTTGTTGAAAAATGAGAGAATATCATACAATAGAGGAGAATTCCATCTTGAGAAGTAATGGTTTCTTATATTCTTGTGCTTTTACTCGGCAGAAAATGAACCTTTGGTTAGAGTCTTAGAGAATAGGAAGCAATCTCTCCCAAACAACCTCCTCTTTCGCATCTCCAAAGTTTACTATATTCTGGGGTTTGCAATTGAAAAACGATTGGCCCTTGGATAAGATTGAAATAGCCCTGGACAACTGTGGCCACTTCAGAAAACGTCGTTAGAGCAACTCTGGGCAATGGTGTTTGACAAAGCGAAATTCGATCCTAACTACATATGGATAGAATTTAGTTACCACTACTAAAAAAATTACTCAAGAAAGTAAAGGACAATGTCATTCTACAGTAGTTTTGGGTTTTGACAAATAGGTCCATAGGGTTTAAAAGGTGATTAATCACTTTTTGATGCAAGCAAAAAGAACAAATATTTTTGATGTTAGAAAAAGTTTGAATCACATCAATACCAATCATAGTGTGACATGTGTCACTTACAAGAAAAAATAAAAAAATTATGTGTATGTTTGGGGTAGTCGGGTCCTCTTTGGCCAAATGGAGTTGTCTGAACTACCCCCAAGGTATGTGGGTGGTTTGGCCACTCTCTTCGGCCGACTTGGGGTGATTTGGCTACTTTCTATGAGCATATTTGAGGGTGATTATTGGAGTGGTTTGGTCACTCCTAAATTGCAAAAATAAAATAAAATAAAATTCAAACCACCCTCATTTTATTTATTTATTTTAAAAGTCAACTTTATTCATGCAGGTTCAATCCTGCCACGCATTCAACACCCTAAATTTGAGGGATGTATGCCATTTTTCCAAGCAAAGCCTAGTTATATTCTTTAATGTTCATTAACTTTCACCACAACTTTATGAAGTGCAAAAACCTTTAGATTAAGTCTCTTTTAAGAAAAGCAAAGAATCTCGAAGAAGCAATCCCCATATTAATTTCCAAGCTTCTAATCACTTCTACCACATTATGTGCGCCATTCATCGACAGTAAACCTCTCCCCCAATACCATCCCTCACACATCTTTAGACATAATTTAAGGATGGATCATAGAGAACAGCAACTCCAATCTTTGAGCATCTGCCACAGGCTCTTCAACTTCATCATGAAAACCATCGCATCACAAGCGCTCAAGACCGTGCCTTTGGGCGCTCCGACCACGAATCACAGTCACCCAATGGCTCATGAAAAACCCCACGAAGCTGCACCTTCGGGAGCCGAGGAGGTCCCAACAGTTGATCAAGCCATTGGTGATGATACTATGATAAAGATAACAATGATTCTAACATAGATTCTGGGAAAAGCGTAGAAGAGGAAGCACCAATATCTACAACTGCAGCCCAACCAAAACCTCTGAAGAAAACGGTTAGCATAAATGACACGGTGGAGGAGATAAGCACGCCAACGAAGAGCAAGAAAATGAGCAAAGCTACCAAAAAATCAACTTCGTTTGAGCGCGAAGAAGATGGTCCAAAGCCGTTGAGATCAATTCTGAAGATGGGGTCTAATCTAAGTGAAAAATCAGATTCGTTTGTGAATCGTAGTAGCGATGGATGAGTGTTCTTCGTTTGAATGTATATCAAAGCATTCTAGCAAATATGATTAAGCTCTTTCGATGAAATTGCAGCATAGATGAATTGTGCAGATATATATTAAGGTTCTTAATTGGTTTTACAAACTTGGAAAATGGAAAGTAATATGCTCAATATTTTGTGAATAAAAATATCAAGAAAAACAAGAAAAAGAGTAAAGGGCCTCGGTGATCACATGGCTTTCTGATAATTTGCTTAGTGGTTTCCATCTATGATTGTTTGTTTGTTCGTTCAACTTGTAGCATCTAATGGATTGAACTGAATAAAAATCATATGCCATCAAAACAATAACATGATGATGATGATCATAAGCTAACCAGACTGGGCGAACCTTGTGATGATGGTAATCTTGTGTGTCCCGAGTCCCATCAAGCTGAAATGAATGGGCCTGCCTGGATCCAATATCTATAATGAGTTGTTAGAAAAGGGGGAATGCAGGAGATGAGGCCGGCTCAATAGATATCGAGGCTTAAGACGATAAATTTATGTGAGATTTTTTTCATATTTAAATATTCTTTTTTTCAAACAATTTGTAAAATTTATATTTGTTAGGAGATATTTAATTTTAACAGATGTCATATTTTGTGTTGAACTACGTATAATTCTTTTATGTAGAATTTGAATTAATTGCACAAGGAGTAGCTCAATCGGTTGAAGACCAAGCCTCATGAAGCTGAAGCTACTAGTTCAAATCCCGCCTCCCCTTCTTGTGTGGACATGTCAAAAAAAAAAAAAAAATTTACTTTCATTTTAAAAATTATTTTAATGGACTTTTAAGTTCATGTAAAATTATGAGTTTAGTAATGATTTAAAGGTACAATTAATGTAACTTTCCATTTTTCTTTCTTTTTCTTCTTAATATCTTGGAATTCAATTATTTGTATTTATTTTTTATCGTAATTGAGGCCTTAATTAAAGAGCATTGACTAACTTTTTTTGTCATAATATTATTTTTTATAATAATTGTGGCCTTAATTAAAGAGCATTGACTAACTTTTTTGTCATAAGTGGGGCAGTAATTTTTTTTATAAAAGAAAATTTAATTATACTATCACTATTTGGGACATTGTTTAATTGGGGGCGTTAAGCAATTGCTTAATTAACCTAGCCATTCATCTGGCCTGCAGGAGATCACAGAGAAATTTGACAACTTGGTGTGCTCTATAGTTTGCACAACGAGAATTATGTGCATCGGGAATCTAGTGGAAGAGGCTGCCAGATTGACTGCAAGGAGGGTTGCGTGTGCCTTCACAACACTTCTCCTGGAGGAAGACGATTGGCATAAGCGGCAATGATGGATCCATGGTGGTCACTAAGCACAGCTGTTGCAACTGAGAAGGAAGGTCTGATGGCAACATCGAAGTTCAACTTGACGGAGCCTAGAGGAGGGCCAGTCCAGTCTTCAAGGCCTAAACGTGAAGATTTCCAGGCCTTTATATTGTATAGAAGACCTTAGAAATTTGTTTGATAATAGAATGAACATCAGGAGATGTACGTTCGTGGATTATATTAGGGTTAAATATGTTCTGAGTACCTGAGTTTTGGAAACTTTATTTTTTGGTACTTGAGTTTTAATTCACATTATAGATGGTACGGGTACCTCAATTTTGAAAAAAGACCAAATTAACACCCATTCAAGTTTTTCGTCCAAAAACTAATGGTCTGCACGTCACTGCCACTTAGCACTACTAAGAACACGACATCTGTCCCTTTTGACATATTAGCACTCACATAATTGTCAAATCACCCAAATACTTCCACATCACACACTCAAGTCATTTACTAATTTTGGGTTGATTTAATTATGTGGGTGCTGACATGTCAGAAGGGACATGTGTCATGTTCCTAGTGGTGCTAAGTGGCAGTGATGTGGCATGCCGTTAGTTTTTTGATAGAAAATTTGACTGAGATACTAATTTGGTCTTTTCTCAAAACGGAGGTATCATCTGTGATGCGAATTGAAACTCAGGTACCAAAAAAATAAATTTTCCAAAACTCAAGTACTAAAAACATATTTAACCTATTATATTATTCTAAGTAAGCCAAATTTGATCCATGGTGTTTTTATTGTGCACAATAATGATGAATAATATGGAATCAAAAAGAGAGAGTAAGAGAAAATCAAAACATAGATTTACGTGGTTCAGTAATGTGCATGCGTCCACAAAAGTGCAGCTATATTTCAGTATATAATTTATGGTACATATAACATACTTATAAAAAAACCCTAATTGTACAGACGTATTTTGAAAAACTCTAAAATACCCTATATCATACCATAGGGCGTTGTTCTCGCACCATCATAATCTATTCATCCTCAATATGTTTTATTTGCATATCATCTTAGTGCATGTAAATCACCAAAACAGATTTGGTGTGAAACTCATGCATGTGGGACCCTTCTATATGCATGTGTCCCACATCAAATATGTCTCGGTGTACACTTGATATACTGATATTTTAATATTATTTTCTATACTTAAAAGAAAATATGAGCCACTTGTTCCGAAACCGAAATATTTAACACTGTTTGAGGTATAAGAAATGCTTTGATCCAATCGGTAATAGGGAGAGATCCAAAGCTGCTAGCTTGTGTCCAGTGGGCCAGTGGCCATTTGACATTCCTCCAAATTATCCTTACAAGAGGACAAGAAAGCAGGATGTGCTTAAGAGGGCCGACAAATTGGACAACAGCTTTCTTCCTAGTCAACATTTGTACAGGGCTTCATTTATTTCTGCATAAAATATTTTTTATAAAATGTTTTAGTATATTTTTTTATTTTTTAGTGCGATTAAAAATAAAAGTCAAACGAAAATATTTTCTATTCGAAAAGCTTTTTTAGTTTCGAAAAATGATTTTTATTTTTAAATTTCGTAAATCATTTTATAAGTTTGAGTTTTTCTTTCTCAAACCGTCAACCATCACTGAGTCACCTCCGGACAACCACCAAGCCATTTCGGTCACCGCTAGACTACCGACGGGTCTTTGTCAAACCACTGCTGGAACTTAAATTATTAGGTTAATTTATTTTTATGTTGTGAATAAAAAATATTTTATATCTATATTAATATTATTGAATAAAAATATAAAAAATATTTATGATTTTTCGTACGCGATAAATGCCGAAAACATTTTCAGCAAAAAACATTTTTCTAAAAAATAATTTTTCTAAAAACATTTTATGCCAAAACAAACGAAACTTAAATTTAAATACGTTTGATTTAACTGGCAAGATTTTCCAATAAATTTTCTAGAGAAAATGTTTGAGCCTATGCCGAAGCTTTAGACTCATTATGGTATTCCATTTTATGGATACCTAAACCACCAATAGATTTGGGGCAACGGTTAAAACCCCACCAGAATTTTTCAAAGGGTTAAATAGCATATACACCCTTGTGCTTTACGACCTTTATTTTTTGTCCCTCAGTTTTCTTTTTTATCAAATTTGATACATGTGGTATAGGAAAAGACATAAATGATACCTCCGTCCAATTTTTCGTCCAAAACTAACGTCCAGCCATGTCATCTTACAAGTGTCGGCGTGCATAAGCGACACTTGTCCTTGTGGTACACCTCAACACTGACGTGACTATCATTTTTTTTTTATTATTTTAATGATTTATTTTATATATATATATATATATTCTGGGGTGGCTTAGCCATCCCTTTGGGCCACATCTGGCCACCCCCATTTTGGCCAAGGGGGTGGCGTAGGCCATTTTCGGGGGTGGCTGAAACCACTCCCAGCTCGGCCACCCCAACAATTTTATTTTTTTATTTTTTTAAAAGAATCTTTAAAATAATATATATATATATAGTGTGTGTGTGGGGGGTACAAAATATATTGATTTTATTTTATTTTATTTTTTGACATATCCACATAAATATATATATATATTTATATATATATATATAATATATATATATATATATATATAGTGTGTGTGGGGGGGTACAAAATATATTGATTTTATTTTATTTTATTTTTGGACATATCCACATAAAATGAGGAGGAGAGATTCAAACTAGTAACCTCCGCTTTATGAGGCGCGGTCCCCAGCCGATTGAGTTATCCATTGGGGACAAAAATATATTAATTGTGTACAAAGTACCATGTGTGATATATTTATAAAATCAAAGTACTATTTTTTATACTTATTTAAACCACATGGGGCACATCATGAAATGTATAAAACCACAGGAGTATATATTGGAAAAAAAATTGTGTTTAAGTAACAAACATTTGGTCATTTTTTGGGTTATATCAATTTGTCACGCAGATTATTTTGTGTTTCCAATTGTTACACAGGATTGATTGTGGTTTTTTTTATTTTATGAAGGGTTCAATTATTGTCAACATATTATTTTGATACACGACAGGCATATAAGTTACTTTTGGTTCAAAACAGGTATACCAAATATTGTTTGTGTACAAAGTAACATTTGTGATATAATTACAAAAACAAAGTATCATTTCCGGTACTTATTAAAACCACATGGGGCACATCGTGAAATTTATAAAACTACAGGGGTCTCTATTGGAAGAAAAAAAAACGTGGTTCGGCCACCCCATGTGCCCCAAATGGGTGGCTGAGCCACCCTAGAATTTTTATTTTTATTTTATTTAAAAAAGAAAAAAGCCTTCAAATTAAAAACCACAATTTTTTTTCAATAGATACCCTGTAGTTTTATAAATTTTACGATGTGCCTCATGTAGTTTTAATAAGTACCGGAAATGATACTTTGTTTTTGTAATTATATCACAAATGGTACTTTGTACACAAACAATATTTGGTATATTGGTATGCCTATTTTGAACCAAAAGTAACTTATATGCATGTCGTATATCAAAATAATATGTTGATAAGAATGAACCCTTCATAAAAATAATAATAAAAAAAAAACACACACACACACACACACAATCAGTCTTGTGTAACAATTGAAAACACAAAATTATCTGCGTGGCCAATTGATATAACCCAAAAAATGACCAAATGTTTATTACTTGAACACAATTTTTTTTCCCAATATATACCCCTGTCATTTTATGCATTTCATGATGTGCCCCCTGTGGTTTAAATAAGTATCAGAAATGGTGCATTGTTTTTATAAATATATCACACATGATATTTGTACACAATTAATATATTTTTGTCCACAAAGGGTAGCTCAATCGGTTGGGGACCACGCCTTATGAAGCGGAGGTTACTAGTTTGAATCCCTCTTCCTCCTCTTATGTGGATATGTCAAAAAATAAAATAAAATAAAATCAATATATTTTGTACCATATATATATATATATATATATATATTATTTTGAAGATTTTTTTTTTTAAAAAAAAAAAATTGTCGGGGTGGCCGAGCCATCCCTTTGGGCCACATTGGGTGGCCGAACCACCCCGTGGCCCATGGGGGTGGTTCGGCCACCCCCAGGCCTAATGGCCACCCTCCAAGGGCCATGTGGGTGGTTCGACCACCCCCAAAAAGGCTAAGCCACCCCCTTGGCCAAAAGCCACCCCCATGTGACCCAAAGGGATGGCTGAGCCACCCCATAAAAAATGGTAGTCATGTCAGCGCTGAGGAGTACCACGGAAACAAGTGTCGCTCATGTACGCCGATACCTATAGGATAACGTGGCTGGAAGTTAGTTTTGGACGGAAAATTGGATGGAGGTACCATTTCCGTCTTTTCATATACCACATGTACCAAATTTGATAAAAAGTAAAATTGAGGGGGAAAAAATAAAGGTCGTAAAGTATAGGGGGCAAATAGGTATTTAACCATTTTTCAAAAGTTGAGATTGTGTAGCTAGGAGTAGGAATGGAGCTAGAAACCGATTTAAGGAGAGTAGTTTTGACAGCCTAGGAGAAGAATTTTGCCTCCCATCTTGAAATTTTTTGATTTTTAAATTTTTTTTTTTTAAATCAACAAAGCCAAGGATTTTTTATTTTTTGACAGCCTAGGAGAAGAGTCAATGTCTTTGCAGATGATCAAATTTCACCTGTCAGCAATTTGTTTGTTTGTTTATTTGTTTGTTTTTGTTTGTTTTGTTTTTTTTACTGCAGATGATCAAATTTCACCTGTCAGTAGTTTTTTTTTGTTTTGTTTTGGTTTTTTTTTTTTTTTGGGGGGGGGGATTTGTATAATATAACTATTAAGACAAAGAGTTACAAAAACTCAAGAGATAAGAGTTACAAGCATTCAAGAGACAAAAGTTACATACACTCAAGAGTTACAAGATGATAAATTATTGTTAGTATAGAAGTAGAAGAAACTTGTAACGTTCATATTATTTATCTATAAATAGAGTCTTGTATGCAATCAAATATATCAAGACAAGAGTTACAAGAACTCAAGAGATAAGAGTTACAAGTATTCAAGAGACAAAAGTTACATACACTCAAGAGTTACAAGATGATAAATTATTGTTAGTATAGAAGTAGAAGAAACTTGTAATGTTCATATTATTTATCTATAAATAGAGTCTTGTATGCAATCAAATATATCAAGGAAATATGTAGTCAATAAAAGGCTTTGACGTGTAGATGTAGGCCATAGGCCGAACCACCTAAAATCTGTGTTTCTTCTATTTCTTTTATCTCTATTTCAATTATAATTAGTTCTTACATGGTATCAGAGCTATAAGCTAATGCCGGTATTCGATCTGTGCAATTTTTTTTTTGGTTCACTCATCCTTTTGCATCTTCAATTATAACCAAAATCAAAATATCCACAAATATCCATCGTGTGCCATTTTTATTTTTATTTTTATTGAGTTTTCTCATCCTTCCACATTTTCTCATCTTGTACTTGAGCTATTTCTCTTTCCACGCTCACGTGAGTCTCTCTCTTTATTAAGATGACATGCCACATTGTCATTGTTTCATTTACTAGCAAATACCACCACCCCCCAATTCTCTCTTGTTGAAAAAAGAAAAAAAATGCCCAAAGAGGTTTCATGCTCATAGTTGGTTCAATTCCGACAATAGTAGCTGTTTCCGGCTAAAGTTGTTGATGTCCAAATTTCGGCCATAATAGCAGATGCCGGTTACAGTCGCCGATGTCCAAGTCTCGGCCATTGTCGTCGAAGTCCAAGTTTCGGTCATAGAAACCAATGTTTCCATTCAGGCCATAGTAGCCACATTTTTTTTTTCTAGCCCTTTGATGTTCAAGATCAAACCTCAATGTCTGTATTATATCGTTGGGTTTGTAGGGGCGTATTGAGACAAGAGTTACAAGAACTCAAGAGACAATAGTTACAAGCATTCAAAAGACAAAAGTTACATACACTCAAGAGTCAAAAGTTACAAGATGATAAATTATTGTTAGTGTAGAAGTAAAAGAGACTTGTATCGTTCAGATTCTTTTTCTGTAAATAGGGTATTGTATGCAATGAAATATATCAAGGAAATATGTAGTCAACAAAAGGTTTTTAACGAGTGGATATAAGTCATAGGCCTAACCACTTAAAATCTATGTTTTCTCTATTTTTTTTATCTCTTTCAATTATAATTAGTTCTTACAATTACTAATACAGAAAGTAGTCGGGAAAAAATAAACAAAGTTATAAATGCCTTAAAAGCTTTTCATTGAAAAACAAGAAAAAGAGAATTAAGACCACCACTAACATGAATTACTAGTGATTATGGCATGAACATACGTGGGTTCTTGGTAATGATACGTCCTACGCATATGGATACCCTCCAAAAAAGTGTTGCAAAACATACCTAATCTTCATGACGTACCAATAAAGCTACCCCAAAATATAAAAAAAAAACAAATTGTAACGTTATCTCAATTCCCAAACCCAAAACCAAAAAGTTAGAAATAACCAAAAAAAGGGATCAATATCAAAATGGGCGCTGCCTTTTCATCTTGCTCCTCTCATTCCCTCACTTTCCCCAGTGGCATACTTTACTCCCTACCCATCACTACCTCGTCAAAATCCAATCCCAGATCAAATTCCAACCCATTTTTGTGCCCAACTTCCAAAATCTTCCACACCTATTTGCTAAAACCGATAAAAACCATGGCCCAGACCCCTTTACCTTCTTCAGGGTTGGCTGTGAAGTGTGGGAAAGTTGAGGGGGTGGAGATCCAAGAAGAGGGGAGTGCAAGAAAACCCATGTTTGATTATCATGGGATTGATCAAGATTTGCTTCAGGAGATGGTTTATGATGCTCTTGTTTGGAGCTCTCTCCATGGGCTTGTTATTGGTGACAAGTCTGTACAGGTCAGTGGACAAAAAAGGATTATCATTTTGAATCTCTCTCTTTCTTGTTCAGTTTGATGGTGTTGGTTTGCTGACCTTCTGTTCGGTTACATTCAAGTTTTTCATTTCTTTGTAACTTCGTAATTTTTGTTGTAATTCCTGAGAAAATTGAGAATATCAACTTAGTTCAGCATGTAGTGTAACATTGGGAGTATGTTTTTTCATTTGATTTTACTTTCCTCCCAAATTTGGATTGTGTACTGTCAATCATTTAGAGTCCGATCGTATCATGCCCAGATACTGAGTGTGGAATAATTTTCTTAAAAGCTAGAGATTTACAATATATCTGATAATGATCTGATATGAAGTTGGTTTGCCAGCTAAGAACAAGATTAGTATCTTCTTCTTTTTTCTTTTGGGGGGGGGGGGGGGGGGTTGGAGGGATGGTATAGGCTTGAAGACACAATGGGCACTAAATTATGCTCTTTATGTTTAATTATCAATACTTGAATTTGATGTTTGGTTGCTTTCAATCATAGAGATCAGGAAAAGTGCCCGGCGTAGGCTTGGTACATGCCCCATTTGCCTTATTGCCCATTCCATTACCAGAAAGTCAGTGGAGACAAGCGTGTGAGTTGGCCCCAATATTTAGTGAACTTGTTGATCGAGTGAGTTTGGATGGCAAATTTCTACAGGAGTCATTGTCCAGGTAGTCTCTCTTTAAAATCTTCTCCCTCGTACACACACAAACACGTACTTATTATTATTATTATGTATGTGGTTGCATGCAAACAGCCTAATTTATTGAACGGAAAAAAACCTCATCTGACCCACTGGACATGGGTTAAACCAAATAAGTTCCAGTATTTTCCCCTACTAGGTTATTATTCCCATAGCAAATGCCTTCTTTGGTTTATCTGCTCATAGTTTTAGCACCTTTAGAGCTGATGGAGAGCGTTTTAGAGCCCTTTCAGCATTTTGGCCAGCCAAAATAGCTAAAGGCTGCTGTGAATGCTCTTATGCTAGGATTTGATTGGGATTTGACTAGTCAAGTTGCATATTGGGCTTTAGCACTGCATCAACCTCCTATTTAAGAAAAGAATGTGCCTGCAAACTCTGACAGCATGATTGTCCAACCAATCAGCACTTTTGACCTTCATGAAGTCGTTGTTTGTTTTGGTTCTTGATGAGGAACTCTATAGTTTCCAGGCTTTGTTGTAATCTCCATCCAATCATTTCTAATCTTTCCACCATGCTGAGCTTCTGGTCCTTTTTATCTTTTTCCCTTTTTTCAAGGATGATTTGCATCGAAAGTATTTTGCACGACTATGCCCTTGGTAGATGCATGTCATATTCAGAATAGTTTCACTGCCCCTCTAGCTTGTCCTTAACTTTAGCATATATGTTTCCTCTAAGTTTAAATAGGCCGATTTCACAATACTCCTTTACATTTGTGCTGCTTCCTGTCTATCTTTCTTTAAGTTTGATTTCTTCTACTTATGGCATTTGTTTTTCTTCAGTTTCAAGTTTCTCTGATTGACTGAAGAGATTGGAAACATTTGTGAATTGATGTCTCTTCTATTCTTCACATTGCAGAACTAAGAAAGCAGATGCTTTTACATCTAGACTTTTAGATATTCATTCCAAGATGCTAGAGATTAACAAGAAAGAGGTAAGTGTATATTTTGATAGGGCATATGGACAATTTACCTTCTTTTACGTTTACTTATCAAAAAAGATAGGGCATATGGACAAAAATTATTGTGAGAGGATTTATTTTGATCTTTGTAGAGCTTCTTGGTCATTTTAGTCTGAGTTTCTCCATTTCATGATTATAATGTTTATTGCATAAATTCCATTTTTTTTTTATAACATAAATTACTTTTTCATTTAGCTTATAAACAAATTTTTTTGAATGAATTTAGCGTGTTATTTTAAATGAAAGGCATTCTAGGATCATAAAAGTGATGAAAGATGAAACAGAATCATTATGGTGTTTATGTAGTTTCTTACACCCCTTACCTATTAACTTCATTTTCTTTATTTCACTAACTATTTGGTGTAAAAGACAGTAATTTTTATGGTTCAGAAGTGGGGAAAATACTAATCTTTGTTTGAATTTTTTACACAGGAAATACGCTTGGGTTTACATCGCTCAGATTATATGCTTGATGAGCAAACTAAATTGCTTTTCCAAATAGAACTGAACACAATTTCGTCTTCATTCCCTGGCCTCAGTTGTCTTGTCACTGAGCTCCACAGGTCAACTATTTCTGGAATTTGCATTTCACGTCTTATTTAAAAACTTTTTATTTTTTTTATTTTTAAATAAGTAATCGAGATATCATAAAAAGCGTAGGGCGGCTCCAGGTACACATGGAGTATACAAGAGAAGCCACATGCCTAGTAGGAGCAAAAAGAACAAGAAAGTCATAATAACTAATCAGCAAAGGAGAGACAAAAGCAGCTGTCCAAAGATACAAGGCGTTGAAAAATAAAGAATTAATCTCCTCTAAAGTCCACTTACGGTCCTCAAAACTTTTGTCATTCATTTCCCTCCAAAGACACCACAAAAGGCATAAAGGAACAATCTTCCACACAGTAGCACTCCGAGTGTTGCCGGCAATCCACCAACAAGCATACAAGTTGACTATTCGTCTAAGCACAGTAAAGAAGAAGATGGTCCACAGACTCCACATTTTTTTTACACATACAGCACCTATCAACCACAATGACGCGCGCTTTTAGAGATTGTCCATGGTAACGATCTTTCCTAGGCTGACCAAGCAAAAAAAGCTACCATCGACGGAACCATAGTCTGCCAAACACTATTCCAAGGTAAACAAAAGCCATCATTACACCCCATGACACTATAAAAAGGATTTAACATGAAACAACCCTCTTTTGGATGTAACCCGCAACAGCTTGTCCTCACCTTCCCATCTCAATCGCACTAAATACAACACCCTGAAGAACAAGGCAAAGACATTCACCTCCCAATTATGAATCACTCTAGCAAAGCTCATGTTACACTGAATGGAACCTCTAGAAAGTTCCACATGAATTGCAACAGAAGCATCCTTTGCGCAAGCAATATCAAATAAAATTGGAAAAACCTTCCTTCTAACTTAAGAATTTCTTGAAAATTAAGTTTGGGTGCTGGGTTTGATTTCTAGTAATGAATTATCCGGAGTATATTCTGAGTTCCTGATTACATGTTGAAAAGGCTGTGAAGCAGTCACTAAAAGGTTAAGCCATTCACCAGTGTACCGGGGTCAAATAAAATGACCTCTGTATCCTTAGCAAGGAAAACTGTCATGGGTGGTTAGAATGGAACAGGGGTTAGAACAGTTGCAATGTCCATGTCCTTATCTATTATATATTTGCCATTCATTTATTGAAAGTAAATGTGGCATACATGACAAGATTTTAGAACTGCTCTAACCACCATCTTAGTCATTCTCCCTCCTGCCAGCGTGGGGTGGGGTGGGGTGGAGGTGCCAACCAGCCAACCAACGTCGATGTTTTCCTGCCTGTTTCATTTTGTCCTAGCAGTTGTTTGCCTGTTTATTGGCCTCGAAGACAAAAATTGTAACACTAAGTTGTGCGAGAGACATCATATTCAAATAAACCTTTGGATCACTATATAGCGTTCATTGTATTGTTCTGATGCATTTTTCAGAAATGTAAGTACATAGAGTGATCAAGAAGTATTTAAACCTTGGTCATTCTGCAGAAGCTTACTTAATCATTATGGTGAAGTCCTTGGATTAGATCCTAAAAGGATTCCTGGCAATACTGCTGTTAGTCACTTTGTGGAGGCATTTGCTAAAGCTTGGACTGAGTATAATAATCCCAGGTTAGATTTCAAAATATGTTTTCTTGGTTTCTTTTCTGCTGCTGCATTCACTAAGGTGATTTAAGGTGTATGTAACTGTGAATAAAATTGTACAGAGCTGTAGTTATGTTTGTGGTTCAGGCTGAAGAGCGTAACATGTACGACCAACATTGGCTTTCTGCAGTTCTGAAAGAAAGATATCCTCTTTATATCTATCACAGGCTCCCATGTGTAACAGGCTAGTGGTGCCTCCAAGGCATCACAAGGGTTGAAAAACCTTAGCATGACTACTTGTGGGCTATTATATTGTGTTTCTTCGAACCTATATTGATAAAAAGCATAGGAAAATCTTAATTTCCAAAATGATTTACTTTCTAAAAAATTATTTTTTCTTCTCTATCCTAGATTATTGTTTGTGTATCCTTTTTGTGTATGTGTGTGTAAGAGAGCCTTTTTGAAGAGTCAGCAAAGAGTTAGCTTCCTTAGCTTTGTAATACACATAGCATTACAACTATTCGGAAAACGATGGCAGAAATTGACACCGAAGGAGAACTTCTACCAGATGGAACACTTCTTGTGTATGTAGCCTTATGCCTTGGAATAATGAGTTTTCTAATCTAGACTTGATGCTTTACTATGTTATCTTTTTTACTTTAATATACAAAAGACTTTCATTTGCAGGGGTGGTAAAGCAATTGCAGTAATTTATTTTAGAGCTGGCTATACGCCAAATGATTATCCTTCAGAATCAGTAAGCATCTTTGCTTTATTTTCCTGCTGCTCAGAATGATGGTTTTGTCTGGAGAAGAATCTTTGCTTTTCCTTGGAAATGTAAACATTTGTTCTCTAGTCCTAGGAAATTTCTGGTGCTAATGGACAAATCCCAAGTCCTCAATGGCATGAACATCTGTCTTGTTAATCTTGAGAGTGATAATGGTTGTCAGGTAATCCTGCATGTGTCTCTTTATCCTTGGTATAAAGTAGGTAAAGACTACTAGACGTTGATTGGTGGTACACCATGAGAGTGGATATCCAACACCCTCTTTTACCAATCAGGTCATGCAGAGTTGTGAATAGTAAAACTTCCTATCATCCATGGTAGGGGAATTTACTGAATTTTTAAAGTTCGCGCATGAGAGTGTATGAAGCAGTTTTTTGAGTTAAACATGATTCATAATTTATGCTTGTATGAAAGGTGCCAAACCATTATCAACTTCAGCATCAGTTTCTTCATGTTCTTATCTTAATTCTTAAAATGTTTAAAATCTAATGTCTTTCCAAAGATAATCCTTATGGTCTTTTTGCCTTAAAATGTGAGCATCAAATCTTTGAAATGGTAAAAAGGAAATTTTTTTTAAAAAAAAACCAGCATCGATATGGCAATATTGAGGTATAATCAAATGACTGTTTGCATTATTCTGATATTGCCTCCTGAATTGTTCCTAAATCTGGTAATGACTTCTAACTTTTAGATTTTTTCTGCTCGATGCTTGCTAAATGATCTCTAACACAACCGTAAGATACTATCCATCTACTAGAATTCCATTATACCATGCCAGTAGATGCGTCAAACTCAGGATATCATGCCTATCATATGATTCTTCCATACTCATTCTTACTCGATTCGTAGGAATGGAAAGCTAGGCTACTTATGGAGCAGTCATCTGCCATCAAGTGCCCATCAATATCTTATCATTTAGCAGGAACCAAGAAGATTCAACAAGAACTTGCAAAACCCGATGTACTTGAGAGGTATTGCATGATTACTAATCCTTACAATGTCCATGTCATTTGAGAATCAGTACTACTTGGTGTGTTTGGAAGCAATCTCCTAACAAGATTGGCTCTGATGGCTAAAAGAACGGTTAGTAATAGGTTAATGCGAATGATTTACTGATGGCTAAAAGAATGGTTAGTAATAGGTTAATACAAATGATTTTTCAGGTGAAGTTGAAAATATAGTGTTAAGTTACTTATTTTTAACCCCAAAAATGGCATCTAGTTTCTATCGAAAGAAGGAGGCGACTTTATTTATTAAAGGGACTCAAATCATTAAGTATTGACATCTTTACCAGCTAAAACATGATAGAAGTATTTTTATCTCTTGCTTATTGTCCTGAAAATTATGAGTTCCTCGTTCTTTTGTAAATTTTAGCAGAACAGGTTTACTTCCAATTGGCTTTTCTTCCTTAAAGCTTCCTTTGTTAGCAGGTTTCTTGACAATAAAGAGGACATTGCCAAACTACGAAAATGCTTTGCTGGATTGTGGAGTTTGGATGACCCGGAAATTGTCAAAAAGGCAATTGAAGTACCTGAGCTGTTTGTTATGAAACCCCAAAGAGAAGGCGGAGGTATCATATTTTTCTGAACTCTGCTCTGCTGTTCTTGCCGTTAATAACATTGTTAACAAATGATTTATCTTTCTACTTCAGGGAACAATATCTACGGTTCTGATGTGAGAGAAACCCTTCTACGATTGCAGAAGGAAGGGACCGATGGAAGTGCAGCTTACATCCTAATGCAAAGGATATTCCCTAATGTTTTCCCCACATTTTTGATGCGCGATGGCATTTGTCATAAAGATCATGCCATTTCAGAACTTGGTATATATGGTGCTTACTTGAGGTACATGTGCTTTGCATTTATTCAATGTAAGGCACCCCCACCCCCAACCCTGGAAATTTATATGTCTCTCTTTGTCAATCACTTCTATGAATCCATTTTGGCAGTTGTTTTTCTTAACCCCATTTTCTTTCAACATACCAAGCAAGCACTACGAAAGGCATATTCGTCCGGCGTTTCTCATTTGCGAAGCACTTGATAATCTTGGAATGGAATGTGCAGGAACAAGAACAAGGTGATCATCAATGACCAATGCGGTTACTTGCTGCGGACAAAGATTTCTTCATCAGATGAAGGTGGTGTTGCAGCCGGATTTGCGGTATTGGACAGTATATATTTGACTTGATGGAGGCAGCCTGGATGTCACTCAAATAAACTCGAAGAAAATTCGTCATTGATTTCCACACTTTACATGTTGAAAAAGATCTCAATATCTCATGGTCTCGATACTTGGCAATGCTCAGGTCAAACTGGATGTTGCCTTTATTTTTTTCACAAGGGAAAATGATTGACGTGGGGGACTTTCTTGCCTTCTATTTAACTTTGGGAGCGCAGTTGTAATGTGTGAGTGGAGCTTCTGGCTTTTCCTTAGCCAGACAGGGCTATGATATTAACAATAAACTGTGCGCTTTGGAAGCATTTCTTAGCTCCCTTGTTTTTGTGTTAATTATAAGCTAGTAGAAAAACGAAGGCAGAAGAAGTGGAGAAAAAATAATTATGATTATATTTTGCCGGAAGTTGAAATATTTTTTAGGTTTAGAGGTTTATATTTATATAGTAGATGGTACTTCGTTTATGGCTAAAAACGGAAATGATATTTATTTGAAAGTATGTCTATAAAATTGATGGTAATTCACGTCAACCCAACAAGAAAATGATATGTGGACATATCTCATATTAAAAATATATATATATATATATATTTTATATTTTTTTTTTTTATATTATATATATATATATATATTGCCTCTAACAAAGCACTCGGCGCTCTAATTTTCATGATTCTTTTTTTATACTATCTTCTTAATTATTATAGTTAATTTTTTTGTTCGACAAAAGAGACATTTCGATACAATAATTACATTGTAGCGGGTATAGTTTAGTGGTAAAAGTGTGATTCGTTCTATTAATCCCTTAATAGTTAAGGGGTCCCTTCGGTTTGTTTGATTAATATTCCGATAAAAAAGACGAGAGCTACGAGCAAATAGAATACCTTTCAGGAGTTTCAATATCGTCACATATTTTAATGAGTTTTTTAATTTTTAATATGAAATATGTTCACATGTCAATTTGTTATTGGGTGGACGTGAACTTCCGTCAATTTTATGGACGGAAATACTATCTTCGTTTTTAAGTATAACCAAGGTATCATCTACGATAAAAATTGAAACTAAAGTGGTCAAAATAAAATCATTAAACCACGTGTGGATAATGAGTGTTGAAAAAGTAGGTAAATGTGAATGACCAAGCTTGTTAAATATGTTGATCGATGCGAGGATAAAGAGCAAAACGACATTTAGATCCACTGAATACGGCACTTTGCAGGCCTGTGATTTTTGAACTTGAAGTGACCTCCCTTATTTCCTTCTGATTATATAACTACAAAAAGATCAATAATTACAGTAGAAATCCAATGCATGAGAGGTTGGATTTATTATAAATAGTATACAAAGACCAGTTGAAAAGTAAATACTGTTAAACGTATCTATATTCACAAGAGACCTCAAAATCAGTTGTACAATGACACGTCACAATCAGAAGCCTAACATTAGCATAAAACAAAAACATAATAACTAAAAAATCATGAGCGTGTTCTTCTGTTATCCTTCCACCCCCATTCACGAGCCCGTTTCTCCCACAATGCTGAAAGCTTAAGCTCCTCTGCGAGTTCTCTTTCAGCCCTCGCCCTTGCTTCTTCGCAAGTTTCCACTCCAGCACTGCACTTTTCTGCCTCCTTTTGATAGTGTGAATAGGCTTTCCTAGTGTCCATTATCAATGCCTTGGAATGTTCCATAGTATCATTAGTAACAGCTTTCACTAAACTTAGTTCCTCTGACAGTAAAGCTATAAGATCCTTCTCCATTTCCTCATTCATATCTGGATCATTTTTACCACAGTCTGCACATTGTGAATAAAATGATTAGATGAATATGCAGAAGAAAACTTGTTAATGTACCAGTGAGCATTTTCTTTTTCTTGATTTTATCCATTTATTCTCTAAAAGTGGCTTCAGGTCACTTGCTGAACTCTTGCAGTTGACCTCCAGTTTCATGGAACCACACAATTTCTTAGGTTTTCAATCATCGATCATAAACTCTGTACTGATATATCACAGAAAATGAGTTTAAGTTCTTAAAGAAACTAACTATTCCATTTCAATATCAATGGGTTTCTGAAGGCAAGACATGACTTTAACAAGATGCTCTCAAATTTCCTACCATTTTATCCGAATCTGGAAAAAAAGTATTAATGATATATCAGCTATGCATTACTTTCCAGAGAAAGAAGGGGCGGCTGATTTACTTTGGTATGCTAAAACTACTGAAGATAAAGATCAAAAGTAGGATTTAGTAGAAACATTAAAACCATTACTAAAACAAATGCTATTGGACTATATTTTTCAGTATAATTTGTTTTAAAACATTTCTGGATGGGAAAATTTTAAAATCATTGGATGCTTCAAAAATTTCTACATATCCAATTAGAAGCTTCAAAGTGCTGAAAAAAAGAAGCAAATACAACTCCGACATTGGCCTTCTTTCTATCTCTGCAGATGTTCAGGAAGATAAGTCGTATAATAATTTCATATGGCCCTTTGGACACATGTTCATCACCACTCTATTCCTGAAAGCACTCAATTAATATCCCTCAACAAGACATGCAAGGGTGAATCTTCAACAAGTTTTTGAGGTTCCAAACTGCCAGAAACACATGATCCCCGTCCCAAATGGAAAGCTTAAAATAACACTTAAACAAAAATAGAAGGAAAAAACATGAACTGACCAGAAAATGAGCTGTTGACGATTCCTGCTAGAAGGATAAAAAACAAAAAACAAAAAATGTATCAACAGAAGTGACAAGCAAATATAACTAATACTACAAAGCTCAAAGATAGACACAGAAAAAGTGATGAAGCCTAGTAATAACAGAAGTACTACTCAAACTTGGTTAATGTCCAATCACAGTAATTCATGATATACCAGAACGGTAAAACCAATTTTGAGCCCAAGTAACATCTACACCATCCACTGAGAGACTATAATTAAAGAGGATCTAATGTCCTGTTTGGGAGTGCGTTTGAAAAAATTTTACTTTTAAAGGCCGAATCACGATTTTACCAAATGTTTAACTGTGTTTTTAAAAATCACATTTTCATTAACTGGGTCTTGAAATTGCTATTTTTTCAACCCCTATGTTTTAAAACTGCTAAACTAAACAGAGACCAAGTACAACTAACCCCAATTCCCACCTCACACTCACACAGAAGTTAAAAAAAGATGGACCAGTGTAAATTTCACTCCTAAGCAACCCAAAGCTTTACTAACACAGAGACCTAGTAGGGACTTGCTAAACTTATTTCCAAAAAAAAAAAAAGGATGTATGTCTCCTGTAAATCCCTTGGCAGACTAAGCTGTAAAAGCAGTGTCCTTCAATATATCAACAAAAAACCAGTTTCAATGAAGCTAAATTTCCAAATTTAACTAGATATGAGCACTCACAATGGACTCCTTATATTTAGTTTTTTTTTCTCTACATTTTTAACAAAAACCACAAAAATGCCCATATAACACTCTTTAGCAAATGTTAAACATAATATTTGCAGCTTCTCTTTAGATTTAAAGAGCCAAAAAGACAATGTTATAATTTTTTTTAATACTACTTATTGCAAACCGTGCCAACCTTTTCCCTCGTGGCACCACAAATTTTTTCATGGCACTTATTTTTGTGATTAAAAAAATAGTATTTATTTAAAGTAGAGAAACATTTAAGAGAGTTTAGTTTTTTTAAGAGTTTTAAAAAGTGACTAGCTAAATCAATTGAAGTAGTTTTTTAGAGTTAGATTTGGAAAAATTATGAAGAAGCCATTGTGAGTGCTCTAATAAACTAATAAGTTTTAGGAATTAAATCGAGTACATGCTATACAAATTGGCTACTTGGGATGCTTTCCTACCCAGTTGATGTGGCTTATTTGTTACCCTAACATTTAAAAAAACAAAACGAATATTTTTTCTCTAATTTTTTGAATAAGTCAAAAATTGAAAAGTAGCACTAATATCACACAAGATCAGCATTTTCCGTGACTAACGTATTCGAGATATAAAAATAATAGAATTGTAAAACTAATATCACTATTAACTCTGCAAATGGACGCATCTGAAGCATAACTGCCAAAGGAGCACTATTTATCATGCCAAAAAGAGAATGTTCTAAAACAATGGTATGCCAAATTCTCAAAGTCAGAACACAAAATGAGTTGCGCATAAATATGCAAATGGACCAATGTTTCTATATTTAGAAAGGTTTTAACAGGCCATGAAACTGAAACTCACCTAAAGGTACGGAGAGGAGATCCTCTGAAGAGCAATCACAAACACATGAAGGACATGAAGCTTGACCAGTTGAATTCCCCTTAAAGCGCCAGTACAGTGGCGGCCCAACTGTGTATCCAACCAAACTCACACCCACCAAAAACAACACCAACCTCAAAGCCCCATTAGTAGCGATCCCATGGTCCGGTGGATAAGCCATCTATTCCCTCCCAAAGAAAAAACCCAAATATGATTTGACCCCAGAAAATGAAGAACACCCAAGATCAAATATCAAACACCCATTACTCGAAATCCGGCCATAACCCAATCTTTGGTGTCTACTAGAAGAGTGTGACTATTTTAGCAAGAAATGAAGAATGCCCACTATCGGAAACTAGATATGCATTTCAAGATCTGGGTCGCACTTTAAATAAGACCACGACACAATCATTGGACGATTTGGGCGTCTTCTAGAAGTGTGTGTGAACTTTTCTTTGCAAGAATAAAAAGAACACCCAGCAATCAGCATCAGATATTACCCATTTCAAGAACCGGGTCATAGGCGCAGAATTTGACTATAACTAATGATTGAAGCACTTTAACTTCATCTCGGATTTTATATGTGTGTGTTTGTGAAACACGGAGCACTTTAACTTTGTTTTTCAGGGAAAATAAAGGAGACTCAGATCCCGGGAAAGTGTAAAGAAGATATGTTCATGAGATAAGCAAAATGTAGGTAGATTTGTAGCGAGAGAGAGAGAGAGAGAGAGAGAGGCAAAAGAGAGATTCGGTTGGGGGGGTTTTGGTTAACCAAGAAGGAGACTGCTTTAATCATTTTGTTGGTTTGGTAACAGAAAACCTTCTGTATTGTGAAAAAATTGCATTCGCCGATGTTGGAGGGCGCTCTCTGATTGGACTGCAATTGGGCCATGTTGGCACATGGCGTGTCCTCTCTCTGTCTCTCAGTTGGAAGACTTCTTCATCTCTTTCTTCTTGGTGGTTACCAAACTATATCTTGTAAAAGCTTTAGAACATACATAATTTTCATTATGGAGCATGTGATAAGAATTCATTAACTGCTTTTACCTAAATTTTTTAATGATATTAGGCCAAAAAATTAAGAAAAAGTAATTTTTGACTTACTAGATCTAGTCTTAAATCTAGGCCGTTAACAAATTAAGAAAAGTAATATTACCATACTATCAATCAAACTTCATTGAAAGACATTGAGAGACGAGAGTGCAAATCAGAGGGACCTACAGATATTGATTTATATATATATAACGTAGGGCAGGCTGATTTTTTATTTTTTATTTTTATTTTTTTTCCGAGCACATAATATATAATAACCAATTTAAGCACATCGTTCAATAGAAATAATATCCAAAACATATGGAGGGTTTCTTAAGAAAGCATTAATTGCCCCTTGCTCAGGTATAATGAATGCTTCATTGGCGAGCCGGTGAGCAGGGTCGGTTGAACTCTTAGGCAATTTAGGCGGTTGCTTAAGTATTTCAATTAATAATTGTACAATAATTTTTTTTTTTTTTTATAAAAAAAATATTTTTAAAGCTCCAATATGGTTAAAAAAAAAAAAATATTTAGTAGACTGTTATACGACTGAGATGATATGACAATGAAAATCATCATTGATTGTCATCTAAATGATGTTTTTCCTGCCACGTCATCTCAGTTGTATGATAATTATATAACAGTCTACAAAATTGCATTCCTCATTTTACAATAAAGGTTCTTTAAAAAAAAATTATAAGACTTTAATATGATAAAAAATTAGTAAATAATCCACATTCTTGCCACACTGCCATGGCAGATTTACAACTACAAAGAATATGGAAGACATCCTCCGTTCTGCAAGCAAATCGGACAGGGACATGATTGGCTCACAACCCCATCACAACCCCCACCACCATTGTGAGTGGGGGTTGTGAGGGAGTTGTACAAAAGGGTTGTGGTTTTATCATTTTCCAATCGGACAAGCCATATCTTGTATGACCTTCCTCCTAAAAAGGTTCCCTTTTGTTGGGAGCAACTCATTACCAACCTTCCACACAAAATTTTTAACCACAGCTGGAGCTCTCAACTTCCATAGCTCCTTCCAAAAAACTTCCTCTTCCTTAGCATGAGAGCTCTCACCCAAATCCCGAGTCCACAAATTTTGTTCAAGGTAATACGCACTCCGGACTGTGAACATCCCATGAGGGGTGTGGTTTGAGGAGTGTCCCTCTTTTCTTCAATCTGTACTTCTTGCTTAATTAGCAAGTTTTTCTGGTTTGATCTTTCATTAATAATATATTTCATCTTATCTCAAAAAAAAAAAGAAAAAAAAAAGAATCGAATTTCCATAAAAGTTAATAATTAAGGCCCCAAAGTCATAAATTGTTTAAGGAATATAAATTCTCGGAATATCCACTTGTTTGCTTTTTCATTTTCGCATTCATGAAAGTCCAATATGCATAACTTTCTTTAAAGTAGCAATGTGAATTCAAATTAAATTGTTAGTAGAACATGAAAAGTCTATCTCCAATGTCACATTAAATATTAAATTGATTAACCATATTATTAATTGAAAATGAGATGTTAAAAAACTTGAATATAAAAACTTAATTAATAATTTTTCATCTCAAAAAGTGAAAAGAATGATTTTAAATAAAAATATAATATTAATAATTTAATCAATAATACATAAAATTATCTCATTTAAACTTGTCGCCTTATACCTTAAAATATATCAAGCCGCCCTAATTTATAACTTATAATTGGTTTTTACGTTAACTCCCTAGTTTAGTTATGCATCTAGTTAGGAAACGCAATTTCCGGTTTCTAGCTAGGGCAGGCCCCCCCAAGCCCCAAGGTTCTCCCCAAAAAAAATTAAAAAATAAAAATTTTGTTATTTTTTCTAATTTTGGCCCCCCAAAACTTTTTTTTTTCAATTTGACCCCCCCAAGTGGCTCCGCCCCTGGCAGGCAACCACTTGGCTTGGCTTGAGCTTGGGTAGGTCATTACCAGGCTAACAAGCTTGTTTGCAACTGATCAATGATTAATTAATCTCGCAATTTTCCATCTAAATTTTGATGGCAAAATAGTCCAAACTTGAGCTTGAAGCAAGAAAACGCAAGTCCATGGTTGCAACTTATTAGTTATTTGGCGAAATGCCTCGAGGTTTTGCATTCAATCATTCAAATACTTAACATCCCATGTCCATGCCTGTAACACCTCCAATTTGTTAGGGGTTAGGTTTTTTATCGTAAAATTTAAGGGTTTATAAGCACTATCACACCAATCTCAGTACGTTATATGAGAGTAAGATAGGAGTTGAGCATTTAGAATTACTCAATCGTAAAAGCCTCGTATGTGCCAAAGTGATAAATAGGGCAACCATCGAACACTTACTAATCATACTAAATGCATGAGTTTAGAAACTTTATTGAACTGAAATGCAGAAACCAAAGGTTATAAAACATGACATAACATAACAAGTGTTTCTAAAAATCTCTCTCTGGTGCCTCTAGGCACTTGTTGAAAATAAGATGAAACAAAACATAGCATGATATGACAGGATCATCTCCAACTAAATAAGCATCTGACCTTCTAATTTGTCTCTTCCTGGCTTGAAAAGAGGAAAACAAAATGGGTGAGCGAAAAAGTTCTTTAAAAACTTTTTCTTTGAAAATAATTAGGTTTCGTTTGATTTGCGGAATAAACACTTAGAATGAAACCAAACTATTCCCTTACGAAAATAAATACCTATTCCTCTAAAAAATGAGAGGAATAGCTATTCCTTTATGAATATACTACATTTTCTAGAAAAGTTCACTCATTATTTTCTATTTTCTCTTTTTTTTTTTTTTTCTTCTTGTTTTTTAAAAAAACCAACATATGTTATACTGTAACTGGCCGACTATCCATTGAGCCACAGTCGACCACCCTCGGAGCATTTGGAGGTGGCACAGGCCACCACTTGAGTCCCTCAAGGGTGGCCTAGCCACCTACCAAAGAGCCGAGGATGGCCGCGACCACCCTAGGCTCTTCTGTGGGTGGTCGGCCACCTACTAGCTTTCAATTTTTTTTATATATATATAATTTGAGTTTTTTTATTATTATTAATTTTTTATTAATTTTTAATAATGTATGGTTTTTAGTTTTTTTGATTTGATTCTAATTAAAATATGTGTTGTCACCAAACTTAAGAGTATGAATAACTATTTCATTCCACTCTCTTTCATTATCTATAATAACTATTTTATTTTTCATTGGAATACTCATTCCGTAAACCAAACGAGGCTTAGTTATTAAGATGATAAATCAGACATGCAAAAGGATCCTCAAATCAAAGCACAAAATCCTCCAACATATCAGCTCTCTCTCACGGCAGCTTCTCCCCTTTATTTCTGCAAAATCTTCTCCTTGTTTTACTCTCCATATCTCCTGATTTCCAGCATATTTCATTCCATGTTTTATGGGATATTGTTCCCTTTACATCTCTATATATTATTCCTCTTGTAACTGAAGAATGTATTGAGAATCAGTAAAGATGTAGCTCTTGAGTTTACCTGTGTTCTTCTCTGTTTTCTGTCTTCCCTTTGTTTTCTAACATTAGTTAAGTATAAGAAAGAAAATTCTTTATGCATCTCTTGATAAAACTTAATTAAGAAAACCTTATTTCTATTTCTTATATTATGGCATTTGCATTATTGTATACAATTTCTTCCCATATGCTTGGGTTGCGAGATCCAACCTTCATACAACGATTGTTGTATTTGATGATATCTATGGTTGTGGATATGCCTTGGGCCGCTGATTAAATTCTGTGTGCATTCAACCTAACAAAAGATGGTGATGGACCATACTTTCACGTAAATGTCCTTCATTATGGCGTGCCTAATCCCAATTCCGGTATAGTGTCGTGCTTTCTCTCTTTCTCTTTCGCCAAATAATTACATAAAATATCTACCTTATCATATGCCCTGGACTTTTCTCTTTCTTAAATTCTTGTCTCATAATCTTAGGGCAATATGAGAGGGAGTTTTCTCTCATTGAAAATCTTTTCTTTCTTACGAACATAAAAGTATCACGTTTATTCAAATGACATCATAGCAATTTTTATTTTTTATTTTTTGAAAAAAATCAACTTATCATCGTGATAATCACATAAAAGAAACATTGCACGTGATAATATTTAAAGCATAAATATTTAAATAAACATAAAAATGATGTACGTAGAATGGGTAAGAAATATCACTTACTTCTCATCTACAAAAAGGCCGAACGAGTGTTAAGAGCCTGAACCACAAATTCATATACGTCAACTTTAACTCTAATAGTCTAATCATACTCTAACCTTAATTAAACCTCTTTATTCATTAAAATCACTTTTATTTAAAATTCATTGACTTTTAAAAACATTTTTCTCTTGGAAAATCAACTAGTCCTATTTTTACTTTAGAAAATTCTAAAAAATTTCTAAATTAATTATTTGACTTTCCAAAAGGGGGAATTTCCAAGAAAGAATGACCCACTTGGTGTAACATTCAGCTTTAGGGAGTGCGAAAGCAATAGATAATAATAATTTTAAATAGTGTTAGTTTTTTTAATAGTGAGTGAATATTTAGTTAGTTAGAGTTAAATAGTTAGTTAGTTTAGTTGAAGTTAATGAATTAGTTAGTTAGGAAAAGGAAATAAATTTAGGAGTAAAGAAACAAAAATGGATGAATGATGAATAGTAATAATAATAATAATAATAATTTTAAAATATATAAAATAAAATAATAATAAGGGTTTAGTAGAAAAATCTAAACCAATGAGAGAATTAATTACAAACTGCTCTTTGCCCTTTCTTCCTATCCCTAATTTGGGACCTAATGAGAGGACCCCTATTTGGGTCAAGAACAAAAGAGAGCCCAATACAAAATGAGGTTCCCCAAACATGTGTCAATGGGCTAGTAAAAGAGGAGCCTAGAATATAGTTATGTACCCTAGATCAGATTATATTGGACTTTGGACAATTGGCTAATACATGGTCATGTCTTCCGGATTATATTTGGCAATTAATTAGCCGGTGTTGGATAGCAGATCAAAGCTGTAACGTCCCGGCTTTTATATAAGCCTTATAACGAAATTATTTAAATTTCACGTGACGCTACTAATTTCTCATACACTCATAGCATAAGAAGAAAATCAAGTATAATTTTTATTTTAAAACTACAAAATCACTCACAAAGCATACCATAGCTTCTGGTACAATATTTCTCATATATGAAACTTAATATCATTTACATAACTTAAACTACTATTGTTTTTACAACATTCCAAAAGATGCCACTTTGGCATATCTATATAAAAAAGTTGACTTAACATTGGCCAGCTCTTCAAAACGTGGAGGCCTCCTATCGGCCTCACGGACAATAGTCCAAACATACATACAACTCCTCCTCAATCGCCTCCTCGGTGACATATGTAAAATGTTATAATTTTACTGGTCGATATATGAATCCACAGCTCAATAAGCTCTTGATGTTTGACCTAGATTGTTAATGTTATCTCTTTCTTAGAGTTTTGGTTTAATTTATTCACCAAAATTGCTTGTGTTAATTGCTTTACAGCTTTCCATATTTTTGATGATGTTCAGTTGGTTGGTTAATTTCTAAAATAACATTTTTTATTGGTATACACCTATTCGACACACTTCCTAGGTGCCCGATTTATTATTTCAATTTCAATTTGAAAATCAAAGAAAATAAAAACAAAAACAAACAAACTTGCTTCCAAACAAGCCAAATAAATCAAAACAACTTTCAATTCAAATATCACTTGGATTTCCTTTATCGCTCGCTTCGTCATCCTCCGAGTCAGCCAGAGGGTCAAAGAAAGCATCAAGATACCAGGGGCAATCGTCATTCCAGTCACCCTTCTTGGCATAAGCTCGCCATTTTTGGTCTGCTATCATTTCAGAGTCGAGCCCCCATTCTCGCATTTCCTCCTCCGTGTGATGGATTGCTAAGCTATACTCTCCACCGCATCCCAACTCTATCACTCTGTATTCACAGTTGCCAAGATTGTTCAGGCGCTCAAATTGCTCAACCGTCCACTTGAACCACTTCGTCAGGAAGACGCGCGAGGTTAGCCCATGTGAAACAATTATAAGATTCAGGTCATGTTCAGGATCATGGCGAAGCCTGTTCATTTCTATGTCCCTCCATAAAGATTCTAGAAAACCTGCACCACCATTCATATATCATTTCACTTGCACAAGATTTTGATTTTGCAAATAAATAGAGTCAACAACATATGTCCACATTGATGGTTTTTGAAGTTTTCGGAAATGTTTTTTGTAACGATTCAGAAAAAAAGCGTAGCCATATATGCGCTATCATCTCAAAAGGACTAATCAATTTAAGGCTTCTCTAGAATTCCTTATAAAGTCCAGTTTTATGCAATGTGAGACTTAACACTCATGAGTATCTTTATAAACCACCAACTCTATATAGGCTACTCATCTCTTTCCAATATGGGACCGGGGTGTTACATTTTTATATGACGAGGAACCCCTCCAAGGCAGTGCCACTTCGTGTACCCAACCCTGTTAGGTAAACCTTGGACCTATATAAAACACCCCCTCCATACGAATTGGGTAATACTCTGGGTTCGTCGGAGGGCTGGCCCCGAGTAATTGTTTGCACCCAAGAGGATTCAACCCTTAAACCTCATGGAACTACCACAAAGACCAATACCCTTACCACTTAAGCCAATTATAAGATGTTAGAACTTTTTCATACAATTCTCTATTGCATAATTTGAATTTGACCAAATTGAAAGCTCCAAAACATACATGAGCAACCCTGCTTCTGCAACTGATCTACACAGCTTGATTAAGCCTCCAGCACCAGCAGTCTATGAAGGTCTTAACTCTGAATCCACATCTATGTAGTCAATTCAATTTTTTTTGTACTACTAGATTACATTAATTGATTTCCTAAAGGTTTAATACGTGAACATTTACTGTCTAATATTTTAAATTAAATTTTAAAATACTAATTCTTGGCCTCCCTTTTAGACTCATGGATCAGTCCCTTGAATTACCTCCCAACGAGGTTTAAAGCTGAAAAATAGTTGCGGCTTCCAACTTTTCTTCTCCTTCCCCACATTTTCCCACCAGCCAAACAAAACATCCAAATAATTTGACCCAAAGAAGAAGAAAAGAAATCCAAAATCCTATACATACATATATATCACTCTGTGTAGACCATTCTGGGCTTACCGAATAGATTTCATCAAATCTCAACAATTTCTTTCAAATTAAATAGTGGAAAACATTTACCATCTCATTCAGATTTAAAAACAATAATTGAAATTCGAACAAATTTAGGGTGAAATTCACTTTTCAAATATTTTTAAAATTCAAATTTTACTCAGATTTTATTCAACTTTTTCTAATTTTTTCTCAGATTTGATAAACCATTCAAACATAATTTAAAAAACAAATTCCCTGGATATTCATAATTTTTCAAAAGATGAACAACCAAACTAGCCATTTTAAGAATAACCCAACTCTGAGGGATCTTGGTCTTACCATTTAAAGAATAACCCAACAACTGACTACCGAACTAATTAAACAACAAAAGCACAAAAATCAAAGAAAATGCGTCCAAAATCCTTATAGATTGTAAAAATAAAAATCCTTTTAATTCTTCAGAATATATTTTAAAAAGGAAAGAGAGAGCTGATTCCAAAGCCCATAAACAAAGCAACTGAAAAACAAAGAAAGCAGAGAAAAGAACATACCGCAAACGCGGTCGAAGACATCGGCGGCGGACTCGCCCTCGGGGAAGCGATAGAAGAATCGGCCGAAGCGTTCCCGAGACTGTTTGATGGCGTGCATCCTCTCCTTCACCTGGAAGTTCCCGAAATCCTGCTCTCGGATCCGGCATTCCTCTCGGACCCCGATCACCCGCCGCTTCGAGAAGGCCCGCCCGACTTCCCGGAGCGTCGATCGGGTGCGGTCGTAGGGGGACACGTAGAAGTAGGCCCGCCACTGGGGGGAGGAGGACCCGTCGATCAGGCCTCGGAGCTGGACCCCGGCCCTGCAGGCCTGGTCCAGCCCCACATCGGTGAGCGGGATTTTGTGGTCCGGGATGGTGGAGTAGGCCTCCGAGTCGAGGTTGCCCCTGGACTCGCCGTGGCGCATCACGATTATGCGCTTCGGCAGGACGGTTCGCTGCTTGTCGTGTGGTCGCATCTCTGGAGATTCTCCTCTACTTTTTGGGTTTTGCTTTTCCGTTTCTCTCGTTGCACCAAAATTTCAACTTGTGAGTTGTTTTCTTACATTTGCAATGTGGATGGGTAATCTATGCATTGTCAAAGTCTTGTGGATAATCGCAAAAGAAAAGAATTTTTTTTTTTTAAAAAAAAAAAAAAAAAAAAAACTGTTGCTAATAATTTTTAACCCCAAAAGAAGAAAGGTCGAAAGAGAATTTTATTCATTTGTAAATGTATTTCGAAAAAGAATTTTTATTTTCAGTTTGAAAAAGTGTTCAATACGAAAGTAAAATTTGTTTAAGGAAATTAATTAAATTATTGTACGTGCCAGCTTTACAAGTACAAATGCCCTTAATCGTTTGACGAAATCATTAATTATAATCGTTTGATAATCCTTATTGTTTCTGAGCCTAATCAACCCAAGTAAGCTAACGTATTAAAAAAGCAGTTGGATCTAGCTAATTCATAGCCCCCCCCCCCTTCTTTACGAGAAGGGTAAGAAAGTCAAACGATATATTTAATTAATTATTTATAGCGTTATTCAATTGAGAAATGTGAAAGCAGCCCACAAACCTTCCTCCTTTTGACGAGGAAATTGTGGACGGAAGTATTCAAGTCTTCAACCAGTTGAACGTGTTCCCAGCACTCTTCGCCGGCTAGAAAATTTTCACAAAAATATTTAAAATTAGAAATAACTCTGCTCGTAACTCCGAACTTTTATTCTTTTTGAAAAATAATTACTTAAGGCCCTAAATTTTAAAACATTTTTATTTAGGGTATTTATCATTAGTAAAAGTAATTTCAAGCAATACTTTTGTTTGAAAAATTCACTGATCGAAAAGAAAAAAGATAGAGGTTGTTATTTATAAACATAAACATAAATCGAAGATCTTAGATGCCAAAGCTAATTAGGTGGGAAGCCTCCTAATTGAAAGGGACGTACAAGAAGAGATCTAGTTTGAAACAGATCGATTTTGGGCAAATAGTGAATGGATATCACGTGAATTCTGAAAACTAAAACGAAATAAGAAGCAAAATTGAAACACTATTATTTTCATATCGATAACAGAGAATAAAATTATGAAAATTCAATTTTTTTTTTTTTAAAAATTAATTTATTTTCACACTTGTTAAGATGATATCCCTAATAAAGGCTTGGAATGTACGTACGGTGTGTTTGAGATTGCGATTTTGTAGACAAAAAATGCAATTTTAAACCAAATCACATAAAATGAATTATTTGTGAATTGCGATTTGAAAACGCAAAAAATTGATTTTTTAAATCGCAGGCAATTTGGTGTTTTTTTTTAAAACGCAAAATTTTAAAAGCTAATTTACGATTTTAAAGATTAAACTAACTACGTTTTTAAAAATCACTTTTGAAAATCATAAACCCAAACGGACCGTAATATCTTTACGAATAACTATATATTATATATCATAAGGTGAGTTTGAATTATTAAGTCACTATAACAAATCGACTAGCCCTATTAATATTTTATTATGCATTACGAAAACATTTTATAACATCGACAGATTGGATATCTGAGGTATGGACTTCAATCAGTCTTAAATTAAACATGTTTAAAAAAGTCCATAACTTTTTTGGGATATATTTAAGTAATGAAAAAGGTATTACAAATGTTTTGATCACTTTAATTTGTTAATATTATATCATAAATACGATTAATTATTATAATAGAACAACAACATCGATCCTTAAAATATTAAGATAATTTTTTTTTTTGAAATGAAAATATTAAGATAATTAAGTGCAGAAGATAAGAAGCGAGTTGGGATAAGTCTTATTTAGTGCAATGCCGAAATAGATGAAATTTTGTCTCGTCTTGAAAATCCTTTTCACTTTCCTTTTTGACGTGTACGCGTGAGACTCTTTACTGTTGTGAAGAATTCAACACTATTTTGAAATCGTCTATTAATTGGCGGTATCGATCAACACCAATTTTTGTGGTCTTTTCGTAATGGATGCACTACATGTAAAGCATCTCCATATTTAGTTCTACCTTTTGCAAATTCAACTCTGTAGTGAAACCTGTAACCTTTAAAGCTGCTATGGATTCTATAATAGCCGGATCAGTAATATTATCTCACTACACAAAATTAGAGATTGTTTTTTAAATAACGTTAACAATGAAACTACTCACACAAACCTATCTCTTAAATCCTTCGTGTTTATGTGTTGACTTTAGGAGAACGTTTGAAGCTTCTAGAGAGAGAGAGAAAGAGCTTAGTGAGAGATGATTTCGTCGGAGGGCCAGCGCTGGTTTTCCTCCTAGCCTACGTGGGCTAGCTAGGGTGGCTTTTGTTTCCCCTGACTTGTGTTTAGTGGTGGCTGTTTTCTCTCCCAGCCATTAGGGCTGTAGAGCTTTCGGTCTTCCTGGAGCTAGATCTGGTTAAGGTTGTTGGTTTTTTCTTTGTTTTGTTGTTGTGTGTTGGTGAAAATAAGAGATTTTCTGATTCAGGTCTATGGAGAACGGCTGGTGTTGGTGGTTTCCGGTGGAGATGTTGTCAAAGGTAGATCTACAAGACTCAGCTGGAATTTCTTCGACAAGGACCTTCCTATTGCGATCGCCGGCCTTCTCCGGTCACAGTGGTCACTCGACGTGTTCGTGTGGTTCGCTCTTGTTCATGCGCCGTGGGTTTTCTCTCCCTCATCTTGGGCGTGTGGGTCACCGTTTGCTTCTCCTGTCTAAGATGGTGACGATCTAAACTCTTGAAGGTCGTCCGACGTAAGGAGGGGTTTCCGGAGAAGGCGCGTGCTATACACACGCTGGCTTTGGCGGCGGTTTTCCCGGTGCTTGTTTTCGGGGGTTTTCTGTTTGTATTTGGTTGTATATTCTTGTCTTTGGTTATAGTCTACCGTTTGGTTGTTGCTTCAAGTCAGGTTTTCTCCTGGTTTAGTGGGTATAGTTTATTTATCTCTAGTCACTACAATAGCCTTCGGGCAGTGTTGTTTCGCCTTCGGGCTTTATTGTTTGCCTTGTGTGCTTTATATTTGTATTGGCCTTTTGATCAAGTGTAACTCTTTGGGATCCTTTTCAGTAATGAAGAAGGTACTGCTTCAGGAAAAAACAAAAAAAAAACACAATGAATCTAAGATGAGAACCATTTCTCGTTGTAGATCATATGTTGCGTTACTCGGCGTGGAGAAAAGTTTTCCTCGTCACTTTTTTTTTTTTTTTTTTCAAACAACAAGCATTTACGTCATTTCTACTAAAACAACGTACATTTGACGATGCATAAATTTAAACGGCGTCAATTGATTTTGTCATTTTTTTTTTAAAAAAAAAAGGCACTAAATTTAATAAAAAAAATTATAATATATGTTGGCAAAATCCTTTACGGTTAAGGAAGAAATTGTCAATTTTTTCGACAACCAAACAAGAAATCCAAAACCAAAAACTGACGAAATCAAATCCTAAGGAGAAGCTAGCATCCATAAAAATTGATGAAATTAATCAGGTCCTGGCACTGCCTCGTGATCTCCACGAGAGCTTTGGATTTGAAGCAAATTAAACAGTACTGCCCTCTCGCTCAACGACTTGATGCGCACCTTGTTCTTCAGCCTGAGGAAATCTTCCCTTGAGTTGTCCATCAAGAGGTGAAGATTGTCGATCTAGGCGAGAAGATCCGTCCACAGGTTTCTCACTAGCTACCACAACCATAGCTTCAAAGTCATATTTATTCAATCCGCTCTGAAGGGCGGTATCCACTATATGGATAAGAAAAAAGATTCTTACACAATAGTTGTGCAAGAGTTTAGCACTTTTGTAGATACATGAGGTGGGATTATGTAATGGGACCTATCATATGGGTCCTACTTCATATGTCTATAATTGTGCACAACTGTTGTACATAACTGTTGTGCTCCAATCAACTTTCTTTGCATATTTCCTGCAACTCTTTTAAAGCTTCTGACCATACGTACTTCATGCATCTCTTGCCTCTGGAAAACTCCATAGTACATGGCCATTGTTTCCTCCTCCAAATAGCATATTGGGCATAATGGATCTGTCACAATTTTCCTTTCGAACAAATTAACTCTTGTAGGCAATGCATTATTATAGGCCATCCACATGAAAATTTTAACAACATTAAGAGCCTCCATTTTCCATGTTATTTTTCAAGTATATGTGTATCTTGAAAATATCTTTTAGTCACATATAAATGTCTTTCTAATTAAATCGAGGCTATCCAAAGTGGTGGTCTTTTCATGACAATGATGCTTTAGATGTACGTAGAGAAAAATTATAGAGGTCTTAGAATTTAGCCTTTTTTCAAAGCATTTAATTCTTAGGCGGGTTTAAAATTTATCAAATTACTTCTTAAAATATTCTTTGTTATTAAATCATTCCCTTCATACACTTCTCATTAGGTTTTATAATCGAAATTATATATGACACATAGGCGTAAGACTACGTCAAACTCAATATATAAAGCTCTACGTGTACAAAAGTGTAACATTTACTTGACACATGGCAAAAAGAAGAAAAAAAGAACAGAAAAAAAAAGAAAAAAAAGAAAAGAAAAGTGGGAGGGATCGGCGGGTAGTCATGTGTCAAGTTAGTGTATGTGTTGCTTTGGTTAGCTTACTAGTGGCAGTAGTTCGAATATATACCAAAGTTTTTCGTTGAGAATCTCACTTATAAAGAATAGTAGTAGTATTAGTTAACTAATTATAAGGCCTTATAATTATAGAAGGCTCGCTTAGGCTTCGGTCCATGTCAGATCCATTATATTGGCCTTGACGGGCCCAATGAGACCCTTTTATTCATCGAGTTTGTCTGTGCCCGCTAGCAGGCAAGGACCAATGTCGTCACGTTAGCTTGCTCTTCCCCAAAGGAGTCACTAATTGGGCACTCCGCAGCCCGTCGAATGCTTTACGACAAACAATAGGACCATTGACAATTGACTGTTATAACAAACAGTAAAACCATTCTGACAACTCCATGTAAAAGGGAATATTTGTTGGCCACTAATCACATCACAATAGTCACGTCTGTCACACACTCTGGTGGGACAGTTCATATTGACAGGAGAGGTA